>JASAUF010000079.1:2522700-3784051 GCA_030180095.1 Magnolia changhungtana | reverse complement strand
CAGAAATAGTCGAGGCAATGTTTGAAGAATTCAAGCATGCTATGTTCAATGAATTCGAGATGATTGATGGTGGATTGATGTCCTTCTTCTTAGGCATCGAAGTAAAATAACAAGTCGGCGGCATTTATATATCACAGAAAAAGTATGCCAAGGAGTTGCTTAAAAAGTTCAAGATGGCAAACTGCAATGCCGTAAACACACCTATAGCAACGGGCCTGAAGCTGATAAAAGAAGGAGAAGGAAGAAGCGTAGACTCGACTCTGTTCAAGAGTCTGATTGGAAACCTAAGGTATCTCACAATCACAAGGCTGGATATCGTCTACTGTGTTGGACTTCTAAGCAGGTATATGGAAGTGCCAAAAGAATCACACCAGTTAGCTGCAAAAAGAATCTTCAGGTATGTCAAAAGAACTATGGAATTCGGTCTCTGTTATCCATACGATGATGAGGCAATTCTGTATGGATACTCCGATAGTGATTGGGGAGGTGACCAAGATGAAAGGAAAAGCACCACTAGATATGTATTCTATCTCGGGTCAACTGCTTTCACATGGAACTCAAAGAAGTAAAGTGTTGTTGCTTTGTCCACATGTGAAGCAGAGTATGTGGCAGCATCGTCCACAGTCTATGAAGCAATATGGTTGAAGAACATATTAAAGGAGCTGAAGCATCCGTAGGAAGGATCCACAGTTATATATGTGGATAACAAGTCGGCAATCGAGCTCTCAAAAAATCCGGTGCAGCATGGAAGGAGCAAGCACATCGATACTCGATACTATTTTTTCAGAGATCAAGTGATGCAAAAAGTGGTGAAGTTGGAGTACTGACACACCACTGAACAGGTCGCGGACATATTCATCAAGGCATTACTGACTGATACATTCAGACGACTAAGATCGATGCTTGGAATTAAGCCTGTTTTGGTTTGAAGGGGAGTGTTGAAACGTCCAAACCAAATGGACGGTTAAGATACTCCAACAACTGCTGGAATTTTCACGTGACTGAAAAGCTAGACGTTATGGAATTTTCACATTTTCCACATGTTGTGGCTGGTGGAATTCCATCCGTCATAACTTGAGTAAATGTAGTTAATGGAGTGAGGGTATTGTAGTCATTTCACAGTTGGTGCAAAAGCTTATAAAAGGCACATTGTATATCCGATTGTAGTATCAGTGCAGCGAGTGAAAAGCAAGTAAAATTATTTTTATCTTTGTGGTGTGTACGGTTCTAAGGCTTAAAGCCAACAAACTTGTGGTGTGTACAATTCTAAGGCTTTGTAAAGCCAACATCTTCATACTGAATTTCCATCAATATCTTGATTTTCTTGATCTCAATGATGGAGCAGACCACCTGTTTTTGTTGCATTTTCATATTTTCTTGATGTGGATTGCTTCTGTTGCCAACTTCTAATCCCTTTCTAAATCAGTTGTTGACACGATTCAAGCCCGCCTTGTTCCATACAGATCACTTTCTAAATGTCTAGAAAACTAGCGTTCGAATGTGGATGCAAAAGCTGTAAAAGAACCATTTCAGAAGAATCGGCATCTGGCCGCAATATGACATTGAAGCTTTAGTTCTTGCAAATGATACATTCAAGAAGCATCCATCCTTATGAGGTTCAGATTAGGGGTGCAAGTAGACTATGGATATTTTACCATCTTAAAATACAATTGAAGATAGGTCCTTTGCTTTGGGGTACAATAGATGAAGCAGTGAGTAATGGGCAAAGTCAAGGAATACAATAAATCATGTATGAAATGCTTGTGGCTTGTCCACCATTTTACTCCAATGAATCATTGTCAACATGTTAAAGTGAAAATTGTGTATTGAAATCATTCATTTTTGGTGAAACTGTTAAAGTTTCTGTGCATGGACTCCATTTGTAGAAACTGAAATCCCAGAGAATACTGTGCATAATAATGCCTAAAGACCAAATGGAATTCTCACACTTTCTTTTTCTTAGCACAGAAATTCTAACACTTCCACTCAGTAGATCAAATGGAAGTCCTGAGTTACCCCTTGTCTTTTCTCATTGCAGTCGCAGCTCTGTAGGGCCTTTACATCTCCCTGAACTTCCCACCCCAACTCACTGGATGGAATTTTGTCGGTGGTGACCCCTGTGGAGAGAGCTGGAAAGGAATCAAATGCTCTGGAGATGCCATCCAATCCAATTAAATCCTTGGAATGGATTGAGTTTCATAGTATCCCTGTCTTAGTGTTGCACATTTTATTTCCTCTTACTTTGGTATGGTTCTTGTCATCTCACTCACTCATCCACATTTCATTTTCTGTTTCAGTGGCATTTCCTCAGGTAGGGTTGCTTAGGCAATGTGTCTGAACTTTGAATGATCTCCAGCTTATCTTGTTTTGAATACCCAGCATGCTTGCTCACTTTTTATATTTTTTTTTTATTTTTATTTTTTTGGGAAAAGTTCGATTTCACTTTTATGCATTTATGATCTTCTTCTGTTCTTTTTCTTTCTTTCCTTTCTTTCTTTTTAATCTGTAGATGGGAAATGCTGCAGCTGCATTTGGTGGAGGCTTGCCTCCAGGAGTAAGTGGTACAAACGACAGGTGCACCATCCTTGTCTCCAATCTGGATCCTGGCAGTGTTTCAGGGATTCAAGCATTCGAAATGATGGCAATTGCCGCGGTAGGGAACAACCTCATATGTTTATATTAATCTGGAATGGTTTATTGAGTTTTGTTTATGTTGATTAAATAATAATATTCTTTGTGGATATCCTGCTTTATGGAAGTGAGATTCTTCAAATGTCTGTAAGATGGCATTCTCTTATAATCATAATAAAGAAGAGCACATCTTCAAAAATATTCATCCCTGTTTGGAGCATGGGAAGTTATTTCATACTTCGGAGAAATTTATGACTGTGGACCCCACCTTTTATCCATTGGATATTCTTAAAGCAATACAAACTAAACTTAACATACGCACTTAGACCTCCTCGCACGATGACAAATTCTAGGATGAAAATACCCCTCCTTTACTTGGAAACGAATTGGGTACTCCCCCTGCCACCCGCCAATGGTGGATCATCGGTGGTCTGTGGACCCCACCATGATGTATGCTTTTCATCCATGCCGTCCATATATTTTTTCGGATCATTTTATGGTATGAGACCAAAAATGAGTTATAACCAAATCTCATGTGTACCACATTACAGGAAACAATGTTGAATGAGCGTCAAACTATTGCTTTGAGAAAACATCGAGCGGTGCAAACTAGAAAATTGATCAAGGGAAACATGAAATTTAGCAAGGGAAACACGAAATTCAGCAGGGAAAACATGAAATTCGGCAGGAAAACATGAAATTGAGCGAGGCAAACTTGACTTTCAGTGGGGGAAACATGAAATTGAGCAGGGCAAACTAAAAAAGCAGCGGGGCAAACTAAAAAATCAGCAGGGCAAGCATGAAATTGAGCTAGGCAAACTAGATAATTAGTGAGCCAAACTAAAAATTCAGCAAGGCAAACTGGAAAATCAGCAGGGCAAAACATGAAACTGAGCAGGGGAAACTAAAAAATCAGCGGGGCAAACTAGAAAATCAGCGTGGCAAACATGAAATTCAGCGGGGCAAACTAGATAATTAGCGGGACAAACTTAACAGATAATTTCATGGCTTGAACCAATAAATCTAAATATATCTAATGTTCAAATGGACCACACCAAATGAAATTTTGAATTGAACTTCTAATGTTGATCATTTCTCAGGGGCCACAGAAGTTTTAGATCAAGCTTATAATTGTTTTTTCTATTAATCCATATCTGTATGATCTTATGAATAGGTTTGATAACAAACAAACATCACTGTTGGGCCCACTATGGTTTCAATGGTAGAAATCATTATGTCCACTGTTTCCCGTGGTATGATCCACTTGATCTTTTGATATGCTTCAATTTGGGGCTAAACCGCTAAAATTAGATGGAAAAATGGATGGACGGCGTGGATATATTACATACATTCAATGTGGGCCCAATTGAGTTTACTTAGTACAATGGGAGCGTACTGACTAACTCAGTACGCAATCCGATTACGCTTGCTACGCTCCACAATGATATTCGTAATACATCATGTTCAATACCCCTCCATTTTCATCGGAATATGTATACACTAAAACCCCATATGTGGGAGAGAACCTAGACATTGAAGGAAGGAACCTAGACATTGAGCGAAACAAACATGAAATTGAACAGGGCAAACATGAAATTCAGCGGGACAAACATTAAATTCAGCGGGGAAAACAAGAAATTGATCTGGGCAAACTTGATTTTCAGCGGGGGAAACATAAAATTCAGCAGGGCAAATCATGAAATTCAACGGGGCAAAAATGGAATTGAGCGGGGCAAACTGTAAATTGAGCGGGGCAAACATGAAATTCAACGGAGGAAACATGAAATTCAGTGGAGCAAACTAGGAATTCAGTAGGGCAAACGTGAAATTCAGCAGGGCAAACCAGACAATCAGCCGGGCAAACATGAAATTTAGTAGGGCAAGCTAGAAAATCAGCGGGACAAACTAGAAAATCAGTGGGGCAAACATGAATTTGAGCGGAGGAAATATAATATCAGTGGGGCAAACTAGAAAATCATTATGCCCACTGTTTCCTGTGGTATGATCCACTTGATCTTTTGATATGCTTCAATTTGGGGCTCAACCCCTTATATATATATATATATATATATATATATATATATATATATATATATGGGAAAAGGTACTATGCGCTCTAGTTGGCGATAAGCTCATCGTGAGGTCGAGCTGTGTGGGCCCCACCGTGATGCGTGTCAACCATCAACACCGTGTATTTGATGGGTACCCTTTAAATTATGGGATATCCCAAAAATCAGCCATATACAGAACTCAAGTGGGCCATACCATCTAAAATTATGTGAAGACATCGTTAAAACATATAAAAGCACTTGGTGGGGCCCACCTAGTTTTCCATGTGCCTGAAACTTGGTCTGAACCCTCATTCAAGTAAGACACACACATAATGGATGGGCTGGATTTGCAAACCACATCTCGGTGGGCCCTCAAAATGGTTATGAATGTTTTAATGGTGTACAAATTCTCCCATACGTATGTGGTGTGGCCCACACAAGTCACGGATTGACTTGATTTTTGGGACCTAGGCCCACGATGGAATGGTGCATCTGACTGATGGGGTAGATGTTTGAAACACATCACAGTGGGGCCCACACAACTCGAGCTCATGGGACGGACCCATGAGCTCAAGCGCATAGTACCTTTTCCACACACACACATATATATATATATATATATATATATATATATATATATATACGCGCATGCATGCACATGTGTCGTGTGTGTATATACGTATGTGTGGGAAAATGTTCTATATGATCGAGCTCATGTGAACTACCCATGAGGTCGAGCTGTGTGGGTGCTATCATGAAGTATGTCAAACATCTACCCCATCAGTCAGATGCACCATTCCATGGTGGGCCTAGAGCTTAAAAATCAAGTTAATCCATGACTTTTGTAGGCCACACCACGTATAAAACTTGAGAGGGGTTACCTTCTATTAAAACATTCATAATTATTTTTTGGGCCCAACGAGATGTGTTTCATAAATCCAGCCCATCTATAATGTGTGTCCCACTTGGATGAGGGGTCAGACCAAGTTTCAAACACATCCAAATTTCAGGTGGGCCCCACCAAGTAATTTTATATGTTTTAGGCATGTCTTCACCTGATTTTAGATAGTATGGCCCACCTGAGTTCCGTATACAGCTGATTTTTCTGCTATCCCATGATGTAAAGGGGACCCATCAAATTCACGATGTTGATGTTCGACATACATCATGGTGGGCCCACACAGCTCGACCTCATGGGGTGTTCCCATGAGCTCGACCATATAGAACCTTTTCCTCTACTACCCTTGGCCAGTACAAAATAAAATTGAAACTACATACATTCAATGTGGGCCCAATTGAGTTTAAAATATACCTATGATGCGTGCTTTCGTCACTGGACCGACTATTTTCAGAAGAAGACAGAATGCTAATAAAGGGGGCCCACAAAAAGGGTTTTTTTGGTCTTTCTACCTGAAACGGAGTGAAGAAAGGGAGTGAAAGCAATGGCACTGAAAGCAACAAAGAAAAGGGAGAGGAAAAGCAAACAATGGAAATGGCTGTGGAAAGGAGGGGTATTTTCGTCCTGAAATTCATACTCCGTATGAGGAGGTCTAAGTGCGTATTGTAAGTTTGTATTGTTTAAAAAAACTGCTGGATAAAAGGTAGGGTCCATAGTGTAAATTTCTCCATACTTTGGTAGAGTTTGATGCATTATGCACAGGCACTTAGAGATAAAGATATGTAAACGCGACGTGCATTATCTCATCATGCCATTCAAATTGTGCGGTCCACTGTAGATATAGGTTATAATCTGAAAATCAGATTGGTTCAACAATCTTAACCTTGTTCAAAACTTATTTGTTTAACAGTTGGATTTTTTTAATGGTGAACACTCAATCCAAAATTTGTGGTCCACTTAAGCCTTTTTCCTGCCTCCTTTTTTGGTTAATACATTCAAATGATCCGAGAAAAATGATGAACGGCGTGGATAAAACACTTACATCACGGTGGGCCCTGCAATCCGCGTCCCATGTGGACCGCAGGTATAGGAAGCGGATTGGCTGGTGTATCACACACCACCGACTTGGCTGGTGGGTTGACGTCACCAAGTTCTGTGGTTCGTATCATGAGCTATGTGCTATATCCAAACCGTTCATTCATTTAGCGAGCTCGTATTAAGGCTTGAATCGAAAAATAAGAAAGATTAGAAGAACAAGTATACCACACCAAAAACCAGCGTGAGATTGAATATCTACCGTTGAAACACTTTTGTGGGTCATAGAAGTTTTGGATCGATATGGTATTTGTTTTACCTCTTCGTCCAGGTCTGTGTAACCTTATGAATAGATTTGATGGAAAATAAATATTACGGTAAGCCCTTCAAAAGTTTTAACGGTGAGAATTTTGTATCTGCTGCTATTTTTGGTGTGATCCATTTGAGCTTTTGATACTACTCGATTTTGGGTTCATGCTCTAAAATGACCTCGCCAAATGGATGAACGGTACGGATATAATAAATACATCATTGCGAGGCTCATGTAACTTTGATATCATTTAAACCGTTCGTACAACTCGGAGGTCAAGGAGCGTCAACGCTCGTCTTCGCACGACTGGTTCTCACGCTAGCCAAGTCGGTGGTGTGTGCTACGCCAACCAATCTGGTTGCTATGCAGCTGTCGTGTATGAATTGTTGTGAGAGGACTCGATTGCTAGGCGATTCAAATCATTAATGTGATGGGCCCCTCATCATGCCAATTTTTTTATTTTTTATTTTTTTTGTGTGGTCCAAACGTACTTTCCTTTTTCTTTATTCTTGCCGGAAAGGGAGCAGATTTTAGGTGATACTCGGGTAACACCTCACCGCGTGTTATCTTTATTGTGGGGCCCACCTTGATGATGTGTCATTTATCTGTGTCATTCATCCGTTTTTTTCCGATCATTTTAGTAGGTTGTAAAAAAAAAAACCATATCCATATCTCAAGTGGACCACACTAAAGTAAACAATGGTTATTGAACGACCACCGTTGAAAACTTCCCAGGTTCCATAGTAAGCAGATTCTTAATTTTTATTTTCTAAACAATCTGTTGATAAGGTCAAACATACATGAATGAAGGGAAAATACAAAGATCAGATTGATACAAATTTTTTGTGGCCTACAAAAAGTTTTTAATGGTCATTCACTACCTTTTCCAGTGGTGTGGTCCACCAAAGATTTAGATCAACTTAAATTTTGGTACATCTTAAAATGAGTTGAAAAATAAATAAACAGCATGGATATACAATATATTTATCAAGGTGGGCCCCACATCATAAGCTTAACACCCGATAATGTGTCACCCGCGCAACAGCTAATCCTCACAAAAGTACGCGAGAAATTTCGGACTGTGGACCCCACCTTTTATCCAGCAGGCTTTATGAGGAAATACAAACTTCGTTTCGGAACTTAGACCTTCTCGTACGGACGGCGACATTTAGGACGAAAATAGCCTCCTTTCACGGAAAAAGATGGGGTACTACCCCAGCCACCAGCCAATGAAGGATGGTCGGTGGTCTGTGGGCCGCCCCACCATGATGTATGCTTTTCATCCATGCCATCCATATATTTTTCCACATCATTTTATGGTATGAGACCAAAAATGAGGTATATATCCAAATCTCAAGTGTACCACATTACAGGAAATAGTGTTGAATGAGCGTAGACCATTAAAAACATTTTTCGGGCTATAAAACTTTTTGGGGGCTTCAATGGTAGACATTCAATTCCCCATTTTTGAGGTAGGAGAAGCTACTTTAGCCAACCAACCTTGTTATTTTTCAAGATTCCATCAGGTCGATGGTAGAAAATCAGTGAGGCAAACTAGAAATTGAGTGGGGCAAACATAAAATTGAACGGAGCAAACTAGAAATTGAGCGGGACAAACATGAAATTGAGCGGGGCAAACTAGAAATTCAAAGAGGCAAACATGAATTTCAGCTGGACAAACATGAAATTGAGTGGGGCAAATACGAAATTGAGCGAGGCAAACTAAAAATTCCGCGGGGCAAACATGAAATTGAGCGGGGTAAACTAGAAATTCAGTGGGGCAAACTAGAAATTCAGCGGGGCAAACATGAAATTGAGCGGGACAAACGTGAGGTTTGTGTTAGGGACCGAATGCATTTTATATAGGGAAGTGGCTATGGGAGAGAGTTCTGTGGGTCTTATCACGGGGCATGTGTTATATCCAGATCGTACATCCATTTGGGGAGCTTGTCTTAAGGATTGAGATGAAAAATAAGACAGATCTAACTATCAAGTGGACCACACCGTAAAAATTGGTAGAGGATTGAACATCTACCATTGAAACCCTTTTTGGGGTCACAGAAGTTTTGGATCAATACGAAATTTGTTTTTACTCTTCATTCAGGTGTTCGTGACCTTATGAAAAGATGGGATGTAAAATAAACATTATGGTGGCCCCTACAAATTGTTTAACGGTGAAAATCATTATTGGGGCTACTATTTATAATGTAGTCCAGATGATCTTTGGATATGATTCAGTTTTTGGATAATGCTCTAAAATAATCTAGATATAATAAATACATTAGTGTGTGGCTATGTAACTTTGATCTCCTTTGAACCGTTCATACAACTTGGAGATCGAGAAGCGTCAGTGCTCCTCTTCCAACGACACATACCTACAGCAGTTATACACCAGCCAATTAGCTTCCCTCTACGGCACAACACGCGATCATTTGAGGCGCTGACATGTTAAGAAAGCCTAATGGTGGATTAGGTATTGCCCTGCCAGTTCTGAGCTCCAGACAGACTAGTGCTCCTAGGCCTAACATATTTATTTGTCATCTAACTGGTTCATAAGGTCTCTTAAACATTAACGAAGGGAAAACACAAATATATTTTGTTTCCCACTGTTTGCCCCTGTAACGCCCTGAAAATCCAGGGTTGAGCAGAAGCTCAGCTCCCGAGTTTCAATGCATCACTTATGCAACATAGATATTGATGATTAAATGTTGTCCGATTTAGTGCATTTAAACATGAATAGGATTATACTAAATCAACATATCATACTCCAGAGACGATTAATTTAAGCAAGCGGAAGACATGAATGGGATAAAATGTTTTCCCTTCTTTCATGTCTGCGTTAACACATGAACAGATTAGATCTCAAATAAAAATTATGGTGGACCTTTTGAAGGTTTCAACGATGGGCATCACTCTCACCACTATTTTCTATGGTGGGGTCCACCCCAGCCATGGATCTACCTCATTCTTTGGACCATATCCTAAAATGATCTCTCCAAATGTATGGACGGTAGGGATACAACACATGCATCATGTGGGGCACACAAAACTTGGTAACGTCACTCCAGCAGTCTCTGGCTAAACCTACGCTAGTATCCAATCGCGTCAACCTCTGTGGTGACGCGGATTTCCTGCAAAAGCCTTTGGCAGGAAGTTCTTGGGCAAGGATGCTGGGTGGGGCCCACCACCATGTTTTTGGAAAATATATTCCATTCATCCATTTTGCAAGCTAATTTTAGGACAAGCGACAAAAAATGAGGTGGATCCAAGACTCGTCTGGGCCACACGAGAGGAAACAGTAGGGTTTCAGTGAGAACCATTGAAACATTTTTATGATCATAAAAGCTTTTTTTCATGATAAATTTTCTATATTTTCACTTCATCCCTGTGTTAATGACCTTATAAACGGTTTTGATGGCATATAAACATCAAGGCGGAGCCCAGGAAGGTTTCAACGGTAGGTATTTCTTTCTCCAATTTTCTCTCTGGTGTGGCCCACTTTAATTTTGGATCCACCTCATTTTTGGTAGATTTTCCTAAAATGAGTTCGACAAACGGATGAACGAAGTATATTTCCCAAAAACATGGTGGTGGGCCCCACCCAGCATTCTTACGCAGGAACTTTCTGCGAAAGGCTTTCATGGAAAATCGAATCTGCCCCTAATTATGCATGCAATTTGCAAAGTTAGTTAGAAATCTAGGTAGGGCCAACCATGATGTTTTTGAGAAATCTACCCCGTCCATCCATTTTTCCTTATCATTTCATGACATTATCCCAAAACTGAGGCAGATCCAAATCTCAAGTGGACCACACCACAGGAAACAGCGGTGATAATGATTCTCGCCGTTAAATATTTTTTAGGGGCCACCGTGATATTTATTTGACATCAAAACTGTAGATTAGGTCATGCAGACCTAGATGATGGAAAAAAAGCAAATACCAGCTTGATCCCAAAATTTGGTAGCCCCAAGAAGTTTTTAATGGCGAGAGTTCAATCAACACTGTATGGCCCACTTGAGAATTTGATTTACCTCAGTTTTGGGTTCATACCATAAAATTATTTTTAAAAATGTATGGACGGTGTGGATTTATCATTAACACCTCGTATCCCAGCGAAAGAATTTTATGTGAAAAGGCTTTCGCAGCACCTAATACACTAGACAGCTTGTCATCTAGATTGTGTGGGGAAGGAATTTTTATCTACAGAGATAGGTGGGCCCATTATAATGTTTATGAGAAATCCACAACATTCATTCATTTTTTCTAGTCATGCTAGGACGTGGGAAAAATAATGAGGTATACCTATAATTCAATTGGGCCACACAAAAAGAAAATGTGAGTAGCTAAATGCCTACTATTGAAACCTTCCTAAGGTTTACCATTATTCTTATATGTCATCCATACCGTTCACAGGTCATTCTTAATAGGATAAACTAAAAATACAAAAATATTAGCCCAATCCAGAACTTCTGTAAGCCCCCCAATGTTCACCAGTAAACATCCGTTCCTCACTATTGCTTGTCATGAACCCACATTATTTTTGGATCTACCCTACTTTTTGTCTCATATCCTAACGTGACATAAAAAAACAAATGGACCGTGTGGATTTCTCACAACATGATGGTGGGCTTGTCGTGAACCCACGTTATTTTCGGATCTACCCAACTTTTTATCTCATATCCTAACATGACATGAAAAAATAAATGGACGGTGTGGATTTCTCACAACATGATGGTGGGCCCTAACTAGCTTCCTATCATGTTAAGCTTCCCCGAGAGGTTGTCACATCTTCCTATCACATTAAGGTTCTATAAGCTTGACCTTACAGTACCATTCCCTATATATATATATTATATATATATATATATATATATATATATATATATAGAAAAATTACTATGTGCTCGACCTCACGATAAGCTCCCGTGAGGTCAAGCTGTGGGAGGCCCACCGTGATGCGTGTCGACCATCAACACCGTGCATTTGATGGGTCCCCTTTAAATTATGGGATATCCTAAAAATCAGCCGTATACGGAACTCAGGTGGGCCATACCATCTAAAAGCATGTAAAGACATGCCAAAAACATATCAAAGCACTTGGTGGGGCCCACCTGAGTTTTGAATGCTGCTAAAACTTGGTCTGAACCCTCATACGAGTGGGACACACATAATGGATGGGCTGGATTTGCAAACCACATCTCGGTGGGCCTAGAAAATGATTTTGAATGTTTTAATGGTGCACGGCCCCTCTCCACTTCTGTATGTGGTGTGGCCCATACAAGTCACGGATTGACTTGATTTTTGAGACCTAGGCCCACGATGGAATGGTGCATCTAACTGATGGGGTAGATGTTCGAAACGCATCACTGTGGGGCCCACACAGCTCGACCTCATGGGAAAAGGTACTATGCGCTCGAGCTGATGGGACCGTCCCATGAGGTCGAGCTGTGTGGGCCCCACCGTGATGCGTTTCAAACATCTACCCCATCAGTTAAATGCACCATTCCATCGTGGGCCTAGGTCTCAAAAATCAAGTCAATCCATGACTTGAATAGGCCACGCCACATACAGAAGTTGAGAGGGGCCATGCACCATTAAAACATTCATATTCATTTTTTGGGCCCACTGAGTTGTGGTTTGCAAATCCAGCCCATCCATTATGTGTGTTCCACTTGGATGAGGGTTCAGACCAAGTTTCAGTAGCATTCAAAACTCAGGTGCACCCCACCAAGTGCTTTTATATGTTTTTGGCATGTCTTCACATGATTTTAGATAGTATGACCCACCTGAGTTCCGTATACGGCTGATTTTTGGGATATCCCATAATTTAAAAGGGACCCATCAAATGCACGGTGTTGATGGTTGACATGCATCACGGTGGGGCCCACATAGCTCGACCTCATGGGAGCTTATCGTGAGGTCAAGCACATAGTATCTTTTCCATATATATATATATATATATATATATATATATATATATATATATATATATATATATATATATATATATATATATATATATATATATATATGGGAAAAGGTATTATACGCTCAATTATATTATACATTTCATAAGGTCGAGTGCTGGCAGCAGGTTATTATTTTGGATGGTAAAATTTTTATCTCTTGTATATTTTTTGCAAAAGTCTTGCACCCACCGTTGAAACCTTACTAAGGTCCACTATGATGTTTATCTGCGATCCAACCTGTTCATAAGTTAAGACATACATGAAAGAAGGGAAAACACAAATTTCAGCTTGATCGAAAACTTTTGTGGCCCTTAGAAATTTTTAATGGTGGTCGTCACTCTATCCACTGTTTTCTATGGTGGGTACATTCCAGCTTTAGATTTAGCTCATTCTTTGTCTTATGCCTTAAATTGATATCTCCAACTGAATGGACAGTATGGATATAACACATACATTTATGGTGGGTCCCAGATAACTTGGTGACATAACCTATCCATAAAATCTGCGTGTAACAAGTCTATTACGCTTTTAATACTACACGTATTGTGTCCTACCCCCACACATACAATAATCCATCCGGGTAGGGCTTTGTGGGGCCCACCGTGATGTAAGTGTTTTATCCACGCTGTTAAAAGATTTTTCTCAAATCATTTTAAGTTATTATCCTAAAAATGAGGCAAGTCCACAACACTAGTGGACCACGACAAAGGAGACTGCACTGATAAACACTCACCATTGAAACCTTTCTAAAGGCAAACGTTATGTTTCTTCACCGTCAAACATATTCATAAGGTCATGTAGATGTGAGTGAAGTGAAAACACAAATATCAACTTGATCAGAAACTTCTCCAGCTAGCAAGAAGTTTTTAATGGTAGACGTTCAATCTCCACCTTATGGTCCACTTAAGCCTTGGACCTGCCTCATTTTTTGGTTCATAAATTAAAATGATACGAGAAAATCGTTGAATGGCATAGATAAAACACTTACATCACGTTGACCCCATAGAGCCACGCCCAAACGGATTACCCCGTTTAAGTGGATGTAAGCGGCGGATTAAATACTAACAGGTTGAGTGGGGAGTCGGTTACTGAAGTTGTTGGACCCACTATGATGTATGTGTTGTATCTACACCGTCCATCCATTTTGAGATATTATTTTAGGGCATGAGTCAAAGAATGAGGTAGATAAAAATTTGTAGTGGACCCCACTAAGAAAACAATGGGGAGAGTGATTCCCACCGTTGAAACTATCCCAACGCCCACTATAATTTTTATTTGAAATCCAACCTGTTCAAAAGTTGAAAAAAAACATGAAATAAGAGAAAATACAAAATATCAGCTCGATCTAAAACTTTTGTGACCTTTAGAAGTTTTTAATGGTGGGTACCACTATCCTCAGTGTTTTCTGTGTTGGTCCCACTCGATCGTTGCATTTAACTCATTCTTTGCATGTAGCCTTAAAATGATATCTCTAAATGCATGGAAGGTGTGGATATAAAACATACATCATGGTGGGGCCCACAGAACTTGGTGACATAACTTCAGTAGCCAGTCTAGGTAGTATAGCTACTCAACCGTATCTAATCTGCGCACGAAGGGGATGGAAACAACGTGAATTGAACTTCTATCATTAAGAAATTCTCGGGTTGGCATGTAAATATTATCGTAATTTAAAACTTCTATTACCCATGAATATGTCAACTGTGGACGTTCAATCCTCATATTTTCGACCCATTTGAATCTTATATCCATCTCATTTTCAGCCTCTTGCTTTAAATGATATGAAAAAAAAGATGGACGGGTGGATTTTACCAAAAAAAAAAAAAAAAAACGATATACCCCACCTAAGTTTTTAGCACTTAGGCTTTTTTAGAAAATAAGCGTGAGAGAAATAAAGGTGAAGTGGTATTTTAATAACAAGTTGCTTCTTCAATTTCCCTGTACAATTTCCCATCCGATAAATAGCATGAAAGATACAATACAGTCGAGCGCGCGCGTGTATATATATATATATATATATATATATATATATATATATATATATATGAGAAAGAAAAAAAGAAGAGTAGCCATGATGACGGACCCATCACATTAATGATTTGGATCACCTGGAATCCTCTCACGATTCATACACGACAGCTGGAGAACTGGACACCGCCGTCCACATGATGGATGCTGTATATAAACGAGTTTCTCTTTGTAAATGCAATTTTATGGTGACGGTACATTATCGGCTAGAGTGTTTTAAAGGCCGCCCTCCGTCAGGATAGCATTATCGGCTAGAGTGTTTTTAGCCATGGACATGGGCATCCCGATGGATGGTGTGGATTCACTTCCACGGTTGCCATGTGTAGGGAACTGGGCATTGAATACGATAAGAGCGTACTGAGTAACTCGGTATACAATCCGATTTCATTGAATACACGTTCTTGATCCACCTGTATCATAACTGAGCAAAACTTCCTGGCCACAGGGAGCAGTTTGAGATAAATCCTCCACGTTTCATCCGTTTTTATTCAGGACATGACGCCAAAAACTCAAGTGAGCTATACGACAGAGCATCGAATGCAAACATTCGTGGGTCACAAAAGTTTGAGATCAGGCTAATTTTTATGCGTTTAGTTCATGCCAGCAGGAATGACCTTATGATCGGTATGGATGTCATATAAACATCATGGTGGACCCACGAAAGTTTTGACGGGAAGCATTTACTTTAATAAATAAATAAATAAATAATTTACACACGCACACACACCCCCACACACTCACGCTAGTGGAATTTCACCACCTATGGATACTCGACCCCTTGACCGGGTGTTGAAACTCCTCTACCACCCGAGCAAGAGTAAGGATCCGGGAAGCATTTACTTGCGTTTTCTTATCGTGTGGCCTGTTTGAGTTTTGGATCTGTATCATTTTTATACCATGTCCTAACATTATCTGGAAAAATGGATTCCACGAACATTACAGTGGAGCCCACCTTACTTACAAAAAGTTACTGTGAAATGCTTCCCTCCCTTAAAAATCAAAATAAAAGGTACTACAACAGTCCCAGGACCAAGTCAATCAGCATCCATACATGATGATGCCGACTGCGTTCTGCTTCCATGGGGCCATGTAATCTTAATATTGCTCATGTTGGGATAACGGTAATATCATGATATTATCATTGACAATATCATGATATTATCATTTGACAAATTAAACAATGGAAACAACCAGTCGCTCATTCATATATATATATATATATTTGAAATGAAAATTTTTCAATAAACAGATGTTATTGAAATATCACTGATACACAGGTGATATATGCCACACATTGCCAATATAGACATCGATACATTAGTAATACAAGCAACACTTGTAATTTTTTTTTTTTTAAAGTAACGAAAGATTATATTAAATCAGAAAGGAGAAGAAAACAGCGGCCAGCTGCCGAGGAAGCAGAAGGCCACATTACAAGCCAAGAAAAAGAAGATAATAGTCCTTAAGAGAGGAAACATTAGCCGCCCACACAAAGATCATAGATTTAGCCCTAGCACCCACGGCAAGCGCGGAGGACCGGGAATTATTGAAGCATCTGTCATTCCTTTCTTCCCAGATAGCCCACCAAATGGCCAAAATAGCCATCTTCCACACCTTCGATAAGTCCTTGCCCAATTTGAATCCATGCCAATACTCCAGAAGAGCAGAGGCCGAAGCCGGGACACACCTGCTGACTTGGAACTTGGAACCGAGAGAAGAAGTCGCGACGAATCTGAGAGGCAAAAGGGCAATGGACGAGAAGATGATAGACTGATTCGTCACTAGCCATGCAGCAGAGACAGATGTTAGTCAACTGCATCCCTCTCTTCTTGAGATTGTCGATAGTAAGGATCTGGTTTTTGGCCGCCAACCACCCAAAACCGAGGAACTTAGGAGGAGCTGGGTATTTCCATATGAAAGGGCTGACAACCGATGGGCGGATGGGAGGGGAGGGGAAGAGAGAGCTTCATACAGGGATTTAACTGAAAAACAGGACGATTTATCTCTAGGCCAAAGGAGTTTATACCGTCGAAAAAATTGACAATGCATTGGCGATACTCAGCAATGCATCACTGATACCTGAAATTTTGAATACTTCTAGTGTTATCGGTATCAATACCAGCGTTATCCATATCACTGAACTGAAAATACAGATAATATTGGGGATACCTGGAACAATGCTAACAGTACAGTATCATAGTCATTACCAAGCTGCTTCATCAGGCCATGTCCACTGCCTCTAGCATTAGCAATCGGACCGTCTATCAGATGAGTCCTATCATGGGTGATGATGCACACTGATTGTATAGAATAGGCCATTGAATCAGTGGGCTTCAGGCACATGGTTAGAAGCAGAATGGTCGAGGAAACAATAACTGGCCTATATAAGGGTCATCCAATGGACATTATTAAACACAAACACACCATCCATGCATGCTGTGAATAAGACATGAAAATTTCCCAAAATCAAAACATGCTTTTTTCTATAGAATCAACGGTGCGATCGTAATCTCCTCTTACCATTCATTGCCGCCCCACTACATTCTGGAGTCTGAATAAATAAAAGAGAGGAATTATATGATACTCGACCCTAGGATATGCATGCCATCAGCCGGCCCAGAGTTTGTAAACAAGTGGGTCTGTGGATTGGCAATCAAGACCATTGATCAAGGACTGACCACACCAAAAAAAAACTTCCCAGATCATTGGTCGCTGATGATCTGATCGTTCCTGTATTTATTTCTGAAGCCGTCGTCTATGGGCTAGAAGTGTCCGATAGGGGATCCACAGATAGATGGTCCTGATCACCAAGCCATGGGCCCCAGTCGTAACAGATTCAACGGCTGCAATGTATCCTCAGGTTGAAGATCATATAACTCTTCAATAAACAGAGAACTTGGAATACAAGAAGCTATTCCTAAGCAGAGCTAACAACAACATGACATATTTTCAGAAGGTATGAGAAGGAGAAATGTATGCAAACATATATAAATACATATGTAGAGCGGCTTTAACCACAGCTGCAGTGTCATGGTTCCAGCTTCAACGAGACAACTCGCGACTGTCTGTTGCGCTTCGCCACCTTGACAAAGACCGCCGACAAGCAGGGAGGGGCCCACCATGGCCTGCGTACTTCTTGCTCGCCTTTCAAGCAAGCAACTGCAGACAAAACTAAGAATACGTCACAAAAACATCGAAGCCCATCTTAGCCCATGAACTGAAAAGCCTAGTGCAGTTGATATGGATGAGGTTGTGGTCTTTTCTTTCTGAATTCAGTTCCACTCAAGTGAGAGTCAACTCGGAAACTTGGGTGAGTATCATGGTTCACAATACCATCTATGGGACTTGGTTTCGCCCAACCTTTATCAATTTGGTTGGTATAGAAATGAGTCACCAAGCCAAAATGGCGCCCGAAAGCTGAGTGCAGTCGATGTGCCACTGATGCAGGCTGAAATGGGCCTAAGATCCATGCACCAGGCCCAGTAGGCCCAATCAGCCAGCCAAGCAATAAAATCCCATTAAATCTCTCGTGCATTAGCCAGCAAGCAACGGCTAGCTTCAAAGCTGTTGTGTGCTGCCTTTGACTTTAATAGATAGTCATGATCGTTTGAGTATCTCGATTTGTACTTATCCAATAGATAAGTATGTTTCGTAAACAAATTTATCAACAAAACGGTAGAAGTTTGTTAGGTTCCGAACATTACATCATATTAATTTTTTTTTCTCTTCCATTAATCTCTCCTCTTATGCACCTTTGATGTGGACCATCTATTGTGTGGGCCCCACCTTTGAAGTGAGTCATCCATCATATGTGGCTCGCTTTGGATGTGGACCATTCATCCTTAGGGACCAACCTTTGGTGTGGACCATCCATTATGCGGGTCCACCTTTGACGTGGGTCATCCATCATGTGGGGCCCACCTTTTATGTGGGCCATCTATCATATAGGCCCCAACTTCCATGTGGACTGTAAATCATGCAGGGCCAAATTTGATATGGACCGTCCATCACGTGGGGAGATGAGAAAGAGAAAGACGTGAGAGATTAAAAAAGTAAAAGGTTAAAAGGCAAGAATTGTTTGCTTATGGCTAAAGTTTAAGCTAATAAGCTACTTTTGCAAAGGCTGTTACCAAACTAACTTTTATTAAAAAAGTAACTTATTTGCTGCCAAAAGTTTTTTTTCTTTTAAAGCTACTCAGGGGTAAGTCCAAACAGGCCCTACGAACCTTCCTTCCTTGTACGTCTAAGAAGCCTATTTAAAGCCTAATGTGGGTAGTCTCAAGGCAACTTTGAAATGAATACCAAAAAAAAAAAAAAAAAAACAACCTGAATATTGATCTCTAATTTGTTTGTGATTCTTATGCTTAGCTTAGAGGTGCCTACATTTGGGCAGATCTTTTCCATCAGGTGATCGTGCCAGCCGAGAAGTCATAAGTCCAGTTCTATTGGTTCAGGTAAGTTCAACTCGGACTCCATGAGGGATTGAGCAAGGGTTAACTCGAAAACATTGGTTGAGTACCATGGTTCACAATAATATCCAGTATGACTTGGTTTCACTCGTCCTAGTGGTTTTGGTTGGGACCAAAGTAGAATGACTGAAGATGAGTTGTACCAGTTTTGATCTCCAGGCAAGTCTGCACTCTGACACCGCCATTTTAAACCGCCTTGTGTACTCAAATTGACCTTTTCGAATTTCAAAAGTTGCCAGCCAAGCATGATAATTAGAGGAGGTTAGCTAGAATACATCCCGACATACTGAGTCATACCAGTTTTGGTCTCCAGGTAAGTCACACTCTGAAACTGCTGTTTTAAACCACATCGAGTAGTCAAATTGACCTTTTCAAGTTTCAAAAGTTGCCAGCCAAGCATGATTATTTGAGGTTTGCTAGAGTACATCCCAACGTATTGTATTACAGAAGGAATTTATTAGAGGGATTTGTTTTTTTTTGTTTTCCTTTTGACCCACACTGTTTATTGATGTGATAAGGCTCACTTGGGTTGGGGATTCTTTCAATTTGACCCACACTGTTTATGTGATAAGGCTCACTTGGATTGGGGATGCCCGAAAGACTCTCGTCATGATGACCACCCATATTGGCAGCAGATATTAGATAGCTCAGGTCATCCAGTCAGTATGGTATTTGGGCACTCCTCTGCACAATATGACACGCGCTTTGGATGGTTCAGATTGGTATACTTGTAATGCCACGTGTTCGGTGGAGCATCACTGCCATTTAAGAGATGGTGGGTGGAGACATAGAAGATGAGTCCTGGTTTTTGCATTTTCTTTTTCCCAAGTTCCAGGCAAAGAAGAAGAAGAAGAAGAGAAAAGGAGAACCTTTGATGCGTCTGAGCTCCTTGCATAGCGTAATGAAGTCTCCCCATTTCATGTGGCATCGCCTGATAAACCGCAGAATCTGTTCTGTTGTAAACATGGATAAGCTCTCCAAGTACTCTCCGTTGACACCATTTTCTTCGAAAATCTGGCGGTAGCCACCAAGATTTATCTCTTCCAGCCACAACCCTACATCCTGAAAGCACACACTCCGAAATCAAGTCAGATCATCTATTCCAGCATTTCTTTTCTTAAATGGCAGATAGGTAAACAGAGCAATGATGGATAAACAGTCTTCTTATTGTACTAGGTGCAAATTCGTCTATGAGGCCCATGGGGGCAATATCAAACCTAGTAATAGTTAAATAAATGATATTGTGGACAAGTCTTTATCAATAAATCTCCATCTTCCGGATCAAGTCCAAGTTGAGATCCATAGGTGTATCTACTACAGGTTTGGCACCCAACATACCCATCTCTTATAACAAATCACAAACATATTTCCCCTAACACAATTCATCCCAACTTTAGCTCTTGCCACTTTTATACCCAGAAAATAGCAAAGTAACCTAGAACTAGGAGTGAAGAAACGACTTTAATTTGTCACAAACATAGATATGAATGTCGGTATCATATTGGTCAAATACGGTTGTATTGTATCTGTATCGGCACGAGACAAATCGCGATATGGGGCCGTATCGGCCTGATACCAAAAAAAAAAAAAAAAAAAAAACCCATTACACCCATACATGTCCAATTTTAATTTTAATTTTTTCCAAAATTTCACACTTGTCTCCTCTTCTTTTTTGCATTTAAACCATGCAAGAGCTTAAAAACTTATTTATATTAGGCTAGATCTAGACCTATTTTGGGACCAAACCAATTGATTTGAATAGGATTCAACAAATCGAAGCGAAGTAGACCATTATGAGAAAAATTAGAGAGGTAAACCTTCACTTTCTTTTTGATATTTTCACCTTCTTTTTGTTGTATTTCAATGTAATGGGCCTTAGTTCACCAAATCATGCTTGATCTGTGTTCAATTAGGGCCCATTTAGTTGACCTTCAACAAGTCAAATCGACAGACAACATTCTCATCAAAGCATGGTCTGATACGCCATCATATGCATGTGCAAAATACAAGGAAAAAAATTATTGATTCTTGAATATCTTATTATTCTCTTTTTTGTTCCTGATACTTCCATTAATTCTTTGGCTTATAAAATTTTCAACCAATACGAGCAGATACCATTTGATATGGACCAATATCAATATGCGATGCATGTATCTCCATACAGAAATGCATTCTTCACGTCAAGCTAAAAGAGATGCCAATCAGAATTGGCAGTTGTAGAAATAACAACACGAACATAAGTAAGTTTAGCGATAACAGAAAAAAGTATCCAGATAATCCACTCCATAAACCTAGGTGAATTGCTTGGCTGCTAACCTGGTATAACACTCAATGGAACCATCGAGCAAAAAATTCAGCTATATAAACCCACCTATATTTAATAAGTGTCTTAACGGATGTAAGATCACTCTAACTCCCATTTATCATTGGAATACATGACATTCATCTCATCCATAGCCATTTTTTACAATTTTTATCCAATGATACATCCTGAACCAACAAAGGAATAGAAAGAGAAGATAAGGCAATGGCAAACTGCCAGTAATTGGTGGATAACTGATCAAAGGAAATAAAATTTGAAATAGAATGCTAAGAATAAGAGCGTTTACATTTAGGAACAGCACTAGGTAGACCTCATGTGTTGTGAGAAGAAACAGATTGCAATACTTAAGTTTTTTCTCCTTTTCCTGTAGACCTATCAAGAGATGGGGTGGGTCAGACTCCCCCTTGCCCCAAACACCTGTTAGAGGAGGGATTCACAGCCCCATTGCTAAGCCTCTTCGGTATCCATCCCTCTTATCTCTTCTGTGGATGCGGCAGTTAGGATGTGGAGAAATTCAAACAATTCTCCATTCGATCTTTTTACAACCGAGTAGTGAGTCTTCTTACAGTGGCAATCAAGCGCACACCTCATTCCTCTGGTCGTATGGGGCTTCTCACAAGTGTGCAATGTTAGATTGGTTGGTGGGTAGGAAGAAAGTGCTTACAATGGATAATTCGCAGAAGCAAAAGCTAATAGTGACCAATACATGCCCTCTTTGTTTGCAGAATGAGGAGATAGTCAACCATCTTTTCCTTTATTGTCCTTATGCTAGGGAGTTTTGGGATTTTATTTTGGGCTGCTTTGGTGTCCATTGGTTAATGTTAAAGTTGATCAAAGGGTTCCTACAAGCTTGACATGAAGGGGTGGGAAAAGCGGATTGCTTGGAGGTGGGCATTGTTGACTGGCCCATGGGCTCTCTGGGGGGAGGGAACAATCTATGCTCCCGCAATATATGAGGGACTGTTGCCAATGCTATTAAGCAGGCCAAGCTGGATGTTTTGGATTGGGCTTCAACCTCCCGAGCCTTGACAGATTGTTCTCTCTATCCTCCTCTTGGGCATCTTTGTAATCCTTTATGTTATTTAACTATTTCAGCTCCTCATTAATAAAAACATCACATTTCAGAATACATATATATTTATATATATCAATGTTTTAAATAGCGGTAGCATGATACGTAGTGCTCAACCCTCCGTAGCGTGTAGCGTAAGTTACACGATACTTCTATTTTTTAATTTAAAAATATGACAAATGTAATAAATAGTGGAAAAAAGGAATATATATATATATATATATATATATATATATATATAATGCCTAAAAAATGATTCATTTTATCAATTATACGCATGTTCAAACAAGTTATTAGTTATCATTTATCAAAAGTCAATCTACATATATAAACCAAATCAAATAATTATCACATCAACAACTTTCTTTCTAAGCAAACCACTTTAATAATTAATAATGTCTAATTGAAACCACAAGTCACAATTATGAAAAGAAATAAAAATCCCATAGGTTAAAAATATCAAGTAAAATACAAGTGTCACATTCCTCAACATTAGATACAAAGAAAACATGGAAAAAATAATAATAATAATAAATAGTAATAAATAAAAAATACATTATAGCGTACGCTACGCGCTACATAGTTGTAGCGTACGCTACAGGGGATTTACGCTATTTAGGACGCTACGTAGTGCTATAGCCACGCTACGGGAGCTATTTGAAACACTGATATATATATATATATATATGGCATCATCCCAGAAAAAACTCTAGAGCATTCATTTCCAAGAGTAAACTACGTGTGACTTCAATCAAATGTCCTTTTTTTTTTTGCTCTAAGCACAAGAAGTCTGATGAATAATACCATAACATTGCAAATAGGAATGAAATTCACAATACATAAATTCCAATGCATTATTAGATCTAAGTAAGCAACCAAGCTGAGTTTTTATTTCGCTCCAAAAAAAAAAAAAAAAAATTTTAATTGGTTTTTATAAGCTATAGCCAAGTCAACCTCAAATAATCATCAACAAAAAGAACAAAATACTGAAAATCTTACAAACTAGGAACTCGAACTAGTCCCCACACATCACAATGAACTCACTTAAATGGAATAGTGCTTCGTTCATCAACTCTAGAAGGAAAAGGAAAGGTATTCTATGGTGTTTATTTAGCTGGAATGTTTCATAATCGAAACTTAATAAGGGATGAAACAAGGCTTTGCAATTTTTGGAGAGACAAATGGCCTTGACAACAATGCCATTGGATGGCAAGATCCTTAGGTAGCACTGCACCACTTACAGATTTTCTCTACAAATAGTACAAACCATTCCTCTCATATCCTCCACCAATTTTCATGCCCGTCTTAAAGTTATGAACAACACAATGAGAAAGGAAGAAAGTAACAGGGCAGTTTAGAAACTTTATTACTTAGACAAAAGATAACGCAGATGCATTAAGCAGACTAGTACCAAGTCCAATAATGTTGGACGATATGCCATCGACTAAGGTAACGGATATGTTGGAAGTATGACCAAATAAGAAGAATAAACTACAATTGCCAGTAATATAATCAGAAGCCCCAGAATCTATTATCCAAGAGAAGAATAGGATGACAAGAGTCACATTTTACCCGAATGGTCCAAAGTATCAATAACTTTGAAGGGTACATAATTGGATGAAGGACCATTGGAGGAGAGGAATCACGCTTGTTCTTCTCGCGGGAATGTGACATTAACCTTATCAACACCAACATTGGAAGTAGTAGAAGCAATGGGTCTACCGTCAGATGAAATATCATCAACAACCTGTGCTTGATTGGCCCTTGGAGGTTTCCTACGAAGATCCCAACAGAAATCTACAGAATGATTAGTCAACCCATGGTGAGTGCAGAAACAATCTCCTTTACCACCATAACCAACTCGGCCTCTTCCTAAAACTCTACCACTTCTGCCACTGAAAAAACCACCATGACTACTCTGTCCACAACAACCTCCAAGCATACCAGTGTAACCAGATGAGATAACCAAGGCCGATTTATCTGTACTATTAAACTGAGTACTGCCAGAATCATTTTCAGTGGAAACCCTGAAGTCTAGCATAAACTTTTACAACTAAATAAATTGAAACACCACCTAAAATATGATCCTTTGTGGATTGATACTCCTTTGGCAAACGGGATAAGAGCTTCACCGCTTTCTTGTCTTCCATCTACTTCTTCTTCTTCTTTTTATTGAAAGGTAACACTACCAGGGATTGAACCCTAGATCACTCACACACACTATACCATCTCCACAGTTCATCTAACACTTCCATCTACTTCTTCATAAGCATCACATCCAAAGTAATGGGATGATAGATCAAAAGTTCTACACACATACCAATAAACTTTGCAAAATATCCATCAAGAGATTCATCTCCCTTTTGAAGATAGAAAATTTCTTCGTACAATTGATACACCCAAAAAATATTTTGTTTTGAGGAGTACGTCCTTTTAATCACATCCCACAGATCTTTAGCAGTATTCAAAAACACCAAGTTTGAACTGACTTCAGGTTCCATATTACTCCACAACCAGGACCTCTTTGAGCATCACCACACATCCACTATTTATATCTAGGATTAGATTCCTCAAGTTTGGTCTCCATGAGAAAGTGATACTTCTTCTGCCAGTTGTATAGACATAATTGATACATTAAATGGGAATTAGGACTTTCACCCACTACTCCTTTAAGCTCCATAACCCACTTTTACCGAATTTAATTCAGCCAGTATTGAAAAATATTGATCTATAATCATATCGACACTAACTACATCCAAATTAGGTCATGGATAAAAAATAGTCAACTAAAAAACTGTCTTTTACTGCAAAGAAATCAAGGGATGAAAGTTTACTGACGTTGATATAAAAAAATAAGCTAACTTTCATCTTCCAAACCCAATTTTTGCATTCCTATGCAAAAGATATCACGCACCTTAAAACAATTACAAAAAACATGTTTTCTATGAAAAACAAAGAACGGTCCTTTCTTCTAGGGTTTGATCAACACTTTGGGGTTTTTGAGAATTCCTCCAAAATCTGATTGATAGGTTTGGGTTTTAAGAGAAGAAGATCTAGATTTGAATCGCCTCTTGATCCCATGATTTAAGCTTGTTGTCGAAACAGCGTGCATTGAGTTCAGCCCATATGTTCCAGAGGCAAGACAGAAGGATCAGCCCTGATGATAACCCATTTGTTACCTCGTTCGTCAGGGTTGTGAGACAATACGTGAATCAAGGTTGCAAAAGTTTTTGGCCCCAATGTGGCTTGCATCAGGCTCCTCCGGCAACAAACATACCCTTGAGTTCTCTTCTCTAGGAAGCACCACAATCCAATCACTAAAATACACGGTTGCAATCACACACCTGCTACCTGTTGTCTGATTAGTCCTTCCTTGATAACACGTTAATTCTTCAATCTTTTCCATTAGCAGAGGAAATACGACTCTTCTTAAGAAGTTTCCATACACAATCTCCTTGTGTCGTTCATTTTATGGAATCTCCTTGCACGGATATTTCTCTATGCCTAATTTGGGTGCAACAATGACTACATTGTCCATTATTTCTTTATGAGTACCGTCATGGCCAGTCATGTCGCGTTCATCAGCCTCTTTATTGAAGACTGTTCCTTTATTGAAATCTAGAATTGCAACATATTCATTAGGCTTTAGCTTCATCAAAAATCATAACTCGACCATATTCTAGGAGATTGAGGAGTACCCTATTCATTGATTATTGGCTCTTCATCAAATATTGGACCTTTTTGAGGATCTAAGTTGATGGCATGATCAGTGGGTGTCTTTGTTGAAAATGGATCCCCAACAATATCTTTGCCACAGATCTGTTCATTAACAGATTTTCCATTGGCATTGTAATGCAATGGAACTTTATATCACGTGATGTATCGCTTCAAAGTCTCGACTTGCCACTGGAAGAGTTCGATGCAATTGGTCAGCGACTCGACTTGCAGTCTGAGGAACTAATGTCCTTATTCCTAGCGTTGACTGCTTGTTCGGCTTGTATTGTGCCTTCTGCTCCTTGCCCACATCCTTGGACATGTGGTGAGGCCATGTGGGATAGGTGGAAAGGGTTTGGGCAAGGAAGTTGCTGGTCTCCTTGAACGGTTAAGGGCAGGGTGGAGATTGCACTGTGTGAGGATGGCTAGGCATTGGTTGTGGGGTATGGAGAGTGGATGAGATGAAGCTATGGGATTAGGTGAAATGAGGATGGTTGTGAGATGTGGATGAAACAGAAGTGCAAGCGTTGTAGGGAATTTTGAGTGTAATAGGTGGGGTGGTTGTATAGACATGTGGAATAAGGGACAAATGGATGGTTTTTGGATGGTTGTAGTGATGGGGCATGGGATGACTGATGAGATTATGGACAGTGAAGGACATTAATTGGATGGTTAATGTAGTGGGATGTTTGGGTAGTGGATTGGGGTTGGTGAACGTGGGATGTTTGGGTAGTGGATTGGGGTTGGTGAACGGTTGTTAATGCTGGTGGGTTGTGGAAAGTAAAATAACTAAAAATGGGAGTGATGAGCGAAGAAGTTACCTAGATCAGATCACAATAAGCATGACCTCCTCTTTGATACCACTTAGTGCAGTGAAGCACACGCCAAATCCATAACATGGCCAGCTGTGGATGAGGACTCCGAATCTAGCAAGCAACTCAAGCATGAAATAATGGAATATCTGCGATGGGAAATCCACAAGCAACTCAAGCAGAGATCAGACCCAATGTCATGAACAAGAGAAGGGTATCCACCATCTTCTTCTTTCTTGTCTCAAATAGAGAACTTTTTTTTTTGAAAGATCTCAAATACAGAACTTTAATTCAATAATCCAAAATCCATCAAATTACAATGCAATGAGAATACCTACACCAACTCCTAACCCTAATCAATCTAAGTCATTTATTATCTATCCTCTCTTCTAATCTCATCCACACTAAAAATACCAAAATATCCCTAAACATAAACCAGCAACTAAAACAAAGCAAAACTGAATTGAAACAGAGGGCACACTGCTTTGGCAGAAATTGAATCCTCGACATTCTATCTAGGCCAATCTAATGCCCATGCTGTACATCGGGATCAAATATGATGATATCATACAAAGCCTAAAAAAATTTCCCTTTTGTGGTCCACAATCAGAGCTTCCTCGAAGATATATGGTGTGATTAATTTTTCAGCCCAGATGCTCCTACATCAGAGAAGACATTCACCTTTTTGTTTTCAAATTTTTAGGGTCGATCATTGCTTAAGGCAACTCAAAAAATAAAATGCAATCTCTTGAGCCACAAATTGCCAGAGCGATGCTTGGAGTTGGGTTCGATGAAATTTGCCACTTGACCTTTAAGATAAACATTTTTTTTCATCCATATCGAGAGAAAGGCTAATGATAAGCAGATTCCTTAACTAAATGAGTTGAGTGACCCACCCTCCATATCGGAACATCAGTTCATCTAGCTTTATGTATCTTGCTTCTCTTTTTTAATGAAATTGTTGCCTTTCAAAAAAGAAAAAGGCCAGCTTAAGTGAATAAAGCGCACGAACACTCTGAAACGCTGGGCCTCTTTTCTACAAATTGTCAAGAGTTATTGGCCATTGCCATCCAAGCAGGGGCACAAATTCTTCCGCACCTTGGCACACGGTGGACGCAGCCTTAGTAAGAAGAATTCTTCTTTTTTTTTGAATGATATTAAGAAGGATTCACACCCAATCGTTCCACTACTTGAAGGTATATGTATCAATGGAATCATCGCATTGTACATTAAGCTATCTCATTGATTTTTATTGGGACACATGGAGACACACGGACAGTTCAAAAAAAAAAAAAAATCAATTTTCAAAGTCCATGCAGACCATCCAACTTTCAAGGGCAACTGCAAAAAGAATACCACTTGGCGGATCTCATCCATCTAATAGATGTCCTCTACAACAGATGGCTTGGATCTTTTAGTAAATGAAGTCAAATCATCAATGCGAACCATCCATTAGTGGATCCCACCACATGTTGCACATGTGTCTCAAGAATCACTTGCTATGACAATCTTAACCATCCCATCTGTGACTTGGAAAACAGACTGTTAAAAAGACAAGGCCAACGCTTGGACATATTGGATCATCCTTGAGGAGGGAGCTGGTCCTAAGGAAAGCCAAGTGTGGAAATGGGTGGAACTGGAAGGTAAATTTTCAGTGAGATCATTTATTGGGTTATTGAAGGTGGCTGGTTCGGCTTGTCCCAAGTTCTAGAAGGCTCCAATTCCTTCAACAGTGCATGGTCAGCCAAAGCTACCAAGACAATTGAAGATCTCAAGAAGCAAAAAACGCAATTTGCTATTCCTAACAGGTGTGCTTTGTAAGAATGATTAGGAAACTGTTGACCGTCTTTTTCTTCATCACAGTGTAGACAGCTAGGTAGCATTTCTTCACCCATGTTGGTGTGGCTTGGTCCCTAAAAAGGTCCCTTAAGGCAATTTTGATGGTTGGCCAATTGGACCCTATCCGAAAGTGGTAAGGTTCTTTGGGGCAAGATATGTGATTTGGTGGGTTTTATGCAGAAGTTTAGGACAATTATATGTCAACCAAGGTGATGGTGCAGCGGATTTCCATTACGGTGGTAGGTCACTAGGTTGTGTCGATTGATTACTGGGTTAGATCTATGACAAAAGTCTAAATCTGAAAAAAAAAATTCGATCTGAGATCTGTTCAGGTACTTGCCTCAGTTCAGGAGTACAGATTCTAAGCATCAATAGCAGGGAAATTAGATCACCTCACCATTACAGCTTGCCAATAAACACAAGTTGGATGAAGTCTATGGCAGCGAAAAGAGATACATAGGAGTACTCTTAAACATTAAAAGAGAAGTTCTAGTCCAACAGGGATTGTTAACAGAAAAAGAAATATTACACTGAAAATAAGAAAACTGACCTTAATAGACAACGGGAAGCAAATAAGAAAAAGGTAAACGATGCAATAGCACCCATCCCACATGTGTACTCTCCACACATGTGCACAAGAAAAGGGCTTGTATGGATCAATATGCAACTTCTTGTTTTTTTGTTTGTCAAAAATCCATTTTTAGGTGTGAATCTGTTACCTAGTCATTAATGACTCTTTTTTTGTTTTGGGATGGGAGGAAAAGAGGAGGGAAAATAGAACCACTACACTATCGTGGTCAACTCTACCGAATCACGTATCATATTAAATTACTTTACCGTGGGCGGATAGCGGGGATCGAACCCGCATCTTCTCCTTGAGGTCATACGAAATAGCACATATGAATGATATTTTCCTTTAAGCAAAACTCCTTTGTTTCTCCATAGTAGTAGTGTTCTGCGGGAGTGCTAGCGCTAGTGTAAGATTAAAGGACTGTTAGCTTACTCACGGCCTTTGCTTCTTCTTCTTACACTACAGATCACACTCACCACTAACGCTACTATAAAGAAACAAGAAGTTTTGCTCCAAGAAAAATATCATCCATTTGTGTTATTTCTTATGGTCTGTGCCTTATTTATAGGGAGAGGTTTGCAAGATTTCTTTCTTGATAAAAAAAACCTAGCACAATATGAAGAATCTAAAAATGGAAATCCTTGCTTGTAAAAATCTCATAATAACCTAACTTTATACATTAACAAATAAGAAATTTTAATAACATACATTCCCTAACATAGAAACTAAAAAAGGAAACTAGAACCAATTTAAAAAAAGGAATTGGGTCCTTTTCTCGTGCACACGTGTGGAGTGTGCACATGTGGTATGGGATGTGATTGCATTTGTAAGCATATCTAATCTAGCTAGTTGTTATCCAAGACACTTATAACTCTAGGAAATGTCTTGCTTGCAAGCAATGTTGTGTTCTTAACAAACTATCTAGGTCATTTTGTCCTAAATAAGTAATCTAGGTCATGCTATCTTGGTCTAGCGATTATGTTCGTTGTTTGTCAGGCCCATAGAACAAGCAGATGCTTAGTTTTTAGCCCTCCATTTGAATGTGAAATCTTGAGAAATTTCTATCAGGAAACATTGTGGAACAATAACACACACACACACACACACACACACACACACACACACACACACACACACTACCAGTTTTATAGGTCTTTCTCTCATCTTCTTTTCAAGCCCTTCTACCCTAATCAAAGGTTCCCTTATAAAAAGTGCTTCTAGTCTCCATGACTAGGGAAGCAAGAATTTCATGATTTCCATAATAGAATATCCAAAAGAGATTAACGCCCAAGCACTCCAATAACAAGAGATGTTAGAAGAAAAACCAAGATATCAAACCGAATAACAACATTTCAGTTGGCATTTCAAGTCTCCCACTTCTACTGTTATCATATTTTATATATTTCTAATGGTGGGTTGTTTATCTGATATTTTGTGCATTATGATGTTACATGAAAGAGAGCTTGTTGGGACCATCCAAATCTCTCTATCAAGACTCTTTTAAGGCTAAGTTTGAATGCTCATTTGAATTGAATTGCAATCAATGTTTTCAGTATCAGTATCGACGCATGTATCACACCCTTGGAATACAGAAAAATATTTGGTACCGAATGGAAAACATCATATGTATCACGTAATGTATCGTTGTTTTTAGAAAATGTTGATAAACATTGAGAAATTGATCAAATTTTTCAATGAAACTTTGGAGGGTGTTAAAAAAGACATCAATACACACTTGGAACTCAAAAGATCACAAAAAACAAGTACATGCAATAAGTTTCCTTTATATAGGGTCCTAAAATATATGATGTCTTACAAAGGTAATGTACCTATATTCAAAATCGGTTCATATAATTTATAAATCATATCATAAACAATAGATTCAAAAGCCAAATCTATCCTACAATGTATAGTGCATTCATTTTAAACATATATTTTTAAATTACTATTTATGATTAAAAATAAATAAATTTATTTGTTTAAAATAAAATTATTTTTGAAAATAAATTTATTATCGAAAATAAATGTGTAGTTGATGTTAAGATCAGCATATACTCATAAATATATAAATATAAGGCATGAATAACATTTTTTCAAGGTAATTTGTTCAAAAAAATATTTATTTATTTATTGCAATTTTAATTAAAATTATTGTTTTCAAAAAAAAAAAAATCCAAAAAGCTCCATCAATCTATAGATCAGACTCCAAACACTCTCACATGATTTTTCCACACTCTGATTGTAAGTTAAATAGGTGAAATCAGAAAAAATTTGGACATTTCCCAAATTCCCCGAGTTTTCCCAAATTAAAAAATTAGTGGTAAAAATACATGATTTAGCATGCAAAACATGAGCAATCATGGATTACTGATGCCATTCCACATATTCTAAGCAATTTAAACAAAAGAAAACAATTTAAATTAAATATATATATACATAAAAATCCACTAATTGGGCTTTTGGTACCACACACTTCGATCTCGATTTACGTAGCCAAATCCCCTTTCCTCTCCAAACAAATGAAAAGAATTGGTTGAATCCCTTTAGCAAAGTAATCCCAACAAAAATGTTCATAGAAAATCAAAAAAAAAAAAAAAAAAAAAAAAACAAAACAAAACAAAACAAAAAGTGGATTGTTGGGTAATTTCCCAAATTTTTCAGAAGAGGACCGTCACAAGTGTTTTATCATCGATACGTGCATTACAAATTGACAACATCAGGCTACTTATAACAGCGATATTTTCAGAATATCCCAATGTACCAATATATCGACCAATATTAGGTAGTTTGCCAAGTACAGCCTAGTTTCGTAACAATAATGTGTGATATCAATGGAACTTATAACAACAATATTTTCAAAATATCGCCATGTATTGGTATATCAACTGATTCTAGGAAGTTTCCCAAATAAAACCCAATTTTGTATCAACAGTGTGCAATATCAATAGCATCGGCCGATACTAATGATGTTAAAATCACTTATTGTAATTATTCAATCAAACATAAACGAAGTGGCCACAATGAAAATCATTTTAATTCATAATGATTACCTATCCCTAGTTGCAATTCCATGTATTTCAGGTTTGACATGAACCGATTGGAATCATTGGGCAGCCGACGGAATGGAACTAGCCCCATTTTGGTGATTTCTACTATACCAAATTGAAATATAACAATTTAATTTAATTGAGCATGGGAGCTAAACCAAGTCTTCGAAAGAAACTTTCAGTTGCTTTCACCACGTGGGCGTTATCCAAATCCACTGGAACTGCACAATAATTCATAAGCTGCATTTGGTCCCATGAACTATCTTACTTCAAAACCACATATAAGCAAATCATCCAACAATTTTTTTTATTTTTATTTTTAAAAAAGAAAAAAAAGAAATTGCATAAGGTATCGACATCTATACTATCGCATGCCAATCCACACAAACTGTTGGATTTTGATTTCAACCACTAAACTTACGTTCACCAACTTCATTCCCAGCCTCTCTCTCTTTTTCCACATCTCAAAGTAGGCACAGGCAGGCCCAACATTCCCAAGATCTAGGCCGTTAAACTGGAGGCCCATCACGAAAGGACCATGTCCAACTTCGATCAGAAAATCTTAACATGTAATCCGTGTAACTTTCTCGAGGAGTGCTGTCCGACGGATCAGCCATCCATTTGCAGGTCTCCAATCAGATAAAACTAAGATCGTCTAATGTAGGATATTCGGAGGCACGCCTATCCAAACTGAGGCCCGCAAGACGAACGGCCCAGATTGCTGAGGCATCGACCCCAACTGTACACTCCTCGACCAAGCAAAAATACCATTTTTGTTCGGTCGAGCATCACATAACAGGCCCAAAAAATTAAAATAAAAAATAAAAACCCTTAAATAAAACATATTAATAAATAAAGATGAAATTTTCAGAGAGAGAGAAAGAGAACCGATTCGAATTCACACCTCAACAGTCCAAATGAAGAAATCCAGAGGCTCCGGAGGCCGTTCTTTATTCATTTCCCAAACTGTCCCTCGAAAACCTGTAAATTCCCACAAAAGTCAAGTAGACTGAGCTGAGATTTCTCGAATTTCATCGCATTTTGCAGGATCGAAGAGATTACCCTTATACGAAGCAGGAAATTACAGGAAAACCGCCAAAAAGACGGTCAGAGAGCGGGGAATCGCATGGAATGAAGATCGAGAGGCCGATTTCTACATCTCCGGATCGGATTTCAGATTAATGCTTGAAAATTCAAGAGATTTCGTCGGCAAGTAGAAAAAAGAAAAGAGGGCTCCCTCTCTCTCTGTCTCTCTCTCTGTATTTCAAGAGACGCAAGGGTCCACGACGCCACAGCTTATTTTAACGGAAGGCGCGGATTCTGACTTATTTTCTCTCTTTAACTTTCCGCTTTTGCTAAAATACGCCTACTTCTACTAAAGTACGCCGTTTGGGTATGTTGGCGGTGCGCCGGTGCGGATTATCTGTGCCCGAATATTTCTGTTCCCACTGTGGTCTGAAGCTATGTGGAGCCCACATAAGATGGACGTGACAAATCCCCTCCGTCCATCAGTTTTTCAAGAATACAAATCTCGGTTGGACCATATCACACGAAACAGCAGGGATTGAAAGCCCTCCATTGGAAACATTTGTGTGGGCCACAGAAGTTTTGAATCATGATTATATTTGAGTCTACAGTTTATCTGAGTGGTAATAACCCTACGAACGGTCTGGATTTCATATAAACATAATGGTCAGCTCTGACAGTGGAAGTTTATGTTCCCACTGCCTCATTTGTTGTGGCCCATCTGAACTTTGGATCTCCTCGATTTTTCCATTCCGGCGCTAAAAAATGATGGACGGACTGGATTTATCAGAGATATCTCTGTGAGGCCCACAGCTTCCTGCAGCGGGAGGCACGGAAATATTCATGTGCCCGAAGCACGGGTAATCCGCTGCCGCCTGCTAGGTGTGGAGCCTTAGGGACGCGAATTTCCTACCGCTCCTCTTAAGAGGGGGATGCAACAAGGGTGTGACCCCAAGCTCTGTGGGGGCCACCGTGATGTTTGTCTTACATCCGCTCCCTCCTGCTTCACGAGTTCACTTTAGAACGTGATCCCAGCATGAATGTGTTGTACCCTAATCCCGGCCACTGTGCGAAAGTCAATAGGAGAGCTACATATGTCATTGTGCTTTTTTGAAAATTATAGTGAAAATAAATTAAGTTTTACACATTAGGGGATGGTTGACGGAATGTTGTGATCGATTGAGTTGTTCGAAATACAAAAGGGACCAAGAGTAATAAAGTCTTGACCGACGGAAAAGAACTGTCGTAAAAATAAACGCAACGAAATACCGATCTAAATATGAGAATGATCTAAATAGACTTTTCGATTGTCGTAATCGTTATAGTAGTTAAAGAATAATCTTAAAAACTAAGATGCAACATAACTCTATAAATAACAGAGAAAACTAACAAAGCAAAATATCTCAAAAATCTCCAAATTAATCCTACAAAACAATCCAATCTATTAATTTATCTTTCATCTCAATTTATCTTATGAATATTGATAATTCTTAGTTATAATCTTTAATTGTAATCCAAATCTATGCTCATACGCTATATTTGTCATTTATCTTACATCACTGAGTTCTTTCAATAGACGCATTCTTACGAATACTCCTAGCAATCGATTGTGAGTTTTTTCCTTTTATTTGATTGCATTGGAATTGTGAAAGTCATTTATTGTGGAATGCACAAAGTAACCCATCTTCATATGAAGAACTTTATCCTCTGATTATTGTTTGATCATTATCAAGTTCTGCAAATGGTTTATTAAGTGACCAATCTTTTCATAATATGGTCATATATACATTCATATTGGACGTATCGACTTATTTTGGCACTTGGGGTCGAAGTTAATCGGTTTAGATCGAGCCGCTATATCAATTCTGGCACGCTCGTGCACACTACATGTGACAAAAAGCAAACTGAAGTATCCACATTTTTTGCACACTCGGTGGGACTACAAACTAATTTGTTGCCATAAATATTCATTGTGCACTAGCTATGTAACATTTTTTTGTGAACGCCAACATTTTTTGCATGCTCGGTGGGACTACAGACTACTTGGTTTTCAAAAATATACATTATGCACCGGTCGTGCAACAATTTTGGCTAACGTAAACATTTTTAGCATGCCCGATGGAACAAGATAAAATACTTGGTTGTCATCAATATTCATTTTTCATCGAATGTGCAAAAATACTACTCTTGATACTAAAATACTTGTCGATGCAATAATTTTTTAGAATAATGAACCGAAGAGGTGGTCGTCATACTTCAACAGTTGTTGTTGCAACTAACGAACCCCCTACTCACGAGGAGTTGGAAGGACAACAAGTGCCTGAACAAGGTAATCCATCGCCTAGTCTAGTGCCTGTTCCACCAAATCCAAATAGACCATCAACATATCAGGTCGAACCTCTTGAGATTATGTCAGCTGGGATGGTTAATATACAAAGGGGGATTCAACACATTACAAAGTTATCCCGAATTTAGGCTGAACACTCATGAGTTCAGGCCAATGCCTTTAATAGGTGAATGGTTGGCCACACTGAGAGCATGATTCAGTTGGTGACTTTGTTTGCTGAAAAAACACTTGTTACACTTCAACAATAGGCTGATACAAGCTTGGTTGGGAATCGGTTGCATGAACCACCAGTCCAGCTAGTGCTACTGGCACTTACTTTGTAGTGAAATAAACCACTTATTTCTATCTCTAATCTAATTTTGGATCTGCAAAATTCACCAATATTGGTAGATTTCAGGCATTTTAAATGTGAGAATAGAAATATTCTTGTATAAGACATGAAATTCACCACCACTGGTATATTTTAGGCATTTTAAATGTGAGAATGGAAATATAATTCACAAAGCTATGAATCAAGGTATGCCTAGCGGGCAACATTTGCCTAAAAATCAACCACATATGAAGACACGGTATTAGGATGGCCCATAAGTACCCCCGATGGTTACACAATAATACTAGGAGTGTGACCAATTTGTTCAATTGTTTCAGGAAGTAGCAAGCCAAGTTTTCGACCGAACTACTACTTGAGCTTATCATAAGTCATATCATGATTGGATCGATTGACAATATCCATTGTCGAGGAACTATCAACCTAAATTTACGTTGTTTATAGGTGATATGGGTCAAATCAACTGTAGAATACATGGGTCGGTTAACCATACAGTGTAGAGAATTGGCCAACAATTAGTATTATAAATTACAACTATTTAATCATTTACTCACCAGAGTAGCTTTTCATTGGTATTCCAAATTGTTACGGAATTTCATACAAAATTGGTAAGAGATTGAAGAAAATTTTTATGCTCGGTTCTTTTATAAGGACAAAGAAATTTCTATGGACGATATTTCTCGTTTTCATTATTTTATAGGAGAATCGATCGAAACGTATATTGCTCGGTTTAAGAGAGCAAAAAGCCGATGCAAGGTGGTCACGACCGAATAAAAATTTATCCAATTAGTTCAAGATGGATTGGAGTTCAAGCTTCGAAAGAAGTTTATGAAAACAGAATTCACATATCTTTATGACTTAACCAGGAATGTGTCTCAATATGAGGCCCCCCTTCAAGAGTCGATGAGACAAGAATTCATCAATAGGAACGTATTATTATGACCTTAATTATAATGTTGTAGTGACTGAAGCAGTGGTTAAACAATCATTCATATGTCCAGTCCTAGTTAAAGCAAAAGGAACGACATCTTATAATAAGAAAGCTCAAAAAACATACGCCTTTGATCATTTTCATACTGACGAAATCTTTGACATTATGTTAGCCAATACATTTATCAAATTTATAATTTATCATAAGATTTCGACAGCCAAAGAGCTGAAGAAAATTAATTACTGCAAATGGCATGGGACTCGATCGCATTTTACTAACAAGTGTGTTGTTTTCATAAATGATATTTAGGATAACATCAATAAGGACTGTTGAAGTTTCCTAAGAAAAAAAAAAAGAAAGAAAGAAGCAATGATGATCAATACTGATCCATTTCCATCCAATTTGGAGATCAATATGGCCACCATTAATATTTAAAGGTTGGTTTGCCTATAACACAAGGCTGATAGGGGTGTACATGAACCGAGCTAGCTCGGTTAGCTCACTCGACTCGACTCGAAAAACCTTGATTCGACTCAATTCAAAGTTGAGTTCAAGCTGAGTCGAGCTGATTTTTTGAGCTCGAAAATGAGTTCAAGCCGAGTTCGAGTTGGCTCCAGCTCGACTCGACTCGGATCTAACCCAGCTCGAATCAAACCAGTTCGGTGACTCGATTATTTTGATATTGATGTCGCTCACCAAGTGTTTGTTAAAATGACTTTAAAAAGTGTGGCAGATGGCAAGGAAGGTATGTATACGAAACCAGCACCCTTTTTTCTTGATTTTTATATTGCTTAGAAGGTGTTTGATAAAATACCTGTAACCCATTGCTGCTTCTCAAATACAGTGAGATTTTGAAGGTGCGGTCTAGGTGTTTGTGAAAATGCCTCAATGGCGAACTCAGCTCGATCTTGGCTCGAACTCGGCCCGAGCTATTGACCAAACCGAGCCGAGCTGGCCAGTCAGGCTCGAGGACCGAGCCGAGCTGAGTTCAAGCTGAGGTCAGCTAGTGTTCAAGCTGAGTCGAGCTGAGGCTACCTCGACTCGGTTCGACTCGATGTACACCCCTAAAGGCTGATATTAAAATACATATGGGTTAACCAAAGGAGCAAAATGACAAGATGAGTGTGAGGCCTAAGCCTGTGGGCAACCAAATCGAAGCACGTTCAGTAACATAATTTTAAATCATCAGCACCTTTGTGAGAAATATTCTAGACCATCTCGATCAAACGGTTAATTAGTCAATCATAACTATGAAAAAAGAAATGTCATTTACCCACGGAAGGACAAACACATTAATGATCATCCTAGATCTGTGTATGGGTCAAGGATGGTTAAACATCGGCCCGACTGAAAAGCCGTATAGGAAAGGCTGAGTCATTCGAAATTCCCAGCAATACTAGAGGGGATGACTCATACCCAGAAACGACGTTGACAAAAGCAACATGCAACAAAGAGAAAGTAGTTGGCCATTGTTTGGAGGTCAACCTCATATGTACTCGTCAACCCGATCAGGGTTGGTGATGCTAAAGTCAGAAGGAGAAAAACATATATATGTCAATGTGACTAAGCTTCTTGTGGGCATGATTTAGTCAATAATCATAATCATGATAAGGCGATGATGAATATGGAAGAATTAACCAAATTGTGTGTGGGGCATAGCTCTGTCGAGAATTACAATTACAATAAGGCGGGAATGAACATAGAAGGATCGACTGAGTATTTCAGTGATGAAAAGTTCTCAGATGATCTTTTGATTGAAGAATTACTTGTTAAAGTAATAGAATTATAATCGTCATCTTTTAAGATGGATATGAGAACAACCAATGATTATATTATATTGTAATAAGGTGTTGATACTACCATTAAGTTTTCAAGCTAGACGCCTCAACCAAGCACGATGAAAGGAGATGTCATAGAGTTAGGCCCTCTGATAATCATACAACATGGATCCTTTGATTTTAAGGAGAAAGACAAGTATCAACCATGACAGTCGAAGCAGGGTCCCCTTTTGATAAAATAATTATTGAAAGGATGACTCTCACAATGACCCAAAACTTGAAGACATTGTATATTTTCATTCACTTGCAAGGGTGCTTGACCACTCGAGTTTTGGGTGATAACAGAGTTGCTATTAATATTCTCTTAGCAAAATGATAGCAAAATTGGAAAAGACTCAAGATGGCATTATTTCAACTGAGGTCACAAAGAATAATTTTGTTAAATGAATAACAAAAATGTATGGAGTTTTACAAGTCAAATTAATGGTAGGAACCAAGAAAGTGTCAGTCGCTTTCTTTGTGGTCGATACTTCATCAAATTACAATGTTTTACTTGGACGAGATTGGATTCTTTCGGTCTCGTGCATTCCGTCATCACTACACCAATTTGTAATTTTTTGTAATCAAGACAAAGTAGAATTGGTTATGATTGACAATAAACCAATTTTAGTCATGTTTAATGCAGTTAAGGCTTGTTTCTATGTAGATGAGATCGAACCGATATGATTTACATGACAAGATAAAAATAGTAAGCCAGCTGAAATTGATGACAACTCAAATTTGATAATGTCATAAAGGATATTGCTACTATGATTCAATCAAGCAAAGAGTTGTTGAAGACTATAATTCCCTTTTGTGTGTCTACAAGGTGTAGATTGAAAAAATCACATGATGGTTTGATTGTTAATCAAGGTTGAGTTCATGGCCAGAGTGTGTAGCTTAAGGAGAGTTTGTGAAATCATGATAATGGATGTTTTATTGATATGGTTGATAAAGTCGTACTGGTCGATTAGGAAATTAAAGATGATATTAAAATGAAAGATTTGAAACCAACTCAAGAGATATTGAATGATTTCAAACTCAGGTTGAATATCCAATGGTAGAGGTAAATTTGGGGACAAAGGAACATCCTAAGCCTATCTTCATTAGTGAATTATAATATTTTTGAACACAGGCCTGACTCGTTAATTTATTTAAAGAGTTTACTGATTGTTTTGCTTGAGATTATCATGAGTTGCCTGGATTATACTTGACATCTAGTTGACCACAAATTATCCATGAAGGAGGGATATCAACCACATAAACAAATGCCAGAGTGGATGACGGTTGAAGTAATGCAAAAGATCAAGGAAGAAATCGAACGGCTTTCGAAAGAAGGTTTTATTGAACCCTATCAAATATGTCGAGTGAATTTTGAATATAATGCATGTTATAAAAAAATAACAGTAAGCTCATAGTATGTAATGATTTTTAGAATTTACATCGAGTAACACTAAAGGATGAGTATCATATGCAATCAACTGATCGATCAGACTTTGGACATCAAATGACATCTTTTATGGATAACCATTCATGATATAATCAAATAAACACTACAGTTGAAGATATCCTACAGACAACATTCAGATGTCCTGGTCCTTTAGGTATGTATTGGTAGGTTGTAATGTCATTTGGGCTTTAAAATGCAGGAACTACTTACCAAAAAGACATGAACATCATTTTTCATGATATAATCGACCGATTCATAAAATTTATATCGATGATGTAGTGGTTAAATCGTCCAACTTAACCGAACATCTTGACCATTTATGAGAGTCATTCGAGAGAATGGGGATTTACAAATTGAAATGAACCATCTTAAATGCGGTTTTGGTGTATCGGCTAAAACCTTTCTGGGTTTTATAGTGTGCAAGATAGGAATTGAGATTGATTAACATAAGACATGGACAATAATAGAAGCCCAGCCGCACAAAAACCAAAACTGAGTTACAAATGATTCTTGGCAAGCTTAACTTTATGCGACGATTTATTTCCAACAGCACGAGAAAAATCAATGCATTTTCTCCTTTGTTGAAGCTTAAATGAAGAGTTGAGTTCAAATGGGAGGCAAAACATATCAAATGGCTATAGACAACATTAAAGAGTATTTGTTCAAGCCGCCAATGTTGATGCCATCAGTAAAGAGTCGACCGCTCAAGTTATATATCACAACTGCAGAATCAGTTGGAGCATTGTTAACACAATACGAGGATGACCAAAAAGAGTGCAATTTATTATCTTAGTTGAATAATGTTAGATACTAAGTGTAACATCCTGATTCTCATAACCCGAAGATGATCACTCGAGTACGAGAATCCCGAGGGTTACGTCATAAAATAAAACTATCATTCATCTAATGTTTAACACATTTCATAACATCAAAATATAACTACTGTATAAACTTTAAAAAAAGTTCAACATACGTGAGTAGAAGCAAAGAAATAAAGCAAGATCCCACAACAGAGGATCTTTAATTACAATTCTCAAACTAAGCAAAAAGAAGGTAATGTCTAAAACATGAAAGTAAATAAATCCTATGTTATCAGTTGAGCTCCAACAGCTCAACCATATCAACATACGGTTCCCCCTCTCCATACTCCTCAACTAAGCCAGGAGTATCATCATAGGCGCCAACTTCCTCCATCATACTTGTATCTATTTGGTGCAACCGCATAATCGGGTGAGTGAAAACTCAGTGGAAATTTCCCACAAGGATTCATGCATATCATGTCATTCCAAAGCAGTTTAAACCAAGCATATTCAATCATGATGAAGATAATATAAACTTAAATGTAAATATATGGATGCATGAATGTATGCTCAAGTCACAGATCTAAAGATGCACATCCAATTGTCAAAATAAATGGTCACACAAGGAGAACTAGTCACCCGAAAAAGTACACAAAGGTACGTCCAAGGAGAACGAGCTACCTGGAAAAGACCATGAAATAAAGATTGCCTAAAGAGAATTAATCACCCGAAAAAGTACATAAAGGTGCACCCAAGGAGAACTAATCACCCAGAAAAGACCATGTAAAGTAAGAGCGCCCAAAGTGACACAAATGCATATGCTCTGGGAGTTTAACTGAAGTTATAGGACTTACAGTAATATGAACATAATGTGGCTTACATTGAGCACTCGAAAAAGCTCATATGTCATGCGTGAATGTCATGCACCATGATACTCATGCACTACTAGCAAGATTGCTTTTTATAAACATGGTCAAAGCTCTCGGCCTTTTAATAGAATATCAATCATCCAAACATGAGCTCAATATAAATCCATCTACTTTTTCAAGGTCCAACTGAGGTCTCACAAATATGATATATCAAGTGTAATTAAATTTGTGACAAGTTCATTCTACATCTTATAAAAGGTGACATTCTATACATAGTCTTCAGTGTACAACTTGTGGAATGAGATGAATTAAGGCATTAAGATTCTTATCATTATTAAGTAGAACCATGCCCATAATTTGAGCAATTGTTAGAATAACTTAGAAAATGCAAGATTTAAATCTTAATCATCTAGTTACTACACATAGGACATGAGTAATAGAAGTTAATGAAATAACTCATGTTCATGACAACCAAATAGGAAGAGGAGAACTAAATTATTTATTTGTATTATTCCAGGACTTTATTATATTCGAATTATAATGAATCTAACATATATAAAGAGTTAATGGAGAAAATAAGAATTCCTACCTCTTGATACAACTGGTAGAAGTATACATGTACATAAGCAATTTCAATGTGGTATAAAGAGCGTAATAAAATTCTTAAAAGATGGATTAGAGCAACAAGATTTAAAACAATTCTACATGATTATCAATGTCAATTCAAGATTTAAGGAAACAAAATTAACATCTACACAATCATAAGGTCTTTATACTATTATAGGCTTTAACTATCTTAGAATTTCATGAAATGAAGAAGCCATGTGAGATATCTCTCACCTAGATTGAAAGTTCCTCTTGTCTTGAGATGTGGATGTAAAGATCCTAAAATCCAAGCGAGTGTATAATTAATCTTCTAATCCCAAATAATCTACTATTTATATACACTTTGATCTTTACTTACTTGATTGGACAGATTGCAGGTGGGAGTGTCTTCTAAGGTAAATAGTTACTGGTTGTACCTGGAGAGACTGTTACAAGACACTAGTGAGTCACGACCGAGTTGACTCGGTCGAGGTTTATAACTAACAACGAGTTGAGTTAGTTTATAAGAGTTCTACTAACTACAAGGTCCAATTAATGATTCCATCGAGTCCAATGCTACCCAAATCATCCAAATATGATTGGAGTCAGCTCGACTTAGTCGGAAAACTGATCAAGTCAACCCGCTACTAAGTATAGAGTTGACTCAGTGGGAAAATCGGTCAAGTCAGCCCCCAAATGACCAAATCTGGAACGCCCTTGGCTAGGCTTCAGGTTAAATAGGGTGAGATGCTTCCCAACCCAACTGAGTCAGGATTTTTAAGCCTGAAACGGTCCTAAGTCATTGACTTAGGAGTGACTCGACCTAGACGGCCCTTCTACTAGCTGGGTGCAGCGAACCTGAGATCGGCTCGAAGTGTTGGTCCTTGCTCCAGGAAAACCGACCATTGTCATGAAGTCAGATCAGGGTTTTCACCTTAGAATGTGGAGCCAAGTCACTCAACTCATGACCAAGTTGAGGTGAGTGAACACAGTCGACCGGGTGAGTGAATTTTTCAATGACAGAGAGTGAATCTGATGTGGGTACCTGATCAGGGTGTTGTGTGGACGTTGAAAGGGGTTTGGATTCGTTGGAAGTTAGGAATACACCTCCCGGACTCGTTTTCGGTCACCGTTTTGAGGCAAAACGGCCTCAATAGCAGAGGATTGGGCCAAATACTGACAGTTTGGGCATGGATTTAAGAAAGGGATGGGTTTTGGTATCATTACCTGAGATGGGGCTGGGGATTTGAGCTGGGTGAAGCAGGGTCTGGCGTGTTGGGTTGAGGCAGAACAACAGCTGGAAACTCATTCCAGTTGGCTCTCGTACTCTCTCTTTATCTCTCTCCCTTCTTCTTCTGCTCTCCCTTCTTCTTTCTCTCTCACTATCTCCTTCCTCTCTCTCAGCTTTCTCTCAGCGCTGAACGACTCAGGCTGAGTCGAGTTGCTACCAGGCTTGCAACTCTCACCAGCGGCTTCCAGACACCCTCTCCCTCTCTCTTACTATTTCCTTTCTTTTCTTTTCTTCCTTGGGATTCACCCTAACACACGGCTATTTATAGCCTTTCCATTTCTGGATGGTTCCACAGGTAATCACGAAGATTAGCGTAGAGATAACGTGAGTCAGCCAAGAATGGTTTGCCATCAGGGTCTCCTCATGTGTCGGATCTTGTGCATGGGCCTCAGAGTTAAACTCTGATGGACATTAAGAGAGTGAGCCCAAAATGGACGTCTCGGATTGGTGTTACGATTGCGGTTATAGAAAGTGGGTCCAACAGCTGGTTTGGAGAAGATGGTCGGCTAATAATGGTGATTTCGTATTGGACGGGTACTTCAACGATCTGGGACATCCAGATGGTCCAGATGGTGTCCAACAAGCTTGTGGGGGTCCATTTGATGGTGAGTGTAGACGGCGGTGATGATAACCGTCTTGAAGTGGCGTCAGTACGAGTCATAGTTGCGACTTGTCAATATCTCGTCTTTCCTTATGAGTTTTTCGAGCAGCCCTAGACTGGACGTTTCAGATGGCTCGGACAAATCTTCCTGATGCAGGGACGAACGTGATGAGGATAACTACTCCGAATCCACGGAGCTTCTCTGGACTCCTCACAGAGACTTCTCGAATCCACGAGGAAAGAAAGTAGAAAATAGAAATAAATTCTAATAAATTCGAAACTGATTAATTAATTCATAAAAATGAGTTCACAACCCTTTAAATAGGGGTACTAAGCAATGGAAAAGAAATCAGAATCAAACTATAACTACAACTCCTAGAATTCGCGACTTATAGTAAACTTACTATTTATAGACAGTCGTGATGTCTACTAGTGCGCAAGGTTTTCGGCCAAAAATAGTAAGTGTCCTATTTAGCTTCACCAAACCGTTCTCCTAATTATTCTAAGCTCTTTTCACATCGGGCGCAACTCCTAAAGCCCGACGGATGAAGAGTTATAATCAAACTAAAACTTACTATTTATAGTAAAATTGAAATTAAAACAGGGAAACGACCGTCGATCCAGGGGTTTTTCGCAATTCCGAGCATCGCAACCCAGCATAGCTGGGTTGGTTGGCTAAAGTAACTCGTTATACTCCAAAATCATATATTTTACGTCAGATAACTCGTTCCGGATTGCGAGATACGCCCGATTTAAGGTCCGATGGTCTGGATCACTTCTATCGTCGACCAGGCCTTTTCTGATCCATCTTGGCCATATAACTGTTCGCGACCCACTCTACATCAGTCTCCTCCACTTTAAAAGAACTCATCCTCGAGTTCTCGTCATGCTCTGGTTCATAATACTCGGTCAGGTCCGCGATATTGAAAGTCCGTGAGATCGCTATGTCATCTGGAAGATCAACAACATAGGCATTGTCATTGATCTTTCGGATGATTGGTACCGATCCAATTTTTTATTCTTCAACTTGTTGTACGTTCCGGTTGGAAATCTTTCTTTGCACAGATGGACCATTACTTGGTCGCCCACCTCGAACACTTTTCGTCGTTGATGCTTGTCCGCTTGCTCCTTATACTTCTCGTTCGAGACATGTAACTTGGTTTGTACTTTCGCATGAATGCTCATGATCTTGTCTGCCATATGTTCTGCTACAATGCTCATGCCTGGGAGCTTGGGTAGAGGGACCAAGTCTAGTGTGTGGCGAGGTACTCGTCCGTAAATAACCTGGAATAGAAATTTTCCTGTCGAGCGGTTTACCATGTTGTTGAATGAAAACTCCACTTGAGACAAAGTCAAACCCCACTTCTTCAATTTTTCTCCTAAAATACATCGAAGGAGGTTTCCCAACGTGCGATTCACAACCTCAGTTTGACTGTCAGTTTGTGGGTGGTAGGCGCTACTGAACTGAAGTCGTGTATCGAATCGATTCCACAAAGTTTGACAAAAGTGGCTTATGAACTTCATGTCACGGTCAGAAGTAATAGTCTTGAGAACCCCGTGTAGCAGCACAATTTCTCTGAAGAATAGATTTACCACGTATGTTGCATCGAGAGTCTTTTTGCATGGAATAACGTACGTTATCTTGGAGAAATGATCTACTACCACGAACACCGAATTCATGCCGCGTTGTGTTCGTGGCAGACCAAGCACGAAGTTCATTAATAAATCCTTCCAAGGACCGTCAGGTACAGGTAACGGGGTGTAGAGGCCCGTATTCTAAGATTGCCCCTTAGAGGTCTGACAAACATGACAACGTTGTACAGCTTTTCCCACATCACGTACTAATTGCGGCCAGTAATACCGCTCTTTCACAAGAGCTCGCGTCTTGTCTCGCCCAAGGTGTCCACCAAGGCCACCTCCATGTAGCTCCTGAATAATCATCACGGTGCGGCCCACAAAAATACCAATTAGTAGCTCGCCACTATGGTGTGGTCCACTTGAGCTTTGGGTTTGCCTTTTTTTGGGATGGTATGGATACAACACAAACATCACATAAGCCCCCTCGAACCGGGCGCCGGGGATATCGGGCTAACTTGCTAATCGGCAATCCGCCCCGCCAAAGTCACACACGGACGCGGATGGGTGGCGTGGTTACGTGTTGGGTGCTGCAGGGCTCACCATGATTTATATGTTTTATATCCATGCCGTCCATCTGTTTTTCCTGATCATCTTAAGGCATTATGTGAAAAATTAATTATATATGAAGCTCAAGTGGACCAAACCACAGGAAGCAGTGATGATTTAACACTCACCATTAAAACTTGACGGGGAAAACTGATATTTGTGTTTTCCCTTCGTCCAGTCCGTGTGACCTTATCAGCAGTTTGTATGGCAACTAAACATTACAGCGGGTAATATGAAAGTTTCAATGGTGGGTATGATTATTCTCACTATTTCTTATGGTGTGGTCCACTTGAGTTTTGTATCTGTTTAATTTTTTACATAATGTTCTAAAATGATATAAAAAAAACATATAGACGGCATTGATATAAGAAAAAAACATTATGGTGGGCCCCACATTGCCCAACACACCTCCACAGCACCACTCGCGTTGGTGCGGGCAACACCGCGTCATCCGCGTCCACCGGTGCAATGGATTGACGAAGAGTGCGTCACTGGCACGGCTTATATGGATCGGGCGGACCCCTGACTGTGGGGCCTACCTTGATGTATGGAACTTGTATCTACGCCGTCCGTCCATTTTGAAATATTATTTTAGATAATGATCCATAAAATTAAGAAGATCCAAATCTCAGGTGGACCACACTGTTAGAAACAGCGGTGATGAACCATTAAAAACTACTTACGAGTCACAAAAATTTCGGATCAAGTTGATATTTGTGAGGTCTCTTTATTAAGGTTTTTTGGACCTTATCAACAGTTTGGATGGCAAATAAACATTCTTCTCGATGATTTTAATGGTGATTATTCAATCACCAATATTTCTTATGGTGTGGTCCATCTAATATTTAGATCTTCTTCATTTACAGGCTCTTTCCCTAAAATGAGCTTCCAAAACGTATGGACGGCGTGGATATAATCCAGATACATCACAGTACGCCCCACAGTCGGCGATCCACCCCAACGAATCCGCGCCCGTATGTCAAACAGTAATTACGGTGGGCCCGATAGAGCTTTTTGCCTCACGCGGCTCCCAGAAACAAATCTTGTGGAAATTCGCGGTAAGTACGTGAATCGATCGGTACCGTCCACGCTATACGCGGATGGATGGTAGAACCATCTTTCCATGCTATACGTGGGAAGTACGTGAATCGATTGGGACCGTCCACCTAATGGGCCCACACATGGATGGCCATTTCTAAAAAATTAACTTACCGTACAACCTTAGATCAGGACCATTAATCAATTCCATTTTCTACCTTATCTTGGAATGCCACCGAGAAGATTGATAGGATCATTCAATCTACGTGTGTTATTAAATATTTTCCATCTAAAGTAGTACCCACAAAATGGAAGGTTCTGATCGAGACGTTTACCTGCCACGTGTACTGTGCCGACATGGCTTAGCCACAAAACGGATCTTTCGGCCGTACGGTATCATCTCACATTTTGATAGCAGTGGTAGAGTACGATGCTTGGTACACATGCAAATTAAAATATATAAGTATATCATATAAATTAATAAGATAAACCGTCCAAGTCCATGTCACAAATGCAGATAATCCATAAAAACAAATTCAGACGGGTTTGATGATCGGAACCGTCGATTAATAAGCATTTGTTTGTTGAATTGGACTACTAGCCTTTTCGATTTTAGCCGTCCATCATTACCAATAGCCTCATTTTTTACAGTGGACGCACAAATTTGGACTTTTTTAATTCTATTACATGTGTGCCAAATATACAATATCTAAATGCGTGCGTATGAATCATCTTACTCTGTCGGAGTATCAAAGCTTTTCTCCCGGTGCTTTGCTCTGATGAGGACTACTAAAGCATCATATTCTGAAATCATGCAACTGGCATATGCCTAAGTCAACTTTGACCGTCCAAATTGTAGGAACTACGGGAGGTGGGTCATAAGGCCAAAATCACATTGATTGGACAATCATAATAACTGAAACTGCATTTCTAATGATATCCGTCTATTTCTTAGTCCATAAATCAAAAGGTTAATATTGTTAATCTAGGATATTTTTTATTCACAGTTCATTTACGTCTGGATGCAATAAAATAATGATTCAGATTGCAAAAAATGGGTCCCACCTGTCAGAATCAGAACTCCTTTCATTCCGAGCAAAGCTACCATCCCACAATTCCTCGTGTTTCTCGATTAGGCATCATCCCGGGGATTTTTCCAACCATGAGTCCTACCTTTTACCCAACGTTTTTCTGAACATTCCCAACCCTTACTTTCAAAAACAAAATCATTATGTACCGACAGACTATTTGTAGATAAAAATACCCTTAACTCAGAGTGGCACTGTAGAACTCTGTGTTGTACGTGCCACCGTCCACGACCAGATAAATGGGCCAAAGGCCGTAGCTAGATATCTAGGCTATGAGTTATACCCGTAGCTATTTGTGGTGTAGCCAATACTTCATCTAATTTGTGTCCATTATATCTAATGCTACCGATCTAATCTGCAGATATTGCTTCTGTAGCAAAAAGTTCACACAACTATAAATAGCCGAGCAAGCCTAACATGAAATTGAACAAAACAAACATGAAATTTACCGAGTCTTAAAAGGAATTGAGTAATGTTAACATGAAATTTAACATACTTCAAGGAAAATTAAGCGCGGCAAACATGAAATTTAACGAGTCTCATAAGAAATTGAGTAAGACAGACATAAAATTCAACGAACTTTAAAGAAAATTGAGTAAGGCTAATGTGAAATTCATTAAGCCTTAAAAGAAAATTAAGTAAGGCTCACATTAAATTCAACGAGCCTCAAAGAAAATTAAACAAGGTTAACATGAAATTCAATGAGTCATAAAGAAAATTTAGCGAGACAAACATAAAATTTAGCAAGACTAACATGAAATCGAGCGAAGCAAATATAAAATTCAACATGCCTAAAAGGAAATAGATTAAGGCTAATATAAAATTCAATAAGCCTCAAGGGAAATTGAGCGAAACAAATATAAAATTAAGCGTAGCAAATATAAAATTCAGCGAGCCTCGAAAAAAATTGAGAGAAACAAACATAAAATTCAACGAGCCTTAAAGAAAATTAAACTAGACAAACATAAAATTAAGTGAAACTAACTTGAAATTGAACAAAGTAAACAAGAAATTCAGTTAGCCTCAAAAGAAATCGAGCTACGCTAACGTGAAATTCAACAAGGCCGAAGTAAATTGTGCAAGATGGTTGGTAAAAGGGTGGTTTACTCAATAATTACATTTACGTCATGCTTTGAAGGAGTGTTCTACACGTGCGCACATCCACCGTACAAATGGAATAAACATAAATAGAATACAACATGGATCGTCCAGACTTTGGGACCCATTTTGGATGGACCACTGTCAATAAATGACATTGATTTGTTATTTATACCCATTTGATTGACCGATGTGGGATGGACGGCTTAAAGAGAAATATAGACAATGGTCTCTATTCAAGGAGTGAAATGCGTTAGTTATGATCGAGTGCTGTGACTTTTGGGCCGTGTGCCTCAATCAACGTGGATCCAATATTTAGATGGTTTGGATGGATGCACACGTGATGATGAATGTGTGTATTTTTACACGTGTCGCTTAAGTGCACGACAACCCACCGTATCTAAGCTTCAGACGAAGATCTTCGTCTGACCGACCTCCTTTCTTTCATTTGGATTCTGCTAAAATACGCTGCTGGCATATTGAGCTTAACCTCCACCAGAAGTTTCGCTCAACTTCTCGAATCTCGGCAACCATTGATTCGATGACACGGGTCTTGTCGCACTGCCCATGCACACGCAGGCACACGGGTCAATATCAAACACGTGTTAGATATCAGAGTTTTCCATAAAGTGGGGTACACCGTTTAGATATCCTGGCCTAAACGTAAGGTGATTTCACACGACAGGTGGGCCACAACACACATATGAAATGGGCGGCCAGAAATTGTTTCCACCATCACCTTACACTAGCCGCTGTTTCCAGTTAGATTGAAAACTCATATCTCGCACGTGTTCAAATATTGGCACGTGTGTCCTTGTGGATGGCCACGATCCACGCGTGTGGGGAGATGGATATCAGGATATGATGCTAGGCACGAATAATGGGCGTTGTAACTCGCCCCAAGGATTATCCTCGGGTGGGGCCATCTTCCGGTGATCCTATCCGGCAGCGGATTGGCCACTCCCCTGCCACCAGCCCCGTGGCCGGTGGTCGGTGCTCTGTGGGCCCCACCATGATGTATGTGCTTCATCCATTCCGTTCATTCATTTTTACAGATCATTTTAGTGCTTGATACAAAAAAATGATAAGAATTTAAATCTCAGGTGGAACACACCATACGAAAACAATAGTAATCGGATATCCACCACTAAAATCCTCCTAATGTTTATTTGACGTCCAATATGTTGATTAGGTCATACAGACTGAAGTGAAAAAACAAAGATCAGCTTGATCCAAAGCTTTTATGCCCCCCAAAAAGTTTTTAACGGTCGAAATTCATTCAACACTGTTTCCTGTAACGTCGTCTACTTGAGATTTGGATATACCTCATTTTTTCTCTCATGAAATAAAATGATCTAGAAAAATAGTTGGACGGCATGGATGAAACACATACATCATGGTGGGGCCCACAGAGCACCGACCATCAGCCATTGGCTGGTGGGATCCTATCCGTTCATTTGGTGGGCCCTTCCATGGATTGGCAGCTGGCCCTAAATCCCCAAACCACTCCAGCAGTTCAGCGACTTTTTCACACCTGCACATGACTGTTCCGACGTGTCTATTCGAGGCAGCACTCTTCGCTGGTGGGGCCCGCCTTTTAGCGACGTACACCATTCCTTTAGTGGGCCCCACCAAGCAGCATTCCCCTAGGACCTTTTTACAGTCGTTTCAGCTAAAAAGTAATCTGCTGTGGTATATCCAGAAGAACAGCAACATGGTAGATCCATCTCTACACAGCCACGTGGCGGGGTGATCTACAAATCAGGTCCGTCCATAAATAGTTTCCTTACATGAATGATCTATATACACAAAATAAGTCCTATTATCCAATCCTATCCATTGATATATGTCCATTAAACTGACGGTCGAAAACAGAAAAGTTAACGGTCAAATATGCAGTAGAATAAACTGTAGAAAAAGTAATGGATAGGATTGTTTCATTGGTTTTGATTTTAAAACGTTATCCAACCATTCTTGTACCAGTTTATCGGTGGGCCCGAACGATACATCACCCTGCCACGTGTCCTGTAGAGAGATGGTCCTACCATGTTACGGTTCTTCCAGTTCTATAGTCGGTATGGTGCTTAACCCCACCGGCGCGCTGTTCCACAATCCATTATTGAGGGAGGAGTTGTAGGATCCTCGACCCGAGGCTTTTCACAGTATACTCAGGTTTTATTTATGATAGGTGGAGCCCATTTATCAGTAATCTGGACCATTGATACGTTTCATCTAATGTTGATTATGGATATACCATGCCAGAAAACTCTACAAGATTGGAAGATCCTGGTAAAAAAATGGGCCTCTTTTGTCATTTTTTGGACAATAAGATCAAGTTATTAGAACTGTCTTACTCAGAATACTTTCTGGCATAGTCCATCCACATTGTTTCCCACGACATCAATGGTCTGGATTATTTGATTATGGCCCCACTTCTCAGAACTGAAAACTCAATTTATTGTGGGGAGACTCGGGTCGAGGACCAATTATATGATACTTTACCTGAGTCTATGATATTATCCTTGGGCGTTCAGTCTGTTTAGTGGGGCCCATATTTCAGTGATCTGGACCGATGATTTTATGTTCCTTGAAATTTATAGTGCATAACCTGAAATTTCCCCACATTGGATGATCCTGGCCACTGATAATTGTTTTATTATGGGAGAATGCTCCAATGCTCTCAGAGCACCGTTAAATCACAGTGCATCCAACATTGTGCGGCCCTTACCGTGAGGCCCACCTTGGTGTATTTACTTATATATCCACGCCATTCATCTGTTTTTTCAGCTCACTTTAGGGTATGTGGACGAAAATAAAGCAGATAAAAATTTTAGGTGGACCACACCATAGGAAACAGTCATGACTTTCAATTAAAATGATCTGGAAAAACAGATGAACCGAATGGATATGCAACAGCTACATGGAGGTGTGCCCCACAGTCAGGGAATGACCTGCTAACATATGACGTGGGAACACCTGATCCGTTCCCCTCCCAATCAGGGAAACCATGGATGTATGTGTCTTATCCATGCATCCACGCCGTCCATCTGTTTTTCAAGATAATTTCAGGATATTGGCCCAAAATTTAGGCATATATAAATTTCATGTAGATCAAGAAAAGGGAATAATGACATCCACCGTTGAAACCTTAGGACAGCCGGTGGTGATGTTTATGTGTCATCCAACCTGTTCATAAGGTCACATCGACATGGATGATTGGAAAATACAAATGTCAACCTGATCTAAAACTTCTGTGGCCCCCAAGAAGTTTTCAATGGGAAGTGTTCAATTCACATTAATTCATGGTGTGGTCCACTTGAGCTTTGGATATACTTCAATTTTAAGATCATGCACTAAAATGAGCTGATAAAACGGATGAACGGTTTGGATAAGACATTACATCTCAGTGGACCCAATATAATTTACTCAGTTACTGAGTTAGTAAGCAATCTCCTTCCCCAAGCAGGCCTACTGAGTAACTCAGTATATTATAAACTCTGTGGGTGGTGGGCCTTAAAGAGCTTGGGTGTTTCAGGCACCATCTAAAACAGGTGTTGTTGTAGATTGCATTATAGTTTGAGAGGATCTGAATCCCCTGCAACAACTGTTTCAGTGGCAACATGAAACACCTAAGCTCTATGGGCCCCACCATATTCATATCTATAATCCATTCCGTCTATCAGGTTTCTTAATTGATTATCAATCGTGGGCTAAAAATCATTCAGATACATGACTCAAGTGGGCCACCCCCCACTAGGAACAATGGGGACGAGATACTAACCATAGGTCTGTGTGTGTGGGGCTAATGTGGTGTTTATATTTCATCAAAACCGTTAATCATTTATAACTCATTGGGATGAAGATAACAAATACTAGCCTTATCCAAAAACAACACATGCATTTAAAGATTTTAGGAGCAATTTTACACTGTTCCATTGATGTGGTTCATCCAAGTTTTCTATAGGTGGGCCCCCTGAGGTTTTTCAGGCACACTCCCTAAGCATGTTGTGCATGGTGGAGGCTTTGGCTACACCCTAACGAACTTAACGGATTAATGGTTACTTGTATCCATAAATTTAAATGGCTAAAGTACTTCTCTTCAGCAAGTAAGATGCACAACACGCTTGTATTAGATCGCCTCTTTTACCTTTAACCATATATTTGATAACCTTACTTGGATGGTTAAGATTTCTTAGTCAATGTGATTTTAAATATATGTTCCATTGTAAATGGGACAAACAATATAAAGGTTTGAATAGCTAGATATGAGTCCTATAACTCTTTAAACTAGGTCAAACTTAAATAGCACTATTTTGAATACTAGACAATATGTAAGAGTAAGTAAAGGATTTTCAATCTTAGCAGTAAATTAGAGAAATGGATGCTCAACTTGAGTAAACATGATTTTGTACTTCTCATGTATGTGTGTGTAGTGAAATGGCCATATGGAACCAGTTCTCATGAGAATTTGTGAACACTTTTTGATATGTCATGTGAGTACGAAATTTTAATGGTCTACTAGATGAATCACCTCATGAAATCTATAAGGCCCCAAAGTTAGCCTAATCGAAAAATATGGTGGGCCATAACAAAGTGAGAGGGAATTTCCTCTCTTGATTTGGCACTCACTTTGCTATGCCCACTAGATTTTTAGATTGGGAGAAGTTTTTGGCCGTAAGGGTTTCATGAGGTGACTCATCTAGTGGACCATTCAGATTGCATATACACATCATGTGAGATGATTTCTCAAAAAGTTTTCATGAGAACCAGTTACGAGGAGAGAATTACTCACTCACTCACTCACTCTCTCTCTCTCTCTCTCTCTCTCTCTCTCTCTCTATATATATATATATATATATATATATATATCTCTCTATATATATATAGATAGATAGAGAGAGAGAGAGAGAGAGAGAGTATTTCAAAAAAATGTGTTTGTTTTAAAGTCATGGGCTTTAGAGAAAGATCTTCAATACCTCTTTATGCATGTAGAACAATATAAGAAGTTAGCCCTTATACATTGTTCTATTAATCAGGGGTGGATTCACAACTTGATCAGGTCAATTTAGCACAAAACTACTAGAATTTATATCTTTTTTAGTGTAATAAATTATATATTTTTAAATATTTATACTTTGTAACTGTGCATACATAAGTATGGATGCCATTAGTAGAGGTGCACACGGGTCGGTTCAGTTCGGTACTGGGGTGAAACCAAAATTGAACTGTTACTAACAGTTCTAGGATAATTAGAATTAGCACCCTAGAACCGAACCGGAACCGGACTGTTAAAATCAGTTCAGTTTCGGATCGGTTCTGGGAGTGAACCTGAGAGAGAGAGAGAGAGAGAGAGAGAGGGGGGGGGGGGGGGGGGGATGGATGGGGGTAGCCACAACAGGGTCGGCATGAAAAGGTGAAGGGTATTAGTTTTTTCATTCTTTCATTCTTTCTTTCTTTAATATAGGTTCGATTCACGGTTCAGTCCGGTTCTACGTACCCCAAATTGAGAACTGAACCGAACTAAACAGCTCTTTGATTTTTGAAATTGAACCGAACTAAATAGTTCTTTGAACATACAGTAAAATCTCTAAGAAGAGTCTATTATTACATACAAGAAAAGAAAGAGAAAAACTATTGCTGAACAATTTCTTATAATAAAAAGTACATTTATATGTTTATGTTAGATAATGCATACATAAAAGTAGATCTGATTTACTTCTGCTATTAAAAAGTACATTTATATGTTTATGTTAGATAATGCATACCTAAAAGTAGATCTAATTTACCCCACGATTCATAAACTTTGTAGAAACGTACCCAAGTCAACTCAAATAAAATGACATATCAAGCTAAGTAATCATGAAACTTACTCATGGGTTCAACTAAATCCGAATAGATAAGATTTGTCGAACCAACCCACTAAATCAATTGACTTGATGGGACTAGCAATGGTTTAAGCAAACAACCTTAGCCAAAAAGCAAAATGTCTTTAACCAACATGCACACTAGGAGCCATGAATGTGACTTAACACAACCTTTAATTTCTAATATTAGATTTGATAATTGGAGTTTTATGAAGCCTACATGCATGTGCAATAAAGCTTATGTACATGCCACACATGTGCCAGCATCGCACGATAAGTCCAAGGTATCCATCCATCATGGGACCAGTATATTGATGCCCTAGATCACCAAGAACCGGGTTGATCTAGCGGTCGGGTGGATATAGCTTTCAAAATAAATGTATGGCTCTGAAAAACTCGGTATAAGTTTTCTAACCTATTAGGCAAATTTGAATAATGGGGCCCACATGCTCAATGGGCCAGATTTATTTTAGCCGACCAACGTGGTGGATGAATTGGATCTCTCACCTGCATTAAGGATATAAAGGAATTTATGCAAAATGTCCATTTCCATGCACCATTCACTGATCAGATGATCCTAGCCATTAATCCATATAGCTTGGAATTATTAAAAATAGATAATGGAAAACGCCATGGTTCATGTTTTCGTGAGTAAAATTTCATTGCTTGGACTGTCGAGATTGTTAATGGGCCCACAATTCAGATGCTACCAATCATCTCGTGTATTTCTGACTTGTCCGAATAGACTCGGACTCTATCGAGTTCTCTACTCGTTTGAAGATCCTACCACTTTCCTGGTGGCCCAGAAAATAAATAGTTAGTAAATTAACAATACAGCAATGGCCGACATTCAATATACAACAAGCTTTGAAGGGTTGAGATGTCATGTTTGGGAGCGCATCTCTTGTTCGGTGACTGCAGAAATACTCAAAAGATGAATTAAGCGAAGTACCTGCAATCACATGACCAAGTCTAAACATGAACTATTTGAATTTTCCATCAAAAAATCCTTACAAGGAAAAATTATAATACTAGTAACAGACTATGAAATCAGAAATTACGAGAGGAAGAGAGAGTATTATTACTGATTCGAACAAGCTTTAAATTTACTTTAGAAGTTCTAGTTATGCCTTTCAAACCGTTAGAAATAAATTAGAAAGCCATAAAACACATCCTTCATATCCTAATTCCAAATACACTCGATATATATACTATCACAAATGTAATAGGAAAAAAACCGCGCACTCACGCAATTCTACATTTTTTATGGGACCTTCGATGACATTGGCAATCCATCGAAGATCTATCGATGGCATCGAGCTTACTTTGATGACATCAAGTAATAACACTAAAACGTTCTAGTAACCAACGTAGATTTTTTAGAATTTTTCAATGGCATTGAGTGATGAGATTTTTTGTCCCGTGCTCGACCGGTCGAGAGCCTGGCTCGACCGGTCGAGGGTTGGTCTCGACCGGTTGTAGGAGTCGAGCCGTGGCACGACTCAAAGTCTAACGACTTTGGGCTATTTTTCTCTGGGGTGCTCGACCAGTCGTGGGAGGTGCTCGACTGGTCGTGGGTGGCTCTTGGCTAGTCATGGGTTCGTCATGGCCAGTTGTAGTTACACAGATTCGTTCTGCGATTTTGCGCGGATTTCGTGTCGCAAGTTCTTTCACAACTGGGATGGGGAAAGGAGTTTCCTAAAACTTTAAAAGGAGGTACCTAGGGTTTTCTAGGTATGACAAGAGGGTTTTCTAAAGCTTTACAAGGGATTTGTTAAAGGGTTTAGGGCTATCAAAGGTGAGAAAGAGAGGAAAAAAGAGAGCGGAGGCTTATAGAAGGGAGATTACGCTCGTGGAGGTTATCTACTGTGCAATCTATATCTTAGCACTTCTATGTCCTCGTAATCGGTGAGATCTCTCCGTTTTTCTTGGTTTCTCTCATTGTTTATCCACTCATACGTGAGTAAAGAAGCTTGTAACGTTCTACTTCATAGTGGATTGTTGATCTGGACGAGGTCCCGTGGTTTTTACCTCTTTGAGGATTTTCCACGTAAAAATCTCTTATGTGGTGTGTAATTAATGCATTGATTATTTTCATTGCTTTATTATCCATAATTCTGGTTTGTTCTTTATGTGCAATCTATATCTTAGCACTTCTATGTCCTCGTAATCGGTGAGATCTCTCCGTTTTTCTTTGTTTCTCTCATTGTTTATCCACTCATACGTGAGTAAAGAAGCTTGTAACGTTCTATTTCATAGTGGATTGTTGATCTGGACGAGGTCCCGTGGTTTTTACCTCTTTGAGAGTTTTCCACGTAAAAATCTCTTATGTGGTGTGTAATTAATGCATTGATTATTTTCATTGCTTTATTATCCATAATTCTGGTTTGTTCTGGAGGGCTAGATCCTAAGGTTTTGTGTAAGGCCCCCAACTGAGTAGTATCAGAGCTAAGTTCATTGAAAGGGTAGGATCGGTTTTGCATTATGGAATGTGGCTCATCAAGGATGATCAACCTCAATGGTTCTAACTGGACCATATGAAAGGCTAAGATGGAGGACTTGCTTTATTGCAAGGACCTATATTCTCCAATCTTAGGCATATCAGCAAAATCCAAGGATGTGTCTGATGATGATTGAAAGAAGATGGACCGAAAGGCGGTGGGGTTTATTAGACAATGGTTGGATGATTTTGTGTTCCACCATGTGTCTACAAAAACCTCAATCGCTAGCTTATGGCTGAAATTACAAGGCTTGTATGAGAGGAAGATAGCCGGTAATAAAAATTTTCTGATAGGGCGACTTGTGAATCTCAAGTTTAAGGATGGTGGTTCTGCAGTCGAGCACGTGAATGAGGTCAGTAATATAGTGAACCAACTCTCCTCTATGAAGATGGTCCTGAATGATGAATTGCAGGCTTTGCTATTACTTAGTTCACTGCCTGACAGTTGGGAGACATTGGTGGTGTCTCTAAGTAACTCCACGCTAAATGGAAAGATATTCAGGGAATAAGTTACTAGTTGTCTCTTCAATGAGGAGACAAGGAGGAAGTCTCAGAGGTCTACTCAGCAAAAGGCCCTTGTGACACAGGAATGAGGGAGAGGAAAGAAGAGGAAGGGTTGGAAGGCTCGAGATAAATCAAGAGGCAAGTCGAGTAATAGAAAGGATGTTGATTGCTGGAATTGTAGTAAGAAGGGCCACTACAAACATGAATGTCATGGTAAGAAGAACGAGAAGAAAGGAAAAGGGAAGGAAGATTAATCAGATTCCACTGCGGTCGCTTCAGATGGCGACGTTGTAGTTATTCTTTCTTTCAGATTATGATGTATGTCTCATGACTATGAGTCAGGACACCGACTGGGTGATAGCCTCGGGACCTTCTTTTCATGTGACTCCACGCATGGACTTTTTCACAAGCAACAAGTCAGGTGACTATGGGACTGTGAAGATGAGAAATTCTGGCGTATCAAAAATCGTAAGAGTCGATGATATTTATGTGAAGACCGATGTGGGCTGCACATTGGTTCTCAGGGATGTGAGGTATATCCCAGACCTTCGCCTCAACTTGATGTCAACGGGAAGGTTGGATGATGATGGCTATGAAAGCCGGTTTGCTGGTGGGCAATGGAAGCTCATCAAGGGTTCATTGATCGTGGCTAGAGGAAAGAAGTATTGTACCATTTACAAGGCAAGTGTCAGTATGTGCAAGAGTGGGTTGAACGCAGCGGAAGATTCAACTATTAATATATGACACAGGCGTCTAGGCCACATAAGTGAAAAAGGGCTTCAAGTACTAGTAAAGAAGTGACCCCTTCTAGACATGACAGGTACACCTCTCAAAACCTGTCTTAATTGTTTATCCGGGAAACAACATAGAGTTTCATTCATTAAATCTGCTTCACATGTTAATAAAGTGCATGCATTAGATTTGGTTTATTTTGATGTTTCTGGTCCTATGAGGACAAAAACCTTAGGTGGGGCATTATATTTTGTTACTTTTATAGATAATGCATCTAGGAGGGTTTGGGTTTATGCTTTGAAATCCAAGGACAAGGTCTTTGGTGTGTTTAAATTGTTTCATGCTATGGTCGAAAAAGAAACATGTAGACCATTGAAGTGCATCCGCACTGACAATGGTGGTGAATACATTGGCGACTTTCATGAGTACTGCAAGTCCCTGGGTATACGGTATGAACAGACAGTTCCCAAGACCTCCAAGCATAATGGTATAGCTAAGCGAATGAATTGCACCATTGTTGAGGGAATCAGATGCATGTTATCCCATGCGAAATTGCCCAAGACATTCTGGGGAAAAGTAATGCACACGGCAATATATTTGATAAATAGGTCTCCATCAGCCCCGTTGAATGGAGAAATACCTGAGAAGGTGTGGATTGGACAGGATCCATTGTACAGTCATCTCAGGGTGTTTGGATGCATGACATCCGTTCACGTACCAAAGGACGAGAGGTCCAAGCTCGATATGAAGATCAGGTAATGTGTGTTCTTAGGGTACGGTGATGAAAAATTCGGTTACAGATTGTGGGATCCGACCAAGAGGAAGCTCGTCAGGAGCAGAGATGTGGTTTTCTTTGAAGATCAGTGTATATAAGACATTGGTAAGCCAGAGAAAAACTAGCCTAGTTCAGGTGAGCTAGAGGACATGGATCCGGTTACTCCTCCCATGGTGCCTGATGACAGGGGAGTACAGTAAGGTGCAGAGGACGAGGGAGTTCGTTCAGAAGATGGGACCAGGGGAGCAGCCCCCACTTGATTTACCTGTTGAGCCACAAGTGAGGAGGTCATTTAAGGACAGACAGCTGTCCAAAAGGTACTCGCCGCATGAGTACATTATGCTCACTGATGGGGGAGAGCCAGAAGATTATTCTGAGGCCCTAGCCGGCGAGCATAAGGAGGAGTGATTGAAAGCTATGCAAGAGTAGATGGAATCCTTACATAAGAACCACACCTATGATATTGTGAAATTGCCTAAGGGCAAGAAAATTCTGAGCAATAAGTGGGTGTTCAAAAAGAAGATTGAGCATAAGAATTCACAGACGAGGTTCAAGGCCAGATTTGTAGTGAAAGGGTTTGGTTAGAGGAAAGGTATAGACTTCGAGGAGTTATTCTCACCAGTGGTGAAGATGACATCCATATGGGTGTTGCTTGGGTTGGCGGCTAGCATGAATTTGGAGATAGAGCAGTTAGATGTTAAAACTGTCTTCTTCTATAGTGACCTGGAAGAAGAGATCTACATGCACCAACCAGAGGGGTTCAAAGTCAAGCTTAAAGAGCATATGATGTGTAGGCTGAAGAAGAGCTTGTATGGGCTGAAACAAGCTCCACGGCAATGCTATAAGAAGTTCGATTCGTTTATGTTACAGCATAAGTATGATAGAACGGAGTCGGACCAGTATGTGTTCACGCTCAAGTTCTCAGATGGTGATTTTTTAGTTCTGCTGTTATACGTTGATGACGTGCTCATCATGGGAAAAGACATCATGAAGATCAACAGGCTGAAACAGGAGTTGGGCAAGTCTTTTGCGATGAAAGACTTAAGCCCGGCTAGACAGATCTTAGGAATGGAGATAACCCGTGACAGAAGCAGCAAGAAGCTTTGGCTGTTATGTAACGCCTCGAAAAATCGGGGGTCATGCATAAACTCGACTCCCGAGTTCCCGAGTGTCACTTATCATGCATTTATGGTTTTTTTATGATTAATCAAATTTAACTGCGCAATTTAGAATTACCTGAGGCACAAAGCACAATCATACCAGTCTACTGAAATGAATGATATCTCACATATATACAGGTCTAAAATAATAAAGGGTCGCCCAAGGCGTTGCCTAACAGAACAACAAAAGAAGGCTATGTCCAAAAAGAGTAGAGTTGAGCCCTCGGCTCAGCAAATCTAAATTCAGCCTGATCAAGCCGATGGAGAGCCGCCCATCAGCTGCAAGTAGGAGAGTCCGTCCTCCTCGTCCAAGCTCGCCTCGCCAGGCTCCTCATGCCCTGAGTCACCTGCATCTATGAATGGGTCTGGTTGGTGTTTTAAAACACCATCCCAGAGTGGGAGTAAGTGATCAACTCAGTGTGAACTATTGGTCTCAAGTTATAACAGGCATCAATTGTAATATGAACTTAATGAAAAGCAGACAATCATCAACACCTAATAACTCTTATTTAAAATGCATGCATGCGGGATGATATGATGCATGCCCTCGCCACAACACTCCCTCAAGCGACTTTATCTAACGATCGCATATGACAACACTCCCTCAGAGCGACCTCGGCTTCCGAGTCGCCACCCTAACTAATGAGTGTAATGCGATCGTGTTAGCCGAGTTATTAATTAAGTCCATTCATCCAACAGGTTGGAGATTCTGATTCACCCTACGTATCAATGCCCTAAACTGGTTGCGAGGCCAAGACCCCATCAACGCGTGAGGCCGAGACCTCGCGGTCCGTGATCCCGTCGGGTTCCTCATCCCCGACTCCAAGTACATGAGGAGTGCCGAAAGGAAGGGATCGCTCACGGTCACTACGGGGAGGCGCGGTACCCCAGCGTAGGCCGACGGCTCTGACACAGTGTCTCGTTCCACCATGCCCGGCCCACGAGGCTGTGGACCAGTTTCAAGTGAATTATCGTTGGGCTACAATGGTCGCAAGGTGGTTCAGGTTCCATACATATGTGAGCACCCAAGGTTAACAAACAGGGTTAGTCAGGCCGTAGGCTAGACCGCACGAGTCAAGCGAGCGTGAGATGAGTAACCTCGGGCACAAGAGACCCATGTAGTCGAACTACAGTCACCCGAACACACCCGCCCAAATCCATGGGTTTAGCCTCAAGATGGTCCTACCGACGAGGCTGCCTTCGTTCTCCTTGTATTTCTGACCAACCAAAGAGTTTGGATGGAGATTCATAACATGCCAACTAACAAGGTTATCATTTAGCATATGTAATATCACACATTCATATTTTTCAACATAGAACTCATAATTCCTACTAAGCAAAGCTACAATGTGTAAAATTCAAGTGCATGTGTATTGTGTGGGTTGATGAGGAAGTTAAGTACTTCCTACATCTCATAGAGCCAAATTGCACAAGGATTAGTAAGACATACATGCTAGGGCAACATCATGTGAAGAAAACCAAACATGACATAAACATGAGATCATCAATTCATATCAAATCATGTGAGAGATAAGAACAACATCATATGAGGAAATCAATATGACATACAATTTCAACAACCCAACAATTCCTAGAAATTTCCTTAGACTCTCCAAAGGCATCATCCAAACATACAAAATCATTAAACTCGTACTACAATTAGTGCTAGGCCACCTAAGAACAATAGTCTGCACCTTCGAATTTGTTGAAGACTTGAGAACGACCTAGGAGATGTGGATTTTGGTGTAAAACGGCCACAATTCCTAAGACAACATTTATATGTTAGAATCTTATGAAAAACCCCTTTCCCACACAAGGGTTGCAAGAAAAGGGATGAGGGATCTTACCTAGACGATCAACGGAACGATTATTGTGGTTAGGGTGTAGGGATTTCCTTGGAGAAGGGGTAGGGAGTTGGAAGGAATGATCTCCTTAGGCCCCACCACGATCTAAGGTCCACCTTGCCCTTCTTCCCTCTCTCTTTCTTCTCCTTTCTCCTCTTTCTCTTCTCCCTTTTCTCTCTTCTCTCTTTCCTTCTCTAGGGCAAAATCGTATGGGGAGAGGGGGTGCCCAAATGAGGCCCTTTTATAATGCCAGGTTTGGTGTAAATGGCCCCAAGGGCTAGGTTTTTACTATACTAGACTTATGGGAGGGTCTTTCTAGGATCTAGGGCCCTATTACCCCTCTGGCCACTAAATTCAACGTGTAAGTGCCTTATGGCTCGACTATGGTCCATGCAAAAATTGAGGACAAATGAATGAGCGGATATATGATCTGAGAAAGCGTTTCCGACCCTTAAATGGCCCTGTGGGGGCCGATCTGGTGATTTGAGCAGTTCTGGCGGCCCTCTGGCCATGAAATTTATAGAGTTGGTGCTCCATGGCCCGATGAAAGGCCACACAAAATTTGGGAACGATCGGACATGGGGTTTGGACGTACAGGCCTGATTCACGATCAACGATCATCGTGCCACGATCGGGTCCCAGATTTGGTGGACGGGTATAGAAAAATATATTAAATTATCACCACAAATTTGAAAGAAATCCGACGGCTGGAATACCTGATATCTCAGTTTCATTTATAAGTGCCAGATTCCAATTCGGGCATTGGTGGGGTGCATTTGGCTAGTACCAGATCCCAGTTATGGGTGTCCACTGGGTCCGTAGTCCGCGATAGACCACAAGCCAGTGAGATCTATGATTTTTTAAAGTTTTAGATTTTTCTGACCTTCCTCGGTCACTGGGCGGCCCACACGGACTGTTGTTAAGTGTAAACAGGCCATCTGGCTTGGCGGGCCACACTTGGTCCGATCATGACCCGACTGGTCTAGTCTAATGGGCTAATCTTAGATTTAATTTACTTGTGATACCTCAACCTGAGTAGTTTAAACGAACGATCCTGCGGCAGATCCGATGTGGACGCCCCAGGACACTGTGCTGGTTGGACGGGACGTTACAATCACCCATGCATAAGCTAGCATTGAGTGTCAATGGTCAGTAAGTGAAAATATAAGTTAATTACAAAAAAAATAATTTAAAGATTTTTGAAATTTCAAAATAGTAAAAATCCGGGATGTTACATGTTACAAGAGCGGTATATTGAGAAAGTCCTAGAGCGGTTTAATATGAATGCAATGAAGCCAGTCAATACTTCACTGGATGGTCACTTCAGATTGAGCGACAGACAGTGTCCCAAGACGAAGGCAGAAGTGGATGAGATGCAGAAAATACCCTACGCGTCGGCTGTAAGAAGTTTGATGTATGCTATGGTGTGTACACGCCCAAACATAGCATATGCAGTTGGTGTTGTCAGTCGGTATCTTGCCAATCCTGGCAAAGAGCATTGAAGCGGCGGTGAAATGAATCTGCGGTATCTAAGAGGCTCATCCAGGAGTTAAGCTTTATGCTATGGTGACAATGAACCTGTGTTAGAGGGCTACACAGATGCAGATATGGCAGGCGACATAGACTCCAGGAAGTCTACATCGGGGTTCATGTTTACGTTTGCAGGGGGAGCGGTTTCTTAGCAGAGCAAGCTACAGAAGGTTATAGTATTGTCGACGACAGAGGCCGAGTACATTGCAGTCACAAAGACATGTAAAGAGATGCTTTGGATGAAGAGGTTCCTAAAGGAACTTAGCCTGAAGCAGGAGGAGCACGTGGTCTATTGTGATAGTTGAAGTGCTATACACTTGAGCAAGAATCCAAGTCAGCATTTCAAGTCGAAGCACATAGAGATTCGGTATCACTGGATCAGGGATACTTTGGAACAGAAGGTGTTACAGCTTGAGAAGGTCCATACGGATAATAATGGGTCAGACATGATGACCAAGACTTTGCTTAAGGGAAAGTTTGAAGTTTGTAGAAACTAGGCTGTCTTGAAAAAGGTGAATTCCTCCTGGGACAAAAGGGGGGAGTTTTGATCAGAGTTTTTGTCCCATGCTTGATCGGTCGAGCGCTTCGCTCGACCGGTCGAGGGCTGGTCTCGACTAGTCGTAGGAGTCGAGCCGTGGCACGACTCAAAGTCCAGCGACTTTAGGCTATTTTTCTCCGGGGTGCTCGACCGGTCGTAGGTTCGTCACGACCAGTCATAGTTACGCAGATTCGTTCTGTGATTTTGCGCGAATTTCGTGTCGCAAGTCCTTTTACAACTGGGATGCGGAAAGGAGTTTCCTAAAACTTTAAATAGGAGGTACATAGGGTTTTCTAGGTACGACAATAGGGTTTTTTAAAGCTTTACAAGGGATTTGCTAAAGGGTTTAGGGCTATCAAAGGTGAGAGAGAGAGAGAGAGAGAGAGAGGAAGCTTATAGAAGGGAGATTACGCTCGTGGAGGTTATCTACGTCATGCGGTCTATATCCTATATCTCGCTTCATGTCCCTCGTAATCGGTGAGATCTCTCCATTTTTCTTTGTTTCTCTCATTGTTTATCCCCTCCTGCGTGAGTGAAGAAGTTTGTAACGTTCTACTTCATAGTGGATTGTTGATCTGGACGAGGTCCCGTGGTTTTTACCTCTTTGAGAGTTTTCCGCGTAAAAATCTCTTGTGTGGTGTATGATTGATGCATTGATTATTTTTATTGCTTTATTATCTATAATTCTGATTTGTTCTGAAGGGCTAGATCCTAAGGTTTTGTGTAAGGCCCCCAACATTAAGCAAATTGCGCACTCACGCAATTCTACATTTTAGATGGGACCTTCGATGGCATTTAATAGCAACACAAAAACGTTTTAGCAACCAACATAGATTATTCCATTTTTTTCAATGACATCGAGCACCTATTGATGGTATCAACAAACAATGTTATTAACAATTTAAGGTAACAACAACATTTCTTATGGACAGTGGGCCCCATCAAATCAACGATAGAGATAACATGACCATGGACCTCAACAGGTAGAGAGTCCTCCATCTCAACTATGTATTTGGTCTGTTACATATACATATACGTACCAGTTTTCCTAACCCCACACGATGTGCAACCTATCTACACACATGCCGATATGGCACACATGTGCACTATGCAAGCAATCCATCAGGTGGGCCACACCATGTAGATACCATAGTTTTAAGACTCATCCGAGTCACCCCGACTTGTGCTAGTAGCAACTCGACTCATGGCAGGACGGGCTGATCTGAGTCGCCCATGTCTTTTAACCAGATTTCCTATCCCGAACACGTGCCGGGTTTGCTTACCGGCTGGGCCACAGTTTTCAAAACAAAAATGGCCCACCAGATGGACGACTTGGATCTTGCATTTGTTTGCTATATGGATAGGTAGTGTTACACACACGTGTGGGCTTAGCAAAATATCTTGAATTATTAAAGAGAAATGTTTGCAAAAGTTACAGGAGGTGTCCTATCAAATGTAGGAACGTCTGTTTACATATGGCTCTATTTGGATTGTTCCAATTCAAAGTGACCTTAGCTAGTACCAGACCTGAACCCATTTTAGGTGGGTCACCCTGTGTAAACGACGGTCCAACCGGGTACTTGATGGAACCGGCCTAATTTTAACTGGTCCAGGTTCAATTGATCCCATTTAGAAACCCGGTTGAGTTGGGACCCTGGCTAAAAATCAATGTAGCCATGTTTGTGTCCACCATCTTGGACCCATTTGAAACTAGCTAGGTTGGGTCTGGGTCAGGTTTGGGTCAGGTCTGGTCAGTTTTATGTATGTAGTAAGTAATCCAACAATGGAATGAGGTTTGTTAAAGTCTATTGATATACATTTATACATCATCCTCTAATAGTTTGAGCTTTTAGAGAAAGTGGTAATTGTTGGGGATTGAACAGTGGAATCACATTGAGATCTATCTAGGATACCAATCCAAGAGCACCAGCAAACACAAGAGAGCACAAAGATTTAACATAGAAAATCCTTTCAAGAAAAAAACCACGGTACAAAGCGACAAATCTTCACTATGAAAACAGAAATTACAAAGAGAAAAAACTTAACCGATTGAAACAACCTTGCTCCACTCCTTTGAAACCTAGAACTCTTTTAGAAACCCTTGGAATAGTTTAGGAAGCCTTAGAATACCTCTCAATCCCGTTTTCACCAATATATATATAGTATTAGAAAGAATCCTAAACAAAATTGGAAACAAATTTTGTCAAATTTGCGTTTCCACAAAATTTCTGCATAAAACTTTCGATGTCATCAAGCACCCTTCGATACCATCGAAGAATGACTAAATCTGTCCAACGACCAGAGGTGAAAATCCAAAAAATACTCGATAGCATCGAGTGACTTCGGTGTTATCGAGCTGGCTTCAATGACATCGAAGCCTGCTCGATGTCATCGACCCTGAAAGATAAATTTAAGACCTTTATTAACAACAGTGGTTTAACATGGTTTCAGAGTAGAATGTTTTGAGTTCAAATCCCTTAGCATATTTCCTTGGGAATTTCCAAAGGCCAAAGGCCCGGCGGATACACAAACTTCATGTCTAGGTCCAAAAGAATGAGACTGGAACCTTAAAAGACCATAACCCAATCAACCTGGTTATGGGTCGTCAACATGGATGACAATGGATATACCAGAAAACTAAGAAATTTACATGTATCATTATTGATCTCCGTGGGACCCAAACCCAAAAATGAGCGACTTGGCCCGGATGCGCCATTGGGTCTGGTCCGAACCGGACCCACTGGTCCCGGTTTTAAAACATTGGTTTTGGTTCAGTTCATGTACCCAAATATCTTTTTGAGCTCAAGGGATTGCAAGGCTAGAAATAGTTTCCTATCTGATGTTGGAATGTTTGTTTGCATATGGCTGCATTTGAGTTGTACGGATTAAAAAATGGACCATCGTCTAGATTCATGCACATAAATATCCCTTTGGTTTTTCTATTACATGTACAAATGATATGGTGGCCCACCATCTTATTTTAGAAAGCACTATAAGTTATAGTGCTCCTAGTTGAATTGGGACACTTGACCAATCCCATCAATTAATCTAGACGGTCCATTAGGTTCAACACATATTTCATTGGCGACCATGGAAATAGCACACTAATCTGATGATCTTAACCATCTGATCAATGGCCTCCAATATGGACAGTCAAGAATCATTTGTACAAAAATAGATTTAATCCATCTATTTGATAGTTCACATCATGGATTGCTTGTGATTCTAATGAAATAACTTCTGCTAGGCAATCCTAACCATCCCATCCATAGGTTGGAAAAAGGATGGCAATAAAAAATAAGGTCGAATTTAGGATGGATTTGATAATGTGATAAGTCATATTTTTGCATGGTCGCCCTTGATATGTGATCTACACCTAATGGACAGTTCAGATTAATCTACGAGACTGTCCAACTTACCCTATGTATCTAGGAGCACTGCAACTTATGGTGCTTTGAGAGCATTGGAGCATTTCTCCTTATTTTAAACAAAACAGGATAGGAAACAACGAAATATTATTTCAATGTAAGAGAAAAGTACAAAGATATTTCAATGGAACTCTCTCTCTCTCTCTCTCTCTCTCTCTCTCTCCTGTTTTGCATGTTCATCTGTCAATTTCATTATACAAATCCATTACCATGTGTAGACCTATCAATATTTCATTATACAAATATAAGCATTGCTGGCACATAGGATTCCCTAAACATGGGCCCACAGCCATGATGGCCATTGAGTTGATGGGCCATCATTTGGAACCGTTGAAATCCAGTTGGTGTTTTGAAATATCTCGAATCGAACGATCCTCATTCAATCAGCGGCCGATGAATAGGAATGTAAGGGAAAAATTACATGAATATTCACATCGCATAAGATGAGAAGGCGAAAAATTGAAGGGTCATGGTCTTCCAATCTACAATATTTTTTGGGACATAGCAGGCCCACCAAATTAGCGGTCTAGATCACCAAACCGCGCATTGTACAGCATCCAACCTATGATGCTTGCCAAAACTATCAACAAAATGCCTTCTCATCGACTTGTGCTTCATCTAGGGAAAAACATGCAATTGAATCCTTTTTATGTTATAAACTCAGAAGATTTCACATGTTTTTAAGTGTGAATTGCTGGCGGTATTTGTCTCCATATGATGGACCAATGTTTGATATTTAAGGCGAAATTCCTCGGCCTTGTTTTTCTTATTCTTAGTTCTTGTATTATATTTTTACGTTGAAGTAGGTATGATATATACAACTAGTTGAATGATAATGTTATTATACCGCTAGCGCTTGCAGATGCGAATTATGGTTAGGGTATCTATCCTTTTAATTAGGCTGGGCCTAAAGAACCCCTCCCCCGCATCCGTTCATCAGGTGGGCCACACATGTACTTTGAACTACATGCGTGGCTTTCCATTGTTTTATATCATGTGGTCCCTTAATAAGTGGCTTCACCAAATTTCTGTACTTTGGTGTTCTTCATGGTGGGGCCACCTTTTTGGATGGTTTGGAAGTTGGACGCATTTCACACTTTGACATTTAGCTGCTAGTGGAATGATAACATTATCAACCAACTAGCTGTATATTAGGCCATGTTCATTGAATTTGGATTGTTGGATTTATTTTTTTCTAACTACTCATCTCTCTTCTAGAATTTTGATCCGTATGATTAATTGACCACATCAATTTTTAATTCAGGACATGTTCACCGTATAGCCTACCTGATGAATAATCTATATCTCAAGCATGTATATAGTCCGAAATACGAAGCGGCAATGTAGGCAATCACGGTGGGCCGTGATTCAACCAAAGCCGTTCGTTTGCCTTGGCTTTTTAAAGTTCTTATTTTGTATCCTTAATCTTAACCTTGGAAAGAATTAAAAAAGGAATTAATTCCTTTATGATATTGTCATTAGCTTTATTTAATGACAATGCTTTGTTGTTCAAATGTAGCCATATGAATTACATGCTTGTCTCACTAAATAACATTTATAATTAGAAAGATTCGATATTCATCGGTGTTCTTATCTATTCAATCACGACCGTTGATATCTAAGAAAGAGGCCATTAGTTTTCTATAAGCAGTTGATTAGATGCGATGTTTACGAGGGAAAGTCGATATCAGTCAATCGGTGAATCCTGGACAAGGAGAGTTTGATGGATTTTGAGATTTTGGATTTGGACTAATACATTTGGAGTTTAATGGATGTTGAGATCATATGTTTGGATAATCCACTTTAAAACCGCGTTTATACTTCGAGTTGAAAAGAGTATCTCAAGAGAATACATTGAAGAGGTGAGATACAATGTACTAAATGGGTCCTAAAATGTGAACATGCTTGCTCGGAATTGAAGCTAAAAGACATGGGGTTGCATCTATTGCAGTATGGAATTTAGTGGTGATTTGGAGTAGACAAACGTTAGGGCCCTTTGGTAAATGGTATTAGGTGGGATTAGATGGTATAGAATTAGAGGTGTACACGAGTTGAACTGAGTTGAGCTTGGCACAGTTCAACTCGGCTCGGCCACTAGCTGGCCCCAGCTCGAACTTGGCTCGGCTCGGTTCGATTAGCAGCTCGGGCCAGTTCGAGCCCATGTGGCATTTTCACAAACACACGGAGTGCACTTTCAATTTCTTACTATATATAAAAAAGCGGCAGCTGTTTACAGGTATTTCATTAAACACCTTGTAGCCAACATCAAAATAAAAAAAAATGGGTATTTGTTTCATACATATACCTTCATTGCCACCAGCCGACACTTTGTTGAGTCATTTCATCAAACACTTGGTGAGCAACATCAATATCAAAGTAATTGAGTCACCGAATGGGTTGGATCTGAGTTTGATTTGAGTTGGGTTCGATCCGAGTCGAGTCGAGCTTGAGCAGGCTCGAACTCGGTTCGAAATTTTTTCGAGCTCAAAAAATCAGCTCAACTCAACTTGAACTCAGTTTTGAACCGAGTCGAATTAAGTTTTTTCGAGTTGAGTCGAGCGAGCTAACCAAACTAACTTGGTTCGTGTACAACCCTATATAGAATTGCATTTGGTCCAATGCAAATTGGATATGGTGTTTGGAAACAATGGGAAGTATTGGATTAATCCCAATATCATATCATCCAAAGCCAATAGTAAATACTACAGGATTTATTGTGTATTTTAAAATCCATTATATCCGTGTGCATATGTGTTTTATCCACGTTGTCCATCCATATGTGCTCTTTACACATGACATTCAAGTTGCATATTTGTACATGTGATTGACATTTGTTATGAAATGTGATCCGTTCATTATAATTTCATGGTCCACCAAATGCAGACTTCACTTGATAAAGTGTATTTCCTAAGGGAAAAATTTGATCTCAAGAGTGAGATTGGACAGTCAAAATACCATATATTTCCAGACATGAGTCATTCCTTAATAATGGTATTAATTCTATCTAATGCAATTCTATACCATTTAATCATGCGGTCCAAACAAGCCTAAGGTTGATTCCTTTGTCCATTGATACCTGCATTCCAAAGCTGGAAGCCTAAGTATTGAATTCTTTGTTTGGAATCCTTGTCCAATTCAATACTGCTTTAAAAATGCCAAATTGTGGAATCCTTAGCTATTCGTGGAAAATTGACTTTGGTGAAGGTGACCATGCATCCAAATGGATGCTAATTTCTTTCAATGTTGTAGGTGTAAGCTTTGTGGGGCCATCATGATGTCCATGTGACATGACTCCGTCCATCAATTTTGTTGGCTAATGTTAGATCAATGGCCAAAAAACAAGGCGGATCAAGAACTCAAGTGGGTAATAAGAAATAGTGTGCATAGATCACCACTTTTGAAACCTTCAAGGGACCACCGAAGTTATAAATCAGGTTAAAATTTGTGTTTCCATTCATCCTAGTGGGAATAATCTTATAGAGTTAAATTGCATATAAATATCATGGTGGGCCCCTGGAAGGTTTCAACAATAGGTATTTAATCCATACTCTTTCCTGTAGTGTGGCCCACTTATCTTGGGTTTACTCCATTTTTTATGAATAGAGTGGATGTCACAAAGGCATCATGGTGGGCTCCATAGAGCTTATGTCTACAGGGGCTCCCTCTAGGTGAGCCTGACCCTAGCCCATAACATCCATATAACGTTAGCGGACCATGATGTCTACAGGAGCCCACCGCGATGTCACATAGTCATCATAGACTGTCCAGATCAGTGGTTGGTGGACCCATGTGTCAACTAAAAGATCCCGGAACGTTGCTATCTTATACTTATTAGGGTGGTCTTGTTGTAAAACTAACCTGAGCAGTAAATTGATGGTCCACTATGCAGCGGCCCCCCTAAGAAGGCTATTGGATGTATTATTTTTGAATACGGAATACACCTTTATTCAGGTGGACCAATCATAGTTAAGCTTGGTTGCTTTTATTCAAGCTATTGTGACCGTTCTTCTTATTTTATTCTATTGTCTTTTAGAGAATGATGGTGTTAAATGGAAAACAGTGTGGCCCACCAGATGACCGGACCCGACTGATCTCTTGCACCATGTCTTTTGCCAATGGGTCCTACTTATGCATGATCATATGCCCCACATGCTTGCCAGGTTGGCACACGTACCACATAAATCTATGTGGGACCCACAAACAGTGTGGCCCACCTGAAGAGCGGACCCAACTGATTTTTTTTTTTTTTTGGGGGTACCAAGCCTTCTGCGAATGGGGCCTACTTATACATGATCAGACGGCCCACATGATTGCCAGGTTGGCACATGTACCCCATATAGGTGACATTTAGGAGTAGGGCAGTGAGGCTGTGGATGGGCTGCGTTCGAGTGGGGTCCTTTGTACCCGTAGGCCCTAACCAGGCTAACCGGGTTCGGGTCTTAGGGGGTCCAGGTTCATTTGGGAGTGCAGTTTAAATAGCTGTACATGAGTTGAATTGAGTCCAGGTTGGCACAGCTCGGCTAGCAGCCAACCCCAAGTTGAACTTGGCTCGGCTCACTCCTCAAGTCTGACTGGCCAGTTCGGCTTGATTCAGTTAGCGACTCGGGCCAACTTGAGCGGAGTTTGAGCCTATATGATATTTTTCAAATACATAAAATGCACCTTTAATCTCCTACATTTTGAATGCAAAATAATAACAATACTTTGTAGGTATTTCTTCAAACACTCAGATGAGCAACATCAAGATTAAGATATGAGGGTAGTTCAAGAAACAGCACTTTATTGACTCATTTTATCAAACATCCGAATCACCAAGCCAATTTGATCGGAGCCAATTTGAGTTAGGGTTCGAGCCCAGTTAAGCCGAGCTTGGGCAAACTCGAACTCCAAAAACCAACTCGATTCAGTCCAAATCCAATTTCGAGTTGAGGTGAGCTTTTACAAGTTGAGTTGACCAAGCTGACCGAGCTAACTAGACTCATGTATAGCTCTAGGTTTAATCCTCGAATACCCGGATGAAAATACCATGAACTTTAGGTACTCGTTGGGTATCTATTGGGTCTTTGCCAAGATGGCAAAAATTAAGAGCATTTAGATGGTTGGGCTCATCAAATGGATGGATTAGATGGCATGTACATGTCTCTTTGACACATGTGCAGTGTATAACTTAGCTTCTTTTTTCTTTTTAAAAAAAAAAAAAATTATTTACGTGTAGCTTAAAAAACCTTGTCTTGTTGCTTAAATCATGGATAAACACTAGGGCCAACCCATACCTGGCTAAATCCCAACCCAACTTCAACCGGATCCACAACAAGACCTACCCAGCCTATTCCAAAATGTGAGACTCGAGAATTGGGTACTACCCTCACCTGATCACAGCTAGACTGATGTGACCTGGTGGAATTTGATTTGTACTCTTGTCATAAATATCATTGCAAAGCATATTAGAAAGTTGTTTGGTCATACATGATAAGTCCACATTTCTGACAAAGACCTGTGAGCCAATTAAATCTCATCACCCAGCGTGGTTTAGGGATCGTGTCCTACCATGCTTGGACGGACTCGGTTTAGGCAGGGGTTTTCTGCCCAACAGATTGTGTCTTACCTTGGACGAACTCGGTTTAGGTAGGGGTTTTCTGGGCCCGCCATGATGTATGGGTTTTATCCACACCGTTCATCCATTTTTCCATATCAATTTACAGCTTGAACTCCGAAAATGAGGCAGGTTAATGTTTATACCTATTTTTGACTCACTCTCATGGATCAACAAAATGTTACCATATGTCGGCACTACACATTTAATAATGACAAAATTGTACTCGCACAAGGATATATTTTGCTCTTATTCTTCAGCAATACCTTCTATCATAAATGTGGTGGCCCATATAACCATGTGCACGCCTCTTATTGAAACCAAGCGACTAACGACATGTAGCCCTAATTCGTGTGGAGTGTAACTGAAGCGATGTCTCCAGCATGCCTGTAAAAGACCCATTGAGGCAAAGATCATATCATAGATTTGGATGTTCTTGGAAAAATCCTCTATCACAATTTTTCATAAATGAGAGATCTTCTTAAAGATGTTTGGAGCTCTTGCAGCGATTCCGAAGATTCAAAGATTGGACGAATATCTAAGTGGATTGGAGTCCAATTCAAATCCAGTAAGACTGGTTCCATTAGTTCCACGAATATTCACCATCACAACAGAGGATCTTTGAAAATGGTCTGTGAACTAACCATATTTGATGAGGAAGGGTCTTTAAAATGACTCCAAATATGTGGAGATTGCATGGCCACACTCGTAAGAAATCTGAAAACATTTTAGATTTATGGAGATCTTTTGTGGGAATAACATGTAATAAAAAAAACTGTGGCTGCGGAGGATCCTAAACCAACAAGGAAACTTAGCATGAGTTTTGCTTTCTTCATAAGCTATAAAAGGAGAACATAAAGAATAACTTTACGATTATGCCAAATCTAATTTACCTTTATAGTATTTACCTTTACCTTTAATTTTAATATAACCTAGCCTAGTCTTAGATAGATCATTATCGTCTAGCACCACCGCTACAGTATGCTTAGGAGTAGGATAAATATCCACAACCTTCCATTGAGGGATTCCGATCAACCGAGACTTTACTTGGAAGATCAAACATTCTAGTCACATACTACTGACCATTCGCCTAAATTATTTGTTCATATAGACGGTTCAGGTATTTATTTCTTTATTTTTCTCTAGTTTTATTTATTACTTTATTAACTGTAATGCCTAAATTGTTTGTTCATATCAACATTTCAGGTATTTATTTCTTTATTTTCCTCTAGTTTATTTATTACTTTATTAATTGTAATGAGTATTAATGTACAAATTTTTTTTAAAAAAAATTATTTTAATATCTTTTTATTTTAGTTTGTCCATCTCCATTCTATGAAAAATAAATTGACTGCAATTATTGGTGAAAGAATAAGTCCTTAAGACATAAGACAAAAAATAAATCCATCAAAGAAGGACAAAAAGAATCTATTAGGAATGACTAACCTCTATCCTTCCGCAAATCACATGATTACCATAACCATCAGTGGTTGACGAGGGCATCTAAATCCTATAACTGGGTCGTAATTGATCCATATTATCACAAGGTCACTAGTATTCAATCAAACATTGAGTCGAGTAGAACTTTAGCATGCCTGCACTTTTTTTAATTCCATGTATAAATCTAATACAGCTCTCGCTCGCATACCTAACCTGATGTTTAATTAAATTACACAAACAATCAAGGCTCAAGTGGATTAATCAGTGCGGATTGCATGTTGACCATTAAAAACTTATTCAACAATGCACAAGTTTTAGTCAAGCTAAATGGCAAATAAACATCATGGTGGGCCTTAGAAAGGTTTCACTCGTGGGAGTCATTATCATCTATACTTCCCGTGGTGTGATCCACTTGAGCCTTCGATTTACCTCATTTTCTAGGCTCATGTGTTAAAATGATTGGGCAAAATGGATGGACGGTATGGATTAAACCCATATATCATGGTGGGCCCCACATAGCCCAAAGCAATCCAATTCCCTAGTTAGGAGGGTGAAGATGGGCCCACAAACCACAATGCTATATTTCGTTAATGATAGGTGCGGTATCACTTACCTAAATGCACCCGACGTTCACTGTACAGAACCATACCAGTGGGACAAAAATCAGCCATTCCCACTTTAGTGGTTAGTAGATTAATCCATTGATGGGAAAGAGGCAGGTAATACGTAGTACTGAATTTGTAATCCGTCGCAGCAGCCGCCCCACCTGAGGCCCACATCGGTGATCGGAACCATCAATTCAATAATCCATCCATCTATGGGCCCACATTTCTTAAAATTCACTGATCGGGTCATTTTGTGGGCCCCACTCCACCTTCAAACCAAAAAATATGGACGGTCCACAATCAACAAGTAAGAATTCACTAGCATGGAGGTCGGGATCATCCAATCAGAGCCAATTTTGCACCATGGGGCATCCACAGTGGGGTCCACCGGACAGACAGGTCCAATAGGTGGGCCCCATGCAATTCGAAGGACCTGTGGACCACGATTCCCTGTAGTACTGCAGACTACGAACTGGTTCCCCTTCCATAATTTGGGCTACAAGATTTGATGGAGCGTTTGGATGGCAATTGTAAGGCATAACAAGGCATCAAATCCATCAAAAAGCGTTTGATCTTTGTAAAAACAAAACAAAACACGTTTGCATCAACAAAGAGACAGGAGAGAAGTGGGAGTAACTACAAGTTGGAGTGCGTTTGGCTGTCATTTCATTTGAGAAAAGGAAAAATACTTTGATACTCTGGCTGAGTGTGTTGGTTGATACTCCGGCAGTGGGAAATTGCATATGAGGCACATAAGTAACCCAAATTAAACCGTTCAAGTCGTTGATCTCAATTTATATTGCTTGTAGATGGGAGATTATACTGATTTGATTATCTAATTATATGATTTGTGATCATTTAATGAACGGTCAGAGTAAAAATACCCATCCGTCAAGATTCAACAAACAAATGTCCGTTAATCAGAGGTTAGGATTGTTCAACGAATCTGCATTTCGGATGATAGTCTCTAGGGCATGGGTCCTGCAATTTGAACGGTTTGATTTGAGTTAATGTATGCCACGTGTACAATTTTTGAACGACTGCGTGTCCATCTACACAACAACCCATGTGGCACCATAGCATACGTGTGAAACCCCAACACGGTCCATTAGGTGGGTCCCACGATGGATACACATGCCGGATGCGGTTTGCTTGGTGACCTCAACAACAGACCAACTAGCTGGTATCAAAGGTAAGTGCGTCCCACCATGATGTATGTGTTTTATCCATTTTGCAACTTATTTTAGGGCATGAGCTCAAAAAATGAAGTAAATCTATAGTTCAAATGGGTCGCATCACAGGAAAAAGTGGAGATTAAAATATTAACTATGGAAAATTTATTATGCTCCGCCTTTTGAACTTTCAAGCTTTCCAAACTGAAGGCAGAGGACTAAGGAAAATAAATATTTGTGTTTTCCCTTCATTCAGGGTTATGTGACTTGATGACTAGTTGAACTTTTATTAGGCTCCGCCAGTTGAACTTTTACACTTTCCAAATAAGCATTTTTGATGGGCCCCAAAAGGTTTCTTGAGCTCTAGATCTGCATCTTAGTTTTGAGCTCCCGCTAAAATAAGAAAATAGATGAACGGTGTGGATATAACACATACATCATGGTAGGCCTACAGTGCTTTGACACATAAGCTAGTTGGGCAGGATTTGGTCATTACCTAAAACCAGCCAGATAGCTGGTGCTAAAGCTCTATGGGCTCCGTCATGAGTATGTGTTTTATATATGCCCTCTATTTTTTCAGCTCTTTTAAGGCATGGGCAAAAAAAAAAATTGGGACAGATTTAAATATTAAGGGAACATATTACAGGAAACAGTGGTGATTGAACATCTACAGTTGAGAACTTCCAAGGCCTTATTATGATATTTATTTGCCACCCAACTTTTTTATAAGGACAGTCAGACCTCGATGAAGGATAAACACAAATATCAGCTTGATCAGATCAAAACTCATGTAGCCCCAAAAGTTTTCAATGGTAAGAATTCAATTCCAACTAACTCATTTTATGGGCCATGCCCTAAAAGGATAATTTTTTACTATAGACCTGATTTACCATCCACCCTTTTTTATTTGACCTGAACAAAATCTACTTTACCAAACTAGACCTCTATCTGTAAGGATAAACCCATAAAGATAAAAATGCCCTACTTTTTCCAAGAGCTTCACCCTAAAATCTAGGGGTATTTTCATCCAAAACTTTCTTTCCATAGCCTAAAACTCTACTTTGGTGACATAAGTTTTTCAGCGTCAAAAAAGAAAAAAAAAAAAAGGCATACAAGAGAAGAGTCTACAGTACTAATTTTTTCTGCCCTAAAATGAGCGGGAAAAATGGATGGTCGTTGTGAATAAAGTAAATACATTATAGTAGGCCCAAATGGGTTTGACACCAGCTATTTTTAGCTGGTGTTGGATCCGCAGCCAAACCGAAGAAGCCTATTGGGTCGTGACCCCAACATCACCGCTCAGCTAGGTAGTATTGGGCGCAGTGGGGCCTACCATGATGTATGTGTTTTATGCATGCATCCATCCGTTTAGCCATCTCATTTTAGGGCCTAAAAAAACCAAATCCGAAGCTAAAATGGACCACACCACAGGAATCAGTGATGATTAAACGCCAACCATTAAAAACTCCCTCGGGGGCACAGAAGTTTTGGATCAAGCTGATATTTGTATTTTCCATCCATCCGGACCTTATCAACGGTTTGGATGGGTCCACTTAAGCTCCAGATCTACTTCATTTCTGGCTCATGCCCCAAAATGACATAGCAAAACGGACGTACAAAGCACATGCATCACAGTGTTGGGATCACCAACCCAATCTGCTTCCCTGTAAGTGAACTTCACATGCAACCCAGACTTTCTTGCCAACGTGCCACATCTTCAGGAGATCCAAGCCGTGAAATGTGGGCCCACGACAAAGATCACCGTACATTTATTATGCAAATGCGGCCCACCTACCGAGTGGATGGACATGACCATAGCAGGCTCCCACACGGTATGATGATTAAGTTAAAGGAATGTTGTGGATAGATCCATCTCCATACCGTCCATCAGGTAGGCCACACCTATGAACCCTACGTTCCTTACCTAATGGATCTTTCATATTGAATTGTGGCCGTTAATTGTATTAGAGAGATGCTACTATCAGCTAGCATGGTAGAAGATCAGGACTGTTGATCCAGTGGGCCACATGCCAAAAGTTGTACACCTCTGATACTCCATTGTGACCTTTTCTGGTTCAACGTAAACCGTAATCCTGTTTTGAGATTTGACTTAAAATGTTGCAGGCCTAGAATCGAATGGCTACACCTTAGTTTAATTCCCTTAATTTTGGGATATCCTTATATATCATGTGGCCCGCAAGATCAACGGTCATCACCATAAAATCAGGACAATCCATCTAGCTTCTTAGGCCGTGGATGGCAAAATGGGTTAAAATAGAAATTCATCATACGATCCCATCCATCTCATTAGTGGCCTAAAGTAGTTGAGCGTTGAAGAAAAGCGATGAATGGAATTGTCTAATAAATGTGATTTGCCAAAACATCCATCATCCATGAACGGACGGCTCATATTGATGCATCTTCCAGCCAAAGGTACAATGGAGATGTTGCTCTCACCATAATCGAGTTATTCCTGCGCTGCTGCGAGGGGTGCAAATCGGGTAGGTTGGGTTGGGTTGGGTTCGGTTGAGGGTCAACTCAGCTTAAACCGACCTCAAAAGGACCTAATTTGTGAGGATTAGGTCGGGTTGAGGGCCAACCCCAGCTCTATCTAGCCTCAAAAGGACGCAAACTGGCTTGGGCTGGGGTAAGAGTCAACCCTAGCTCAACCCAACTTTAAGAGGACCCAACTCGCAAGGGTTAGGTCAGATTGAGGGCCTACCCTAGCTCGATTTAGCCTAAAAAGGACCCAACCAGGTTGGGTTGGGGCAAGGGCCAACCCTAGCTCCACCCAACCTTAAAGAGGACCCAACTGGCAAGGGTTCGGTTGGGTTGAGGGCCAACTACAACTCAATCTAGTCTCAAATGGACCCAACCGGGTTAGGTTGGGATAAGGGTCAACCCTAGCTCAACCCAACCTTAAGGGGCCCTAACTTGCAAGGGTGAGGGTTAAAGGCCAACCCCAGCTCGATCTAGCCTCAAAAGGACCCAACCAGGTTGGGTTGGGGTAAGGATCAAGCCTAGCTCCACCCAACCTTAAGAAGACCCAACCGGCAAGGGTTGGGTCAAGTTGGCCAACCCCAACTTGACCTAGTCTCAAAAGGACCCAACCGGGTTGGGATTAAGGGTCAACCCTAGCTCAACCCAACCTTAAGGGGACCTAACTCGCAAGGGTGAGGGTTAAAGGCCAACCCCGGCTCGATCTAGCCTCAAAAGGACCCAACCAGGTTGGGTTGGGGTAAGGGTCAACCCTAGCTCCACATGACCTTAAGAGGACCCAACTGGCAACGGTTAGGTCGGGTTGAGGGCCGACCCCAACTCAATCTAGTCTCAAAAGGACCCAACCAGGTTGGGTTTGTATAAGGGTCAACCCTAGCTCAAACCAACCTTAAGGAGACCCAACTCGCAAGGGCAAGAGTTAAAGGCCAACCCCAGCTCAATCTAGCCTCAAAAGGATCCAACTGGCAAGGTTTAGGTTGGGTTGAGGGTCAACCCCAGCTTGATCCAACCTTAAGAGGACCCAACTGGCTTAGAGCCTGCTAACCCTAAACTGACCCGATGACCCTGCCAACCTGACCCAACCGGACTCCAACCTGGGTTGGATGAGCCATACACATTACTGTATCATCCCCATTAGAAACCGATTGCCTACAAGCAATGACACTTAGGCACACAAATGGGTCAGGTTGACACAAAAGTCATTGGAACCGACCTAAAAATAAGTGGGACTGGGTCTAATATTTGGACCCATGGAGTGGGTTCCGGTCCCAAAAGTCCGACCCAACTTACTAAAGGGGACAAGTCTGGAACACCTCAAACTAATCTCCGAACCCCAGACCCAGACCATGTTTTTAAATGGGTGCGTTTTGGGCCATGATAAAATGGACCCCGACCCAAACCCAGGAATGCAGTAGATAGGGTCTGGAGCCTCTGAAAATTAACCTGACATGACCAAACCAGACCCAGTTTTTAAATGGATGTGATTTGGGCCACAATAAAATCCACCGGACTGAAACCCAAAAAAGTAGTAGTTAATTAGTATAAGTTATGAGTGTGTAAAAGTTCAATTAATTAATTAACACTATCTGAAGTGGGAAATCAGCAACCATTGGATGAGAACAATTAGTACTAAATTCATCCTAAGTTGGAAATTGGAATAAGCTTTCTGTTCATTATTAGTGTAGAATCAGTTTACTAAAGACTATTCATACTTTGATTTTTTTTCTTTTTCTTTTTCTTTTCTCAAAATTCTCAGTGCATCTAAGATAAGTGTTGGGAAACCACAGACCTTTCCCTTCTATGTTCTATGTGCAAATCATGGGGATTAACAACATAAAAGATTTAAGGATGATAATCACTTCCAACACAAGCAAGCAAATCAACAAATATGTAAAGTGTAGAGATACAAAGATTTTTTACATGGAAAACTCTCCAATGTAAAGGGAAAAACCACATGACCTAGTCCGGCACAAATCCACTGTAATAGAAATAATGGATGTATAATCATCAAAAGACCTTTCTTTGATACCCAAACTACATTACTCAAAGGTGGATTACAAGCAACAATGAAAAAATAAAAATAAAAATTCTCACTAACTAGAGATTGTAGAAAAGACAATCGAAAAAACCAATGTTGTGAATGGACCCTCATGAACCCAAATGTGAAGATTTTGGTAGTAGAAGGCTCTTAATCTTCTTCTTCTACAAAACCCAATTTTCTCCTCACCTCTTTTTCTCAGAGGAAAAAAAAAAAACCTTCGTGTTGCTAGAACTCTCTCTTTAAGCAAAAGAGTCGTTTTTCTCTTATTTTACTTTGGTTGGCCAAAAGAACAAAATACCCCCACACGTGCAGGTAAAAGCCACCCCCAATACACACACATTTTTCCTATTATTAGAAAAGGAAATGCCCAAAAAAGGCAAGAAAAGCTCGACCCAGGAAGAAAAATACACTCATCACAAAAGAAAGATCAAAAGATGGGGAAAAAATAAAAACCAAGGTCATCCTCTACCCAGACCCGACCCATTGATTTCATGGATTGGGTTTGGGTGCGGTGTAAAAATTACAAGTTACTTACACAAATAATGCTCCAAATATATTAGTTCATGAATTAGTTTACAGAAGACCATCTACACTGGATTTTTTTTTTCTCTTAAATTCTTCCCATGTGCATCTAAGATATGTGCTCCATGGCTCATTCACTTTAACTCCATCGAATAATATGTTTAGAGCATTTTCTGTGTCAGCAACTCGTCATTTTTAGACCGGACCCAAATCCAATCCATGAGATTAATGGTCCGGGTAGAGGACAAACCAAACCCAATCCATAAGATTGATGGGTCGGGTCTCGGTGGAGGATGACTTTGGCTCTCCCTTTTAAAAAAAAAAAAAAAAAAAATTTACTACTTGGACATGATCCAGTTTTAATGGGTTGAGTACGGACCCAAAAAATTCTGAACCAACTGTTAAATGAGCCGGCTTGGGACTCCCCTCGACCTGACCTGACCGATTCGCACCCTGAACAGCACTACAACATCATCCATGAACACAGGAACATCTTCCCATGGACAGCCTCACTGTAACAGAGTCTTTGGAACTTCCCCCATATAAATAGAATAAAATGCAAGCTTGCTTGCATGGTGGGGTTGGTGCAAGCTAGGCGGCAGGCCTACGCATGAGTATGATGCCCTACTGCTAAAATGGCCTCACCACCAAGGTGACTAATTACAACACAAGCATGGCTCTCTTTCCAGAGCTCACGCCAACACCAAAAATGCCTAATATCACAGCATGTATAAATTCCCATACCCAAGGGAGAAAAATAGCACAATCTTCGTATGCAAAACCATAAGATTCACTGTCAATAGAGTAGAAACCAAGGTTTCACTGACAATGATAACTCTAATCACATTATCTATACCAAGACTCAAGTTACCTAATACTTCATAAGAATCCAAGTCACTTAAGGATGCTTGATAGTAACAGAGTTTGTGGGACTTTGGATGCCGTCATCCTTCCCAGGATTGTCTTCAGCGTGCTTCGTATTGAACAACTGCAACAGAAAAAAGCAAAAATCAAGAATGTTTCAAGGGCAATGATTCAATTTGAAAATCAGATTCCGCTATCAAATGAAGTAGATTGAAAGATAGTAACTAATGGGAACTGAGAATCCGATTCATGTCAGAATCCTATTGAATATGTACTTCTAACGCAAGCTCACAACTAATATGCACAAAAAGATTTTGAGCACATACACACCATACCCTTAGGGGTCTTTTTGCTCCCTGGAATCTTAAAAGGATTCTTGAATCTGTTTCTCATAAACAGATTCCCAGTAAAAGAGATTCTGTCTATGGTGCTTGGGTATTAAGAAAACTATTGTCAGGAATATAGTTTGTGTTTGGATATTGGGAAGGAGTTGTGAATCTTAAAAGGGGTCGTGAATCTGTTTCCAGGGAACAGATCCCCAATGAAAGAGATTTGGTCTATGGTGTTTGGGTATTGACATTTGACAAAGCTATTCTGGGGAATCTAGATTTTGTGTTTGGATATTGGGAACAAGTCATTAGGAGAAGAGAGATCTTTACTATCATCTCCAAAAATATGACCATTGGATGGGAACCCATTTCCCAAAAATTTGCAACCCGTCTTAAATATGGGAATCATAACAGGGGCCAATTTTGGGAATTGGATTCCCGTGGGATTCATTTCCCACCCTTCCCTAGGACCCAAACACCTGATGGAATCCAATTCCCACTGGCTGGATCCCCAGGAGCCATATGATCCTTAATCTTTCGTCCAAAATATAACATATAGACTACCTTACTCCAACATACTTCTACCTGTACCAAATCCTTGAGCAAACTACCATCCTATTTGACTCGAGAATTCACCGATGATCCTTCACATTCTCTATATGGTACTAATCTTCCACCAGTCTCTTTGCAAAGGCTCAGCATGCAATCTTGTTTTTGTATGAAAAATACTTCGGGTTCTTTCAAGATGCTTATTCAAAGTTTTGAAGTGCATCTTTTTGACAAACATTTCATAACATTTCATGCAAGTGATGGGTTTGAAGGTAGCATAAATTGAACCCTGCATCAGTCTACATTGTTGTCCATGAATCAAAGCAAGCAAATTCAATACCACTATAGCATCTTGCTGACCAAATCCTTGGCCACCATGAAGAAAAATATAAGATCAGAACCACCATGAAGATAAATATAACATCAGAACCACCATCAAGAAGCTACGGCCCAGGTTAGTCTTAGGGCAGTGACAGGCAGGATGCGGGCCAGGGTCAGCCCAAGCCTGACCCATTTAATAAATGGCACGGAATCCAAGCCCAAGGCTGATTTATGATCCGAGGTGAGATTACTAGGCCTGACCAATGAGCAGATATCCAAGCCCAGGCCGGCCTGCCCGACCCGACCCAACCCAATGAAGGACTTGAAGCCAACAACATTTTGCAAGGTTGCACACATCTCCGCTACTAAAGCAAGCATCCTTTAAGAGGGCAGGATCCTCGATCACATGTGACATGATGTCAGAAGTTTCCTTATTCCATGCTTTTTGCTATCTGATGTATACTCTCTGTATGAAGTTATATGTTATTAGTAATTCCCTACCTTCCTTTTTCTTTAGTCAGTTTCCTTGTAGAAAGTCTAGATTGTGCTAAGATTAGAGATTTGATCAAATAAGGAAACCTCGTATGGTTAAACATTGTTGAGAGTTTTGTTTCTCAACAGTAGTATTGGGGGGAGAATCATGTGACTGGAGTAGAGAGCTGTTGAGCATTGCGCTCAGTCTCTTCGACTATTGAAGTATTCTTCCTGCACAAGGGGTTATTTTCTTGCAACTTTGTTGTCTTGCTGGAAAAGTGGGCTGGGTCAGCCCATGGGTCAACTGGACTGACATGCTTCTGAGGCAGGTTTGGGCCAAGCTATATGGGGTAGTGGGTCGGTCTTTGGCTACAAAATGTGGCCCACTTATGTCAATGGCTCGGTTCGGGTTCACCCTAACAGACCCAGCTAGTCAATATAGGTATCAATGGGCTAGGACCTGGTAAAATAATATAGATAGTACAGAGAATATGTATGATGCATGTTTATGTCTGTTTCCACTAACTAGGCTGCTGGACGTGCCTTAAGCCCTATATTCCATTTCAAAATCTCAGTTGGGTTGTGCAGGGTGGGGTTGATTAGCTTTGCGATTAAATAGGTCAGGTCAGGTCGGGCTTGGGCTTGATGAATTTTAAGTGGGTCAGGTCAGGCAAAGGGTAATGGACCATAGGTCATGTCCGGGCCAGAATTCTTGGTCTGTTTCACAAATGGGTTGGGCTTGGGTTGACCAACCCGATGCATTGCCACACCGAATCTCATGGTTAATTTCTGTTTGAATCTGATTGCAGCAAGTGATATCAAGCAAGCTACGCTCTCAGAGTTTGATTGTTACTTTCCTATCTTTCCGCTTCCATTTTTTTATTTCCCTTTCCCCAAACCCTGCTACAATTACAACCGCAGCACCCGATCACCATTATACCCCACAGATACCATACTATGGCAACCACTACATTTTACAACCTTAAAAACCTTGAACCTACAGTAACCCTTAGCTATCTCCCAAAATCAGACCTAATCCCCATATGCCAACCACATACCTATATCTTCACCTATCCTCACCCCACTGCCATTCACGGACTCCATTACAACAAAATTCCAGACCCAAAATCCTCCACACCCCATACGCTCTACATACAGTCCCTCAGCCCATAGACCCAACCACTGTCTCATCCAATTTAAAAGGATCCTACCCCCTACAGTTCCCAAAAAACCAGCTCCAGCCCTTAATTACACCTCACAGGTTAAACTCAGCCCTTAATTACACCTTCAAATCTGTCCCTCTCAGCCATCACAATTTCAACCGAAGTTAGGACTATAACAGCCCATGCCAACCCCTATTTTGATACAAACTCTTATCCTTGAATCTATCGAAACCAGTACCTTTGAGGTCTAAACCTACCTTAGGTGGCACCATTCTCCTTTGATACTGATTGTCTTAAAGCCCACAAGAAGTGGGACTTCCTACAGTCCTAAGATGGCGAGTGATAGTCAAAGCAAACTGTTCAAAACCGTCCAGAAATTGATTGATCAGTTTACGGATTTAAACAGCTGTATGTCGGTGTTGGAGGAATAACAGGAAGAACAATAACACTACTGAACCACAGGTTAATAGTAATACTGATCTCAAGGAATTTATGCAATCAGGGAATTGTTCCCCTTAGCAATCTGGGTTTTGGACACCACATAGAGTTGACACGAATCGTGAATTTGAGCCTGAGACCCACCCATGATATTAGCAGCCACCATATCCTTGGCAAGGGCCATGGGCACCTACAATACTCGTCACGAGTATCTGAATTTATGCCAAGGCCACCCAACCTCAATGAGCAAAAGATATGATCAAGCACGTGATGGTAGAGACAGGCAACTGGGCTAGTCTACACCCTAATGTCTTCGATGAATGGTTGGAGTCGATGGAAAATTATTTTGAGTGGTTTCAGATGGTTGAACAAATCAATTTACAATTTGTAGTATTTGATGCAGATATGTTGGCCCACGCGTATATGGACCAGCTCAAGCAATAGAGGGGCCAAACTCACCGAGGAATCCTCCATATCCTTGTGGATGGTTTTTTGCTAGAATTTCAAACTTTTCTTCCTTCCTTTATTTTCCTTATTAAATAAAAATTAAAAAATCATTGGTTGGTGCTTAAAATAACCACACCCATTGGATGAAAGAGATTTAGGATATGCTAGCCGTCATCAAGATATCCTAAATTTTTGGGTACCACCTCACATGGGTACTGCCTCGCATGGGCTGCCCACCCCGAGTGTGTCCACGCATCCCAAGGGCTACCCCACTCAAGCCCAGTGTGAAATGCGCATTAATCACCCCCGGTGAGGAGTCTCGAACACGAGACCTCCCCCGTGGGCCCCAAATCATATGGGTCACTCACCCTGAGTGTGTCCCCACATCCCACGGGCAACCCCGCTCGAGCCCGGTGTGAAAATGTCCCTGCATTAATCAACCCCCGGTGAGGAGTCTCGAACGCGAAACCTCCCGCTTTGATACCAATTTGATACAGGACAATTAACCACTTGCTCTAAAAGCTCGAACTGTTAGAGTATGGCGAATTAATCCCTTCATCTCATAACCCAGGCCCCAAAATTTGATGCAGGACATGAAAATTAACTATGATATGCAAGATCTCAAGCTTTAGATCATACTAATTCAGAAACAATCACATAAAAATTCCACGTCCTACACAAAAGTTCAAACATTCAAGCAAAGGGAATCTATGTGGGTCTAGGCCTACACATGTTAGGGCTGGATCACTAAAAGTTATGGACCAAACAATACTCCAAGGGAAGTATAGTCATCCTCACATGCACAGAAATATATTTCTAATACAAGAGATTCAAATCACAGGTTTCAATCCAAAAAACCCTAGGCTTAGGGAAAATGGGCAAATAAATTGGAATTGATGCAATCTAGGGTTAGGGTTATGGAAGGTAAGTATGAGAGGGATGAGAAAACGGAACCTGTCGACAGTCCTTGCGCCCGGACAGTGGGGCAGACCTGACGCACATGCGCAGGGGCATGGCCGCACATGTGAGGGGCCCCGGTTCCGGAAACCGACTCCTTGAGTCTGGTCGGCCAGGGGTGGGCTCCAAAACCCTCGAGTTTCGGCTCGATCCAATGTGCGGTCTGTGCGTGGTGCTTCACTGAAGTTTTAACCCTTCTGCAGGGCCAGATTATGAAATTTTGCTGCAATAAATGGCAGATTTGAAGTGTAAATGATTGTAAGAGATGAAAAGTATAGATAGTCGAAGATGGGGGCGAATCGGGATAGATGTGGCTTCGCATCACAGCAGTTAACCCTTTGAGGATGGGAGTGTTTCACACCCAATTGGATTTCCACAACTTAGAACTCAGAGTAGAAAAAATGCAGGAATTTTTGTTAAACTTCAACGAGAAAAAAAATCCTACGAGGAGCGCCTATTTATAAGAAAACCCTATATCCTAAAACTCGCGCCATGTGCGCAACCTATTACTTGATGACAAAGTAATAAAAAATAACAACTAATCAAAGTAATCTAAACCGTTTATGATACTCTAAATAACAATAATAAGCAAAACCTAAAATACGAGATTAATTATACTAGTGGGCCATGATCATGAGAACCCATGGTAGGCTTTACATGGCTATCGGACCCACTCCAATGAACCAAAACTCAGTCTTCTAACCAGGAGGCATGACATCGTCATCGATCCAGATCAATGGTGGGTCTTCTTCCTCCTTGAGTACGTGCGTAGGGGGTGTGCTTGTGCATTTGATGTCCCCATCAACTCTCCCTGGCTACGAAGATTTCGCCACTAGCGAAACATAACTCCTGAACCACTCCAAGATGTCAGGATCAAGTCTCTAAAGCTCTTCCTAAGTGAGCCACGTACTGTCTAAAGTTTGGCGTGACTTCCACTTAATCAGGTACTTCTGAAACCCGCCGCCCGACATTGATACTATCTGCTGGTCCGAAATATCCTCTATTTTCTCTCGGTGTGTGGGAAGGTTAGGTATGAGAGGTAGAGGCTGGGAAGAGGTCATGGGTCAAGGGACAGATCTAGGGAATCAAGGAAGGGTGGGCGAAGGGCTGGACAAAGTATCAGTGGTACCTTGAAAAGTAACTAGATCCTCCACATTGAATGTGGAACTAATTTTCATGGAAGGTGGAAGATTTACCACATACGCATTGAGACCGTTTCGTTTTATAATTTTGAAGGGACCAGCGCTACGAGCTTGTAATTTACGAACGGCCTCCTGAGGATGCCGCTCGGGCCTAATGCGGACCATCACAGAATCCCCTACATTGAATTCCTTGAAATGTTTATGCTGGTTTGTAAAAAAAATTGTAATGTTCATTACTAGTAGTGATCTTTCGCCTGATTTCTTGATGCAATGAATGAATGTGATGCGCAAAAGACTCTGCAGACTATGACGCCCGATGGGACAGTGACAAGATCAATAGCCTTCCTAGGCTTATAACCAGTAAAGACTTTAAAAGGACTTAGACTTATGGACCTATTGAAAGCAAACTCGGCTATAGGTAGTACGGTGTCCCATGTCCTGGTGTGTTCCCCCACTAAACATCTAAGCAAACTCCCTAGGCTCCTATTGACCACCTCAGTCTGACCATCGGTCTGAGGGTGGTAGGCAGAAGAAAATTGGAGCCTAGTATTCATCATGTGGCATAGTGTCTTCCAAAGGTAACTCTTGAATCGCACATCCCGGTCAAACACTATGGTTTTTGGTAACCCATGCAGTTTGATGACCTCACTAAAGAATAGTTTGGCAACATGCGATGCGTCGGAGGTCTTAAAACAAGGAATGAAGTGGGCCATTTTAGAAAAACGGTCTACGACAACAAATATGGAATCGTGTTTCCGAATAGTTTTGGAGAGTCCAAGCACGAAGTCCATACTGATATCCTGCCAATGGATGATTGAAACTAGCAAGGGTGTGTATAATCCTGTGTTTTATTTCCTTTGCTTTGCCAGTTGACAAGTACGACATTATAATTTTGGTCACGTCTCGCTTGAGGCTTGGCCAATGAAACCTATCCTCCACTAGGGCAATGGTCTTGTCTCGATCGAAATGACCCACGACCCCTCCTCAATGTAACTCCCAGACAAGAAAATCGTGGAGGGAGGTGCGCGGTATGCACAGGCGGTCACTCCTAAACAAATATCTGTCTAAAATCAAGTACTCACTGCTAGATCCTGACGGACTCTCTAACAATGATGCGTACACAACTTCAAAATCTGGTCACTCAAAATAATCTTCTTTGATGCGCTCGAGGCCCGTGACGTCGACGCTCAAGGAATTACCTCGAGCGCATTAAAGAAGATTATTCTGAGTGTCCATATTTTGGAGTTGTGTACGCGTCGTTGTTAGAGAGTCCGTCAGGAGCTAGCAGTGAGTACTTGATTTTAAACAGATATTTGTTTAGGAATGACCGCTTGTGCATACCGCGCACCTCTCCGCGATTTTCTTGTCTAGGAGTTACATTCAGGGGGGTCGCAGGTCATTTTGGTCGAGACAAGACCATTGTCCTAGTGGAGGATAGGTTTCATTGGCCAAGCCTCAAGTAAGACGTGGCAAAAATTATAGGGCAGTGTCGTACTTGTCACTGGCAAAGCAAATGAAACAAAACATGAGATTATACACACCTTTGTCAGTTCCATTCATCCCTTGGCATGACATCAGTATGGACTTCGTGTTTAGACTCCCCAAGACTATTCTCGGAAACAGGATTCCATATTTGTTGTCGTGGACCGTTACTTTTCTAAAATGGCCCACTTCATTCCTTGTTCTAAGACCTCCGACGCATCGCATGTTGCTAAGTTACTCTTTAGTGAGGTCATCAAACTGCATGGGTTACCAAAAACCATAGTGTCTAACCGAGACGTGCGATTCATAAGTTATTTTTGGAAGACGCTATAGCACATGATGAATACTAGGCTCCAATTTTCTAATGCCTACCACCCTCAGACCGATGGTCAAACTGAGGTGGTCAATAGGAGCCTAGGGAGTTTGCTCAGATGTTTAGTTCTGTCAATAGGTACACAGGTTTAAGTCCTTTTGAAGTCATTACTGGTTATAAGCCTAGGAAGCCTATCGATCTTGTCCCTATGTCAGTCCCATAGGCCATCAGAGTCTGCAGAGTCTTTTGCGCATCACATTCATTCATTGCATCAAGAAATCAGGCAAAAGATCACTAGTAATGAACATTACAAATTTTCTGTAGACTAGCATAAACGTTTCAAGGAATTCAATATAGTGGACTGTGATGGTCCGCATTAGGCCCGAGTAGTATCCTCAGGGGGCCGTTCGTAAATTACATGCGCGTAGCGCTAGACCCTTCAAAATTATAAAACGAAACGATCTAAATGCGTATGTAGTAGATCTTCCACCTTCCATGGGAATTAGCTCCACATTCAATGAGGAAGATCTAGTTACTTTTCAGGGGACCACTGATACTTTGTCCAGCCCTTCGCCCACCCATCCTGATTCCTCAGATCTGTCCTTTGACCCATGGCCTCTTTCCGACCTTTCTTCCCAGCCTCTACCTCTCATACCTAGCCTTCCCACACCCGGAGAGGAAATAGAGGATATTATCGACTATCAGATAGTATCAACGTCGAACGGCGGGTTTTAGAAGTACCTGGTTAAGTGGAAGTCACGCCTAGCTTCAGACAGTACGTGGCTCACTTAGGAGGAGCTTCAGAGACTTGTTCCTGACGTCTTGGAGCGGTTCGGGAGTTTTGTTTTGCTAGTGGCGAAATCTTCGCAGTCAGGGAAAGTTGATGAGGACATCATGCGCACATGCACACCCCCCTACGCACGTACGCAAGGAGGAGGAAGACCCCACCATCGATGTGGATCGATGACGACGTCTAGGGAGGGCCTCCTCGTTAGAAGACTGAGTTTTGGTTCGTTGGAGTGGGCCCGATAGCCATGTAAAGCCCACCATGGGTTCTTATGATCATGGCCTACTAGTCTAATTAATCTCGTATTTTAGGTTTTGCTTATTATTGTTATTTAGAGTATCATGGACGGTTTAGATTACTTTGATTAGTTGTTATTTTTTATTACTTCGTCGCCAAGTAATAGGTAGAGCACATGACGCGAGTTTTGGGGAATAGGGTTTTCTTATAAATAGGTGCCCCTTGTAGGGTTTTTTTCTCATTGAAGTTTAATAAAAATTCCTACGTTTTTTCTACTCCTCTAAGTTCTAAGCTGTGGAAATCCAATTGGGTGTGAAACACTCCCTTCCTCGAAGGACTGACTACCGTGATGCGAAGCCACATCTATCCTGATTCGCTCTCATCTTCAACTATCCATACTTCTCATCTCTTACAATCATCTACGGCTCAAATCCGCCCTTTATTGCAGCAATTTTCCTCTTTACAGCAGAATTCCAGAATCTAGCCCTGCAGGAGGGTTGAAACTTCGGCAAAGCCCCACGCACAGATCAAACATCCGATCAAGCCGAAATTCGGGGGTTTTGGAGCCCACACCTGGCCGACCAGACTCAAGGAGTCTGTTTTTGGAACTGGGGCCCCCTCGCATGTGCGGCCAGGCCCCTGCGCACATGCGTCAGGTCTGGCCCGTTGTTCGGGCGCAAGGACTGTCGACTGGTTCTGTTTTCTCACCTCTCATCCCTCTCATACCTACCTTCCATAACCCTAATCCTAGATTGCATCAATTTCAATTTATTTGCCCATTTTCCCTAACCCTAGGGTTTTCTAGATTGAAACCTGTGAATCCCTTGGATTGAGAATATATTTTTGTGCATGTGTGGATGACTATACTTCCCTTTGAGTATTGTTTGGTCCATAATTTTTAGTGATCCAGCCCTAACATGTGTAGGCCTAGACCCACATAGATTCCCCTTGCTTAAATGTTTAAACTTTTGTGTGGGACGTGGAATTTTTATGTGATTGTTTCTGAATAAGTATGATCTAAAGCCTAAGATCTTGCATATCATAGTTAATTTTCATGTCCTGCATCATATAAATCAAAAGGTCCCAATCAAATATGCTAGGCAAAATAGAGGGGCTAAACTGGCAGAAGAATTCCTTTGCCAAAATGACTTCTTTAGATGTTTGGTCCAGAATGTCCAAATGGGTAGAGGAATTTCCTCAACCAAGTGGGTTCCTCTTTAATTGACTTGGCACCCGCTATTTTTCTATGAAACATGTTTCCTCTTAGGCTAAACGCGGGTTTCCTTTATATTTCAATGATTCTCCACGTGAGGCCCACATTCCACAAGCCAATAAGTGATTATGATCATCTTCAATTTCCTCCTGATCCTTTTGAATGGCCTTTTACTTGAATTTCAAACTATCCTTTTTTCGCATTGGTTATAACTTAAAATAACCACCCTTGTTAGATGAGAGAGATCTAGGATTAGTTTTTTTTTTTTTTTTAATCATGTCTTTAATGGTGAAGAAAACAAACACAAGAGGCGTTCCCTTAATGTCATGTGTACTGTTATGTGGATTGACAACAAACACTCTTGCAGATCTCTTTCCCTTATTTATTTCATTTTCTTAATTTGTGTATGTTATCATGCTTGCCGTGAGGTTCGCATCAGAGTCCAAGGTTAGATTGTCCATGGCACCTTGAGGTTGAGGTTGTAGACAAGCAGCCACTGATGCACATCCACCATTCAATCCATGTGAAAAAAGAGATTTTGCACATGAGAAGGCAAATCAAGTAACCTATCCAGCACTTGGCACAATACGAGTTGGTGTCTAATGTCGACAGAGATTCAGGTTTTTATTGGAGGAACTAGAGAATCCCTTTCATCACTAAGTGCCAGGAGGTGTATGAAAAAGAAGATAGTAGGGAGGCAGAGGCTATCATCCTGAAGACTAAGAGGCATGAACTTGGAATCAAGCTTTATTTTCCTGAGTTTCAGGGTGGACTCAAAGCTAGGGAGTTAGCTAATTGACTTGACATGATCGAGTGCATCTTTCACTTCAAAGACATTCCTGAGGGAGGCAAGTCAAGTTAGTGTCTAAGAAGTTAAAAGGGCAAGCCTTCCCCTGGTAGGAGCAGATCCAATGAATCCATCATCAACAAGGTTGATCACCGATCATCACCTAGGCTAGAATGAGAAGGTGATGAAAGAGACATTCTTACCTCATAACTACACTCAGACCTTGTATTAGCAATTGCACGAAATGAGGCAAGGAGATTGCAATGTGGATTCTTACATGGAAGAGTTCAATCAATTGACCGCACGTAATGACCTAGCTGAGAGGGACGAGCAACTTATTGCTTGTTACATGGGTGCTTGCAGCCTTCGATACGAACAACTATAAGTAGAAAATGATTTTATGATTATAGTGTGGAGAAAAGAGGAGAAGAGTGAGAAAGAAGAAGAAGAAGAAAGATGAGAGTTTAGGGAAAATGTTGTGTTGGCTAACATGCCCTACCACACAATGTTTATTAGAATAGAGCATATAGTACACTGCAGGAGAAGAGGAAAGTGTGCACATGCACTTACATTAGAAGAGCCACTAACCACACACACTATACAACACTCTCTAGACTATATTCCATATAGACCATTGCCAAAGCTTACCAAATGGCTTTGATGATCAAGTCCCATCAATCTCGAGTGGGAGCACAAAGCGATACACCATGAAACAGATTTGGCAGCTCATCTGTCAGATCTACCAACACCTATGAGAATAAAGAACCGGATCATGCAGGCCCTACTTGATCATCTAAAGAATCACTTGCAAGGAAACCATCTGTGCCACTACATCAAGCGTCCATGGTTTAAATCCTCGAGTAGGTGACACCGAAGACAGTAGTGGCAGCTTATGGTGTTTTAAGTGTGGCTATCCAAGCCATGAGGCCTTTACATGTAAAAAGAAGCCAACTTACCAAGAAGAAGCAAGCAACTGATGGTGGAAAGAAATTGCAATCCTTTCAATGGTGATTATGGAGATGAAGACGAGGATAAGGTGAACTATAATGATGAAGGAGAGGCTTTGGTGTTGATGCTGAAACATACTGACGTTGGGGATTGGTTGCGGAGTAGCATCTTCCATACAACTAGCACTGTAAACAGAAAAATCTGCAAAGATAATCATAGATAGTGGCAGTCGCGAGAATGTGATCTCACAAGAAGCGACCGAGAAGCTGAACTTGAAGGCAGAAAAACACCCTCACCCTACAAACTGTCTACGATCACCAAGGAAAACCAAATAACTGCCTCCAAATGGTGTGTTCTTGATTTTTCATTGGAAAAAAATTTACGTCAATCAAGACCAATGTGATGTTGTTGCCATGAATGAATGTTGCATTCTCTTGATTAGGCCTGGCAATACGACTGATGTGCCGCGCACAGCAGAAGGAAGAACACATACTAGGAAAGATGGACTGAAGATCATGGTGGGGCCTACAAGAGGAATTTCTGCCTAAGCCTAACAGAGGAGAGGGGGAAAAGCTCCGCCATGCCTACTTCCACAAAAGAACCCCAAAGGAGTAAGGAAGTGTCAATCAGGTCCCTTGTTGGCATGATTACTGGTAGAGATGTAGTAGATGACCAGCTACATCTATCCTACAGCATGCCGCTTCATGCTCCGACTCAAGATTAATGAGACTAAATCATTAAAGCTATATAATACGTTTTGGTGATGATCCAAATGAGATGTAGTTGTACTTCATCTCAAAACAAAGGCCCAGAGAACCAACAAATTCAACTTAAGCCTAGCCTTTAAGTGGATCAGTAGGTCGACCTGCATTGCCATCTCTAGTCAGTGTGACAAAGCTAGCAGTAGACAAACGCTTTCCCTATGCCCTATTACATAAAACTGTTTACCTACACAACTGAGACAAGCTCATGATAACCCCATCCAACCTACACTACTGATACATAGATATCTGTAAGCCATTGTTATTTTTTATTTTTTATTTTTTTCCTTTAGATGATTTACAACAGAAAACATTTCTTGCTAAAAATATAAGAATAAACAAGAAATATGTAATCAAACATAGAAAAATGAAAAGAACAATGATGCTAAAATTTCCTTACTTCTGCGAGTGCGCTTTTTGTACAAGATGCGGTAACCACATTCACGACATTGAATCACATCACCTGGCTTCAATGTGTTCTCCGTTCCACAATCTAAACATCAAGCAAAAAAACATAAGTTTTTCAGAAATGAAAAAGAAACAGAACAATCAAAAACATGAATCATGGACTCTTGGGTTAAATAGGCAGAAAATGTTTCTCCCTTGATGAATGGAAACTTTTCAGAATTACCTCCACAGATGTAGCTCACTGGTTCGGGCTGCGGATCCATTGATCGATAGACAAGAAGTTAGGGTCCTGAAAAGAAGATGAAAAACCAGGGTTCAGTAGAACCAAAGAATCTGACAGAAGCAAAATGAAAAAATGTGAAATTTTAGAGCAAAAACGTTATTAATAAAACAAAGAAAATAGGAGATATGAAAATTTTGCGACATGGGTCTTCCTTGCAATACCATCCAATTCGGCTTTCAAAACATTGATGTGATACTAGTCTGTATGGGCACTCTTGATTTGTGTTCAATTGGGGCCTCTTTGGTTGACTTTCAGCAAGTCAAGTTGATAGAGAAAATTCTTATCAAATAATGGTCCGGCACGCCATTATATACACATCCACAACCAGAAAAAGAAGAAGGATAGATCCATGAATTTCACATTTAAACATTACGGTCGTGTCAAGAGCTAGTAGAAGAGTCATTTCACATATTAGTGGACTGAATAGTTGTAAGAGGGAGGACTTGGTGGACCCTCTTGCCTTTTTCTTTTCTTTCTTTCTTTTTTTTTTTCTTGTACATGCATTCATTTAGTTTAATAAATTCATCCCTTTCCATCAGAAAAAGCAAAAAGGGAGTTATTTGAAACTCTGGTTGCGTGTGATGCTTGACTCGCAGGCACTTCAAAATGGTACACACAACATACATTAACTCCAATTAAACCAGCTAAATTGTGAACCACACTATCTCCAAGTTATATTCCAAAAATCAGATTGCTTGCACAATCCTAACCTCTGATTCGTGGACACTTATCTGTTGACATCCACTAAATATCTACTAATCTGATAGTCACATGATCAAATAAGCTCAGCTTATGTTTAGTAATACATCTAACCTGATACACATAATTTGGACAGCTTAATTTAAGTTACTACTATGAAGAGTGTACTTTCTGAGTTATTTACAAGTATCAAACACTTTCTCAAATTTTGAAAAAAAAAAAAAAAAAAAAAGGTAATCCAATAAATGTCCACCAATTCAATAGTCAGATAATCAAGTGTAATTTTTGGTTCATGATACATCTAAACTCGAACACATTATTTGGTCAGTTGGTTTGAGCGACTCGTGTGCAACATATGCAAATTCTAAGCAATTTCTCTGTCCGTAAGTATCATAATTGCACCCTGCCAGAGTAACAATGTTCTTTTTGGTATAGCGAGAGGTCATTGTTGGAAAACACCTGGGTACCTCACGGTAGGTACCCACCAAGGTTACTTTCACTGATGTGGGAGAAACAACTTGACGTGCATGAAATCCATGCTGTTGATCACGTAGAGATCCCTTTATTAGGCCTTGATTCCAAAACTCAGGATGATGCAACACTCAGGTGCCCCCTATATATATATATATATATATATATATATATATATATATATATATATATATATATATACACACCTAAAATTTCCAAATTAACATGCCCTCCCAAGTTTTAGAATACTGTGATTTTTAGTTAATTATTTCATACTGACAATCAAATGAATGGATTGGACCCCACGGCAGTCCTACACAAAACTAATTGTGGACTTCATTCCATCCCAATTGTTTCCTACAGTGTGGTCTACCTGAGTGTTGAATGATCGTGATTTTTGGATCAAATGGTTAAAATAACGCAGCTTAGCCGATGGACGGAGTGGATCTCATGAAGGTTCCAACGAAATAGCTCTCAGTTTCTGAAAGTAACCCCAGTAGAGTTGTTAGAGTTACCCTAGAGCTGCACTTATATGTTAACCTAAAACCCTTTATTTACAAGTAATAACTGTTCGGCTACAGCCAGCTGCTTGCTAATCTGGCATGGCAGCCTATCTCTGCCACGAACGTGTCACTCGTGTATGGCAAGACGTGCGGTGTAGACGGTGGGCCCAAGCCAGTCCACCCATTAGGTGGACCCCACCTGTGACCTTTGATTCTGATCGGTGGACCTTAGGGTATACTATCTGCAAGTGATTTAAATTCTCGTCCGAAACGAACACGAATCGCCCGATACAAGGCGCTATCGGCGGTGAACGATACTAAGCAAACAAGCAAGAAGTGAGAGAGAGAGAGAGAGAGAGAGAGAGAGAGAGATCTACCCTTCGATTCGAGAGAGAGAGAGAGAGAGAGAGATCTACCCTTCGATTCGAGGACGGCACTCGGCGTTGGACAGAGAGAGAGAAATCTACACTTCGATTCGAGGACGGCACTCGGCGTTGAAGAGAGAGAGAGGGGGGGGGAGGGAGGGTTATATAGGGGCGCGGCTTCAGTGCATCCCAGTATACACCGACGTCTGCGGATCCCTGTCGGACTAACAGTGATGTATTTTCCGTACATCCACGCCGTCCATCCGTTTTGAAAGATTATTTCATTGCATGATACAAAAAATAAATAAAATCTATATCTTAGTTGGACCACACCATAGGAAACAGTATTGATTGCATACCAACCGTTAAAAACTTCTAGGGAGTAACTGGAACGTTTATTTTCGATCCAACCTGTGATAAGGTCACAAAGATATGGATGAAGGGACCATACAAAGATCAGCTTAATCCAAAACTTTTGTGGCCCACGAGATGGTGTTAATACTCAATCACCGTTGTTTCTTGTTTATTGTGGTCTAGTCCACCGATCTGCTTCAGTATTGGTATAATGACATTATGTCAAAACTGATGGACGGCATGTATGTAAAGAAGATACATCACGGTGGGCCCACAGTCAAGGATCCACCGCCGCGGCCTCGGTATATACCAAGGCCGAACCGGATGAAATCGGATTGCGTACTGAGTAAATTCTGTTGGGCCCACCGTGAATGTATCTGGTCTATCCACACCGTCCATCCATTTTTTCATCTTATTTTAGGAGTTGGTACCAAAATTTAAGCATACCCAACGATCAAGTGGACCATACCATAGGAAATACTTGGAATAATGATTTCCACCGTTGAAACATTTAAAGGGCCCACAGTGATGTTTATTTCTCATCCAACCTGTTCATAAGATCAAAAAAGCATGGATGAAGGGAAAATACAAATACAAGCTTGATCCAAAACTTTTGTGGCCCCCAAGAAATTCTCGATGGTAGATGTTTAATTCACACTATTTCCTGTGGTGTGGTCCAATTGAGTTTTAGATATACTTAATTTTTAATATCAAACTATAAATTTATCTTTTAAAGTGGATGGACCGAGTAGATAAAACACATAAATCACGGTGGACCCCACAGAGTTTACTCAGTACGCAATCCGCTTCCTAACCGGATGCTCAGTATGCAATCCGCTTCCGAACCGGATGCTCGACAACGAAGCGTAGTGAGTAACTCAGTACCTTAAGCGTACTGAGTAAACTCTGTGGAGTCCATCTTTATTCATGCATTTAAACCAACCCGTTCATCCATTTCACCAGATAATTTTAGTACTTTAACTCAAAAATGAATCCTATAAAAATATCAAGTGGACCACACCAACGTAAACAGTGTGGATTGAACTTCTACCGTTGAAAAGTTCTTGGTGACCACAGAAGTTCTAGATCAAGCTGATATTTATTTTTTCCCTTCATCCCTTTCTGTTTGATCCTGTTCCTTTCTGTTTGATCTTATGAACAGGTAGGATGAAAAATAAAGACCACTACGTGCCTTAGAAGGTTTCAACGGTGGAAATCAATACTTCCACTGGTTCATATGGTATGGTCAGTTGAAGTGTGGATATACTTCAATTTTAATCTCAACGCCTAAATTGATCTTAAAAAACGGATGGACGGCGTGGATAAACTAAATAAATTCACAGTGGGCCCAACAGAGTTTACTCAGTACGATAAGAGTACTTAGTAACTCAGTACGCAATCCGATTTCCTTTTCTATACAGCGCCTAAAACAGTGAGCTATGTGGGACCCACTAATTGTATATGTGAAATCTACTCCTTCCATTAGGATCACGTGAGGCTAGTATACAATCAGCACCGGAAGAAAAGAAAAAATAATGTAGATCCACAAGTCACGTGGGCTACACGGCAGGGAACGTTTGGAATGGAATGCAAACCAGAGGTTTGTGTATGGGCCTACCATGCTGTATTTCTTTCATCAAATCCATTAATCGCGTCTAAATCTCCAGGATGAAGTGAACCTACAAAATTCGATCTTATTCAAAACTCATACGGGACACACAACATGAATTGTCCTATTGGAGGTTTAATCACGCTTATATTTTGTTTGTACGGTTAAAATAAGGATCTCACCTGATGGACGGGGTGGATTTGCAAATACAAGATTGTACGCTCCATATAGATTTGTTGTGCTTGCCTATCTGAGTGAAACGCGTGTAGAACGTTCTGGTCAACCGAGACCAGCTCGGCTGCAAAAGTCCTTGTACGGCTGGAATACTCTACAACACCACCTGTTTATGCAGGGGTAAAAAACACTAGGTCCACTGGGCCCTCTGTATTAGATACGTGAAATCCATTCCTTCTGTCAGGTTCTATCCTTGATGTAAGGTCTTGAGGCCAAAAGTTATTTAGATCCATGGTTTAGCTGGACCACACCACGTGGAATAATGAGATGGGATGCCAGCCATGGGTGTGTGGATGGGGCAGGTTTGTAATGAAACTGTTAATCAGGCATAATTAACAAGATGAAGTGAAAGTAGTCTTTATCTAGTAAATTTGACAATTTTGTCCTTGCTGATCATGTTTACCTCATTTTATATGAAATCGGACTGTGGGCCATCATGAGTTATGTGTCTTATCCACACCGTCCATCTATTTCATCAGATTATTTTAGGCATGGTATCTAAAATTGAAGTATATCCAAAGCTAGAGTAGACCACACCACAAGAGACAGTGTGACATAGGAAGGTTTCAACGGTGGACATCATTATCCCCAATGTTTCCTGTGGTGGAGTCCACCTGAGCAACGCTCCACTTGATGGGGCAGCTCTTAGAAAAACGTGAGCCCGAATTAGCCGGATCTAAATTTTAGGTAGGCCACACCATGAGAAGCAACATATACCATTGAGAATACCATCATCTTTGTTTCATTTGTGGTGGCCCACCTTAGCATTTGCATCTGAGTAGTTCCTAGGCTCTCCCTTACCGGTAGGGGTGTACATCCAGTTGAACCGAGTCGAGCTGGCCTCAGCTCAACTCGGCTCGGCTCGGCTGACATCAACTTGAACTCAGCTTAGCTCAGTCTTCAAGCTTGATTGGCCAGCTCGGCTTGGTTCAACCAGTAACTCGGGCCGGCTTAGGCTGAATTCCGGCCAAGATCAAGCCGAGTTTGTCATTGGGGCATTTCCAAGAATACCTAAACTGCAATTTCAAAACTCCATTGTTTTACAAACAGAAATTTTATATGAATTTTCTCGAACACTTTCCAAGTAACATAAAAAACAAATAAAAACAAATAAAAAAAATATTAGTTCTTGCCACCAACCATATTTCCTCAGGTCATTTTATCAAACAGTTGATGAGCAACATCAAGGACAAAGTAACAAAGTCACCGAAGTTCTTGCCACCAACCACATTTCCTCAAGTCATTTTATCAAACAGTTGATGAGCAACATCAAGGGCAAAGTAACAAAGTCACCGAATTGGTTTGATCCGAGTTCGATTTAAGCGGGATTCAAGCTGAATTCGATCCAAGTCGAGTCGAGCTGTGGCATGCTCAAGCTCATTTTCAAGATAAAAAAAAATCAACTCGACTCGGCTCGAACTCAGCTTCGAACTGAATAGAATCGAGCCTTTTCGAGTTGAGTCGAGCGAGCTAATCGAGCTAGCTCGGTTCGTGTACACCCCTACTCACCGGGCCCACCATACACGTGGCACCTTGCAGAAATGAACGGCCTCCATCTGATCGTGCATGGTTGAAGGTGACAACTCATTTTATGTAGGCAGGGCACATGGGCGTATCTTATCTCATGCATGCATGGTTGAAGATGTAAATGGCGCTGTATGGACCATTGATCTTCAACATCCATTCGTGCATGTGGGGCCGCTTAATACGTGTCGCTGTGCGGTTGTAAATGCATGGATTAATCTTTACTTACCAGATGACTGGTGGTCGGTGCTCCATGGCCCCACCATGATGTATCTGTTTCATCTATGCCGTCCATCTATTGTTTATATCATTTTACGGTATGAGACCAAAAATAACATATATCCCAATATCAAGTGGACTACATTACAGGAAACAGTGTACTTTTTGGGGGCCATAAAACTTTTGGATTAAACTGACCTTTGTTTTTTCCCTTCATCTGGGTCTATATGACCTAATCAACATATTGGATGTCAAATAAACAGTACAGTGGGCCTTAGGAGGATTTTAACTGTGGATATCAAATAAAGATTGTTTTCCTGTGGTGTGGTCCACCTGAGATTTATATCCCTCTTATTTTTGGATTCAAGCCTATAATGACCTGTAAAAATGGATGAACGGAATGGATGAAATACATACATCTTGGTGGGCCCCACAGAGCACCGACCACAGCCACCGGGCTGGTGGCAGAGGGAGTAGCCAATCCGTTTCCAGCTAATAGTACTTGTGTGGCCCACCTTGCATGTGGCACAGTACGGATTAGAATACGCGGTGATCCAACCATTGATATTTCCTATCTATTTGTGCATGTGAGGCCCACTGTACACATGAGATTGAACGCCGATCATCAAATATCGATACATATCGGGCGATCCCTACTAGTATATGATGGCATGTCAAACTCGGATGAGTCACCTCTGACTCGGGGGAGTCGACTCAGGTCGATTCAGCCCAGAGTCAGTCGAGTCATAACACGACTCAGGGTCGAATGAGTCCGGATGAGTCGAGTCCATAAACCATGTCTTCCAACCCTTGAACATAAACCTATAGCCATCCCATACCAAAATAAGGGATTGCGTACTGAGTAAACACTGTGGGGCCCACCGTAATTTATGTATTTTATCCACTTTGTCCATCCGTTTTTCCAGCTTATTTTAGGGCTTGATCCCAAAAATGAAATATATCCAAAGCTCAAGTGGACCACATCAGAGGAAACAGTGTGAATTGAACATCTACGTAGGGGTGTACATGAACCGAGTTAGCTCGCTCGACTCGACTCGAAAAAGCTCAATTCTACACGGTTCGAAGCTGAGTTAGAGCTGAGTCGAGCTGATTTTTTGAGCTCGAACAAATTTCCAACCGAGCTCGAGTTTGCCCTAGCTCGACTCGACTCGGATCGAACCCCAACTTGAATCAAACTCGGATTGAACTAGTTCGGTGACTCGGTTACTCTGATATTGACGGTGCTCACCAAGTGTTTGATGAAATGACTCAATGAAGTGTCAGCTAGTGGCAAGGAAGGTATGTATATGAAACAAATACCATTTTTTCTTGATATTGATGTTGCCTATAAGGTGTTTGATGAAATACTTGTAAACAACCACCGTTGGGTCAAACCAATGGAAATAGAGTAATATTGAGAGGAGCACCTGATGGATGGAGTGGATTTCGCTTATGCAACATTGTGGTCCCCAGAGCGCTTAAATGTTTTATGAGCCGCATAAAACAGGTATTGTAGAGGATTCCAGTCCACGGGACCATTGCAAGGCTTATATGGTTAGCTTACGGTTGTAAATGGGCCACACATCCCAACCAAAATCAATGCTCAAGCTAATCTAGTTCCAGCCCATTGACTCAAAATCCATGGATGAGGGGTGAGCTGGACCATCCATCTAATGAGCTTTTAACCCAAGTGGACATTGGTCAGAAGCCATGTTATCCTTCAATTAGTGGCCTACAAATGGACGGTGTACATTGTAAGTGGTATTATCAAATATGAAAAGAATCCATAAACGGTATCTAACAGACCTTTGAAAGCCCATTACATCATCAATTTAGATCACCAAAACATGGACCACGTGTCACATAACCAGAGCTGGGCATCCAGTCAAGTTGGAACGAGTTAGGGCTGACTTGACTCGATCCGGTTTTGAAATAAGCCTGACTCGAACTCGATCGGACTCGATACCAAGTCCAGCATGTCTGACACGATCCGAGTTCGGCCTAGCGTGGACTGATCCGATCAGAAGTACCGAGTCGGGTTGAGTTGACACTGAGTCGGATTGAGAGATGAGGGAGGAAGGGAGTGGAGAGGAGAGAGGAGGGTGATGGTGGTAGGTGGTTGCTGGGCTTAGAAGAGGAAGAGGAGGAGGATGAGGGAGGGAGGAAGAGAGTGAAGAGGAGAGAGAGGAGGGTGATGGTGGTGGGTGGTTGCCGGGTTTGGAAGAAGAGGACGAGGGAGGGAGAGAGAGATAGGTTGGGATTAGGTCGGGGGTTGAGTCGGGTTTCAAATCGAGTTTCGGGTCGAGTTGGGTCGAGTTACTAGGTAACTCAAACTTGACTCGGCTTGAGTTCGGATTGGGTGAAGCTTACTCGGTTCGACCGTCTCACCCATTCGGCTCGGGTCGAGTCGGATCGGAATGAGTGGGATGAGTCAAGTTAGCCTTAGTCCCGTGCCCACCTCTACACATAAGTAATTACTCGACCGGGTCCTTACTCTTACTCCGGTGGTAAACTCTGAGGAGTTTCAGCGCCTGGTTAAGGGTTTGAGGACGTGGATTTCCTGCGCAGGAAGTTCCTGGTCTGGGAAGGCAGGTGATGCCCACTGGGATGTTTGTGAGAAATCCTCACCGTCCATCCGTTTTGTGAGTTCATTTTATGATATAAGGTCAAAAATGAACAGTATATAATGCTCAAGTGGGCAGAAAACATGATAATTAAACGTCCACAGTTGAAATAATCATGGGGCCACAGAAGTTTTGAATCATGCTAACATTTTTGTTTTCACTTCATCCCAGTAGGACTGACGTTATTAACGGTATGGATGGCATGTAAACATCACTGTCGAACCCAGGAAAGTTTCAACGGTAGGATTTCCCTAACTACCTTTTCCTTTAGTACGACCCACTTGACTCTTGGATCCTGTTCAAGTTTGGTCCAATAGCTTAAAATTAGCTCACAAATCGGATGGATGGAGTGGATTCCTGACAAACATCACGGTGGGCCCCACCTGCGTTCCTTCTTTCGCAGGAAATCCGCGTCCTTACCCATAGGTGGTGAAATTCCACTACGGCGTGAGTGTGTGGTGGTGTGTGTGCGTGTGTTATGAAAAAAAAAATAATAATAAATAAATTTAAAAAGTAGTTACTCGACCTCCCATACCTCGGCCTAGATGGGCGTGGTCCATCATACACCTATTTGATACTCTTCCTGTATATAACACTTGATACACAGTCACTTAGAAATAGTACATGTAGCATAATTTAACCCAAATCAAACTGTGGAACTCACTGTAATTAAGTTGTAACATAAAAATCAGGTTGATTAGACAGTGTTAACCTCTGATTGTAGGACACTTGTTTTTTGAACCATTGGACAATTTTCATTTCTGACCGTCGAAAAAGTGTCCATCAATCTAATATTTTGATAACTAAATAAGAGTAATTTTTGGTTCATGATACATGGCGCACATAAACAATTTAATTTGAATTATTTATATTCCACATAAGCAATTTCTCAGTAATTCCTAACTGCCTGCATATCATTACATTACACTCTGCCAGAGTATCAAAGTATTATTCAAAACAAAAAACGGGTTAATTGTCAGGAAATCAGTAGGTGTAAAATGGTCAAAGGCAATCTCAGCCGTCCACATCAGTGTTTCTAAACCATCCATTTCTTTGCACATGGGTGGCCTATGTGCAAGCATCTGGACACGTGTGTGCCGGACACCTTCAGACGGCCGATGGTCATCTTTCCAAAATATCATCTGTCCAAACTGCACTTCCCTTCTTCAAAACTGTAGAAGCTTACAGGAATACAAGCAAATCCATAGCCAGACAGTATCACTCTATTTAGACAAGCAAACGCATAGCCCAAGGACTCCAAAATATAAACCCAACCAAATCCTTCAAACAAAAGCCAAGGGTGCGATTAGCACACCACATATCGAGAAATTTCACGATCTGGTGTAGCCAAACGCCCCATATGGTAATTGCAATTTGGTTATTTTCACTTGCAAAAAGTTCATGTGTTCGCAGTTTGTGCCTACCCTCTCTCCTAATGGTGTGCGGGAATCTACTCATTTCAAAATGGGTTTTCAAATGCAGTTTGAAATGCTTGCTAGATTCTCATCAACGGCCTCTAAATGGTGGGAGATGTGTGTATGATAATTGTCAATGCATGTTGTGTGCATTGCAAGCCATGCAGTATGACTCTAGTGGACTACAAATTGCAATTCAATTCAACAGTGCATCCAAACACACCTTGAAGCATGATTCAATCAGGAGAACAATCAACAGTGCATCGTAACACACATTGGGCAGAAATCTACTCATTTCAAAATTGGTTTTTGAAAATTTGCAGTTTGAAATGCTCGCCGGCGCCTCTAAATGGTGGGAGGTGTGCACAATAATTCTCAATGCGTGTTATGTGCATTGCAAGTCATGCAACATCACTCTGTTGGACTAGAAATTGCAATTCTATTCAACAGTGCATCCAAACACACCTTGAAGCATCATTCAATCAGAAGAATAATCAACAGTGCATCCAAACGCACCTTTTGGGCAGGAATCTACTCATTTCAAAATGGATTTTTGAAAATTCGCAGTTTGAAATGCTTGCTAGATTCTCACCAACCACCTCCTCTAAATGGTGGGAGATGTATGCATGATAATTCTCAATGCACGTTGTGCAACATTGCAAGCCATGCAGTATCACTCCATTGGACTAGAAATTGCATTTCAATTCAACAGTGCATCAAAAGACACCTTGGAGCATGATTCAATCATGAGAACAATCAACAGTGCATCCAAACACACCTTGGGTGGAAATCTAATTGCAAAATGGGTTTTTGAAATTTTGCCGTTTGAAATGCATCCTAGATTCTCACCAACCACTGCCTCTAGGGTGCATGATAATTCTCAATGAGCGTTATGCGCATTGCCGGTCATGCAGAATCACTCTGTTGGACTAGAACTTGCAATGCATTGCAAGTCATGCAGCATCACTCTATTGGACTAGAAATTGCAATTCAATTCAACAGTGCATCCAAACACACCTTGGAGTATGATTCAATCAGAAGAATAATCAACAGTGCATCCAAACACACATTGGGCAGGAATCTATTCATTCCAAACTGGGTTTTTGAAAACTTGCAGTTTGAGATGCTTGCTAGATTCTCACCAACCGCTGCCTCCGAATGGTGGGAGATGTGTGCATGATAATTCAAAAATTATGCAGTATCACTCTGTTGGACTAGAAATTGCAATATATTGCAAGTCGTGCAGCATCTCTACTGGACTAGAAATTGCAGTGTATTGCAAGTCATGCAGCAGCACTCTATTGGACTAGAAATTGCAATTCAATTCAACAGTGGACATCTCTCTCTCTCTCTCTACAATGTGTTTTCCCAACTGCATCGAGAGGATGAAGGATACCAGAGCCAATATAAAAAAGATATTGGCAACGGCATCAATTCAAGAGGATGAAGGAAAGGTGTCGCCGGTCATGGGGTGGTAGTTTGATCCGCTCTCGGCAACGGCATTGAGAGAACAGGCAGGTAGAGAAGAAGATCGTCCTCTAGGTTACAGTCCACCTCTTCCTAGTACCGAGACCGCTCTTCACATCCATCCAGAAATTTTCAGGAGGCCTCAGAGATCCCCAACCGTGCAAGCTTCAGAGGGGATTCTTGAGATCTAAACGGGGATTTTGTGTCGGAATATTCAGGCGTTAGTAGAAGAGGTTAGAGATCCCGAAGAGGGCCAGATAAGGTAAGACCTGACTTTAAAGGTAAGAAGATTGCAGATGAGGTTTTTCCCATGGCCCTGCAGATTACAATGGCGGAAGGCGAACCTCTTCCCATTCTCAAGGAATATGGAAGAAGGTGATCTCGAAGAAGAAGCTTAAGAAGCACTGAGACCATCTACTGGGAGTTGATCCTCTGAGAGAAGTTGTCATCCCAGGGTAAGAGGGTCAGCTACCATCCTAGGGTTCGCGTTTGTTAAAATGAATGAAGATTCAAAGCTGCTGCGAGCTGTTAAAGGGTTACAAGGTCAGAAGTTCTATGGAAGGCAGATGAGAGTTAACATTGCTCATTACGGCCCTGAGAGGGTTAACCTTGAGTAGGGAGGTGGCGTTCCTCAACCACCACCCCTTCTTCTCCACTTCCCCAATCGTCTCAGTCTATTTCAGCAGTTAAAAATTCAGAAGGGGGCCATCAGTCCTAGTTAGGGTTGTACACGAACCGAGTTAGCTCGGTTAGCTCGTTCGACTCGGCTCAAAAAAGCTCAATTCTACTCGGTTCGAAACTGAGTTTGAGCCAAGTCGAGCTAAATTTTTTAGCTTGAAAAAATTTCGAACCAAGTTCTAGCTTGCCCGAGCTCGACTCTACTCGGATCGAACCAGTTCAGTGACTCGGTTACTTTGATATTGATGTTGCTCACCAAGTGTTTGATGAAATGACTCAATGAAGTGTCGCTTGGTGGCAAGAAAGGTATGTATATGAAACAAATACCCTTTTTTCTTGATTTTGATGTTGCCTACAAGGTGTTTGATGAAATACCTGTAAAACTGTTGCTGTTATTTTACATACAATGAGAATTTGAAGGTGCAGTCCATGTGTTTGTGAAAATGCTGCACAGGCGAACTCAGCTCTATCTTGGCTCGAACTGCCCCGCCGAGTTGGCCAGTTAGGCTCGAGGACCAAGTCGAGCTGAGTTCGAGCTGGGGTCAGCTAGTGGCCGAGCAGAGTCGAGCTGTGCCAAGCTCGACTCGGTTCGACTCGTGTACACCTCTAGTCCTAGTCCCAATCTTTGTTCTGTCCAGAGCTCTGAAGCCTTGAAATGGAGTCTGGTTGTTTCCCTACGGAGGGGTTTTTCCTTCCCCAACTTGGAGGCTTGGTTTCTGTTTTACTGTAATTTGGGCAAAGATGACATCTTATTTAGGCATCTTAATCCGTCGGTGGTTTGGGTTTCTCTCCCCTCTCACAGACATTGTTAGGGTTAGTGTTGAAGAATGGCGGGTGTGTTGATGTCAGGTTTAATTTCCTGAGAATTCCCCTCAAATTGTGGTTTGAAGAATTTTTCATAGCCTGACGTTCTTGCCTCAGTGAAGTTATCTTGATCAATCAAGCAACCGAGCGGTGGGAGGAACTCCACTCTGCTCAGCTGTTAATCCGACTGAAGCAATCAGAGGAGGTCCCCTCTGCTGTGAAGATCATCATCGGAGAGGTTTACATTGTCATTAGGGTTATCTGGAAGGACGTAGACCAGAATCCGATCACAGAGGTAGCCAGGAATCCTGTTAATGGTGCCTTCTCTTTGGTCCGGAGTTGGATGTCCTGGCTATGGAGGAGACGAGAACTCAGTTTCCGATGTCCCGCGGACCACAGGTGCACATGCCATACGTGTAATCCTTCTCTAGCGTTGATTCCTGCTTGCTCTAGTGCGATAGAGACATGTCGAGGCAATGACGTCAATGTGCCTTGGGAGTCACAGTTCCAATTGATGGAATCCCGCCCCATCCCGACTCTTGGGTTCATATCGTCTCGTCCTCTGGTAATATTTTCACCAACCCTTTAGGTGATCAGATTTTATTTTATTTTATTTTTTTTGCACGAGGGGGGGGGGGGGTTTGCCTCTTCTCGCAACAAGATCTCGACGAGATTACCAACCTCGGTTCTTGTTCTGCCTTTTTTGGTTGTGGCGTTGAGCTTGAGATGGCCCTCATCAATTGGCGTAGCCATGTGTCCTCTTGAGAGGCCAACTGAGACTGAAGGGAGGTAGGTGCCATTACATGGTGAGGTTATGTGTCCACCTCTGGTGGTTTTCGAGCCTGAGGGTGGGACAACCGCCCCCCATTCGTCAAAGGCTATGCCAGGTGGTGCTCAATTCTCATCTCCCGAGGCCTACTGTAACAGGGCTCCTTTACTGGTGGGGGCTAAGTGTCATATTGATAAGGAAGCTGGAGATGTGGTGGGGTACGATTTTCTAAAAGATATTTCTTTGGAAGACACGGTACAAAAGATTATCCTCCTCGAGTAGCTACCCCCCTCTCGGACCCGTGTCAGCAATCGAGAAGGTTTGCTTCCGACCCTGTTGAAGATAGCTCGACTCGACTCAAAGAATCCCCCTATGAGGTGAGATCTTTCATCTTTGACGAGGACCTCTCAGTTTCAAGTGTTGGAAATGAGGTCGCTCACTTTGACACGTTTCCCTCTAGCGATGATCTCCCCTCTGTTAATCCTTCTTCGTGGTTTATGCTAGGTGAAATTGAGTCTGCCTAATGCAGGGGCATTTTCGCACTGGGCTCGAGTGGGGTCGCTTGTGGGATGCAGGGGCACACTCGGGGTGGGTGCGGCCCATGGAGGAGGTCTCGTGTTCGAGACTCCTCACCAGGGGTGATTAATGCACATTTCACACCGGGCTCGAGTGGGGTAGCCCGTGGGATGTGGGGACACACTCGGGGTGGGCGGCCCCAGTGATATGGGGCCCACGAAGGGGGTTCGGCCGAGGTCCTAACCTATGAGATGTGGGGCCTGGGCTATGAGATAAAAGGATTAATTCGTCATACTCTAACAGTTCGAGCTTTTCGAGCAAGTGGTTAATTGTCCTGCATCAAATTGGTATCAAAGTGGGAGGTCTTGGGTTCGAGACTCTTCACCGGGGGTGATTAATGCAGGGGCATTTTCACACTGGGCTCGAGTGGGGTCGCTTGTGGGATGCAGGGGCACACTCGGGGTGGGTGCGGCCCACGGAAGATGTCTTGTGTTCGAGACTCCTCACCAGGGGTGATTAATGCGCATTTCACACCGGGCTCGAGTGGAGTAGCCCGTGGGATGCGGGGACACACTCGGGGTGGGCGGCCCATGTGATTTGAGGTCCACGAAGGGGGTTCGGCCAAGGTCCTAACCCATGAGATGTGGGGCCTGGGCTATGAGATAAAAGGATTAATTCGCCATACTCTAACAGTTCGAGCTTTTAGAGCAAGTGGTTAATTGCCCTGCATCACTACCCCTTCCCACAACATGGTTACACTTACATCCTTTTTTGAGTATGAAGTTTTCCATACCTCTCCCTCCTCACCCATTTCCCTTGATTCTTCTTTGTCATCTTCTTTCCAAATCGGATCTATGGCTATTATCGTTGTTCCTTCTGTGGTCCCTTCCCTTGCTTCAGTGGAAGACCCAAAGATTTCTCTTCCCCTTGCTTTTATCAGGATTCCTTAGGGGTTGCCTTGGAAGTCTCCCCACTGAGGGCTAGCTTTGCTTTAAATAATGAAATGCTTTTCCAGGATCCTATTCCTCTTCCCCTGCTTACGATCCCCAAGAGGTTATGGATGGTTTCATTGCGTCAATCAAGAAAAAAAGGTAAGGGAAGCAATCTATCACGTTGGAAAGCTTCTGACGATCCCCTAGGAGGTACTGGATGGTCTTGTTGAGTCGATCAAGAAAAAAAGATGGGTAAGGGAAGCAATAAATCACGTTGGAAAGCTTTTCGGCGTTGTTTTTGGGAATCAAGGTGAAGATTATATCACCCTTTACAAGTTGGTAGCTGAAAGAGGTCTCCGAGTTTCATTATTTGAAGAATTCCCCCTTTGAGGTGAGCTCTTTCATCTCTGACGAGGACCTCTCAGTTTCAAGTGTTGGAAATGAGGTCGCTCACTTTGACATGTTTCCCTCCGGCGATGATCTCCCCTCTGTTAATCCTTCTTCGAGGTTTTTGTTGGGTGAAGTTAAGTCTGCACCTGCCCACAGCATGGTTACACCCTTTTTCGGGTTTGAAGTTTTCCATACCCCTCCCTCCTCACCCATTCCCCTTGATTCTTCTTCGTCCTCTTCTTTTCAAATTGGGTCTATGACTATTATTGTTGTTCCTTCTATGGTCCCTTTCGTTGCTTTAGTGGAAGACTTGGAGATTTCTCCTTCACTTGCTTTTAATGAAGATTCCTTACTTTGAACAATGAAATGCTTTTCCAAGATCCTATTCCTTTTCCCCTACTGACAATCCCCTAGGAGGTTATGGATGGTCTCATTGTGTCGATCAAGAAAAAAAGATGGGTAAGGGAAGCAATTTATCACGTTGGAAAGCTTTTAGGCGTTGTTTTTGGGAATCGGGATGAAGATTATATCACCCTTTACAAGTTGGTAGCTGAAAGAGGTCTTCAAGTATCTGTCTCTGAGATTCCTATGCCAGCTCCATCAAGGCCTCTCGTTGGTAACAGAGAACTTATCAATATTGGGGGACACCTGGAAGGCAATTTAGAAGCCTTGCCAAGAGCTTTGAGGAAAGGGGGAGGGCCTAGCCTTGTTCATCCTTGAAGATATTATCCTGGAACGTTAGAGGCTTAAGCTGCCTTCATAAGTGGTCTCAAACTCTCAGGTGAAGGAGGTGTGCTCCCATTCCAAAGCTAAGTTGTTTGTTTTGCAAGAAACTAAATTACAGTCCATTGACAGAGGCATTGTTAACTCAATTCGAGGGAGAAAAGGAAAGGGTTGGGTGGCCTTAGATGTTATTGGATCGGCAGAGGGGATCCTAGTTATATGGATTCCTCCAGTTGGACCAAGGAAGACTACTTTTTAGTCCAATTCTCAATTTCCCTTATTCTTATAGAAATATCCTCTGGGTTTATATGAGTCTTTTTTGGGGTCTATGGCCCTTCCAGACCTTCCCTCCGTCCCTCGTTTTGGGAAGAGCTATCCTCCATTAGGGACAAATGGCCTCTTCCCTGGTGCATTGCTAGTGATTTTAATGTAGTAAGATTAATCCATGAAAAACTTAACGGTTCTCGCTTGTCATCCTCTATGAGAGGATTCTCAGACTAGGTTAACAAACATGATCTAGTGGACCTTCCTATGGGGGATGTGAAATATACCTGGTCAAATGGCCGATCCCCCCTTGCTATGTCGCTTCTAGACGAATTTATGGCGTCCCCGGAGTGGGGTCCACCATTTCTTGTTTGCCCAGTAGAGAAGCTTGCCTAAACCAATGTTTGATCATTGCCCTGTACTTTTGGAGGTTGAGGAAATTAACTAGGGCCCAAGATCCTTCAGGTTTGAGCTAGCATGGCTCGAAGTTGAAGGCTTTGCCTCCTTAATTAAGGATTGGCGGGGATCTTCTCAAGTTGAGGGTTTTTTAGCGTTCATTCTGTTTAAGAAATTGCAGATGTTAAAGATTAAACTAAAAGCTTGGCATCGGGAGGTCTTTGGCGGCAAGGAATCTCGAATGTCGTATATCCTCAATTTGATTCAAGAGATTGATATTAAGGAGGAAGAAGGTCAGTTGTTGGAGGATGATCTTTCAATAAGAGATAAGTTAGCTATCGATTATTGTGCAAGGCTAAAAGAAGAGGAAATAAAGTGGCATCAATGATCCCTGGCACTGTGGCTCAAAGAAGGTGACCGGAACACAAAGTTTTTTTTATGGCATAGCCAGTGCCAGGGTGCGATCTAACTCTATTTCCTCTTCAATTGTCAACGATGAGAAGATTTCAAACAAAACAAAGGTATATGTGATTCAGTAGTTGCTTTTTATTCGAATTTACTAACTTTCGAAGCCTTTTCACGCCCCCAGTTAGACAATCTCCAGCTCCATTCCATAATCCTAGGATGATGTAGAATCCTTCGAGAAACCTTTTGATATTGATGAGGTTAAGACTGCGATTATGGATTTGGAACGGGGTAAAGCTTTAGGACCTAATGGTTTCCCCTTAGCCTTCTTCCAAGTTTTTTTGGGAACTAATCAAATCTGACTTGTTTAACTTTATGTCCGACTTTTGTAATTTGAATAGATTACCTTCGAAAATAGGGTGCACCTTTTTGGTTTTGATCCCGAATGTGGAAGGTGTTGTCCACCTGAAAGATTTCCGCCTCATTACCTTGTTGGGTAGCACATACAAAATCATTTCTAAAATATTGAGTATGGGGCTTAGGGTCGTGATCCCAAAAATTGTTTCCCCTTTTCCAAAGTGCTTTGTCCATAAGAGAGAGATTTTGGATAGCGTTCCAATGAATGCATTGACTCCTATCAGAGGGTTGGGAAGTCCAGGATTCTCTATAAACTTGATTTTGAGAAAGCCTATGACCATGTTGAATAGTCCTTTCTAGACTATATGTTGTCCAAAATGGGATTTGGAAAAAAATGGAGGAAGTAGATCAAGGTCTGCGTTTCCTCTCCCCAGTTTTCTGTCCTTATTAATGGTTTGCCTTTTGGCTTCTTCAGAGCCTCCTGGGGTCTTAGACAAGGTGACTCCTCGTCTCCTTTCCTCTTTGTGATTGTCACAGAAGCTCTTAGTAGAATGTTACTGAAGGGTCTGGAAGAACGTCTTTTTCAGGGTTTTCAAGTGGAGAACTTTCCTCAACAAATCTGCCACCACCAGTTTACATACGATACTCTTCTTTTTTGCAAAGTTGACGATTCAATGGTGAATTTTCTGAGTATGTCTATCTGTTGGTTCAAAGTTGCGTCTAGTTTAAAGGTAAATTTATTTAAAAGTGAATTATTCGTGATCAACTTACCCTCGGTATCTTTGGCTTCTTTGGCTGATTCCTTCGGTTGTAAGGTAAGCTTTGTTCTGACCTTTTATCTTGGTCTCCCCCTTTGTTTTGGTAAACCTGTGTTATTTTTGTGGGACGGGATTATAGAAAGAATGGAAAAGAAATTGTCTCACTGGAAATGTCAATTACTCTCGTTGGGGGCAGATTGTCTCTTATCAAAGACTATTTATCTCATCTCCCAACTTACTTTATGTCTTTATTTCAGTGTCCCTCCTCTTTTATTCAACGGATTGATAAACTTCGCAGGGATTTCCTATGGCAAGGAGGAACCTTCTCTAGGAAATTCCCATTCCTCAATTGTAAAGAAGTTTGCACTCCTTACTCTAAAGGTGGAGCAGGAATTAAGATTTTGGAAGTGGTCAATCAAGCTTTGTTGGGAAAGTGGGTTTGGAGGTTTGGTATTGAGAAAGAGAGCTTCTGGAGGTCTGTGGTAGCTGCAAAATATGTGCTTACTCATCAATGGGGGACTAAGCCCTCTTCTCCATACCGATCTTCCTTTTGTGGAAGGGTATTGCTAGAGTGGCGTCTTTAGTGTTCCAAGGGATTTTCTTCAACTTAGGAAATGGGTCCTCAATTAGATTTTGGTTGGACGCGTGGTGTGGTAGCCCTCCCTTGGTCACATCCTTCCCTGCTTTGGTGGCGGTCTGCCCTGTTATAGATGTTATGGTTGCTGATTTATTTTCGGGAGTTGGGAGGCTTTTTTCCTATTTCAGTGTTTCTTCGTTTCTCTCTTTTCTCTGTTTCCTTTTGGTCTTTTTCAGGCTCTGCCCAATAAATTTTTTATTCATCTTTCAAAAAAAAAATAAAAAATGCTTGCTAGATTCTCACCAACCGCCGCCTCTAAATGGTCGGAGATGTGTGCATGATAATTCTCAATGTGTGTTATGCGCATTGCAAGCCATGCAATATCACTCCATCAGACTAGAAATTGCAATCCAATTCAACAATGCATCCAAACACACTTCAATCAGAAGAACAACCAATTTTCAATTGTATTTTTTTAATGATTTGGTATTAACTGAAATGTTTTGGGATAAGAACAGGAAGGTGCTGACATTACCACAATTGTGCCCAGGGGAGGGGAAAGGCAGGAAAAAGGAATCCAGTTTGATGCAGTTTTTGTCTTAGGTGGGGATCTACTCATTTCAAAATGGGCTTTCAAAAATCTTATCATTTCAAAATGGGTTTTTGAAAATTCACAGTTTGGAATGTTAAATGGAGGGAGATACGTGCACGACAAGCTCTCTGCATGTTGTGCACATTGCAAGCCACACGCTTCACCTCTATTGGATTAGAAATTGTAATTCAACTCAATAGTGCATCCAAACACACTCTTCAAGTATGGATCAATGAGATGAGCAATCGATTTCAGTGTTTTTTTTGTTTATGATTTTGTACCAATTGAAATGTCTTGAGATAAGGAAGGTCCTGTCATTATCCTGACTGCAGCTGCCAGGAAAATGGAATCCCACTGAATTCACTTTCCATCTCGAGTGCCCTCTAAAGTGGATGGCAGATGGGTTTCACGAAAATTGTGGAACCAATCCTGATTTTGACCAAGGATTGAAAATCAGTTTCAGTGTACCATATCAGTCACCACAAAAACTGGATTGTATTGCCCCGTGTTGAGCTTTTTTGGGGCAATATCAGTCAGATAGAACTGTATTGTTTGTGAATGAAACCAGTTTGTGTCAGCAGATAAATACCAGTTTCCGACAACATTAGGTTCCAGACTATCAGTCAGATAGAACTGTATTGTATTGTTTGTGAATGAAACCAGTTTGTGTCAGCAGATAAATACCAGTTTCCGACAACATTAGGTTCCAGACTGTAATTTGTGTGGAATGAATTGAACTCATAACAACTAATGAGCACCAAGCAAATGCCATTGCCTGCTAGGGCTTCAACTTGGGTTTGGCTCCCGACTGACCTCACCCAAGTTCTGCTTGGGTTGGATTGGTCAGGAACAAGGGTACTTAGGTTGGGTTAGGGTTGGAAAACTCCAACCTGATGTGGAATCAGGTTGAGCAAATTCAGGTAGGGTTAGGTCAGGTTGGGAATGATCACATGTATTTGGGGTCGGTTGGGTCAGCTTTGGTTGGATATAGAGGCATTCAGGTTGGGAACCTTGGTTTGGAATTCAAGTCGGGTCCGGTCTATTCGGTTTAGGTCGGTTTAGGTCGTGCACAGAGGAGTCCAGGTTGGGAACTTCGGGTTGGAATTCAGGTTAGGTCATGTTGCAGGTCAGTCATCTCGATGACCACCCTCAACCTGTCCAACCAGATCCAACCCACCTGACTTGCCATATTGCCTGCTACCAACGTCAAACCATCACCAGCAAACACATGAAATGAAAAATGAGAAATATACACAGAAAAGAAACACAGGGTTTCTATGTATGTTACCCATTACAGATAGCCAAACTAGCATTATGGAAACAAGATAGCAAAATTGTAAAATGCAAAGGCAGCATCTTATTGTTTGGTATTCTCATAATAACCAACTCAAACAAACAAGCTATGAGGTAAACACATATACTATTTACAATAATCAGAAAGCATACCCAGGTAATAATCATGCAAGTTCTGGGTCTTCCGTGAACTGTTCAACGTTCATCCGGTCCAAAGATCTAACCATATGCTCATCAGATGCACGAATCCGAGCGAGTCTATCCAATATATTCTGGAAAGCGGGAATATCAAACACCTCGGATATTCTGTCACTCAACGATGGATCCTCCGAGAAATTGATCAGAGCTTCTGCTGCGTTATCCTTCACCTCCTCAGATTCATCATGCAACAACCTAAGGAGGATAGGGACAGCACCTGCATTGACCAGATCTTCTCTATCAGCTTCATTGTAGCTCAACTGGGTAACAGCCCCGGCTGCCTTCTCTCTAACATCATTGTTCCCGCAACTCAAAAGTCCAATCAGAAGTGGGATGGCACCAGACTCCCGTACTACAGATACAGAGTGCTTGTAACCTGACAGATCCCAGAGAACATCTGCTGCCGCAGCCTTTGCTTCATCGTTGCCTCCTTGAAGAACTCTCACCAAGTGTCCTGCGATCAATACTGCATTCTCCTCTGCAACGGCCAAGATACAAAACACGTCTTCTGCAATCTCTTTCCCGAGGGGGTCAGGGCCTTCAAGTAGCTCTGCAAACAAAGGAATTGCCCCGGCGCGGGCAACTGGCCTAAGGTAATCAACGTGTGACGAGATTATACCAAGAGCATTGCCAGCCGTTAGCTTTGCTAGCATATCTCCATCTTGCAGCAGCCCCACGAGCACTGGGATCACACCCAAGTCAACAAGCTTCTGCCGCAGTCTTCTTGTCACCCCAAGCAACCCAATTGCATGAGCGGCTCTGGTTCTAGACACCATTTTACCATTTCCTGCAGATTCGATGAGCAGAGAGAGGCCGTCTAAATTGACAAGAACCCGCCTAACCTCTCTCACCATCACCAATGCGCTTAAAATCTCTAACAAATACCGCCTCATATCATCACTACATGAAGCAATCACATCAAGAATAACTTCCAAACCACCATTTCTAGCCAGAATTACCCGACTAAGACTATCACAACTGACTATATTCCTAAGACATTTTGCCAAAATTCTCTGAAACCAACCAGCCGAGTGTGGCAAAAGCCCCAGAATGGATGGTATGGCACCTGACTGTCCAACATGCATGCACAATGCGCCATCGCCTCGACGAGTAAAGCAGTTCAGGCAGTATGCAGCGGCTTCTTGGATCGATGGCTGGTGATCACCCAAAGGTCTACCCAGAAGCTCAACGAGAATTGGCACCATCTGTGCTAAAATGGACTCAGGCACGTCTTTTGATAGCCATCCAAGCTCAACCGTTGCTCGTATTTGCAAAGCCTCGTTCTCGGAAGCAATTACTCTTTCATACAGATGGGTGGCTTGCACCCAATCCAGGCCTGTATAAGGTCCCCTCTGATAGGATGGATCCATCAAAGAAGATTTAGAATGCCCTCGATCAATGACTCAAATTGCAATCAAAAGATCGAGATTCTGTTGTTGGAATTTAAAACAAGGCCAGCATAACAATTATCTAGCCAAAGAACTCAGCACATTACTTGACAGAAATCAAGCTTCTTCAGCATCTCAACAGCTGTCAAAAAATCAAATCAATTCAATGAGAAAAAACCTAACCATATTAGACTACAGCAGCCTCAAAAACGAAAACTTCGATTTTGACGAAAAATCTATTTATGAACAGATAATCCTCAGATAATTGAATAGCATGGTTTTTGAACATCTCATCGACGGTGGAAAATTCAAGTAAGCTCAACAAGAAGAAAGAAAAAAAAACCATATTCTTAGAAAACTTCAACCACCTCAAACACGAAAACTTCGATTTCAACAGAAAATCTACTTATTCTCTTTATATATATATATATATATATATTAACGAATCTGAAATATCCAAAAAAAAAAAAAAAACAATGTGCAATTCAGATTTTCTACAGATAATTCTCACATAATCAGATTCCTAGGTTTTATTTCAATAAGATTGCATCAATGATCGAATATGAGAAAACCAAAACCCTAACCTGGAAAATTCCAACCACTTCACATACCTCGAAAACGTCGATCTTGGTAGGAAAATCCACTCGATTTCACTAAAAACGCTGAGAAACTCAGCTAACCGGCATCAAATGCGGATTTTCTTCGGCGAATTCTCGAATAACTGAATTTTCCAAGGGCTTCCAAACACCACGCGGTTCGATCGTCGTAGAATGGAAACCCTAACCTAGGAAGACTTCAAGCACTTCAAATGCCAAAAAAAAAACCCCTAGAAAACACCGATTTTGACGGAAAAATTCAATCTCTCTCACTCTCTCACGAAATTCAAAACAATCCCTACCAGATCGAACGCTGCTATCGATTCTCGCCTCAAAGAAAACCCTACATTGGCAAGGCTTCTTCTAGGGTCTCCGTACAGTTCAAGATCTGTAATCCAACGGCCGAAAATACTCGAACAGATATGGAGAGAGAGAGAGAGAGAGAGAGAGATGCCTTCGGTTATAGAAAAAGATATGCTGACACTCCTTGAAATCTCAAAACAAGACGAAAAGGGTAGTTACATGATACTCTGGCGGTGCATGACACTTGATACGCATGCACTTGTAATTGTATACGTGGCATGTATTAACTCAAATTAAACCAACCAACTCCTGGAGTACACTATCTCTAAGTCTCAGTCACAAAATCATATTGGTTGAAAAAGCGTAGCCGCTGATTCGTGGATACTTGTTTATTGAAATTGGACAACCCAATACTTTCAATTTCAACCGCCCAATAAACATCCATTAATCCGATAGTGAAATAGTGAAATAATAATAATAATAACACGTCAAAACGAGTAAACATGAATATTAATGAGTTGGGTCTTATGATTCTATTAAAAGAGTTTCTTTTGCCTCTTTTACAACTCAGTAGATCAAAACCATCCATACGATGAACTTTATGCTATATAGCTAACATTAAATGGACATTTACAACCATCACTAGCAATACATGACTTTAGGAGTCAGGACAATGAATAGAAAATTTCCAGTGACTCTTATTTAATCCAAAAATCAAAGGTTAAGATTGATTTTTAAATTAAGATTATAGATATTATTTTGCTAGTGTTTTTTAGTTAGTTGCATATGTTTGATATTATTTGATGGTTGGATGTTTCATTTCACTTGTTAATTTACTAGTTGTAGGTTTAAATTGTCAAATAAATAGTTTTTAAGTAATTTTCTAGTGTCATGTATTGCCCATTCTATTTTATCAAACTATCAAAGTGTTTCTCAGGAGGAGAGGTGTTTTATGATACTCAAACAACACATGATGCGTGAAGGGCAACATCATCATGTGTGTAATAATGGTTGGATACACCTGCAGTGATGAGACAGCACTAATGAAAAGGTGTCATGTGAGTATGCCAAATGTGGGACCCAGAGTAAAAAAGTAAGGATTCTCGTGCATGAAATATTATTTTGTCATTCATCATTTTTATTGCGGGTCTCACATCTGAAATGCGCACATGAAGAATTTTATTAATATCATGTTATCAATGGATGGGTGCATCTGGCCCTTATTGGATTGCCTCCAACATTATTATACAATGCTTCCGTATTCTTTATGGGCTTACTATGCTCACAGTTGCACATCCACATGAATCACATGTACGCTTTAGTGTATGGGATGGAAAATCGTTTGCCGAAAGAGGCGGAGATATCTTAGTTGGTGGAATTAATATGGGCCAGGCTAAAAAAAGGTGGGTGGCAGAAGGCTCGCTATGAATAGTTAATTCTTATTAATGAGAAGATATCGAATGCTCTGTCACATTCAATGTTATCGAAGCGTACTGCACAAGCTTATAACAAGAAGGTGGGGTCTAGGGTTTTTAATGAATGTGATGTGGTTATGAAACACATCCTACCTCCTCATTTATATGATCCTAAGGACAAGTTCAACCATTGTTGGGATGATTCTTTCATCATGCAAGAAGTGTTTCTAAGAGCAGGCCCCCATTTTGCTACCTTGTTTCGTTAATAGATGGATTGAGTAGATCTTGAGTAGACATTTGGCTACATAGGCCTCGCATCGCATGACCTCGGTATGGCCAATAGCATTCATGCCTTGCATTACATAGTTTTGGTATAGCTGATAACATTCTTAAACTTACAGGCATACTTCCGCATTACTCTGATATTGTATACTTGATACTCACCTTACACACACTTTCACCACCCTCTAAGCTTTCTATAAGCTTATGCACGATAGATGCGTGCAGTTAGCATTAGGTTGCAGTAGCGTTGAGCTTGGAGCGTGTAGCCGAGCTTTTGGAGTTTCTGTTACTTTCATTATACTGTATTTCCCTTTCATACGCATTGTATTTAAAGTTTTTGATATAGTGGATATGTGGTGATGTTGTTTTGTGACTTGGTTATACTTGTAGTTATGCTCAATTACAAAAAAAATTCTTACTGAAAATTCTCCTTGTAGGATCCCAGGATCGAAACCTGGCGTATGGGCGCTGGGAGCCGAGAATGGGGTACTCGAAGGCCGTCGGCACTGGATTCAACGATGGAAAATTTTGTGGGCCCGTTCTTTGAGTTTGGGGCATGACATGCTCGCACACAACCCGTGTATCCGACTGTAATGCCTCTTCAAAACACTCTGGTTCATCATTATTTGTCAGCAGTAGATAATATAAGGAGTATGAGTATCGGACTGTGGGTCTCCTCTCCCGAGTAGACCTCCTCACAACCGGTGTATGCGGCTCTGCCTCATAATGCTCCTGTGCATGATCATCTTATGACACTATAACACCCGTGTCCAGTAACTCTTCCAACTCTACGAATTTTTTCTCCTCGACCTTATTTTCCTGCACACTGTCCTTATGCATCACTTTTTCATTGAAGACTACATCCTTGCTTCTGATGATTTTCCTATTTTTTGCATCCCAAAATCTGTAGCCAAAATCATGCTGCCTGTAGCCTATAAACGTGCACCTCCTAGACTTCGCATCCAGCTTGTTTTTGTGCTCTGCATCAATGTGAACAAATGAAGTGCGACCAAATACTCTGCGATGTGCAAGGTTCACTTTTTTTCCAGTCCACATTTCTTCTAGTAGCCCACCATCCAATGGTGCTGAAGGACTTCTATTCATGAGATATGCGGTAGTATTCACAGCATCTGCCCAAAACATCTTAGGCAAATGCTCTTGGCGCGCTCAAGGATGGTCATGTTAATGCACTCAGCCACACCATTCTGCTGCGGTGTTCCTAGAATCGTTTTCTGATGTTTGATTCCACTTGCTGCATAATACTCCTCAAATTTCTTATCACAGTACTCTCCCCCATTATCTGATCTGAGATATTTTACTGTTTTACCTGTCTCATTTTCTACCATTATTTTTCATTTCTTAAATACATCAAACACATCAGATTTGTGCTTTAAGAAATAAATCCACAGTTTTCTACTAGCATCATCAATAAAGGAAACAAAATAACGTGAACCACCAAGAGATGATACCTGTACCGGTCCTCACACATCAGTGTGTACAAGCTCTAACAGATGCGTCTTTGGAGCGCGTCATGTCTTCTTAAAACTTACCCTCTTCTGCTAGCTATACACGCAGTCCTCGTAGAATTTCAAGTCAATAGACTTCAGCTCTGGTAGCTTCCCTTTTGACAATAGCACTTTTATCCATTTCTTACTCATATGTCCCAACCTCCGATGCCATAACTGCCCATTCACTCCAGTTGATGCGATTGCGAGTGAACTATACGATCTTGAAGTCACGTACAAAGTACCTTCCTTCTTGTCTCAAGATATCACCAAGGCACCTTTTGTGAATTTTCAGGAATCACTGGTGAATGTCGTCACATAACCGGTATCCATCAACTGCCCCACTGAGATCAAGTACCGTTTCAAACTCGGTACATGTCTGACATCCTTCAATTTCAAAGTTGTTCTGTCTTTCTGATTTACATGAACGTCTCCCTTTCTTACGATACTGCACAGCTCATCATCACCCAGGTAAACTCTCTCGAAGTCATCTGATAAATAATTACGCAGAACTTTCTTATATGAAGTGACATCAAACAAAGCACCCGAGTCTATAACCCAAGACTCATTCTTCACATCAAGAGACAAGATCATGCCTCTGTGTCACTCTTCTCAGATAGATTTACTGAATCCTTCCCACCTTGAGAGCTTCCTTCTTGTTTCATGAGTGCCCTGCAATCACGTTTTATGTACCCTTTCTTGCCGCAATGCTAACACCCGTCTTTGTCTTTCGGTCCCTTGGACTTCTTCCTCAACTTAAAACGTTCGTGTTTATTGCCTCTTTTATTCAGCGATCTTCATCTTCCTTCAACGTTTAAAGCATTCCCTGAATCCCCTGAAACTCCTGATGCATTTCTTGTAGATTCTTCATTTAGAATTAGACCGACCACATCATCAAATTTTATCTTTGTCGACCCTAAAGAATTACTCACAGCAATTACCAAACCATCCCAATTGTCTGACAAGACAAGATCAATAACGCCCTGACCTCATCCTAAAAAACAATGCCAACGGATTCTAACTGACTCGTGACTGTATTGAACTCGTTTAGATGTTCAGCCACGCTCCTACCATCTGACATCTTCATGTTGAATAGCTGTTTCATAAGATGAACCTTGTTGGACCTGAGGGTTTTTCATACATGGTGGTTAGGGCTTCCATTAATTCTTTTGTAATTTTCATCTTGGATATATTGAAGGCGACACTCTTAGCCAAAGAGAGTTGGATCATTCTTAAAGCCTTCCGATCCAATAAAAATCATTCATCATCTTCATCTTTTCTGGTTTATTCTTTTTTCCTCCTAGAGGAATATAGAGGTCCTTTTGATACAGATAATCCTCCATCTGCATCTTCCAAAAGGCAAAGTTTGAACCATCAAACTTCTCAATTCTAGTCTTTCCTTTTTCCGTCATCGCTCCCAATATAATTAAAACCAATAGTTTTGATACCAGTTGTTGCGCAGCATGCCAACAACACAGTGAACCGAGATCCAATCTCCGGTCTCACCCACAAACGATAAACAGAAAGAAATATAAACTATAAAAGAATCAAAGCATTCCAAACAAACCACAAGACAAGATATACGTGGAAAAATCTCAACAAGAGTAAAAAACCATGGATACAAACTTCCAATATGAAGAAAAGCAAAGATTACAAGGCAATATACTAACATCTCTCTTGAAAGTACAGAGAAAACCCTTTGCCCACACCTTAGAATTATTTCTCATACCTTAGAAAAGCCCTAGGGACACCTATTTATATTTTAGGCAACTTCCATTTCGCACCTCTGCGAAGACTGACTAAAAAATCTACAGTCTGCATCAAATCCAGAAACGAATCTATGTAACCTCGACTGGTCGAGCAGGCTGCTTGACTGGTCGAGCGGACCCTCGACTGGTCAAGCATGGGCCTCGAACAGTCGAGTACCACGGAACCCAAAAACTGATGCTCACTGGACTTTAAGTCGAGCCAGTCCACGACTAGTCGAGTGGGCCACTCGACCGATCGAGTAGGGCACTCAACTAGTCGAGCGGCCCCCAGATGTGGCTCCACATCTCAACAGATTCCTCTCAAATCCAATTCCAATTCCTTTCAATTCTTATCTACCAAACTCCTAGCAAATATCCACAAAATCTTTTGATTTCATGTTGTCTAATGAACCCTTGGATCGCCAGGATTGTGAAAAGAATGTACAAATAAAGCAACTAGACTAGATTCCTATGCCAATCACTCCAATTTTTCTTCGTACTTCGCCAACAGGATGGTCCATGGATTGTGAAAAGAAGGTATGGATGGGAGCAACTTTATTAGATTCCCACTCCAATCACCCCGAACTTTCTTTGTACTTTGCCAATAGTATCCTTAAGATGTGGTTCGATTGATGGTGGTTCAAATCAAGGATGGATGTCTGCTAAAGGTATATGCCTCACAAAGGCATGTAAAACACCTTTAGATTCAATTCAGATTCTCTGTCTAACATATTTATTGCAATATGATTGGTCTACATCATCACAGATTGCAATTAATACAGTAATGCTAGCAGTGCCATTAATGATGTGGACCTATGTAACGCCCCGAAAATCGGGGGTCGAGCAAAGCTCAACTCCCGAGTTCCAACACATCACTTATGCAACATAGATAATGATGCTTAAATGTTGTCCATATTAGTGCATTAAACATGAATGAAATTACACTAAAGTAGCATATCATACTCCAGAGTTAATGTAATTAAGCAAGCGGAAGACTGATATAGGTATATAAAGTATATGTACGAGTTTTGTAACCTCCAGAGTATGATCATGTAGCTGGACTGAATATATATATAATTTGTTTCAAAATACACAAAATATCAAATATAAATATTCAACTAATCCAATATCGTTGTAATCCCGGCGACGCAACTCTTGATCTACACAGACCTGCTTGAGAACTGTACGTAGGAGAACTCCTCCTCGTCAATGAAATCTGGCTCCATCGCGAAAGCCTCGTCGTAACCTGTATTTAAATCAGAGTCTGGTTGGTGTTTTAAAACACCGTCCCAGAGTGGGAGTGAGTGATCAACTAGTGTTACTATAAGGCAAAGGTTAACATGTTATCAATTCAATCAAGCAGTAACAATAAAACAATACAACAATCACTTCCTAATTACTCTTGTTAATGCATGAATGATATGTAGTAATGATGCATGCCCTCTCTTGCACTCCCTTAGCGACTTCATTTAACGATTAGCGCATGACAAACTCCCTAGACGTGCGCTTCCTCGCCAAAGCACATGCGATGTGGTGCATGGTCGTGTTAGCTAAGTAGTTTATTAGGCTTATTCATATAGCAGATTCGGGAAGCGAAGGTACCTCCTTTTTTATTATTTACCTAAACAAGGATCCATCTAGGGTCGTCAATCCTAGTTGGTCACATATGATAGGCAAGTTGTAGGGCATCACCCCTAATGAAAACAGTGGATAAGCAAGTTCATGAGTTTACACTCGAGGTCGCTACGGGGAGGCTCGTCACCTCAGTGTAGGCCTAGTTTATATTCGACGTCACTACAGGAGGCTCGTCACCTGAACGTAGGCCGATAGCTCGAATACAGTGTCCTATATACCACCATATTCGGCTCACGAGTTTGGGTTACTCACTGGTCACTATAGGGAGGCTCGTCACCCCAGAGTAGGCCGACAGCTCGACCATGGTGTCCCATATACCATCATGCCCGGCTCATGAGACTTAGCAGATCTTGGTACCATGCTTAAACGGGCTTTACATAGGTAAGCGGTATCTTAGATTCAAACAGTAGTGTCCATACATGGTAAACACACAATAGGCCAATCGGGTTATTTAACATGCGCGATTGGTACGAGCGCACGCTGAATTAATCGACATGGAGCGTATAAGCACTCCGTGTGGCCTAACCATTGTCGATAACCAGCGTATGGTTTGGATTCATCAAACGTACGTAATGTGGCGAAACTAGTTCGGCCACTCAATCAGGGACCGTTACCCATTGCCTGGACTACGAAGTAGTCCCAAACATATTTAAATGCAGTAAATAGTCACATGTGTTAATCATAACAGCATTTAGTAAGCAATCACTACAAAATTCTCACTTAAGCATTTTACCAAACACATTGAACAAGTTATTAAACATATGCATTTCATTCATAAATCACATGGTAGCAATTTACATTATATGAAGGAAACTATGAACATGGATAAGGTAGTCAAGAATCCTATCTCGACATCCTTATTAAAAGCGATCCATCAATCAATTTCTCATTCAGACATTTTATCGAACGCTTAGGTTATACATTACTACATACATGAATTAAATTAGTTATAGCATATATTATGGCAAATCTTCTCATAAAGGAGTTGTCCCACATACAACAAACATGTATTCTAGATTAATAGTCATGGCAAACATAATTCATAATTACACTTTCATTCAAACATTTTAACAAACACATAGAATGCATTATATATTCACATGGTTCACACACATGTATAGTTTATCGAATACATCGTAACTAAAATTATATGACAGTAATCAAATCAGACATAAATCATTGCTGATATTAAAAGCCTTGAAAATCATAACCTAAACGTTTATAGTCCACACCTTCCGTCGGATCTCTCGTTTCGAACTTGGTTCGAATCTTACATCCCCGAATACAGAACAACGGTACCTAAACATCGAAATAGGTTAGCTATTTCACTGATTCCTATACTTGAATTCCTAAAACAAGATTAGGGTTAGGATTTCTTACCCAAATCGGAGTTGGAATCGATAATGTAGCGAAACGGGAGAGGTGATTCAGCCCGTTAAGTGGTGGGAGTGAATCCCAGTAACAATCTCTCTATCTCTCTCTCTTCTCCTCACCCTTTTCTCATCTTTTCTCTCTTCTCTTACCTAGGGTTTGAGAAACTCGTATGAAATGAGAGAGAGGTGGTTTAAGGTCTTTAAATAGGCTTAGAAGTGATGTAAATGGCCCCAGGGCCATGGTATACTTGGGTTATAGCCAAAGGACGACTATTTCTGACGAATGGGGCTCATCTAGAGTCCATTACTTGTCTATGTCACGGATTAAGTTCCCTGACAATGGATCTAGGCTAGGTTATGATTTCAGTACGATCGAATCAGTGGATTGACCATGGAGGACTCGTATCAGATCAACGGTCGTTGTCACTCAATCAGGGTTACAAGTATACCAATAGGTGCAGAAAAATTTCCCTGATCCGTGGGCGTAGTTGGGTCAGAATTTGATGGTCTGAAGTCTTCAATTTCGCCCGCAAGCGAACGGTCCAATTCACTTAAGTTTGGATTCGTTTTCTAAAGATATTTACGTTTCTCACATACTTCGCTCAAGGCTCAAGTTGTGCATTTTTAGATACTATTTGGGCTCGATTCTCGCAATGGTTGTCAAGCCCAATAAGGCGGTCATAACCCTATAGTTTTGCGGTCATCGGACTTTCGACGTGCGATCCAGGTCCGATACGGAGTTTTAATGTGCTCCCGAGAGCAACTGGGTTTTGAAATTTTTTCGAAGTTTTCAAGTAATGTTGAGTTAGCAATTTTAATGATTTTGGGTCTTCTAGTTTGTATAAACAAGTGGTTCAAGCTAATCCGCTAATCCACCGATTAATTCAGTTTAATACTTAATTTATTTTCATCTAATTTCCACAGTATACAGTCTTTAAGGATTTTCGCTTGAGGTGGTACTCGGGTCTTTGTATGGATTTTTTCGATACGTTACAACCTATCACAATGTAAAAAAAACAAAAAAAAAACTTATTTGTGGGAAGCAAGGGATCTGGATTCCTTTATATGACAATGCACCAGGACACGGTTGGCATTTCACCCCAATGTTTGCCCCATTGGACATACCATAAAAACTTGTGTTGGCTAGGAGATGAAACCCTTATTTTGTTCAAAAATGAAAGTTATGTAGCTTTTTTGAAACCCACCAAAACATTCATTTTCAAGATTAATCAGTGAAATTAGTACTAAAAAGCCCACTCAACAAAAACCAATTGGATTGTTTATGAACAAGTAAACAAGAACATCACTTTTGCAATAAAAAGACTTCTTTGCATAAGTTGCATCCAAATTAATGACCCATTAACGTAGTATAGATTTAAAAGTCCACCATATATCTTAATTTAATGACTTAAATGTAAGCTAGGATTTCATTAAAACAAAAGGTAACATACACCCAAGATTGGGTTTGAGTTCTATGCTTTAACATTGAGTTCTTGTGCTCAAACATAGTTCAAAAACTAAAAAGCTAGATTCAACTCCACCCAATTCAACATAAGATCATTCAATTAAGAATCACATTTCACCAGTAGTAGATATTTTGGGTTTATTTGGATTCAAGAAAAGTTGTATCACGCCCTGCAATTCATGGCATATTGCCAGAGCTAGCGAGTCGTACATGTGTTGTTTTTTGCTACTTGTTTCATACCTTGTTTCTCATAACACTGCGAATCATGGACATCATAGATTGTAGCACATGTGGGAAATTAAAAATTGGTTGGTGGTACACTTACGCATGTGCATATTGATATATGTCCCACTTGTTTTAGTGCTTAAAGATTGAAGGAAATGCATTTGGACACGAGGGATGCTTGAACCTGCAAAGTCATACTAGTCGCACATTCAAACATATTATGCATGTATACAGATAAATATAATCTTCTCGTCTGCCCAATTTATAGTGTTATTGATAAATAGTTTTACCTCTTCATCCGCGACACCAAGTACATGGTGATGCATCTAATACAAATTACTTATCCAAAAGTGTATAGGTTTCATATATGAAAGGACTAACAAACCATGTATATGTATGGTTGTTAATGACTGAAGAGAGATAATATATGTTGTGGCTTCATCTTGTTGAAGTCACACATTTAAATTCCTTTACCATCTTAGTATTTTTATTTAAGAATTGAATATAACTTACCAACTGACTTAGTTCAAATCATAGTGACTTGTATTAAGTTGACTTAATTGATTTTGCAAGTCATGTCAAGTCTAAATCTTGTCAAGCTCAGCAATGAGTTTCATAGAGATCCTTCATGATGTTTTGCCAAGTTGAGTTGACTCATCCAACTTTCAAGTCAAGGCGAGTATTAAAACTCTAGTTAGTTAATGATAGAATTAGAGAATCTAGTTAACGCTTTAAGGACAGCGTTTTTTGCCCCTACTCAATTGAATTGAGTAAGCTGATAGGTTACAGGCAAATAGCTTTTAGGATACGATGAGCCTGGTGTGGGTCTGCGTTCAACAAACACGAAGGCCCACCTATTGGAACTCAATTACACAATTTCTGGCAGAAATACAACAAAGAAAAATCCCAGAAGAAAGAAAAGAAGAAGAAAATTGTGATTTAGACTACTGCTTTAGTCAAGTCTTCAGCCACTGGTTCTGTTGAACCGTCCTAGACCACACCGTTGGTCTGTTCTTATTGCAAATGGTTAAACCCTTGCTGTCTTGTTGCTGGAATTACTGGAGTATAAGAGAGGATTAGTAGGCTTTCTCAATTCGTATGGTAGTGCTGGATTAGTTTTTGAGATGGTTTGGAAACCCATCCAGGCCCTCCTTTTATAGGCTATGGTGGCTAGGGGGTTATAGTCCAGAGACTTAAATTCCATTAAGCCATTTCTGACTGTTGGAAAACTAGCCATTTTATGGCCGTTTTCTGACTGTTGTGCATGGACCATTAATCTGCCGCATGCTGACTATTGTGAGACAACAGCTAGCCGTTTTCTAACTGTTGGGCTAGCTATGCGACGATTCTGTACTGGTCTGCACTAATGGCTTAGTCATTCATTCTCTTCTGCAATGTCTTTTCGCTTAGTCTATATATACTGAGAGATCTCTCTCTCAGTTCTCTAGTCTCTCTGCCAACCAGCCATCCGCCTAAGCCACATAGTCGCACCGCAACTCGCACACGTCTCGGTCCAGTTCGCTCAAGGTCGCGAAGGAGCGACCCTCTGCAACACGATGCAGACGTGCGAAGTGTGCCACTAGCGCCTCTACAGCCACACTGCCTCACATGCCCATGCCCTCACACCGAGCCCGAGCCACTCGCACACGTCTCGCTCCGGTTCGCTCAAGGTTTCGAAGGAGCGACCCTCTGCGACACGATGCAGACGTGCGAAGTGCGCCACTAGCGCCTCTACAGCCACACTGCCTCACATGCCCATGCCCTCGCACCGAGCCCGAGCCCGAGTCCGAGTCCGAGTCCAAGACCGAGCCCGTGCCCGAGCGCGAGCGCGAGCGCGTGCAAGGTCCATAGTCCATGGACTACGAAGGTAAATATTATAATACTCCACTGTTTTCATTTAAACTAATTTTCCTTCTCTTCCCTTTTCCATGTGGGAATATTCCCAAAAACCCACAAAAAGGTGTTTTTCAAAACAACTTATATATATTATATATTATTTTATTATTAAAATATATTTTTATTAAAATCAATATTTTGCAACATTTGGTTTATTGGCAGTAAAATCATAATTATGTGACTTTTTTATTTCTTTAATACAAAATTATTAAATCTATACACTAATGTACTTATTTGGATTTGAGATTTCTATAGTATTATAATTGGAAAATATTATAAATTTCTTTAGCAATTCCCTAATAATATTTACATTTGCGATTGTTATATTTTATTTCAAAATGATAAAATTATAATTGTTGTTGCTCGAATTTGGATAAGTTGAGCCACGCTTAGGGGCATGCAAGTACCCGCAGCAAGAGTGAATTAAAAACAACGGGGACGCCAATTATGGCCAGGGATCCTCTGAAGCCTATGTCAAGCAAATGGGGTTATCACAAAAAATGAAACTTTAATTAAAGTTTTTTGTGTGTAACTCCTCCCATTAACAATGGATGTATCCATAAGCAGCATGGGTGACTTCTGAAATAGCGTATCTTAATGAAAAATGTCGAGTCACTATGAAAATTGGACGCCCTAGGAAATTAGACGAGTCTAATGGCCCAGTGGGCAATATGGAAAATGAAATTGGATTGCGTACTAAGTAAACTCAGTTGGGCCCACCTTGAATGTATGTGGTCTATTGCAGTCGTCCATCCATTTTTCCATCTAATTTAAGGGGTTGAGCCCAATATTGAAGCATATCCAAAGATTAAGTGGATCATATCACTGGAAACAATGGGGATAATAATTTCCACCGTTGTATGAAGGGAAAGCAAAAATACCTTTTTATAAGATCATACAGACATGGGTGAAGGGAGACATGGGTGAAGGGAAAGCATAAATATAAGTTTGATCCAAAACATCTGTGCCCCCAAGCGATTTAAAAGTTCTGTGCCGCGAGCATTTTTCATTTTTGTGATAAGGACCTAAAATTATCGAGAAATTTGCGAGAATACGACCCATTTATGGCCCATTTAGGAGGCTAAGCCCACCTCATTTTCCCTTGCGAGAATACGCCCCAGCTGTACGGACGCCTTTCCAAAGGTCGAAAATGCCCCCTGCTTTTTCCTTCAAGAGGGAAGACGAGCGCTGACGCTCGTCGTACTCCGAGTTGTACGAACGGTTCAAAATAGATCAACGTTACATGGGCCCCACAGTTATGTATTTATTATATCCACAACGTTCATCCGTATTTCGAGATCATTTCGGAGCATTATCCCAAAAAAAAAAAATCATATCCAAAGATTAACTGGACCACACCACAGAGCAGCACAAAATTAATTTTCACCGTTGAAACTTTTGTAGGGCAAAATTGAATTTCACCGTTGAAACTTTTGTAGGGCCCACCGTAACATTTATTTTTCCATCCAATATATTCATAAGGTCACAAAGACCTGGATGAAGAGGAAAAAAAAATTTCATAATGATCCAAAACCTCTGTGACCCCTAAAAGGGTTTCAATGGTAGACGTTCAATTCCCCATTGCCTTTTAAAGTGTGGTCCACTTGACAGTTAGATCTGTCTTATTTTCCCTCACAAGCCTTATTATGAGCTCGCCAAATAGATGTACGGTTTGGATATAACATGGACCTCATGACAGGACCCAAAAAACAACAAATGTTAAAAAGAAATTTAAAAAAAAAAAGATTTTTATTTTCTTGGATGCAAATATTTGGCTACGGATTATAACCGTAGCCATATCTACCACAATCCGTAGCTAAAGGGATTTGTCTGAGGTGGGCGCGCCGAACTAGGATGCCCGCACCACTCGCTGCCCTATCCGGTGGGGGCGCGCCAATCTGGCGTGGCCACGCCCATCTGATGACCCCTATAGCTACGGATTATAACCGTAGCCAAAACTGTAGTCTGTGCCAATCTATATAAAAAAAAAATTTATTTTTTTTTATTTTTTTTATTTTTTTACATGGAGAACTTCATTCTACCTACAATTTTCTCTAATACATATTTATATAAATATGTATACATAAGCATATAAAAAAAAAATTCTCACATTTTTTTCATTTCTTTCTTTTTTCATTTAACAAGAATATCTTATAAACCAAAATTAGTTACTTGACATACCGTATATGATTTTGAGGTAGGAGAAGCTAATTTAGCCAACCAACCTAGTTATTTTTCAAGATTCCATCAGGTTGATGGTTGAAAATCCATTTCATTCACTTAACGGTCAATTTCAATCAGTTCGCGGTCAATTTCACTCATTTCATTTACTTCGCGATCAATTACATGCATTTCATGGTCAATCCCGGTGATTCCGTTTTGATTCACGATCATTTCCATGCATTTCACGGTCAATTCTCTTCACTTCATGGTCATTTCCATGCATTTCACGGTCAATGCGCTTCACTTCACAGTCATTTTCATGCATTTCACGGTCAATCCCGGCGATTACGTTTTGATTCACGGTCATTTCCATGCATTTCACGGTCAATTCGCTTCACTTCATAGTCATTTTCATGTATTTCATGATCAATCCCGACGATTCTGTTTTGATTCACGGTCTTTTCCATGCATTTCACGGTCTTTTCCACGCATTTCACGATCATTTTCACGCATTTCACGGTTAATTCGCTTCACTTCACGGTCATTTCCATGCATTTTACGGTCATTCCCGCCTATTCCGTGTTGATTCATGGTCATTTCGACGCATTTCACGGTGAAGTGTAGCGATTGGACCGTGAAATGCTTGAAATGACCGTGAGTAAAAAAGGGGCATAACCGTGAAATGCGACGAAATGACCGTGAATCAACTACGAATAGGTGGGAATGACCGTGATATGCATGGAAATGACCATGAAGTGAAGCGGCGACCGTGAAATTCATGGAAATGACCGTGTGAGTGAAGGGAATTGACCGGTGAAATGCGTCGAAATGACCGGTGAATCAATACGGAATAGACGGAATGACCGTGATTTCCATGCATATCACAATCATTCCGCTTATTCCGTGTTGATTCACGGTCATTTCGACGCATTTCTCACGGTCATGCCCCTTCACTTCACAATCATTTCAAGCATTTCACGGTCAATTCGCTTCACTTCACGGCCATTTCCATGCATTTCACGGTCATTTTCACCTATTCTGTGTTGATTCATGGTCATTTCGACGCATTTCACGCTGAAGCGTAGCGATTGGACCGTGAAATGCGTGGAAATGACCATGAAGTGAAGGGGTATGACCGTGAAATGCGTCGAAATGACCGTGAATCAACACGGAATAGGTGGGAATGACCGTGATATGCATGGAAATGACCGTGAAGTGAAGCAAATTGACCGTGAAATGCATGAAAATGACTATGAAGTGAAGGGGTATGACCGTGAAATGCGTCGAAATGACCGTGAATCAACACGAAATACGCGGGAATGACTGTGATATGCATGGAAATCATGGTCATTCCCGTCTATTCCGTGTTGATTCACGGTCATTTCAACGCATTTCACGGTCATGCCCTTCACTTCACGATCATTTTCGCGCATTTCACGGTCAATTCGCTTCACTTCACGGTTATTTCTATGCATTTCACGGTCATTCCCGCCTATTCTGTGTTGATTCACGGTCATTTCGACGCATTTCACGGTGAAGTGTAGCAATTGGACCATGAAATGTGCAAAAATGACCGTGAAGTGAAGGGGCATGACCGTGAAATGCGACGAAATGACCGTGAATCAACACAGAATAGGTGGGAATGACCATGATATGCATGGAAATGACCATGAAGTGAAGCGAATTGACCGTGAAATGCATGAAAATGACCGTGAAGTGAAGGAATTGACCGTGAAATGTGCGAAAATAACCATGAATCAACACGGAATGAGCGGGAATGACCGTGATTTCCATACATATCACAGTCATTCCGCTTTATTCCGTGTTGATTCACGATCATTCGACGCATTTCACGGTCCATGCCCCTTCACTTTACGGTCATTTCGTGCATTTCACGGTCAATTCACTTCACTTCACGATCATTTCCATGCATTTCATGTCATTCCCGTTATTCCGTGTTGATTCACGGTCATTTTTCGACAGCATTTCACGGTGAAGTGTAGCGATTGAATGGTGAAATGCACGGAAATGACCGTGAAGTGAAGGGGCATGGCCGTGAAATCGCCGAAATAAGTGATCAACACGGAATAGGTGGGAATATTTGTGATATGCATGAAAATGACCGTGAAATGAAGCAAATTGACCGTGAAATGCATGGAAATGACCGTGAAGTGAAGGGTATGGCCAGGTGAAATCGTCGAAATGATGGTGAATCAACACGAAATAGTGGGAATGATTGCGATATGTATGGAAATCACGGTCATTCCCATCTATTCCGCGGTTGATTCACGCGATCATTTCGACGCATTTCATGGTCATGCCCTTCACTTCACGATCATTTTTGCGCATTTCACTGGTCAATTCGCTTCACTTCACGGTCATTTCCATGCATTTCCGCGATCATTCCCGCTTATTCGTGTTGATTCACGGCCATTCGACGCATTTCACGGGTCATGCCCCTTCACTTCACGGTCATTTTCACGCATTTCACGGTTAATTCACTTCACTTCACAGTCATTTCTATGCATTTCACGGTCATTCTCGCCTATTTCGTGTTGATTCACGGTCATTTCGACGCATTTCACGGTGAAGTGTAGCGATTGGACCGTGAAATGCGCGGAAATGACCGTGAAGTGAAGGGGCATGACCGTGAAATGCGTTGAAATGACCATTAATCAACATGGAATAGGTGGGAATGACCGTGATATGCATGGAAATGACCATGAAGTGAAGCGAATTGACCGTGAAATGCATGGAAATGACCGTGAAGTGAAGGTATGACCGAGTGAAATCTTGCCGAAATGATCGAGTGAATCAACACGGAATGGATGAGAATGACCATGATTTCCATGCATATCACAGTCATTCCCGCCTATTCCGTGTTGATTCACGGTCATTTTGACGCATTTCACGGTCATACCCCTTCACTTCATGATCATTTCCGCGCATTTCACGGGTCATTAAACTTCACTTCATTGACCATTTCCATGCATTTCACGGTCATTCCCACCTATTCCGTGTTGATTCATGGTCATTTCGACGCATTTCACGGTGAAGTGTAGCGATTGGACCGTAAAATGCACGGAAATGACCGTGAAGTGAAGGGGCATGACCGTGAAATGCGCTAAAATGACCGTGAATCAACATGGAATAGGTGGGAATGACCGTGATATGCATGGAAATGACCATGAAGTGAAGCGAATTGACCATGAAATGCATGGAAATGACCGTGAAGTGAAGGGAATTGGCCAGTGAAATGCTTGCGAAAATGATTTGTGAATCAACACGGAATAGACGGGAATGACCGTGTGATTTTCATGCATATCACGTCATTCCTTTATTCCGTGTTGATTCACGGTCATTTCGACGCATTTCACGGTCATGCCCCTTCACTTCACGGTCATTTCCGCGCATTTCACGGTCATGTCCCTTCACTTCACGGTCATTTCCGCGCATTTCACAGTCCAATCGCTACACTTCACGGTCATTTCCATGCATTTCACAGTCATTCCCACCTATTCCATGTTGATTCACGGTCATTTCGATGCATTTCACGGTGAAGTGTAGCGATTGGACCATGAAATGGGCGGAAATGACCGTGAAGTGAAGGAGCATGACCGTGAAATGCGCCGAAATGACCGTGAATCAACACGGAATAGGTGGGAATGACCGTGATATGCATGGAAATGACTATGAAGTGAAGCGAATTGACCGTGAAATGCATGGAAATGACCGTGAAGTGAAGGGAATTGACCGTGAAATGCGCCGAAATAACCGTGAATGGGATCAATTTTAAGGTAATGATGGTAATGTCAGTGGATTGTCTTAAGATCCATGGTATTGCTATATCCCAGGATCAGATCACCCGGTTTGTTTGGCACGCCCGGCCAATCCCTGATTTAATTTCCAATACCATTCAATCCCTTCCAATCCGCCTGGCCAAACGGGCCCTAAGGTAATGATGGTGGTGTCAGTGGATTGGTTTAAGATCCATGAGATTGTTATATCCCGGAACAAGTTCACCAGGTCTGTTTGGCACATCAGGCATATCCTGGGATTTTACCTTCCATTCCTTCCAAGTAAGGGATGGGATCAATTTTAAGGTAATGATGGTGATGTCAGTGGATTGTTTTAAGATCCATGGGATTGCTTATATCCCGGAACAAGTTCACAAGGTCTGTTTAGCTCATCATGCATATCCCGGGATCTCGTGATCCCATTCCTCCTAATACCGTGGGATTGGTTTGGCCAAACAGACCTTAAAGGTAATGATGGTGATGTCAGGAGAAGCTACTTTAGCCAACCAACCTGGTTATTTTCCAAGATTCCATCAGGTCGATGGTCGAAAATCCATTTCATTCACTTAGCAGTCAATTTCATTCATGACCGTGAAGTGAAGGGGCATGACTGTGAAATGCGCCGGAAATGACTGTGAAGTGCATGGAAATGAGCGTGAAGTGAGGCGAATGGACCATGAAATGCGCGGAAATGACCGTGAATTGAAGGGGCATGACCATGAAATACGCCAAAATGATCGTGAATCAACACGGAATCGGCGGGAATGACTGTGATATGCATGGAAATGACCATAAAGTGAAGTGATTGGACCAAATGCACAGAAATGACCGTCAAGTGAAGGGGCATGACCATGAAATGCGTTGAAATGACCGTGAATCAATACGGAATAAGCGGGAATGACCATGACATGCATGGAAATGACCGTGAAGTGAAACGATTAGACCGCGAAATGCGCGGAAATGACCATGAAGTGAAGGGGCATGACCGTGAAATGCGCCGAAATGACCGTGATAACACGGAAGAGGTGGCAATGACCGTGATATGAGTGGAAATGACCGTGAAGTGTAGTGATTGGACCGTGAAATGCATGAAAATGACCGTGAAGTGAAGGGGCGTGACCGTGAAATGCGTCGAAATGACCGTGAATCAACACGGAATAGGCGGGATCAGGATCGGGTTTAGGTTTGGGTTTTCAAGTTTAGGTTTACCTTTAGGTTAGGGAATTGAGATTAGGATTAGGTGTAGGTTTAGGTTTAGGGATTTGAGAATACGTTCAGGTTTTAGGTTATAGGTTATAGGTTTAGATTAAGGTTATAGGTTATAGGTTAGAGGTTTAGGTTTAGGTTTAGGTTTAGGGATTTAAGAATAGGTTTAGATTATTGGTTATAGGTTAAGGTTTAGGTTTAGGCTAAGGTTTAAGTTATAGATTTAGGTAATGAGAATAAGTTAAGGTTTAGGTTTAGGTTATAGGTTACAGGGTATAGGTTTATGTTTGGGTTTAGGTTATAGGTTATACGTTTAGGTTATAGGTTAAAGGTTTAGGTTTTGGGATTTGAGAATAGGTTCAAGTTAAGGTAATAAGTTTAGGTTAAAGGTTTAGGTTAATGTTATAGGTTTAGATTTAGGTTTAGGTTATAGGTTTAGATTTGAGAATAGGTTTAGGTTATAAGTATAGGTTTAGGTTAGGTTGTAGGTTAAGGTTTAGGGAATTGAGTTTAGGTTATATATTTAGGTTATAGGTTATAGGTTTAGGTTAAGGTTTAGGTTGTAGTTATAGGTTTTGGGATTTGAGAATAAATTTAGGTTATAAGTATAGGTTTAGGTTTAGGTTTAGGTTATAGGTTTAGATTTGAGAATAGGTTTAGGTTATAAGTATAGGTTTAGGTTAGGTTGTAGGTTAAGGTTTAGGGAATTGAGTTTAGGTTATATATTTAGGTTATAGGTTATAGGTTTAGGTTAAGGTTTAGGTTGTAGTTATAGGTTTTGGGATTTGAGAATAAATTTAGGTTATAAGTATAGGTTTAGGTTTAGGAATTCGGGTTCGGGTTCGGGTTTATGTTCGGGTTTAGGTTATATGTTATAGGTTTATGTTAAGGTTTAGGTTTAAGTTATAGGTTTTGGGATTTGAGAATAGGTTTAGGTTAGGGCGTAGATTAAGGTTTAGGGAAATGACCGTGAAGTGAATGGGCATGACCGTGAAATGCGTCGAAATGACCGTGAATCAACACGGAATAGGCGGGAATGACCGTGATATGCATGGAAATGATTGTGAAATGAGGCGATTGGACCGCGAAATGCACGGAAGTGACCGTGAAGTGAAGACGTGGGACCGTGAAATGCGTCAAAATCACCATGAATCAATACAGAATATGCGGGAATGATCGTGATATACATGAAATTGAGGGTGAAGTGAAGCGATTGGACCACGAAATGCATGAAAGTGACCGTGAAGTGAAGACGCGGGACCGTGAAATGCGTCGAAATGACCGTGAATCAATACGAAATATGCGGGAATGATCGTGATATGCATGGAAATGGGGGTGAAGTGAAACGATTGGACCGCGAAATGCATGCGACCAATACACGGTCATTTCTATGCATTTCACTTCACAGTCACTTCTGTGTATTACGCAATCCAATCGCTTCACTTCACCCCCATTTCCATGCATATCACGGTCATTCCCGCATATTCCGTGTTGATTCACGATCATTTCGACGTACTTCACGGTCCCGCGTCTTCACTTCACGGTCACTTCCACGCATTTTGCAGTCCAATCGCTTCACTTTACCCCCATTTCCATGCACATCACGGTCATTCCCGCATATTCCGTGTTGATTCACGGTAATTTCGACGCACTCACGGTCTCGTGTCTTCTCTTCACAGTCACTTCCGCGCATTTCGCGGTCCAATCGCTTCACTTTACCCCCATTTTCATGCTTATCACGGTCATTTCCACATATTCTGTGTTGATTCACGGTCATTTCGAAGCATTTCACGGTCCCACGTCTTCACTTCACGGTCACTTTCGTGCATTTCGCGGTCTAATCGATTCACTTCACCCCTATTTCCATGCATATCACGATCATTCCCGCATATTCCGTCCTGATTTACGGTGATTTTGACACATTTCGCGGTCCCGCGTCTTCACTTCACGGTCAGTTCCTCAAATTTCGCGGTCCAATCGCCTCACTTCACAATCATTTCCATGCATATCACGGTCATTCCCGCCTATTCCGTGTTGATTCACGGTCATGCCCCTTCACTTCACGGTCATTTCCCCAAGCCTTAATCTACACCCTAACCTAAACCTATACTTATAACCTAAACCTATTCTAAATCCCAAAACTTATAACCTAAACTTAAACCTTAACATAAACCTATAACCTATAACCTAAATCCGAACATAAACCCGAACCCAAACCCGAATTCCTAAACCTAAACCTATACTTATAACCTAAATCTATTCTCAAATCCCAAAACCTATAACTACAACCTAAACCTTAACCTAAACCTATAACCTATAACCTAAACATATCACCGAAACTCGATTCCCTAAACCTTAACTCACAACCTAACCTAAACCTATTCTCAAATCTAAACCTATAACCTAAACCTAAACCTAAACCTATAACATTAACCTAAAACTTTAACCTAAACTTATAACCTTAACCTAAACCTATTCTCAAATCCCAAAACCTAAGCTAAACCTTTAACCTATAACCTAAACGCATAACCTATAACCTAAACCCAAACCTAAACCTATATCCCCGTAACCTATAACCTAAACCTAAACCTTAACTTATTCTCAATTACCTAAATCTATAACCTATAATCTATAACCTAAACCTTAGCCTAAACCTAAACCTAAACCTTAACCTATAATCTAAACCTATTCTTAAATCCCTAAACCTATAACCTAAACTTAAATCTATAACCTATAACCTAAACCCAAACCTAAACCTATAACCTTAACCTAAACCTAAACCTAAACCTAAACCTAAACCTAAACCTTAACCTATAACTTAAACCTAAACCTAAACCTATAACCTATAACCTTAACCTAAAGCTATAACCTATAACCTAAAACCTGAATGTATTCTCAAATCCCTAAACCTAAACCTACACCTAATCCTAATCTCAACTCCCTAACCTAAAGGTAAACCTAAACTTGAAAACCCAAACCTAAACCCGATCCTGATCCCGCCTATTTCGTGTTGATTCACGGTCATTTCGACGCATTTCACGGTCACGCCCCCTTCACTTCACAGTCATTTTCATGCATTTCTCGGTCCAATCACTACACTTCACGGTCATTTCCATGCATATCACGGTCATTGCCGCCTCTTCCGTGTTGATTCACGGTCATTTCGGCGCATTTCACGGTCATGCCCCTTTACTTCATGGTCATTTTCGCACATTTCACGGTCTAATCGCTTCACTTCACGGTCATTTCCATGCATATCACGGTCATTCTCGCCTATTCCGTGTTGATTCACGGTCATTTCGACGCATTTCACGGTCATGCCCCTTCACTTGACGGTCATTTCCGTGCATTTCGCGGTCCAATCGCTTCACTTTACGGTCATTTCCATGCATATCACGGTCATTCCCGTCGATTCCGTGTTGATTCACGGTCATTTCGACACATTTCACGGTCATGCCCCTTCATTTCACGGTCATTTCCGCGCATTTCACGGTCCATTCACCTCACTTCACGCTCATTTCCATGCACTTCACGGTCATTTCTGGCGCATTTCATAGTCATGCCCCTTCAGTTCACGGTCATGAATGAAATTGACCGCTAAGTGAATGAAATGGATTTTCAACCATCGACCTATTGGAATCTTGGAAAATAACCAGGTTGGTTGGCTAAAGTAACTTCTACTACCCCCAAATCATATAGGGTACATGAAGTAACCAATTTTAGTTTAGAAGATATTCTTGTCAAATGAATAAAGAAAGAAATAAAAAAGGGAAAAAAAAATTTATACCCTTATATATACATATTTATATAAATATGTGTTAGAGAAAATTATTGGTAGAATAAAGTTTTCCATGTAATATAAAAAAAAAAAAAAAAAAAACTTAAAAAAAAAACTGTACTACGGTCAATGGCTACGGCTATAATCCGTAGCCATAGGGCCCGCTGCTGGGCGTGGCCTCGCCAGACGGGCGCGGCCCCGCCAGATAGGTCAACGAGTGGTGCGGCCCCGCGGGGGCCGCTAGCTTGGCGTGCCTACCCTGGACAGGCCTCTTTAGCTACGGATTTTGGTTGATTTAGCTACGGTTATAATCCGTAGCTAAAAATCTGTATAAAAAAAAATAAAACTCAGATTTTTTTTTTTTAATATCGAATTTTTGTTTTTTTTAGGTCCCATCATGAGGTCTATGTTATATCCAAACCGTCCATCTATTTTACGAACTCATATTAATGCTTGAGATGGAAAATAAGACAGATCTAACTATCAAGTGGACCACACTTTAAATGGCAGTGGGGAATTGAACGTCTACCATTTAAACCCTTTTAGTGGTTACAGAAGTTTTGGATCATTATTAAAAAAAAATTTCCTCTTCAACCAGGTATTTGTGACCTTATGAATAGATTGGATGGAATATAAATGTTATGGTGGGCCCTACAAAAGTTTCAACGGTGAAAATCAATTTTCTGCTGCTCTTTGTGGTGTGGTCCAGTTGCTCTCTGGATATGATTTTTTTTTTTGCATAATGCTTCGAAATGATCTCAAAATATGGATGAACGTTGTGGATATAATAAATACATAACTGTGGGGCCCATGTAACGTTGATCTCTTTTGAACCGTTTGTAGGAGTTCGAGGAGCGTCAACGCTGGTCTTCGAGCACCAGCCAATCCGCTTGGAGGAAAAAGCAGGGGCATTTTCGACCTTTGGAAAGGCGTCCGTACAGCTGGGGCGTATTCTCGCAAGGGAAAATGAGGTGGGCTTAGCCTCCTAAATGGGCCATAAATGGGTCGTATTCTCGCAAATTTCTCAAAATTATCTGAATAGTGCGGATACTCGTACCCTTGACCGGTTGACTCCCGAGAGTCTACCACCGCAGCAAGAATAAGGATCCTACACGTAACCGCTTCCACTGAAAACAACCACGAAAAACCTCCAAATTTACATGGCCCACCTGACCGTTGGATCAGCGTCATTTTTTGGGAGCATCCCATTTTCATATTCGTCGAATTACAGTGGGTTGACCATAATGGACGGTTAACACATGCCGCCGCAGTGGACCCCACAAGCACCTTGCATGGTTTTCTCATCCACGAACTCTGTGGGGTCCAGCACGATTTATATATTTTATCCACTCCTTCCATCTATTTTACCAGATAATTTTAGTGCCTGAGACCAAAAATAAAACATATCTAAAGCTCAAATGGACCACACCATGGGAAACAGTGTGAATTGAACATCTACCGTTGAAAAAATCTCGAGGTCACATAAGATTTGAATCTAGGTTATATTTATGTTTCCCTTTCATCCATGTTTTTATGATCTTATGTACAGGTTGGATGACAAATAAACATCCCTGTGGGCCCAGAAAAGTTTCAACGGTGGAAATCATTATTCCTACTGTTTCCTGTGGTATGGTCTACTTCAGCTTTAGATATCCTTCGATTTTTGTCTCAAACCCTTAAATGAGCTGGGAAAACGGATGGACGGTGTATATAAACCATATACATTCACGGTGGGCCCAACAGAGTTTACTGAAGTACGATAAGAGCAAACTGAACTGAATAACTCAGTACGCAATCCGATTTCTTGCCCATGGGACGTTATCTTTCAAGGAAAAGATGTTTGTCAATTCCACGCGCGTGTGGTAATGGGAGCTGTGCGCATCCACACGTGGGTGCATGGGGTCGTAATGTGATGCACGTGCGAGATCTGAGCTATAAATTTTCGATCTTCTGGCCTAAAAATCAGGCCACTTCATACCTTGAGGTCTCCTAGCATATCAAAACAGATGAACGGCTAGAAAAATAAAAATTAATTTTCTGTGCACGCCGTGGCCCATTTTGAGAGTGAAGTTTTATGACTTTTCATCAGAGTATCTAAGCATTATTTTCCAACCATATGGAAAGCTCAGATCTCGCACACGTATTCCCACGTGAGATTTGTACAGATCTACACGCGTGTGGAATTAGCAAACCCCAAAGATATGAAAATTTCTTACACGCAATGGATTCCAGATGAAAAAACAAGGCAATAGCTGCGTGTATGTATGTCATCCAATCCATCCAACAGGTTCGCCCCATCATAAAAATAAGATGGCCCATAAAACATGTCGATCCAATCATCTTGTGGGGCCCACTTGATAGAAACAATCGCAACCACCCAAAGACCTTGAAATTCACGTGGTGGCCCACTTGATGATTGGACGGTTGGATGCCGTACATACATCATGGTGGGCCCCACACCCATATCCATTACTCACAGGGCATGGGATCCGTAGAAAGGAAGCTATACATCACAACATCCCTTGCTTTCCCTTTCAAAATGAAGTACTTTCTCAGCAGACCCTCTCTAACGAACCCGGCCTTCTCAAGGACCCGTTCGGATCCCGGGTTCTCAACGTCCACAACCGCTTCCAGCCGTTCGAGATGTGGTCACTCCCGGAATATGGACCCGACGGCCATCTTCACCGCTCGTGTGGCTATCCCTTTACCCCAGTGCTGGAACCCGATAACGTACCCGAGCGCAGCCCGACATCTATCGTTGTCGGATCCGGGTGTGATCGAGATGGCGCCGATCGGACGGCTGTCGAGGCATATGGCCCGGTACCATGGATGGGGGATGATCCTGTCCTTCAAGCGTTCCAGAACCGCTTCTTTGGATGTGTAGGCGTCCCAACGGCAGAAACGGGCCACACGTGCGTCCGTGGTCCACACCATGAAGTCGTCGACGTCGGAGAGATCGAACGGTCGGAGAGAGATCTCCTTGTCCTCCGCTTTCTCTTGTTTGGCTGGTGATGGATCCATCTCACTCCTTCAATCCAGTGCAATGAAATGAATGAATGGACGGTCCCCATATGTTCTTGATTTATATAGACAATTAAAGATTTGATACTCTGGAAGAGTGGAATGGATGATACGCATGCACTTCGAAATTACCTAGAAATTGGATACTTCAATGCAAATGATTCAAATATAAACATCCAAATTGTGGGACCTATTTTAGATTGATCATGATCCAAAAATGGAACTTATTTGATAATCTCACTACCGGATTAGTGGACAATTATTGGACAGTTATCATGAAAAATCCAACGGTCGTTTTTCAAAAAACGATTTTCCAGGAATCAAAGGTTAACATTTTTTAACCTATTCGACTTTAAGATTCTGAGTTAGGGACAGTGGGTTCCACAATTTCGTTGGTTTTTAGCTTTAGTTGTTAGATTCTACGTGTAAATTTTTTTAGTGCCAGTGTATCAAGGTTCCTAGTCCGCCAGAGTATCAAATAATTCCCCTTGGTTTATATAAGAGTGGTCATACTAAATGCCACTTGTTCATACTAAAATATCGAGAATGCCATCAGTGACGGTCCAACGAGTTATTGGCTAATCGCACGCGCGTGTACAAGGCAGATCATGTTCACGCCACCACAAATGTCAAAATGGCTCATAGGTACGAGATCCGATCCTTCCATCTGGGGACCCCTGATCTGTGGATACCCTCTTCTAAGAATCATGATGTTCCACTTATTAGGTGTGCCACACCTTACAAATAGGATATTGTGACGGATGGGAAAGACTTGGCCTCCACCTCTTTCTAATAGAGTGCCCGAAGGATGATTGTTTAAGCTGCAAAACTTTGATACTCCGGCAAAGTGTAACGGATGATACACGGCCAGTGAAAAAAATAAGGTTCCACGATAAGCCATGCATACAATTTCTGTGTGCCTGCGTATCAAGCATCATGTGCTGCCAGAATATTAAATAACACCCATTGTGGCAGCATCTTTGTGGGTAGTTGATTGGACACAGGATCTAGACATTAAAACGAAGGCTGTAGATAAGATGGATGGACCGCATTGTCTTAGACCCGACTGCGTTGAAACCCAAAAGAAACGACTGGGCCATCTTATTCAGCTTCAAGAAGAGAAAAGGTGACCCGCGCTAGCATAACTCGCGCTAGGTTCCTCGCAGACTAAGAGCCACGTGGATGGAATTCTCATGAGATCTATCCGTCCATCAGGTCCGCTGCCTAATTTTCACCTTGAAAACCAAAAAATCACGACCGTACAGAGCTCAGGTAGGCCACACCATAGGAAAAAGCTGGGAGTAGACATCCACCATTAGTTTGTTTAGGCCCACTGCGGTGCTTATATGCCGTCCAATCCATTGATCTGACGTGCATCATAGGGTGAAAGAATTACCCAAATATCACAGTAATCCAAAACTCAGGTGGGCCATACTGGGTGAATTTATAAGTTTTTATGCATAATTTTATAGAGTGGCCCACCTAAGGGTTGAATCAGCCTGATTTTTAAAGGGAAGGCTCAGCAAGGGGTGATGCAGCTGATGGACAGCGTGGATTTCAGCACATTAAGATTCTTGGATGGGTGTTTCCCATCTATTTAAAACTGTTTAAAAAACACTTGGGATTTTTATCAAAAAATCCTTGAGAATTTTGATTTTACCAAACAATGTATCAAAAATTTCAAAGTCCCGCATTGTGATCCGATCATGATATGGACCACACCATCACGTCATTAGTTTTTTTCGAGGATGCTAAACTTTGAATATTCAAAGTTCATGTATATACATTTGAATTAAATATAAGAATATTTTGGTAATTCCAAGAGCATGGCCGCTTAGCAACAATTTTACCCACTCAATCTCTTGCTATATCAGTGGCCCATAATCTGCTAATAGCCCTCATTAGAAGAGGGCATGGCGTTAGGGATATTAAGTTTAATCAAATTTCAATTCCTATGAGTATACTACAGAATTTCAGTGCATTTTCATTTTTTAATTTACTTTAGAATTTCAATGCATTCTAATTTTTTAATTTACTAAAGAATTTCAATGCATTTCTATCTTTGAATTCCAGTCCTTTCCGATTACAAGCTGAAAAACACAGTTGAGGATTTGAAATCAACCTTGATTTGTAATGTTGAATCCAATGCATTTCAAATACAAGCTCCCAAAAGGACCATAAATTCAACAAATAAACCACAATAACCACCCCTTTTAAAATCTTAACCTCATGGCATGTATTGATTCCATAATCCCACAGTAACCAAAAGGTCAAAGCATATATAAAAGAGCACAAAAACAAGTATGGCCTTTTGATTCTGCAGCTCGCCTGATTGATTTGGGTTGAGTTAAATCAGGACTCACCTGAGTCTAGTCTAAATCCAACCCCTAAAGCCTTTTGATCTGAAAACTTTCACAATTTAAGGATGACTCGATCTGCTTAGCAGCTAATGCTTTCGAACACCACCTGGGAAAGGATAAGAAAGATTCGTATTAAATGCATTAGGCTGAAGATTTATCAGCCTGCTACACCTGAGTTGGGAGTGAGTTAGGAGAGGGGAGGGAGGTGGCACATGGTACCAACCTGTAATGGTCCTGACCAGAGTCCGAGTCAACTCAGACAAGTTGGCAATACACATAAGAACAGACCTGCTTAGCCTTTTCTTTAATGGCAAAATAAGATTTTATTGAAAAACAACGGCACCATAACCCCATGACTAAGAGGGAGGATGACCAAAATTCATCACTACTGTTGCATGGAATCTCTCTCCCTGTGTCCGACAAAAGCAGCCCGCTGGGAATGTCACAAATTCCATGGAACAAATCACAGTATCTAAAGTCCTTCAACTGTCTTTTCCAGTACGTAAACAGAATAAGATACTTGGGAAAGGTACAATCCCAGGTAACCAAACAACCCCTAAGATACTTAGGAAAGATAGAATTCCAGTGTCATGTTAGCTCACATGGAGGCAAGAATTCATACCTGAATGAAAAATGATCCTAACCCACAAAAGTTGTGAACTGTGTGACTCAATAAGATATCTAAGGCAGCAAAAGTATTGACAAAACTGCTGAAAAAGCCTTCCCTTCTTAAACTTCTGTAGCGCGACTCAGTACCATTTTCAACGATGCAAGCATATGTTGATGCAGATCCCGATCAGTTTCACAGAAGTTTCCTTTCCTGAATTCCTGTCGCCAGTCATTTCTGACAATGTCCACCTTCCTAGAATCACGGGTTCCTGAAGGTCAACATTCTGCAGCAATACAAAGGAGAATACAATATAGATGTTGTCTTTCTTTCTTCTTCTTATTTTTTTTGTTTTTTAAATTTATTCTTGGGCAACCCAATATAGATTATTACAGTTTAAAGCAGCCACCAAGATTACAAAAGCCACAAATCACAAACTTAATAGCCTATTTGGATGCACTCTCAAAAGGGGCATTGATGCCTAAAAGGCAATTCGAGCAAAACTCAGTTCACAATATGCGCTTGGATGCACTTTCACAAATCCTATGTCATCCCCCTCTTGGAAAACCAATCCCCAAAAAAGGAAGCGTGAAAAACCCTTTTGCGAAAACCCCCTTTAGAGAAGTGTATCCAAATGGGCCCTAAATCCTTTTCCAAATGGAAAAGAATGTCCTGATCCTTTTGAATGACATGTGAGACACTGGAGTATCAATCGAGATGGTTCATTAATAGTAAAGCTGGGAGCTAGTTATGATCTAAGAATCATCCCAATCGGATGATCCTAACCCTATGAAGGAGGCCAATTTGTTACATCAGTTTGTTTTCTATGAGCCATAGATGGCATGGTTAGGATCATTAAACCGAAGTGCTACTTTGGAATCATAAGCAATACAAAGTGGGATCTATCCAACAGGTGGTCCAAGATGATGATTGGACCTATTTTGTTTATCCGCTTAATCTTGGCTGTCCATTTTCCATACTACTGATTGGATGCTTAGGATCATCCAACTGGAGTGAGTTTTGCACCATGGCCCATCCCTGGTTGTATGAAAGAATGGGTTCAAACCCTCCCTCCTGCTTTCTATATAAAAAGAAAAAAAAAAAAGAAAAAAGAAAGAAAAGAGAGTACCATGGTGACTCGGGTCAAAATCTCTTCAAGTCGTGTCACCGAGTTTTAGAACTATGCTGTAAATAGATTGTTTCACATTCAGCCGAAAAAAAAAACCCAAGGAATAGATTGGCAAAGTCAAAAGTCTGGATCATTTGACCTAGGGCCATAGGGTATGAGATGAGACCCAAGCAATCTGTCTATATCCTTGGCCAAATGGCATATAAACTGTCAGAGCAAGGAAAGGTGAATTTGATTCCAGACCTACGTGATGACATGAATTCAGGCATAAATCTAACATTTTACATGGTAATGTGAATTTCAATAAATGCCAAATAAAATAAAATAAAATCCCTAAATGAGGAGTTGGGGGAATACCAATTCGATGTCACTGGAGGCCACTCCTCTGTACCATCACCTTAAAAAATCACTGAGTGAAATGATTTCTGTGAAAAGTCTCACACTTGCTCCAAAGCCCAGTTTGAAACATCTCTTTCCCATGAAACTGGAGTTACCTATTTAGTAGCTTGATGAGGCTAACAAATTCATTGGCTTCGTCAGTGTTTAGGTTCCTTTTAAACATTGCCAATCACAGCACCTTTTCTCCACCATATCATAGCATTAAGAAAACATGATCTTGCAACAGAAGAAGATGGGCGAAAACATGATACATGGCATTGATGTTGCACCAATACCACAGGTATCCTCAGAACTGCATGCATGAACCATCTCCCGGTACTATTGCCTGAGAAAACCTCTTCCACCTTAAAAACCGATTCCCAGTTTCCAGAAGACCAATAATCGACGTGGGAAGAACCTCTGGTGTACCATCTCCGGAGGGAATGCCTTATTTGCTCTCAATCACTTCCATAGGCTTACAATCTTCAAACCCAAATCATAACCGTTTTCCTTATAACATGGATTCATTATTTTCAAAGAATATTCGAGCTCTCTCCAGCTGTTTCAATTAACCGACCTCACCTCATTTTGTTTTATTTATTTATATATTTATTCCTTTTTTTAGAGGCGACCTCCCATCATTTTATAAGGTGAAAATTCTGATTTTCTTTCTATCTTTTCTTTTCATTCCTTTTTTTCTTTTTTGGAGAGGGAATGATTAGAGCATTATAAGGGCCAAGTGCAGCAAAAGAAAACAAAATAATCGGGCAGAACCCAAGGAGACACAGACAACGGGAAGTCATCCAAAATTTTAAAGACTACCCACACTGTGTGAGGGTGGAATACAACTCATCTCCCCTCCTATAGCTCCTCTCACTCATGTCCCCCAATATATCCCTTCTAGCAAGCTGGAAGATTGCTTCTACCAACACACGCTGGTTGTTGAAGACTTGGGATTTCTTTCCTTCCAAATCCACCATTAAACAGCTAACAAAACCAATTCCATTGAGGCTTTTGAGATTTACCTCCAATCCCAGTCCTGAGCTCAGGGGACCGATCGAGGCATCACCCAAGCAATCTGAAGATAGTCCCAAGAACCCCCCACCAAACTGCTAAGGCAAATGCATTTACGAATTCCTCATTATGCAAGAATAGAGGGCATCTGTTAGTTAAAAACATCCTCCCCTATCTGAGATGATCAGTGGCTAGAAACTTGTCCAGACGACGAACCAACCTAAGGCCATAACTCTAGGGTGACCCTGATATCTCCATATTCTAGTTTTAAGGGCTTCAAGAGAAGAAACCTCACCACTGCATAAAAATGAACAAATTGATATAACAAAGACTCTCCCCGAAGGGGAACATCCTCATATTCATCAATCTGGATGACTTGGGGATTGAGATGACCCAAGACCTCACTAGCAAATAAATTTGGAGCTTTCAGCCTCTGTAAGATTATGACAAAAAGCAGGCTGCCCTATCACCCTGCCTCCCTCCAAGCTAAAGCACTCCGAGACTGATGCTCCCTTATGTGAGGCTTTGGAATAGATCAGCAGAAAACCATGTTCAGGCCTTCAGGGATCAGTTGCCACACCAAGCATTATTCAAAAACCTAACCTTATACAAGAACCATTTCCCACCTCAAAGATCGCGCATGTAAGGAAGCTACAAGAACCATTCCTCGCCTCAGAGATGTCAGCCTCCATAAGATTCCAACATAAGGCTGCCATACCACCGTGTCTCCCTCCATGGCAAAGTACTGTGAGGAAGCTAATGCATTATTCCACACCTCAAAGATCATACCTGCGAGGAAGCTAGCTTCCCCTTTGCAAACATCTTTCCACATGCCTGAGGCACTATAGTGAGAAGATGCCCTGGTTAACCAGCCGCCCTCCGTCACCCATATTTAACAATTAAAACACTCTTCCATAGACTGACCTCGTTGTCGCCAAACCTCCATAGCCACCTCCCAAGAGCTCTTTTCATCAAGTCAAGGTTTTTAACGATTGCAACCCCTACCTGAGGCAAAGATACCTAACCCACTTCACCAAAATAAAATGTGGTTTTTAGCATTCACTTGCGTTGCAATGTTGTCAAATGAAATATGCTATCGTATGTGGCCCAGAGTGGCCATGTGCATATGCAATCACACAATTGCAAATGCCATCGCACAGCCCATGGAAAAAAGTTTTTTTTTTCATTTCTCTGTTTTTTTTTTTTGAAAAATAGAAAAAAATAATTTAAAAAACGGAAATTAGAATATTATGGGTGTATAAATGGGAAAATTATAAAAAGATACGAAATTTTTATGTATAAATACAACAACTGTAGAGAATTGCTTTTTATAGTTTTACTACAAATTTCATTTAGTTATATTTATCAAATCTATTAGAATATTAGACTATAACAAGAAAACTAAAGGAACTACTCTTCCAAGCCGAACATTTTCTCTCAATTCTTTCCCCTGCCTTGTCTAAAAGCCTCCTGGCAGGTTTCTTCATACGTGGTGGAAGCCCAAGACATCGGAACATAGACAGAGACTTAGCATGTTGGACAAGGCAGCTTTAGTTAGGGTGATCCGGCCGCCTAAAGTAAGGTATCTACTCTCCCAGGCTGAAAAATTCCTCTCAGTTCTTTCCACTACCTTGTCCAAAAGCCTCAGGTTTCTCCGTACATAGTGGAAGCCCAAGACATCAGAACATGGACATAGTATTTTGGCCATGGCAGCTTTAGTTATGGTAATCCCGGCTGCCTAAACTGAGGTATCTACTCTTCCAGGTTGAAATTTTCCTCTCAATTCTTTCCACTACCTTGTCCCAAAGCCTCTAGGCAAGTTTTTTCATATATAGTGCAAGTCCAAGATACTGAGAAAGAACACTCTCCACCGCAATTGAAGACAGCAACAAAGCAATGAACCTCATCTTCACCCAACAGAACACTCAAAATTGCACTTTTCTGAATATTAACCTTCTTCCCAGGGACTGGCTCAAAACAACGGATAATCTTCCAAAAACTAGAAATTTCAACCTCAAAGGCGTCACAAAGGATCAATGTATCATTAGCATATTGAAGATGAGAATCAACTAAACCCAATCTTCCCACTGCAAAATTGCTAATGAAACCTTCCCTAACTAATCTTTCCAACATTTTTCTACGACTTCTGCAAGCATAACAAATGGGTAAGGGGAAAGAGGCTGCCAGTGTCTTAAACCCCCCGGTAAAATGCAATACTCTAGAAAAAACCTTTAGGAGTCCCATTGATGAGGATCAAATAAGAAGCAGTACTCATACATTGATCCATCCATTCCCGCCCATCCTTCAGGGCATATACTCCAGGAACTGCCAGACGTCTAGTTCACCTACTCATATGCTTTTTACATATTAAGTTTGCAAATGATACCTAGCTTGCCCTCTGGTGAGGACATTACTACACGTACACCTTTGCGTACGTATCAGAGGAGGAGGCAGGCCGCATCAATTTCCCTGTAGCTTGGTGAGTACCTGTGATTGTGCTGAAGACCCCATGTGTATGTGCGAGCATCTAGAAGACCTCACACTGGGAAGATGCACATGAGCTACTTTATGGAGTGATACAGATCGTTAGATTGGAGAGACATGACAATCAGGTCATTGATCATGGATCGTCCACACTAGTTTTTCTTAGATTTTATCAGCATATAGAATTTAGTTTTATTTATGTTATGTTTGGACACCATTATGTGTGTTTTTAGTTCATTTTATTTAGACTAGGGTTATTTTTGTCAAAATTCACAAAACAAGGTGTTTATTATAAATTTTAAACTTTCTTGAAGCTATAAAAGAAGGTGGCCGTGTGAACCTCTCCCTCATTGGATTTTGTGATTAAGAGAGAGAGAGAGAGAGAGAGAGAGAGAGAGAGCTCTTGCTTTCTCCTTCTTCTTCCATCTTTATGCGATTTGAAGATACTTTCATATGATTTAAAAGGGAGATTGGTGCGAGACTAATCTTCATCAGCGGAGGTGTGAGGTCTCCATCGATCCCTACACCATCATCTATTTTCCCCCTATCAGGTATTTTCTACAAGTTCTTCGATTTTCCCATCATAAGACATTATCTTCTCCTAAACCTATCTTTCTTTTACCTATCTACAAGACTACAATCCGAAACCCTAACCGACCTAAACCCATCCATCCCACGCCATGCATGTGACTGTACGGCCACATGTGTGAATCATTCAAGTTGGCCATACGGCCACACCTTGCTCCCTTTGGTTTTCCATTATACTTATATCAAAACCCTTTTCTTCCATTCCCAAAACCCTAACTCTAAAAAAACACTAACTTTCCTACTTTCCCAAATTACCCAAACCCTAATTTTTACCCTAAGTTGTATTGGGTTTTCTACTTTGAAATAGATTATACCCTATGCTAATTGGATGTCCCTACATCCATTAGATCCTAGTTACTTTTTATTTAATGATCTTGTGTGATGATGTTGATAACTTAGGCTAGGATTATGCATGATAGTCTTTTGGTTTTCATGTGATTCGTGATCATTATGGCAATGCTTGTGTTTTTTTGTTAATTGTTTTAATTCTACTACTTGATCGCACATGTTATTTGGTTCATGCATCGGGGTCTTACATCACCCTCTATATCTTGAACCCATGCACTCATGTGTACCGATCAAGAAGGACACCTGCAACATAGATATGATCCCCCCCCAACACAGTCCTAAGCTTTCAAGTGAGTACCTTCACCAGGATTTTATAGGGCCCACCAACCAAACTTACCAGGTGAACACCTTTTACAAACTCTGCTCCCGCTTTTTTTGGCATCAGAGTAGCGAAAGAGGCAACTCACTCTTTAGAGAGCCAGCCCTTTGATAAAATTCTGTGACGAACTCCATTATGTCCCATTTAACCAACTACAAAAACTGAAAGCAACTGGAAAACTGTCCGGAGTTGGGGTTTTGTCCATTCACAACTCCCAAACGACCTTTTTGACCTCAGCTTCCTCAAAAGGGAGTTCGAGACAATCATTGTCAGCATTAGATAACTAGGGAAACTGAAGATTATTGAGATTTGGTCCACACCGCCCCTCATTTTTAAAAGATCAGAATAACAGCCAATAATTTCCAAACAGAATTTTTTTTTTTGGAAAGATATTTCTTAATAGATCTCTTGTTTACCTTCCACCTTCCTATCGTCCCACCCAAGCTAATAATACAGTTGGCCATTCTCACGTTTGCAATTCCATGAAAAATTTTAGTGTCCTTATCCCCTTACCTTTAACCACACTACCTTAGATCTTTGGAACCATTTGATATCCTCCTCCTTAGCTTTCCTCCTAAATTCAAGCTTAATTGAATGCATGTGCTGCTTGACTTCCTCTATAAAGAGAAACCACAAGATTGCTCCTTATGGTCGAGATTCTGGATTTCCTCCAGGACCATGCCTTTATAAATGTCAACTAACCCAAAGAAGTCTTTCTGTCATTTTTTCAGAAACCCTTCTAATTTTTCAATTTAAAAACGAGCCTAAAACCCATCCAACCTAAAACAGACTATGAGTTCCCCCAACCTCTGATATTTTACTTGAAAAGGTCTTCCTCTAGCACCAATTTAAAACGAAAAGGTCTACACCCCCATGTATCAATTTAAGCCCCCCAAAGCACCAGGCAATGATCAGAAAGTCAGCTTCGGCACTTCTGGGATGCATCGTGCATGTGGAAAAAGGGCAATCCTAAACAGGAAATATGAGAAACCTATCATGACGAGACATAGACAGAGTAGCCTGATTATTTGACCATGCAAACCTCATCCCATTCGTAGGCAAATCGATGAGTTTGTTCGAGTACATCGAATCCGAGAACTTCCTCATGCAGCTCAACACCGAATAGCCCCCTCCCCTTTCATACAAGAATTACACTGCATTAACAATCAGAGATCAGAAATGCTGGACATCAAGACAATTGCAAGGAAGATAAATCACAATTTTGTTAGATTGACAATTGCATTTCAATTTGATAGTGCATCCAGATGCATGCCTAACGAGGTACGAAGTTCGTCAACATAAATAATTCTTGATTTGTGTGTGTCATCCTTGCACATGGGCCATTCTAATATTTTCTGTATCCTTCCAATTTTATTGGATGCTTCCAAAGAGACAAACAAGGAACAACATAAACAACTCCACCATCAAAATACAATTTATATTTTCCATACTCAGATATACTATCAGAAACATCTACAAGGACCACCATGCTACAAACCATACCAGCACTCAAAATGGTTACACTCGAACCCAATAACAAAAGCAAGCACTAGTCATCGCTGCAGAAGCTAATGACTTTAACACTATAGATATTGTAGCAAGAACATCTAAAATGCTATTGGGCAAAACCTTTCAAGGCTACTCGCCAAATAACTCAAGCAGATCAGAATTTAAAGTGCTATACAAAGCACCATCAAGAAAGGATCACCTGCATCAGAAGATCAATATGTTGTTCTCCCATCACCCTCAGTGATCACATCCCTGAAAGCGCCACCACTGGGAATCATTGGCAAGACATGTTCTTGGTGAGGAACAATGATATCCAACAAGTACGGCCCAGGCGTCTCCAACATCTTTCGGATTGCACCCCTCACCTCACTCTTCTTTGTCACACGGGCTGCAGGTATGCCACACCCCTCTGCAAACGTCAGGAAATTTGGGAATATCTCGTTCTCCTTTGCAGGGTTCCCCAAATACGTATGGGCCCGGTTTGCCTTGTAGAACCGATCTTCCCACTGAACAACCATACCCAAATGCTGGTTATTCAAGATCATAACCTTCACATCGAGATCCTCCACACGTATCGTCGCCAACTCCTGAACGTTCATGAGGAAGCTTCCATCACCATCAATATCCACCACAGTCGTCCCAGGTGAGGCACGGGCAGCACCAATTGCAGCAGGCAGCCCAAACCCCATTGCGCCCAAACCACTTGATGTGGCCCACTGGCGTGGGCGCTTGTAGTTGTACCACTGCGCAGCCCACATTTGGTGCTGCCCGACACCGGTGGTTATGATCGCATCCGAGTTTGTCAATTCATCGAGCACTTGGATCGCATATTGAGGAGGAATGGCATCTCCAAAGGACTTATAACTCAAAGGGAACTTCTTCTTCTGTTCTGTGAGTTCGTCCCTCCAAGCAGAAAAATCAAGATCAAGCTTCCGAGCATTTCTCTTCTCCTCCAGCAATGCATTCAACCCCTCCAGAGACATTTTCAGGTCAGCACAGATTGACACATGCGGCTGCTTGTTCTTCCCAATCTCTGACGGATCAATGTCAATGTGCACAATCTTGGCCCGGCTAGCAAATGCCTCCAATTTCCCAGTGACCCGATCATCAAAACGGACACCAAAAGCGAGGAGAAGGTCGGATTTATCGATGGCATAATTCGCGTACACCGTTCCATGCATCCCAAGCATCCGCAGCGAGAGATCATCAGCCATCGGGTACGTGCCGAGGCCCATCAGGGTGCTCGCGACCGGGATGCCGGTGAGCTCCACGAACCGACGTAGCTCCTCACTAGAATTCAGGCAACCACCGCCAACGTAAAGGACTGGCTTCTTCGATTCAGATACCAACCGCAGGATCTGCTCCAGCTGGGCCACCCCAGGGGGCAGTGGGAGGCGAGAGGCATACCCCTGCAGCCGCATGGGGCGGTCCCAGTCGGGCACGACAAGCTGCTGCTGTATGTCCTTGGGGACATCAATCAGGACAGGGCCCGGGCGGCCTGACGAGGCGAGGAAGAACGCCTCGGCAACAATCCGTGGGATGTCCTCTACATCAAGAACAAGATAATTGTGCTTGGTGATGGAGCGGGTTACCTCGACAATTGGGGTTTCCTGGAAGGCATCAGTCCCGATCATGCGGCGGGGAACCTGCCCGGTGATCGCAACAAGGGGAACGCTATCAAGGAGCGCGTCGGCGAGGCCGCTGACGAGGTTCGTGGCGCCGGGGCCCGACGTCGCGATGCAGACGCCAGGCCGGCCCGACGCCCGGGCATAACCCTCAGCGGCGAAAACCTCGCCCTGCTCGTGCCGGCAGAGGACATTGCTGATCAACGACGATCGAGTGAGGGCTTGATGGATCTCCAGCGACGCCCCGCCGGGGTAGGCGAAGACGACCGACACGCCGGCCCGCTCCAGCGCTTCGACGAGGACATCTGCGCCTTTTCGGGGCTGGTTAGGGGCAAAACGGGAAATTGGCGGGATCGGAGAGGGGGCTGTGGGAATGAGAGGTTGGGAGGACTGTAGTTGTGCCTTTGTTATATATATGGAAGGGCGAGGGGGGGTTTTGCAAATTCGCCAGATTGGGAGGGGTTTTTTGGGACGGATTTTCAGGGGGGAAAGGGTGAGAAATGTTGAAGAGGAGGGGTTGGAGAGTGAAGAAATGTTTGTTGTTGGAGAGGCCATTTTCTTCTTGTCAAGGTTTGTAGAGGCCGAGAAGATTAAGACTAAAAAAAAATAATAGGATCGTTGGGAGGAGAGGGATTTTTATACATCTGGTTGGACCATTAGTTACTGTACATGCAGTGGGTAAAATCCAATATATCATGTTTCTGAAAAATCCAACCGTTCAATAGGTTTATATTACGAATAGATTCACTTTTACACAAAAAAAAAAAAAAAAAAACAGATCCACTCATCAACTGGGCCAAAATTTTATTTTTATTTATCAATGTTTAAATATTTTACCTATTGTGTGGCTCACCTTATAAGTGAATGAGGCCTATTTTTGGTGAACGTGATTTTCATGGTGGGGAAAGATATTGGAACGGTTGGATTTTGTAAAGAATATAATTTATTGGCTGTAATTCGCTCTGTTTGATTGTAACTAAATCGCTCAATGGATCGTAAGCCATGGGCCAATCTGCTGAAATTAGACCATCTAGCGTTGAGGGGAAGTCGCCCGCGTATGATGCTTGATACGCAGGTTCTCAGAAATTGCAAACGTGGCATAGATAAACTCAAATTAAACCGACTAAATTACATGAAGTACTATGTCGTAGTTACAGCCCCAAAATCAGAGTGTTTGAACAATCCTGACCTCTGATTCATTGGCAATTGTTTGTTGAAATAGGACCATTGGATTTATTTTTTTTAATTTTCAACCGTCTAATAAATGTCTACCGATCCCATAGTCATACATTTGAATACATGAATATCTGTTCAATGATACAACTGACCTGGATCCCATTATTTTGACGGCTTAACTTGAATTACTTGATGACACATGTGCAACGAGCAACGTCTAAGTGCCTGCGTATCATCCACAAATTCTACTGGAGTATCAAAGATTTTCTCTTATTGAGGCATGCGCTGTTGTATAGAGAATTCTCGTGCTTCTAGCTGCATCTGTGGGGACCATCATGATTTTTATATTCCATCCAACCCTTGAATTAATGTGTTCCCATCATGAAAATTTGAGGCCCAAAAATCAGATACGTCCAATTATCAATTAATACACTAATTGAATTTGGATTTTTTTTTGTGGTTGTACATTTTTTTGTAATGGTGCGTCTCATTTTATATACTAATAATCGAATTTATATCAAAAACCACTTTTTCATGAATTTTTAACATTTTGGATGGTTTGGATTCCATAAGAATACAAAGGTAGGCCTCACAAGAGGCATAGTTGCACGAAATTCTCACATTCGATGGGTTTTCTTTTCCGTCCATCGGTGTGATTTTGGAGGAATATGCTGGCAAGGTTATCAGGTCGCTTTGCCTCAGTCGCGAATTAGAAAACATTTCATATCGCAACCCACTGGGGCCCACATGATGAGATGATCTGAAATTTTGAACCGTCCATGTTTTCATTACTACTACAGATAAGTTATTCTTTGATATTCACACTTAATTGATGATTCTAGCCTTTGATTTGTAGAGTTGAATTCATACCACTGATACTTTTCTTTCACCGTCTCTAGATAGTGATGACCACAATCAACCGTTCATTACATCAAAATATGTCCTTTAGCACATAGTTCAGAATATGGACGGTTGTGATTATCAGAAAACTTAGCTTGTTTGTCGTAGTGGTCCAACACACGCTGGATTGTTGGATGTAACAGCGACAAACCGACTTCAAGAAGACCAGATCCACTGCCTTTTCGTGCGTACTGCGCAGCGGATTGGGATGGAATCCGGATCCTCTTTTTGACACTAGGGAGTAATATAGCAACAGTGCTAACAACGTTGTTGATAACGTGGACATCACAGTAAAGGAAATTCGAATGTCTGCTTGTGCCGGATTCCGATTCATTGGGATGGGATATTAATTAAAATTACTTTCATTTATCATATCATGAAAGTGTTCCATTACATTTTCGAATAATCTCAGTTATCTCATGAAATGGTGCTAGCATGTCAGGGACCCGGGATTATAGAGTATTTGTCCCACTAAATTAATTGATGTAGCTGCTAGTAGAGTTGTACATGAACCGAGTTAGCTCGGTTAGCTCATTTGACTTAACTCGAAAAAGCTTGATTTGTCTAGGTTCAAAACTGCGTTTGATCCAAGTCAAGCTGATTTTTTTATTTTGAAAAAATTTTGAGCTGATTTCAAGCTTGCCCTTGCTCGACTCAACTCGGATCAAACTGGTTCAGTGTCTCGGTTATTTTGCTACTGATGTCGCTCACCAAGTGTTTGATGAAATGACTCAGCGAAGTGTTAGCTGGTGGTGAGGAAGGTATGGATATGAAATAAATACCCTTATATCTTAATTTTGATGTTGACTATTGAGTGTTTGATAAAATAAATGTAAATTGTTGTTGCTGTTTTCCATACCGTGAGAAACTAAAGGCATACTCCATGTGTTTGAGACAATGTCACATAGGTTCGATATTGGCTTGAACTTGACTCGAACTAGCTCAAGCTGCTGACTGAACCAAGCCAAGCTGGCCAGTCAGGCTTGAGGACCGAGCCGAGCCGAGTTCGAGCTGGGGTGAGCTAGTGGCTGAACTGAGTCAAGTCGCGTCAAGCTCAACTTAGTTCTACTCGTGTACAACTCTCGGTAGGATTAGTTTTATCCATTTTTACATATCAGTTGCGACATACGGAGAGTTTTAAGGGTTTTAAAGTTCGAATGAACTACTGGATTTGGTGTTAGTTAATCACGTCAGTTGGTTGTTTCCGGCACGTGCCGAGTATGCTCTCAATTTGATCCGTTTGAATTTTTAATGATTTTCAAGTTAGTAGGAAACAATTTATTGAAGTCAGGTTAAAACTCAAATAGTGGCATGTCCTTTTTTTAGGTGGGGTGTTTACACAACCATAGCCTTCCAACGAACGACACACGAAAGAAACACTAAAACGACGAACACTATTTCCCATGGTCCATTTACTAGATGGTTAAGATAATTTAATTAGAACAACTTTGAACATGACCCAAACAATGAGAACTTTTAAATTGACGGAGAAGTCGCTGAAATTGACGGAGAACTTGAAAAAATTGACCAAGAACTCAGGAAAATTGACCAATAACTCAAGGAAATTGGCCGAGAACTCATGAAATTTGACATAGAAGCTGTGATAATTGACCTAGAAGTTGGTGTATTTGACAGAGAACTTGGCAAAATTAATGGAGAACTCACTGATTTTCGGCGATAACTCGGTAAAATTGACTAAGAACTCGGGAAAATTGACAGAGAAATCGGTGAACTTTGACTGAGAACTTGAGGAAATTGACTGAGAACTCAGTAAAATTGACCGAAAACTTGAAAATTTTGATCGAGAAGTTGCGATAATTGACCAAGAATTCAGTGAATTTGATTGAGTACTCATAAAAATTGACCAAAAACTCAACAAAATTGATTAAGAACTAGCCAAATTACACTGACAACTCAGTGAAATTGACCGAGACCTCGGGTAAATTAACCGAGAACTCAGTGAAGTTTACCGAGAACTGAAGAAAATTGACCGAGACCTCGGGAAAAGTAACCGAGAACTTACTGAAATTAACCAAGAAATCCGTGTAATTGACTGAGAACTCTTACAGATAGACCGACAACTCCATGAAATTAACAGAGGACTTGGAAAATTGACCGAGAACTTTAGAAAATTGATAAAGATCTTAGTGAAATTAATCGAGAACGTGATTAATTTTACCAAGCTCTCGGTCAATTTGGAGGATTTTTCCGACAATTTCACCAAGTTCTTAGTCAATTTCAACAACTTATCAGTCATTTGAACTGGGAACTCGGTCAAATTGACCGAGAACTCGGGCTCAATCAAATTGACCAAAAACTCATGCAAATGATCGAAAATTCATGCAAGTGTAAATTTTTTCAGTTTATGGTTTAGGGTTTAGGAAAAATTGTTCAAATATACTTGCGATTCGTTGCTTCTTTAATGAAAACACCATTTTCTTCATTTGTTAATAAAAGAAAATGAAAAAAATGAAGTAATAATTTATTTATAGTAGCAAGTGTATTCTCATCCAAAAGAATACGTAAACTTTAGAAATGGAAAAGATAAATTTTCATGAAGAAATAGGAAGAGATGAAAAGATTTTTGAAAATTGAGTTTTTGATAGAAGAGTTTAAGGGTCAAGGTCTGAGAAGATTTCAGAAAATAGGTTTTGGTAACAGGGTATTCTCATATGAATAAGAGAGAAGATTTCAGAAAATGGATTTGTATTGTAGGGATATTTTTTACAGAGAAAAAGGTGACAGTATAATCTGAAAAATAAAGTTTTATAATTTGCCGGAGTATCAAGTAATTCCCCTTTAAAAGGGGTCATACTGAATATCACTGGTTAATACTAAAATATCAAGATTGCCATCAGTGATGGCCAAAAGAGTGATTGGCTAATCTTGCACGCGTGTACAAGGCAGATCATGTTCACGCCACCACGAGTATCAAAATGGCTCATAAGTACGGGATTTGATCCTTCCATCGTGGGACCCCTGATCTTTGGATAGACTCTTATAAGAATCATACTGGTCCACTTATTAGGTGGGCCACACCTGACAAGTAGTATATTGTGACGGATGGGAAAGACTTGGCTGAAGATTTATAATTTGTCCATCTCTTTCTAATATTTTCATGTGTGTGTCATCGTTGCACATGGGCCATTCTAATATTTTCTATATCCTTCCAATTTTATTGGATGCTTTCAGAGAGATGAACAAGGAACAACATAAACAACTCCGCCATCAAAATACAATCTATATTTTCCATACTCAGATATACCCCCAGAAACACCAACGGGGCGATTGGCGCATCGTATTAGATGGGATTAGCTGCGATGGAATTGCATTTGGTCCGTGCCAAATTCCACTCAATGTTTGGGAAGAATGGAAAAGCTTGGAATTATATTTAGATGGAATTGCACCGAGTCCGTGCCGATTCCACTCAATGTTAGCAAGTTGTGTAGGTCCCACCATGATGTGTGGGCTATATCCACACCGTCCACCCATTTTTCGAGATCATTTTAGAGCATGGGCCAAAAAATTAGGTAGATCTAAAGCTCAAGTGGACCCCACCATAGAAAGCAGCAGGGATCAAATACCTACCGCTGAAAACTTCTTTGGGGCCACATAAGTTTTGGACTAACCTCATTTTTATGCCCATGCCATAAAATGAGATTACAAAACAGATGAATGGTTTGGATATAACACGTGTTATTCTCAATAGTTTCAAATAACGGTGACTATATCCACTCAATAGCTTATCCCATGACAATCCCTGCCATACGTAATAATTACATTTTTTTAAAAATTCCATACCGCCTAATCCTTCGGCTCGTTTGGCCAGGTGGAATGGAAGGGATTGAACGACATTAGGGTGGATGGCATGGATTTCTTGGTAACGATGGTATTGTCAGTGGATTGTCTTGAGATCCATGGGATTGCTATATCCCTGAATTGCTATATCCAGTCTTTTTGGCAGGCCCGGCCAATCCCGTGATTAAACCTTCCCATCCCTTCCAATCCCCCAAAACCAAACACGTCCTAGGCAAATTTGAAAGGATTAGGGTGGATTGGATTGGATTTAAGTAATGATGGTGTTGTCAGTGAATTGTCTTAAGATCCATGGTATTGGATTCAGATCACGGACTCTGTTTGGCATGCCCGGCCAATCCTGGGATTTAACTTCCAATCCCTTCCAATCGGACTGACCAAACGGGCCCAGCAAGCACTAATCATATCTGCAGAAGCTACTGATTTTAACACTGCAGATATTGCAGCTAGAACATCTAAAACAATGCTATTAGGCAAAACCGTTCAAGGCTAGTCGCCAAATAACTCAAGCAGATCAGAATTTAAAGTAGTATATAAAGCACCATCTAAAAAGGATCACCTACATCAGAAGATTAATATGTTGTTCTCCCATCACCCTCAGTGATCACATCCCTGAAAGCGCCACCACTGGGAATCATTGACAAGACATGTTCCTGGTGAGGCACAATAACATCCAACAAGTACGGCCCAGGCATCTCCAACATCTTTCGGATCGCATCCCTCACCTCACTCTTCTTTGTCACACGGGCTGCAGGTATGCCACACCCCTCTGCATACCTCAGGAAATATGGGAATATCTCCTTCTCATTTGCGGGGTTCCCCAAATACGTATGGGCCTGGTTTGCCTTGTAGAACCGCTCTTCCCACTGAACAACCATACCCAAATACTGGTTATTCAAGATCATAACCTTCGCATCGAGATCTTCCACACGTATAGTTGCCAACTCCTGATCGTTCATGAGGAAGCTTCCATCACCATCAATATCCACCACAGTCGTCCCAGGTGAGGCAAGGGCTGCCCTGATTGCAGCAAGCAGCCCAAACCCCATTGCGCCCAAACCACTAGATGTGGCCCACTGGCGTGGGCGCTTGTAGTTGTACCACTGCGACAGCCCACATTTGGTGCTGCCCAACACCGGTGGTTATGATCGCATCCGACTTTGTCAATTCTTCGAGCACTTGGATCGCATATTGAGGAGGAATGGCATCTCCAAAGCACTTATATAACTCAAAGGGAATTTCTTCTTCTGTTCTGTGAGTTCCTCCCTCCAGGCAGAAAAATCAAGATCAAGCTTCCGAGCATCTCTCTTCTCCTCCAGCAATGCATTCAACCCCTCCAGACACATTTTCAGGTCAGCACAGATTGAAACATGCGGCTGCTTGTTCTTCCCAATCTCTGACGGATCAATGTCAATGTGCACAATCCTGGCCCGGCTAGCAAATGCCTCCAATTTCCCAGTGACTCGATCATCAAAACGGACACCAAACGTGAGGAGAAGGTTGGATTTTATCGATGGCATAATTCGCGTACACCATTCCATGCATCCCAAGCATCCGCAGCGAGAGATCATCAGCCATCGGGTACGTGCCGAGGCCCATCAGGGTGCTCGCGACCGGGATGCCCGTGAGCTCCACGAACCAACGTAGCTCCTCACTAGAATTCAGGCAACCACCGCCAACGTACAGGACTGGCTTCTTCGATTCAGATACCCACCGCAGGATCTGCTCCAGCCGGGCCACCCTGGGGGGCAGTGGGAGGCGAGAGGCATACCCCTGCAGCCGCATGGGGCGGCCCCAGTTGGGCACGACAAGTTGTTGTTGTATGTCCTTGGGGACATCAATCAGGACAGGACCCGGGCGGCCCGACGAGGCGAGGAAGAACGCCTCAGCGACGATGCGTGGGATGTCCCTCACATCAAGAACAAGATAGTTGTGCTTGGTGATGGAGCGGCTTACCTCAACAACTGGGGTTTCCTGGAAGGCGTCAGTTCCGATCATGCGGCGAGGAACCTGCCCGGTGATCGCGACAAGGGGAATGTTGTCCAAGAGCGCGTCGGCGAGGTCGCTGATGAGGTGGGCCCGACGTCGTAATGCAGACACCGGGCCGGCCCGAGGCTCGGGAGTAACCCTCAGCAGCGAAAACCTCGCCCTACTCGTGCCTGTAGAGGACATTGCTGATCGACGACGATCGAGTGAGGGCCTGATGGATCTCCAGCGACGCCCCGCCAGGGTAGGCGAAGACGACCGACACGCCGGCCCGCTCCAACGCCTCGACGAGGACATCTGCGCCTTTTCGGGGCTAGTCAAGGGCAAAATGGGAAATTGGCGGGATCAGAGAGGGGGCTATGGTAATGAGAGGCTGGGAGGACTGTACTTGTGCCTTTGTTATGTATACCGAAGGGCGAGGTGGGTTTTGGAATTTTTCAGAATGGGAACGGCTTTTTGGAACGGGTTTTCAGGGGCGTAATGGTAATGAATGTTGAATAGGAGGGGTTGGAGACTGAATAAATGTTTGTGGCTGGATATGCCATTTTCTTCTTCTAAGGGATTATAAAGACAGAAAAGATTAAAACTATAAAAATCAATAATAGGATAGCCGGGGGAGAGGGCTTTTTCTACACATGGTTGGAATTGTATTTTAATTGTTAGTATATTTATGAATTTTTGTTATCTTAACCTTGTTGTGGTTCTTTTAAGTTGAATTGCTCAATTTTGATTATCTGTGTGTGGAATGAAGGTGAATATGAACAAAGTCATACGTACATTTTCATTTAGTTCACACCCAAAGCTCGGAACAAAGGTTTTTATGTTCGAGTACCGGTTTTCGAGGCGTGACACCAACTAAGGTGACTCCAAAGTAATTGAATGTTCATCAAATTACCTCTTAACAAGTGCAAGATGGCTTAAATTGGAGATGTGACAAGTGATTTACGGTCGTTTTCATGAGATCTGCAACCCAAATGAGTTATGAAAATTATTACCGTTCATCTATTTCAACATTCTTTCACTACAATATTCATCACATTCATCCATTATAACATTTTTTCATTTCAAAATTCATATATTATAACATTATTCTGTTATAAAATTCATCCATTTTACAAACTATCATAATTTATACCCATCAATTTATTTATTTATTTTTTTATAAAAACAACGTACAAAAGTCACTAATTTCTTAACTCAAACCTACCTTTGGCCATCATAGCCTCTACGTCAGATAATGTGGCCAAAATGGAAGGAATGACGCCAAAAGCTCGATGGAGTGGGTCTCATAAAGGTGGCAATATTCCTAACAAACAAATGATCCCATCCTGGGTTCTTACTCTTACTCCAATGGTACTCTCAGGAGTTTCAACACCTGGTTGAGGGTTCGAGTACCCATAGGTGGTGAAACCCCCATGGCGTGAGTGTGTGGTGGTGTGTGTGTATATTAAAAAAAAAAAAAAAAAAAAAAAAAAAGGTCCCATCCTTTGAAAAAATAAAAATGAAGAAGAAAGAAAAAGGATGGCTAAATAGCCTTCCTACTTAAGGGGCTCACTTAAGCAATCCCACATCTTTTGTGAGGCCTACTGGATCATCTTGTAATAAATTCATACCGTCCACATGAAAATAGTTTTAATTTCATGTCAATTATTTCAATTTGAGGGCAAAACTCATCATTGATGGACCACACTGAAGGAAACAATTCGAAATTGACTCATGTTGTTAACACATCTGTGGGACATGGACAACTCCGTTTTTTTTAAATGACCATACTATGGGTTCACAGTTGTTCGATTATAGTGAACGGATCACATCGGACAATGAGTGACCCCAATTATTGATTTAGTAGGGCCCACACCCCATTCTTAAGAGACCCTCTCAACTTCTGCGACATACTAGTGTCGTATTAGGGGACGACTGACAAAGGAACATTTTCATCCCTTGAAAATGCAAAAAATGCCTAAGAGATTAGAAAATTAATAACTTCTAATTTTGATGTCATTGACTTTATTATGTTATAATTAAGGGTTATATATTTTAATTAATATCTAGTTTCGAGCAACTCAAATCTACCGATGTGGGTAGGACCCCTGGCTATGAGGCTCATTGTGATATATGTGACTACATTCAGGCCATCCATCCAAATTGAAATCTCATTTTAGGACATGAACCAAAAATTTAACTAAATCCAAATATAAGGTGGACCATAATACAGGAAACAATGGTAATCGATGGTTGTGTTTACATGCCCACAGGAAAAGGTGGGAGGGAACCTTCCTGGGTTGACGGTTGTGTTTACATGCCATCCAAACCGTTCATAAGGACATTCTCACTGAGGTTATAACTGAAGACGCAAAAATATTATCATGATCCCTGCCAGCTGTGAGGTTGTTAATGTACAGTGCTCCGTGGTCCCACCATGATATATGTGCTTTATCCATGCTGCCCATCTATTTTTTCATATCATTTTAGGGCGTGAGCCCAAAAATAACATAGATCAAAAATTCAAGTGAACCACACCACATGAAACCAGTTGTGATCCAATGACCACCATTAAAAACTTCCTAGGCCCCACTGGAATGTTTATTTGCCATCCAACTTGTTGAATCATGTGGATTTTTATGAAAGGAAAATATAAATATCCACTACGTGAAAAATGAAAAAAAAATGACGAATTTAGAGACGGTTCTGGACCGTCTCTAAAATTGCTTGGTTACGCTTTAAAGATGGCCGTAAACCGTCTCTAAACTTTTAGACGGCCCTTAACCGTCCTTTATATTATCTTAAAAATTTGAATGTCCACAAATCATTTGAGACAGTCAAAAACCATCGTTAACTACGGATAAAAGTAGACTATTGACCGTCTGGAATAAGAGACGGTCTCTGACCATCTTGTATGCGGCCATTTGAGACGGTCAAAGACCGTCCGTATTAGAGACAATCATTAGTCGTCTCTTACTAGTAATTTGAGACTGTCAAGGACCGTCTCAATTAGAGACGGTCATTGGCCGTCTTTCCCAGTAATCTGAGAGTTAAAAATACTGTTTTAGGGACGGTCGTTGCTGTCTCCATTTGAGACTGTCAAAGACCGTCTCTAATAGCGACGGTCGTTAGCCATCTTATGGTGATCATTTAAGATTGTCAAACACCGTCTGCATTAGAGACGGTTCTCAGGTCAAAAATTAAGAACCAAAAAAATTATGAATTTCGAAAAAAAAAAAGTTAAAAAGCTTTTTTTTAAAATTAACAATGTTTAAGAAAAAAATTTATATTTTGAAAAAAAAAATGTAATTTTATAAAAATCTAGATTTTGAAATAAAAATTTAGAACTTTAAATAATGTTGATAATTTTGAAAAAAAAAAAAGATTTCGATAAAAAAAATGATATTTTGGAAAAGAAAATTTATAAAATTAAACAAAATTGTTAAAAAATTGACAAATTGTAAAAAAAAAATATATTTTTTTAAAAAAAGAAAACTAGATTTTGTATTTTGACAAGAAAAATTAAGAAGTTATATAACAAGATTTCGATTAAAAAAATGATATTTTGAAAAAGAAAATTTAAAAAATTAAACAAAATTGTGAAAAAAATGAGAAATTGTAAATATATATATATATATATATATATATATATATTATATATATATATATAAAAAAGAAAACTAGATTTTGTATTTTGACAATAAAAATTGAGAAGTTATATAATAAAAGTGAGATTTTAAAAATGATAATTTTGAAAGAAAAAAAATTCGATAAAAAACTATAATTTTATAAAAATCTAGATTTTGAAAAAAAAAATTAAGAACTTTGAATAATGTTGATAATTTTGAAAAGAAAAAATCGATAAAAAAATGATATTTTGAAAAAGAAAATTTAAAAAATTAAACAAAATTGTGAAAAAATTGACAAATTATATATTTTAAAAAAGAAAACTAGATTTTTTATTTCGATAAGAAAAATTAAAAAGTTATATAACAAAAGTGAGATTTAAAAAATGATATTTTCAAAAAGAAAATTTTAAAAATTAAAAAAAATTGTGAAAAAATTGACAAATTGTAAAAAATATATATTTTTAAAAAAGAAAACTAGATTTTGTATTTTGACAAGAAAATTTAAAAAGTTATATAACAAAAGTAAGATTTAAAAAATGATATTTTGAAAAAGAAAATTTAAAAAATTAAACAAAATTGTGAAAAAATTGACAAATTGTAAAAAAATATATATTTTTAAAAAGAAAACTAAATTTTATATCTTGACAAGAAAAATTGAAAAGTTAGATAACAAAAGTGAGATTTTGATGATGTGTTGTATATCCTTGTCGCCCCTACGTTTCTCCAACCCATTTTTGGGCCGAGTATAAAAAATTGTGTAGATTTAAATCTTCAGTGGACCACACCACTGGAAAGAATGATAATATAGTACCTCGCCATTAAAAACTATAAAGAGCCCATCGTAAGGTTTTAGTAATGTTTATTTGCAATCCAACTTGTTGATAATGTAAAGAAGATCTAGATGAAGGTAAACTATAAAGATCAAATTGATCCAAAACTTTTGTGGCCTTTAAAAGGTTTTTAATAGTTATTTATCATTGTTTTGATTGGTATGACCCACCTGAGATTATTGAGTTCTTATGATTTGAAATCACATCCTAAAATATGATGGAAAAATATATGGACGGTGTCGATATACATAAAATATATCAAGGTGGGCCCTACACGGTTAGAGTAACGCCCATGGAGTTACCTAAATAGTGAAATGGTACTATGAGGTCACCTCATGGGAACTTCCCATGAGGTTAATCTGTGTGCGCCCCACATATAAAAGCATTTGGTGGGGCCCACATGAGTTTTCGATGTGTATGAAACTTAGTTTGAGTACTCATCCAAGTGGGACACACATGATGAATGGGCTGGATCTATGAACCACATCTAGGTGGACCCAATAAATAATTATGAAATGTTTTAATGGGAGGGTAACCCTCTCAACTATAGTATGTGGTGTGGCCCACCCAAGTCATGTATTGACTTTATTTTTAAGCTCGTGGCCTACCATGGAATGGTGCATCTGACTGACGGGGCAGATCCAAAGTTCAAGTGGACCCACCATAGAAAAGAGTGGGATAGTGACACCCACTATTGAAACCTTCTTAGGGCCCACCGCGATGTTTATTTAAGATCTAACCTGTTTATAAGTTAATACAGACATGAATGCAGTTGAAAATTGGTCCGACCCCTCATCCAAGTGGGACACACATAATGAGTGGATTGGATACGTGAATCACATTTAGGCAGGTGTTCACTCCCCAAGTATAGGGTTGTGATGTAGTAATAAACTCGGTAAGATCGAGGTCGAATCCCACGAGGACTGGTCGTCACAATTTAAATCTAAGATTCTCCTTAACTAATCCAATGAATAATGAACTAAACCACTAAGCATAATTTTAGGAAAAACAATTAAGAAACAGGGAATAAAATTTAATCAGAGAGAAAGCACTAGGACTTTCGAATCCACCCCTAATTATCCTAACCCTTGTTTTGTCTGTTGATTCACCTTGACCTTGATTGATACCACTTAAATAGAGAAAGCACAATCTGTGTCCTAAATCGGGCATACAGACTGTCTAATTCCTTTAAGCAATGCCATGAACAATACATCCCATGTCCTTGGTCGGGCACATGGTATGCAAAATTCATTAAAGCACCCTGTTCCTTCCTCTATAGGAAACTTGTTCTTGATCAGACCCAAGCACCTGTAATAAGCATCCAAACAACATCCATCTATACTTTGGTCAAGTTCATAGATGGAGAAGTATGGAATTTAAACCCATAAAGCCCACTCGAGAAAGAAACAAATTAATTAAAATTCAAAGTAAATCAACCAATACAAGAGTTGATCAAATTAGGGGCTTCATCTCAGCCCTAGCTGAGAGATTAGTGACCCATGAAATCCATAAAAAATATTAAATAAAATTCATAAAATCAAAACACCAAACCGAACAATCTCCCTCTCTTCTTCCTTCTCTTTCTCCTCTCCCTGGCTCTGGATCTCCAATTCCCTAGATCTGAATGACTTCCCCACGTCCAAAACTTCCCTTTTATAGCTGCTGGATGGCTGGAATCGGTGTCAGAGTCGTAGAAGGACTCGAAGTGTAATTTTTCGCATCCGTGATCGGTGAGCCCGTAGAGGTATTTTCTCGGAAAATCCACCCCGTCCATTGGATTCAGGACGAAATTTCGGTCAAGAATGGGTGGTTTTGAAGGTCCATTGGCGTGGCCCACGAAGAAATCTCGAAAAGATCGCTTTTGAACGTCGCCGAGACTTGTTGTTGTGGCCTCCGTATCTCGCACGTGTGTAGGCATGGGAGTGGAATCTCGCATGGTTTTGTAGTTCTCATAGCCCTCTACACGATGGACGGATCAGATTGTCCGGAGGGTTGACGGGTGGGGCCCACTGTCTTCCGCAAAAACGGCCAGCGCCGTGCGTTACGCGGGCAAACGACGGAGATTTTCCTTCCGCTGCGAAGATGGTGGGGTCCACCGTGATGTTTTGTTGGAAATCCAGCCCGTCCACCAAATTCCTCTCGAAAAACCGTTTGGAAATGGACAGTTTTGGGGTGTCCATTGATGCAGTCCACCCGATTTACGCCGCTAGTCCATTCTGCTTTTGAACGGCTAGGAAAATAACCGCTGGATGTTTTCCAATTCTGCCAGCTAAGTGTGGGTTGTGTCTGCCCTACGAAGCGGATGGACGGTGTGGATTTTTCATTTGGACAGCAAGTGGGACCACAACTCGACCGACGGTTTCGGCAGCGGAAATCGCTGGACGCGAATCCGCTTTTGAGGACGAGCGCGGGTCAGCGCCCGTGCTGACCGATTGGTTGGTCCGGTGCGCCGCTGGTGCAGCGCGTACTCGGTGTACACTCCCTCTACTCAAGGTCCACCGTGATGTTTACGAGAAATCAACTCCGTCCATCCTCTTCATCTTCTTATTTTCACCGTCAGGAACAAATTTGAGGCATATCCTATTATCAGGTGGGCCTGAAATCAGTGATTCATGGGCTGATTTGTCAGTTGGAGCACTTCCCGAGATCAACAATAGCTGAAATTTAACATGTACGGTTAATTTATTGCCCTCATCTCATGTATGAAGTTTCAAGCTGATCGGATGGCGAGAACCATGTGATCTTGCATTCTGGACTCTTTTAGGGTCCCTTTGGCGTGCTTTCCTCAGATCCCAGGTGTGTAAAATCTTCACCATTGGTTTTCTGGAGTCCATCCCGTGCTCTGGTGACTTCGAAACGTTAATTCTACGCTTTTAACATTAATTTTCAATACACGCTCCTAATTTCCTCCTGTAACAAAAATATAATTAAAATCTGACATTAGGCCTTATCATGTAATAAAATAGGGCAATACTCGGGGTCTACTATGCAATATTCGACCCTGATCAGCAGGCCTAATATATGATTATGAGTGTTCTAAGGAAACCCCTCCATTATATTATGTGGTGTGGCCCACATTTAGGCTAATGTTTGTGTTTTCCCTTCATTCATATTTTTTTGATATTATGAACATGTTGGATGACAAATAAATATTACTGTGGGCCCAAGGAAAGTATCAACGGTGGAAATCATTATTCGACACTGTTTTGTGTGGCATGGTCCACTTGGGTTTTGAATTTACCGAAAATTTAGGATCAACCTACACCGTTCATCCATTTTTCGTGATCATTTTATAGAATTATCCAAAAAATGAATCATATCCAAAGATTAAATGGACCACACCACAAATAAGGAGATGAATTGACTCCCCCTACACCATCCAATGGCTATGGTTGGTGCTGTGTGGACCCCACATGATGTATGTGTTTAATCCATGTTGTCCATCTATTTTTAAAGATCATCTTATGGCATGAAACCAAAAATGAGGCATATCCCAATTTGAAATGGACCACATTACAAGAAATAGTGTTGAATGACCGTCAACCATTTAAAACATTCTGGGGGCCATAAAAGTTTTGAATTGAGATGATTTTTGTTTTTCCCCTTCATCTAAGCCTGTATGACCTAATAAACAGATTGGATGCCAAATAAAGAGTACAGTGGGCCTTACATAGGATTTTAATGATGGATATCCAATCACTATTGTTTTCATGTGGTGTGGTCCACCTGATATTTATATACCCCTCAATTTTGGGCCCTACCATGATGTATGTTTTATATCCACACACTCCATCCATTTGGAGAGATCATTTTAGGGTAATATCCAAAGATAAATCTAAAGCTCCAGTGGACCCCAGCACAGAAAACAGTGGGGATAGTGACACCCACCATTAAAAACTGTTTAATGGCCATGAAAGTTTTAGATCAAGCTGATATTTGTGTTTTAATTTATTTCATGTTTTTTTAAACTTTTGAACAGGTTGGATTTCAAATAAAAATTATGAATGCATTCCCACAGTATTTTAAGAGTTACCCTTGCGTTGGAGCCCACCTTGACGATTTGATAAATATCCATCCTGTCCATCTTTTTTTTCTAGCTCATTTTAGGATGTGGTCCCAAAAATTAGGCAGATCCACTGTTAAAAAATTCGTAGGGCCCACCATAACAAATTTATTATTGATCCAAAACTTCTGTCACCCCCAAAAGGGTTTCAATGGTAGACATTCAATCCTTCATTGCTTTTGATCGTGTGGTCCACTTGATAGTTAGATTTGTCTTATTTTTCGTCTCAAGCGTTACGACGAGCTCGTCATATGGACGGACGGTTTGGATATAACACATACCTCATGATGGGAACCACAGAACTTGTTGACGTCACCCACCCATTTCCATCGGGACGTGGATTAGCTACTGACAAGTTGAGCACGGAGACTTGCTACTTAAGTGACATCACTAAGTTCTGTGGGCCCAACCATGTTGTATGTTTTGTATCTACACCGTCCATCTACTTGGAGAGATCATATTAGGGGATGATCCAAAGAATTAGTCAGATCAAAATCTTGAGTGGACCCCATCGCAGAAAACAGTGGGGAGAGTGATGCCCACCATTAAAAAATTATAAGGTCCACAGCAGTTTCAGATCAAGCTGATATTTGTGTTTTCCCTTCTTCTATGTCTTCGCTAACACATGAACGGGTTAGATCTCAAAAAAAACATCATGATGGACCTTTAGAAGGTTTCAACGGTAGGCATCACTCTCCCCACTGTTTTCTGTGGTGGGGTCCACTCTAGCCTTGGATCTGCATCATTCTTTGGTTAATACCCTAAAATGATCTCTAAAAATGTATGAACGGTGTGGATACAAAACATACATCATGGTGGGGACCACATAACTTGGTGATGTCACTTCAGTCGCTACGCAACTGTAAGTAGCTAATCCGCGTCCGATATCAAGGTTGGTTAGGGCGCCGGCCCTAACCACTCCATCTCTCCTTCTCTGTCTACGCCTCTCCCCCTCTCCATCTACGCCTCTCCCTCTCTCTCCGCTCGATCTCTCTCTCCCCCGCCGATCTCTCTCTCTCATCTCCACTCTCGAACCCTCCCTCTCCTTTCTCTCTCGTCTACGCCTTTCCCTCTCTCTCTCGTCTCACGCCTCTCCCTCCCTCTCTCTCTCAACCCGTCGCAGCTAATCCGCGTCCCCTCTCTCTCTCTCTCTCTCTCTCTCTCTCTCTCTCTCTCTCTCTCTCTCGCCCCCTCTTTCTACTCCAAACCCTAACCCATCATCCATCGACGATGTCCATAGTCTTCCCCATCGGCGGTAGCAGCGGATCTTGTCTCAATGCATGGCCGCCCGACCTCCATCAACAACAGCTACCGTCAAATCGAAGATACTCTCTCTCGATCTCTCTTTCTTCATCTCTGTCTATCTCACTTCCCCTTTCGATTTGGGGATTTTAGGTCTTAAAGATTTGGGGATTTTAGGGCTTACAGATTTGGAAATTTTAGGGCTCCCAGATTTTAGGGATTTTAGGGCTTACAGATTTGGGGATCATAGATATATGAATTTAAATGATTTTCGGCTGTTCTTAGATTTTGATTTTGTTAAGAATTACAGATTTTAGGGATTTTAGGGCTTACAAATTTGGGGATTTTAGGGCTTACAGATTTTAGGGATTTTAGGGCTTACAGATTTGGGGATCATAGATATATGAGTTAGGTTTCTATATTTTTCTGAAACATTTTCCTTTATCCGACTTTCTTATCTCCCATTAATCTTATGCATTTGCTAATGTTTTGTGGATGTGATAGCTGGAAACACTCCTAAAGTTCTTTTTGTATAGGAAACTTATTCTCCTGTGTTTAATAGATGAAAGAATCCATTTCACAGTTCAATAGAAATCTATATTTTACCATTTTTCTTTGTTAAGTAGTGATTATTCTATGTTTCCTAATGTCATGATGTTCACAGTTTTCGTCCCTTCAATTTGAAGATTACTATGACATGCAATATGTTAAAATGTACACTATGTTCATGATGCAACTACCGGTATCGTTTTGTTATCATTGCATATTTGCATGTGTATTAGTTCTATATCCAAAATTGCTATTTGTTTCCTTGAGTGTGCTCAATGACACATCATCTAATACTCCTAATTCTTATGCAAATGGGAAGAGCAGGTACTTCTTCATTGCATGGAATTGCTGCATGCATGTAAACTCACGATGCCTCTGCTGCATCTTCATACTGAGATTCTGATGTGCCATTGAGCATGTTTGCATATGCTTCTTTTGGTTCATTCAAGCATTTATTCAAAATGTAGCCCTTTTTTTCACTTGATTTTACAAGGCAAGTTCCTCGGCTGTATAGTGAATAGATAATAGAATGCCAAGATTTAAAAGGTGAAGAGTTCATGATGTATATGGAGCAATACTGGTTGCACATGTCCTATTGAGTTTAGTCAAGTTTGGTTCAAAACCAAATATACTGACAGGTCATACTTGTTTTGAGATATCCCAAAAATCATTCGTGCATTTTAGAGAACCACTTACAATGAACCAACGTAATTAAATTCTAGCAACAACAAAGTGCTTATAACTTTCATGTTTTGAGATGGAAATTGATGTTCTGATTTAACTTCATTGCAGATTATAGAAGTTAGGAGCCCTTGAGTGGAACAAAGTGGTATTGAGTATTGAGTACAATACTATTCCAACAAGGTGAGTATTGAGTACAATCATTGCATTTTTTTCATGCAGTGATTGCACCATTCATGGATTTTAGCTGCATTTATTTAGTCCATCCTTCTTGTTATCGCAGTGGTTTTGCTGATAGTTGGGTAAGTGCTGGTGTATGTATTTCAGTCGGCATATTTACAGGATTTTAAAAAGTAAAAAGTTGTCATTTATTTTTTATTAACCAAGTCACTAAAGGATTTTCAATTTCAAATGTAACTGAAGTATTGACAGAACGTTGTCTCTTGTTGTAGTACGAGATGTAACAAGAATATACATTGATTGTGTATTTGAATTTTTTTTAAATGCACCAACCGTAAACAATTTGAGACGACGTTCAAGATATAATATCACCTGCTTATAGGGAAACATTTAATGATGTGTACAGGTAAATTCATTTTTTTCTTACTCCTTATATTGTTTTCCAGTTATATTTGTGTTGGTTTCAGAGTAAAGGTCCAGTTATATTTGTGTTGGTTTCAGAGTACAGGTAGCGATAGAAATTATTGGTCGATTGTGGCTTGTAGACAAAGGGATGAGTAACCAACAATATAAATATGGGAGGCCTTCCCCAGGTATCCAGATGCTTTTAGATATATTTATGTTGTTTTTAAATGTATTAGCTCGAAATTGATGGAGTAGATCCGGATGTGCGTCGAAGTTATTCAGATGTTGAGCGGGGGTCCCTGAAAGGTGGGAACCGCTGTTATGACCATTGTAAGACCCGTATCCTAGTCCGTACTGTTCCGAAAGCTTCCGCGATCCTTCCGGTCGAATTCCGGCAATCCTCGACCTAAAGCCAACGTTGCGCACGATCCTAAGACTAGACTTGCATGCCAAAGTCGGCTCGACCCGAAACCTATACCTTGGCGACCGCACCGTCGCCGCGGTTCCAACGTCGCGTCTCGCGCGCCAAGACGATACCCAGGCCAGGGGATGTGGGCCCGCGTTCAGTTCGAGGAAACGCCGCACGTTGTAATTACGAGAGAATCTCTACGAAACGTCAAATCAATCAATCAAATCAAATGTCAAGTACAACACCCATCCCCAAGTACAACTACCCTCCCCAAAAGTCAACTTCCTCTTACAACAAAGTACATCACTCCCATCACTCTCTCTCTCTTTCAATACCTCTTTCTCATCTCTCTCTTTCATTCTCTCTCTCTCTCTCTCATTTTCCTTCAAGCAACTCACGTCCATGGCTTCCATGGAGAGCAAGTGTGGCCCACCTTCCTACCTTCCATCTCCACCCTCCAATGATCATCTCCACCGTTGAAATGCGTCCCTCGGAGCTTTAGGATGCGTTGATGGAAGTGGAGGACCAAGAAGATCATAAGGTGGGTGATTTTATATATTTTATTTTGGTGATTTAAGGGCCCACTTATGGTGGGACCCATCTTGATGTATGCATTCTATAGGGAGGGCCTTAGTGGCGGGGTCCCTCCCCTTCTCACCTATATCTCTCCCTATTTTTCCTTGTGTGATGGCCCACCTTGTGGTGTGTATTTCACCCACGTTGCCTATCCTGTGAGCCATCCACGCTGTCCATTTATGTGGGCCCACATAGGTGGTGAAATTCCACTAATGCGTGTGTGGTGGTGTGTGCAGCGGACGCTGCTGCCAGCGTGCAGATAACGCTGCAGCAGGCAACGTCCCAGCACTCTTTGTAGGGAGGAGTGTGGGACCCACAATATTTCCTACCGGTGATGCATATATTTAATCCACACCGTCTACTCTATTTTTCATATCATTTTAGGCATTGAGCCGAAAAATGAAACTAATACAAATCTCTGGTAGGCCACACCAAAAAAAATGATATTTTAGTAGTACCAAACTGTTAGGGGCTGTAGTGATGTTTTTGTGCATTGAAAATATTAGATATTGGGCTCGGTAGACCCTTCATGAGCCAGAGAATCCAGCCGACGGAACAGATCTTTCTAATGTGGGCCCCACTTATAAAATACCTTTAAAATAAAATAAAATAAAATAAAATAACATTGAAGCAGCCGACCTGCTGCTGTCAGCATCCAAAGGACGCTGCAGCGTGCTGCTGCTTTGTTACAGGGTAGGAACCGTGGGTCCCAGCCTTAGGCCCCACCATGGTGGATGTCGAACATCTCCACCGTACATTTGATGGGCCGCACCTAGATAGTGGAGTGTTTCCAAAAAAAAAAATCAGCCGTTTACGGCACTAAGGTGGTCCACACCACCAAACAGCAGGGATTGAACGTCTACCATTGGAATCCTTTCTGGTCCAGAAGTTTTGGGTAAATATGAAATTTGTTTTTCCTCTTTGTCAAGGTCGGTGTGACCCTGTCAACGGTTGGGATGGAAGATAAACGTTATGGTGGCTCACGTGGGACCCACCTGCAAGAGGAGTGGCTGGTGTACGAACACACCAGCTATGTTGCTGCTGTAAAAGACATCAGCAAGTTCTGTGGGTCCCCACTGGCGTATGTGTTTCACCATGTTGACCATCCGTTTTGATGGTGGGACCCACCTGCCGACTGACGTAGTAGGTCCTGTGGGTCCAATGTGATGAATATGTATGCCCAAGCCGTCTATTGAAGTGGGCCCCACCGTTTTCTGGTGCTGTATACGCACCGTCCAGCTGTGGGTCCACACGTGTGGACCCACCTCATATGTATGTGTTCTATGCACGTGGGACATGCATATATTTCATGTACTTCACACGTGTGAAGATTGGCTAGGATGCTTTGCACGTGTGTAGATTGACTGGTATCCCTCATACCATGGCAGTGTGTGGGGCTACCTTAGTTTGATGTGTTGCAACCACACCGTTCAATCCATGGAAGGTGGATGCTGTTGGCTGGATTACTTCACACCAGCCGTCTGCTGATAATTGACGTCAACAAACTCTATGGGGCCTACCGTCATGAAGTGTCATACCCTCTTTGGCTGTCCAGATCATGTGGGACCCACCCCTTTTGTATGCGTGTGTATATATATATAGTTTTGGATGGTGGGCCATGCGTGTGGACCCCACCACATGTGTTATATCCCCACCGTCCGTCATCTAGACGGTGGGCCAGTTACTCACTCACCAGCTTTATAGCTGCTGGGGACGTCAGAAACGTCCGCAGGTATGGTTATAACCATAACCGTCCATCCATTTCAATGCACGTGTGGGCCACCTACATGTGTTGTGTGGGTTAGGACCCACCTGGATATATGTTTTGTATTCCTGTCGTTCGTCCGTTCTGTACGGGCGGGACCCGCTCGCTATATGATTTGTATCCACACCGTCCATTCATTTGACGAGCTCGTCTTAGGCTTGTAGCCACGTACGTGGACCCCACAACATGATGTATTGTATATCCACTCCTGTCCTTCGATTTTGCTTGTGGGACCCACCTGCAGCTTGGCTGCTACCATTGACGTCATCAAGATATGTAGGGCTACCGTGATGCATCTGTATGCTGCACCGCCCATTTGGACAGTGCTATGCAGGGGGCCACCGTGATGTGTTACATCCGCACCATCCAATCCAAAGACGGTGGGAGCTGGATGGCTGGGGTACCTCACACCCAACTATATAGCTGTTGTAAATGAGGTTTGCAGGTTCTGTGGGTCCCACATGTGTTGACGTCACCAGGTTTTGTGGGACCCCACCATGATGTATTTATTCCATCCATACCATCCAGATGGTGTTGGACGGTACTGGACAATATTTGGATGGTGTTGATTTTCAGGGGCAATGGCTGGATGGTGCTGATTTACATGGTAAACGGTTGGATGGTGATGAATTACCTGGTCAATTTTTAAACAGTGCTGATCATCATTATCGGGCCATGTGCCCCATGGAATAATAGTGTACAGTGATATACATGTTACACCTACAACTATTTAAATGATTTGTGGTGTGGTCCAAGCCCACTTGAGGCCCATTATGATACATTTGGGGCCCATGGGTCAAGGCCCATTGAGATGTATTTAGGGCCCACGAGTTGAGACCAATTGAGATATATTTGAGGCCCATTGATGTAGCCCACTTGAAGTGTATAAGGCCCATGGGCGAGGCCCAATGTGATGTATTCGAGGCCCAGGGGCAAGCCCTGATGTGATGTATATGTGGCTCATTGAGACTGTAGGAGGCCCACAGGATTTGGCCCATTGTGATATATCCAAAGCCCATGGGTGAGGCCCATCGAAATGTATCGAGGCCATTTATCGTGGCTGATTGTTAATTCTGATGGACGTGGCCGATTACCGATTCTGATTGGTCGTGGCCGATTAACCGATTAGCAATCGAGGCCTATTATCGTGACAGATTGCCGATTCCGATTGTTGAGGCCCTACATGATGCATATGCGACCCGTAGTTAGGGCTCATTATGATGTATTCGTGGCCTATGGGCAAGGCCCATTGTGATATATATTAGGCCCATGGGGCCTAACCCATCTGATATATTCAAGACCCATGTGTAGGGCCCACATGTCATGTAATTGAGGCCCATGGGGCAAGGCCCATTGTGATGTATTCATGGCCCATGGGGCAAGGCCCATTATGATGTATTCATGGCCTATGAGTAAGGCCCATGAGCAGGATCCATATGTTGTGTATATGTGGCCCTTGAGTAAGGCCCATTATGTTGTATATTAGGCCGTTGTGTGAGGCCGTGGGTCCTTTATATGTTGGCCCATGGGGTAAGGCCCATTGTGATATATTCATGGCCCATGGGGCAAGGCCCATTATGATGTATTCATGGCCTATGAGTAAGGCCTATGAGCAGGATCCATATGTTGTGTATATGTGGCCCTTGAGTAAGGCCCATTGTGTTGTATATTAGGCCTTTGTGTGAGGCCATGGGTCCATTATATGTTAAGATCTATGAGGGCCGTTCCTTGGGGCAATGTTGGTTAAATGTCCACATTGTCAAGTTGATTGTCGATGCCCGTTATTTATACTGATTATGAGTATTTGACAGCATAGCATCATGATACATGCCCATACGCATCATCTGCATGTTTGTTATGAGATGTGGTTGATCATTGCATATATCAGTGAGCATGTTTTTATGAGACTCCCTGATAGGCGGAGGTTATTTCACATGAGCGCACGGTATGCGCAGGATTGATGCATGTCTGGATTGTATGACTCATGCATCTTGCATTGTGATTTCTATACGCCCTAGCGACATCAGGGTCGTAGCCTCCACAGGCACATCGTGGATGGCCAGAGGGGACACCGGAAATGTTTGGTTCTAGCGTACGGGCACCATAGATGTCCGTAGGTGAAAATTCATAAACCTCCGTGGCCAGGAGATGACTCCAACGTCGAGACCGAGTGGATATATGAGCGCACGAGGGCCGAATACCGAGGAGGCGCGTCTCCCACGTGTCGTGGCCTCGGTTGGAAAGGAGTGGTGGCCTTACTCGCCCGAGAGCAGGGGGGCATTACTAGGCAGTTTGACCAGCTCTCGGAAATGGGTTCGCTATCGACGTGCCGGATAGGTATTGGTTGACTATTGGCCAGGCGGATAGTGAGGTTTCTTACGCTCACTTGGACTGTGCTGCTTGGAGAGAGACGGTGCCATTTGGAGTGTACTAAACCCCGGTGATAATCCCAGAGACGAACTGTACTGATATGTGGACTTATTGAGTAGGAGTTGCATGCTCATTCATTCATTCATTCACTATCCACTCGGGCTGGTGGTGCGCAACTAATTGTTGTGTGCCTTCGTTATGGCAAGGATTTCGGTTGGGGCGCGCGACTAACCTGAGATCAGGAGTTTACCACATTGAGTCTGACTATCCAAATTTAGGTATGGGACTGGTTTGGATAGAAGGCCCTTATGATGGACCCCATAGCCTGCGATACTACGTACTATCATCCCGACTTCACACTCCAGCATGGTCATTCCATTCGCACCGCATAGCGCATTACATCTACTGCATATGACATTCCGGGTTACTATGTTTATGCGTTTATACGGTCTAGATACGACTGACGGTATTCGTGCACTCATCAGGAATTGCGTACTGCATCGCATCCTTAGCATCTGATGTTTGGCTCTTTATGACTCTTCAGTTGCATAGATGTTCTATAATGCGTATTCTGATATTGATTGACTCATGGACTTGTCTGTATTTTTGCTTACTCTGTTATCGTATGATTTATGACCTTGTTAATAATGTTGTTTACTCGAATAATTCACGCTATTGTCAGTATTTCTGCTTATTTCTGATATTGTATGATTTATGGGCTTGTTAGTATTCCTGCTTACTCTGATTACCCTGATATTGCTTACTTGACACTTACCTTGTGCACACACTTACACCACCCTCTAAGCTTTCATGTTTACATATGCACGATAGATGCGTGCAGTGATGTTAGGTTGCAGCATCGTTGAGCTTGGAGCGTACAGCGGTCTTCTGAAGCTTGATTTTTATTTATGTATTTCTTTCTAGCACTGTACTCAATTGATTATATTAGTGGATATGTGATGATGATGTTGCCTTTGTGAAATGGGTAATCTTGTGGTTATGCTTAATGCGAGTTAAATGTACAAAAAAAAAAAATCCTCCTTGTAGGATCCCAGGATTGGAATCTGGCGTATGGGCGCTAGGAGCCGAGAATGGGTTACTACGGAGGCTGTCGGCACCGGATTCAGCGATCTGAATTCCTGTGAATTCGATTTCTAGGTTTGGGGCGTGACAACCATGATGAAGCTGTCCATTTTCTATGGATAGCATTGGAGGGGCCTGACTATTTGGACAGGTCGTGTTTATGTATTTGCTCGAAATTAATGGAGTAGACCCGGATGTGCGTCGGAGCTATCCGGATGAGCGGGGGTCCTTGTAAGGTGGGAACCGCTGTTATGACCATGATGAAGCTGTCCATTTCCTATGGACAGCATTGGAAGGGCCTGGCCATTTGGACAGGCCGTGTTTATATGTGTATTTGCAGGCACTACACCCTTAACCTAAACCACACCCTAAACCTATAACCTAAACCTATTCTCAATTACCTAAACTTATTACCTATAACCTAAACCTAAACGTATAACCTAAACCTATTCTCAAATCCCAAAACCTATACTTATAACCTAAACCTAAACCTAAACCTATAACTTATAACCTAAACTTAAACCTAAAACCTAGATGTATTCTCAAATCCCTAAACTTAAACCTACACCTAATCCTAATCTCAACTCCTAACCTAAACCTAAACCCAAACTTGAAAACTCAAGCCTAAACCCGATCCCGAACCCGAACCCGATTTCCTAAACCTAAATCTTAACCTATTCTCAAGTCTCAAACCTATAGCTTAAAACCTAAACCTAAACCTTAACCTAAACCTATATCCTTAACCTAAACCAAAACCTATGACCTAAAACCTAAACGTATTCTCAAATCTCTAAACCTAAACCTACACCTAATCCTAATCTCAACTCCACAACCTAAACCTAAACCTAAACCTAAACTTGAAAACCCAAACCTAAACCCGAACCCGAACTCGATTTTCTAAACCTAAACCTTAACCTATTCTCAAATCCCTAAACCTAAACCTACACCTAATCCTAATCTCAACTCCCTAACCTAAACCTAAACCTAACTTGAAAACCCAAACCTAAACCCGATCCTCGAACCCGAACCCCATTTCTAAACCTAACCCTTAACCTATTCTCAAATCCTAAACCTAAACCTACACCTAATCCTACTCTCGGCTCCCTAATACCTAAACCTAAACCTAACTTGAAAACCCAAACCTAAACCCGATCTCGAACCCGAACCCGATTTCCCTAAACCTAAACCTTAACGTATTCTCAAATCCTTAAACCTAAACCTACACCTAATCCTAATCTCAACTCCCTAACCTAAACCTAAACCTAAACTTGAAAACCCAAACCTAAACCCGAACTCCGAACCCGAACCCGACTTCCTAAACCTAAACCTTAACCTATTCTCATATCCTAAACCTAAACCTACACCTAATCCTAATCTCAACTCCCTAACCTAAACCTAAACCTAACTTGTAAACCCAAACCTAAACCCGATCCCGAACCCGAACCCGATTTCCTAAACCTAAACCTTAACCTATTCTCAATTCCCTAAACCTTAACCTATAACCTAACTTAAACCTAAACCTATAACCTACACTCATAACCTAAACCTAAACCTATAACCTAAACCTAAGCCTAAAACCTAAACCTATGACCTAAAACCTAAATGTATTCTCAAATCCCTAAACATAAACCTACACCTAATCCTAATCTCAACTCCCTAACCTAAACCTAAACCTAAACTTGAAAACCCAAGCCTAAACCCGATCCCGAACCCGAACCCGATTTTCTAAACCTAAACCTTAACCTATTCTCAATTCTGTAAACCTATAGCTTATAACCTAAACCTATATCCTTAACCTAAACCAAAACCTATGACCTAAAACCTAAACGTATTCTCAAATCTCTAAACCTAAACACACACCTAATCCTAATCTCAACTCCCTAACTTAAACCTAAACCTAAACCCGATCCCGAACCCGAACCCGATTTCCTAAACCTAAACCTTAACCTATTCTCAAATCCCTAAACCTAAACCTACACCTAATCCTAATCTCAACTCCTTAACCTAAACCTAAACCTAACTTGAAAACCCAAACCTAAACTCCGATCCCGAACCCGAACCCGATTTCCTAAACCTAAACCTTAACCAATTCTCAATTCCCTAAACCTATAGCTTATAACCTAAACCTAAACCTAAACCTAAACTTAAACCTATAACCTTAACCTAAACCAAAACCTAACCTATAACCTATAACCTAAACTTATTTCCTATAACCTAACCTAAACATAAACCTTAACCAATAACCTAAAACGTAAACCTAAACCTAAAACTTAAATGTATTCTCAAATCCCTAAACCTAAACCTACACCTAATCCTAATCTCAACTCCCTAACCTAAACCTAAACCCTAAACTTGAAAAGCCAAACCTAAACCCGATCCCGAACTCAAACCCGATTCCCTAAACCTAAACCTCTTAACCTATTCTCAATTCCCTAAACCTATAGCTTATAACCTAAACCTATAACCTTAACCTAAACCAAAATCTATGACCTAAAACCTAAATGTATTCTCAAATCTCTAAACCTAAACTTACACCTAATCCTAATCTCAACTCCCTAACCTAAACCTAAACCTAAACTTGAAAACCCAAACCTAAACCCGATCCCAAACCCGAACCCGATTCCCTAAACCTAAACCTCTTAACCTATTCTCAATTCCCTAAACCTATAGCTTATAAGACCTAAAACCTTAACCTTAACCTAAACCTATAATCTTAAAACCAAAACCTATGACCTAAAATCTTAACCTATAACCTATAACCTAAACTTATAACCTATAACCTAACCTTAACGTAAACCTAAACCTTAACCGATAACCTAAAACCTAAACCTAAACCTAAAACCTAAATGTATTCTCAAATCCCTAAACCTAAACCTAGACCTAATCCTAATCTCAACTCCCTAACCTAAACCTAAACCTAAACTTGAAAATGCAAACCTAAACCCGATCCCTAACCCGAACCCGATTCCCTAAACCTAAACCTCTTAACCTATTCTCAATTCCCTAAACCTATAGTGTAACATCCTCGATTTTCAGTATTTTAGATTTTCAAAAAAAATTCTTAAATTTTTTTTATTAACTTATAATATCACTTAACTGACCATTGGCATCCAACATTAACTTATACACGAGTGGTCCTGTCTGGTCACGATCAGATCATGTGCGAGCCGTCAAGCCAGGTAGCCCGATTACACTTAACAACAGCCCGTGTGGGCCGCCCAGCGACCGAGGAAGGTCAGAAAAATCTAAAAATTGAGGAAATCATACATCCCACTGGGCTTGTGGTCCATCGCGGACTACAGACCCAGTGGACACCCAGAACTGGGATCTGGCACTAGCCGAATGCACCTCACCAATGCCAGAATTGGAATCTGATACTTGCAAATAAAACCGAGATACCAGGTTTTCCAGCCGTCAGATTTCTTCCAAATTTACGGTGAATGTTTAATGTATTTTTCTACGCTTATCCACAAAATCTGGGTCCTGATCGTGGCACGGCGACCGTTGATCGCAAATTGGACCCGTACGACCAAATCCCGCATCCGTTCGTTCCCAAATTTTGTGTGGCCCTTCATCGGGCCATGGAGCACCAACTTTATAAATTTCATGGCCAGAGGGCCGCCAGAACTGCTCAAATCACCAGATCGGCCCCCACAGGGCCATTTAAGGGTCGGAAATGCTTTCTCAGATCATATATCCGCTCCTCCGTTTGTCCTCAATTTTTACATGGACCATAGTCAGGCCATAAGGCACTTACACGCCAAATTTGGTGGCCAGAGGAGTGATAGGGCCCTAGATCCTAGAAAGACCCTCCCATAAGTCTAGTATAGTAAAAACCTAGCCCTTGGGGCCATTTACACCAAATCTGACATTATAAAAAGGCCTCATTTGGGCACCCCCTCTCCCCATACGATTTTGCCCTAGAGAAGGAAAGAGAGAAGAGAGAAAAATGGAGAGCAATAGTGAAAGGAGAGAAGAAAGTGTGGGTGAAGAAGAGCTAGGTGGACCTTAGATCAAGGTGGGGCCCAAGGAAATCAACCATTTCAACTTCCTACTTCTCCTCAAGGGAGAAGCTCTCCTCCACAACCTCCACAATCATCCGTTGGCCGTCTAGGTAAGATCCTTCACTTCTTCTTCTAGGAATCCATGTATTGAGAAGGGATTGACATGAAATTTCTCACATGCAAGGTTTGGTTTTAGAGATTCCGGCTGATCTACCCCGAAATCCACATCTCGTACGTCGTTTCCAAGCCTCCATCAAGTCCGAGGTGCGGACTATTGTTCTTAGGTGGCCTAACACCAATTATAATACTAGCTTAATGATTTTGGATGCTTGATTGGTACATTTGAAAGCCTAGAAAATCCTAGGAATTGTAGGTTCTTGAAATTGTATGGATGCGTATGACGGTTCTTCATAATGTTATTTGTTGTTCACATGATTTCGTGTATGGATGATAACATGCTTATGCCGTGTCATTCTTTCACATGTTATTGATCCATGTTGTGTATGCTTTCATTACCCTTATGCATATGATGGCTTGAGATGGAGGAAGTGCGTAACTTCCTCACACACACCCACACACCTCACATGCACTATATTTCTTAATTGCATGCTAGAAACATCTAATTCGAATGACTGAGATGCATGGAATATGATGATGACATGTTAGTGATAGTTTGTATAGTCGGCTTGTTATGGATAACTCTCATTACATTGGGTTGGTCAGGAAACATGAAGAGATCGAAGGCGGCTTTAAGGGTAGGACCGCCTCGAGGCTAAACCCGTGGGTTGGGGCGGGCGTATTCGGGTGACTGTAGTTTGACTACATGGGTCTCCTGTGCCTGAGGTCACTCGTCTCACGCTCGCTTCACACGTGCGGTCTAGCCTACTAACTGATCAACCCTTTTTGTTAACCCTGTATGCTGACATATGTATGGAACCTGAACCACCCTTCAACCATTGTAGCCCATTGATAATCCACTTGAAACTGGTCCACAGCCCCGTGAGCCGGGCATGGTGGAATGGGACACTGTGTCCGAGCTGTCGGCCTACGCTGGGGTACCGCGCCTCCCCGTAGTGACCGCGAGCGATCCCTTCCTTTCGGCACTCATCATGTGCTTGGTGTCGGGGATGAGGAACCCGACGAGATCACGGACCGCGGGGCCTCGGCCTCACACATTGATGGGGTCTTGGCCTCACAACCAGCGTAGGGCAGTGATACGTAGGGTGAATCAGAATCCCCAACCTGCTGGATGAATGAACTTAACTAATAACTCGGCTAACACGATCGCATTGCATTACATTAGTTAGGGTGGCGACTCGGCAGTCGAGGTCGCTCTGATGGAGTGTTGTCATATGCGATCGTTAGATGGAGTCGCTTGAGGGAGCGTTGTGGCGAGGGCATGCATCATGTCATCCCGCATGCATGCATTTAAATAAGAGTCACTAGGTATTGATGATTGTCTGCTTTTCATTAAGTTCATATTATAATTGATGCCTGTTGTAACTTAAGACCAATAGTTCACACTGAGTTGATCACTCACTCCCACTCTGGGACGGTGTTTTAAAACACCAACTACACCCATTCATAGATGCGGTGACTCAGTCATGAGGAGCCTAGCGAGGCGAGCTTGGACGAGGAGGACGGACTCTCCTACTTGCAACTGATGGGCGGCTCTCCATCGGCTTGATCGGGCTGAATTTGGATTTGCCGAGCCACGGGCTCAGCTTTACTCTTTTTGGATATAGCCTTCTTTTGTTGTTCTGTTGGGCAACGCCTTGGGCGACCCTTTATTATTTTGGACCTGTATGTATGTGAGATATCCTTCATTTCAGTAGACTGGTGTGATTGTGCTTCGTACCTCAGGTAATTCTAAATTGCGCAGTTAAATTTGATTAATAAAAAAAAAATCATAAATGCATGATAAGTGACACTCGGGAACTCGAGAGTCGAGTCTATGCATGACCCCGGATTTTCTAGGGCGTTACATATAGCTTATAACCTAAACCTAAACCTTAACCTAAACCTATAACCTTAACCTAAACCAAAACCAATGACCTAAAACCTAACTGTAATCTCAAATCTCTAAACCTAAACCTACACCTAATCCTAATCTCAACTCCTTAACCTAAACCTAAACCTAAACTTGAAAACCCAAACCTAAAACCCCATCCCGAACCTGAACCCGATTTCCTAAACCTAAACCTTAACCTATTCTCAAATCCCTAAACTTAAACCTACATCTAATCCTAATATAAACTCCCTAACCTAAACCTAAACCTAAACTTGAAAACCCAAACCTAAACCCAATCCCAAACCCGAACCCGAATTCCTAAACCTAAACCTTAACCTATTTTCAAATCCCTAAACCTAAACCTATACCTAATCCCGATCTCAACTCCCAACCTAAACCTAAACCTAAACTTGAAAATCCAAACCTAAACCTCGATCCAGAACCCGAACCCGATTCCTAAACCTAAACCTTAACCAATAACCTAAAACCTAAACCTAAACCTAAAACCTAAATGTATTCTCAAATCCCTAAACCTAAACCTACACCTAATCCTAATCTCAACTCCCTAACTTAAATCTAAACCTAAACTTGAAAACCCAAACCTAAACCCGATCCCGAACCCGAACCCGATTCCCTAAACCTAAACCTCTTAACCTATTCTCAATTCCCTAAACCTATAGCTTATAACCTAAACCTATAACCTTATCCTAAACCAAAACCTATGACCTAATACCTAAATGTATTCTCAAATCTCTAAACATAAACCTACACCTAATCCTAATCTTAACTCCCTAACCTAAACCTAAACCTAAACTTGAAAAGCCAAACCTAAAACTCGATCCCGAACACGAACCCGATTTCCTAAACCTAAACCTAATATATATATATATATATATATATATATATATATATATATATATATATGACTTAATGTGGCTCCTCCTGACAAAAACTCATGCTTAAAATCTCTAAAAATCACATTTTATCCTCTATCTGAATCACGAAATAGCCTATGTTTTCTTTTGTTGTCCATTCATACTATAGAATAGACAAGACGAATATTGAAAACATGGTGCGTCCCACACACAATCTAGAACGTTGTTTACAGCTGGAGTCTCCTTTTCAACTGTTCTCTTTGGTGTGGTCTACCTGAGTTTTTTCAACGGCCTTCGTTTTGCACCCTTATGAGAAAAGTGAGGGTAAAAAAAATGGACGGATTGGATGCTATTAGCACATTTCAGTGGGACCCACACCTCAATTTGTACCTTAAGTTTACTATGCAGACGTTTGTATTGGATCCGACATACAGCAACAAATTTGCAATCGATCTTCGGAAATCGCGTCGACTCGGCCGAGTCGTCTCGGTTTCGGGGGAGTAACGAAACGAGTCACCAGACCGTAACGGGACCGAAACGAACCGGTTCGGATCGATTCGTACCGGTTTCGGTCCGAAACAGGTAATAAAACGGGCGCCTCCTCCACAAACTGTCCTCGAAACACTGGATTATGATTCGGCTTTCCCGTTTCAGATGGCCCACATGGCTGGATTCGACGATCTTCCGTAAACCGATCGTATCCGTTGGTTTCTGGCAATCCCCATATTCTGCCAATGCCGCCCGATTGTCCAGTCAAGATGCGGATTTCAGGGGCCAATCTGCAGAATTTGATCCATATGCTTACTCTCGCTTGTTTCAGGATTGCATCGCGAACGTCGATCCAATCGGAGGAAAGGCGGCCCACTGCCATGTGCTGAAGCTCGGCAATTGTCTGGATTTGTTCGCCTGGAACGGTCTTCTCAATTTGTATGTGAAATTAGATCACTTGTTAGATGCCCGTAAGATGTTCGATGAAATGCCCAAAAGAAATATCGTGTCTTTCGTGACTTTAATCCAAGGATACATGCAGTGTGATGAGTTTGATGAAGCAATTAGGCTTTTCCTTAGGCTACATAGAGAAGGCCATGAGCTTAACCCTTTCGTGTTTACAACAGTTCTCAAGTTGCTTGTGAGTATCGAGTCTGCAGAGCTTGGCCGCAATATCCATGCTTGCATTTGTAAGCTCGGCCACGATTCGGATGCGTTCGTGGGAACTGCTCTGATCGATGCTTATTCCATTTGTGGGCTTGTGGACGATGCGAGGGAAGTGTTCGATGGAATTGCTGAAAAGGACATGGTTTCTTGGACTGGAATTGTTGCTGGCTATGCTGAGAACGATTATGGGGAAGAGGCTTTTGAGCTTTTCTCTCAAATGCACAAGCTTGGATTGAAGCCGAACAATTTCACGTTCTCTAGTTTGCTTAAGGCCTGTACTGGGTTGGGAGACGTGGAACTAGGCATGAGCATTCATGGATGTGCTGTAAAAACTCGGTACGAGACTGACTTTTACGTGGGTGGCGCTCTCCTTGATATGTATGCGAAATGCGGCGACATTGAGGATGCTCGGGCAGTTTTTGAAGCCATTCCTCACAATGATGTCGTCCTTTGGAGTTTCATGATCTCGCGGTATGCGCAGAGTGATCGGGGTGAGGAGGCATTGAGATTGTTTCGTCGAATGAGAGAAGCTTCCGTGGTCCCTAACCAGTTCAGCTTTTGCAGCGTTCTGCAAGCATGTGCGGATATGAAAGGTCTGGATTTGGCCAGGCAAGCCCATGCCCACCTCGTGAAGAATGGGTTCGATTCTGATACTTTCGTCGCAAATGCACTTATCGATGGCTATGCTAAGTGTGGAAGGATGGAAGATTCGATGAATTTGTTCATTGGCTTGCAACATAAAACCGATGTGAGTTGGAATACCATGATTGTTGGCTATGTGCAGTTGGGTTTCAGAGAAGAGGCTATGAGACTCTTTCATCAGATGCTTGATGCTGGTGAACGGGCCACCCAAGTTACCTATTCTAGTGTTCTTCGGGCTTGTGCAAGCTTAGCGGCCGTGGAACAAGGGACTCAGATCCATGGTCTGATTGCAAAGTCCATGTTTGATGATGATGTGGTAGTTGGTAATGCTTTGATAGACATGTATGCCAAGTGCGGTGCCATTAAGGATGCTCGTAAGGTCTTCGACGCTATGACCGAACGCGATGACATTTCTTGGAACACCATGATTTCAGGATATTCTCTACATGGTTTAGGTGAGGATGCTTTAAAGATTTTCAAGAGGATGAGCAAAACGGAGATCAAACCCAACAACAGAACTTTTGTGGGCATCCTCTCGGCATGCAGCAATATGGGTTTGGTGGACCAGGGTCGATCTTATTTTAGTTCCATGATCCAGAGGTATGGCATCAAACCGAGCATGGAGCACTATACATGCATGGTTAGACTTTTAGGACGTTCGGGTTGTTTTGTCGAGGCTGTAAAAATCATCGAGGAAATCCCATCAGAACCTAGTGTTATGGTTTGGCGAGCATTGCTTAGTGCTTGCATAGTTCATAATAACATCGACCTTGGGAAGATCTCCGCACAGAGAGTGCTTGAAATGGAACCAGAAGACGAGTCGACCCATGTACTGTTATCAAATCTGTATGCTGCTGCAGGAAAATGGGATAATGTAGCCTCCATCAGGAAATCCATGAGACAGAAAGGAGTGAAGAAGGAACCGGGCCTTAGCTGGATTGAGATACAGAATGAGATCCATGCCTTCATCGTGGGTGATAAAACACACCCCGAGATGAGGGTAATCAATGCAATGCTCGAGTGGCTGAGCAAAGAGGTCAAGAAAGCCGGCTACATTCCAGATCTGAATGTTGTTTTGCATGATGTGGAGGCAGGTCAGAAGGAGCGATTCTTATGGGTACATAGTGAGAGGCTGGCCCTGGCATTTGGGCTTATAAGAACGCCACCTAGAAGCCCGATTCGCATCCTCAAGAATCTTCGTATATGTCAGGATTGCCATGCTACAATCAAGTTTGTCTCTAAGGTCGTTCGACGTGAAATTATTGTGAGGGACATGAACCGTTTCCATCATTTTGAGGATGGGATTTGCTCTTGTGGCGATTATTGGTGACCATGGTTCACTGAAGCCATTTAGAGCTGTTGCATAATGTGCTATAGTCAGTTTGAAAGGCAAGAACGGAATCTCACTTCAATTGGATTCCTAATCCATGAATGTCCAAAGACTAGATTGTGGTCAAAACACAATTTTGTAAGGTAAGAATGCAAGAAAAATTTTGGGTGTGTTTGGTTGCACCAGATATCATGAAATTTCATGATTAACTAGTCTACTTTGGTGCAAACTTTCACGATATTTCTTGAAATTTGGTGCAACCAAACACACCCTTGACTTAAAGTTTTCGATAATAATTTCAATCTTCTTGAATTACCGGCTGCATTGTTTTTTTTCTTTTATACGTACTGCAGATATTATGCAGCATGGACCTGGATCGTCAAGCTGAATATTCTCTGTAGAAATGCGAAGGCTACTCTCCCCATATCTGCCAATGTGGCACATGTACCCCACCGTGCATATGTTTTGGCCCAAAAATCACACAGCATGGTCTTAGGTGGGCCACATGTATAGAAAAAATATGGATGGGTGAAATGAATTGACCAAGATTCCACACTTCACACTGATATGCAGCTCACCTGCTGAGCACAATGGCCTGATTTTCTGGACACCTATATGTTTGGGCACCTGATGCTGGATCTTGAACACGTGCCAAATAGAAGGGTCCTACTTCGAGAGTTTCTTATCTGGTTTTACATGGTAGGCTGACTTCTTACCTTATTTGAGGTTTCTCTCCTTTAGATTTGGCATCAATGTCTATTTAACAGTTGTTGGCTGACTTCTATGTTGGTTTGATTGGTGATTTGATCAGTGGTTGCTGCATCTTGCAGTGCAGATGTGTTCATGGGTTCATCCATCATGAGGGAGGAGAATCATGAGATGCTGAACGGTAAGGGTCAGCTTCACATCTTTCTTTTTGTGTGGATAAGTATGAATATCTGTTTTGGTTTCCATTCGTGCCCATTTGAGTTATGTGCTTCTGGGGTTTACTCTGCTGCTATCTTAGCAGAGGGGCTTTGGGTTCTATGCCCATGCTAGCTCTATGTTCCAGTGGTTATCCTCAGTTCATATTCCTTGTACAGGTGATTATTGATGTGGCTTTGTGGGGTTGCTCTTACATTCTTTCTCATAGCTTAGTTTCAGGATCCTTCTAACTAGGTGCCGCTCCCACTTCGATCATGCTTCAGACTCTTGCTCCTGTTCATACTTTTTTTACATTTTGAAACAGATGCTTTCCCACTTCTGCACCAGAATCTATTGTCGGTTTCATGCTTCTTGCAAGTTTGCCACTACATGTTTGACCTTTTGGTTACTTATGATGGGGCTTATGAAGTCAAGCATGTCATGAAGTTTAGAAGGGATTGTTTGGGGCTTGCTTATGTGTTGAAAAAAATTGGTTTCTGTTAGTCTTAGGATCCACACACACACACACACACACACACACACAAAGGCCCCTTGATGGGGTCTATTGGTTGTTTTGGTAAGATATCCTAGCATCTGGGGCTGATTCATTTGGGTCTGTTTCTTTATTTATATTGCTGACTGTGAATCTTGAGCTTTTTGTAGCTCAGGGGTTGGCCTTTCAGGGTGTTTGTTTGTAGGCTGTTTTCTTCTTCTTCTTCTTCTTCTTCTTCTTTTTTGGTTATGTGCTTTATTCTTGTTTGTTGTTTTGTTCTCTTCTGTCAGCCTTTGGCCCTAATAATAGTGCTTCATCTTTCCATTTTTTTTGGCCACATGGTATGAATCAGGAAACACAACAACCATTCAACAATTTTGCACCCATTATGAATCTTCCAACTAGAATTCCAAAAGTCACTAATAGGCAATGACACTACTTTGATACTAAAATCATTATCATGAAAACAACACAGCCTACCTCGAAGATTACCCTTCTCGAAAATCAGGCTAATCCCCTCACTGGGGGTACCACTCTTGTATCTTGACTCGGACTATCAGTTGTTCATTCATTCCAACAGCGTGACCCACCTGATGAGCAAACAGTCCTGAACTTTGTGCCAGATGATCTTCATTGTGAGGCGTACTGTTTTCATGGTACCACGTTCCTACACAAGTGGCATGTTATGGGCAAGCCGTGGTACCTTCCTGTAAATGATTGGTTCTCATTCATCATCATCATCATCATCTAAGCCTTATCCCAACTAATTGGGGTTGGCTACATTAATCTGTTCCACAATTCCACTCTATCATGGGCCATACCTCCAGTTTGACCATAGGTCATTCCCTTGCCCTTTTAGAGCCTTCAAGTTGCGCCAACTCACTCCTAACCAGCACAGTTCTTGATCCTCTTCGCATGATCAAACCATCTAAGTCTACTTTCCCTCATCTTTACCTATTAGTGCTACTCCTAAGTTCCCTCAAATGTATTCATTTCCTAGTTTTGTTTCTGTTTCTTTACTCCTTCATTGTATGCCTTACTCTTTAATCAGTTTTCATTTTAAAAAAAAAAGAGGTTGGAGGTCTATCTCTGTTGTGTTGATCTAAGCATGTTGTAACTATCTTCTTCTTTTTCCGGTATTAGTGGTGATAAATGCAAGAGCCTAATTGTGATATCACCACTTGGTTTTACAGGAATAGAAATGACGTTTCTTCTTGTTGCTGCTCTGGCCGTATCTCAATATTCATTACCTGTAGTGGATTTAATCTGTTGCCCAAAAATGGTATGATTACTATCTTTATGATATCTCAACCATTCCATCTCAAATTCTATTACTTTTTCTTCTATTCTGAAAATTCATACATTGTATAAGTGAGGCCCACCATGCGTATGCTCATTTGGTGGGTCACCCATGTGTGGGAAAAATTGGATGGTCGGAAACAAAGTGACCAACATACACTGGTGTCCCACTTGATAAGCGAGCCAACCTGATTTTTCTATGAAGGCAAGTTTCATTGTGGGCTACCCGATGATTGATTGCACATGTGCCATGTTGGCACGTGCATGCTGAATCATCTTCCACAGTGGGTGCCTCAAAACTCAGGAAGATTTGATCAGTGAGCGGGCCACTCGTGTACAAAATTAATTGGATGGTTGAGAAATGTACCAAGATTCATCATTCAATGTGCACCTATGGCCCATGTGAGGATCGAGAAGAAGATTTGGATCAAAAGAAGTGGAATTTATATGTCTCAGTGTGCAAGCTGCCCACAAAAGAAGTGGTTTGCAAGACATGGTAGATTTTTGATGATCTATACCGTCTGCATGATGGGCCTCATCAGAATATTTTGACCATTCTATCATCTAATTATTTTCCTCCGTGTCTGTTTGGATGCAGGAAAAATTGTGTTTTGGAGAGACTGGGTTATGCCATCTTGCACTAGCTATTCTGTTCATTGTTTCTCGGATATGTTCGGATGGGGAATAAAATGGATGGTGGCACATGCAACACATATGAGAAGCTTAAGATGGCACGTGTAACACTTATAGTGCTTGTGCTCATTGACACATGTGGCATATGTAGGATGCCTCGAGATTGACAGGTGGAGTGCTTGAACAAGCATATGGAGCACTTGAACAAGGATGGTTGCACATGTGGCACATTTGACACATGTGCATTGAACATTATGTCTCCGTGTGCATTTCATGGACTTGGTATAAACTTTTCTCATCTTAATTCTACCTTTATTCACTAGAGATACTGTCCTTAGTCTACTTTAATTTTTTGAGATAGATTGTCCTTATTTTACTCAGTTCTTGTGCATAAATGGATCATAGAAGGCATAGATATAGCGAATGCTAGACAGCCTTTGATTGCTTTAAAATAGCCCCATTTGAATACAAATTGTATCCTTTAAACTGCCATCCATAGAGTCTTCTAATTTCGAAGGTATGTTTTGGTTATGAATTATCCACCGCCGTCCATTGTATGAACGGTATGGATCATTGAAAAATGCCCCAAGCTATAAAGACTCTGGTCATGGTGTAAAACTAGCAATGTGTTGTGATGTAGTGCGACTCAAGAGGAGATAAAGGGTGCACGAATATGATATTGGCACACGTGACAGATCGTAGGTCATTCATTGGTGGGCCCACCGTTAAACATGCTTCCACGTAAATCGATCACATTCGCATGATTTAAGATTTTCTGTTAGCTAACATGCCTATCTGCAGGTTGCTTGTTGGATTGCTATGTGACGACCTTAAATTTTGGTGGATTAAAAAGACTAAAATAAATATTTAAATATTTTATTTTTAAATAAAAAATAAAAACAAGTTAGTAGTTGAGCGGGTAGAGACTCTCTTAGTTGAGAGAGAGGTTTCTGCATAAGAAAAAAAAAAGAGATATGAAGCCCTAAAGAAATAGGGGGAGGACATTTTAAGAGGGCTTGATCAGGTAAGTTTCAACCCTTAAATTTTTTAAAATTTTTTATTATATTGTTAATTTCTTCCCGATCTATACAATGGATGGTGTGGATCATCCACATGATCATGTATAAGTATATAGAGAAAAATTTAACAAAGTTATACTTTATGATTTCAGATCCGGTCAGTAATATTTTAGAAATAAATTTAATGGATAGAATCTGATTGTGTTAAGATAGATCTGAATGGGTCATTTGATCCCAAACATCAAAAGATAACAGTGTCTTGAATTTCAGATCGATCTGACCATTGGATGGGCCACTTATAATGTATATCAAAGGTGGGCCCCACTATGTATGATCAGGGTTGAATATTGCATATCAGACCCGGTAATTACCTGATTTTACACACATGATAAAGCCTAACATCATATTTTAATTGTGTTTTTTATTACAGGATGAAATTAGGAGCGTGTATTGAAAAATGATGTTAAAAGCATGGATTTGACTCTCCGAAATTACCAGAGCACGGGATGGACTCCAGAGGACCAATATTGAAGAATTTACATGCCTGGGACTCGAGGAAATCAGGCCGTTCACGTTTAAAGAGGCCTGAAATTGGTACAAAATGCAAGATCACATGATTTTCGCCATCCAATTGACTCGAAACTTCATACATGTGATGAGGGCTGTAAATTAACCGTACATTTCAAATTTCAGCCCTGATCACTAGGAAGTGCCCCAACTGACAGATCAGTCCATAAACCGTTGATTCTGGGCCCACCTGATATCTGGACCTTCTTCAAAATTTACCTAGACGGTTTAAATGATATGAGAAATAAGATGGACGGCTTGGATTTCTCGAAAACAGTACAGCAGGCCCTCCATTAGAAGTGAATGTGCATTGAGCACTATTCTCCAGAGTCGCACCGAACCAAGTCGGGCGGTCAGCAGCGCTGACCGCGCATTCTCAAATCCAAAACGGCAATTGCCGTTACAGGAGTTCCCAGCCGATCGTCGGTTGGCACTTGTGGGCCCCACCCTTTGAGCATTCGAATGATCTGGACCGTTCATTGTACTCAGAGGTCGGGCTTTATCCTCACCTAGGTGTCCTTTTGGACCCATGCGTGGGTAAACACAGAGATCTCTGGTTAAACGTAATCTGGACGGCGGACCAAATCATCTTGTGGGCCACACATATTTTACTCCGAAAGTACTCATTTCAGGTTGGTTTTTCGTCATGGGATCAATGGACGGAGTGGATTTCAAAAATTCGTGAAGGACTGGGCCCCACCACCATCGCAGCGGATTCGCGTCCCCGCTCTAGCGTCAGCGAACGGACGGACGTTGGTCCGTTTTGCGGCCGGTTGTGAGCCCCACACGTGTCCCATCTGGCCAATCCGCACCGTCCACCGTGTAGACAGCTTCGAGGACTTCAAAACCATGCTACTATTTTATACCCATGCGTGCACACGTGTGCGGTACAGAGGCCACAAAAGGGCTGCCCTGTAACGTCCAAATCTGATCTTTTTGTGTTTTCTTCTTTGGGCCGCATCAATGGACGTTCAAAACTACCCATTCTTGACTGAAATTTCGTCCTGAATCCAATGGACGGGGTGGATTTCCCAGAAAACACTTCCATGGGGCCCACCGATCACGACAACGAAAGGGTGTGAAAGGTTTAGCACAATTTGAAAATCCGGTTTTCCAAAGTTGTGGGCCACCATCTTTGATCATATGGCGATCTGAACCGTCTATCATGTAGAGGACCCAAGAAAGTCCTAAGGGACGGTGTTTTTGGAATTTGAACGAGGAAAGTATGGTGTTTTGAGGTCCCGAACTTGGTCGCGAAAAGGAATTTTGTTTGCGTGCGACAACTTCCCAAATCCGAATTTCACCACTCCACCACTCCATCACCTATAAAAAGAGTTGCAAAACATGAGGAAGGGCATTCAGAAATTGAAAAAGTGGAGAATTCCAGATCTAGAGCAAAGGAGAGAAGAAAAAGAAGAAAGAAGAAAGAGAGAAATTGGTTTGATGTTTGTTATTGAATTTTATTTATCCATATGTTTAATGGATTTTATGGGTAACTAATCTCTCAGCTAGGGCTGAGATGAAACCCCTAATTTGAACACCTCTTTTTCTATGTTGATTTTATTTTAATTAGATTGGTTTGTTTCTTTCCCTAGTGTGCTTGATTGCTTTAAATTCTATACTTCTCTATCTATGAACTTGATCAGAGTCTATGGATGGATGTGGTCTGGATGCTTATTCTAGGTGCTTGTATCTGATCATGAACAGGTTCCTATAGAAGAAGAGACAGGGTGCTTTAATGAACGGTATATTCCATGTGCCCAACAAAGGACATGAGATATGTTATTCATGGCATTGCTTGAAGGAATTAGACAATCTGTATGCCCGATTAAGGACACAGATTGTGCTTTCTCTAGATAAGTTAGATCAATCTAAATTAAAGTGAATTAACAGACAAAACAAGGGTTGGGATAATTAGGGGTGGATTCGAAAGTCCTAGTGCTCTTTCTCTTATTGAATTTTCTTCCCTATCCTCAATAGTTATTTTCTATAAATTTGTGTTAGTAATTTGTTCCATTATTTGTTGAATTAGTTAAGGAGGATCACAGATTTGAATTGTGACGATCAGTCCTCGTGGGATTCGACCTCGATCTTACCGAGTTATTACTACATCACAACCCTATACTTGGGGAGTGAACAAGTTTTTGGCGCCGTTGCCGGGGACTGTTTCGTTCCAAATTGAATTTAAGATTCTCTCTTATCATAATTCATAGCTTAGGATTTTACTAACTTAGAAATTTTTTCTTTATTTTAGAAACTAACCTATTTCCTGTTTTGTAGGGTCCTGAAATAAACTTCTAATTTGGTAATCCCTTCTAAGTTTCTTACTTTTTCTAATTTCTATTAGGATTTTGTTTTTTAGAAATTTTTAGTTTCTAATTTTAGATTTAGATTCTTCTTTTAAGTAACTTTCTATTTTCTAGTTTTAGAAATTTTTTTTTTTCCCTTTTAGAAACTAACTTAGCTTTTTATTTTTAGTAACTTTCTAATTCTAGGATTTCTTTCCTTTTTAGAAACTAACTTTTTTTTAATTCTTTAGAAAATTTCTGATTTTAGATTTCCTTTTTAGAAACTAACTTATTTTTTTTTTTAGATCTCCAATTGGTAACATCTTTCTAAATTCTCCAAATTCTCTACTTTCTATTTTGAGATTTAGGTTTTCAATTTTTAGAATTTTCTACTTTCTAACTTTGGATTTGGTAACTTTCTATTTTCTAGTTTTAGACACTTTCTTTTTTAGAAATTAACCGTTGCTTAGGATTTTTTTATCATATTTTAGGAAACTTGATTTGTTTTTGTTTTTATTTACAGGAATTGAGGAAGGAAGCTACTAAGTGAAGGAGGAGCTTCTTAGATCTTCTGACTTCAATCATCTCCTTTCATGGGTTCTTTCTTCCCATTCTTATTCACATAGTTTTAACTTGTTTTTTTTTTAATAGCATAATTTCTAGTTCTAGTTTTCTTTCTCTTAGGTTGTTACTTAGTTTATGCTAGGACGTAGATCTCTAGATAAAGAACTAGCACCTTTTGATCCTGAAATAGAAAGAACATTCCATAGAAGATTGAAAGACATCCCAGTTGAAATGGCAGAAGAAAATGGAACTAAAACTCTTAGAGATTATTCACTCCTGTCCAATTCAATGCGCCTTCATGCATAGTGTTGCCCACCACCACTAAGCAAAGACACTTTGAACTCAAGACCGGGGTCATACGCTTGTTGCCTTCCTTTTATGGGTTGACAAGGAGGACCCATATCATCATGTGAAAGAATTCCTAGACATTTGCTCCACCTTTAAATTCCAAAACTTCTCGTGACGATTCGATCCGCCTACGCCTGTTTCCTTTTTCTTTGAAGGATAAGGCGAAAGCATGGTTGAATTCTCTAGAAGTTGGGTCTATCACTACATGGGACCAATTGTCTAGAAAGTTCTTAAACAAGTTCTTCCCTGTTCACAAAACTAATGCTTTCCGTAGAGAAATCACTAATTTCACACAAAAAGAGGGAGAGCACTTTCATGAATGTTGGGAAAGATGGAAGGACTTGCTTCTTAAATGTCCACACCACGGTTTTGAGAAGTGGCAACAAGTGCAATACTTTTATGACGGTCTGACACCCCAGAACCGTCGCATGGTTGATGCCACCAGTGGAGGGTTCTTCATGACCAAAAGTGATACCGAAGCATGGAAATTCTTTGAAACCTTGTGTGAAAACTCCCAGCAATGGGACTATTCAGATAGAGGTGAAAGAAATTCTCAACCACAAAAGAGAGGTGGCATATATGAGATAGGAGTCACACCAGATCTCCATGCCAAGATTGATGGCCTGACAAAGAAGGTTGATGCTCTGATGTTACATAATGGACCTCCACAAACAACTCAAGCCGAGGCTTGTACCATATGTTCTAGCTCTACCCATCCTACGCAATCTTGCCCATCTGGTACAAAGATTTCGAATTCCTCTCTGAACAAGTTCATGCTTTGAACACCTTTCAGAAACCTGGGAATGATCCTTACTCAAACACTTACAACCCAGGTTGGGCTAGGCATCCAAATTTTTCTTGGGCAAAAGGGTCACAACAAGGAGGACCATCTGGAAATCCCCCCATGCAACCTTACCCTCAAGTTGGCAATCAACAACTCCAACAGCTTCCATGATATCAACAAGTCCCTTCACAATCACGGAAACCATCTCTTGAGGATACACTCCATCTTTTGATGCAGAGTTCTCTCCAATTCCAAAAAGACACCCAACAAACTTTACTAGCCAACCAGCAAAGCTTACATGCAAATGCGCAATCCATTGCCAAGCTGAAGTACAAATGGGTCAACTAGTCCACATTGAGTGAGAGAGAGAAAGGCAAGTTCCCTAGTCAACCTGTGGCTAATCCAAAGGGACAGTATGAGATTGGCTCTAATTCTAACCAAGGACAATATCATGAGCAAGCCAAATCAATCACTACCCTTAGGTCAGGCAAACAGATTGACAACAAAATAGAGATACCTAGGGATGAATCAAATCAAGATGAAGCAGAGAGACACACCAATGCATCCAAAATTCAAAAGCTCTCTGACTCTCTAGGAACCACTAATGTGCCACCCTACGTGCCCAAAGCACCATTTCCTCAACGTCTGGCACCAATGAAGAAAAGAAATAACTTTGATGAAATCCTGGATGTGTTTAAAAAAGTACAAGTCAACATTCCGTTACTTGATGCCATCAAGCAAGTCCCTCCTTACGCTAAGTTTCTTAAAGATTTATGCACTCAAAAGCGTAAGTAGAATGTTCATAAGAAGGTCTTCCTTGCAGAGCAGCTCAGCTCCATGATTCAACATAACACCCCTCCTAAATTTAGGGATCCAGGAGCCGCCACCATTTCTTGCGGCATGAGATCATAAGATCTAGAAAGCATTGCTTGATTTAGGGCTTAGTGTTAATTTGTTACCTTATTCGGTTTATGAACAACTAGGACTTGGTGAGTTGAAACCGACTAAGGTAACATTACAACCGGCCGATAGATCTCACAAGGTTCCCGGGTGTTATTGAAGATGTGCTAATCCAGGTTGATAAATTCTATTTTCCAAGGATTTCATAGTTATAGATACTCACCGTCCGGAATCCTCATAGTCGATCCCAAATATCTTGGGTCGTCCATTTTTGGCCACATCTAATGCTATTATAAATTGCCGAAATGGAGTTATGAAGTTGTCTTTTGGTAACATGAATATTAAACTTAATATTTTTAATGCAGGACAACAATCCGCAGATTTGGATGATATATTTGAAGTGGACATGATCGAGAGTCTAGTGCAGACTCCTTCCGTACATCTTTTGAAGATCCTCTTGAGACCTGCTTAGCACAATCGGGTATGGATTTTGACATCGATAGTCCCATCCACGAAGTCAATGCGCTGCTCGACTCTACTCCTATATTGGAGACTGAAAAATGGAGAGTGAAAGTGGAACCTCTTCATCCCTCTGAGACTCTTCCCGACAAAGACAGCTTTCTAACTCGAGAAGGCAAAGAGAACAAGTTGCTTAATGTTCTTCGAACATATAAGGCGGAATTGAACGGAAGATAGCGTAAATACAAGGAGTATGCCCCACTCGATGTAAGGATCATGCTATGGAAATGTCACGTAAAATACAAAGGAAGCATGATCTTAACATGGAAGAAGTTGTTCGAGCAGTCCTTAAATTGTTTGATGATAGTGTCAATTACCTCATTTCGTATAAAGCACAGCTTTATGGGAACTCGCATCACTTGTCTCTGGGATTGGTTAACCACGTGTTGAGGTAAGTTCTTTGGCGGACCACTGTCTTAAAGATTAATGAATTCATGGTCCGTTTTCTCCGTCAAGACGTTAAACTTAGCGCTCCTGGGAGGCAACCCAAATTTCATTTGATTTCTTTTTGTTAGTTAATTCAATGTTTGTGGGTAACATTATCGCAAACCCTCACGAGACTACAACTCGTCCACTAGGGGTAACCTAGGGGTTTAAAGGCTTGTCATGATACGCTAAATGCAATCGAGAGCACCTGCGAAAGTGGTATAGGTAGGATTTTCTTTTTAGGATTTTATTTATTTTTATTTTTTGTTTTGTTTTTGTTGATATCTCTCCTGTGCTAACTCGCTTTTATGTTGATATTCTTGAGAAAGCTTCTTGATTCTTCATTCAGGTACTATCTTTCCATCACTCCTCTTTTATTTTCGTTGTCTCATATGCATTGCATGTTTATTTTTTTACATTGAGGACAATGTAGATTTTAGGTTGGGGGTGGGAAATTAGGTTACCTAATCAGTATTTTCTTAGTCTTGAGCAAAAATTGTATTTTCTTAGTCTTGAGCAAAAATTGTGAAAATTTTTAAAATTTTTCTGGAATTTCTGTTGACTTTAAAGTGATTTTGAAGGATAGTTGTGATTTTGAAATTACAAGATTCAGACCGTGAGAAATTTATGACTCTTGGATTTGGTCGACTGGCAGATTTCACACTGAAGTTTGAATTGTTAATCCATGATTAGAAGGTGTAAACATTGATTGAGCCATGATTCCACATATTAGATCTCGCTTACACATTATAAGTTTTCAGTTCGATATTAAATGGTAACTTGGTAATCATTAGGCATGAAAGGAACCAGCCTGAGAAATTTGTTAACGTCAGTTTATAAAGAAGAATTGAAAGAATAAGTCGCATAATCGTCATCATAGGTTTGCTCCCTATAGATGAAGATTCGATTCCTCATAGTTGACATATGAAAAGATTTAGGCGACAAGTTTTCACCATAGGTTTGCTCCCTATAGGTGCAGATTTGATTCTCCTCCTTGGCATACTATTCATAAAGAAAGAAAAAAAAAATGGTAGAATGAAAGGTTAATCTGTAAGGCAAGTGTTGGTTCCAGTTTTGGGTGACATGAGCTCCGTTGTTAATTACTAATGATATCATGAAATTGACAATTGGATCTTTTAATGATTGTAAGCCGAGATTACATTATTCGCTCATGGAACTCAATGTTTAAAATTGTTCTAGTTAATGGATTAATAATTTAAACTTGATTATGTAGTTTACTGTAAGCTTCATTCCAGGAGAAAATTTCACTCACCATGCATGAATTTTAGAATTTTCACATCTCAACTATCTGTTCACAAGTCACTTGAGTTTACAGGATTTGTCTTTTATTTCTGAAATTATTCTTCGCATGATTTGCTCGGGACTAGCAAAATGCTGGTTGGGGGTTGTGATCAGGGTCGAATATTGCATATCAGACCCGGTAATTACCTGATTTTACACACATGATAAAGCCTAACATCATATTTTAATTGTGTTTTTTATTACAGGATGAAATTAGGAGCGTGTATTGAAAAATGATGTTAAAAGCATGGATTTGACTCTCCGGAATTACCAGAGCACGGGATGGACTCCAGAGGACCAATATTGAAGAATTTACATGCCTGGGACTCGAGGAAATCAGGCCGTTCACGTTTAAAGAGGCCTGAAATTGGTACAAAATGCAAGATCACATGATTTCCGCCATCCAATTGACTCGAAACTTCATACATGTGATGAGGGCTGTAAATTAACCGTACATTTCAAATTTCAGCCCTCGGATCACTAGGGAAGTGCCCCAACTGACAGATCAGTCCATAAACCGTTGATTCTGGGCCCACCTGATATCTGAACCTTCTTCGAAATTTACCTAGACGGTTTAAATGATATGAGAAATAAGATGGACGGCTTGGATGTCTCGAAAACAGTACAGCAGGCCCTCCATTAGAAGTGAATGTGCATTGAGCACTATTCTCCAGAGTCGCACCGAACCAAGTCGGGCGGTCAGCAGCGCTGACCGCGCATTCTCAAATCCAAAACGGCAATTGCCGTTACAGGAGTTCCCAGCCGATCGTCGGTTGGCACTTGTGGGCCCCACCCTTTGAGCATTCGAATGATCTGGACCGTTCATTGTACTCAGAGGTCGGGCTTTATCCTCACCTAGGTGTCCTTTTGGACCCATGCGTGGGTAAACACAGAGATCTCTGGTTAAACGTAATCTGGACGGCGGACCAAATCATCTTGTGGGCCACACATATTTTACTCCGAAAGTACTCATTTCAGGTTGGTTTTTCGTCATGGGATCAATGGACGGAGTGGATTTCAAAATTCGTGAAGGACTGGGCCCCACCACCATCGCAGCGGATTCGCGTCCCCGCTCTAGCGTCAGCGAACGGACGGACGTTGGTCCGTTTTGCGGCCGGTTGTGAGCCCCACACGTGTCCCATCTGGCCAATCCGCACCGTCCACCGTGTAGACAGCTTCGAGGACTTCAAAACCATGCTACTATTTTATACCCATGCGTGCACACGTGTGCGGTACAGAGGCCACAAAAGGGCTGCCCTGTAACGTCCAAATCTGATCTTTTTGTGTTTTCTTCTTTGGGCCGCATCAATGGACGTTCAAAACTACCCATTCTTGACTGAAATTTCGTCCTGAATCCAATGGATGGGGTGGATTTCCCAGAAAACACTTCCATGGGGCCCACCGATCACGACAGCGAAAGGGTGTGAAAGGTTTCGCACAATTTGAAAATCCGGTTTTCCAGGCGGTTGTGGGCCACCATCTTTGATCATATGGCAGATCTGAACCGTCTATCATGTAGAGGACCCAAGAAAGTCCTAAGGGACGGTGTTTTTGGAATTTGAACGAGGAAAGTATGGTGTTTTGAGGTCCCGAACTTGGCTGCAAAAGGAATTTTCTCATTGCGCAGTGCGGCACTTCCTTCCCAAATCCGAATTTCACCACTCCACCACTCCATCAGCCTATAAAAAGAGTTGCAAAACATGAGGAAGGGCATTCAAAATTGAAAAAAGTGGAGAATTCGGATCTAGAGCAAAGGAGAGAAGAAAAAGAAGAAAGAAGAAAGAGAGAAATTGGTTTGATGTTTGTTATTGAATTTTATTTATCCATATGTTTAATGGATTTTATGGGTAACTAATCTCTCGCCTAGGGTGAGATGAAAAACCCTAATTTGAACACCTCTTTTTCTATGTTGATTTTATTTTAATTAGATTGGTTTGTTTCTTTCCCTAGTGTGCTTGATTGCTTTAAATTCTATACTTCTCTATCTATGAACTTGATCAGAGTCTATGGATGGATGTGGTCTGGATGCTTATTCTAGGTGCTTGTATCTGATCATGAACAGGTTCCTATAGAGGAAGAGACAGGGTGCTTTAATGAACGGTATATTCCATGTGCCCAACAAAGGACATGAGATATGTTATTCATGGCATTGCTTGAAGGAATTAGACAATCTGTATGCCCGATTAAGGACACAGATTGTGCTTTCTCTAGATAAGTTAGATCAATCTAAATTAAAGTGAATTAACAGACAAAACAAGGGTTGGGATAATTAGGGGTGGATTCGAAAATCCTAGTGCTCTTTCTCTTATTGAATTTTCTTCCCTATCCTCAATAGTTATTTTCTATAAATTTGTGTTAGTAATTTGTTCCATTATTTATTGAATTAGTTAAGGAGGATCACAGATTTGAATTGTGACGATCAGTCCTCGTGGGATTCGACCTCGATCTTACCGAGTTATTACTACATCACAACCCTATACTTGGGGAGTGAACAAATATAGCCAGATGAATAATAATGTTGTTGATATAACTGATAGGATCTCTGAATTCAAACCAACCCAATTACCTTGTGGATTCTACACTACTAGACCTAGGTGAGTAACCCAACGTGCCTCATGATTCATTAGAATTAAAATAAAATATTTGTGATTGTTTGATTGTTTGATATACTGATTGAGTGTTTTGTGCAATACTGTATGCTACGATAAATCACTTGTTAATTTGTGCCAAATTACATGACTATAAAATTGTACATTAAATTCACATATGAATGTTTTTATTAAGACAAATATCTATGACAATTATGAAAATGATACATTCATACATTATCCATCATTCATTACATATGCATTATTGATCCTAGGGGCCCTCGATGGATGAAACGTTAATCCTAGGGGTTCTCTATGGAAGAAATGTTGATCCTTGTAGAGCGTTACCAGATGCAGGATATGCCCAAGCCTACCAAAAGATGGAAGCCTACCCAACGGGTAGATGCGGGTTGACAACCTCCAACCCAAGCAGATGGACGATCATCCCATATGATGCATTCATACACCATTTGCATCCATATCATTGTGCATATATTTTTACATTTAGTGCTTGTATTATTTTAATTGTTATGATTATGAACTATGTTGGGTTATTTCACTAAGCCTGGCCAACTTACCTTTTTATTGATGAAAAAACTGTACAGATAAGCAATTAGCTGATGAATTAGCGCATGAACAAGAAGTTGTGACTGAACTGGTGCACGACATGCGTGAGACATGGTCATATCTGTCAGGAGAGGAATTGACTGCATTTGGACTGTTTATAATTAATTAATTAGAATTTACTTTGTTATGATGATCTAATTTATATATAATGAATGATGGTATTATTTGTAGGATTTTTGAATATTTGATTGATTTTATTTAATTAAATTACTGTATGTTTATAGCAAGTATTCATTGGTAAGCAATGTTGATTGGTAAATGATGTCTAATTTGTGCTAATTAAATGTTTATGTATAATGAGAATGGACGGATGCCGGTGCTTAAATTATTTGTGTGAATGATTGTGAATGGACCTAATTGAAATATAAAAATAAATATTACTTTTGACTCTTAATAACCATATAATGGAATAAAGTTAATACATTTTGTGTATGAGTTACTACTCGAAACTCGGGTCTAAGGGTGTACACTTTGTACTCAAATTTCGGGGCATGACAACTATAGCGGTCCATGGTAAATCTCGTGGTATGGCCCACCATAACAGGCCCACTAAACAAATGGTTGCAAGACAGCTGATAAAACAACCTTTTTATTGTATGTAATAAAAACAGCAAGCAATATGTATGTGCAAAACGAGGCCATGCACGCCACAGCATCTACCAACATGGAAAATGTGAATGAGATCCAAACCATCCGTAAGGTGGGTCACATTCTTTAGATGATCTGGATCAAAATCAGGCCGGTCAGGTCAAATGGGCTGCAATTTCCAAGAGAAATGGACGGATGGATAAGCTCTTGAAAAGTTTTAACTGGCCAACTATTTCTAACATTTGTGGCACACCTGACGTGGAAATCATCCTCGTTTCTTAGCCGTGGGATTTAGATGGAGGGAACCCCATGATAGGTGGTTTGGATGTCATGCTTGCCACGACTATAACTAGAAAGAAATTGGTAGTTCAAATCAAACCATAGAAACTATGGTTCCAACTTAGATGTAACATGAACGAAAAAAAAAATCTTTTTTATCATTTGATCGGTTGACATTTATTGGACGGTGAAAAATGAAAATATCTAATGGGTCTATTTTAATAAACAAGTATACAGGAATAAGAGGTTAGGATTGTTCAATCAATCTGAATTTTAGATGGACACTTCGAAGTGCCTGAGTATCAAGCGCCATAACCTGCAGAGCATCAAATACCCATTTGTTCTAGGGTTCCTTAGGCGTATAGGCCTCAGGTTTCAGCCAGCAATTTTATTCGCTGCAAAGAAACTTTATTTGTTCAACTAGACCTAAGGTTGTACGGATAAATTAAAAAAGATTAAAACACCCCTTCTTCTACCACTACTTACCCTGACAGTCAATGGCGTATTTGTTAAAATAGCAGTAGCCGCCAAACCATAAGGCCCTGTTTGGGCAACAGGATTAGAAGGGATTAGGTGGGATTGGATTCATCTGGTTCCGTGCCAATTTCACTCCTTGTTTGGCAAAGCTTGGAATTAGATAGGATGGAATTACAGTGGGTCCCGTGCCAATTTCACTCAATGCTAGCAAGTTGTGTAGGTCCCACCCTGATGTGTGGGCTATATCCACACCGTCCACCCATTTTTTGAGATTATTTTAGAGCATGGGCCAAAAATCGTAATTCTAAAGCTCCAGTGGACCCACCATATTGAATACTTACCGTTGAAAACTTCTTTGAGGCCACATGTTTTGATCTACTCATTTTTCTATTGCCCATACCATAAAATGAGGTTACAAAACAAATGAACGGTTTAGATATAATACATATGTGTTATTCTGATAATTTCAAATGATGGTGGGTATATCCATTCAATGTACCACCGTATTACCAACAAAGCATAGCATTAATCTAATCCCATGTAATCGGGGGACAATCCCTGCCATGGGTAATAATGATGTTTTTTTGAATACAATCCCACCTAATCCCTTCTAATCCAGTTGCCCAAACAGGGCCTAAAAAGTCGCTTTTTCCTAACTAAGTTTTCGGCCAGCGAAAATAAAAAAGCATCGTACGGACTCGTCCGTTCCTCTAATTATTTCTGTGTAACTCAGTACCAGCGAGTGACGCTACAATGGCACAATTGTAAATAGTAGAGCAGAGAGACTTCAAATGCAAAATTGAGGGTTTCTTTCCCTCTTCTCTTCTTCTTCGTCGAGGCAAGCTCCTACAGTCCGTCGAGTCAAGCTCCGTCCATCCGAGGCAAGATTCTACCGTCCTCCGCGGCAAGCTCTGTCCATACGAGACAAGATCCTACTGTCCGTCGAGGCAACTTCAGTCCATCCGACGAGAAGGTATTTGTTTTGTTTTTCTTCATCCCTCTCTCTCTCTCTCTCTCTCTCTCTCATGGAGGGAGCGAAGGGGCCCTCTTCCTGAAAGGGACCTCGCTCCCATGCATATAAGTGGGGCCCACGACTGGTGCTTCTGTTAGGTGGGGCCCACTCTTCCATTTCTTGTGCACCTCCTGAGCTCACGGTGGGCCCCATCAGATTGACGCTTCAGATCATCTGACCATCGTATGTGTTGTATGTGTTGCCTGCTACTGGGGCCTGCACGCTTAGTTCGATGATTAGCATTGTATGTGTTGTGCTTTTATGCTGTACAGTCCACCATAGGAAAATTACACTGAACAGATGATTGTATCTTTAGATGAATTTAGAATGATGAAAGTAAGATTTTCAATGGCTCACAATCTGGTCTGTGTTGGCTGCTACTGGGGCCCACATGCTTAGTTTGATGATTAGCATTGTCCATGTTTGTGCCTCTATGCTGTATGGCCCACCATCGGAAAATTACACTGAACAGATGATTGCGAACTATCTGTAGATGAATTTAGAATGATAAAAAGAAGATTTTCAATGGCTTGTATTCAGCTCTAAAATCAAAGGGTGTGATCATCACTTAAGCACAATCACGCAACAATAGCTTATTCATAGTAAAGAGAATATGAATGGTTCAATTCACCGGAATGTGAAGACCATTGGGTGGCGACATAGGGTCTTGAGTGACCTCCTACTCTGATACTTGATGCAGGATCATTAACCACTTGCTCTAAAAGCTCTAATTGATAATCCATGGCTAATTAATTCCTTTATCTCATAGCCCAGGCCCCACATCGCATGAGTTGGGACCTCAGCCGAACTCCCCTCGTGGGCCCCACATCACATGGGTACCGCCTCACACGAGCCACCCACCTCACATGAGTGGGACCCGCCTCACACGGGCCGCCCACCCCGACTGTGCCCCTGCATGCCACAAGCAACCCCACTCGAGCCGGGTGTGAAAATGCCCCTGCATTACGGCCTCTTTTTTTTTTTTTTTTTTGTGAAAAAAATTCTGTTTCGGCCCCATTACAAGGATGACGGGGTTGTTACGGGCCCTTTTTTTTTGGTAATGGCTGTTTCAGCCCCATAATGTGTAATTGTTATCACCCTTACATAGCCCTTTTGGCATACCATGACGTGGGTCCATGTAACTTTACCTAGTGTACAAGGGTTTTAGGTTTCAACAAGTTAAGCCCATGGTTATAAAATGTGAACCACTGCTATTTTGTGTCCCAACATTGATAGACTACCTCATAATTTTCTTGATGGGACACGATCATCTTTTATAAGTGGTCTATTCAGCTAACGGTTAAGAAGACAAATTACATTCAACATCAAACTAAAAGAATCCTAATATTATTAGACAAGATTTTCCAAATCTTGATGATTTCTGTGGATTTATCCATCGACAAGTAGAATCAATAGACAAATGGTCTGGATGACGGAACTGTGGGCCCCACTTATCACAATGAAAAAAACATGTATATTTTACTCACAGCCCAATTTTATTGATTGCATTGCATCAAAGCTGAGCCTGGAAGGAAGTGGACTGATAGTGAGGGCAAATTGCAATTTACTCAAGTTGCTTTAATATCCAGAATTTGGGCCTTCTTTATTTATAAGTTATAAGGTCTTGATGCAGTGAAGGTTAACATGACCAACTAGTTCATGCAAGTGGGGCCTATGCTTAGGTGATCCAAACCATTGATCTCATTAGTCTCACCATCAAACGAAGATGCTCCAAAAATCTCCCATGGAGAAAGGCAAGATTTTTGGGGTATCTCACATGTTTGGGATCATCATTGCCGCTCTTTTTTTTTTCCCCTTCATATATGAGAGATCATAGGCCTAGCATTTTTGGTCCATACTTGCTTAGGTTGTACCTCAACTATTATATATTTGAAATTACACACACAAACACGCGACTCACCACCTTCCAAGTTTGACTAAAGTCAACAATGGTTTGTACAAAGAGGCTTGTTCCTCGACACGTCCTTGTTGAATAAGCTTATTCTAGATTTGCTGCTCATGGGGTTCACTGGGCATGTGTACGACATCCAACCTCTCCAGCAAGTCACCCCACCATGAAAGTTGGATGCCCTCAAAATCAGGCCGATCCAACCATCATGTGGGCCACCACGTGAATCTGGAGGTCTTGGGAGACTTGTCCATTGTTTTCTATTTTGGGGGCCACTGTGTTGATTATAAGACACCCAACCCATGCATTACATGAGCCCCACCATGATTATGGGATGCCCAATACAATCATTAGTTGGTCAACCAAAAAAAAAAAAAGTTGGTCCAAACCATAGAAAGCAGTGGACAACCATCCAAAACCTCCAAATTCATGTGGTGGCCCACATAATCATATATGGTATGGCTCTGATCAAATCAATTTATCAGACTCACTTGTACGAACTGAAAATTTCTGAGTGTACCATACAAATTCCAGGATCCAAGTTTACTGTATTAACCATTTGCAAGCCTATGTCCCTTTTGCAGGTTCCATTTGTGTTTCCTTTGTGAAAGAGATTCACAGCAACCATGAAAATTTCTAAGGGAACGCTGGCATCTTTGAGAGCCTTTAGCTCTCTCCTTCTTACAAGACCACCCTGCACATCTCGTCCTCTCCATTTCCAGTCGATTCCTTCCTCATATCTCCTCCCATCTCTTCCTTCTCCTCCTGTCCATCATCATCATCAAACTATCAATTTCTCATCCCAGCCAAACTCCATCTCTGAATTGATTCTCTCCAACCCATGGTCCAAAGACATCGAAGCTGAGCTACAAAGTTCCATCCCCTCCCTAACCCATGAATCTGTGCTATACGTGCTGAAGAAACTCCAGAAATCCCCCCAAAAGGCTGTCGATTTCTTCAGGTGGGCCTCTGTCGAGAAGGTGTCGAGCATCAGTGCTGCCACATATGGTTTGATGCTCAGGATCTTGGCTCACAAGGAATGGATGAAGGAGTTTTGGATCATGGTCTATGATCTTTCCAGCCAAGGTTTTGAGATCGATAAGGCAACCTACGATACACTCATGAGTACTTTTGGGAAGGCAAAGATGGTGGCTGAGACTGCAGCTTTGTCGAAACTCTACTCTCAGATGGCGGAGAAGAGTGCGACTGATGTGAACGTGAATGCTGTGATTGGGATCGTTTCAGGATCTGATTGGGATGAAGATGCCAAGAAAAAATTGGATGACCTTAAGCTTTCGTTGTCGGATGCTGTCGTGGTAAAGGTCTTGAGAGAAGTCCGCCAGTACCCTCTCCGGGCATTGGGATTTTTCAATTGGGCTGGGAAGCAGCCTGGTTACGAGCACAGCGCAGTCACTTACAATGCAGTTGTGAGGATTCTCGGGCGGGAGGATTTTATTGAGCAGTTCTGGAGCATGGTCAAGGAAATGAAGAGCCAAGGGCATGATATGGATATTGACACTTATATAAAGCTATTGAGGCAGTTTGTGAAGAGGAAGATGATGAAGGAAGCAGTCGAGCTTTACGAGTTTATGATGGAGAGCCCTTATAAGCCTTCAGCTCAGGATTGTAATGTGCTCCTGCGGCAGATCTCGCTGACTGGTAGCCCGGATCTTGATTTGGTTTTCAGAGTTGTGAGGACCTATGAAGCAGCTGGACACTCTCTGTCGAAGGCTGTTTATGACGGGATTCATCGATCTTTGACTAGTACGGGGAGGTTCAACGAGGCAGAGAAGATTCTGAAGGCCATGATGGATGCCGGGTTCGAGCCAGATAACATAACTTACAGCCAGCTGGTGTTTGGACTCTGTAAGGCCGGGAGGTTGGATGAAGCATGCAAGATGTTGGATGAGATGGAAGTGCGGGGATGTATTCCAGATCTCAAGACATGGACGATTCTGATCCAAGGGCATTGCCTTGCAGGCGAGGTGGACAAGGCGCTGTCCTGTTTTACGAAGATGATGGAGAAGAACTGCGACGCCGATGCTGATCTCCTTGAAGTCTTGGTAAATGGTTTGTGCAGTAAGAATAAGGCAGGCGGTGCATACACCCTGTTTGTTGAAATGGTTGAGAAGGCTCGTTTGAGACCTTGGCAGGCCACGTTCAAGCATTTGATACAAAAGCTGCTGGGAGAGGGGAAACTCGAAGAATCGATGAAGCTCCTACATCTAATGAAACGCCACAACTTTCCGCCTTTTGGGGACCCTTTCGTTCACTACATATCCAAGTTCGGGACAGTGGAAGATGCTGTTGGATTCTTGAAAGCATTGACCGTGAAGCAATCCCCGTCATCTTCAGCATATCTTCATGTTTTCGAATCCTTCTTCAAGGAAGGTAGGCATTCTGAGGCCCAAGATCTGCTCTATAAGTGTCCCCATCACATCCGTAACCATGCTGACATTCTGCAACTCTTTAGTTCTATGAAACTTAGAAATGCTGCCTGACCATTCATTAACCCGTCCGGCACGTCATGGATATGTCTTGAAATCTTCATCTCTATTGTGCATGCTTAATGTTTTAAATGGATGCCTGCCTTCAGTTCTAGTGACAACAATTGAGATTTCCTTTGAGAAAGAGATACATGGTCGGGAATGTTTATTGATTCTATACAGAAATCAAGGGTTTAATTCACAAGACATCTTATCAATGCGGTTTGTGCAATGAAAAAAAAAAGCTTTTCGACATGAGCTTGGGGCATTGTCTATTCAGCAGAATGGTTTGATTCCTCTATGATAGATTGAACTGGCATTATCAGGATTTTGAAAATACGAGATTACTAGTTTGAGCACTTCACCTCTAACAGTTAAAGACTAGGGTGTTTCAAGTAGTGAGGATTAAGATTAGAAGTTTTCTTCAATGCTACTTGTAGCTATTGAAGTGCTTTTCTTATTGATTGGATATGGTTTCATTGTTCACCATCGTGCATAATCTTTCTTTCCTTTTTTAGTTCATTTTTCGAAGTGAATGTATTATAATTACTAGTGTAGGATCTAATTGCTTGTCTTCTCTTCAAAAATAAATAAATAAATAACTTCTTGTAATCATTATTAAGAAAAGTATCATGATTTGTTATGCTTGACTTTTTTTAATGGTAATGGGAGAATTTTCTTGAGTTGAAACAGTGCAAAGGCTGCAAAAGAGATGGGGAATGAGTGAGATGAAAAATCATCCCATTTATTCCTCATTTACATTGAATCATAGCTCCCAAATAAACCCAAAATATCTTTCCAACTCCATCCCCTTGAATTGGGTACTTCCCAAGGACCGAGACACCGCCCTCCTTTTGCCCTCTGGAAAACCATTTCAGCCCTTTCTGACTTTTATTGAAAGTCCTATTGATACGTTCTCTCCATCAATTTATCAAATGCAGGTGGTGTGCTCTCCACCTTTCTCAAAAAATAAATAAATAAAGTTTCTTCGTAAGGACCAAGATACGTACAAGAAAGAGCCATAGAACCTTTGGGTATAACTGTATAAGTAATTCTGATATGCACATAGTTTTGTTACAAAAAGGTTGAGCTTGATCTAATAACATCGAGTGTAATTTAATCCAATAGTAGAATATTTGTTGTTTTCATCATTGTCGTGTTAGTGAAAATTCGCTTATGTTATTTTATTTTATTTTTTAAAGTTTAAGATCAAAATGCAATTAAATTTAAAGAGGTCAAAATTTTCGTTTTTTTATTTTGTTTCTCGTTTTCGTTCTTCTTCAGCTGCTGAGGTGTTTGCTTTTGTTTGATTTTTTGTTAGAGAGGTCAACATACTCATAACTACTAGTGAAGTTTTATATCAATTGTGGAAACCTACATTTTTTACATGCTGCAAAAGATGTTCTGTATAATTGGCAACGTTCAGTATTTTTCAGTGTGTGTGTGTGTGTGTGTGTGTGTGTGTGTGTGTGTGTGTGTGTTAATTCATTGAAGTGTGGTTTTTTAGCCATTTATCATGAAACACCACTCATCACGGCACATAAATTAAAAACAAGTTTTAGTGATGAAGTTTACAGTTACATGTACTCATTTCCATGTTAACAAGATGCAAGAAATGTTTATGGGGTGATTAATCTCTGGTTTAGGGTTTAGGGTTTTAGGGTTTAGGGATCCGGACTTGAGCTGGTCACGGAGCTCTCAACTGAGTTGTTTAGGTTCTGGAATTCCATCTCGTTTTGGATCTCAGGTTGGGTCAGTGGGGTTTGCGTTGCGGCGTTAATATTTATTTATATTGATGATTTCAGCAACAAAATGAGGTTTCCTTATCCTTAAACATGTAAGAGAACTCATTTTCACACCATACGAGTGGGACGTGTGTGCATCTAATCCATCCATTGGGTGGGGGCCAACCATGTAAATGCTCTTATTTTTCACCAACCCAACTCAAAATCTAGATCCAGAGTAGACCTGGACCTAGCAAGACCTGAACCTAGTTAGCCTGGGGGACCTGATCCGTTGACAGCCCTAGATGCACAGATCATCTCAGGGTGGAGCTGTGGGCTGGTATGATTGATGACACATCTGGCATTTTATTAATGAATCTTGAAGTTGTTTTTGATCACTCAACCCAAGGAGAATGCTTTAATATTCCATGGAAAAATTCTTTTTCTATGGACTACTGGAGGAAAGGATGGACCAAAAACATTTTTTGTTCTAGGCAGCGAAACTCAGTCATGTCTTTTTGATGATTCGATTCTGTCCTTAATAGCATCGAAGGCGTCACTGTAAGAAATATAGGGTGAGTTGGGTATTTCCAAAATCATGATTCATTGCAATGCTGTAGCAGTTTGTCCAAGGTTGTGTTTGGGTTTGTTTGTATGAGGCACTGTTTAGTCACCGGTTAAAAAACGAGTTCATCTCTCTCTTTTTTTTAGTTAACAGAGGATTGAAAAATGATCTTAATAACCCATAACTTATATAAACTATGATGTCTAATACATAAAAAGTATTAACTAAAATGAGATGAAATCATTTGTAAGTGGCAACCAAACAAGGCCAGTCACTCATCGATAGAAAATAGAAGCTTTCAAAGATGCCTTTACATCTTACTAGGTTAGGCATACATTTCATGGGTTACAGCATGAAAACGACACTGATTGCATTACTTAATCTAGCCAATTTGGACTGTTTTATGATTTTTGCTTCTCCAGAGAAGATGAGACGCTCAAAATGAAAGTGTTCGTAACATATACCGAAAGGGTACCAATTGATGCCGACCATTAACGACTAGTTCGAACACCAGGAGCTGTCTGATCCCTTATTTGACTACCCTTGGGGACATCAGGTGGATATGTACGGATTCCCCCCGGGAGTGTCAGGTTGCTATTCCTTAGGCAATCGACCGCCACGCCTCACCTGCCCGTGCCATCCACCCAATAGGAATCTTAGACCAACTACTGGTTGGACTGTCAAAGTGTCCCAATGCATGGGACCGGCACTATCCCCACATGGGCACTCAAACCCATTATCTCGGTGTTTAAATGCACTCTATCTACCACTGAGCCATGAGTTATAATCTGGAAAGAAAATAGGTTTTTTAAGAGTTGAACCCAAATATCCCATCGTCCATTTTCAATGGCCTAACATGTTCTATGTGTGCTAATATACCATATGAGCCACGTCCTACATGTCATCCATCCATCTTATCTTTCAGCACCCCATGTCCTGCCATCCATTTTCTCTTTCAGCACTCCATGTGTAAAGCACCCAAAATGCGCCAATGTGGTACATTTACCCTCCTCCATCCACTTCTACATATATGCCACATGTGCTAGTGTGCGTATATGCACAAGTGCTATAATCTGGCTTCATGTGCCCATGCGTGTCAAATATGCCAATGTATCTCTTGTTCACATGTGCCAACATGCCAATGTATCTCTTGTTCACATGTGCCAACGAATATCTTCAAGCACCTTACATGCGCCACATGTTCAATAATTCCGCTTCAACTACCCTCACATGATGCCATGCCGCATGTGCTATTCTCCATCTTCAAGCGGCCTTGACATAATAGTAACTGGAAGGAGATTATTTATTTTACCAAATAAATATGGAAATAGGTTCTAAATTTCTAAGATATCTTATTGGAAAACAATCTAGGAAAACAATGTTCCTAGTTTCACTATTTCATTTCCCATGCTGTTCACAAAATCTTACGCGTTGGATTGGGGCTGCAAATGTTTTGCTTGAGATGTTTGGTGGACTAGGAGTGATCTCAAAATAGCGTGATTTTTGGTACGTTCCCTTTTCTTGATGAGGCACATCAGATGAATGGATTGGATGGCACATAGACACCACGGTGAACCCCACATTTAACTAATGGCAACGTCCCCATCCCAGATGTTCTCCATGGTGTGGCCTACTCGAGTTTTGGATCGGCCTGATTTTCGAGTTTTGTGGTGAAAATGAGGTAGTGGACCTGATGGACGGGTAGATATCATGCTTGTTCCTCCCGCTTGGCAGTAGTTGTACCCCACCGTGTATATACAACGATTGTAGGTGATCAACTGTCTTGTAACAGATGCTGTAAGATAAAGACGTTTCGGGGATTTTATAGGTGGTGGTGAAATTGCAGTCTCATATAAAGGCCCAAATGGGCTTGTGAAGTTGCAATTTGATCTGATTTGGATTTTGGATGCTGTCAAACATCACCATTAGATATGCAACTTTTACAATGTAATGGGCCCCACTTGTTTTTGGTCAAGAGTCTCTGTTCGAAATTCAATCCGTTATAGAGACATTGATCAACAGTCCATAATCTAATCTAATAGCTATACTAATTTGCATGATCATGCCTAAATCAGATCTTACTCCAACAAAGGTCTGTTTTGGTGGCCAAAAGGTATGTTAGACTACATTTGAGCTCCTGTGGGGCCTACTGTTATGTTTCTAACATCCACTCCATCCATCAGTTATGCCCCCTTTATATTCACCATACAGCCTGAAAATCGGGCTGATGTGAAGCTCAGGTGGGCCATACCAATGGGAACAACATGATTTTGAGGCAGACCCCTCAGACATCCAATGGCCCGCAAGAATAATCAAATGGGCCAGCCCTTTGATGCAGGAGTTGGGACCCCTACCGAACGCGAGATCGTTGTGATCACATACAGTTCTTTCTCTCTGGGCAACATATGTAGAATATCCAAGCCGTCCAAAAGGTGGATCTTACTATGATGAACACCTAGTGAGAAAATCAGGCCACTAAGCTTTTCCGTCAGGAGACGGCATTGAAATCAACCAATCGTATAACTCAATACTTCTGTGGCCTACCCAATGAGTAGATCGTTCTGATTTTCTGGCCAAGTGATCTTCATGATGGTGCCCCACCCTTTGCAAGGATTCGATTGCCCACACGTGACATGTTGGAATGGCAGGAAAGAAAGGGGTGGATGTGAAACCCATGATACAGGGACTGTATGTGATCATTTCTGGATGTGGAAACCCTCTTTTTGAGTGGAGCACCAAGCAAAAATTGAAATTTTGAATGGGGCCCACTCAATGGGTCTGGCTGATAAGTTCAAAATCCAGGCCCAAACCAGCCCACTTCACCACTTCTTCTGTGCTGCTAACATTGAAAAGTTTGCGTTTGGTTGCACCAGATATCAAGATATTTTTCACCAAATTAGATTGAATAATCATGAAATACAATGAAATTTCATGATATTCGGTGCAACCAAAAGCACCATAAAGGACGGCTTAGTTTTCCAACTTCCTAACAGGAGGTTGCAACTTAATGATGCAATTCAACGTTTACATCTAAATGCCATCTAAGCTTCTTGATTCCTCTATTATTGTCATTTCTAGATTTGTTAATAACTTATTCAGGACATCTCTTTCGTCGACAATCTTAGTAGGGTGAGAAGCATATAGTAACTCAAATTAAACCATCCAAATTGTGGGACCCACTATAGAGAGGTCATCATCGAAAACAATCCTAATCTACAATCAATAGGAATTTGCTTGTCGAATTCCGAATATTGACTATTTTTCAGTTCAAATGTCCACTAATCAGCTAGTTAGGAAATTACAATCCCGTAACCTTCGCTTCCTTCGGAGTCATTTAAATTGAGGGCTTACTATTTGGACAGTTTAGTTTAAGTCACCTGTATCACAATTCTCACAATTGGGAAATAGCCCTAAAAAATCCAACTACATTCCTTTGAAGTTCAACTTGAAAATAAAACAATTGCAATTTGGAGTCTCTACCATCATATATGACAATCAGAGAAGGAAATCACCATTTTGGTTATTTCCACCTGTTAGATCAATAACCGTGGTTCGTTGCAAAAAAAACATCCAAACGCCCCTTTTCAAATCCGAAAGGGCCAGCTACTTTCACATTTTCCGATCAAGCAGGATGTCTTTTTCCAAACTCGTATCACATTCTAGCACTTCAATCCCAAAGGGGGGAAACAATCTATCCATCCCGTGTGATTTCAACCATGTCAAGCCAATGACTAGAGGCATCAGGGCACAACGCCCTCGATCTATTGTCAACTGCTTCGTTGATTCATGCATATGAATGGAGAGGTCTTAGTGGATCATTTTTGGTAAGCAGAAATGCATATGCACTGCCATTTTACAGGTGCAGCAGTTAACATTCAATATAAAAAGGCAAATATTCAATGGGTAGGATCTTCCATCTCAGATACCTTTGGTCCATGAGTAATCGACAGGTGAGACCCGCCATACAAACCGTTTGGATCACTGAAGAATGGATCCGACCTGCACAAAACTGTAAGAAAAATGGAGCTTGAGCATTGTATAGAATTTCCTAGTCATCAATCTAATCTAAGCATGAATGGAAAGCACAGTTTTACACCAGGAAGCAGCAAGAGAGACTGAGGTCAAACAGACATGGCATGCATACATGTACGAGATCCTAACCATTTATCTGTTGGGCATTACTATGGATCGAAAATGGCCCAAAAATCACACAGGTAAGCTCATCCTAGGCTCCAATTGGACAATTTTATGATACCGGTTGGGCAGTGAGAAAAAGAAAATTCCTGCCAAAGGTTGACGCCCAACTTGCACGAGTCACAATCGACAGCTATGATCATCTGATCGGCGTGATTTTCAGCGCATAGCCCATCCACAGTAGAGAACAATAGATGAACAGTTCCAATCTCATACATGTTCATTTTTAGCACTGGATCCTTTACCTTAGTTTTATTAGGGTTCAATGCAAACAAAATCAAGGAAAGCTCAAACAAGTTTCAATACCTCACTCAAATTAATGCAAGAAGTAACTTTGAACTAGATAGGCCTGTTTGCATTGTGAATTACAGCCGTAACGTAATGTGAAACGCTCCATCATTACAATTTTACAACATTTGTTTAAACACATAATTCAGCAGTCAAATGCAAATATAATAAGAAATAAGGAATTTATAATCATTACAATTTTACGCTATATTGCCATGGAAATCTCCTGTCCAAACATGCACATCAGTGTATTTTTCTTATTAATTTGACATTTCAGTAATGCACAAGTATCATCATTACGATTTTACCACTCCTATCCAAACATGGGAATGACCAATCAAATTACCGATTTTCCAGGAGAGAAGTATTGTAATTTGTAGTCATTGCACTTCTAGGCCATAATTCGCAATCCAAATAGCCCCCTGTCTTGGTCAGAATTCAGGAAAAGAACCGTCTAATCGAGGCCCCCTTTGGTGAGCAACTGTTGCCTGTGTACACATAAATGACATCCAATAGCAGGGGGAAAAAATCCTCTAAGTGGAGTATTTACATGACAAATCTCAACCTCGGAACAAAACCATTTACTGAAACTACGTCGACGACTACTCTCAGCACACATATTTCTCGCTATCTCCTTTTCTTGGCAAGAATAGTTGACCACCATCGTCTGAATGGTGGTGAGTGGTCCTTCGTACACAGCACATACAAGTACTTAAATCCAGAGCATCCAATTTATGAGGTTCATTGTGGATGGAGCACAGCCTGCAAAATTCAACTGATGGAATATAACTCCCCATCCAATTCGAGGCCATCAGATATTGATGGATAAAAAGTATGATGTTTAAGATTGTCCACCAGTGTGATTTACAGATAATGCTTCATCCAAAAACAGAACCGACAATCTCAAAGGTGTGGACTGCCACACACGTATGATACACGAAGTGGGTGAGTCACCACCTCTCATACAATGGTGGTCTATGAAACTGTTTTCTAGCCTTTTGAAAAGAAGGTATTGCAGGGTGACGGAAAATCATAGCTGGCACTGCTTGAGATGTGGAAGATTCACAAGATGTATGAAATGCAGAATGCATTTCCTCATCAATTTCACTTCCGTTACTAAACAAACCAAGGGGGAAAAAAAAAACCAAGAGGAAAAATAAAAAACCACCGCAATCAACACGAATCTCACCACAACAAACTTCAGAAGCCGCCTGGGGTACTACTGTCTGACCTGACAACCCCCGTTGGGCTCTCACTAGTTTTGCTCACGATCCCCTTACCAAAATAGTCAGCGATAACAGAGAACCCATCCTTTGAGTCCTTCACTTGCTGGAAGAACCGGTCATGGTCTTTAGCATTTTGCTCTAAGCTTCTTTTCATCTCTAAGACAGATCTGTACTCGGGCACACACTCAGGGCATTCTTTCTCATTGTCACCAAGGCAACGTTGGTGAAACGAATGCATGCACATGAAATGGACTGCAGGAAGATCGAGTGTAAAGGTGCAAGCAGTACATTTGCTGAGCTGAAATATCCTTGCATTGGTCCTGAGATCCTGTATCTCTTTCCTCATTGCCGAGGTGTCTTCCTGCATTATAAAGATATTTTCATTAACATCAAATAGGAATTCTAATTGTATGCTTGCTGAATGTTGTCAAAATCATACCATTTTCTATAGGAATTATACGATTCATATTGCATCACACACCACACGATATGAATTGTAGGTTCAAACTCGTGGCTGAATTGTATCGAATTTGGTAGAATCATAAGATAGAAGGAGGAATGCGTAAATGGGACCCAAAATTACGGGAGTTTTTTTTCATTTTTATACATTTTCTTATTTTGGTTTTTCACCCATTTACTTTTAAAACACATAAAAAGCCTCCCTATTAAAAATCCTCATTTTTGTCTAGAGACATCGATTGAGGGAGGGAGGGAGCGAGATTTGGGGAGTTCAAAAAACCAAAACAAAGGCATCAAGGTATATTTTTCTTCAGTCAATAGAATTGAATGTCACATGTTCTACACTCATATTATTAAAAGGATACATGTATGCTTTTTTAGGGTACAATTCTTAAAACAAAAGGCATAAAAGAAAGACAAGAATTGTTTAACTTTATCGTGATATGCATACCATATACAAGTTCTCAGTTACCAACATCGGGACGTATTACTTTTCTTGGTGGAAATTGATGGTAAATGGATGCTTGATGAGTTTTAAATTTTTTCTGATCTATTTTTATTTTTCCAGATTTTCTATTTATATTTACAGAAAATCATAAGATTCTCATGACTTAACGATATGATTCAATCCCTACTACGATTCGCAATACAATTACTGTTTTGACATCCTTGCTTATTGTGATTATTCTGTCTTGCAAGCTTAAAGCCATCAGATGAAAAAGTGGGAGAAATGCAATCCACCGCGCACCAGGAAAGGGGGGAGTAACATGATGAGCAGAAAAGACAAAGGCTGTGTGTATATAGCACTGCCCAAGAAAATTCAATTTTAGTGCTTTACACGCACTAATGAACCACATTTTAAATTGGGCAGAAGTAGATTTTCATTTGTGACGCAAAAGATCCAGATTATCCAGATTGTCAAAATAATGGAACCCATCATGGATGGGACCATAGCTAGAAGTAGAGCTGGGCATCGAGTTGAGTCGGACCGAGTTAGGGCTGACCCGACTTAATCCAGTTTTGAAATAGGCCTGACCCGAACTTGACTCGACTCGGTACCGAGTCCAGCATGCCTGAACCGATCCGAGTCCGGGTCTAGCCTAGAATAATCCGGACTGAGTCCGACCTGGTCAAAAGTGTGGTTGTTGGGTTTGGAAGAGGATGGAGGGAGAGAAAGTTTGGGATCGGGTCAAGGTCGTGGTTGGGTGTGGCATATAGTGTTAAAGATACTTAAAAACTAGGGTTCTTATATATATATATATATATATATATATATATATATATATATATATATATATATATATATATATATATATTATATACCCGAATCCGAGTCGAGTTGATTTCGGATCGAGTCGAGTCTGACCGGATCGAGTTTTGGGTCAAGTTACTGGGTAACTCGAACTCGACTCGGTTTGAGTTCGGATTGGTGAATCCTACTCGGTTCGGACCGACTTACCCATTTGGTTCGGTTCAAATCGGGTCCAAATGAGTCAAACGAGTCAAGTTAGGTGAGTTGAGTCATCCCGTGCCCAGCTCTAGCTAGAAGCTCACATTCACTTGACAAATCCAAACCTTCCATTTTCCAATTTTGTGGCAGTCAAAAGGGATGACTAAAAAGAAAATGGCCAGAAGTCCAAAATTCGACAGGTGATATTAGAGGGTTAAGATCATCCAACCAATGTCATTTTCAGGAAATGCTCCATCGACGATAAGGCCCACGGATTGGACAGTCAACATTGGCATGCACATATGCCATGTTTATGCATTATCCTTTTGCTAACGAGCTTTGGGTGAGGTTCTTTGCAGAGTTTGGTGTATCATGGATGATGCTAGGCTCCATCAAGGGCCTTTTCCTGGCCTGGCATGGGGGAAGGATCAGGAAGAAGGGAGGATTGATTTGGAGATTGTCCTTATTGGTGGTGTTTTGGGCTCTATGAGGAGAGAAATAACGGTGCTTCCGGAACCAGAGTGGGTTGGTCTTGAAGGTTTTAGGACGGTTAAATTGGATGTAATTGAGTGGACCTCACAAGTTAAGGCCGTTGTTGAGTGTTCCATTGGGTGGTTTTGTAGTCTTTTCAAACCATTTTGGCTTTTCTAATAAATCATTACCTTTCCCAAAAAAAAAATTATGATAAGGCTGTCAATGGGCCAGGGCCAAGGCCAAGCCAAGCAAAATGAAAATTTTGAATAGGCTGGACCGAACAGTTAAAAATATGTGCCAAAGCCAACCCCAGGCCTGGCTCATTGACAACCCTAATTGTGACGTGTGGCAAACCCATTTTGTAGTTGAGAATTTTAAATGATAGAATAATCAAAGAAAATATTATGGGCACATGCGGACACACACAGGGCAGTGTATTCTTTCAGATGTAGTTGAAACTCTCAGACACCCTCTCTCCCACCTCAGAAAGGCATCTGCTTATGCATGCAAATGCAAGCACAGATGGACATTGAAAATATTTCTGCAATATAAAGGTAAGAACCACTCTGAAATACTTACCTGGTACTTCTCGATAGATCGACGATCTTCTTCAATCAGCTTCGATTCTTGTTCGAGTTTCCGAGCAATGTAATCTTTGACCACAGAGAGAGTGAGGCAAGGATTCCTAGCCAGTGTCTGGAGAACGATAATTGGAGGCAATATATCATCCCTTTCAACATATGTCAAGATTTCTTTGACTTCTTTGGAGCAATCTTCTCCAAGCTCACCAAAGTACTTCAGCAGATCCCCCCATAGAGATGGATCTCCACCCTTGCTCGAATCCCCAAGCCTTTTACAGCAGGCGATCAACCCTTCATGATCGTGGGCCTGCATGTAGCAAGCAATCACCTCCTTATAAAGCTTCATCTTTTCATACAGAAACAGCAGCCCTTCTTTGAATGCATTCATCTCACAAAGAATGACAGCAAGACCCACATCATACAATGGTTGTTCCGTGCCAGATGGCCATGCACTTGTGAGCAAGCGCAAGCCTTTCTCGAATCTCTCCGAACGAGCCTTCTCCCTATTTATATCTTTGCCATCCACACTCGATTTTCCCTTAGTGTCGGCCAATGATGACGTATTCCCATTAAGAGAGAGATCACCACCCTGTGAAATTGATGGGAGGTCCAAGTCATTAGATAGGTATAGCTCCAAGAGTGTATTGTGAATTTCTACTTGGGCGGGTGAATCTTCCACCCGCCTGATGTACTTCTCAAGAAAATCCATAAGAGCTTCGGGATGATGAATGAAAATGTTAAGGAAATCTACTGGGGAAGGCAACATAGATATGCGTGTGCCATTCGATGCTGTCCCCTTTTTCGCCAATTCTCCATCATCAGTGCAAAGCTTCATGAGTATCTCGATCGTCTCAACTGGCTTGTGTTCCACAAGAATCTTACCATACTCTTTCACAGTGATCCCAGCTTGGCTGGGTTCGATGCTCGAAATGTATTGTAATGCTTCCTGATATCCACCGAGGTCTTCGAGCAAGATCTTCAAGTACCACTCATGCCTCCCTGCCTTCTTAGCAACATACATTGCATGCTCATGATAACCGGCAGCACGGCAGACTCTTATGGCAGTCTCCAAATCAAAGTTGTGCTCTCCAACACCATCTTCGTTTTTTATGAATACATTCAGCTTTTCTACATCTTTCAATTTTGTATAGCAGTTGAGAAGAAGGGTGGTATGGTCTTTAGAAGCCAGACCTTTCTCATGTAATTTTTCCAAGTAATTTGTAAGGTTGTAGATGCGTTGGGCATCAAGGAACTTTTGAATGACATAAGAAGGCTCGAGGTGACCGATTGTGTTAATGTATTGGGCCATGGCTTCATCATAATCTTGCTTCCCATACAAATGGTCACCATACTTACGTAGTACTTCTGCAGTGGCTGCGGCATCTGCTTGCTGACTTTGGACGAGATTGATAGCAACGGTATACAGATTCTTCTTGAAAAGCATATCCAACTTGCTTTCCATGTCCTTTTCTCCGATGCATAAAGCCGTCTTGTCACTCATTATAAGGATTACATTACCCCATTCACAAAGCATATGAGAAACCTCTCCAACCACTAGGCTATGGGCGATCAGTCGGTTCTTCAGATCATAAACATTGAAAGTATTCTTGCTGCTTCTCTGATCTGCAATAATGCACAATAGGTACCCTCTAAACCAGCCGAGGAATTTCTTCTCCCCCTCAAAAGCCCAACAAGGTCCACGCCCATCGACTTCATAGAAGTAGACAGCCTCAGGACGGCCAATTATCAGTTCCTAAGTAGTGGCAAGGACAAAACTTCCAACTTACATAAAGGGAATAATTGAAATCCAGCAGCTCGCACCTGATCCGAGTACTTCAATCCATCCACCATACACATGGTGATCTACATGCATGGCAGCCCCGACCACCTAAATCGTGGGCCCCATTGGATGGAGCATATCCCACAAATCACAATAAGGCCGGCAATTTAGGGGGTTTTGGGTTAAAAGAAAATGTTTATGATCATCAGTTGTCCAGAATCAACAAAAAAAATCAGATGTTTAAGATCATTTAATCAGTGAGATTTTTAGGATGGACTTCATTCATAGTGAGGCCTGCAATTTGGATCATCCAGATTGGTAAACACACGTGGCATGTGTACAGTGGATGCTTTGTAGCATATTATCGGTATCCGGCAGCATGGTTCTTTAGAAATTAGAGAACCAAAGAGAAAATTTATGAAAAGCAACTTTGATTGCGTACCAAGCGGTCACTCATTGTAACACTATTGACATCGCATCCAATCTGATCTAGGGTCTGCCACCTAGGTGGTTGATCCCGCAAGTTGAACAAGCTAACGGAACCAGGAGTGACAGCAAAGAGTTGAAGGGACTGTCCATCAACTCGGAATCCTAGACCTGTGATAGAGCAACTGCTCTTGTTTGAAGCATTCTCGACTTGAAGCTTGAAGCGTGTGATACGCTCACGTGCAATGTCCCCTTTAATGCAGTAAATGCAACCATTGTCTAACCCAATTGAGATGAGCAATATTGGGGGAGCTTCCTCGAGGACTAAAAATGATGTAATCTGGAAAAAAAAAAAAAAAAATCAGAGTTCAACATTCTCTTAGGCTTACATGCACAGATGCACTGCAGAATTAATACACTCCACCAGTAATTACATCCATGCATGCATGTGTAAAGCCAGAGCTTCATTTGTTTCACAAGCATTTAGATCACAAACCCTGTAATGCTGTCATGTATGTAGAACATCCATGATGTCCATCACGTGAGCCAACTTTGTAGATGCCCTGGCCCAGAAAAGGCTGATCCAGTCACCGAGTGAGCCAGTGTACAAAAGAAATGGACAGCTAGAAAGCCTTTTATCTTTCAAAAGGGGGAGGGGGGGAACCTTCACCAAGCATTCCTTAGCCACCCATTTGTTTCTTACATTATGACCCACCTAATGAGTAGAGCAGCCTGATTCTAGAGCCAGGGTACATACACATTAGGACCATCTGAAGGCTTGGTATTGAATGCATTTGCCCAATTGGCATATGTGGCACATATAAAGAGGATGGGACCCACATGCATGTGGAATTAAAAAACCTCTCCAAAGCCATTATCATTGTTATCAAATGCGATCACATATGTGCATACTGTTGATCAAATCGCATATGCCATGATGGCATATGCGATCCTGGCAAGTATGCCATGGCATACTTTTATATGCGATCGCAGATGCGAGTATGCAATCGCATATTTCCCAATAGCCAAGAGCGGAAGATTTTTTATTTTTTTTCTCAAATTGGAGAAATTTTGCCTATAATTAGGCACTCATATCCCCTCCATTTTCACTATTCTTTACTCCAAAGCTCTAAATCTCTTACTTTTTCTCTCTTACACCTCTTTCTTTTTTACTCTAATCTCTCCACAATTATTTCAATTATGTTTATTTTTTGTATTTTATAAGTTGTGCTTACTTTTTGTAAATTAAGTTGTAAGTTATAATTTGTAAGTTGTTTCAAGTTATCCATTTATCATTAAAATTTCTTTGTTCGAAGTTTATAATAATTAGTTATCTTTTAATGTAGCTTGTTGATTGTTTTGTTAAAATTTATATAATATAATATAAGTAATTAAATATATCACTTAATGAAACACTCAAATTATAATGAAATATGTAAAATAACCCAATCCAATCATGTGTACTAATTAGATGAATTTTTAGTTTTTTTTTTTTTTTGAAAAAAAATATGCCATGATATGCCATGGCATATGCGATTGTGCAATCGCATATGCAAACAGCATATGCTGATCGCATGCAATCGCATATGCGATTTGACAACATTGGCCATTATAAGAAAAACAAAAGAATATAAGTCCGACAGCAGACATATAGAGGTGCATATGATGGCAATACCTTTGCTTCAGGAAACTGGTTGGTGAATACCCGCAGTATCTGGATACAAACAGGGCTTGTTGTGCTTGAACTCTCTGGCTGCGTCTTATCAAGGTCAAAAACCTTCAGGCAGATAGGTGATAGCTGGGGAGAGGTTTGTTCATCCTCCCCAACAGTCACGAGGAAATTGCGGAGCTGATTTATCAAGAGAGAAAACTGTCACTCAAAAGTGTCATCTGCAGAATACAGTTGCACAAAGCACAAAGGAAAGAGGTACAGATTTGGGATGGGGGAGGGGAAGCATCTATTTCAAAGCATAAGGGAAGTGGCAACGGATTCAGGTGGGGGAGTAGCACCTCAATAGAAGGTTCGTGCAACAAAGCTACAAAAGCATAACAAAAAGGTCACAAAACTTTAGGAAAAAAAAATCAGAGGACTGAAGGCCACTGCACCCTTATCAATAACCTTACTATTCACATCAAGATTGCATCATGGTGTTAACATTGAATTGTTAAGAGCCCAGATAAAATCGGAGGGTAGTAAGCATGGTCATGGTGCAAGTTACTGCTGTTCAGTTATAAATACACCTAAGAGCACAATGCACATTTTAGCCTTATCAATTACAACGATTAGGAATGGCAATCATTAAACAAGTAGAATGCCTTATCAATTAGAACAATTAGAGCACACCACCGAATTAACAAGAAGAATGCCATCCAAGTAAAGAAACAGACGATTGTTAATAACCATCCAAGGGCTTTAAAAATAAAAGATATCATGACAAGGCTCTACACAATCTCCGAGAAGCTCCTTGGCCTTGTTGGCGAAATTAAAGAATGCTACAATGTTTCCAATTTAACAAATTGAGGACATACTGATGCAATCAACATTAGGGGTAATGCACGTGCAACGCACATGGAGAGTTTAGGGGAAGACATGGAGAAAGAGATTGAGGGAAGGGTGCAGCTGCATGCATGAAGGCTACAAACAGAGAGAGATAGAGAGAAGGGTTTTGAGCCTTGACACCAGGAGACCCATGAACACTTTCCCTATGTGTCCCCACTCGAGCTTTAGATCTGCCTTGTGTTTGGGCCTACATCTTAACATAAGCCTGCACAGAGATGTTGCAAATTCATCACAGTGGGCCCCAGTGGGCCTTTATTACACAGGCTCCCTAATGCCATGGTGTGGCTACACCCAAAGAAGAGAAGAATTGGTGCAGGCTACTCCCAAGGAGTCTAAAGGACAAATTTGCCCTCAGGTTGAAGGGGTACTCAAAAGAATAAAAAAACTGAAGCTTTGTTCCCTCCTTAGGATTAATTGCAACCACAAAATTGTCCAAAAACAGCTCACGTTATATATAGTATAGATGGATCAAAACCTAAGCCAATCACCGGGAACCGAAGCACTCAACCCAATGTCATTTACTCCAGTTTTCGCAACGGAGCTCAAGAAGAACCACGGAGAAGGAGACATGCACATGAAACACATAAAGGCAACATTCGATAAAGTATGTAATCTATACAAATTGATTATCCCACTTGAATTACAAGAAATTTTTATAATCATCAACCCCATAGTACACTCAGGACTTCAGTTTGTATAATTGGTCCCCATGGTTCAGTTATTCAAACCACTGGATGGTTGTGCCCCACTGAAGATGGCTCATGGCCCAAAAATCTCCTCGATAGGATTGGACCATGTAGCCTTTTCATTAGTATTAGGGTTTTCTCTCTTCTTTAATAATTAAATAAGGCTTTTTAGCAATGTAGGCTCATTATGCCATTCCGAGAGTAAACATATTCTCTCTCTTTTGAGAAAATATCCGTTCTCTTGCGTGTTGCATTGAAGTGCATGTGTTGACATTGAACTTAGCTTATTAGCTAGATCTTTTTATCATCTAATCACATCCCATGCTTCCGGTTGCAGCATATGCCCAATCACAATTGCATGATTGCTCGAGTTTTCACCAACCATCAACTTGCTGCCCAACAATTGGACAGCTACCATAGTCCGATTGCCTTTACTTTCAGACCGCGGCCCATCCATGTGATGGCTCACAGTCACACAATCAACAGTCCCAATCACTATCATGCATCTGCCATATGTAATATGAAGATGTTTCGATCATACTAGCAGTCTGACTACAAATTCAACTAATACGGGATAAAAGGATGGTACTTTGATATATATATATATATATATATATATATATATATATATATATATATATATATATATATAAACAGAGAATTTTCTGAAATTATATGAATAAATTGTAGAGGATAATTTGCAAAATAGAAAAATCATAGAAGTTAGAAAATTAAGATAAATGAATATTAATTACCTTGAGCTGTTGAAGGAAGATAACGTTCGAGGAGTGGGCCTGGAATCCGGAGATGAATTTCAACCCTCGATCGAGCAGATTGACGGTCCCGTCGTCACATCCGACGGCGATCTTCCCTCTCCCGCTCGAGCAGCACTGGATCTTTCCAGAGACTTCTTCGGGAATGGAGCATTTACCGGAGGGCGATTTCTCTTCGAAGAACTCGAATTTCCGCCATTGATACATCTCTGGCGGAAGGAGAATGGGGATGGAGAAACGCGATTGGACAGTTGAGATTTCACGATCAGAGATAGGAGAAAATGGAGCTCTCCAAACCCTAGAATTGGGTGGAGCTCTTCAGCGAACGCAGTAGCGGAGAGATAGAGAAGAAGGGACGCGGATTTCCTGCGAATCGCAGGAAGTTCCTGCGCAAGGATGCTGGGTGGGGCCCACCACCATGTTTGTGGGAAATATAGTCCGTTTATCCGTTTGGCGAACTCATTTTAGAACAAGCGACCGAAAAAGAGGTGGATACAATACTCAAGTGGGCCACACGAGAGGAAACAGTGGGGATTCAGTGAGAACCGTTGAAACATTCCTATGACCATAAAAGCTCTGTTTAAGGCTATTCTTTTTTTTCCTTTTCACTTCATCCCTGTTGTAAGATTGGCTACTCCCCCCTGACACCAGCTCCGTGGCTGATGGTCGGTGCTCTGTGGGCCCTACTATGATGTATTTGTTTCATCCATTCCGTTCATCCATTTTTACGGATCATTTTATTACTTGATCCAAAAAATGAGAGGGATATAAATCTCAGTTGGACCACACTACATGAAAACAATAGTAATTGGATATCAACCATTAAAATCCTCCTAAGGCCCACTATACTGTTTATTTGATATCCAATCTGTTGATTAGGTCATACAGGCCCAGATGAAGATAAAAAACAAATATCAGCTTGATCCAAAACTTTTATGGCCCCCAAAATGGTTTTAATGGTCGACCCTCATTCAACACTGTTTCCTATAATGTGGTCCACTTGAGATTTGGATATATGTCATTTTCGGATTCATACCTAAAATGATCTGTAAAAACAGATGGATGGCATGGATGAAACACATACATCATAGTGGGGCTCACATAGCACCCACCACCAACCATTTGGCTACTGACCTTGTCAGTATCCAATCCGCGCCCGGATGGGAGCGGGTTGAACACCTTAGTGGGTGTTACCCTTACCGTGGGGCCCACCTTGATGATGTATTGTATATCCAAGCCGTTCATTCATTTTTCTAGCTCATTTTATGACGTTTTCCAAAAATCTAAGCAGATCCAAGTCTTAGGCGGACCACAAGTCCACAACACAGGAAAGAGTCGTGATTGAAGGCTCACAATTAAAAACTTCACAGGGCTGAAAAAGTTTTTAATAGTCAGTCACCTGCTTTTTCCAGGGTACGGTCGAGGGGAGATTTTGATCCACTTAAGCTCCGTGAAAACGTTCTAAAATAATCTAAATAACATGAATGGACGGCGTGGATATACAGCATATTGATCAAGGTGGCGCACACGGTAAGGGTAACACGGAAGCGGATTGGCTGATGTACATCACACCAGCTATATAGCTGCTGTATTGACATCAGCAAGTTCTGTGGGTCTGATCATGAGGTTTGTATTATATCCAAACGGTCCATTCATTTGACAAGCTCGTCTTAAGGTTTGAGATGAAAAATAAAACAGATCTAACTATTAAGGGCATTGAACGTCTACCATTGAATCCCTTTTTGGGTTACAGAAGTTTTGGATCAATATGAATTTTTTTTCCTCTTCATTCAGGTCTTTGTGACCTTATGAACAGATTGGATGGAAAACAAACGTCATGGTGGGCCCTACGAATTGTTTAACGGTGAAAATCATTATCTCCGCTTCTATATCTGTGGTGTGATCCAGATTATCTTTGGATATGATTCATTTTTTGGATAATGCTCTAAAATGATCTCTAAAAATAAATGATCGGTGTAGATAAGATAAATACATCACTGTAGATCCCACGTAACCTTGATCTCCTTTGAACCATTGGTATAACTGGGAGCTCAAGGAGCGTCAGTGCTCGTCTTCACACGACACGTGCCTACAGCAGCTATATAGCTGGTGTGTAGTACACCAGCCAATCCGCTTCCGGTTAACACCCACAAACCGCAGGGAGCGTATTAGGTGTTACCGGATAACAGCTTGGTGAGGTGTTACCCTTACCGTGTGACCACATTGATGATTTTTAGTGTGGATTACCTTACCATGGGGCCCACATTGATGATTTTTTATATATCCACGCCGTCCATCCTCTTCTAAAGACCATTTTAGGATGGGGTTCTAAAAATTATATGACCACACGACAGAAAACAATGGTGATTGAGTGCCATACCATTAAAAATTTCAAAGAGCCTATGGCAAGGTTTTAGTAATATTTATTTATTTCCAATACAACTTGTTGATAATACCAGGAATATCTGGATGAAGGTAAAATACAAAGATGATCTTGATCCAAAACGGCCTTTAAAAAGTTTTTAATGGTCAGTCATCACTGTTTCAGAGGTATGGTTTACCTGAGAATTGAATCTTTTTGAGGTTTTGTATAATGTTCTTAAATAAGATGGAAAAACAGATGGATGGAGTAGATATAAAAAAAAAAAAAAAAAAATACATCAAGGTGGACCCCACACGGTTAGGATAAGTTGTTACTTGGGTAATAGCTAATCCGCTCCCCTGACTAGTGGGATCCCTTTTCTTCAGTAACCCAGACCATAGGTCCCAATATACCATGCTGTCTGGTACCCTAGATGTACCACGTCCCAAAGTGTGTCAGATTAAAACAATTCTAACCAATGATCTTAGGACGTTTATCAGATGAATCTGTACCGTTGCAGTATAAATCTTCTAACCATGCATTAGTTTGGTAATAGTTAGGAATGCTAATTGAACTCACCTTGCATGTCATAGTGAGGTACATGTGCGAGGTTAAATCATTAAAAGTCAGAGAATCACAACATATGTGAATCATTATCTTACCCTTTGGATCTTTTCTTATTATCCCTCTTTAGCTAAAAACGGATGATATTGATACGTAGGTAGATGCAATCAATTTTGAGATGGATATGTCTGGTATTATGGTGGTATATGAACAAAAACGAGGAAGAATTGGTAGACAATATGGTGGATTAGATTGATTATTGGGAGCACTCTATCTATCTATCTCTTCTATCGAAACATTTCTCTTTCAACTTTCAACAGCGCTGGTAAGCAGTTTGCTAGACGGGAATGAGTGCACGATTCTCTAGATGGTGCAAGTATGTGACTAGGGAAGGGCATAAAGCTGTACACAAACCAAGTTGGCTATGTTAACTCACTCAAATCTATTCCGATAAGCTTGACTCGACTCGGCTCGGCTCGAAATTGGTTTTTGGGCTGAATTGAGCTGAATTTTTTATCTCGAAAAAATTTCAAGCCAGCTCATTTTTTATCTCGAAAAAATTTCGAGCCAAGTCTGAGCTGGCCCGAGCTCGACTCGACTCAGATTGGTTCATAACTCGAACTCGGCTCAGATCTATTCCCACTCCAAAACAAGTGTCCTACATTGCCAAGGGGCACGCTTCATTTCAATACAAAGTAGTTCTAACAAAAAGACTAGAGCCTTTAGAGAGAGAGAGAGAGAGAGAGAGCCTTATGCATGTATTTGTATTTGAGTCCACGCATGAATGAGAAAAGGTCGGAAGTATGTAACAGATAAAATGAAAATGAAAAAAAAAAAAAAAAAAAACCTGTTATCGTTTTCTAAGCTGCCAAGACTTGTTTATCATTTGCCCGAGCTAGTCCTTTAATCAGGCAGATTCACGGAATCAATCTACAAAATCTTTATAGTCCAATCGTCTGCAATGCGGACGTTCGGTTTGCGGATAAAACGTGCGACAGGTTTTGACCCTCCTCGAAGCATGAGCGGCCCAGGTTCAATATCAGCCATTCGATTCGTGGGTTCTATCAGAGCACCTTTTGCTCTAGGCGGGAGCCCCAATATTATAATCCTCTCGATGACGCAATCCGAAGAGAAGCGCTTCTCTCCCGCCTTGGCAGGACCAATACTGGACGAAGTTAGCTTCCCATCTGAGAAGAGGAAACGACGGTGGATGTAGGCCCCATGCTCGAAATCATAGCTTTTTCCATCATCAACATAGAGCTCGCCTTCCGCTGCTTGGGAACTATTAAGAGCTATCACCTGAAAATAAGCAGCATGTGTAAGATGAGCATATCCCTAAGAGAGTTGATCCATATTAGAAAGCAATTCAATAGATGTTCGTTATGATAACTGGGAGATCATCTTTAGTAACTGTTGAATTGCCAAAGAGACTGAAGGATTCTGGAAGGACAACCATCCGACTCAGAAAGGAAACGCAGTTATGTTACGAAAATTTTCACAACTTGGATGACATGATGAAGGAAAGAAAGGGTCCAAAAAATTTTCCAGTGCCTTGTTCGATGATCAAAGATTGTTATCTGCAATCCAGATGGAGAAAAACAAATCGCATGTGCAATACATCCTAAGTAACCGAATTTCTTAGTTCTACATCGCCTGTATGCATGTTGAGATCTATTCTCAGAGTTCTATAACACCCATATGCATCTTTACATGCAACAATGGGGGCCAACCTGCATGCATAACATCCAGTCCACAGGCCAACATTAAGTGCACCCTCTCCATATTTAGATGGGCTGACCCAAAAAATTGGGCTGATCAACTCATCAGGTATGCTGCATATCTATGAAAATAATGGAAAATCAGATTAACTGCCTACTGTCAACATTCGTCATGCACATGTGGCCCACCTGATGAGTGGACTGGTCTGATTTTGAGTCATGTCATCCACATGGTGGGATCCAACTGATGCAGATAGAGGTTCGTGTGGGCCCGCAGAACTATTCTCAGATGAATCCTCCCAGTCAACCAGGATAAAATGGAATATAAGATTTCAAGAAATCCAACTCAAAAGCCCAGAGAAAATATCTGAAAAAGAGATTTTTTTTTTTTTTTTTTTTTTTGGAAGGGGATTCAAAAGAGAAGAATATGAAGTGGAATAGACAAAAACCCTAGGTGAATTGAGCATTTAGTTAGGGAGACATGCAATCCTTGTGAGATCAGCACGGACATGTAGCGATGCTACATAACTTGGATATAAGGCGTCGGAGGGGGGTTAGAGGTGGACCCTAACAACCAAACAAACCAACATGTCCATATGGTAGTTTTATCAAAACACGTATTACATTATACATTTTCATTGCCACAATACAAATCAAGTTTCTTTTCAATAGGGGTGCAACTTGGGTCAGGTTGAAGGTCAACCCAAGCCTGACTTGACCTCAAGAGGACTTCCAATGCCTATGTAGTGGACCCAACTCAAACCCTGACTTGGGTCAGCTCTCTCTCTCTCTCTCTCAGATGAATCTCTCTCTCTCTCTCTCTCTCTCTCTCTCTCTCTCTCTCAACAAAATTATAATGAAACTGGTAATGAACAATTAAAATTATTTCCCTTTATTTTTCAGAATTTATTTTTATTTTTTTCAAAAAAAAAAAAAAAAAAAACGTTCAGGGGGCTGTGCGACTGCTTATGCGATTATGCAATCGCATATGCGCACAACCCACCTGGGCCACACAGGACTTATTATGCCATTTGACAACATTGATCCAAACCGGACCAAAACAAAGTCCACCATTTTTATTTTTATTTTTGAGAGGCCACCAAAAACTAAAGGACATACCAGAGTGTACGGATCGTTCACCATTTGAGTGGAACTTCGACGGAACCTGTCCTTTCTGGGAACAATGGTACCTGCTTTCTGGAAAGCAGGTATGCTTTCTTCTGTAACTTCCAACTTGTGCTGCGTGCCTCCAGTGTATGCAACTCCAGTTCTCAGGTCATACCAAGACTGTCCACCAGGCAAATACACCGATACATGTTTGGCCCCCTGACAGAACATTTGACACGACAATGAGAATGAGGTGCCATGACCATCTTCCTTTTGCAACATACATTTAAATAGAAAAAAAAAAAAAAAAAATACCTACCTCATTGTAAATCCCCTGTACCAATATACTATTTCCGACCATGAATGCCTCACCGTTGTTGAATGTTGCTTCATCAGTAGGGAACTCCATCCACAGCGGACGCAGAACGGGAATGCCGCTTGCGCTAGCCTCCTTGAATAACGTGTAAAAATATGGCAACAATGTGTAACGGATGCGGATTGCATCTCTCATCAGTTCAGTATTGCGCTCTCTGCATCATGTTATATCAAGAGGAGCATCAAATGAAATGATGCTGCCAGATAGTAAGAGAAACTATTTCTCACCATCAGAATTATAGCATCCTACTGCTGCGAAAATAACATTAAATTCTAAAAGATTATTATGTGATCATATAAAATTGAGTTCTTTTCCCTTTTCAATTTCTTTAGAATTAAGTAGCAAAAAGATCTGCTCCACAGGAAGCCGAATATCAGCATCATTTTCCATCATTATTTATTATTCTTCCCCATCATGCACTAGATGCATGATCCTGGTTCAGAAGGCTTTTCGCAATTGTCTAATATACTCGACAATCAAGCATCCATTTCTCCTCATTAAAGAAACATTTTGGAAGCAAGGTAGCCTACCGCAAATCCATTACAACACCTCACTTAAGGTTAGGTGGACAATCCTCAATGATGTAGCATCAAGGGGATCCCACATCACCAGTAACCAGCCACCATCTTTTTATATCTATGTTCCCTTGAATGATGAAAGGTCTCCATGAAAATTCTGCAAATCCTCAAACGGGAAAAAAAGCAAGAAAGAATTATGCGGGAAAAAAACAAGAGGTATAACTGGCTATGAACCATTGTTTGGAGTATCCCCGACATTATCCATATCTCCAACTCGGCAATACCGATAACACTGGTAGCGATACCAAAAGCATTGGTAGTATAAAAAATTCCAAGTATTGGTAATGTATCACCGATATTTCGATATCACCAATATTTTCGATTGTGTGAACTCCAGGCGCCGCTTGTAATGCCAACGTATATCCAATATTTTTTACTGCATAAATTCCAAGTGTTGCTTGTATCGCCAATGTATCAGCAATATTTCAATAATATCGTTCAATGTATCGATATCGCCAAAAATATGTTTATTAAAATCATTTTCATTTCAAAAATTTTTATGGGCACGTGGTTGTATGCAATGTTCAAACTGTTGATGATAACATCGCGACATTATCATTATCACAAAATGAGCAATATCGAGACCATAGTCGTTCATTTTCTTTCCAATTGTAAACGATTTCTCGATGAAATATCATGTGTTGTCGATATTCTGAAATATCGATGGATGTTTGGGTGGAAGGTTGGATGATTGGAAAAATGGATGGATAAATAGGATTGATGGGATGGTTAGACTGATTTCTTACGAAGCACATGCTTTTAGGCCCCTATTAAATAGAACGTATTATGTATGCATTCTTTTTTACAATTTTTTCCCTAAATATAGAAATAAGTGTATTTTAGCATCTCCTGAAGTTTCATTAAAAAAATCCACCATTTCCCCCATGTTTCCCCACATTTCCGGTTATCGGTGATATTGATATTGTTTCCGTATCCCTGTCCAGCAAAACTTGTAGCGATACTGATGCTTCAAACACTACTTTGAACCAAGACTATCTTGATAGAAAAATTCAACATTCTTTACCAAGGAAATGTTTATCAAGAAAATGGTAATTACCATCAACACTTAGCCTGATTCGATTAAGGATAAGGCTTAGATGATGATGTGTATCAATGTTTCAAATAGTAGACACTAAGGAGTGTGTTGTGTACAAAATGTAGCATAGCGTAGCCTTTGTGCCTTGTAGTGCATGAAAACGGCAGAACTCCCATGCAGCTATGCTATAGGCTACACTGAACACCTACACACCATGTAGCCTACACTACAAACTACACATCCTATTCAACATTCTATTTTTCACTAAAATAGAACAAATCAGTTAAGGGTTCAATGATTTTAGGTGTGGTTTGGCACATTGCATTTGGTTGTATTCAAAGGTAATTAGGTGTAAACACACCTTTTTGGTCCTTTTGTTAATATGTAATCAAAGGTAAATGGAATCATTGGTAATGAAAAGTTACTTTTTGGTGTGTTTTGAAATCCCTTTGTTTTGCTATGAATTCTGTGTAATTGGTGTGAAATGCTTTTTTGACTCCCTTTTTAAATGCAAGAGAGTTGCACGAGTAATAAAGGTGTCACTGGGCTATTAATTTGCTATACACATGGCATGCTGATGATACCTGAAACAATCCAATCATCAACTGCATCACTAAGATCATACCAGTAGAATGATCCAAAATGTCCAAACATTGGTCATCTAAATGGATGGTCTAAAAACATTGGTGAGTCGCTCGTTTATGATCCTTAATACATGCAGGCCACCCAAAGCTCAGAATTTCCTCATTTTTTGCCAAAGTATACATTTCAATGGGCTTATTACAATCATTCTGTCAAATATCACATATGTACACTAATTTGGGATATTAAAGCTTATTTAGTTAATCAAATTCAAGTTCCTAAATATGCTAAAGAATTGCAATGCATTTCAATTACAAGCATCCAAACACAATTTTTTCTTTAATTCCAGTGCATTCCAATCACAAGCTACCAAACACAACTAAGGATTCCAAATCACATTGATTCTAAGGTAATTGTGATTTGGATTCCAATTCATTCCAAATACAAGCTCTTAAACAAGCCCTTAGGGCGCGTTTGGTTTTTCAATTACAATCATAATTTAAAGTAAATGAGCCATCATTATCATTTCAATATGTTTTTTTAAACAAGTATTGTGGCTCATAAATCGAGAGTCAAATACACTTGTATAGGAAACATATAAAGGAAATAGTAATCATTACATTTTTACATTATAAAACTACCATTTTTATAAGTGTAGTTAACTACCACTTAATCTCTCTCAAATAAAATTTAAAAAAAAAAAAACCCTACCATTTGTACAATGATTTTTGGGTGCAACAAACAATGGCAGCAAACTCATCATTGCAATCAAATGTAGGTGATGTCACCACAAAATTACAGGAATAAGTAACCATTACCTATTTATAGCCATTTACCGATGTAATTAGAAAACCAAACACCCCTTAGTGAAATGATATGAGCAACACTAGTAAATCATTTCTGCTGCTGTTTTTATCTTTATTTTTAGTATTTGCCCTATTTTTCCTATTATTGTAATTAAAAATCTAAAAGTTACCCTACACACTATGTAGCCTATGCCACTCGCTACACACTACAAACATGCGGACTTGGGAATAGATGTGCATGCCTATGTACATATGTATGAAAATACAAATAACCCTGACATTTCTTCATTTGAGGATGTAAACAGTTTACACCACAGATAGAGGGTTTATTAATCTAGAATGAATTGCTTACTAGGTTCGCTCCTGGTATAGCTGTACTTCTGCATAATGATTGGCTACATTTGGTGAACCAACCAAACCTTGGTATATTTGCACATCCCATCTAGCCTATATGGTGCATATACAAATTTGGAGGAATCAGATCTCTACTTTGTCTGAATAAGAATCTAGTATTAAAATTTGAATGCACATCTACACATTAAAGCTAGCAAAACACAGGATGCATATTAAAAGAAAAGGAACCATAGAGATAGAATTAGTGTCTTAGATAGAAAAATATTACCATGGATTTATTTATGTTTATTTGTTTTAATATATGACAGCAACTTTTATTAAGAGAGACATAAAAAAAATAAAATCAAGAAAGAGGCTATGAGGAACCAGTACAGAGGCTAGCAATTTAATATGCACAGTGCAATGAAAGTGCAAAGTATAAATTTCCATTTTGAACATTCTTTTAAACTAAATAAATATATTACCCAAACAGCCAAGGTTCTCTCCTTCTGGTGTCATGATGGGCATGGCCTCTAAAGAAAGGATAGTAAGCACCTAGCTGATACCAGCGAACTAACAATTCAGGCTCAGGGTTGCCAAAAAATCCACCAACATCAGCACCTGTATAAAATACATCCATCAAAATAATTTACCTAAAAAAAGGAGAATGACGATCAAACAGAAACACCTTGAGCCAATCAAATCATGAGCTCTACTCACCAGAGAATGACATCCCAGTAAGGCCAAGAGTCAAGATCATTGGAACTGAGACTCTAAGTTGATCCCAGTCTGCTGAATTATCTCCTGTCCAAATTGCCCCAATCCTTTGGCTTCCAGCAAAGATTGCTCTTGACAAAACAAAAGGTCTGTCCTTTCCCTCTCCTCGCTTTAAAAGCCCATCAGTTGAAGCCATGTGGAAGTAGTACCCATAGGCATTATGCAACTCTCGGTGTTCTACGCCTCCAAAATGTATAGCATCCCTAGGCATGGTGACCTGGTTGAGATAAAATGGTTATGCAACTGCAGCAAGACAATCTTATTTAAATTTATAGAATGCAGGTTGGAGTAAAAGCATAAAACATAGAAAGGACTCCACTAAAATATGAACTGCAACTTGCTGAGTCCAAAAGGTGAAAGTGTGGATAGCTGTCATGCAAGTGGTTTTCTAAAGTTTCTACCATTTGATTAGTTTCTGCCATAAACCAGATATTTTAGTTACCAATAAAACAAAAAACAGATATTTTAGTTTACCTACTGGATCTGACTGGAAATAAATAGCCCCAAACAGAACCATCTATTCTGTCCCCTTACCTACTGCAGTTTGGTACTACCAAATTAGATAGTTTTGTGGAACTGGAGCTGTGTTATGGCAGGTTCCTTTTTTTTCATTTTCTTCAATAAATTTGTTCTTGGAAAAAAAAAAATGAAAGAAGAAAAAGGATACTTCCCAAGTCATTGATATTCAATTAGGACATGGATCAGGGAGTTGCAATGAATGTTCAATTTTTGCCAATATCCATCGATTGTATTACCATACAACTCCCAACAGCTAGCTATGGAGGAGATTCTAATTGTCTAAACTACCACAATCCTCTCAAAAGAATCTTTGATCAACAACCAATAATCAATGATCTTGTCTCCCAATGAAACAAATTTGGTATGTGCTTGTGTTAATAAATGTGATATGGACCTACAAAGACCCACTTCGATGGATTATTTTGATCAATCTCTTAGATCTTCCAATCCTTATTCTTCTTCTTCTTCAGATCTTCTTATTTCTTCTTTTCTTTTATCCCTTAGTGTCCCTTAACTTGTTTGTGCTGAAATTTTCTTAAGAAACCTAGGGCTTCTATTTTGTTTTTTTTTGTGTGGCAGGCCTTCTATAATGGTCCATGGGGGGGGGGGGGGATATCACTTTATGTGTGATCATTGCAAATGTGTGGGTTGTTTGCCCTTGTTCGAAGCCATGTTCATGACTATATTTCTTCATGGCCGATTGGAAGTAGTGGACATGTGGGCAGATTCTTTTGTCTGAGGAAACGTGTGCATCGTGTGAAGTGCTCAAGTGTGGTGCTCATCAAATGTGCTAAGCCAGCCCACGTTTGTACTTGTGAGGTACTCTTCTTTTATTTGTTATCGAGATAAAAAGTGACCCAAATATGGATTTTATAAACCCATTTGATTTTTTAGGGGTCTAGACTCTAGATAACCTCTATTAAGGTAAACGGGACAAATTATTTACAATGGTGTAAGTCAATCTACATTTTTCTCATGGGCAAGAGAAAATTGAGATATCTAACCACAAAGAAACCTGATGACAAATCCAGCACTTGTGACCAATGGATCTAAGAAAATGCCCAAATTATGACCTAGTTATGGAATAGTATGAAACCCACCATTAGTGCAAATGTCATGTTTCTGGATAGGGCTAAGTAAGTGTGGAATGCTCTACAAGAGATGTATCAATCTGATAAACATCTCTCGTATTTATTTTCATCTGATAAAAATTCTCTCGTATAAAAAATCAGCCCTGTCGAATCTTCCAACTTACTTCATGTCGCTCCTTCGCTGTCCTACCTCGGTCCTCCAGAAAATTGACAAGCTGCGTCGAGATTTCCTTTGGAGTGGAAAAGAAAATCAAAAGAAGTTGCACCTTCTTGGTTGGCAACAAGTTTGCAAACACTTCCAGGAAGGGGGTGCGAGCATCAGAAACTTGAAGGTCATGAATCAGGCCCTCCTTGGCAAGTGGTCTTGGAGGCTAGGTAGCGAAGGTAATGCACTCTGGACCTCCATTGTTAAAGGAAAATATGGGACGTCGCCTGGTGGTTGGTGGACCACTAACTCTTCAGTGTATAGGGCCTCTCGTATATGGAAAGGGATCTTGCAATCTAAGAAGGCGGTGATCGATAATGTCGGCTTTGACCTCGGTAATGGTGCAAACATCATATTCTGGAAAGACCAATGGGTGGGCGAGGAGCCTCTGGAAATCACTTTCCCAAACATTTATAGGCTGGCTCCTGCTAAGTCCATTTTCGTTGCCAATTGCTATGTTCGGACGGACAACAACATTGTTTGGGAAATCAAGTGCACCCGAAATCTGCATGACTGGGAGATAAATGAATTTGTGGAGCTGCTGGAATGTATCTCTAAGATGAACCCTACTCTGTCCGCCTCTGATAGAATGCTATGGAAGAGGGACAAGTCCAACACCTTCTCGGTTAAATCCTTCTATTCTGTCCTTGTTCCGCACCCCCCCAACGCGGGCTTTGCCACCCCGTTTATATGGAAGTACCCTGCTCCATCCAAGTTCATCTGTTTTTGCATGGTTGGCTATCAGGAATCGGATCCTTACTGTCGACAACTTGCGTAAAAGAGGCATGCAAATAGTCAACATTTTTCTTTGCTGCATGCAAGACGAAGAATCGGTGGATCACCTTCTTGTTCATTGCCTCTTCATTTCACAAATCTGGGCGGAGTTCCTCCACAGGTTTAACGTTAGTGGATGCATGCCGAATTCCTCAGCCAATTTGATTTCATATTGGCACGGTTTCAAGCTTGGCAAAGCCAAATCTCGGATTTGGAAAATGGTGATCCTTGCCATTTGGTGGTCAGTGTGGGAGGAAAGAAATGATAGATGTTTCAATGACAGACAGTCCTCAGTTCATGCAGTTTCGTCTAGGGCCAAGAAGTTAATTTTAGAATGGGGGGTTCTTGTCAATGGTATTAAGTAAAGTGATTTTCTGTTTTTAGGTTTTTAGTGCTCTGGCTTGCTATCTCAGCAGTCCTTGCTTTCGTTGTTCTTTTCTCTTTCTTTAATAAATTTTCGTTACCTTTGAAATATATATATATATATATATATATATATATATATATATATATATATATCTCATATTTATTACTTATATAAAGAAGTACTCAAGCTCCAACAAAGAGATAAATGGTTGGATGAATACCATTCCAAAATCGAAGGAATGTGGGAAGGATTGAATATGTATTAACCCCTGACTGCTGATAGAAAAACTACACTAGCAACATAAAGAGTTCTGAGTGGCCAAGTTCTTATCTTGGTTGAAATATCAGTATGAATCGGTTCGTGCACAAATATTGAGTGGCAAAGATGTGCCATCACTAAACAAGGTGTATGCACGCCTCTGACGTATATTTTTAGGCTCTAGAAGTGGAGCCAATGACAACTCAGCTCTAACACCGTTCCCTGACCTGGGCCATAGTGGTGGCCATAATGGAAGATGTGGTAATGAATCATGATCACATGGGAGTAGAGCTGTACACGAGCAGACTAAGGCTCGAGTACTCGCTCGACTCGACTCGGAATACTCGACTCGTACTCGACTCGCCTGAGTTAAAGCCGAGTACGAGCGGATTTTCACTGCTCGTTTAGATTACGAGTAGAGTATGAATCTAGAGGTACTCGACTCGTGTGCTCGACTCGGTACTCGACTCGTACCCGTATATATAAGCCCGCCCAAAAAAAACCCTACCCCACCCCACCCCACCCATCATTTTCAACCAGCGAGCGCCCAAACCTGTTTGAAAAAAAAAAAACCCCTCTCTCTCTCTCTCTCTCTCTCCCCTCCCTCTCCCAGCGCCCTTCCGGACTCCGGCTGTCCCTCTTCTTTCCTCTCTCTCTCTCTCTCACTCGCCCCTGTCCCCTGTCTGGCGGTGCTAGACCCTGCCGCTCGTCTCTACAGTGGAGGACATAAGCATGATGGGATGTACTATCTTGATCATGACATTATGGGCACAAGAACACAAGAAATCTCAACTTATCAGTGGCACTGGCATCTTGGTCATCCATTATTGAAGATTCTTATGATTGTCATTCCTTCATTAGTGTCAATGTCATGTCTAGAGTGATGTGTGTGAGTTGAGTAAGCATTGCCACACTACGTTTCCACCTCGTGTTCAGAAACGTCATTTAGTTCCTTTCTCTTTAGTTCATTAAGATGGTTGGGGTCCAGTTCTTTTTTTTTTTTTTGAAAGATATATTTGAATTATTTTCTATTTTTAAGACTTTCCACATGATGTGCAAAATCAGTTTAATTCGAAAAAGTCTATGTTTCAGTCTGATAATGCCAAGGAGTACATGTCCCACGACAAAAGGGGGTTGCATGACAGAATGAACCTCATGGAAGTAACTCGTACTTTTTTTAATTCACATGAATGTTCCTAAGAGTTTTTGAAGTGATGTACTACTCACAGCCTATTTTCTGATAAATTGGATGCCCCCATCTATTTTAAAAGGTCAATTACCTCATCAAGTTTTGTTCCCAAATATTATGTTGTTTCCTCTACCTCCTAAAGTTTTTTGATGTGTTTGTTTTGTCCATCGGTTGGAGTCTGACCATAATAAGTTTGATCCTCAAGCAATTAATTGTATTTTTCTTGGATATTCTCACATTCAGAGAGGTTATCGTTATTATAGTCCATCACTTCAAAGATAATATATATGTGCAGATGTTACTCTTTTTAGTCTACCCCGTTCTTCTCAAAAGGTAACAAATCTCTTGATATGAAAATTGTTCCCATTACCTGTTGCGGTCAACAAAGACATCCAAGAGAGGAAAAGATTTTCTTCAGGTTCTCCCCACTTTGTAAGTGGGAATCTTCTCCAAGGAATGGATGGACCTTCATTTTATCAAGGTCTTCGGCCACAACAGTTGGGTGAAGGAAGTCGTTATTCCAAGGGTTGGAGGCTCATTTATCATTCGAGTGTTTGCATTCATTCGTATGAGCAACCAGGAGGGGATGGAGAAAGCAATAGAGGATCTAAATGGTAGAAGTTTTGAGGGGAGGAAATTCCAAGTGCAAGAAGCTTGCTACGGTCCTGAAGTGGTCAGCCAAGCTACGAGAGAGCTTCATCAAGGGGACCCCCGCTCCCCATTCATTTTTGTTGTTGTTGATGAGGTGTTAAGCAGGAAGTTACAAAGAGGTCAGGAGGTGTATTTGTTCGAACGCTTCGAGGTGGAAAACGTAGAGAAAAGGGTATCTCACCTCTAGATCATTCACCGATGATACCCTTATCTTCTATGGTGTTATCGAGGGTGTGGTGGACAATCTCCGTAAAGTCATCAGATGTTTTGAGGCTATCTCAGGGCTCAAGGTGAATATCTCTAAGAGCAAGATCTTCGGGATTCACCTATCAAGTGAGGAAGTATATAGAATGATTGAGATTTATAAATATTGCTCGAGTTCCTTGCCATCCTCGTACCTCGGTCTCCCTCTTTATGTTGGCAAGCCTCCTATGCATTTATGGGGCAAGGTGATCGAGAGAATGGAAAGAAAGCTATCGGTGTGGAAAGCATACATCTATCTCTTGGAGGTAGGCTTACGCTAATTGAAGTAGTGCTTTCGAGCCTGCCCCTGTATTTCATGTCTTTATTTAAGTGCCATTCGTCAATTCTGGCTAGAACTGAGAAATTGAGGTGGGACTTCTATTGGCAAGGTGTTGCTTTTAAATGCAAATTTCATATCTTGGATTGGAAGGAAGTTTGTAGGCCGATTGAGGAGGGTGGTACGGGTATTAGACATCTCGAAGACTTTGATTTTGTTTTGATAGGTAACGAGGTTTGGTGATTCAGGAAGAACGGGAACGACTTGTGGAGATCCATTGTAGCGGGAAAATATAGGACTTCTATTATGGAAAGGTGGCCCAAAGCTTCCTCCCTTTATAGAGCTTCTCATCCTTTGAAAAGGATTACCAAACTATCTAATAAAGTTTTCAAGGAATTTTTTTTTTTCATTGGGGATGACTCTTGTATCAAATTATGAGATGATATTATTTGGGTGGAGGATTCTCTGCTTAGATCAGAGTTTCCTAGCTTAGCTTCCCTTGCTCCCTCACCGGATCTGTCCATAGCCCAATGCTTCTCCAGGGAAAGTGAGAGTGGTGAGCGGATTCCTCTGTGTAGACACAATCCCACTGACTTTGAGGTGTCCAAGCTGCTACATCTTCTTGTGCACCTCCAAGGAATCCATCCTAATCTGGGTTAGAAAGAATATGATTTAGTCGGAAGATAAATCTAGCATCTTCTCGATGAAATCATATTTCATCATGATTCGTCAGCCGTATTTGATTGTGAATAGTGCCAAGATGGGTCCAATTTGGTATTATAGAGCCCCGCCCAAGGTTGCAGCATTCAACTGGTTAGTTGGCAAGAAAAGGGTGCTTACTATTGATCATTTATGTAAGAAAGGGATGATGCTCCCTTATATTTGCATTCTTTGTATGATGGATGTTCAATCGGTGGACTACATCTTCAGTCATTGTTCCTGTGTCTGGGCTATTTGGTTTGCCATTCTGGAAGAATTCAAAGTCCCGTGGATCATGCCGAAAGTTGTTGAAGAGTTACTTCATGTGGCATGTAGGCATTCCCAGAGGTAAGAGTAGATCAAGGTGGCACTTGGCCCTCCTTGATGGCTTTTAGGCTATTTGGGCTGAGAGGACCAATCACACATCAGGAATCCAAGCAATTTTGCTATGGCAGTGAGTTAGGGTTGCCATACTTGTTAGGGAATGGGCCCCCTAGCAATTTGTCCCTTTGGGTTTTTTGTCTTTCTTTTCCTCTTGCAACTTGCTACTTGTATTCTTTGCCTTCGGGCCTTTTTTTTTTTTTTAATGTTATTACTTCTCAAAATAAAGAAAAAATAAATAAAAAGACATTCAAGCTCCAACCTCCATTTATTACCTCTTCTAATCCCACTATGCCTCAGCGGAAGGTCTCTTCACAACGAAAACGGACAAATTGTACAACCAATCATGACGTGTCGTCCGACATATCTGCTTTGGATACTTGTGGTCCAGTGAGTTCTCAAGATACACCTGAAATTCCTATTACATTAAGAAAAGGTAAACGTGCGTGTACCAATCTTCCTATCTTTAAATATGCTTCCTTTCATTGCTTATCTCTAAATTTCCACAACTTTGCCTTGTCCTTGTCTTCTCATTTTGTTCCCAAGTCATATGAGGAAGCCCTATTATATAAAAGGTGGAAGCAAGCTTTGGAGGACGAGATTGATGCACATCATCAAAATGACACTTGAGAAATTACCATTCTTCTAACTGGTAAACGTGATGTGGATTGCAAATGAACTTACACAATCAAGTTTCATCCCAATGATATGGTTGAACGGTAGAAGGCTCACCTAGTGGATAAGGGCTATACTCAAACACTTGTTGTTGATTACATCGAAACATTCCCTCCTATGACTAAGTTGAATTCCGTTAAGGTTATACTATTTGCAATTGTTAATTATGGTCGAACCCTCTTCCAACTTGATGACAAAAATGACTTCTTTCATGGGTGATCTTACACAGGAAGTTTATATGGAGCGACCTCCTGGATTTGTTGCTCAAGATCAGTCTAACAAAGTATGCAAACTGCAAAAGGTAATTTATGGGTTAAAATGATCTCCATGTGCATGGTTTGACAAGCTCAACCAGGTTGTATAACTTGTATTAAACTATGTCTTCGTTCGAAGTCATGCCAATCATTCCCTTTTAGTATGGAAAGATATATTATGTCTCATTGTACTTATAGCTAACGTGAATGATATTGTTATTATTGGAAGCAACAACAAGGAGATTGAAGATCTAAAGAAGTATCTCAACAGCATTTTCTATCAAGAGATCTGAATCATTTTCAATACTTCTTTGGTATAGAAGTAGCCAGATCGAACAAAGGAGTTAAATGTATCTCAACGGAAATGTATTTTGGATTTACTCATGGAGACCAGTGTTCTTGGGATCAAGTCAATTAACACTCAAATGGATCCTAATCACAACCTTTTAAGTGATCAAGGAGATGCAACAAAGGATCTGGGGAATTATAGAAGATTGGTTGAAAAACCTTTTTAACTATTACTCGATCAGACATATCCTATGCAACGAGCATGGTAAGCCAATTCATGAGTTCTCTAAGAGTACTTCATATGGAAGCAGTTATTCAAAGTTTGCGCTACCACAAAGGAGTACTAGGTCAAGGAATTTTGTATAAACAGAATGATCGTCTTTAGGTTATAGGATATTCGAATGCAAACTGAGCAAGTTCCTTTGCAGATTGATGATTCGCTACTTGATATTGTTCATTTATAGGAGGAAAATTAGTCACGTGAAAGAGCAAGAGGCAGAGTGTGGTGGTCCGATCTAGAGCCGAAGCAGAGTACATAGCAATAGCTCATGCCTACTGTGAGTTTATGCAAATCAAGAAATTGTTACAAGAAATGGGATTTACAATGTACCTACCTATGCGCTTATTTTGTGGCAATCAGGTTGCTTCAGGCATAGCAAACAATCTAGTCCATCACGAAATAACTAAACACATCAAAGTCAACTATCATTGCATACGTGGGAAAGTTTTCAGTGGTGAAATCTCTCTCTACTCCATACGTTCAATCTCAAGACCAACTTGCTAATGTGTTCACCAAGGCTCTTCGTTCCACTCAAGCTACACATATATATTCCAAGCTTGACATAGATAATATCCATGCTCCATCTTGAGGGGAGTATTAATGAATGTGATATAGGCCCACATAGGCCCACTTAGATGGGTTATTTTGATCTAGGACATAGACGAGATTTTTTTTATTTTGTTATTAATGGCATTTTGGTAATTATCAAACTTTCATAGTATAAAAGAAGGAGATGGGGGCATGAACCCTAACTAGAGCCCTTTCTCCTCTCCCTTCATTCTCTTCTCTCATCTCTTTTTCTTCTTCTCTATTCAATCTCTCTTTCCACTAATTTACAGATAGAAAGACTCAAATGTCCACAAGTCATGTCATGGCACTGCTCCTACCCTTCCCCTTCTTTATCAAGTTTGCCCCTCAGCAGATCTCCACTACAAGAAATCAGCTATTCAGCTCTACAAATGTAAAAGAATCTCCCTGATAACTGCCTAGTCAATGGCAGAAATCCCCAAGGCATCATCATGTGGTATCCAACAGTAATCATGTAAACTTCAACCTTTCATGAAAAATAAAGGCCGTATTGGCTTCACAAATAGATCCCAGCTTCCAAGAAATTGTCAATAGCTGGAGCTGGAAAAATGATCCAAGAATGGAGTAAAATACACAGCACAAATCCGTACCTCATGCTATTAAGAGGAGAGTGGAGGGCGATGATTGTGCCTCCAAATCCTAAGCCCCATTCTTCTGAAGACTATGCTTCTATCTCCAGAAAGTTTTGGTTACCAAGATACTTCAACCACTTGCATTGCAATGGTGATAGTTTACCCCACTCCAACCATCCCACTAACTCTGCCACCATGATGAAATAAAAAACCAACAAGTAACTCTAGTAATTGTCCTTTCAAATGCATCATCCACGTCAATAGATCTTTTGATTATTCTGATTCTCCGCTAACTTCTACCCCTTCAGCCATCATGAATTATGATGTTACCAATCAAAAGAATAATGGATCTACAATCGAGTACTAATTTTACTGAAATTATGAGGACCCCTTTTGTTTTGGATGACTGAAATTTATAGAAAGAAAAGGTACACAAAAGTGTGACCAAGGGAGATGACAGGAGGGCAGAACAAGTGGCCTTCTTGTCATTCCATCTCTAGGAAGAGAGTCCAGCAAACTAGTTATCCTATCTCCAAAAACTTGAACAAAAGATGCATCCAAAATGAAGCAAAGTCACAATTTCATTATTAAAAAAATTTTAATTTAAATATAAATATATATATATAACAGAAGATATCTATGATTCCTCACTCAAACAAGCAGCCCAAATAATTTAATTCATAGAGTCCAGGGGCCAAAGAAGGACGAGCAGAAAAGACATGAACCTTGATGGTGAGGCAGAGCCCTCAATTCCGCTTCACTAGCACAATGACTCCCTTTGGACCACAGCACACTGACACGCCCACAGTAAGAACGCCCCAGTACTAAAAGGGCCTAGAGTGCCCAGGGAGCTCCCTTTTAAAATAAGCTTCCAATGCATAGGGGAGGATCCGCCCATCTTGGTGGAGGCCTTCCAAGGATCGGACTCCATGGATGCCAAACCATAAGGAAATTGGTTTTGGCAATGTGGTGAAAATACGCCTTTACCAAAGCCCATTGCACAATGAATTTTTTTTTGAAAAGCCAAGTTTCTCCAACATCTAACCATATTTTCAAAGATTCTTTTGTTCTTCTCCATCCAAATACCCCGCAATAATGGTCATAACCATCTTCCAAAGTACGAGTCTAAGAGGAAACGACCTAGGTCTCACCCACGGGCCAAATTACTAATTGGTCCTTCATTGGACCCATTGGTGACACGACAGATTGGAAAAGTTGTGACAAATTTCAGAAGCCAATTAACAATGCAAGAAGTGATTATTGGCTGTTTCCTCTGCCTCCCAACACATGAAGTACAATGAAAGAATCATGCTTACAAATATTATCAAGGGTCATAGTAGTACTGGCCGTTGTCATCCACATAACAGTCTAAACTCTGGATGGAATTGAATTTCCATGCACATATATACAAGGCGATATATCAATATATCTCCCTCCGAGAATGAGGGCCGTGACGAAAGATTTAGGAAAATAAATATCTTGAGAATTTGTCTTCTAGACCTTAGAGCAGCCATGCTGTCAAGCACCCGAAAATGAAGTGGTGAAAAACAAGAATTTGGCATTGCTCACTATTTCCCCACTACCAATCCTCATGCACCTGAAAATGAAGTGGAGAAAAACAAGTAACTTGGTATAGGGCCATAGGCCGCTATTTCTCCACGACAATCCTCAAGCACCTGAAAATGAAGTGGAGAAAAACAAGAATTTGGTATAGCTACTATTTCTCCACCACCAATTATTGGACATCTACGCCTATTTGCACCCATCAAAAATCCTCTCTCATAGAAAACCTTTGTCAGACCCCAGGCACTCCCGTACCATGAGAAGAATCATCCTAACAACAAAAACACAGGCATTGCATAGAAATGTTTTCCTGTTGGTTCTGATGGCTGAGAAAACTCTAATAAGGTTTCAATGGACTCCAACAAAAAAGGCCAAAAGGGGGATGTGCGCAGCAGCGCTGACCAAAATGAAAAGGGGAGCAATCATTCTATACCAGCAAGGACATATTTGTTAAAGGATTATGATCAAAATCCACATAAGGCTTTATGAAGCTGGTTTTGTTGTTCTACAGTATTCATTTGTGGGTGTTGTTGATATGTTTTTGCATGTTGTCCACAAGCCACATATGAGTGAGAGCCCAATACATCATAATAGAAGTATTGTACTCACTACATTACTTGGGGTGCATCAACATGCCCTACTGAATCAAATTTTAGTTACTAGTCTAATAAGGTGAAAATAACCAAATTATACTCCTTCCTTTGCAATTATGTTATTGGAGGTATCGGCTCCAAATGGCAATTATGTTACTCTCAAATTCGATTAAAAAATAAACATAACTGCAATTGGAAGTTACATCCACATTAAGAATGCCAAGAAACATCACTAATTGTCATAGTCCCTTTCGATTAAGATGAATGGCATTATGGAAGTGATTCAATTCACTTACTCATCCAAACATGGCGTTGATGCTATGATATGCCATTCAACCAAAAAAGCAATCTACAATGGCTTACCTCAGGACCATTGAAGACGGAAGGCTCGTTCATGTCATTCCAGATATACAACGAAGGAGTTGAACCCACATAATTCTGCAGAGAGAACTTATCAGCCCACCATGACCGGATCTCCGGATTCAACATATCCGGATATGATGACGAACCAGGCCAGCACCACCCATCATAATCCTTACCCGACGCATCCTTCACATAGTACCCCTTTGCAGTGGCCTCCTTATGAAGGGGAAATGACTCTTCCCGCTTGATATGAGGATCCACGATCGTGACCATGTGCCTACCCTTCTTGGCCAATTTGTTCTGCATCTCCTCAGGATTCGGGAACAGCATCCTGTCCCACGTGAAGTACTTCTTTCCATCTGTGTGCTCAATGTCAAGCCAAAGAACGTCATAGGGAATGTCGAACTCATCGAACTTTGAATCAACACCCTCGACATCCTCTTCATCCCGGTAGTTCCACCGGCACTGGTGGTATGCAGTAGCGAAATGTTGGGGCATCGCAGACGTCCCAGTGACACTGGCATACTGACGGACGACGTCCTTCGGCCCGGGGCCCACAAAGAAGAACGCATCAACAATGCCAGCTTCGCTCATCCACAGTGTGTCGATCCGTCCCTGCACACCTGCATCCCAGTCCGCGCCGAGAACATCGATCTGCATTTCAGCAGCATTCAACCAGAAGAATCCAGACGTTCCATGGGATTTCCCGTGTGAGAGCATGAATGGGATCGACCCGTAAATCCCAAATGGGGAATCGTGGACATACTCAAAGACGTCGAGGTTGAAGAGACGGTAAGGCTCGGACTCTTCAACACCCGGTCCCCGCGTCGACCGCAGCGCCAGGCTGTCCAGAGCATGCTCTGGAATCCCATACACGAAATCGGCTCCATGGAACGAGACATCGAAGCTGACGGACTGCGGGCCGTAGGGCCGCGAATCGGTGTGGCTGCGGAACCGCTCCTCCCAATCCTCACCTTCCCTCTTCGCCCTCAGCTGCTCGAAATCAAACAAGCCATTGGAATTGAGGGAGACGACGCGGGCCCCACCCTGCTTCCGGCGGACATAGACTTCGAAAGGATCGTGGCGGAGGACGGCTTCATGGGATTCCGAGAGGTAGACTACCGACGACGTACCTTCATCGCCATCAACGGTCGAGATTCTCTGCAGCCAGAGCTTACGATCGTCGAGATCGGGAAGGACGACATCAGGCACCTCGAATCGCTTCTTGGGAGGATTGAGGGTTTGATCCTCGTCGATTCTTAGCCGTAGGATGCCGCTTTGGTAGACAGCAAGCTTCAAGATGAGCGGTTTGATGGGCTCTCCTTCTTCTTTCTGTTGCTCTTCTTCTCCTTCTCTGATCTCTTCGGTGACAGTTCTGATGGTCTGCGAGAGTAACTTAGCTACGAGTTCCCCATCCTCGAGGGTGACGTCCGTGGCGATGAGAGAGCACGAGCCGGGCTTACGGGCTCGAGCCCTCTTGCAGAAAGGGGTCTGGTTGCAGTTCCGGAACTCGTCTTTCTTCCAGGACGAGACTGTAGAGAGGTGCAGGAGTACCAGTAAGAGGAGGGGGATTATTTTAAGTGGTGGTCTCGCAGGGGAAGCCATGGTGGAGTGTTTGGGAGTCTCTGAGAGTCGATCAGCTATGCCATTTACTATCGTCTGCGATCTACGGGTTTTTCTCGATCGGCTACGAGAAATGGTGGTTGGGGGCGGATTAGGTGAAACCTCGGCTACACCGAAGTGGGTCGAACCTCTGACTGTGGGGCTCATAGTGATGTGAGTGCATTAAATCCACACCGTCCAACCATTTTGACAGATCATTGTAGGGTATGGTCCTAAAAATGAAGCATGCACAAGTCTTAGTTGGACCACACCACACCACATGAAACGGTCGGGATCAAATTCCCATTGTTATAAACCTTATGGAGTCGACCGAAATGTTTGTTTAGGGAGCGGATTAGGTGAGACCCAGGTCCATCCAGGTGGGTGGACCCTGACTGTGGGGCTCAATGAGATGTGTGTGGCTTGAATCCACACGGTTTTCAAATATTGTTTTAGGGTATGATCTTGTAGACACCCTACTCAAGATTAATAAACTATTTGAGTTTAAACATGATCGCTGAACTTAAACCCTAACCATGTAGGCTTAAATCTTAGGAACCTAATCCTAAACCATAAATTTAACCCAACTTAATCTAGTCAACCCAGTTGATCTAGTCCTAAATCATAGGACACTAAAACCCTAGATACTTGAGTCAACTCATCCAGTTAGCCTACTCAGTACAACAACCAGCCAACTTACCTAGTTAAGCCCAACCCAAAACCAAGCTCGAATCAAAGTCCAAAATCAAGCTCGATCAAAGTACAATGAACAACAGCAATACAACATCCCTCACAACAGAGCCTTAGCACAAGTGTGAGAGGTAGCTGGCCAAGAAATGAGGTCCATATGAGGATTGGCGACACATTGGGTGTCATCGTCCATGTGGCATACCTCCTCTATAGACAAGCATCTCCCAAGCATGTGGAACTCCACTTTTACAACCCCCCAAGTGTATCGCCTGTGTATGTTTGTTTACTCCAATGCCCATCTCTATATCCAAGTTTACTCTTTTACCACACCATACAAGCCATGTGACATGGGATGTTGCCACATGGCAATCTCAAATCCATGTCATTGATATCCTCTCTAACCTTAAGACTACCCAAGAAAATTAGGTTTGGGAGCTATAAATAGCCTCCTTCCCTTCCCTTCTTATCATCAAGTAATCATCTCTTCTTATCATCAACAAGTATCAAATCACCATTAGAGTACTCCTTCCATCCCTCCACCAATGAGAGTGAGAATGAGAGAAAGAGAGTCCAACCTAGTGTAGTATAGTCTAGCTAAAGTCCAAGTCTCTTGAGCCACCTGAGTCCTAATCCAAACCGTTCGATCTAGCCTTGCGACAAGACATTTCATCTGACTGTTCAACTTTCAACCAGCCTCTTCTAATTCTAAGCATTAGCATTGTGCAACACTCATTCCCTTCTCAACCCATCTACTCATCAGATACATCATCTATGCATTGCAACACATCACCTCTTACACTCAATTAGCTTGGGCGTATGCTCTGCAGCTTGCCGATATAATCAGACCTTGCCCATTAGAAACCCAGCTAATTGATTTACACTTAGTCATTAAGCATAACATACACCTCCACATTATTGTTCCACATATAGCACTCAGCACTTAGTCAGTTCGAACAGTTCTCCGCGTCTTGCCAGCGTAGTTGGACCTTGTCCATTAGAAATTTGGATTGATTAACCACTACTATTGCCACATTCTATATATATTTATAATTTGTGTGTGATAGCTAATCCCATTATTCAGAAAATTAGTCAGACCTTATGAAGTAAAGACCGTACATTTGTATGTGCACAATGAGTGCCTAACACCTTCCATCTCTGTAACCGTTGTCCCTTACTTAAAATCTTTGAACGCAGCATCAAGAGTCATCTTAGAGCGAAGGATCATCAGATTCTCAGTCATGAGCACTTCTATAGTGTCTAACCGACTGCATATTTGAAAAAATTGATCAATGGCGACTCTTGTCCAACATAATACTCTCTTAACCTCAGCCCCCAAAAGCCGAAAGAGAGAGAGAGAGAGAGAGAGAGAGAGAGAGAGAGAGAGAGCACCCACGGAAGCGAGTTGATTCCATCAGGGATCCAGTGTCCACATATCCCAAAAAATGAAGCATGCCCAAATCTTAGGTGGACCACACCACATAAACAATCCTAATCGAATCCCCACCATAAAAAACTTCATAGAGTCCATTGGAATGTTCATTCGACGAGCGGATTAAGCGAGACCTCAAATTCATTGAGGTGGGTAGGACCCCCGACTATGGGACTCACAATGATGTATGTGCCTTATATGCACACTGTCCATGATCCAAAAAATGAAGCATGCCCAGATCTTAGGCAGACCACACCACTGCAAACAATCATGATCGAATCCCCACCATTAAAAACTTCAAGGAGCCCATGGGAATGTTTATTTGGGGAGCGGATTAAGGGAGACCCTGGATCCACCGAGGTGGGTGGGACCCTTGACTGTGGGGATCACAGTGACGTATGTGTCTTAAATCCATACCGCCCAACCATTTCGACAGCTCATTTTAAGGCTTGATCCCAAAAATGAAGTTGAATCACATCTTAGGTGGACCACATCACGGGAAACAGTCAGTGATTGAATCCTCACCATTAAAAACTTCATAGATTCCACCATAATGTTTATTTTCCATCCAACCTGATGATAAGGTCAAAAACAACTAAATGAAGAGACCACACAAATATCATCTCCCAAAGCTTTAGTGGCCTACAACAAGTTTTTAGTGGTAAATCACGATTGTTTCCTTTGTTATGTCCACATGGGATTTGGACCTACTTCACTTTTTGGATCATACCCTAAAACGAACTTTCAATATAGATGGATGATGTGGATCTAGTCAAATACATCACAATGGGCCCCACGGTCACAGTCTCAACCACCTCTGTGGAATCCGGGATCCCACCTAATCTGCTTCTATGAAGAGATTGCACAAATATCATCTTGATCCAAAGCTTTGTGGCCCACAAGAAGTTTTTAATGGCCAATTATTATTGTTTCCTGTACTATGGTCCATCTAAGATTTGGATATGCTTCACTTTTTGGATCATGCCCTAAAATAAGTTTTCAATACAAATGGACGATGTACATGTAGTCACGTAAATAAAGGTGGGGCTCATAGTGAAGGATGATCCACTAAAGTCGCGCCCGGTGGGAGGAGCGTAAGAGCCAAATTCCAAAGAGCCTAATAAGAAAAGGGAAGAAGGGTAGGTAGGCTATTAAGAGATGACAGAAGTGTTGAAGCATAAGTGGTCAAAGGATCGCAACAGACGCATCATCCGTTAAGGACGTAGCTCGTCCTTATCTCTCATTTATTAAAGTTTCTTTTCTTAGTTTATTTCCTTTTTAGACAAGGATTGTATTATTTTTTTGTTTGTTATAATTTCAGTATAAATAATATAGAGATTGAGGGCATTACGCACATTTTCTCATTTCTCTCCTCATTCGAACTATCAACATGGTATCAAGGCCTAAATCCTAATCTCTCAACCTCTCATCACCACCTACCTTTGCAGCGGCCCCACCACCACCTCTCTTCCCCGCCGCCCCTGCCTCTCATGCACACAGCCCCCCCTCCCCTTGTTTTGTGCTTTTTATAGTTTGACTGGTCGTACCTTATACGGCCAGCATGGTGGTTCCCTGAACAAATATTAAAAAAAAAAAAAAAAGGTACTCATTTTTTTTCTTTTTCTTTTTGTGACTTGTCGTCTGATCCTCTCCCTAAACCCTCTGCCTATTTTTTTTTTACCGCATGGCTCCATCGAAGGACTCCGACGATTCTACTTTGTCTCCTCTTGATGTTGATCTCAGACACTATGAGAATCCAGGTTGAATATCACATCATCTCCTCTCACTGATCTCAACTTTCTACCATGGCAATAGGTTGTCCGTAACTTTATTGGCAGCAAACGTAAACTTGGCCACATCACTAGGACTCTTCCTCGTCCTGATGATGAAGACCCGAAATAGGCGAAGTGGGAATCAGATGACGCGATTGTCATGTTATGGCTATGGAACTCCATAGACGACAATGTTCGGAGTGACCTTCTCTTCTTAAAGATGACAAAAGAAATTTGGGACACTGTCCGCGAACTCTACAACGATGCACACAACATGACCCGCATCTTCCAATTGGAAAAGGAGACCGCATCTCTCCAAAAAAATGACAAGAGCCTCAAAGAGTATTATGCCAAACTCAGCAATTTATGGGAGGAACTCGCCTACCATGACGATGAGGATAATTATTGTACTCGCGATGTGGTTCTTATCAAGAAACGACAGGAACGACAGCGGATCTTCAAGTTTTTAAATGATATGAGTGATGAATATGACGCACCCAAGCAACAAATTATCCATAATATTAAGTCCATGACATTGAATCAGGCATATGCTATTCTTTGCAGAGAAGAGGAGAGGAAGCAGGTTATGACTCCATCCGCCTCGATCACTCAGTCTGCCTTATAGGCTGATGTTCGTACTTCTGCTGATCGAGGATGCTATTCTAGAGTCTAAGGTCGTGGTCGCAATTCTCTTTTTTGCACTCATTGCAAATACACCAATCATATGATTGATACCTGTTGGATCCTTCATGACAGACCTCCAATGCGTTGAGGTTTTTCTCGTGGATGAGGTCGCTTGTCTGATGGCCATGGTGCATATTTTTCTGCTACCAAATCTGAGGAGGCTCCATCTGATTCCTCTCCTGGTGTGGTTCAAATTTCTCAAGAAGAATATGGCAGTTTTGTCGCTTAGAAGGCCAATCTATCTGTTTTAAAATCTTCAGCTACTTTCAGTTATGTTGTGCAAGGTACATCCATCATTACTCCATCTTCCTAACCTTGAGTCATTGACACGGGGCCCATTGACCATATGACCAGTATGTCTCAAATTTTCTCCTCCTTTACTCCTAGATCTACTTTATGTTCTGTTAAGATAATAGGCGGGAACCTTACCCCTATTACTGGGTCAGGTACCGTTCCTCTAACTTCCACTATGACTCTTGACAAGACCCTTCTTGTCCCAGGTATTGTTTTTAGTTTACTTTCCGTGAGCACCCTTATTAAACAACTTAATTGTGCTGCCATATTTCTTCCTTCTCATTGTATGTTTCAGGATCTCATAATGTGGAAGATGATTGGTGGTGAACGTGAAAGTGCCAGCCTCTACCATTTTGATGGGGGTGTTCAACACAGTGATACTACTCATTTCATTAATGTCAATCATGAGGATATTTATCGATGTCATTGTCGTTATGGCCACTTCTTTTTTGGTTTTACGTAGTTTATTTCCCTCTTTATATTCTCAACATAACATTAATAAATTTCAATGCAGTACCTGTGCCTTGTCCAAACAAAGACGGGTTTCTTTTCCTTCGGTTTTAAATAAAGAACTTGTTTGTATGTTTTCTATCATTCAATCCGATGTGTGGGGACCCTCTCATGTTACCTATTCTATGGGGTTTTATTATTTTATCTCTTTATGGATGCCACCACCAAAATGACATAGATCTATCTCCTTAAAAATAAAAGCAAAGTTTTTTGAAAATTTTAAGTCCTTCCATGTTTGGTTGATAAATCAATTTAGCACCACCGTTAAAATGCTCCACTATGACAATGGCGAAGAATATCTCTCTACTGATTTTCTTACCTATCTTCACCAACATGGCATTGAGTAAAGCACTACATGCACTTCCGTTCCTTGACAGAATGGGGTAGTCGAGAGGAAAAATCAACAATTACTAAATATTACTTGATATCTCCTTACCAAGATGCACGTTCTCAGACGATATTGGGGAGATGCTGCTCTCACTGCATGCTACCTGGCCAATCAACTACCTCACTCTGCTCTCAATTTTCAAACTCATATTTCTTTATTCAGTAAAGTGCATCATGTCACTGATATCCCTCTTAGGGTATTTGGGTGCACCGCTTATGTGCATGACTTTTCTCCTTCCTACACAAAGTTGTCTCATTGCTCCATTCCATGCATGTTTGTTGGGTATTCTCTCACTCAAATGAGTTGTAAATTTATTAATCCTGATACTGGCCGACATTAGGTCACCCTTGATGCTTCCTTTTTTGAGTCTTTAAATTTATTCTCTCCAAATTCCTCGATTCATTCCTCATTCCCTCATGTCACTCCTATATCCTTTTTAGATCCTCTATCTTCTACCCCATTATCAGTGGATCCCTCATCGCCTTCATCTCCCCCATCATCTATCACACCTTCATCTCCTCCATCTCCCCCATCTCCTTTCTTACCACCCCCACCCCCACCACCTCGCCATTTTACCCGTCCAAATACCAGACCTACTCACCTATAGGATTACATTTGTTCTCAAACATTGTTACTAGTACCACCACAGGCTTCTCATCACCAACAAAAGAGGGGGAGCGCCGATGTATCATTACTTTTGTCGCTTCTCATCACCAGCAGAAGAGGGGGAGCGTCGATGCACCATTACTTCCATCACCATCATCCGCGGCTCTGAGATCCATTTCTACATAAGACCTTCCCGCCTCTCTATGAAAATGTATTCATCCTTCTACTTCTCATCTTATCTACCACTTTGCTTCATATCACTCGATTTCTCCTTCCTACAAGTCATTTATTACCAATGTGGATTCCATATCTCTCCCTACCCGGGTGGATGTTTATAACACCCCGAATTTTCGCTATTTTGAGTTTGCCAAAAATCCTTAATTTTTTTTAAAAAATAACTAGTCACGTCATCACTTACGGACCATTGACGCTCGAGGTAAGTTTATACGTTGCTGGTAACGGTAAAGAACTGTACAAATAAGATTGATCAACCGTAGAAAACCAATGAACCCAACCGATCACTTGATCATCAAGTTTAGCCACACGATTTATTCACATAGGACCCAAATCTAACCGACTCATCGCTAACTAATCAAGACAATCATAACCAAATTAAAGATCTAACCGAAGCTGAGTCAGATAAGGCCCGGATATTGACTAATAGACTAAATCAACCCTGTTACTCTTTTAGCCTAAAACCGACTGTTTAGAGTAATCATGACCAAATTTTCACTTTCACTAATTATAAATAGGCCACACTATGAACATAGTTAATCCAAACCCTAATCATTGCCCACGAGAAATCTCAATACCTAATTCATTCCAGAAATGCTCCGATTTTCCGAACAAGCTCTAAACTGTTCGTTAATGGGCCACTAGTTTCAAAACTATAGAATAATGTCCGTCTTACTGGGCTCGACGTCCATTATAGGAGTCGGACCTAGGTAGTGTTTAGAACCGCTCAACTTGAGCCGATGGACGAGTGTATAGAAGTGCAAATACCCTAAAGGAAGAAACTGAAACTTAAGTAAATTGGGTCATCCACTCTTATGCAAAGTTGAGAATTTCAAACCGTCGGTTTATGACCAAACTTCACACGTTGAGGAAGGATATTTCCCTTCTTATATCCGTATAGCCGCGGCCTCGATCGACGATCGGTGACCATTGAACAAACTTCTAATCATATCTATCGATCGGCGCATGCAAATGGCGGGCCGATCATGTTCATACGTAGATCATCATTAGGACTAACTATCCTATGATGTATATCAATATGTACGCCCCATAGTAGGCCCTAGAGATTAGAAAGACCCTCCCATAGGGCTAGTATAGTAAAAACCTAGCCATTAGGGCCATTTACACCAAATCTGACACTATATAAGGGCTTCATTTGGTCACCCCCTCCTTCCGTACGAATTTCAATAAGAGAAAAATGGAGAAAGGGAGAAGAGAAATAAGAGAAAAGAGGAGAAAGAAAGAGGGAGAGCTTGAAAGCATGAGGGTTTGTGCACCTTCACCCTCTCATCTCCTCTATAGTAACATTGTCCTTCATTGGCGTCGATTCGGTGACGGTTGAAGGTAAGTATTAAGTTATGTTTGTAGGTTTAGGTCTTGTGTTTAATTCCTTCCAATTCTTACAAGCTTGTATGCTTACTTAAGTTCTCGATGACCTTTCCCCAACGCCTAAACCTTACAAACTCCATGAAATTGGGCGAAATGTCATAAGGTGTAGACCATTATCCATAGGTGGCCAAGTACCAATTTTAGGATAAATTTAATAATTTTGAATGCTAGAGTGATGTGCATGAGTGATTTGGGAAAAAACCTATCTAGAAACCTACATATTAGGTCCACCAACATCCATACAACGATAAATTGCTATTTATTTGGTTTTCAACATGTTTGAGCATGAAATTGGTGTTGCATGATCATCTCATATTTGATTCTTGCATGATTTTCCATATGACATGTATGATTGTGTTATTTCTTGTTGTATTCTTGTACTATGAGTGGTGTGTTGTCCTTGGTCTCTTCGATAATCCAGCGCCACATGCAAACACGTCTAACCCATGCTATTAAGAGTAGTTGTATTTATATTAACAACCTGAAATTTCATGCTCGATGTATTGTGCGCATGATTTCATTTGTGCTAGAAGATGAACTCTTAATTGTTGAAGTGTTATCGAATACAATCCATTTTCTGGGTCAGTCAGGGAACCGGGATTGACGAAGGTGGTTTTCGTTGGTAGGACCATCCTGTGACTAGACTGACGGATTTGGGCGGATGCGAATGGGCGACAGTAGTCGGACTACGTGGGTTGCTTGCACTCGATGTTATCCGTTATGTGTTCGCCTGAACTTGGACGGTCTAGTCCACTTACTAACCAACCATGTTTGTTAACCATGCCTATTCACACCTGTATGGAACCTAGAACACTCCTCGCCCACTGAAGCCTACTGACAACAGCTAGAAACTGATCCACTGTTTCGAGAGCCGGACATGGTGAAATGGGACACTGTGTCCGAGCTGTCAGCCTATGCTGAGGCGACGAGCCTCCCCGTAGTGACCGCGAGTGATCCCACTTCCTAGCACTCCCTACGTGCTTGCAATCGAGGGTGAGGACTCCGATGGGATCAAGGATCGCGGGTTTTGGCTTCGCAAGTTGAGGAGTCCTGACCTCGTAAATGGATGAGGCATTGATATCGTCGGGGTGTACCAGTTTCTCCAACTTGCTGGATAAACAAAATTAACTAAATACTCGGCTAACATTATCCATGCATCACATCAGTTAGGATTTGGTGACTCGGCAGTTGAGGTCGCAATGAGGGAGTGTTGGTCATGCGCGACCGTAAAATGAAGTCGCTCGAGGAAGTGTCGTGGGTGAGGTCATACATCATACCATAATTCAAGCATACGCATTTAACAAGATTAGTTAGAGATATGTGAATTTATGTTTTTCATTAAATTTATCATAGAATTGTTATTTGATATAACTTAGGCTAATGGCACCCACTAAGTTAGCTGCTCACTCTCACTCTGAGACGATATCTTAAAACACCAACCAAACCCTTTACTAAATGCAGATGAGGCGGAGCTCGACGAGCCGAACGGTGTGAGCATAGATGAGGAAGAGGAGTTTCCTACTTCCAGCTTATGGGCGGATCACCGTAGACTGTGTGGGTTGATTATGGGTTGTTGAACTGTGGATCTAGGGTACCATTTCTTTTTAACATTTATTTTATAAATTTTTGGGCGACGCCTTATGCGACCCGTTTGATATTTTTATAGACTTGTAGTTCTCAATCGCATTTATTTCAGTAGATTAATTGTGGTTGCGGTTCATGTTTCAGCCAATTCCTTTATTGCTCATCTAAATTGATTTATGTACAAATCACCACAATTAGGATATAAGCGACACCCAAAAATTTGGAGGCCGAGTTCCTACACGGCGCCCGAAAACTCGGGGTGTTACAATGTTGCCTTAGCACACCTAAACTGGAAGCATGCCATGATGGAGGAGATGACTGCCTTGGAGAAAAATCAGACATGAGAGCTCGTTGATTTACCTGCGGGAAAGCAGGCAGTGGGTTGTAAATGGGTGTATGCTCTCAAGCATAAGCTTGATGGTACTATTGATCAATATAAAGCTCGCCTTGTTGCAAAAGGCTTTACTCAGACCTATGGCATCGACTACACCGAGACGTTCACCCCTGTAGCCAAAATGAATTCCATTCGTGTCCTTTTGTCTCCCGCAGCAAATTTGGGCTTGCCACTTCATGAACTTGATGTAAAAAATACCTTTTTACATGGTGATCTTTATAAGGAAGTTTATACGAGTCTGTCATTCGGTTTTCCCCGAAAGGGGGAGGAAAAGAAAGTGTGCCGCCTTCGTAAGTCTATATATAACCTCAAGCAGTCGCCATGTACATGATTTGACAAATTTACTCATGCAATGCGGGATGCTTCTTTTCACCAGTGCAGCTCAGATAATTTTGTGTCCCGAAAATGCTCGGCAAATGGGATTACAGTTATTTCTGTTTATGTCGATGATACTATCATCATGGGTGATGATTCTCTTGCAATTTCTAGCATCAAATCCCACATTTCTCGCATTTTTTAGGTCAAAGACTTGAGCTTTTTACGTTATTTATTGGGCATTGAGATAGCTCATCCTCGGAATGGAATCTCCTTACGTCAGCATAAATATGCACTGGACTTACTCACTGAGACTGGTACGATTGGTTGTAAGCTACTTGACACTCCTCTTAAGGTTAACCATCAACTCACTTCATTGGATGGTGAGGCTCTCTCTGATCCTGGACCTTATCAGTGCCTCATTGGGAGGCTTATTTACCTCATTATTACCAGGCCAGATATTTCTCATGTTGTGAGTGACATCAGTCAATTCATGCATTCGCCTTGAGTTACCCATATGAATGTTGCATACCATGTGCTTCGTTATATCAAAGGCTCTCCTGGCAAGGGTCTCCTTTATCCCAAGTTCGAGCACCTCAATATTTCCGCAATCTCTGATACTGATTGGGCCAGTTCCAAAGATGGCAAGAAATCTACAACCGATTATTGTTCTTTCATTGGCGGTAATTTGGTGACTTGGAAGAGCAAAAAGCAAACGGTTGTGGCATACTCCAATGCCGAAGCTGAGTACAAAGCTATGGCATAAACCACCTGTGAATTGCTTTGACTGAAGAAATTTTTGACTGGTATTGGTTTCTCTCCTTCAACACCAATGCAGATGATGTTTGATAACTAGGCTGCTATTCATATCTCGAGCAATCCCTGTATTCCATGAGCATACAAAACATATCGAAGTCGATTGTCACTTTATTCGGGTAAAAAAATCAAGGCTCAAGAGATTGTTACTCCACATGTTCACACAGCGGACCAACTTGCCGATGTGTTTACCAGAGCTTTAACAAGAGATCGGCATATGACTATTTCTTCCAAGCTTGGCCTATCCGACATTTTTGAACCAAGCTTGAGGGAGAGCGTTGAAGGAGAAGCGGTCAAAGGATCGCAACAAACGCATCATTCGTTGGGGACATAGCTCGTCCTTATCTCTCATTTACTAGAGTTTTTTTTTAACTCATCCTTATCTCTCTTTTATTAAAGTTTCTTTTCATACTTTATTTCCTTTTTAAATAAGGATTGTATTGTCTTTTTGCTTGTTTTAATTTTAGTATAAATAATATAGATATTGAGAGCATTACACACCTCTCACTTTTCTCTCCTCATTCGAACTATCAACAATAAGTTATGGTCTCTGATTTATATTTTATTGAATTCTTATACTATGGTCTATGTTTTCTTAAATTTTCTAATAAAGAGAGGTAGAGTATCAGGCCCTCTCTTGGATCAAGAGATGATATAAGCTTTAAAAGTTGTACATGCATCAACAATCTTTGAATTTACAATATCTTGCATTTCCATTTTCTATAGGCTCATTGAATGTTAACCGAATAAAAGTCCCTTTCATAGACTGGGATGTTAAGCAAACCACCACAAGTCAAACCTTAAAGTTTTAAGATCTACAAACAAAACAATATGTAAAAATACTCATAGTCCTAATGTGTTTTATTATTTTATGTGAAAAAAAAGCTTTCCTTGATAGGGAGCCTATTATAAAAGGAAAATGAGATATTACAGCTTCAAAGCTTTCCACTGTGGCATATTATAGTTAGAATGTCCACATCTTCTCGGTCCAAGAGATTGACTGATGATATATTTTTCTTCATTAGGAAATTTGAAATAATGTCGAGGACCACTTGCGCATTTATTGTTGTGTAATGTATATAACTTTCAATGTTTATTACATAACTAATGTTATAGGGGAAAATGGTCCAACCCCCTATGAGGTCAGCTCGGACTTATGAACATCGGAACACGCACTCCCTAGTCCGAGGTTGAAGGGTCGGGTCAGGACTGATCATGACCAAGGAGCTCCTAAACGACCAGGTCGAGTCAGGACTTATCATGACCAAGGAACTCCTAAACGACCACCCATCTGAGATCAATCCGAAGAAGAGCAGGTGCCGAATTCCCGAGCCTAGGCCTCAACACCATACATTTCGAGCTCCTACCAAGTTTGTCTGATCTCTAAGGAATGTCTAGATTCGTATGACTAGAAGACGACCATGAGACCAATTAGTCTGACAAGAACAAGATAATGGTCATCCAGAATGACAGATTTCATTGAGGTTCTCCATGCCCAAACATGGACAGACCAAGGAATCAACTAGCCAACTAACGACGGTCGGTCAGCTCGAAAGTTCACCTCGAGCCTACCATGGAGATCGGCCAGATTGATTGAGGGCTCAGCTCAGCTCGGCCTCAACCATCCATTACATGATTCTAGGGCCGACCACTTCAACACTTACCACCTCCGCAAATTCCACATAGCGGTTGAGAAACATATGCTAAGATTGTGCCTATGATCGAGAATCATTTCTAAACCTAACAATGACCCGTCTACACTATAAATAGATGACCCGTTTACACTAAAAGATACGCAAAATCTCTCACCCAAAACCCCTCGATACTACCAGACCCAAATTTATAGTGTAACTTTGGCATTGAAGGGTCCCTTGCTTTAGCCAAAGTCTCCTTTGTTTTCTTCCGGTGCAAGTATTCGAAGGTCTAAAGAGGAAGAACTAGATTTATGAATTGACAATTAATATTAACTATAATGAAATGAAATCATTTGTAAGTGGTAACCAAATAACTCCAGTTCTCCATCGATTATGTTTTTCTTTAAAAAAAAAAAAAAAAAAAAAAATCAAATATGCGGAGGTCTAGTAGATTAAGCATAGATTTCATGGGTTACAACATGAAAAAGACACTAATTGCATTAATTGATTTATCCAAACTAGATATTTGATACGTGGAAGTATCATGGGTATTATTGTTGACATGTAATGGAATTTATCATAAATAATAAATTATCCCAATTTTATTGGATTGAGGCCGCATATGTTTTTTCTTAAATGTTTGGTTGTCTGGAAAGACCTCAAAATGCGGTAAGATAAGATGTTTCCAGTATTTTATAGGAGGTACACCCACCGTGTATATTCATGCAACGATTGTAGGCGATCAGATCTCCTGTAACAAATGCGGTAAGATAAGATGCTTCCAGTATTTTATAGGAGGTGGTTAAATCTCAGCCATCCAATGGCCTGAAAGAATAATAAAAAAGATCTAGCCCCTTGATTCCAGAGTTGGGACCCTTACCGAACGGGTGAGATCATCATGGCGGTATAAGGACATGGAAGAGAAAGGATCATATATAGTCCTTTCTCTCAGGCCCACATATGTAGGATATCCAAGCCGTCCAAAATGTGGATCTCACCGTGATGAACACCTGATAAGAAAATCAGGCCAATACGCTCTTCTGTTAGGAGACGGCATTGTAACCAATCATATGACTCAATATTGCTGTGGCCCACCCAATGAATGGATTGACCTTATTTTTCTGCCAATTCATCTTCATGATGGTGCCCCACCTCTAGCAAGGATTGGATTTCCTACAAATGACATGTTGGCAGAATGTAAGGGGTGGATATGAATGCCATGATATAGCGGCGGTATGTGGCATTTCTGGCCTTTTCCTGACTAAAGCACCAGATAAGCCAGGCTTGGGTCAAGCAAAAATTGAAAATTTGAATGAGTGGGTCCCACCCAAGGCTTTGCTGATAAGTTTGTGTTTGGATGCACCAAATATCATGAAATTTCATGATATTTTGCATCAAATTAGATTCGGATCCTTACTCTTGCTCGGGTGGTAGACTCTAAGGAGTTTTAACACCCGGCCAAGGGTTTGAGCATCTATAGGTGGTGAAATCCCACTTTACGTGTGAGTGTGTAGGGGTGCGTGTGCGTGTGTAAAAAAGAAAAAAGAAAAAAGAGAGATTGAATAATCATGAAATAAAATGAAATTTTATGATATTTGGTGCACCCAAATGCACCCTAAATAAAGGGGAGAGAATGCAAGTATGGCTGTCAATGGGCTGGGTTAGGGTCGGGCCGAGCTCTGTTCAAGCCCAGCCTGCAATTCCAAACCTAAGTCCAAATCCAGCCGAGTTCCGCCTGGGACATTTACACAAAGTTCAACCCATGTCCGCCTGAGCCCGAGCCCGACCCCTGAATATCTCTGTGTATAAATGATATTTTGGCGTACCCCGTGTGAGAGAGAAAAGGAGAGAAGGAAAGAAAAAGGGAAAAATTAAGTTTAAAAAAGACCTATCGAGCCGGGCCGGGTTTATGGGATTTTGGGTTGTTAAGTCCAATTCTGAATCGGGCTCGCCACCCCAAACCCGGCCGAATACTGGCCAAGCCAGGCCTGTCGGGACTACCCGGCCCATTGACAGCCCTAATTATGCAACCCAGATTTGAATTGGGAACATTCAGATTAATCAAGAGGAAGTAACAAAAATTGAGGCAGATTATTCAATACTCTGGCAAAGCGACGCAGTTGATATACTGGCAGTATATCAACTGAAATTAGGCCATCCAAAAATGAAGATACCAAAGAGCCAATATAGAATTAGGGACATTTTATGCAATGGAAGAACCAAAATCACCATGCTGGCCTAAGTTCCCATCGTTGGTATATGCATCTTCCATCTCGACCGTTGGTTTTCATTTTTTAAAATGTCTTCTCTCTGTGCATGTGAGGACCACCTGATCAACAGACGGATTGGGAAAGATTCACGTTATCATCATGAAGTATTGTTATGGTGGCAATGGGCCAGGTGCTGAATGGCCCAGAATGACTGGGAGCGCCCATTTGCACACAAGTGTGAGATCTAATCCGTCCATCTTGAGGGTCCCACCATGCAGATTGCGTAGAAATCAGGCGTTTCCAATCAAAAGTGGGCCACGGTGTAAAAAAAAAATGGATGGTTAAGAAAAAATTTTGGTTAATTTTTGTGGGCTCCACTTATTCTGTAATCATGATTCATGGCCCACCTGATTTGTGAAACACGGCTACTGAACTCGACAGTAGCAGTCTCTAGGGGTGTACATCGAGTTGAACTGAGTTGAGTTGGCCTGAGCTCGACTCGGCTCAGCAATTGGCTGACCTCACACAAACACTCTGCTCATTTCAAAAGATCGAGCGCCGAGTCCATTGAGGCATTTCCACTAACACCTAGACTGCACCTTCAAAATTCCTTTGAATGTTAAACAGAAGCAATGGTTTTATAAATATTTTATCAAACACCTTCTAAGCAACATAAAAATCAAGAAAAACAAAGAAAAAAAGAATATTTGTTTCATGTGCATACCTTCCTTACCACTAGCTACACTTCGTTGAGTCATTTTATCAAACACTTGGTGAGCAACATCAATGGCAAAGTAACCTCGTCACTGAACTGGTTTGATCCGAGTTCGATTTGATCTGGATTCGATCCGAGTTCAATTTGATCTGGATTCGATCCAAGTCGAGTCGAGCTTTTTCGAGTGACTCAAGCAAGCTAACCGAGCTAGCTCGGTTCGCTTGGCCGTCTCCCTACTGAAGTGACGCCACTATGTTATGTAGGCCAATAATGATGTATTTGTTGTATCCACGCCGTCCATCCATTTGGAGATATCATTTTAGAGCATGAGCCAAAAAGGGAGAAATATCCAACGCTCAAGTGGACCCTACAACAGAAAACAGTAGAGATTGAACGCCTACCATATAAAACTTCTTTGGGCCATGGAAGTTTTCGATCAAGCCGTATTTTCATGTCTGCGTGTGTTAACTTCTAAACAGGTTGGATATCAAATAAACATCATGGTGGGCCTTAGAGAAGGTTTCAACGGTGAGCGTCACTCTCCCCAACGCTTTTCTGTGGTGGGGTTCACTAAAGCTTTGGATCTGCCTCATTCTTTTGCTTATACCCTGAAATCATCTCTCCAAATGATGAACAGTTTGGATACAACACATACATCATGGTGGCCCCACAGAACTTGGTGACGTCACTTCGATGCTACTCAACGTGTCAGTAGCTTGATCAGAAGTAGCATTGGGCTAAGTTTGGGCCGGGCCGGGCTAGGCCCGAGATCAGCCCAGCACAAAAAGACTCAAAGCTGAGCCTGGCTCAAGACAAGCAGCCTGACCTGGTCCGGCCCAACCAAACCTGAAAATTGATAAAATCTAAATTTCCCACTTGGATGTTCCTAATCTATTCATTGATCAAATGGCCCACTCTTAAACTAGGAGACATTTTGGAGGAGCTAAACCAACAGTAGGGATTACAGCAGCATATTTGTGTGATATAACATATGTACACATATGCCCAGATAGTGTTAGACTGAGTGAAAGAAACCTCGTTTCAACACTGAGGTCTTAATATCGATTCCCTAGAGGGGTGGCTAACAGTGAAGTGTGAACTCTCAGTGCTTGTACTAACAACCTAACATTTTATTATTATTATTTAAAAAAAAAAAAAAAAAACACACATGTACACATAAAGTCAGGTCAGCTTGGGTCGGGTTTCTTTGACTTGAACCAAATGCTGACCTGAAAATTGTTTAGGCCATGCATGAGAAGCCCATGCTCAGACCAAATCCTGGTCAGGCTCGTAGGGAAGAACAAGCCTCTCACCGCCCTTATATTCGACTCATGATAAAAAAACAGAACGGAAGATAAGAGAGCTTGTATTGCACTAAAAACTGGGGAGGCCTTATGATTTCTGAGGTAGGAGTGGCAATTGGCCGGACTAGAACCGCCTCGAGATTGGTCCTAGTTCAGTCCTTGCCCTCTAAGCCATGGCCCCAATTGGGCTAAAAAAGCCTTGGCCCCGGTCTAGGGTTAGGCCGAGCCGAGGCCGTCACAATGAGGAGAAGAGTAAAATGATTGCTCATTCTAAGAACTTTCTTTGTGTCCCTTCCATCCACAATGGGTCCCACTATATAAATAGGTTTTATCATGTCCATTAAATGAAACCACTCACAAATATCTTCAAGTTGTCCATTCTTTTACAATGGGTTCCACTATATAAATAGGTTCGATCGTGGTCATTGAATGAAACCAATCACAAATATCTTTAAATTGTATGTTCTTTTACAATGGGTCCCACTATATAAATAGGTTCGATTGTCTCTTAAATAAAACTAATCACAAATATTTTTAAATTGTCCATTCTTTTATATAATAATGGGACACTAGATGATTGGGCATTGGATCAGGTGTCCCTCATTCCAAAGAGCCTTGTACATATCTAAACATCAAGTCTAAATTTCAAGGCCAAGCCTAGATCTTGGGCCAAATTCAAGGGCCCAAGCTTTAAAACTAAGCCTAATTGCTTGAGGACTTGTTTAACCGCTCTCTCAAGCTGGGCTCATCGCCCCCTCAATCTCTACCCTTTTGCAAATTGCATGATCATTGTTATAATTGGTGCTTGAGATGACAATTGAGTTCTAAAATTCGGTATTAAACAGTCCATCTCAACACAAGGGCACTAGTATTCAATCAAACATTGAGTCGAGTACAATTCTAATATACCCACACTTTCATAATCACCAAAAAACTGAATATAAGCTTTCGCTAACACATGTGGCCTCATATTTGATTAAAGTACGTATACATCATGTATGAGCCTTTTAGTTTACGAGGAGAGCATAACGGCTAACTCCATGGGGCATTGAAACATCCATCATGTGAGATACGTATGCAAATGGGTTTGGTTGACCTGACATATTTAGACGCATTTGGATCCACTTCAAATGCAACCGGCACCGAACCCTCAAAGTCGACCCAACCCAACCCTATTTGGCATCAATTTCAGCATGAGCCGCTTTGAACCACCCAAAAAGCGGACCTGACCTTTGGTTGGACCTGACCCTTTAAACTGCCCGCATGCCCTAACTCGCCCAAGCCGGGATAAACCAACATGACACGCCTGAGTAGGGTTGAACCGCAAGGTAAGACTGTCAGTGGTTCAGGTCCTACAGTACTTGTACCTGCACTAACCAGGTTCTGGTCTTGCTGGGTCTGGGTCCTTTGGGGTCTATTCTCATTCTTAAAGTTTTGGACTCAGATCCCATTGGGTTCACTACCTGTTGGGTGCACAATGGGTCCTTTTATCTAAATGTCAAGTCAAATAGGAGCTTTACAAGGTTGGGCCCACCCAATGGTTGGATTAAAATTGCATACACATTTGCCACTTTGACACATGCATCTGTATATAAACAGGCTCTCTTACAAGCATGGACCCAACCCAACCTGATTTTTTAACTGGCCCAAAAAGCTGGACCTGAACCCATTAAAATGGGTTGGGTCCATCAGGTAGCCCCGATTCCGGGTGCCCATCCACGGCCCTATTATAGGACGCGATTTGGCTAGTGGCGATGCCACTACCCAGGTGGCTAGTAGTCGGTGCTATGTGGGCCCACTATGATCTATGTGTCTTATCCACACTGTCCATCCATTTTTATATATCATTTTAATAATTTATCCTATAAATGAGGCAAATTCAAATCTAGGCGAACCATACCATCGGAAACAGTAGTGATTGAACTTTTACCACTAAAAACCTCCTAGGGCCCACTGTAATGTTTATTTGACATCCAACCTGTATATTTGGTCATATCAACCTGGATGAAGGCAAAAAATAAATATCAGCTTGATCCAAAACTTTTATAGCCCCAACAAGTTTTTAATGGTGAGAGTTCACTCAACATTGTATGGCCCGCTTGAAATTTTGATCTACCTCAATTTTGGGTTTATAATGTAAAATTATCTGAAAGAATAGATGGACGGCATGGATGAGACACATACATCATGTTGGGGTCCACAAAGCACCGACCACTAGGAGTAGCCAATCCTAATCTCTTGGTCCTATATAATCCAACCTGTTCGTTTCATTAAGTTATGTTGGCAAACTGAGTGGAGATACCTTGTTTCAACACTTGAGGTCTTGGTATCAATCTCTAGTCATGCTAGTGGAATTTCACCACCTATGGGTACTCCGAACCCTTGACCAGGAGTTGAAACTCCGTAGAGTCTACCACCCAAGCAGGAGTAAGGACCCAATCCCTAGCGAGGGTGGCTAACATGGAGTGTGTACTGACATGGGTGTGTACTAACAAGCCAACCCCAAAACAAAAAAAAAAAAAAAAATTATGCAAGGACAGAGCTCAAAATTGAGGCAGATCCAAGAATCAAGTGGGACGAGAAAAAGTATGCAGCTGCATGACAAGAAAAAGTGCAAAAGGAAATGCATGCCATTGAAACCTCCCCAAGGCCTTGTGATGTTTATTTGTCATAGAAACTGTTCATAACATCATTCTTATTAAGAGGAGCTTAAAACGCAAAAACATTAGACTCATTTAGAACTTTTGTGGCCCTATGAATGTTTCAATGGTGCATGTTCAATCCTCACTGTTTCTTTGCTTGTCGTGTGGCTCACTCGAGTTTTTAATCTGCCTCATTTTTAGGCTCATTTCTAATGTGATATGACAAAATGGATGGACGAGATGGATTTCTTATAAATATCGCGGTGGCCCCACCTAGCTTCTCAGTACACAAACTTCTGAAATGGGTGTTGCCTGTTCTGACCGAGTCTGAGTTGGCATCACTTGAACGAGTCAGTAATCCATACCTCCAAACTCCCAAGCTACCCATGTTTATCCACACCCAAATCAAATCTGTGGTCCACCCCCTTTTGTGGTGAAAAACAGAGAGAGATAGACAGGTGGGACCCACTCAACAGTCTCACACCATTACACATAATCATTCTAGCTTTTCACTCTCAATTTTCAAGACAGCCTCCTGGACAGATGCCCACACTACTAATTGTAAGTGGATCCCATTTTCATGATGGGACAACCTTTGGGAAGAAAAATGTCATATAAACACCAAGGTGGGCTCCACATGCCAACTTCTTTGATTTGACCACTAAACATTTCATAAACATATAGGAAATGGTACCTCATGGGAGCTTTCCATGAACTCTAGGTCTATGGGCCCCACCATGATGTGTAATGGACATCCATGCCATGCATTTGGTAGGTCCTTTTAAGTTATAGGATATGCCAAAACTTTAATGTGAACACTCATCTAAGTGGGACACACACAATGGATGAGCTAGATGTCTAAATCAAATCTCATTGGACCCTATAAACCATTAGGAAGGTTTCAATGGGTGGGCATTCACTCTCGATTGTTGTTTATGGTGTGGCCCACCTAAATTATGTATTGGCTTGAATTTTAGGTCTATGGCTCACCATGGAAGGGTGCATCTGATTGATAGGATGGATGTAGATCACACATCATGGTGGGTCCCATGGAGCTTAACCTCATGTAAGCTCTCATGGGGTCCACCTCATCTATAAAAGAAAAACAAAAACAAAACCATGTAACCTGTTTTCAACTAGATTTGAAGTGATTCGAACTGAACCAGGCTCATGAGTTGTACTTGGGCCTTTCCTTTAGGCCCAATAGCTGATCGGTCTGCTTGAGCCGTTGAAACCCTTACCCAACCCGACTTATTCATCGGCAGTGGCCAAGTCCCACTATTTAGATGGTGGGCTCAGCTCATGGGATCTGCTTCAGCTGGACTTAGGTCCTCGTCCACCAAAAGGAAACAGTTTCCTCCTTTGATTTATCTCTCTTTTTTCATGGCCCACTAAAGTTTTGGATAAGAGTAAAGGTTGATCTGGAGGGGTTTCTGGAGGGGTTTCATGAGGTGCTACATCACATGAATGGTTTGAAACTTTGGCCCACATCACGTGTGATGAGTTCTGAAAAAGTTTTCACAAGCTCGTGAGAATTGGTGGGCAGGTGAATATATATATATGTGTGTGTGTGTGTGTGTGAATGCAATTAAGGAGAAGTTTATTAAGATTTTTTTTTTTTGAAATTATTAGAGGATTTTTAGGAAAAAATCAAAATTTCATTATTATTTTAAATTTATTTTACTTAATAATTAGTTTTTAAATTATAAATAATGCATGTTTTATTTGATAATCAATCAATTATTCACTAAAAATCCCCCCTTCTAAAACAAGTGTAAATAATTAACAAACTCTTTTCTAAAATGAAAGATTTCAAAATGTCCACCCAAACACAGCACGCATACCTAATAGTAGAATGGGACTGATTCACCCAATCCAACGTGGAGTTGAGGGTGAATCAACCCAACTCGACGGACTCAGTTTGACTCATTATGATGGGCCACATTCGTCCAATCAAGTCCGAATCGACTCACATGAGTTGAGTCTTGAAACCACCGTTTCGGCCTCTCGGGTCAAGCAAGTTAACAACCCCATTGCTTGTGTCTACTGGCATTCGGCACATGCTATTTTGGAATATTAGATGCACCTAATCCAATGCCAGTAAAAAAAGCACCAGTGATAGGACCTATAAGAAAAAAGTAAAAATAATATGAATATTTTACCCTTCTTAACATGGGCCCCATGCTTGTACATGCATACATGCCACTTTTTCACTTTTTTTGTCTAGGTTCATCCAGGTATGTCTAGTATTGTACATCCATCTAGTGACCTAAATGGCAACTTGTGAGCAATCTTATTTATGATGTGGACCCGACATGTGAGTGGTGTTGGTTTATCTTAAACATAGAAAAAGCCCTATTTCATAGTACCGTGTGGCTAAACACAAACGCTTTGAGTAGGAAAGTGCTGCATTGGATATGATAGTGACAATGAATCTTGTTAAAAAGGTAAGGAAGACACAAACATGGATTAGGTACTCATCCCTTTATAAGCCCAACTCTCTTCGACTTGACGTGGTAGGATTTAATTGGATGGCTTGCCATAATAAGAGATGAGACTCACGCAAAACATGTTTGAAAGGATACAGATTGCATGGTGTGTAACAAACTATTAACCCTTAAGGTGTGTTGATATAGTAAATTTTCGTGGAGCCCACCATAATATATGTGTTATATCCACACTGTAGATCCTAACCTTAAGTGGACCACACTACAGAAAGGAATGGGAATAATGTCACCAACCATTGGAACCTTCTTGGGATCTACCATGATATCCATAAAGTCTCGCGGAATTAGCCGAAGGAAAAAAACAAAACATACATCATGGTGGGCCCCACAGAAACTTCTATGGCCCTAGGAAGGTTTCAAATGGTAAGCATTCAATCCCACGCCTTTGTGTGGTGTGGTTCACTTAATGTTTGGATTTGCCTCAACTTACCATCTTATACACTAAAATAATTGTCCAAAGTGTATGGACGGTGCAGATATAACGCATATATTATAGTGGGCCCACATAACTTTAGTTTGAAAATTAGTTATTCTGTTATGCTCTCTAACTGTTATATCCCATCCAATCAAATCTCACTCTATCCTTGTAAAGAGCCCACTACCCAATCTAATAGATAAGGTTTTGGGCAGTCCGATCTGGTTGGACCAATCAAACTGGGGAATGGCAATACACCTTTCATTTCTATCTGCCTAACTGGCAAGCTGACGTGGCGTGTCTAAATCATACGCACACCTGTTTTAGAAAGAGCCTACCATGGTCGAGTTTTGTGGGGCCCACTATTATGTATCTGTGACATCCACTCCTTCCATCGGCTGTCATGATTTATGTGTTAGGAACGAAGATAAAATCAGGACCGTTTAAAACTTAGTGGATTTAGAGGTTTTAGCAGCGATTTTTCATTATTCCCATGGGGTGGCCCATTTGAGTTTTGAAGAGAGCTGATTTTTTCTATGTACGGTTAAAATAAGGTGGAACAACAGATGGACGGAGTGGATTTCATGTGCGTATCAAGGCAGGCCCCACAGAGGTCATGTATTGCAACTACCGACAAGATATGCCGCAGAAGACTTCGGTCCACCTTGAGGGCAGTGACGTGTCACCAATGGCTCTCATTTAAGGGAACATGGACTGAGTTGAGCAAGAATCCCCACTTGTCGAAGGGAGATGATTCGGTGGGGCCCACTGGACCCTGAACATGGTACAGCCGTTCACAGCAAATGTGGCAGGGTGACATGTCAATCAGGATCGTTCATCCATTTTACCGTACTTGTGATGGACGGTTCGTTGAATTTTATATTTCCTAGATGATCTCATCCATCTAATCAATAGTCTTCAAAGGGGACGGTTGCGAGCAATGGTAGTCTACGGACGACATCCGGTTTAAGAAAGTGAAGAAAAGTGATGGATAGGATCATACAGTTTACGTGATCTTTGAAAAAGAAGCCATCCATGACAGGTGTCACGAGATGGATGGTTGAGATTGATGCTTAAAAATGACATGCGTGCTGTGTATAGATGGCTCTACCATATTCCGGTTCTTCCGACTCTACCTTATCATCCAACCCTTTCCTTTCTGTCCAAATCGCCACCCTTCTCTGCTGGCTCGCAATTTGATACTCTGGCAGCGTATGAAGTCTGATAAGCGGGCACTCGGAAATCTCTCACGTGGCATAAATTAATCTAAAAGAAACCGATCAAATAATGGAAAGAAACTGTTAATAAATTATAATCCCAAAATATTATTTTTTATTTAATAACACTTGTTTTCTGAAATGAGACCAGAGGATTTTTCTTGTCAACCGTCCAATGAATGCCCACCAATCTAATACTTAGACAATAAAATAAGACTCACTTTTGGGTCATGATACATCTAGAATAAGATCCATAACTCTAACAGTTTACCCTGAATTATTAATATGATGAGGATGCAACTTCTGAGTAATTTCTAGTGCATGCGTATCATAAATCATATACTGCCAGAGTATCAAAGCTTTTCTCTATCCCTTTCTACCCTTCTTTCCAGCTTGGTTGTATGCATCGCATTTTTGCTGGAAAGCATGCAATGATTAGGTGAAAACATGTGAAGCAGCTAGCAAAAGGCAACTGGAGAAAGAAGTTCGACAGAAGTGTGTTTGTCTTACCACTCTTTTAAATGGTGGTGATTCATCCACATGACACGTGGCATATTTTAATTCAAATCTAGACCATCCAAACAGTAGTCCCTATCTTGAATGCAGAACATCTCAAAAATCTCATTCATCTGACCATCCCAACCATCCACTCCGATTCATCGAACCATCGGTCTTCCAAATTTATTGGGTGATCCATCCATAACGGAGCCTAAGATCTTAGCCTCATGGACTGAACGATATCATAAATCTAGACCGTCCAAACCATGGTCTCTTTGCTGTAGATGGAGCAGATCAGTCTACAACCCTGGCCATCCTATCGGATCTCATCGGGTGAGATTGTATCGGATAATGGACCCGTTATGACGCATTAATGATGGGCCCCACCATTTCACAATCTGGATTTGGGCATCACAGATTGAATAATATCATCAATCTAGACCGTCCAGGCCATTGTCTCCACTGCAGATAGAGCAGATCCGTCGTCATCCATGACCATCCAATCAGATCCGTTGAATTCATCGGCTAGGATCATATCCGATCGTGGACCCATTATGATGCATCCATGATGGGCCCCACCATTTTGGCAATCTAGATTGAGACACCACCATTTAAGAAAAGTGATGCAAAGCACACATGAGATTCTAGCCCTTGAAAGGGACATTAGTGGATGGATAGATATATATCATCCAAAAATGGGCCACATCTAAGAACTCTTAATTAAATATTATTATTTTCAATCTTTCATCATTGTCTAGGTTTCATTTCTATATGAATGTGATTGGATGTTTCCTCATTCCACACGCGTGTGAAGCCCTCCCAATCCACACGCCGTCACACGTGCCAATAAGAATACGTGTGCCTAATCTGATCTTTCCATCTTGTAATAGAAAACTGCCCCAAAAATCAGGCTGCTTCACTCCTTAAGTGGGCCAAAAATCAGTATAATTTTTCTGACCGTCCATTTGTTTTGTAATCCATGGCCCACCCAGAGATGTAAAATGGTCTGGTATTCATGTAAAAGAAGATCTAAATACCGTTCCCCATCTGATAGAAAGAGCAGATGTATGACACGTGTTTTATAACAGCACGTGTGCATGCGCGTGTAAATAGCGAATCTCCCTCGTGTGATAACAACCCTTTTCAGTAATCTTAGCTATTTCTCGCTAATTGCATTTTCACTTTGACAGGGACAGCTTTTGCAAGAGGGTACTCTCCGAGCAACGCTGGCCATACAAATTTATGATGTGGACAGGCTCAGTACTCCTCAGCACTACCCAAAATTATAGTCCGCGTGACCCCAATTGATGATAAGGGCTATCGTATTCCATGGTCGCACTGCAATGTGTATGGCCCATGATGTAAAAATGGCACTGATCAGAAGATCCTAGCCATTGTAGTAGACGAGTTACCTATGCAGCCTGATAACTCATCTACGGCCATGATGGATTTCACTGCCAAATTATGATGAGTTACCTGGTAGCATAGATTTTGGACAATTAAGCATTTGAAAGTATAAATTTTAATCAAAATCATTTTTGGCACTTCCCAAACTTTACATTTCATACTTGGATTGAAAATCTCCTTACATTAGGAATATTCTGGATTTGAAATTCTTTGATTGTGTTTAGCACCCTAGGTTCAGAATGCTTAATAATTTAAAAATAGTTATGCACTTAAATTGTATAATATATTTACATGAATTTGAATTTAATTACTAATTTAATTTTAATATATCTAATTAGTGGACATATGTTTTTTAACATAGTAATTATAATAGGCTCATTGAAATATATAGTTTGACCAAAAAATGATGAAACTCTAAGCTTTTGATGAGCTATAAGAATAGGATTATAATCAAGTGACTAACTAATATTTTTTAACTTTCGATCTATATAATCAATGATTGGACTGCTCAAATTGTTCTATTGAAATAATTTTAGTGATGCGTTTAATAATTTGATTGTTTTAAAATTATATCATTGGACCTTTGAAATTGAACGAAAAAATATAAGAGGCATTCAAGAAATAAAAGTGATTGCAAAACTTACTAAAAGTGAAGATCCCTTTATTCGAATATCCTCTAATCCATGTTGCCCCTCCAAGTCCGTAATGTCAAATGGTCCCTAATAAAAAATTTTCTTACTCTTGTTTTATAATAAAATCGTTTGGTAATTTAATTTTCTAAATAAATAAGAGTTTTTTAATAAATGGTTGTTATCAATTTTAAAATTTACAACAACTTAATTATGATCAGTGTAAACTTTTATTTATTTCTTCTTTTTTTTTCTAATGATTGAATGCCTAAAATTCTTTGATCAAGATATATGGGTAAATGTGGAATGCGAGGCCCACCTTCAATATGGGACTTGATTATGTGGGTGCACTTTCAATGTCAACCGTCCATCACGTGGAGTCCCCTTCAACGTCCACTTTCAACGCGAAGGAATCAATGTTTCCCAAGAGGCCTTATTTCTTATTTTTGAGATCTAAAAAAGAAAGATTGCTTTCACATTATTCTTCTTCTTCTTCTTTTTTCATATGAGAATCTCTTAGAAATTTAGAATATATTTGCAAATTTGTTATTTAGTAAAGCGAGAATTCCTTCAAAGGAAAAAAAAAAAAAAAAAAAAGAGCATAAATCCTAACGGCTACTCTCACATGCCACATTAGCTCATATGAGATATGTGAGATGCTTGAGAATAGATCGTATGCATGTACTATGCACAATATATGTTGTTGATGTAGTTTTTGGCTCACCCTCTATTGTAGTACTAGAATACCTGTGCAGGAAGAGGACAAATGAGACCCTGGCTTATGCAAGGGATCCTCCGATGCCAAAGTCAGGCTTGAAATCTAGGTCTAATAATTTGATAAGGGCTTAGGGGTGAGAATGTGTGTACCTTTCACCTTTAGGTGTCTCTTATTTATAAGGGAGATGTGATCCCATCAACTTGAAATTCTTTCCTAGTTCACCGGAGATTGACTGTAATACAAGACGATATGAGATCTTAGATCCCCTAGATTTTCGGGATTGGGGATTATCTTCCAAGGATCTCGAAAGGCAGATCTTCTATGCCGAGCCAAGGCTTTGGCATGGTTCTGAGTCGGGTGCGATGTTCGATTCTGGGTATAACCCACGGAATTCGATTAGGTTAGATTTCACCTTTCGATCGTTGATCGTTCTTGCAATGTTGGTCCTGTGGCTGACTTAAACATTAGGTCAGATTGGGGCCGAGTTAAGGTATGATTAGTTCATATTCGATCCTTAATTGACCCACGGGTGCGGTCGACTTCATGCGGCCACTATGGGGCTCCGAGTGTCCTTAAGGCTATATCAGTCTCCTTGGAGGCCTCAGCTCTTGGATCGGGACACGTGGGCCTTGGTCAAGCTCAGCGCCTATCGGTCTCCTTGGAGGCCTTAGCTCTTGGCTAAGGACATGTGGGCCTCGGTCAGGCTCGACGCCTGGTGAGTCTAGGCCATGTCAGTAGAATTGGTCCATTCCATAAGCCGATTGTCATATTTTTTCCCTAACATATGTGATTTTTTAAATTACGATATATGTGGCACATGTAAGGTACTTAAAATTTTACAATGGCATGTTGTATAAGACAAGCATTGGCACATTTGATACATGTAGGTACCTGAAGTTATATATCAAAACTCACACACATGATCAGTGCTTGGACATGAGTCATATGTGAAGTGGTTAGAGATGGATGATAGCACATGTGGTATATTAGTGTATTTAGGATGCTTTGCACATGCCTTGTGCAAGAAAATAATATACATGGTTGGCACATGTGGCACATTATTATGTGGGGTAAAAAAGTAGATACATAGTTGGCACATGTGGCACATTAGCACGTGGAGTAAAAAAGAAATACATCGTTGTCAAAAAAGCACGTAAGCACATATAGGATACTTTGCACATGTGGAGTGTAGGAGGTTGCTTGGATGCGTATAAATAAGACCAATTGCAAGTGATTTGCAATCTACTTGTAAATAATTTATAGGCCGTAAACCATTTACAATCAACGAAATATTACGATTTCATGTATGGGCTTTTCACCTAAGCCTAATGACTATATTTTAAAAATTGTCTCTCTATTCATTGAACTTAAACAATTTACAGGCTATCATTTTCTTGTAAATCATTTAGGGTCCGCTTGGTCTATGGGATTAAATGGGATGGAATTGTATTAGATGGGATTAATACTATTATTGCATGATGATTACATATAAGGAGATAACATGATATTTGGTTTGGGTTATGGACTAAGTAAAATTGTAACATCCCGGATTTTTGCCACTTGGAATTAGACGTCCTTCGGCAATGGGTCAATCCTAACACCTGATTAACTTCTCAAACACTCAATTTAAAGGTCTCAAATTTCTTCTTCAAACCATTTTCCTGAAAACCTCATTTTTTATTCACAAATCTCATCTCTCACTATCTTATCCTTCAAACTTGTTTAAGTGCTTTCATGTTAGAAACAAATCTTGAAGTTTAGGTGAATATAACTGTAACATCCCAGATTTTCACTGTTTTGGATTTTCAAAAATCCTTGAAATTTATTTATTTATTTTTTTTATTAACTTATAATATCACTTAATGACCATTAGCACTCAATGTTAGTTTATACTTTGGGGTGGACCAGTCTAGTTATGATGGGACCAAGTGCGGTACGCCAAGCCGATGGCCGCTTACACTTAACAACAATCTGTGTGGCCACCCAAATGACCAAAAAGGGTCGAAAAAAAATCTAAAACTTTAGAAAATCATAGATCTCACCTGGGCTTGTGGTCCATCGCGGACTGTGGACCCGTGGACACCCAGAAGTACCATCTGGCGCTTGCCCAATGCGCCCCACCAATGCCAGATTAAAATCTGGCACTGATAAAAGAAACTGAGACTTCGGGCCTTCCAGCCGTCGGATTTTTTTTCAAAATTACGGTGAAGATTTAATATATTTTTCAACGCCTGCCCACCACATCTGGGCCTCGATCGTGGCACGGTGACCGTTGATCGCAAATCGGACCCGTACGACCAAACCCCGCATCCGTTTGTTCCCAAATTTTGTAAGGCCCTTCATCGGGCCATGAAGCACTAACCCTATAAATTTCATGGCCAGAGGGCCACCAGAAATGCCCCATCAATCAAAATGGCCCCCAAAGGGCCACTTAAAGGTCGGAAATGCTTGCTCAGATCATATATCCGCTCATCCGTTCGTCCCTCAATTTTTGCATGGGCCCTAATCGGGCCATAAGGCACCTACACGCCGAATTTGGTGGCCAGAGGGGTGTTAGGGCCACCCCAACACCAATAGGGAGTCCCATAAGTCTATTTTAGGAAATTATGGAAGCTTGGGGCCATTTGCACCAAATCTGGAATTATAAAAAGGGGTTTCTTTTGGGCACCCCTCTCCCATACGAATTTGCCCTAGGGAAGAAAAGAGAGAAAGGGGAGAAAGAAGAAAGGAAGGAGAGAGGAATGGAGAGTGAAGAAAGAAGAGCAAGGTGGGCCCAAGGAAATCAAACCCCCACAACTCCCTACATCTTCTCAAAGGAGGATTCCTCATCTACAACCGCCCTTTTCACTCCGTTGATCATCTAGGTAAGATCCACCACCCATTTTCGTTGAAACCCTTGTGATGAGGAGGGATTTATTTAGGATTCTAACATATAAATGTTGCTTTAGGGGTTCAGGCCGATCGGCACGGGTTCGGCATCTCTAGGTCGTTTTCAAGTCTTCAACAATCCATAGGTGCGGACCATTGTTCTTAGGTGGCCTAGCACCAATTGTAGTAATAGCTTAATGATTTTGAATGCTTGGTTGGTATATGTGAAAGTCTAGAGAACCCCTAGGAATTGTAGGTTCTTGAAATTGTATGGATATGCATGATGGTTCTTTATGATGTTATTTGTTGCTCACATGATTTTGTGTATGGATGATAACATGCTTATGCCTCGTCATTTCTCCCATATATTATTGATTCATGGTGTGTATGATTTCATTTCTCTTGTGCATATGGCCTGTTAGGATAGAGAAGGTGCTTAACCTCCTCACACACACACAATACATATGCACTTTAATTCATGAATGCTTGATATGAATATTTGATTCATTTGACTCAGATACATGAGATACGATGTTGATATACTAATTGATAGCTCGTTAGGATCACCCTCACACCCTTGGGTTGGTTTGGAATATGACAAGAGACGGTAGTCCCATCGATAGGGCTATGCTAGGGTTAGACCCGTGAATTTGGGCGGGTGTGTTCGGGTGGCTGTAGTTCGACTACATGGGTATCTTGTGCCCGAGGTCACTCGTCTCACGCTCGCCTGATTTGTGCGGTCTAACCTACGGCCTGACCAACCCTGTTTGTTAACCCTGGGTGCTCACATATGTATGGAACCTGAACCACCTTGCAACCATTGTAGCCCATTGATAATTCACTTGAAACTGGTCCACAGCCTCGTGAGCCAGGCATGGTGGAATGGGACACGTATGCCAGCATTTTGTCGGCCTCTGCCGGGGTACAGCGCCTCCCCGTAGTGACCGCGAGCGATCCCTTCCTTTCGGCACTCCTCATGTGCTTGGAGTCGGGGATGAGGGCAACCCGCGGGATCACGGACCGTGAGGTCTCGGCCTCACGCGTTGATGGGGTCTTGGCCTCGCGGCCCGACTTAGGGCGGTGATACGTAGGGTGAATCGGAATCCCCAACTTTCTGGGATGAATGGACTTAACTAATAACTCGGCTAAGACGATCGCATTGCACGCATTAGTTAGGGTGGCGACTCGGAAGTCGAGGTCGCTACGAGGAGTGTTGTCATGCGATCGTTAGATGGAGTCGCTTGAGGAGTGTTGTGGCGAGGGCATGCATCATATCATTCGCATGCATGCATTTTAAATAAGAGTTATTAGGTGTTGATGATTGTCTGCTTTTCATTAAGTTCATATTACATTGATGCTGCATGTTGTAATTTGAGACCAATAGTTCACACCGAGTTGATCACTCACTCCCACTCTGGGGACGGTGTTTTAAAACACCAACCAGACCCATTCATAGATGCAGGTGACTCATGGGCATGAGGAGCCTGGCGAGGTGAGCTTGGACGAGGAGGACGGACTCTCCTACTTGTAGCTGATGGGCGGCTCTCCATCGGCTTGATCGGGCTGAATTTGGATTTGCTCTTTTTAGATATAGCCTTCTTTTGTTGTTCTGTTGGGCAACGCCTTGGGCGACCCTTTATTATTTTGGACCTGTATATATATGGGATATCCTTCACTTCAGTAGACTGGTGTGATTGTGCTTCTTGCCTCAGGTAATTCCAAATTGCGCAGTTAAATTTAATTAATCATTAAAAAAATCATAAATGCATGATAAGTGACACTCGGGAACTCGGGAGTCGAGTCTATGCACGACCCCCGATTTTCCGGGGCGTTACAGATGGTATCAGAGCAATAGTTTGGAATCCCTTGGGCCATGGGTCATGAACTCACTAACGCGTCCGCTGACTTGAGGGGATACGTATTAGGAAACGCGATAGGAACTTAGAACTCTAGGAACCATCCCAGACCCTAGACCGACAATTATAGACGGGGGATAGGACTTCCACGGAATTAGGAATGAATAGTGAGAAAGGGAATCCAAGGGTCTTGACTTGACGACAAGATTCGATTTGATTGAATAGGAGGTTTAGCTAGTTTAGTCCGCCCAATTCCTAGGGCCCGTGGGGCCAACTGAATTAGGTGAGATTTGGATGAAATGGATTTTTGAGTAACAATGAATGTAGATGTGAGGGAGTGTCCCTTGGATGAGCGCATCCCATGTTCCATGATGCCCTGTCGAAACGTGTCCAATTAGAGGGAAATTCTGGATTTTCCTTCCAATTATACTTAGAAATTCTTCGTCAAGGGATTTGGAAATCCTGCATTACACCTCCCAACACAAGACTCCTCTAACAAGCTTAGGAAATTAATTTTGAACCACATCCTCCACTCATTCCAGACACGCCATTTTCAATTTTGAGTTGGGATTAGTATTGAAATCCCATTTGGTACAGTTAATGCCACTAGCCAAACAGGCTCCTAACTCTAAATTCCATTTTTCAACCTATCTCCTTAAAACCTTCACCTACCATCACTCCGTTCTTTAATTTCCCCAGTACATTGTTAGGATCGAGCTAAAAATCGAAAAGTTGATGGTCGAAATCATCGCCCAAGTCCAAGTAAACTAATACCGGGCTGAACATGATAGTTCAAACCCATTCGGGGATAATTAAGTAGGGACGAATGAAATTTTATCAGAAATAGAGAAAATGTAGAACCGAAACTGAAGGATTAGACAGTCAAAGGCATTGTCCTAGACCAAATGAGTGAATATCAGGCCAAATTTGATAGATTAGACCCATTTGGGGATAAAGAGTTGTGGGTGAATGAAAATTTACCGGAAAATAGTGAAATTGGAATAAAACCTGATTTTGGACACTAACTGAGGGGAATCTTGTGAAACTAGTAGGCTCATTGCGTAGATCAGCTTCTCCTACCCCAAATTCATATATGGCACTTTTCTGGGGGCCTTACAGGCACCCGAGAAATCACAAAACAAGAAAGTCAAGCCAGGGGAGCGGCGTAGCCTACGCCTGGAGTGGCGTTGCCTACGCCGGTCGGCCAGAGGGCCGGCGTGCCCACGCCGGCAGCGGCGTAGCCTACGCCGGACAGCGGGCCGGGCGGGCCACAGCGGGTCGGGCGGCCCGTTTTCTGCATTTTTCAGTCAAACTTCAAAAACTCATATTTCCTTCGTTATAACTCCGATTTAGGTGATTCAAAAGCCAAATTGAAGCTTAACAAGTGTAGTTTAATATAAAAATAAAATAAAAATAAAATAAAAATTTTAATATAGTTATATTTGGAAGGAATTGACAACTGTCTAAAAATCATTAGTTTAAGACGGTGGTTACTTCTAGAATTTTTATAATTTATTTACAACTCCAAATAATATGAAATTTGGTGGGATAATTTAAAACTTGATTGTAAATCATCATAAAAATTTTAAAAATAATACAGTTACTAAAAGTATAAGAAACGTTACAAGATGGGTCCCCTCCTCCCTTTCAATGTACACACGAGTGGGGCCTCCCTCTCTTGCAACTTAAGGGCACTAATACCCAATTTCTTACCCCACAACACTCTCTAATACTCTCACACCCTAGGGGAGAAACCTCTTCCTCTCCAAGCTTCAATCCATTTTCAAGGAAACTATATAAAGGCATCCCACTTCCACCACTTCTCTTCTTCTTCTCCAAAACCCATCTCTTATTCTTCATACTTAACCCACATCTTCCTCAACCCTCTCAACATTCCATCTTGCAATCCTCAAAACCCATTCGCTTGAGCCCCATTCCCTTTACTCCTTCACTCTAAACCCTCATTTCCTCTTCTCATGCTTAACCCAACCCCATTTACCACATATTTTCCCTAAACCCTCTTCAACAGTCAACTACACTAAATTTCAATCTCAAATCTCATTTCCCCAACTCATTTCCTAAACATTTCTCAACTCCCATTCCTCAAATCCATTTTCTTAAAACCCATTCACTCTTTCACTCTCACTTCACCATCCTCTATTCTTCCAAATCTTTAGAGAAAAGCGCATCTCTCCTCACCTCCAAATCCAACCAAACCCATTTTCTTAAACCCATCTCCAAATTCCTTCCAACTACCCATTCCAACAAGTCCATCTCAAAACCACTCTCACATTTCATTTTTCAACCCATCATTTCCAAAATCCACTCCTAGACCCGTTCTCAAGGCCCATTCACAAAACCCACCTCCTTCTACTTCACCAAACCCCATTCCAATCCCTCTTTCACTCCCAAAGATCCACCAAGTTCATCCTCAACACCATCTCAAATTCCATTCTCAACTACATTCCCAAAGCCCATTCCTAGCCCAAACTCAAGTTATTCTCAAAACCATCTCTATGAACTTTTCTCCATCTTTTTCTTCACCATTCCGGTGATTTTCTTTCCCTCATGGGAAAGAAGTACCCCCATCTTTGCCCGATCCAGAAGAGTAGTAGCATAACCTTTCCGATAATTAGTAGTTTGCTTTGAGTCGATTAGTTCTACCTGCTTGTGTTGAAGGATAGTTCGGACGTTTGCTTGACTAAGTTGGAATGTCTAGAGAACTATGTAATCCATGTTGTATGATGTAACTAGCCATACTAATGGCACTTTAAATTTAATATGAATGTATAGATTGTTTTTAAATTTTCTTGTCACCTTATAAATGCTTGTATGTATGATTGCCTTACTGCGTCCATCTTAATGTTATTAGCACTCTAAACCACCGGAATACCTTAAAACTTTCGATTCTTCCTTTCCTGTTAAAATTTATAAAACCAAAACGTGATTTGCTCATAACTCACTAACCATAGGATCAAAATGGTAATGTCAAGAGGAACCTTAAGGTCATGTAAACCCCTCAGATAGTCGTTTGATCATAGGCATCGCGGGAAACTCACCACCCGCAAAAATATTATGAATGTGAAGCTTGAATGTTAAAGAATTTTGATGTCTTCCAAATGTTAAGATGAATCGGACTACGGAATCACGGGACCATACACTTGCGATGTATTCGCGGCTTGACCCAATTCTTAATCTGGGTGAACACCAACGGACTCACTTTGCTTTGGCCGAAGCGAAGACCATGATCTACCAGGACTAAGAAGGATACAACAATCTTTCTACCCTGGTCAGGCAGAGGATCGACGTATGGGATCAAGCCTACCACAACTGTCTTTCCGTAATAGCCCGATCGTAAAAGGGTAAAATATACCACTATTAGGTCAACTTTACCAACAACCTCTTAATACGATAATAATGATTTTGACATTTGTTTTCAAACCTCAAAGGCGAAAACTTTTAAGGGGGAGTAGACTAGAATGAGCCAAACTAGTATAGATAGTACACACCTTACCATGCATATGAACTTGAATTCAACAAAACCTAAGCAAATGAAGTAATGAAACCTTTACTTACTACCCTTAGGCAATTTCGGGATGAAATTATTTTTAAGGGGGTAGATTGTAACATCCCGATTTTCAACTGTTTTGGATTTTCAAAAATCCTTGAAATTTATTTATTTATTTTTTTATTAACTTATAATATCACTTAATGACCATTAGCACTCAATGTTAGTTTATCTTGGGGTGGACCAGGTCTAGTTATGATGGGACCAAGTGCGGTCGCCAAGCCAGATGGCCCGTTACACTTAACAACAACGGTCAGTGTGGGCCACCCAAATGACCAAAAAAGGGTCGAAAAAATCTAAAACTTTAGAAAATCATAGATCTCACTTGGGCTTGTGGTCCATCGCGGACTGTGGACCCAGTGGACACCCAGAAGTACCATCTGGCGCTTGCCATGCGCCCAATCCAATGCGGACATTAAAATCTGCACCGATAAAAGCGAGACTCGGGACTTCCGTAGTCGGATTTTTTCAAAATTACGGTGAAGATTTAATATATTTTTCAACGCCGCCCACCACATCGGGCCTCGATCGTGGCACGGTGACCGTTGATCGTAAATTGGACCCGTACGATCAAACCCCGCATCCGTTTGTTCCCAAATTTTGTAAGGCCCTTCATCGGGCCATGAAGCACTAACCCTATAAATTTCATGGCTAGAGGGCCACCAGAAATGCCCCATCAATCAAAATGGCCCCCAAAGGGCCACTTAAAGGTCGGAAATGCTTGCTCAGATCATATATCCGCTCATCCGTTCGTCCTCAATTTTTGCATGGGCCCTAATCGGGCCATAAGGCACCTACACGCCGAATTTGGTGGCCAGAGGGGTGTTAGGGCCACCCCAACACCAATAGGGAGTCCCATAAGTCTATTTTAGGAAATTATGGAAGCTTGGGGCCATTTGCACCAAATCTGGAATTATAAAAGGGGTTTCTTTTGGGCACCCCTCTCCCATACGAATTTGCCCTAGGGAAGAAAAGAGAGAAAGGGGAGAAAGAAGAAAGGAAGGAGAGAGGAATGGAGAGTGAAGAAAGAAGAGCAAGGTGGGCCCAAGGAAATCAAACCCCCACAACTCCCTACATCTTCTCAAAGGAGGATTCCTCATCTACAACCGCCCTTTTCACTCCGTTGATCATCTAGGTAAGATCCACCACCCATTTTCGTTGAAACCCTTGTGATGAGGAGGGATTTATTTAGGATTCTAACATATAAATGTTGCTTTAGGGGTTCCGACCGATCGGCACCGGGTTCGGCATCTAGGTCGTTTTCAAGTCTTCAACAATCCATAGGTGCGGACCATTGTTCTTAGGTGGCCTAGCACCAATTGTAGTAATAGCTTAATGATTTTGAATGCTTGGTTGGTATATGTGAAAGTCTAGAGAACCCCTAGGAATTGTAGGTTCTTGAAATTGTATGGATATGCATGATGGTTCTTTATGATGTTATTTGTTGCTCACATGATTTTGTGTATGGATGATAACATGCTTATGCCTCGTCATTTCTCCCATATATTATTGATTCATGGTGTGTATGATTTCATTTCTCTTGTGCATATGGCTTGTTAGGATAGAGAAGGTGCTTAACCTCCTCACACACACACAATACATATGCACTTTAATTCATGAATGCTTGATATAAATATTTGATTCATTTGACTCAGATACATGAGATACGATGTTGATATACTAATTGATAGCTCGTTAGGATCACCCTCACACCCTTGGGTTGGTTTGGAATATGACAAGAGACGGTAGTCCCATCGATAGGGCTATGCTAGGGTTAGACCCGTGAATTTCGGGTGTGTTCGGGTGGCTGTAGTTCGACTACATGGGTATCTTGTGCCCGAGGTCACTCGTCTCACGCTCGCTGATTTGTGCGGTCTAACCTACGGCTGACCAACCTGTTTGTTAACCCCGGGTGCTCACATATGTATGGAACTGAACCACCTTGCAACCATTGTAGCCCATGATAATTCACTTGAAGCGGTCCACACCTCGTGAGCCGTGCATGGTGGAATGGGACACCGTGTCTCGAGCCGTCGGCCTACGCTGGGGTACCGCGCCTCCCGTAGTGACCGCGGCGATCCCTTCCTTTCGGCACTCCTCATGTGCTTGGAGTCGGGGATGAGGAACCCGACGGATCACGGACCGTGAGGTCTCGGCCTCACGCGTTGATGGGGTCTTGGCCTCGCAACCCGGCTTAGGCGGTGATACGTAGGGTGAATCGAATCCCCAACTGGGGCTCGGATGAATGGACTTAACTAATAACTCGGCTAGCACGATCGCATTGCACGCATTAGTTAGGGTGGCGACTCGGAAGTCGAGGTCGCTCTGAGGGAGTGTTGTCATGCGATCGTTAGATGGAGTCGCTTGAGGGAGTGTTGTGGCGAGGGCATGCATCATATCATTCCGCATGCATGCATTTTAAATAAGAGTTATTAGGTGTTGATGATTGTCTGCTTTTCATTAAGTTCATATTACAATTGATGCCTGTTGTAACTTGAGACCAATAGTTCACACTGAGTTGATCACTCACTCCCACTCTGGGACGGTGTTTTAAAACACCAACCAGACCCATTCATAGATGCAGGTGACTCATGGGCATGAGGAGCCTGGCGAGGTGAGCTTGGACGAGGAGGACGGACTCTCCTACTTGTAGCTGATGGGCGGCTCTCCATCGGCTTGATCGGACTGAATTTGGATTTGCTCTTTTTAGATATAGCCTTCTTTTGTTGTTCTGTTGGGCAACGCCTTGGGCGACCCTTTATTATTTTGGACCTGTATATATATGGGATATCCTTCACTTCAGTAGACTGGTGTGATTGTGCTTCTTGCCTCAGGTAATTCCAAATTGCGCAGTTAAATTTAATTAATCATTAAAAAAAATCATAAATGCATGATAAGTGACACTCGGGAACTCGGGAGTCGAGTCTATGCACGACCCCCGATTTTCCGGGGCGTTACAGACGACTCGGAAAAATAAGGTTATGAAATAACTAACCGAAAGCATGTTATAGGTTACCAAACTGCTGTATACGAAAGCTTAGCAAATCCATCGACTCCGTTACGATTCTACGACAAAAGGTGCGGACTTTAGGTGTATAGGTTATGGTTTTCAACGCTTTCAATGTCATATAATGATATATTCATGATCTGCATGCAATTGCACATGTACAAAGTGCTGTTTGTTTTCCGTTTCAATTAAAGATGAAGAATATGGAATTTTACATATTCTAGGTATTTGTAAAAAGTACCGTATACGTATAATCTTTGGAAATGTGTTTGCTATGATTATTTGCTGTATGAATATATTATATATGGATAAAATACTCATTTTTGTATTTCCTGTTTATATTGTGCTGTATAACATACTTTGTGACATGTTTGTTAACATGCTTTACTCTACATGCTTTGGAATATGGATTGATTGCTTTTGGGACTATGATTTTAGTCCAGACAATCGGTACCAGACTTGAGATCGTGGTTGAGATTCATTTCGCCATGTAGGATGTGTTTGACGAACCCGAGTCGTACTTCAGTTGGCGACAGTGGTTAGGCCACGCGAAGTGCTTATGCACTTCATGACGTTCAATTGATTGTGCGCTCGAGCTAGTCAGGCTCGTCAAGTAACCCGATCTGTCTAATGTATGTTTACCATGTTTGGACGCTACTGCTTGAACCTAGGATACCAAACTTACCAGTGAAATCCCTTTTAACCATGGTACCTCGATCTGCTAAGACTCATGAGCCGGGCATGGCGGTATGGGACACCGTGGTCGAGCTGTCTGCCTACGCTAGGGCCATGTGCCTCCCCGTAGTGACCAGTGAGCAACCAGACTCGTGAGCTGATTATGGTGGTATGGGACACTATATTCGTGCTGTCGGCCTACATTGATAAGGTGATGGGGGAGTGGTGCAACGAATGTGAGCAACAGCCTTAGCAGCCCTTTGTAGTGACCTCGAGCATACTCTGAATTTGTGATGAGGCGACGAGTTTTGCCGCGGTGTATAGAGTATGAACTAGGCCTGTATCTGTATAGTGATGAATCGTTAAAGAGGTGATGGGGGAGTGGTGTAACCATTGTGCGTAACAGTCCTGACAGCCTCTGCAGCGACCTAGAAACACATTATCGTATGAGATTAACTAAGACTGACGACCCTAGAATCGATCATGTTTGGGAATGATACAAGGGAGGTACCTTAGTTTCCTAATACTGCTGTTTGAAATGGACTAATAACAACTCGGTAATCATGCTCATCATGTATTGCATGTGCCTGGAAGATGTGGAGCACTGATGGATGAAAGCATACCGCGAACGTAAGATGGTGTCGCATGAGGGTGGTTTGGCAAGGGCATCCATCATGACTGCATTCATACTTGCATTAATAATAGTATTTAGAATTGTTGATTGTACTGCTTTGTCATTACTGCTTGACTGAATTGATAACATGTTAACCTATGCTTTATTGTTCCACTGAGTTGATCACTCACTCCCACGATACGGGACGGTGTTCCGAACACCCACCAGACTTTGTCTGATTGCAGATGGCGACGATACTTATGAGGCGGAGCCGAACTTCTATGACGACGAGAATGCTTTCTCATATATGCTGTTTTCTGGCGGCTTCGTGAGAGCCGTGCCTTGATTGTCGGGGCTACAGGGATGTTGACTAGATCACACTACACAACTTGGTATAATTTAAAATTATACTTGTAATTATTTAACCTGGTAACTTTATCACATTCTGGAGACTTACCATAGTTTATATATTTTATCTATCTATCACAGATCTTCACTTGCAAATTTAACTGTCTCCGAGTATGATATCTTTGTTTTGGCTTAATCTCACTCATGTTCACTACTCTAATACAGATAACATTCAATCATCATTCATTTTGTTGCATAAGTGATGCGTTGGAACTCGGGAGTTGAGTTTATGCTCGACCCCCGATTTTCAGGGCGTTACAAAAATCCCGTTTGGTGGACCATGGAATTGTAATCAACGAACCCAATTCACAACAGATGTCAGTCACTTGTATAACATATGCATTAATTTGGGGCCATATATGTAATGGATTTTCAAATTCATTACAATTCTTGCATAAAACCAAATGTAATTCCATCATACTTAATCCTATGAAAGCCCAGGTACCAAGGTACCAAATACGCTGGGCCCTTCCGCTTACAACTAAACAGGACAAGCCGTTAATGATTTACACTTATAAATCGTAAATCATTTATCACTTAAATTATTTTTAGGCATCCAAACGGCCCCTACACACGTGGCGTGGTGACTAGTGTGGGTCATAAAAGGAAATGGACAATAATACATCGGATATCATTGACAAATGTGGCACGTGTGAAGCGAATTAAAAATGAATGCAAACTAGATGGTTGGCCCATTGGCAATGGGCCCTTGCCAGCCCAGTTAAATCCAAGTAAACTATCCGATCCATTGATAAATATGGTGCACCAAATAAACGGTCACGATTAGGGTGGGAGTACAATTTAGAATGCTCCTGCGGTTTACTTATCTTTTTTATTTATAATTATTTTATTTGGCATTATCGGATGAGGACAAACGAGGGAAGATGACATCAGCTTTCCTCATTCTTGTATCTCCTACGTATTTTACGAAATTGACAATTCACCCCCTCCTTTTGACAATTCCACATTTTTTACTGGTTTTCACCAGAAGTGGAAATCTGGGGTAATATATCAAAAAGTGGGTGTAAAAACTGTCCACATTTTAAAAATTCGGTATTTGTTTATTTTAAGTAACGTTTTAATCACGGTATAACACCGTGTAGGGTTTATCTCACCACACTCAACGAGGCGTATTTTTGGCATTTATTGATACTCCGGCAGCGTATGGTACTTCATACGCTGGCACTCAAACTTGTACACGTGGCACCGGCTTCCTTCAAATCAAACCGTCTAAATCGTGGAACCCACTGTAAGTAATTTACATTGTGAAAATCAGATTGGTCGAAGGAATTTAACCTATGATTCATGCACACTTGTTGATAAAATAAGACCGTTCGATTATTTTCATTTCAACCGTTTAAACATTGCCCACAAATCCATAGTTTCACTTTCACACACTTAAAATTAGGGCTGTACATAAACAAATTTATCTAGGTTAGCTCACTCGACCTGACATCCACCCGTACGAAGCTGAGTTCAAGCCGAGTTGAGTAGATTTTATAAGCTTGAAAAATTTTCGAACAAAGTTCGAACTTGCCCAAGCTCAACTCGACTCGGATCAAACCCAACTCATATCGAACTGGGATTAAACAAGTGTAATAACTTAGATACTTTGATATTGACATTACTCACCAAATGTTTGATGAAATAACTCAGCGAAGTGTCAAGCTAGTGCAAGGAAGGAATGCTATATCAAACAAATACTAATTTTTCATGATTTTGATGCTGCATATAAGGTATTTGATGAAATATTTGTAAAATCACTATTATTGTTTTACATATAGTACATATAGTGAGAATTTGAAAATTTAACTATTTTTTTATTATAAAAATACTATACAGGCGAACTTGGCTCGATCTTAATTTGAACTCGGCTCAAATTGGCCTAAGCTAATGACTGAACCGAGCTAAGCTGACTAATCCAGCTCAAGGACCAATCTAAGGTGAGTATGAGATAAGGTCAGCTAATGGCCAAGCCGACTCAAGCTGTGCCCAGCTCGACATAAGATGGATTGCTGTCCACCTCTACTTGAAATGATTTGGCCAGCTCACTTTAAAAGAGAAAGGTTCACAGACAACTACTTGCCTTGTGGGGGCCACCTTAGTGTTTGTATGATATCTGAACAGTCCAGCAAAGTTGTCCCATCCTGAAAATGGGATGCCCCAAAAAATCAAATCAATCCAACCGTTGGCTGCCCTCACTTGAATGGAAAGGTTTTTTGGGTGATTATTTATTGATTATATGGTGTGGCCCACCTGTTGGATCCGGACATCCTATTTTCACGGTGGGTCAACCTTGCTGGACGGGTGAGATATCACATGCAAACTGGGAGGACGTACAACTAGCTGTTTGTCAGCTTTTCTCTCATTTAAATTTCTTGGCGGTATAAGATTTATCAGTGCCTGTGTATCATACATCACAGCCTGCCAGAGTATATTAAAAAAAATATATCATCTTTATTAATGAGGAGTTCTATATACTCTGACGGCTTGGCATAATCCATGCGCATGCACATAGAAATTCTACACCTGGCATACAAGTGGATCGAATTAAAGTTTTGGGGACGTTACCAAAATATATATTTTTTGAGGATTCTTATCTAAGATTAATGGACAACCGTTTATTTAATGTGGGCCGTTCATTATCTGTCATGACGAATGTATATAGATCAATTATCTACTTGCAATTATTTGGTGAGATGAGTATTCGGACATGTCCCATCTATGGTGGGTCCCCTGATTTAGACGGTTCAAACAGGGTAAACGTATCACTTGTGTGGAGATCCTGCAAGATACTCGCGCGTAGGTATGAAAATGATGTTATTTGATACTCCGGCTTTGTATGAACGTTGATACGCAGGGGCTTCAAAATCGGACACCATTAACTTAAATCAACCGACTAGATCGTGGAACCCACTGAAACTAAGTTAAAGTATAAAAATCAGATTGATTGAATAATCTGGATCCCTGATTCGTGGACACTTGTTATTGAAATAACACCATTGTCCTCTAATCTAAAATTTAAATAATAAAATAAGTGTATTTTTTTGGCTCACGATAAATCTAAACTGATTTGGACAGTTTAATTCGAATTACTTATATGCCACGTATGCAATTCCTAGTTAATTTATAAGTGCCTGTGTATCATCTATCAAACTTTGCCAGAGTATCGAATAAAACGGTAGAGAGGACTTGAAAAGTACCCAAAGTACGCTAGAAGAAAGACAGATCAACGCGAGACGCTGCAGCATGTGATCCCAAACTAGATAAGAACCACCGGCAGACAACGATGTTCGTTTTACACCGTTTAAAAATTTGTGTTGGCTCATCATCCACACATGTAGCTCTATCAGACCATCCAATTTTGTGGGTCCCACTGTGAATGGAACACAGAAAATCTTAACCGTCCAAGTAATAACAATCAAAATGGTTAAAAGTAAAATAGTATATGGTCCACAGCCAACGGAAAATATAAATGGTTGAAAATTATCTCATCGGTGCAAATTTTAGTTTAGGTCCATCCACAGTTGTGTAAGTAAATTGGGCGGTCTGGATTTTGTATGTTTAATCAATCACCACCGTTTTTTAAATTGTTTAAAACTAACATATATGCCTATCGTTAGAGTTATATAAACGTAGAACACTTTTTATTTATTTATTTATATATGACAGTTTTTATTTAATTATTTTTATGGTTTTTTGGCTGACTATTAATAAAATATGTTCACAATGTGCTCCCTATGTTTATTTGGTATCATGCTTCGATCCTCACCGTTCATCAACATGTAATCTTCTTTCAAGCCCACATGCAATAATCAATCCAGTCCATCTAATACCTTTAATTGTTGTTAAATTATGCAATTGTTGCCATGTGACAACCGAAACTATTGGAGAAGCAGCTATTCATGTTTTTCTTAAGAGAAATTTGCGAGAATACGACCCATTTATGGCCCATTTAGGAGGCTAAGCCTACCTCATTTTCCCCTGCGAGAATACGCCCCAGCTGTACGGACGCCTTTCCAAAGGTCGAAAATGCCCCTGCTTTTTCCTCCAAGCGGATCGGCTGGTGCTGGAAGACCAGCGTTGACGCTCCTCGAACTCCTACGAACGGTTCAAAAGAGATCAACGTTACATGGGCCCCACAGTTATGTATTTATTATATCCACAACGTTCATCCATATTTTGAGATCATTTCGAACCATTATGCAAAAAAAAAAAAAAATCATATCCAGAGAGCAACTGGACCACACCACAAAGAGCAGCAGAAAATTGATTTTCACCGTTGAAACTTTTGTAGGGCCCACCATAACATTTATATTCCATCCAATCTATTCATAAGGTCACAAATACCTGGTTGAAGAGGAATTTTTTTTTTAATAATGATCCAAAACTTCTGTAACCGCTAAAAGGGTTTAAATGGTAGACGTTCAATTCCCCACAGCCATTTAAAGTGTGGTCCACTTGATAGTTAGATCTATCTTATTTTCCATCTCAAGCATTAATATGAGTTCATCAAATAGATGGACGGTTTGGATATAACATAGACCTCATGATGGGACCCAAAAAAATAAAGATTCGACATTGAAAAAAAAAAATCTGAATTTTATTTTTTTTGATACGAATTTTTAGCTACGGATTATAACCGTAGCTAAATCAACCAAAATCCGTAGCTAAAAAGGCCTGTCCAGGGTGGGCGCGCCAAGCTAGCGGCCCCCCGCGCTCTGGCGGGGCCACGCCCAGCGGTGGGTCCTATGGCTACGGATTATAGCCGTAGCCATTGACCGTAGTGCAATTTTTTTTTAGAGATTTTTTTTACATGAAAAACTTTTTTCTACCAATAATTTTCTCTAACACATATTTATATAAATATGTATATATAAGCGTATAATTTTTTTTTTCCTTTTTCATTTCTTTCTTTATTTATTTGACAAGAATATCTTCTAAACTAAAATTAGTTACTTCATGTACCCTATATGATTTTGGGGTAGGAGAAACTACTTTAGCCAACCAACCTGGTTATTTTCCAAGATTCCATCGGGTCGATGGTTGAAAATCCATTTCATTCACTTAGCGGTCAATTTCATTCATGACCGTGAAGTGAAGGGGCATGACTATGAAATCTTGTAGGAAATGGCCAAGTGAAGTGCATGGAAATGAGCGTGAAGTGAGGTGAATGGATATTTGTGAAATGCGCAAGAAATGACCGTGAAATGAAGGGGCATGACCGTGAAATGTGCCGAAATGATCGTGAATCAACACGGAATCGACGGGAATGACCATGATATGCATGGAAATGACCGTAAAGTGAAGCAATTAGACCGTGAAATGTGCGGAAATGACCATGAAGTGAAGGGGCATGACCGTGAAATGCGCCGAAATGACGGTGAATCAACACGGAAGAGGCGGCAATGACTGTGATATGCATGGAAATGACCGTGAAGTGTAGTGATTGGACAGAGAAATGCATGGAAATGACCGTGAAGTGAAGGGGGCATGACCGTGAAATGCGTCGAAATGACCGTGAATCAACACGGAATAGGCGGGATCAAGATCGGGTTTAGGTTTGGGTTTTCAAGTTTAGGTTTACGTTTAGGTTAGGGAGTTGAGATTAGGATTAGGTGTAAGTTTAGGTTTAGGGATTTAAGAATACGTTCAGGTTTTAGGTTATAGGTTATAGCTTTAGGTTAAGGTTATAGGTTATAGGTTAAGGTTTAGGTTATAAGTTAAGGTTTAGGTTTAGGTTTAGGCTCAGGTTTAGGTTATAGATTATAGGTTATAGATTTAGGTAATTGAGAATAAGTTAAGGTTTAGGTTTAGGTTATAGGTTTAGGTTTAGGTTTAGGTTATAGGTTATACGTTTAGGTTATAGGTTAAAGGTTTAGGTTTAGGGATTTGAGAATAGGTTTAGGTTAAGGTTATAAGTTTAGGTTAAAGGTTTAGGTTAATGTTATATGTTTAAGTTTAGGTTTAGGTTATAGGTTTAGATTTGAGAATAGGTTTAGGTTATAAGTATAAGTTTAGGTTAGGTTGTAGGTTAAGGTTTAGGGAATTGAGTTTCGGTGATATGTCTAGGTTATAGGTTATAGGTCTAGGTTAAGGTTTAGGTTGTAGTTATAGGTTTTGGGATTTGAGAATAGATTTAGGTTATAAGTATAGGTTTAGGTTTAGGAATTCGGGTTCGGGTTCGGGTTTATGTTCGGATTTAGGTGATAGGTTATAGGTTTATGTTAAGGTTTAGGTTTAGGTTATAGGTTTTGGGATTTGAGAATAGGTTTAGGTTTATAAGTATAGGTTTAGGTTAAGGTGTAGATTAAGGTTTAGGGAAATGACCGTTAAGTGAAGGGGCATGACCGTGAATCAACACGGAATAGGCGGGAATGACCGTGATATGCATGGAAATGATTGTGAAGTGAGGCGATTGGACCGCGAAATATGTGGAACTGACCGTGAAGTGAAGACGCGGGACCGCGAAATGCATCAAAATCACCGTGAATCGTGATGAAATATCTTGGGAATGATCATGATATGCATGGAAATGGGGTGAAGTGAATCGATTGGGCCATGAAATGCACTGTGACCGTGAAGTGAAGACGTGGGACCGTGAAATGCGTCGAAATGACCATGAATCAACACAGAATATGCGGGAATGACCGTGATAAGCATGAAAATGGGGGTGAAGTGAAGCGATTGGACCGCGAAATGCGCGAAAGTGATCGTGAAGTGAAGACGCAGGACCGTGAAATGCGTCGAAATGACCGTGAATCAACACGGAATATGCGGGAATGACCTTGATTTGCATGGAAATGGGGGTGAAGTGAAGCGATTGGACCGCGAAATGTACGGAAGTGACCGTGAAGTGAAGACGCGGGACCGTGAAGTGCATCAAAATGACCGTGAATCAACACGGAATATGCGGGAATGACTATGATATACATGGAAATGGGGGTGAAGTAAAGCGATTGGACCGCAAAATGCATGGAAGTGACCGTGAAGTGAAGACGCGAGATCGTGAAGTGCGTCGAAATGACCGTGAATCAACACGGAATATGCAGGAATAACTGTGATATGCATGAAAATGGGGGTGAAGTGAAGTGATTGGACCGTAAAATGCGCGGAAGTGACCGTGAAGTGAAGACGCGGGACCGTGAAGTGTGTCAAAATGACCGTGAATCAACACGGAATATGCGGGAATGACCATGATATGCATGGAAATGGGGGTGAAGTGAAGCGATTGGACCGAAAAATGCGCGAAAGTGACGTGAAGTGAAGACGCCGGACCGTGAAGTGCGTCCAAATGACCGTGAATCAACACGGAATATGCGGGAATGACCGTGATATGCATGAAAATGGGGGTGAAGTGAAGCGATTGGATTACAAAATACACGGAAGTGACTGTGAAGTGAAATGCACAGAAATGACCGTATATTGGCGGCATGCATTTCGCGGTCCAATCGCTTCACTTCACCCCCATTTCCATGCATATCACGATCATTTCCGCATATTTCGTGTTGATTCACGGTCCCGCGTCTTCACTTCACGGTCACTTTCGTGCATTTCACGGTCTAATCGCTTCACTTCACCCCCATTTCCATGCATATCACGATCATTCTCGCATATTCCGTGTTGATTCACGGTCATTTCGACGCATTTCACGGTCCCGCGTCTTACGCTTCACCGTCACTTACGCATTTCGCAATCCAATCGCTTCACTTCACCCCATTTCCATGCATATCACGGTCATTCCCGCATATTGTGGTTGATTCACTTGGCTCATTTTGACGCATTTCACGGTCCCGCGTCTTCACTTCACGGTCACTTTCGTGCATTTCGCGGTCCAATCGCTTCACTTCACCCCCATTTCCATGTATATCACGATCATTCCCGCATATTTCATGTTGATTCACGGTGATTTTGACACATTTTATGGTCCCGCGTCTTCACTTCACGGTCACTTCTGTGCATTTCGCGGTCCAATCGCTTCACTTTACCCCTATTTCCATGCATATCATGATCATTCCCGCATATTTCATGTTGATTCACGGTCATTTCGACGCATTTCATGCCCCATCGCCTTAACTTCACTACGCGTCTTCCGCACATTTCGCTGGTCCAATCGCCTCACTTCATAATCATTTCCATTCATATCACAAATCATTCCCGTATATTTCGTGTTGATTCACGGTGATTTCGACGCATTTCACGGTCCCGCGTCTTCACTTCACTTCACTTTCAGACATTTCGCTGGCCCAATCGCTTCACCTCACCCCCATTTCCATGTATATCACGGTCATTCCCGCATATTTCGTGTTGATTCACGGTCATTTCGACGCATTTCGCGGTCCCGCCTCTTCACTTCACGGTCACTTCCGTGCATTTTTCGGTCCAATCGTTTCACTTCACCCCCATTTCCATGCATATTACGGTCATTCCCACCTATTTCGTTTTGATTCATGGTCATTTCGATGCATTTCACGGTCATGACCCTTCACGGTCACTTTCGCGCATTTCGCGATCGAATCACCTCACTTCACAATCATTTTCCATGCATATCACGGTCATTCCCTTTATTTTGTGTTGATTCACAATCATTTCGACGCATTTCACTGGTCATGCCCCCTTCACTTCACGGTCATTTCCCTAAACCTTAATCTACACCCTAACCTAAACCTATACTTATAACCTAAACCTATTCTCAAATCCCAAAATCTATAACTAAACCTATAACCTATAACCTAAACCGAAACCTATAACCTAAACTGAAACCTAGCTATAACCTAAACCAGAAGATAAACCTGAACCCGAACCCGAATTCCTAAACCTAAACCTATACTTATAACCTAAACCTATTCTCAAATCCCAGGACCTGATGGAATGAAGTTGACCGCTAAGTGAATGAAATGAATTTTCGACCATCGACCTAGTGGAATCTTGAAAAATAACCAGGTTGGTTGGTTAAAGTAGCTTCTCCTACCCCAAAATCATATAGGGCCTGTTTGGCCGCGTAAATTAGATGGAATTGGAAGATAGATCCTAAGATTGGCTAGGCGAGCCAAACAGACATGAGATCCTGATCTCGGGAAATAGCAATCCCGTGGATCTTAAGACAATCCACTAACATCACCATCATTACCTTTAGGGCCTGTTGGCCGAACCAATCCCACGGTATTAGGAGGAATGGGATCGCGAGATCCCGGGATATGCATGATGAGCCAAACAGACCTTGTGGACTTGTCCCGGGATATAAGCAATCCCATGGATCTTAAAACAATCCACTGACATCACCATCATTACCTTAAAATTGATCCCATCCCTTAGTTGGAAGGAGTGGAAGGTAAAATCTCAGGATATGCCTGACGTGCCAAACAGACCCAATGAACTTGTTCCGGGATATAACAATCCCATGGATCTTAAACCAATCCACTGACACCACCATCATTACATTAGGGCCCGTTTGGCCAGGCGGATTGGAAGGGATTTGATGGTATTGGAAGTTAAATCCGGGATTGGCCGGTCGTGCCAAACAGACCGGTGGCCGGGCGTGCCAAATGGGCCCTTAAAATCCATCCCATCCCTCATGATCTCATGGGATTCGCCCAGCCAAACAGGCCCTTAAATCTCATCCAATTCACCCTAATCCCTTCAAAAATGCCTGGGACGTGTTTGGTTCAGGGGATTGAAAGGGATTGGAAGGTTTAATCTAGGAAGCGAATTGACTGTGAAATGCGCGGAAATGACCATGAAGTGAAGGGGCATGACCGTGAAATGCATCGAAATGACCGTGAATCAACATGGAATATGCATATCACGATCATTCCTGCATATTTCGTGTTGATTCACGGTGATTTCGACGCATTTCACAGTCCCGCGTCTTCACTTCACGGTCACTTCCGGGCATTTCGTGGTCCAATCGCTTCACGTCACCCCTATTTCCATGCATATCACGATCATTCCCGCATATTCCGTGTTGATTCACGGTGATTTTGACGCATTTCGCGGCCCTACGTCTTCACTTCACGGTAAGTGAATGAAATAGATTTTCGACCATCGACCTGATGGAATCTTGGAAAATAACCAGGTTGGTTGGCTAAAGTAGCTTCTCCTGACATCACCATCATTACCTTTAAGGTCTGTTTGGCCAAACCAATCCCACGGTATTAGGAGGAATGGGATCGCGAGATCCCGGGATATGCATGATGAGCCAAACAGACCTTGTGAACTTGTCCCGGGATATAAGCAATCTCATGGATCTTAAAACAATCCACTGACATCACCATCATTACCTTAAAATTGATCCCATCCCTTGGTTGGAAGGAGTGGAAGGTAAAATCCCAGGATATGCCTGATGTGCCAAACAGACCCAGTGAACTTGTTCCGAGATATAGCAATCCCATGGATCTTAAACCAATCCACTGACACCACCATCATTACCTTAGGGTCCGTTTGGCCAGGCAGATTGGAAGGGATTGGATGGTATTGGAAATTAAATCCGGGATTGGTCGGGCGTGCCAAACAGACCGGGTGATCTGATCCTGGGATATAGCAATACCATGGATCTTAAGACAATCCACTGACATCACCATCATTACCTTAAAATTGATCCCATTTACGATTATTTTGGGGCATTTCACGGTCAATTCCCTTCACTTCACGGTAATTTTCATGCATTTCACGGTCAATTCGCTTCACTTCATGGTCATTTCCATGCATATCACGGTCATTCCCACCTATTCCGTGTTGATTCACAAATCATTTAGGCGCATTTCACGGTCATGCTCCTTCACTTTACTTGGTCATTTCTCGCGCATTTCACGGTCCCAATCGCTACACTTCACCGTGAAATGCGTCAAATGATTTGTGAATCAACATGGAATAGGTGGGAATGACCGTGAAATGCATGGAAATGACCGTGAAGTGTAGCGATTGATCGCGTGAAATGCGCGAATGACCGTGAAGTGAAGGGGCATGACCGAAATGCGCCGAAATGATCGTGAATCAACACGGAATAGGCGGGAATGACTGTGATATGCATGGAAATCACGGTCATTCCCGTCTATTCCGTGTTGATTCACGGTCATTTTAGCGCATATCATGGTCAATTCGCTTCACTTCATGGTCATTTCCATGCATATCACGGTCATTCCCACCTATTCCGTGTTGATTCACGGTCATTTCGTTGTATTTCACGGTCATGCCCCTTCACTTCACGGTCATTTCCGCGCATTTCACGGTCCAATCGCTACACTTCACCGTGAAATGCATCGAAATGACCGTGAATCAACACGGAGTAGGAGGGAATGACCGTGAAATGCATGGAAATGACTGTGAAGTGAAGCGAAATGACCATGAAATGCGCGAAAATGATCGTGAAGTGAAGGGGCATGATCGCGAAATGAAATCGTCCGAAAATGATCGTGAATCAACAACGAAATAGACGGGAATGACCGTGATTTCCATCCATATCACAGTCATTCCCGCCTATTTCGTGTTGATTCACGATCATTTCGATGCATTTCACGGTCATACCCCTTCACTTCACAGTCATTTCCATACATTTCACGGTCAATTCGCTTCACTTCACGGTCATTTCCATGCATATTACGGTCATTCCCACCTATTCCGTGTTGATTCACGGTCATTTCGGCGCATTTCATGGTCATGCCCCTTCACTTCACGGTCATTTCCGTGCATTTCACGGTCCAATCGTTACACTTCACCGTGAAATGCGTCGAAATGACCGTGAATCAACATGGAATAGGCGGGAATGATTGTGAAATGCATGGAAATGACCATGAAGTGAAGTGAATTGACCGCGTGAAATCTTGAAATGACCGTGAAATGAAGGGGCATGAATCGAAATGTCGAAATGGATCGTGAATCAACACAGAATAAGTAGGAATGACCGTGATATGCATGGAAATCACGGTCATTCCCATCTATTCCGTGTTGATTCACGGTTATTTCGGCGCATTTCACAGTCAATTCCCTTCACTTCACGGTCATTTCCATGCATTTCACGGTCAATTTGCTTCACTTCATGGTCATTTCCATGCATATCACGGTCATTCCCACCTATTCCGTGTTGATTCATCATGTCATTTCGTCGCATTTCACGGTCATGCCCCTTCACTTCATGGTCATTTTCGGGCATTTCACGTCCCAATCGCTACACTTCACCGTGAAATGCGTCGAAATGACAAGTGAATCAACACCGAATAGGCGGGAATGACCGTGAAATGCATGGAAATGACCATGAAGTGAAGCGAATTGACCGTGAAATGCTTGAAAATGATCGTGAAGTGAAGGGGCATGGCAAATGTGAAATCGTCGAAATGACCGTGAATCAACACGGAATAGACGGGAATGATTGATTTCCATGCATATCACGGTCATTCCCGCTTTATTTCATGTTGATTCACGGTCATTTCGACGCATTTCACGGTCATACCCTTCACTTCACCAGTAATTTCCATGCATTTCACGGTCAATTTGCTTCACTTCACAAATCATTTCCATGCATATCACGGTCATTCCCACCTATTCCGTGTTGATTCACGGTCATTTGACAAGCATTTCACGCGGTCATGCCCCTTCACTTCACGGTCATTTCCGCGCATTTCACGGTCCAATCGCTACACTTCACCGTGAAATGCGTCGAAATGACCGTGAATCAACACGGAATAGGTGGGAATGACCGTAAAATGCATGGAAATGGCCGTAAGTGAAGCGAATTGACCGTGAAATGCGCGGAAATGATCGTGAAGTGAAGGGGCATGACCGTGAAATGGGTCGAAATGACCGTGAATCAACACGGAATAGGTGGGAATGATTGTGATATGCATGGAAATCATGGTCATTCACGTCTATTCCGTGTTGATTCACGGTCATTTCGGTGCATTTCACGGTCAATTCCCTTCACTTCACGGTCATTTCCATGCATTTCACGGTCAATTTGCTTCACTTCATGGTCATTTCCATGCATATCACGATCATTCCCACCTATTAGCTGTTGATTCACGGTCATTTACGTCGCATTTCACGGTCATGCCCCTTCACTTCACGGTCATTTCAAAGCATTTCACGGTCCCAATCGCTACACTTTACCGTGAAATGCGTCAAATGACCGTAAATCAACACGGAATAGGCGAGAATGACCGTAAAATGCATGGAAATGACCGTGAAGTGAAGCGAATTGACCGTGAAATGCGTGGAAATGACCGTGAAGTGAAGAGAAATTGACCGTGAAATGCATGGAAAAGACCGTGAATCAAAACAATCACCAGGATTGATCGTAAAATACATGAAAATGACTATGAAGTGAAGCGAATTGGCCGTGAAATGCATGGAAATGACCGTGAATCAAAACGCATGTCACGGATTATTTGTGAAATGCATGAAAATGATGTGAAGTGAAGTGCATTGACCGTGAAATGCATGGAAACGACCATGAAGTGAAGAGAATTGACCGTGAAATGCATGAAAATGACTGTGAATCAAAACGGAATCATCGGGATTGACCGTGAAATGCATGTAATTGATCGCGAAGTAAATGAAATGAGCGAAATTGACCGCGAACTGATTGAAATTGACCGTTAAGTGAATGAAATGGATTTTCAACCATCGACCTGATGGAATCTTGAAAAATAACTAGGTTGGTTGGCTAAATTAGCTTCTCCTACCCCAAAATCATATACTGATGACGTCAAGTAACTAATTTTGGTTTAGAAGATATTCTTGTTAAATGAAAAAAGAAAGAAATGAAAAAAATGTGAGAAATTTTTTTTTATATGCTTATGTATACATATTTATATAAATATGTATTAGAGAAAATTGTAAGTAGAATGAAGTTCTCCATGTAAAAAAAATTTTAAAAAAAATAAAATAAAATTTTTTTTTTCATAGATTAGCACAGACTACAATTTTGGCTACGGTTATAATCCGTAGCTATAGGGGTCATCAGATGGGCGTGGCCACGCCAGATTATACCCCACGGATAGGGCAATAGAGTGGCACGGGCATTCTAGTTCAGCGCGCCACCTCGGACAAATCCCTTTGGCTACGGATTGTGGTAGATATGGCTACGGTTTTAATCCGTAGCCAAATATCTGCATCCAATAAAATAAAAATTTGTTTTTTTTTTTTTTTTTCTTTTTAACATAGAATCTTTGTTATTTTTTGGGTCCCGTCATGAGGTCCATGTTATATCCAAACCGTACATCTATTTGGCGAGCTCATAATAAGGCTTGAGACGGAAAATAAGACAGATCTAATCGTCAAGTGGACCACACTTTAAAAGCGTGGGGAATTGAACGTCTACCATTGAAACCCTTTTAGGGTCACAGAGGTTTTGGATCATTATGAAATTTGTTTTCCTCTTCGTCCAGGTCTTTGTGACCTTATGCATATATTGGATGGAATAATAAATGTTACAAGGGGCCCTACAAAAGTTTCAACTGAAAATCAATTTTGTCTTTGCTTCCGTGGTGTGGTCCAGTTGATCTTTGGATATGATTTTTTTTTTTTTTTTGGGATAATGCTCCGAAATGATCTCGAAATACGGATGAACGTTGTGGATATAATAAGTACATAATCATGGGGCCCATGTAACATTGATCTATTTTGAACCGTTCAGTATAACTCGAGTACGACGAAGGCGTCAGCTGCTCGTCTTCCGCTTCAGTAAGTAAAAAGCAGGGGCATTTTCGACCTTTGGAAAGGCGTCCGTACAGCTGGGGTGTATTCTCGCAAAGGAAAATGAGGTGGGCTTAGCCTCCTAAATGGGCCATAAATGGGTCGTATTCTCGCAAATTTCTCTTTTCTTAATATATTGCGCGGTGCATATGCAATCTTAGTACAATTGGACCGAAAGAAGTTAGAACTAAAGTGAGGGTATCTCCTGCTTAGCAGCGATGGGCCTTCAGTGTGGATGTAGTCTTAATCCATCCTTGAGCATATGTTGGATCGACTAGTAGTTTGTGTTCATTAGCTATAACTCATTTCCATTTGCGCCTGTGTGTCATATCCGAGGGAAGACCTTAGCTTAGGAGTCTATTCGCCTATGCTCATATGTTAGGTTGACCTTAGCTGTAATATCCAGCATTGCTTTTGCCTTACTCATTGACACACAAATCTTGAAGTATCCTACTGCTCTCAATTAGGCCGGTGATCTCACTATAATAGTAAGTTACACGCCTTTTCCCTTGTCTATCCTTTTCCAATCTTTTACATTTCAATCATATAACAATTGCACTTTTGAAAATCCTTGAATTTTTAGGCAAAAAAGAGATTATTGGAGGAATAGCTCCAAACTTCGCCAATTACTGAGTAATGAGCGCACACCAGTTGGCTGAATGGATGAACGATAAATCCCATAATCACCAATTTTTATAAATGAAGAATTCTTGTATTCAGAGATTGCTATCAAAGAGTCCTTATGTGTTGATATTCTTAATGCAGTTGAAGTTGACATATGTGAGCATATCTCTACGGACCGAACCTCTCTCTATCTAGATGTTAGGGGTTAGTCATCATGGTTTGAATCGGACTCAATCGGTTCTTGCACGCCTGCCATTTACACGCATGTTTCACGTGACCGAATTCCTAGCTTGATCATTAGACCGGCTTGATTCCTAGCTTTATAAGTTACCATAGTGGGACACTCATGATGGATGGAATGGATTTCTTCAACTTTTGCCACGTCTCAAATGAGATCACCTCTCATTATTTGGTGTTCTACCTGATTTTTACCATATAAGGACGATAATGAGCCAGTTTAGACCGGATGATGGTCAACTCAAGTTGAGCACAGGTAGATTTAATTGATTTGTAATATAAGCTTGAATCCACTTACTACCTTAAAAATTAAAATAAATATATAAAAATATCATTTGATATCTAATTTAAAAAATATCAAATATTGTTAATAAGTTATTTGATCTAGAAAAATGTTAATTATTATTAATAATCAATATTTAGTAAAATACTAATTGCCAACCCAAGTCTAACTTGAAGCAAACTAAGGCCGAAAGCTCCCCATTGGGAAGTGAATAGCGTGTTGATGTGAGAACGGATTGGCTACTCCCCTGCCACCAGCCCCATGGCTAGTGATCAAGCTCCGTAGGCCCCACCATGATGTACATGCTTCATCCATTTTTAAAGATCATTTCAGAGATTGGTCCCAAAAATGAGAGGAATATAAATCTCAGGTGCACCACACCACAGCAAAACAATATTGATTGGATATCCACCATTAAAATCCTCCTAAGGTCCACTGTACTGTTTATTTGACATCCAGTCTGTTGATTAGGTCATACAAACCCAGATGAAGGGAAAAAACAAAGATCAGCTTCATCCAAAATTTTTATAGCCCCCAAAAAGCTTTTAATGGTCGAAATTCATTTAACACTGTTTCCTATAATGTGGTCCACTTTAAATGGGTGTATAACTCATTTTTTTGTCTCATATAATAAAATGATCTATAAAAATAAATGGATGGAATGGATGAAACATATACATCATGGTGGGGCCCACAGAGCACCGAACACAGCCAATCCGTTTCTTGTTGATGTCACCAAGTTCCGTGGGCCCCACCACTATGCCTTGTATATATAGTGGACCACATTACAGTGGATGAGTCAAAAAATGAAATACATCCAAAAATTAAAGTGGACCACATTACAAGTAGTGGGGATTGAGTGCGGTCACATAAGTTTTTGATTAAGCTTATATTTGTGTTTTATATTTCGACATTGTGAGCAGGTTGATGACAAATAAACATCCTGTCGCCCCTAAAAAGGTTTCAAAGGTGGGCATCATTGTCCCACTGCTTTCTGTGGTGTGGTCCACTTGAGCTTGGATCTGCCTCATTTTTGGGCCCATGCCTCAAAATTATCTTGCAAAATAGATGGACGGTGGGGATATGATATATACATCATGGTGTGGTAAATAAAACTTGATGATGTAAACGTACCACCGTCGGTGGCGTGCATGCAATCCGCTTCCAGCCCATTACCAGCCCTACTTCCATCCTTCGCAAGCAAAGCCTCTCAAGGAAAATCATCATCCTTCAGGTTTTCTGTCTCCAGATATTCCAATCTTTGGTACATGGTCCATCAGCAGTGAGGTCCATCGAATCAACGGTTTGGATCACTGAAAAATGGACCCACCTGCACAAAACAGATATTCGGACCAACCGTACAAGTTACAAACGTTGGTACATTGCACAAAGCAGATATCCGACGGGAGTACAGAAAGAGAACTGATCTCGTACGAGCTAAGGTACAACAACTTACGGTACGTATCATCTTTCCACTGGCATGCCACGTATCTACGTCATCAATACTCATTAAAGAAGTAACCCCAACCACGAAGATCATATTGTAAAAAAAATTACACAGGTCCGTTAATCAGGTGGGCCACACTTGAATCAACGGTCAAGACGTTTTGAATCAACAAAAAGTGAGCGGTTCAGCTTAATTTTAGAAAATAACGATCCTCATCGTGGGGCCTACCGGTTTTACGGTTCTGATTCCTAAACAGGTTCCATTTAGACGGAAAAAATGGCACTGGACCACAAGTTTGCGTCCAGTTCAGACGCATGTAGGCGATCAGTACTCTCACTGAAACTGAAACGTTGCAATCAGTGGCCGCCGAGAGAGAAGGGACATAAAGTGTGGGGCCCCTCTATCAATGGACGGCTCCTTTCTTCAGCAGTTCTTTTTCTGTACTCGTCAATGCTCCAGAGCACTAAAACGTACAGTGCTCTTGATTGCATTGTTAGGAAGTCAAATCGATCAATCCGGGACGTCCATTAGCTCCAGCAGATATTTTTTAGGCCACCATGAGAAAATAAGAACGAACGGATGATCCAATCCATCCATAGCTGGTTTTCCCTGTTAAGCAATCTTAACCGTACATTTAAAGGCTACTCGTGAGTGAGGTTTTTGTATAGATGATCCCATCCATTGGTAAGTTGGTCTTGACATCTATCACCATCCATTTTCCTAGTTGTGAATGCGACAGATAAATGGTTCAACATGTTGATTCAACCTATCTCACTAAACAACAAGGACCGTCTATTTATAGTCTACTTATCAGATTTTGTGTTTTTTTTGTTGTATTCTAGACCATGAAATATGTTCTGGACCTGATAGACGGTCAGGATTAATAGTTTCGTGAAGTAAAATGTCCTAATACAATCAGGAGCATTGTAACATATGGTGCCTCGAGAGCACCGGATCATCTACTATTGAACAGGTAAGGTTTTGACCATGGTCAAACCAAAAAGTTACATTAACGGAAACGTCCGGTTCTAACGGATATCCAGGACGTTAGAGAGGTAAAAGGAGCGATCAGGATTTAATCTCAGGACCACGGGATCTTTTCGCGTTGACGGTAATCAATACTTTCTAGCCGGTTGAACCGGTCACCCAAGAGAGGAAGAAACTTTGATAATGACCAAACTACCCTTATATTTTTAATGTACAAAATTACCCCTGCCTTTGGTAATCGAAGTTTGCGAAAAGACACACGTGGTGCATCAGAGCCGTCCAACAGATTGATCCTGGAATGCTACGCAATCAACCTCGCAGGTGGCAATGGGCTTCAGTGGCCAGTAAGATGGACGGTCTGATGGAGAGATGGCAACAACGATACCCTTTCAAATGGAAATAGACTAAAGATTCAATGGCTGAGATCTTTCAGTATAGGAGGTGTTTGGTGCATGGAGAGCATTTACAGTGGTGCTTCATAATATCAACGGTTCGGATCACTCGACTGTGGGCCCCACTCAAACAATTGTAGCTGCCGCTTATCGTAAGTCGCATGTACGCGAGACCTGAGCCGTCCATTTCCAGCCGTCGGTTGGTGACCGACACCGTGGCCCGAACCGACCTGAATTTCATGCAACAAAATCAGAACGGCTTGGGCCACAACATGCCAAGCTCAGTTCCCGCACACGTGCCTTGTTGGCACGTGCGCTGACGTGTTTGTGCTGGGCTACAGTCGCATATTGCGGCTAACGTGGCATGCACGTACAAGATCTGAGATGTTCGTTAGGTGGCCCACTTAGCACGTGTAGGGATGCCACGTGTACGCTGAATGTCGATTTTGGTTGAGATTTTAAACCGTCCATTTCCATCATACAAAGATCTCATCCACTTGATGATCGGGCTTCCTTAATGATTGTTTCATTGGCTGGATGGCCTGGATCTTTCCGCATAGGCCTGCCACGTGGCTTATGATGTGATATCCAAGCCGTCCATCAGGCTTCTTTAGATCAACAGGTGGGCCACGATTTAATAAAAAAATGAAAAACAGTTTTTCTAGTTTTTCTATATATGGTGGGCCCCTCGTTATGGACGGCTTAGATCTCGTGCACGGTTGGTGATATGAATAATCTTATAAACGCGTGTGGGATGAGCGAACCACCAGATCTCCATTCAGTGCACACGCAGCTTGCAAATATCTCATCCACCAGACGACGTGTCCATTCATCTGGACGGGGGACCTTAGACGGCCTAGATTTGGCAATGTTATGGGTCGCTAAACAATCTGAACCGTCCATCTGAACCGTTCCTTAGTTCGGATGGAAAATGGTTCAAAATCCACACCATAAGATAATCCTACCCATCTGATCGATGGCCACCAATACAACGGTCGTAAATAAACAAAAAAATCCAACGGTCAAAATTTATTAGTGTAGAGTGAAGAGATTTAACGGATAGGATTATCTCACGTGTATGGTTTTTTTTAAGACACAATCCATGATAGCTACCAATAGATGGACGGATCCGATTAATGCATTATGCCACGTGTACTTCTTCAATCTATACCCTATCAACTACCATCCAAGAGATGCCCGATCTACTGAACGGTCCAGATGCGAGAGCACATGCACAGCATACGTCAGACAACCCGTGTGGTCGTCTTTTTTTCTCGCAAAAAGCAGAGAAAACGACAAAAGGTGGTGTATCTATCAAAAACACGGGTGTAAAATCAAAATGCCCCACCAAAAGTGGAAGAAAAGGTGGAGAGGTCGAGAACTTCCTCGACCTTAACGAAATTTATCAAGGGTATTTTCGTCATTTCAACACGCTGATCTGTTCCCGTGGATTTCGGAAGAAATGGGGGAGCATTTCCATACTGTAGTCCGCAGTTTTCTGTAACGACAGAGACAGCCTGTAATTCAAAAATACATAAATAAATAAATTTTCAAAACGATAGAGAAGATTGCGTAGACGCGCGCGTATGCTCCTGTCCATATACACGCACTCATTTGCTGATTTGGGACACGTGTGAGATATCAGGACGGTCTGTCTGCACCCCAAGTTCCAATTTAGCACACGTGTGAGATATTTAGTGGGGCCCAACTGTTTACATGCTGTATTAGTTTTTCACCAATTGAAAACATGTTTAAATGGTGGTGACTTTTCAAGTGTAGAGTTTGTAGTGTTGTAGGGCAATCCAGACCATCAAAAGCACTGACCCATTTGCGGATGGAGCGTTAAAAGAAAAGTTGCTCTTGCAAGTAATATTAACAATCTGATACTTAGTTTTGAACTGACAGGTCACTATTTTACTTTAAACCGTCCTTTTCGTGGCCATTAATTGGATGGTTGAGATTTCTTGATGACCGTGATTTTGGAAATATGCTCCATGAACAATGGGGACCACTAGTTGGATGGTTCGGATTGATCCACATCAATTCCATATGTGAGGAAAATGAGTCATCATCATTTTAAAACGGTGGTAAACCAACATACTATAGGAACGGTTACCATGACGGGTGGGAGGTAACAACCCGCTACAAATGGGGCGCGGATGGGGTACTATCCCCGCTGGGACCCAGCTATACACGTACGGTCCTGGCAAGAGCTCTGTGGGGCCCACCGTGATGTATGTGTTTTATCCACTCCGTCCATCCATTTTAAAAGATCATTTTAAGGCATGATCTTAAAAAGAAGTAATATAAAGGGATTGAGTGGACCACACCATAGTAAGCAGAGGTGTCAATGATGCCCACCGTTGAAACCTTCTTACTGCCCATCGTCATGTTTATTCTCCATCCAAGCCGTTCATAAGGTAACACAAATCTCGATTAAGGGAAAACATAAATATTAGCTTGATGGAAAAACTTATGTGGCCCATTAAGATTTTCAACGGTTGGCATTCAATTACCAATGTTTCATATGGTGTGGTCCCCTTAAATCTTAGATCTGCTTCCCTTTTGGGCTAATCTCCTAAAATGATCTGTTAAATTGAATGAACGGCCTGGATAAAATACATATATAAAGGTGGCCCCCCAAATCGACCCTGGACCGTCCGTGTCCCTAGAAATGGATGGCTGGAAAATGCTTGTTTTCAGCCGTCAATTTGTTTACGGCCCACGGCCTATTTCTCAGTATGTACACCATCGAAAGCTATGATACGCCACACGTGTGTCACACTGGCACGTGTGCATGACTAAGATGATATTACATCATCGCGTACTGTAACAAACATTTAAAAAAAAATTGGCAGTTGGGTTTTTTCAAAATCTTTTCTTTTGGTGAAATCTTCAAATCTTTATTTTAAAAAAAGAAGAAAAAAAAGAAATCCTATATTAAAAAGATTTCTCTCTCTTTTCTTGTTGATTTGAACTGAAGACAGCGCCTTTATAGCTATCTATCTGTCATTTTATCTTTTGGGATTTTGTCGTTGATGCATAGAGAATTGGAGAGAGAAGAAGAAAGAGAGAGATAAGAGCTTGAGAGCGAGGAGAGAGTTTGAGAGGAGTATCATGGAGCTTGAAGCTTTGAAATGGAGCAGCTTATGTTCTTTTGTCTGAAATACATAGTAAGATTTCTGTGTATACGCAGCTCTATGTTTTGAATAGAAGAAAATAAAAGTTAGAATTTTTATTTTTATTTTGTTTTTTAATTGATTTGTGTCAAAAATGGAGTTCTTGACATGGGTTTGTTTTTAAAAACAAGAATCAAAATCTGATTTTTTTTTGGGAGTTTGAAAGCTTTTTTTCGCTTATACACCGTAATTTTGGGTGTATAGATTTTAGATCTGTGTTGAAAATGAATAGAAATCAGAGTATCTCGCTTTCATTTTTTTGGTAGGTATTAAAAACCGGTTTCTGGAAATGGGTTTCTTTCAGAATCATGTGGAGATGGTTATCTCGTACAAAACAAGCATCAAAATCTTGTATTTATGAGGTTTACATGTTGGATTTGGTAAGAAAGTTGGCGTTTTGAAAATCTGTTTTTGGAATGGGGAAATGCCCCGTTTGTGCCAAAACAATACTAGAAGAAGGTATTTATGGAGTTTCCTTTTTGGATTTTGTTAGAAAGATCTGTTTTTTTTTTTTTTTTTTCTTTGTTATTTCTGCTCTTGTGAGAAAAAAAATATTTTTTTTATTTGGGTTTTTTCTTAAACCATCAAGATAGTCTGTTTTTTTTTTTTTTGAGGGGGTTCAAATCTCGCTTTAAACCCCTTTTTTTGTTCATTTTCAGATTTTTTCCAAATGGGTTTTTTTGATCAATCCATAAAAATGTTTGTTTTTGTTCAAACCTGGCGTGAAATCCCTTTATTTTTATTTTGGGTCTTCAATCGGGTAAAAATTACTGTTTTTGAGATTTTTTTTTGGGCTGACATCTGCAGAAGTCTTCTCTTTTCTTCAAATCTGGCCTTAAATGGTTCTTTTGTTGTTAGGAATCCGATTTTAATGATTTTTTCCCTTCATGTTTTTTTTTTTGGGGCAAAATTCCAACTTTGAAGTGGATTTCTACTAAAATCACTAAAAAAGGTGATTTTCCCTTCAAATCTGTCACAGAATCTCATTTTTTAGGTTTTTTTTTTTTTTTTCAATATGTTGATATTCCAAAACAAAAAATAAAATCTTTCTTTTGGTGTTGGATTTGTTTTCATGGTGGCCACAAGATAGAGATTCCCTCTTCATTTCATTTGAGCTTGTTCTGTATCCCGGGATAAAAAAAAAAAAAATCCAATTTCAAAATTTCCATCTTTGATTGTTTGAAAATGGAAGGTTTTGAATGCGGATCTGTCCGTAAAATCATGAAAAGCCGTTTTCCTCTTTCTTTCCAAATAGAGAAATAAAGGGCTATTTTTGGTTTGCATGTTGTTCGGATGCTAGCAAATCCTCCAGCCATGTTAGGGATTTTTTTCCATCCTTTTATCATCTTTCCTTTCTTGGGCAAAAGGCTGCTGCTTTTTATGGTTTCTAGTGGCCCTTGTTGGATATGCATGATATAAATTGAGAAAATGAAGAGAAAGGAATTAGGAAGAATGAGGAGAAGAAATGGTAGAATAGACCTTTTTTTTTTTAAAATAATTCTTTTTGGGTGTGTTTGGCTGCACCAATTCTCATGAAATTTGTGAAAATGAAGGGAAAGGAATTAGGAAGAATGAGGAGGAGAAATGGTAGAATAGACCCTTTAAAATAAAAAATAAAAAATTCTTCTTGGGTGTGTTTGGTTGCACCAATTCTCATGAAACTTCATGATTAATATCTTATTTTGGTGCTAAATTTTCATGATATTTAGTGCCACCAAACGCTCCTTTCATAATAATTTCTTGGTTTTCAGTATTCAATTATTTGAATCTACTTGTGTGGTTAATTGCTTTTACTGCATCTGTAATTGTTCTTTTCTTTTCTTTTTTTTGCTAGAATTTTCATTGATTTGTAGACTTTTTCTATAAGGTTTCTAAGCACTGTTTCTTCATTTTATTTTATTTTATCTGCAGATATTGGATATGAGATGGATTTTTCTGAGTCTACGAAAGTTGTTTTCAATAGAATCCAGAAGCTAGAGCCTGAGAATTTCTCTAAGATTATTGGGTACCTCCTTTTACAAGACCATGGCGATCGCGAGATGATCCGGTTAGCATTTGGCCCCGACACTTTGATTCATGCCCTGATCAGTACAGCGAAAGCTGAGCTCGGGTTGTCACCCAAACTGTCCATTTCGATTCCGGTCACACCCTCTTCGATCAATCCATCCCAGCCAAATTCTGATCTCTCTCTACAATTCACTCCTTTCACTCCATCCCGTCCGTTTTCTTCCCCTGCTACTCTCCGGGCCACATCGCCTTACTGGGACCCGCAGCAGCTTGTTAATGATCAACAACCGATTCATAACATAGATTTTGTCCCATCAGCTTATACTGGTTCGTTAGGAGATGACTACCGTATTACCAACCACGCTCAGTTCTTGAACTTGGAGGATCAGCTAGAGCCTGTCAACTCCGTTGGGGATGAATTCTCAGGCAGTTACTACTACCACGATTCCACATTGGGTGGTTTGGGCACGAGAACAAGCAGGAGATCACCGAGCCTGCCTGAATTCCCGCTGAAGATCTGCCATTACTTTAATAAGGGTTATTGTAAGCATGGCACAAATTGTAGATACTTTCATGGGCAAGCTGTTCCAGACAGCTTCTCGCAGATCTTTAACCCAAGCCCAAATGACTTGCTTGTTGATGATCATGTCTTCTTGCCTGGGTCACTTGAGAAGCTTGAATTAGAGCTTACGGAGCTCTTGAAATCAAGAAGGGGATTGCCTGTCTCGATTGCCTCTTTGCCGATGATGTATTACGAGAAGTATGGGAGGACTCTTCAGGCAGAGGGCTATCTTACAGAGAGCCAGAGGCATGGGAAGGCTGGTTACAGCCTGACAAAACTACTTGCTCGATTAAATAATAGTATTCGTCTCATTGACAGGTAAAGATCCTTTTCCATGGACTTTGATTATTCTCTATAGGCTCGTTTCAATGTTCAGCTTATTATTTGTTTATGTGGGGCCCACCTATTGAAAATCGAAAATGGCTCATATGGTGAGCCCACATCGTTGATTTACAGGAATCTGAATAATATGAGGCCCATTGATCAAGGATTTTTTTATTGAAATTATCCATTTTCATTGGATGGTGACAATCATATCATTGCATAGATTGGGGGGGGGGGGGGGCTCACCATATTGGGTCAAGAACAAAATGCTGCTCCTTTAGACTGAACCATGTAATGAGTTCCTCCTCATTGGCATATGCTAACACCGTTGGAACATCTTGTCTTTGAATTGCAGACCACATGGACAGCATTCTGTAGTTCTTGCAGAAGATGCCCCGAGATACATGGAATACAGGAACGAGAGGAGCGATCCAGGTGGAATAGTCGCTGGGTCCCGCCAGATTTATCTGACTTTCCCAGCCGAGAGTACCTTCACTGAAGAAGACGTTTCTAACTACTTCAAGTAATACAACAGTTAGATTGTGTTGTATGGTTAAGCACGCTTCTATGATAGATTTATCTGAATTTACATGCTGTTTTCCTTCTGTTTGTTCAGGAGTTTTGGGCCTGTTCAGGATGTAAGAATTCCGTGCCAACAGAAACGCATGTTTGGGTTTGTAACGTTCATGTATCCAGAGACCGTGAAACTAATTCTAACAAAGGGAAATCCCCACTTCGTCTGTGGTGCTCGCGTTCTGGTCAAACCATATAGGGAGAAATCGAGACTTGTCGACAGGTAAATATCTAAGCAACCCAATTGGATTTTTGAGATTATCTTTCGATTCGGCTTCCTTTTGATGCAGATAGGAGAAATTGAAATCTCTCCCATGATCCTTAGATGAATGCCGCCCAATCTTTTAAGCTATATTAGGTAGAAACTATTTGAAAGGCAAAAGTCACATCTCACAAAAGTTAGAGAAGACTTTTTGAATCCTACTGTCCCCTTGTCTGGGGAGATCCATTCAAATCATCTGGTGGGTCCCATTGCTGTGCATGGCCCGGAAATCAGGCTGGTCCAGTCTCAAGGTGGGCTGGACGTGTATGAAAAAATGGACAGGTCTAAAGAACTGACCAACAAAACATGCCTGATGGAGGTGCCCTACCTGACGACAGGACCGGAGAACAGTTTCAGTATATCCCACTCCCTCAATTTGATAAATATCAAGTGACCCAATTTGGTTTTTGAGATTATCTTTTGATTTGGCTTCCTTTTGATGGAGATGAGAAATTGAAATCTCTCTCTCTCTCTCTCTCTCTCTCTCTCTCTCTCTCTCTCTCTCCATCCAAAAGCCTGATCTTTTAGGCCATGTTAGGTAGAAACCATTTGAAAGGCAAAAGTCACTTCTTACAGAAGTTAGAGAAGACTTATTGAATCCTACTGTCCCCTTGTCTGGGGAGATCCATTCAAATCATCAGGTGGGGCCCACCACTGCATTTCATGGCCTGAAAATTACGCTGGTCCAGACTCTAGGTGGGTTGGACGTGTATAAAAAAGATGTACATGTCTAAAGAACTGATCAACAAAACACACCTGATGGATAGGTTGCCCACGTGATGACAGGACTGGAGAGTGGTTTCGGTATTCCCACTCTCAAGTGGCGTATTCAGTTGTCTTGAAGACTTGGTTTATTGATGTTAACTTTAAATGGATTATTTTTATCTTGAGAATGTGGTTGGGACAAATAGCTGATTTGTTTCGTGTCTACATGGAAGATTCGAATATCTGATTCGTGTGTGTGTTGCACTTGTCTGGATTTTTATTTTCTGGTGTTTGGGTGTGAGTAGTGTGATCTTGACGTTGTGACCTGCTTTGTGGGCTGAATGGGCTGGGTATTGGTTTTATTTTTCTGGTGTTTGGGTGTGCTGTGTGGGTAGCATAATCTCGACATTGTGATCATGAATCGATATGCGGCACTTTTCTAAATTTCTAGCATTGTTAGCCGTATGAGCTGCACCCATTTGCATGGCATTGTAACACAAGGCTTGCAGCACTTTCGTATTGCATTTCATTTATCTACCATCGAATTGTGATTCTAGAAGTTCTTGTACATTGCAGAAAATACGAGAAAATCGAGCCCCAAATGTATTATCCTTCTCACTTTCTGGACATGGATCCCGAGCTTCAAGCACGTAAGTAGTAAATGCAACATGTGGTTATGCGCTATTTTTCTCTTGAAGGTTGTGTTTGGCTGCACAAGTGAATTGAATTGCAAACATATGATTTTCGTTCTTGTTTAGTGCCGAGAGTCTGTGATAATTCAAGGCTACTAAGAAAGCAGCTGATGGAGGAGCGCGAGCAGGTGATCGAACTCGAGAGAAGGCGGTTGTCTGAGTTGCATTTAGCTCCCAAGCCACTGACACACCCCTATTTGAGCTACTCTCCAATGGAGGAATTGAAACTTGCTGAAGGTCTTTCCGATCTTTTTCATTCCGTGGGTTTAGATCTCTGTATGTTGGCTGTATTTGTTTATCGGAACAATGATTGGGGGTCCGCACATGAAAACTATAGTCCTCATCCTGCCATTGGTGGAAGGATGGGTCCATTTAAGTAGCAGTTTCGGATTGCAACTCACCTGAAGGGACTGAAACCAGTACGAATATGACCAACTCAGTCTGACTTGGTTCTATGTTGGTGTGGTGACTCTTAATTTCGGCTGAAACGGGTATGATTCGGGTGATGCAGAGGTGTATCAGATGATATTTAGAACCATGCCCCAGCCATGAAAGGTTGGGTACTATAGTTCTTGTTGAGCAATAAACCGGGCCCCACTGGTATGTTTATCTCATATCCGTCCCGGTATTTTACATTGTTTTGATGCATCTGTGCAGATCATGAGTTCCCATCGGCGGATCGGTTCAATTACCTGTTCGATGCCATAAACAATGGTTCGACGAGTGACGATAATGCGAAGCATGCAAGCAGCAATTACAGTGATCAGGAGAGGTAAGAAGTTGAAATGAACAAAAAACAAGAACACTCGCCCACTTTCGAAGCTTCCTTTTCTGTTTGTTGTTGCTGCTGTTTTGTCATTTGTGCTATGGATGAAAAATACCATGCCCAACCTTAGCCATCGGCATTATCCTGTGGGCCAGCATTTTTCAATGGGGCGCCTCTTTTCAGCTATCGTGAGTGTTCGTATGGTGGGCCCTACTATGGATGAGCGATACTACGAAGACTCCCCCCTTTCTGTCAAATGGACAATCCTGCCAGTCTGATAGTTGGCCTACAAATTGATGGTTGCAATGAAAATAGTCTTGTTGGGATTGTTTGACTGAGGAGACTTTTGGTCCATTGCCATCCTGTGGGGCCCACCTGATGATTTAGATCTCAGGAAAGTGGACCCCAAATGTCTGATAATTGCCCTGCAAATGGATGGTTGAAAATTAAAATTTTGGCCTTGGTCGAATGCAAATCACTAATCATCTGGCTGGGGTTGTTCCACTAAGAAAACTTTAGATCCATTGCTATCCACAGCAGGGCCCACAGGATTATCTAGATCTCCAGAAAGTGGAGCAACCTGTTTGATGATTATCCTACAAATGGATTGTTTGAAAAGAAAAAACTTCATTGCCTATCGTGGTCAATCTGCGATGCAATCGCCTATTGTCTAGTTGGGGTTGTTTGATTGAGGCTATTGGTCCATTGCCATCCCAAGTGGGGCCCACAAGATGATCTAGATCTCTGGAAAATGGACCCCACCTGTAAATAATGCTGGCCCAAATGAGTGCTTTTAATTGGGACTGATCAATGTATAAATACATCTTTACCAAATTGGCCATTATTAAAACTGCTTAGAGTGCATTTTGGAAGTGTATCGATGTCGGGAAATGGAACCCAACTTGGCGGGCGGCCATTTTTGACCTTTCATTATCGAAAGAACTCTTTGAAATGAAGTAGCTATCTTTTTTTTATTCGAGAAAACCATCCGGCCGCCCTCGATTCCTGAAATTGGGTTCCTTCCAAATGCACACCCCATGATCGCGGCCGCATACGCTTCTCTGACATTGTTTTCTTTTCATTGTTTCTAAAATTGCAGCAACCAAGTACTCAATCTCCCCGAGAGCCCGTTCGCTTCTCCAATAGCAAGCAGCATCTCCACAGTCATATAGAGAAAAAAAAAAAAAGAAGATTCAAAACAAAAACAGCGAAATTTATAGAAAAAAAAGGTAGAACGACACAACCCGATTCGAATTCCATCTATTTCCAATGCTTTCAACACTACACTTTTTCTCTTTTCTTACCCGATCAGGCCGAAAACAAACAACACCCGAATCCGAATCATTTCTCCCTAAACCGGGGGCAAATCGCAAAAGAAAGATTACACAGAGGAGTTACATGTAACTAATCCTGCTACACTTTGTTCTTATTGTAATCACAGGAGGAAAGATCTTTTCTGTGAAACTTAGAGAAAGGAATGGTGTAATATAGTCTTAGAAAAAAAGGAAAAAAAAACTACATATATGCAGAGATGAAAGAAAAGGAAAAACAAAGTTGTAGTATCTCTGCAACATTGAAATAGATGAAAATAATTAATTAAAACAAAATGGCAGTCTCTCTCTCTCTCTCTCTCTCTCTTTTTTTTTTTATTTAAAGATTTGTTGATTGCATTTGGTGGGCCCCACTCATTCATGATGCAGCATGTGTCTATTTTTGTTCATTGATTGGTGATGGTGCATAGCCCAAAAATCACACTAATTGTTGAATTTGAATTTGATGGTGGTGTTTATTTTAAGTGGTCCCTATGATGAGTGCTGATCGGATGGATGATTTTTGGGCCATTGGATACATGTTAGTACATGTCACAGTTGTACACTGCAGATTGAATTCGAATATTGGGTGTTTTTTTTTTTTTTTTACTGCTGATTTGTGATTGACCACCGTTCATTGGTGTGGACCTGATAATAACCAAAAATTTTAATTGATTGTCGATGGTGCATGGCCCAAAAATCAAACTTAATTTTGAATTTGGATGGATGGAGTGTATTTTAAGCGGTCCATATGATGACTGCTAATTGGATGGATGGTTTTGGGGCCATTGGATCCAGGTCCAGTACACTGCTGATTTGTGATGACACTGTTCATTGGTGTGGACCCGATTACCCGACATATCCGAACCAAAAATTTTAACTGATTGATTGTTGGTGTATGGCCCAAAATTTGAATGTGTCGATGGTGGTGCTTATTTTTAGTGGACCACTTGATGACTGCTGATCGGATGGATGGTGTTTGTACCAAAAATTGTAATTGTTTTTTGATGGTGCATGGCCCTAAAATCACACTAATTGTTGAATTTGTATTGATGATGGTGGGCCACTTGATGGCCGTTGATTGGATGGATGGTTTTTGGGCCATTGGATCCATTTCCAGTACACGTCGCATATGTCGATCTTGAACTCGTTTTGCTCATTCATTACGAACATTGAATGGCTTTTTTTCACTTCCAATTTTTTATTGCCACTGTTCATCGGGTTTGGACCCGATTACTGAACGTATCCGACCCAAGAAAATTGATTTTAATATGGGATTTTTAACCCGATTAGAAAATATTAATTGATTGCCCGATTCCTGACCGGGTCTGATGCATATCTTAACGTATCCGTATCCGTATCCGTATCCGTATCCGCTAACCTTGTTATCTGATGTCATTTTTTCGTCCTCCATGCTAATAATTATATTTGTACTAAAATATTAAATAATGATCGTGATAGATTGGACGGATAGGATTTGCCGACCTGGAATTGTATTTGGCCCAAAGTCCCATCTACAGCTAGGCCTATCATATCAGCAATCTACATCACAAAACCATGGGCCGTTGAATCCTGGATTGCACTTGCAGAAGGTGCATCTAAATTCATGTACACACCATCAACGATGGTCATTGCTTATTGTTGTTTGTGGACCCACCCATTAATTGGCGATCTTGACCGTTGATTTGAACATACCTCAAAATGGGTTTAACCAATTCCTCAGGTGGGCCACGTGTACGGTGGATGATTGCATGAGCACGATCGTCCATGCTCTGCTAGAGCACCATGTAATTTCACTCTATCACTGTGTATAGTGGTTAGTCACTTCCTTAGGTGGCCCACAATGCTAGTAAAAGCATTAAAGTCTCTTTCCCCCATCCATTTGCAATGTAACTAATACACATTGTGAGGTAGGATTTAGACGGTTGAGATTGACACACGTAAATGCCATATGTACGGTCGGCAATTGCACGTGCAGAATCAACCGTGGTCAGCTAGAGCACCATATAATTGCATGGTACGGGCCCAATGGCCCATGAATGATTTGATTACAGCCTTTGGATTTTCTGAATCAAAATCAATTGATTTGTCGTAATCGTAGTGCTTACGCATAACCCACTTAATTATGCTGAGCAAATCAAGGATTGTGAAACCTTAGCCGAATATTGTGGGGCCCACCGTTCGTCATCGATCGGAGGGTTGTTATTTGCTTAATCTAATGGTTATCTTATAATCATTGTTTTTATATGGTGGTTGTGGCTTTCAATTTTTATATTCTTCTTTTTTTTATTTTTTTACTGTCATTAGTTCAAATGATGTGAATCTTTGAACCCACAGCTTTGCCTCTACGACACGTTTCTTCGCGAATATCGATTTTGGGTTCTTTGATTGAGTGTTGTGGACATCTGAGCCGTTCGTTGACATCAGGTGGGCCCCACCAGTACCTAACAGTTAGTTTCTGGTACTGGGACCTGGTTTGGCTGGTGACCTCCAACACCAGCTAGCTAGCTGGGTGTCAGAGCTCTATGGGCCCACCATGATGTATTTGTATTATCCATGCTGTCCATGCATTTTTTCAGCTTATTTTAGGGTTAGAGCCCAAAAATGAGACAGATCCAAGCTCGTAGTGGACCACACTACTAGAAACAGTGGGGATTGAATCCCTGCCGTTGAAAACTTCTTGAGCCCTACAGAAGTTTCGGATCAAATGATATTTGTGTTTTTCCCTTTCATACATATCTCTGTGAGATTATCAACAGGTTGGATGGCAGAAAAACATTACAGTGGGCCTTGGGAAGTTTTTAATGGTGGACCTTCAAGTAACACTATTTTCCTATGGTTTTCACCTGAGATTTAGGTCTGCCTCATTTTTGGGTTCGTAACCTAAAATGAGCTGGAAAATTGAATGGACGGTGTAGATATAACACGCACATCATGGTGGGGCCCACAGAGCTTCGACGCCAGCTAGCTAGCTGGCTGATGTTGGGGTCACTAGCCAAACCGCGCATGAATTGCCGAACACGGATGCTGCGGATTAGATACTGACAAGGTCAGTAGCCAAATCGCTACTGAAGTGACGTCACCAACCTCTGTGGACCCCATCATGATGCGTGTGTTGTAACCATACCGTCCAACCATTTGTAGAGATGGTTTTATGGCATGAGAAGAAGAATGATATAGATCTAAAGTTCAAGTGGATCCACCACAGAAAACCGTGGGATCAGTCACACCCACCGTTGAAACATTTATACGGCCCACAATGATGTATTTTTTAGATCAACATATTCATAAGTTAAAATAGAGATAGATGAAGTGAAAAAAAATAAATATAAGCTTGATCGGAAACTTCCGTGGCCCCTAATAAGTTTTGAAATTTGGATCATTTTCATTCTCTTTGTAATGTCATAAAACGATCTCTAGAAATGGTTGGACGGTATGGATAGAAAACATGCATCATGGTGGGATCCACAAAGCTTGGTGACGTCACTTCAGTAGCGATTTGGATACTGGCCTTGTCAGTATCTAATCCGCGCCCGGACACGTGATCCGTCCGTCCATTTGGAACATTGTTTTTTGGACATGAGCCCAAACATAGGCAGATCAATGTCAGATAGACCACACCACAAGAAAATAGTGGTTGAACTTCCACCGTTGAAAATTCCCTAGGGTTCACTGCAAGTCTGTAATCTTTGTTTGAAGGGAAAAGACAAATATCAATCTGATCCGAAACTTTCGTGGCCCGCAGGAAGTTTTTAATGGTGGGTGATAAATCACCACTGTTTACTGTGGTGTGGTCCACCTGAGATTTAGATTGCCTCAGTTTTCGTCTCATGCCTCAAAAATGAGCTGAAAAAATGGATGGATGGTGTGGATGAAACAAATACATCATGGTGGGGCCCATATAGTATTGTCCTGTAGCGAGTCGCGATGGGCAGTTTCAGTAGGCCAACGGCGTCCCTATTACACCGATGTCCGTGGTGGCAGGACCTTGGGACCCACCATGATGTATTTGTTTTATCCATTCTATTCATTTATTTTTTTAGCTCATTTTAGACCATATTTTCAAAATTGAAGCATATCCAAAGATCGAGTGGACCACACCACAGGAAAACACAAATATCAGCATAGATCCAAAACTTCTTGCTCCTCAAGGAGTTCAACGGTAGGTGTTCAATCCCCATTGTCAAGTGGATTAGGCGCGGCGCCTACCTCACCCAACAGGGTGGCCCACCTCTCCCGTAATGCCTGACTATAATGTTTATTTTTAAAAACTTCATCCAAGCTGCCTACTATAATGTCCAGGTTGAAAACATATCTGAAAGAATGGATAATAATATCAGCTTCATTCAAAGCATTTGTGGCCCGCAAGAAGTTTTTAATGGTCAATCGCTATTGTTTTCTATGGTGTTGTCAACCTGAGACTTGGGTCTATTTCATTTTTGGGCCTATACTCTAAAACGATCTTTCAAAATGAATGGACGGTATGGATATGCAATACATACATCAAGCTGGGCCCCACGGTCAGGGCTGCAGCGTGTTGGGTGAGGCCCCACCTAATCTACTCCCATTGTTTCGGTGTGGTCGACTTGAGCTTTGGGTTTGCTTCGAATTTTGGCTCAGTACCTAAAATGATCTGAAAAAATGGATGGGTGGCATGGATGATATTTGTATTTTCATGGGCCCACAAAAGTTTTGTATCACGCTAATATTTGTATTTTCAGTTCCTTCCCGTGGGAATAACGTCACGAACGGTTTGGATGACATATGAACATCCAGATTCGCTCTAAAGCTTTCAACGGTTGGTGTTTATATTCTCATTCTTTCCTGTTGTGTGGTGTGGCCCACCTGAGTTTTAGATCTTCCTTATTTTCTGCCTCCTATCGTATGATAAGCTTGCGAAGCTGACGTACAGAAGGTACTTTTCACTACGTCAGGTGCCACGTCAGGTGCCACGTAACTTCGCCATGCAGGAATTTACGGTTGGCAAGGGGCATGCCTGTGTAGGTGGAAGCTCTGTGGGGTCCACCATAAGTTTCAAGAGAAATCCATCTGTTCATTTAGGACATGAATCCAGGCACACGTGATGGGAATCAGTGGAGATGGAAAGCCGACTGTTGAAGTGTTCTCATGCCCACCATGATATTTATATGCAATCCAAACCGTTCATATAGTTATTGAAGTGTTCCTGGCCTACCATGATGTTTACATGCCATCCAGACCGTTCGCAAGCTTTTTGAAATGTCCCGGGACCCACCTGGATGTTTTCATGCCAATCAAACCGTTCATAAAGTTATTCGCACTGAGATGAACTGAAAACACAGATGCTAGCCTGATCTGAAACTTCTGTGGCCTCACGAAGGTTTCAACGCTGGCCGTTCAATCCCCACTCTACATGTGGTGTGTCCCACTTGAATTTTGGATCTGCTTCATTTAAGGACTCGTGTAAAGCCGACGAAACTAATGGACGGAGTGGGTGGCACGTGGACATCATCTGGGCCCCATCTAGTTACCACGTACAGGAAATTCCTGTACATCGCGGCGTACACAGGCAAAACCGAATGGGCCACTTTGAACTGAGATGAAGGTTGAGGTGTTGTTGCATGCTGTACATAAAGTATAACTGGGCGCAATCCAAACCGTCCATTTGATCAGCCACACTTTTGATGGGTCATAGGCTAGAAATCGCGGTGATGGGATGCTTGTTAACCGTCCATTTACTTGTCCGCCAAATAGACAGTGATTAGAAAATATTTATAAAAAAAAATTGCAGGGGTGAAAGAAGAACTGATATCCTACAGCCGGATGTATGCTAACCCATCATATGCATGGCTCGAATGTCCTAAAGAAGCGACGGTCTGGATGAACTGTGTTCAAATCATGGTGGGCCTGCTTGATGGATGGTCTGGATGAACTGTGTTCACATGATCATGTATGTTTGTTAACCGTCCATTTAATTTTGAAACTTATCTATCCATGCGCTGCATAACGACAATTCTAACATAAGCATTGTTTATATCTGTGTAACGCCCTGAAAATCGGGGGCCGAGTAATTACTCAGCGCCCGAGTTCCCGGTGTCACCTATCACACATTTTTATGGTTATGGTTTATCAATTTAAAAATTTGCGCAAGCTGGAACAACCTGGAACATGAATCACAACCACACATCCACTGAAATGAAAGGATACAACACAAATCACTATATACAGGTCCAAAAGAATGAAGGGGCGCCCATGGCGCCATACAACTAAATCACAAAAATAAACAAGTCCAAAAGAATATAGCCGAGCTCCCCCACACTTTTGATACGTCTACGGTCCGATGCGGCACCCCATCAATGAAAGTAGGAGTACTCCTCCTCCTCCTCCTCCAGATCAAATCGCTTTAGGGCTCCTCCGATCGTAGCCACCGCATCTACGGATCGGTTGGTGTTTTAAAACACCGTCCCAGTGGGAGTGAGTGATCAACTCAAATGTGAACTATTAACCTTAAGTTATAACAGCATCAATTTGAACATGAAGTTAATGAAAAATGCCAATCAACCACACCTACAACTCTTGTTAAATGCGTATGCAATGCAATGATATGATGATGCCCTCACCGCAACGCTCCTCGAACTCCATCTAACGATCGCATATGACAACACTCCTCGAGCGCCTCTCGACCGCCGAGTCGCCACTCTAACTAATGCGATGCAATGCGATCGTGTTAGCAGTTAAGTCCTTTCATCCATCGTTGGGGATTCTCGAACCCTATCAGTTTGCGAGGTCAAGGCCCCATCAATGCGTGAGGCCGAGACCCCGCGGTCCGTGATCTGTCGGGTCCTCATTCCCCTCCAAGCACATGAGGCGTGCCGATAGGAAAGGATCGCTCATGCGGTCACTGAGGCGCGGTACCCCGGAAGGCCGACGGCTCGGTCACATTCCACCATGGCGGCTCACGAGACTGTGGACCAATTTCTTTGTCTTGTTATCAATGGGCCACCAAGGGTCGTAGGGTGCATCAGGTTCCATGCATAAGTGGGCAAACATGGTTAACAAACGGGGATGATCAGGTAGTAGGCTGGTCTGCACAACTAGGCGGGCATGAGACGAATGGCCTCGGGAACAAGGGTCCCATGTAGTCGAACTACAGCCACCCGAACACTTCCGCCCAATCTGCCAGACTAGCCTTAGAGTAGCCCTACCAATGGGGCTACCCTCTCTCGTCCCTTTTCTAACCATCCCAAGAGAGTAAAGGAGATCTACCGCATGCTACGATTCATGTTATCATTCATCACATCCATATCACATTCTCATGCATCCCAATCATACAAATCAAATACCTTTAACAACTAGCAATTCTCATTTAGAATTAAAGTGCATGTGAGTGTGTGAGTGGGGTGAGAAAGTTTTCACTTCCTCCATCTTGAAAATCATGAGTGTCCCAACAATTATTCACACATGCCATGAAGCATCACACATGAAGGCAATGAATCACATGCTATTCACACATACCATGAAGCATCACACATGAAGGCAATGAATCACATGATATTCACATTTGGAAATTAGATATGCATATTCCAACAAATCCAACAAATCATGAAAAAAACCCCTAAAGTTCTCTCTAGAGTTTCCAACAAGGCATCCAAGCACTCAAAATCATTATATCCATGCTAAAATTGGTGCTAGGCCACCTAAGAGCAATAGTCCGCACCTTAAAGCCATGAGGCTTCTAAAAACGACCCAAAGGCGAGGGTTTCGAAGGTTGGCCGAGTCCCTAAAACAATCCAAGCATGAGAGGAATCTACCCCATTTCTCCTTCAAGACAAGGATTTCAAAGAAAATAGTAAGGAATCTTACCAAGGTGGCCCACAAACGAATTTCGGAGTGGCGGTGGAGAGCTTCCCTTTTCGGGAGGGATAGAGCGTTGAGAGATCGGTTCTCTTGAGCCCCCCAACTCGGTTTAGGGTCCACCACAACCACCTTGCCTTCACTCCCTTCATTCTACACTTTCCTTGGTCGTTGGAGAAGGGTGGAAGCTACAAGGGAGGACCTTGTTGTTGTAAGGTGGTGAGGATGATGAAAGAGGGGTTGATCGTTGGAGATTTGGGGAAATCAAGAAGGAAAAGGGGTGGGTTGTTGAGAGTTGAAGGGAGAGATAGGAGGGAGAGAGAGTTGTTGTTGAGAGAGTGAAGGGTTTGTGAGAAGAGGGTTAGGGCTTATTTCCATAGAGTTGGGTCCTTTGGCCCCAAGCTCCCAAGTCTTCCTAAAATAGACTTATGAGACACCTATTGGTGTTGAGGTGGGCCCGACACTCCACAGGCCACCAAATTCGGCGTGGAGGTGTCTTATGACCCAACTAGGGTCCATGCAAAAATTGAGGGTGAACGGATGAACGGATATATGATCGAGGTACTTTCGTCCCAAAATGGCCCCGTGGGGCTGATCTGCGATTGGGGCAGTTCTAGCGGCCCCCTGGCCATGAAATTTGTAGGGTAAGTGCTCCATGGCCCGATGAAGGACCCTGCAAAATTTGGAGGCAAACGGATGCGCGGTTTGGTCGTACGGGTTCAATTTGCGATCAACGGTCACCGTTCTACGATCAGGTCCCAGATTTGGTGGACGGGCGTAGAAAATATTTTAAACCACCACCACAAATTTGGAGAAAATCCGACGGCTGGATCGCCCGGAATCCCGGTTTCATTGTATGTGCCAGCTCCAATTCCTGTTTGGCATTGGTGGGGTGTATTCGGCTAGAGCCGGATCCTAGTTCGGGTGTCCACTGGGTCCACCGTCCGCGATGGCCCACAAGCCCGGTGTGATATATGAATTCCGAAATTTTTAGATTTTTCTCGACCATCCTTGATCACTTTGGGTGGCCCACACGGCCGTTTGACGAATGCACACGGCCATCGTGCTTGGCGGAGCCACGCCAGTTCCATCGCGGTCACCTAGACTATTCTAACGGGTTGATCCTAGCCTAATCCTATAATTACTTGGGTGGTACCTCACCCGAGTGCTTAAACGGACGGTCCCGCGGCAATTGACGTGGACGCCCAGATATCTGATCTTTGGTTGGACGGGACGTTACAATCTGTCCCTATCGAGTGGACAGTTCAACTAATAAATCCTGACCGTTGTCTTTTGATCCAAGCAGATCTCAATGGTCCACCGATAAAAATCACAATGATTAATGAATTTCTGTTTCCACTTTTGCCCTTGAAAATATTCACCTGGGCTTGACTCCATTCATCATTTTAAAATTTTAAAAATGGTGGTGGCTCATCCCCCTCTTATGTCACTGATTTAGAGCTAGATTTGTTGGCTTGTTTTTTTGTATGTGTAGTGAGTGCTGGCATGTCAAAATCATTATAGCGGCTTGATTCAAATTGATTAACTTCTACTCGAAGTGTTGAAATAAGCATATGCTTATTAGACCTATATGACCAAAATTTGATAATATCAATGGTTGCTCAATCACTTATAGAAATTTGTAATAATCAGGTGATAATTGGAAGGTAAGGTTTTTCCTCCGAAAGTGAGTTGTGTATTTTAGTATACTAGTGCAATTAAATAATAAAAAAATTATAATTAGTCACTAGGTGTATTTTAAAATAATCACTTGATATTGGATAAAAGACGAATTCAGAATATAAGCATAGACTTGAATTACAACTAAAATTATAACTCAGAATTATCATTATTGATTGTAAATGATTTTTGCTCCATAATATCTACTATTATTTATAAAATTGTGGTAAAACTTATTTTTTTAGATATTTAATTTTTTTAATTACTTCAACAGTTACAATAATCGAAAAACATATCTCTAGATATTTTTTTTTTTCTAAATCATTCTCTTATTACGTTTTACTTTTGTGATTATTCCTTTCTATAGACCAGGAATTGCATCTTAGACTTTCTTAGTTGTATTTTATTCTCCGTTTGTTAAACTTTTGGATGACCAGGGGCGGCTCAACATTCTTAGGGGCCTTAGGCAAGTTACAAAGATGAGGCTTTTTAGGTTTTTTTTTTTTTTTTTTTTTTTAATAATAATAATAATAAATTTAAAATTAAACCATAAATTTGCTTCTTGACTTTTTTTAGATGCAAAATTACTAATTAAACTTTCGTATTCAAGTTTACCCAATAAATCAATTTCGATGGATAAAATTGCTAAACCGTCCATAAGGTGAATCCTCGATGGATGAAAGGAAAACATAAATATCAGCTTATCCAAAATTTCTACCGCCGGCAGAAAAGTTATAAATGGTGAGCATTCAATATCCACTTTTCTTCTGCATTGTGGTCTACTTGAGCTTTGGTTCTGCTTCATGTTTTTTCTAATATTATAAAATGGAATGAAGAAATGGATCAACGGAATAGATATAACACATATAATAATGTGGACCCCACAGAGCTCAGGCTACAGGAATCCCTAAAGTGGCCTGCCCGCAATCCGCGTCTATTGTGAGAATAATGAATTTAGAATTGTATAGTACTCTAGCAGTGTTATAGTTAATAAATAGTCACTCCTAGATTAATATATCATATTTTGACTCCATCCAAACCGTCTAAATTAGGTGATCCATTCTAGATATGCTAAATTACAAAAAATCCATTGATTTAAGTATTCTATCTTCCAATTAGTGGGAATTTGTACATTGAATTCAAATAATTTGTTTAGTATACAAGAATCAACTAGTTAGGAGATCCAGCCATTGTGTTTTTGTTTTTATTTTTCATGAACCATCTAAATTGGGACCCACTTTTATATCTGTTTAATTTAATTTAAAAATGTTCAAAGGTTGCAATTTCTCAATGCATGTGTATAGATTACCAAACGCTGTCAGAGTATTAAAAGCCTATTCCTATAATCCCGGGCCTTCATAATTAGGGAGCCTTAGGCGATTGCCTCACCTGCCTACCCCTTAGAGCCGCCCCTGTGGATGACTTAACTGTATTACTTCGTCGACTATTCAATGGCAAGTAGTATTAGATTTACGCCAACTATGATTTCGCAATCTATCTTAAAAAATCTTCTCATACACTTCATATGTCTCGTACAATGCCACGTGTGACTCTTATTAGCTTTTTATAAAATGGCCATAAATAGAGTACAATAATCCTGACCATCTAAATTGTAGGTCCCATTATGAATTGAGAATATTTCTAGGACCACACTAATCTAGCATTCAAAACCATCCAATTAATAGCTATTAAGTGAATGGTTTAGAAGTAAATTAACAAGTGGTCCAAATTCAATGAAAAATCAGGTGGCCTATCCTCCTCACATGGCATTGATTTAGAGCTATCCAAACCATCCAAATTGTGGGTCCCATTGTAGATGGAGCATATCTCTATGATCATATTAATCAGGCATTCATAACCCCAACAAAAGAATGGTTAGCAGTAAATTAATGAGTGGTCCCACTGTAGATGGCACATATCTATAAGACCATCTAAATTGTGGGTCCCATTTTGGATGGAGCATATCCCTATGATCATACTGATCAAGCATTTATAACCATCAAATTAATAACTATCAAATGAATGGTTAATAGCATATTAATGAATGGTCCAAATTGAAAAATAGATGGTTAAAATCGTATACCGAATGTAAATTTTCAATTATGTGGAACCAAACTGTGTTAGTTTAGCACCATTTTGAAAACCGTGGTGCCTCATCCCTGCTGCCTAGGCCATTGAATTTATAGGTCACATTGTGGATGGAGCGTATTCTAAGATAATACTAATCACACATTCATACAATCCAATTAAAAGTGATCAAATGAATGGTTAGAAATAAATGGTCCAAATTTGAATGGAAAATTCAGCTCGAATTATGTTAGTTTAGTCCCATTTTGAAAAATGGTGGTGCCTCATCCCTTATTTAACGGGGAGGATTATTGGGTACTGCCCAGCTCGTGTAGGGATGGATGTGATGAGGTTGATCGGCATCTTCCTCTGGCATAACTACTTTGAATCCATGAAGTTTCTCTTAATTCCTCGCGTGGATTCATTCAGTCCAATTGTTTGATGATAAAAACGAATCTACCACCCTTTAAATAGTGATACCAAACAAGAAGTTCTAGAATCAGACTCCAACTCAAAACTTTCTAAAATTTGTGACTTACTATAAATAGTAAACTTATTCTTTATAGATGGTCATAATTTCTACTAGCTTTTAGGTTTTCGACCAAAAATAGTAAATGTCCAACTCATCCTACCCATGTTATTCTCCTAACTTTTAAAAGCCATTTTCATGCTGGGCATGACTCCTAAAAATTTGGATGGAACTAAAACTTACTATAAATAGTAAAAAAAATGAAAATAAAATAGCTTTTTGACTATTGATATGATAGAATCTCGCAAATACAGCACAACAACCCGGCATAGTGGGGTTGGGTGGCTAAAGTAGATTCTCCTGCCCCAAAATCATATATGGCATATCCAATGACCTATTTCTGTTTGTAAAGTATGCTTGTTTTAGGGTTATGTCAGTCCTAATCACTACGGCCTACGATCAGGCCTTTTCATCTGGTAGGATTTGATTGTCAGACAGTTACATCTTACAAATAGAGCCTACAAGGATGGATTGTGTTCACATCATGGTGGGCCTGTCTGATGGATGGCTTGGATGAACTGTGTCTCATGTCTATTACCAATCTCATCAGAATCTTATCATAATCCAGAATTTTAACTCTTTATCATTCCTTATCATTTATAAAAATAAATAAATAAATAAATAAAACAAGAAATGAATTTAAAATTTGAAACTTATCTATCCATGCCTTGCATGGTGACAATTCTGACATAATCATTGTCTATCTCATTCCCTATCGAGTAGACAGTTCAACTAATCAATCCTGACCGTTCCCTTTTGATCCAAGCCCATATCAATGGTCCACTGAAAAATATCACAATGATTCCAAGGTTCTAACGAATTCTGTTTCTACTTTTGCCCTTGAAAATATTCGACTGGGCTAGACTCACTTCATCATTTTGAAAAATAGTGGTGGCTCATCCTCCTCTTGTGGCACTGATTTAGAGCTATCCAGACCGTCCAAATTGTGAATTGAGAACATTTCTAAGACCATGATAATCAAGCATTCAAAACCATCCAATTTATTACTATTAAGTGAAGGATTAGAGGTAAATTAATGAGTGGTCCAAATTCGAACGAAAAACCTGGTGGCCTATCCTACTCACGTGGCACTGATTTAGAGCTATCCAAACCATCCAAATTGTGGGTCCCATTATCGATGGAGCATAAATCTAAGATCACACCGATCAAGCATTCATAACCTTAATAGCTATCAAATAAAGTGTAACATCCTGGATTTTCACTATTTTGGTTTCCAAAAATCCTTAAAATTTATTTTTAATTAACTTATAAAATCACTTAACGACCATTATCACTCAATGTTAATTTATCCCATGGGTGGACCTAAGACCATCTATGATGGGACCAAGTGCGGGCCCATTGCCGATGGAGGGTATCTCTAACAATACTGATCAAGCACCCATAACCGAGGAGGGTCAAAATCTAAAACTTTAGAAAATTATCAGATGAATGGTTGGTATTAAATTAACAAGTGGTCCATAATCAGATGAATAATCGCCCCGTCATATTTCTTTGTAAATTTTCGAAGAAGATCTAATGTATTTTACTATACCCGCACAAAATTTGGGACCCGATCGTGGCGCCTCATCACCCTCATGATCGCAAATCTGATTTAGAACCAAACCCCATATCCATCGTTCAAATTTTGTGGGTCCCATTCATCGGGTATGGACCACTACCACTATAAATTTCATGGCATCAAACCACCAGCCATTCCAATCACCGAAATGGCTGTAAGTACAATGAGTGAAAAAGTCGAAATTTGCTGGAGATCATATATCCGTTCATCCGTTTGATCTCAGATTTTGTATGGCCCCTCATCGGGCCATGAGACACCTATACGCCGAATTTGGTGGCCAGAGGGGTGTTAGGGCCACCCCAACACCAAATAGGGAGTCCTAGTTGTCTGTTTTAGGAAATTGTGGAAGCTTGGGGCCATTTGCACCAAATCTGGAATTATAAAAAGAGTTTATTTTGGGCACCCCTCTCCCCATACGATTTTGCCCTAAGAGAAAAGGGGGAAAGAGAGAAGAGAGAAAAGGGAGAAGAGAAAGAGGAGAAAGGAGGAGGAGGAGAGAGTGAAAAATGAGGAGTGTGGACCCTAGATCGAGGTGGGGCCCAAGGAAGCAAATCTTGCATCTTCCCACCTCTTCTCCAAGAAGAAACCTTACCCCACAACCGCTATTTCGTCCGTTGAGCAACTAGGTAAGCTCCATTCCCTATTTTCTTTGAAACCCTTGTGATGAGGGAGATTTACTTGGGATTCTAACAAGCAAGTGGTCGCCTTTAGGGATTCCGGCCGATTTACCCTGAAATCCACATCTCCTAGGTCGTTTCCAAGCCTCCATCGAATCAAAGGTGTGGACTATTATCCTTAGGTGGTCTAGCATCAATTATAATTTGAGTTTAATGATTTTGTGTGTATGGGATGTTGTTTGGAGGATCTAGAGGAAACCTAAGAATTTTATATTCGTTGGAATCGTATGGATTTGCATGTTTAGTTCCCTTTTGATGTTGATCTTGCCTCTCATATGCTTAGTTACAATGAATGTTGTATGTTCATGTTTGATGGAGTTGTGTGTAATGTTCTTTATAACATGTTGTTTGTCTCTCACATGGTTAGGTAGAAAATCAAATGCTTACATGCTCATGTCTTGGTGATCCATGTATGTTGTTCCTCATAACATATATGACTCGTTCACGTTTGTGTATTTTGGTCTTATGAGATGCGGGAAGTGCCAAACACACACTACATACAAGCACCTTATTCAAATGCGTTGTTACTAGCTGTCCAAAGAATTTCGATGGGTGTGATGAATGTGTGCATATATATCGATGTTAGTAGATAACAATGATGAATAATATGCCATGACCATCTAAGCAAATGAGGAGAGTGAGGATGGTCCCGTTGGTAGGACTATCCTGGAGCTAGGCCAAACCATGGGTTTGGGCGAGTGCCATGGGCGGTAGTAGATTAGACTCCACATGGGTCGTTTATACCCATGTTGTTTGTTGCGTGTTTGCTTGAACTTGTGCGGTATAGCCTAATACTGACCAATCTTATCGGTTAACCTTGATTGCTCACACATGTATGGAACCTGACACACCCTACCACCGTTGTTAGCCCACTGATAGCGAACTGAACATTGATCCACCGTCTCGTGATCTGGGCATGGTAGAATGGGACACTGTGTCAGCACAGTCGACCCACGACAGGGTGAGCGCCTCCCGTAATCCATCCCTTCCTCCGGCCTCCATGTGCTTGGAGTCGGGGATGGGAACTTAGATGGGATCACGGATCGTGGTGCCCCGGCCTCACGCATTGAGGGGGTCTCGACACGCAACTAGTTGAGGGTACATTGATATGTGGGGTGAATCGCAATCATAATCATCTGGCTAAATAAGCCATTAACTAAGAACTTGGCAACATATCATTGCATCGCATTAGCTAGGGTGGCGACTCGTCAAGAGGTGCGCTCCACAGTTGAGTGTTGTCATATGCGATCGTAGATGGAGCACCATTTTGAAAATTGAGGGAGAGTTGTAGGCGAGGTACGCATCATTTCATCCATCATGGTATGCACATTAATAAGATTAGTTTAGTGGAATATTTGAATGATTGTTTTTCATTAAACCCATCCATATCGATGTTTGTGATAACTTGAGACTAATAGTTCACATTGAGTTGATCACTCACTCTCACTCTGGGACGGTGTTTTAAAACACCAACCAGACTCTCTCATAGATGCAGGGGATGCAGAGTAGGTGGACCATGGCGATGCTACCCTCGAGAAGGATGAGTTCTCCTACTTTCAGCTGATGGGCGGCTCTTCATCGGCTTGATCGGGCTAAATTTGGATTGCTGAGCCACGGGCTCCGCTTTTGTAATGCCCCGGAAAAATCGGGGGTCGTGCATAAACTCGACTCCCGAGTCCCCGAGTGTCACTTGTCATCAATTTTATAATTTTATGATTGATCCAGTTTAAATACGCAGCCTGAAATTTCTTGGAGCATGAAACACAACCTGAGATCAATATATACAGGTCCAAAGGAAAATAAACGGGTCGCATAACGCGTTACTCAACAAAATCACAACAACATCATGTCCACAAGAGTAGAGCTGAGTCCGCTCGTCCTCCTCCTCGAGGAGCAATCGCCAATATTAATACATGAATTCGCATCACCTTCTATGAGCCAATCTATTTGGTGTTTTAAAACATCATCCCGAGAGAAAAGTGAGTGATCAACTCAAAGAAAAGAACTATTAGTCTCAAGTTATCACAAATATCGCTTATATTGCGGGTTTAATGAAAAGCAATCATTCACAATCACTAAACTAATCTTATTAATGTGCATGCATGATGGATGAAATGATGCTTGTGCCCTGCCACAACTCTCCCTCATAACTTTCTTACGATCACATATGACAACACTCCCTTAGAGCGACCTCGATCGCTTAGCAACACGCGCCAACTTAGCTAATGCGATGTAATGATATGTTAGCAAGTTCTTAAAAATGAGCTCATCCAAAGCCAGCGGATTGGGAAACCGATTCACCCTACGTATCAATGCCCTCAACTAGTCATGATCCCTCAATGCGCGAGGCCGTGGTCACCGCGATCCGTGATCCCGCTTTTCTAGCCCCATTCCCGACTCAAGCACATGGGTACTAAAGGGGTCACGAGAGGAATGGATCGCTCATGCGAGTCCACTAATTGGGATGGCGCTGTCACCCCGTTGTGATTTATGATTTTATCCATGACATCCCATTCCATTTTATGCCATTCACGAGATGGTGGATCAATGCCTCCATAGCTATCGGTCTAAAACTTGAGTGGTAAGGTGTGCCAGAAACATACATGTGTGAGCAATCAAGGTTAACAGACAAGATTGGTCCATTGAAGTTATCTATACCGCACAAGTTCATAAATACACAACAGACAACATACGGCACGAAGGCGACCCATGTAGTCCATACCAAAGCTACCGCCTCATCCGCACTCACCCAAACCCACGGCCTAGCCCCAGGGATAGTCCTAACAACGACCATCCTCACTCTCCTCATTTCCCGACCAACCTGAGTTGTCTTAAATGATTCATCTTCATATTTTAAGTTAGAGAATGCTCAGCCATACATTAGTTGTATGTCATCATTGTTGTCTACTAGTATAGCCAATATAATGACATTATGCATATTCATCACACCCATCATGAAATTCTTCTAAAATAGCTAACAATGTATTTGAATAAGGTGCTTGTATTAGGTGTGTGTTTGTGTGGAAGTGAAGCACTTCCCGCATTTCATATGACCAAAATACACAAACGTGAACGAGTCATACATCTTATGAGAAACAACATACATGGATCATCTTATGAGCCTAGTTAGATTGACCTGATTTTCTACCTAACCATGTGAGAGGCAAACAATATGTTATAAAGAACATTACACACAACTCCATCAAGACATGAACATACAACATTCATTGTAACCAAGCATATGAGAGGCAAGATCAACATCAAAAGGGAACTAAACATGGTCCATGCGATTTCAACGAACATGAAATTCTTTAAAAAATCTAATCCTCCAAACAACATCCCATACACACAAAATCATTAAACTCAAATTATAATTGATGTTAGACCACTTAAGGATAATAGTCCGCACCTTCTAGATTCACTTGGAGGCTTGAAACGACCTAGAGATGAGGATTTTGGAGGTTGGCCGACCGAATCCCTAAAACAATTCAAACATAAGAGAAATCCATGCATTTTCTTCTTCAATACAAGGATTTCAAGAGAAAGGAGTGAGGAATCTTACCTAGATGGCCCACGGACGATTTTCGGTGGTTGTGGTGTATTTCCTCGTGGAGAAAGTGTAGGAGGTTGTGGGTTTGATCCTCTTGGGCCTCACCTTGATTGAGAGTCCACCTTGCTCACCTACACTCTCACTACTCCCTTGCTCTCCCTTCTTTCTCCTCTTTCTCTTCTCTCTTTCTCCCTTTTCTCTTAGGGCAAAATCGTATGGGGAGAGGGGTGCCCAAATGAAACCCTTTATATAGTGCCGATTGGTGCAATTGGCCCCAAGTGTTAGGTCTTTACTATACTAACCCTATGGGAGAGTTTTTCTAGCCTATGGGGTGTACTAGTCGATATACACCGTAGGATAGTTAGTCCTAATGATGATCTACGTATGGACACAATCGGCCCACCATTTCAATGCGCCGATCGACAAATATGATTAGAAGTCCGTTCAATGGTCACCGATGGTCGATCGGGGCCACGGCTATACGGATGTGAGCGGAGAAATATCCTTAATCCATGGGTAAAGTTTGGTCGTAAACTGACGGTCCGAAATTCCCACCTTGGTATAAGAGTGGACGACTCAAATCACTTAAGTTCCCACAATTTCCCAAACTAGCCTTCTAGGGCTCCCTATTGAAGTCGGGGTAGCCCTAACGCCCTCCCAGGCCACCAAATTCGGTGGGTAGGTGTCTTATGGCCCAATTAGGGCCCATGTAAAATTTAGGGACAAGCGGATGAACGGATATAGGGTCTGAGTAAGCGATTCCGTCCCTTAAGTGGCCCTGCAAGGGCCATTTTGGTGATTGAAGCGGTTCTGGCAACCCTCTGGCCATGAAACTTATAGGATAGGGTCTTCATGACCCGATGAGAGGCCACGTAAAATTTGGGGATGATCGGATATGGAGTTTGGTCGTACGGGTCCGATTCGCGATCAACGGTCATCGTGCTACGATCGGGGCCCAAATTTGGTGGGTAGGCGTTGAAAAATACATTAAACCTTCACCGTAAATTTGGAAGAAATCCGACGGCTGGAAGGCCCGGAGTCTCGCTTTTTTGTCGGTGCGATTTTAATCATTGGTTGGGCGCATTGGGCAAGCGCCAGATGGTACTTCTGGGTGTCCACTGGGTCCGCAGTCTGCGATGGACCACAAGCTCAGTGAGATCTATGATTTTCTAAAGTTTTAGATTTTCCCGAACCTCCTCGGTCGCTGGGTAGCCCACCCGGGCTGATGCTAGGTGTAAACGGACTATCCGGCTTGACGGCCCGTACTTGTCCCATCATAACTAGACTGGTCCACCCCAGTATGAACTAACATTGAGTGTTTATGGTCATTAAGTGATATTATAAGTTAATAAAAAAATAAATTTCAAGGATTTTTGGAAATCCAAAACAGTGAAAATCCGGGATGTTACAGCTTTAGTCTTTCGGATATAGTTTTTTTTTCATTATCCTGTTGGGCTACGCCTTGGGTGACCCTTTATTATTTTTGGACCTGTATATTTGTGAGATTTCCTTCATTTCAGTAGACTGGTGCGATTGTGCTTCATGCTTCAGGTAATTCCAAATTGCGCAATTAAATTTGATTAATCATAAAAACTATAAATGCATGATAAGTGACACTCGGGAACTCGGGAGTCGAGTCTATGCATGACCCCCGATTTTCCGGGGCGTTACATAAAGGGTTAGCGGTCAATTAATGAGTGATCCAAATTCAATGGAAAAATCAGATGGTTAATTTCATATTCTGAGTGTAATTTTAAAGTTTGCTCCCACTTTGTTAGTTTAGCACCACTTTATAAACTGTGGTGCTGATTTAAAGTTAGCTAGACCAGCAAAATTGTGGGCCCCATTGTGGGTGGAGCATCTCTCTAAGACCATCTAAATTGTGGGTCCCATGGAGTTTATCTCAAAGACCATCTTGTGGGTCCCATTGTGGATGGAGGGTATCTCTAAGATTGTAATGATCAAGCATTCATAACCATCAAATGAAAATCAGATGAATAATATCATATTCTTAGTGTAATTTTTCATTTATGCACCATGCAGACTCTGTTAGTTTAGCACTATTTTGAAAACTGTGGTGCCTCATCACCCTCATGTGGGACTGATTTAGAACTACCTCAACCATCCAAATTGTGGGTCCCATTATGGGTAGGGCATATTCTAACACTAATCAAGTGTTCCTAACCATCAAACTCACAGCTATTAAATGAATGGCTGTAAGTAAATGAGTGAGTGGTCCAAATTTGGATGGAGATCTCAAGTCAAACTTTGTTAGTTTAGCACCATTTCGAGAGCAGTGGTGCCTGGTCCCTTTCAAGCAGGGAGAAGATTGGTACCGTGGTACCTATGTCTACGTCAACATAAGCATGACATGGTGGGATTTGATTGGCAAGCATGTTGGTGTCAGAGGTGGGGCCTGGTCAACTCAGCCGCCCTACCTCGGACAGCAATCAGAGGTGGGCCCTGGTCAACTGAGCCGCCCCACCTCGGACAGCAACCTATGCACCATGTCGTGCTTGTGCTAATGTCGGCATAGGCCGAGCACTAGCCAATCCACCTCCTTTCATATGGCATTGACTTAGAGTTACGTAGATCGTCCAAATTGTGGGTCCATTCATGGATGGTGCATATTTATAATTAAGATCAAGCTAAATAAGCATTCATAACTATCTAAGCAATCAAATGGTTAACATTCACTTCTCAGCTCAAGTTGCTCCCTCTATAGTTGGGTGAGACTCCAATGCTAGTTTAGCACCATTTTGAAAATGGCAATGCCTTTTCTCCTAAGTTGGAGAAAATGTATTGCAGTTAGAGGTGGGGCCTGGTCAACTCAACCAGCCCCACCTCGGACAACAACCTACCCACCATCCCATGCTTGTGCCAGTGTTGGCATAGGCCGGACACTAGCCAAACCGCCTCCCTTCATAATGCACTGGCTCAGAGTTACGTAGATTGTCCAAATTATGGGTCTATTCATGAATGGTGCATATTTATAAGATGGCTAAATAAGCAATCATAACCATCTAAGCAATGAAATGGTTAACATTCACTTCTCAACTAAGTTACTCCTTCCAAGGTTGGATGAGACTCCAATGATAGTTTAACACCATTTTGAAAATGGCAATGACTTTTCTCCTAAGTTGGAGAAAAGGCATTGCTGGCAAAGGTGGGGCCTGGTAAACTCAACCGGCCCCACCTCGGACAGCAACCTACCCACTATGTCGTGCTTGTGCAGTGTCAGCACAGGCCAGACAGTAGCCAATCCACCTCCCTTCATATGACACTGGCTTAGAGTTACGTAGACCGTCCAAATTGTGGGTCCATTCATGGATGGTACATATTTATAAGATCTGGCTAAATAAGCAATCATAATCATCTTGGCTAAATAAGCCATCATAATCATCTAAGCAATCAAATGATTAACATTCACTTCTCAGCTCAAGTTGCTCCCTCCACAGTTGGGTGAGACTCCAATGCTAGTTTAGCACCATTTTGAAAATTGCAGTGCCTTTTCTCAAAAGTTGGACTAATTTAGAGCTACCCAGGTAATTCAAATGGTAGGTCCCATTACAAATAATAGAGAATATTTCTAAGATCTCACTAGTCGATGATTCACAACCATCCAATCAATAATTATAAAATGAATGATCAGATGTAAATAAATGATTGGTTCAAATTTAGACTGAAAAATTGGACGGCTAATATTCTCTTTACAGTTGAGCTCCATCCACAGTTGATGTTGGCAATGTAAATGGAAAATATAAATGGAATAAAGGAACCCTACACATGCACCATCTCCCAAAATACAACACCCTTGTAAACGACTCTCAATAGCAAGCACTCGTTATGAGAATCCCAATATTAATACCCCACAACACCATCATTTTCCTTCTTTAAGCCCAAAAGATAAAAATAAGAGAAAAATCCAATTTCGACATAAAGAGAAAATAGAAAATAAAAGAAAAGGGAATTTTAATTTTCACTATGTAAAAAACTTTATCTTTAAGCCCCTTTATAAGATGCAATTAGCCTCGTTGTAAAAAGTCTTGTTGAAAGCAAATGCCATAACTTTTTAGATATGCCAAACAAGACTCAACTCAGAAACACGCATCCAAGCCAATCTACATCTAGTTCCCTAAAAATGAGCTAGCGAAATGGATGGACAACGTGGATAAAAACACATACATCATGATGGGGTCCACAGAGCTTTTTTAGCATCAACTCATACTTAGGTGGGTACTAAAGGGGTCACTACCGAATTTGAGTCCAGTCTAATTGGGATGGCATAGACTGTCGGGCTCATTGTGATTTATGTATTTTATCCATGACGTCCATCCATTTTATCCATTCATTTTAGGGCACGAACCCATAGTTGAAGTATATCTAAAACTTGAGTAGGTTATACCACAGGAAACAATGGGGATGACAACATTTACCATTAATGGCATCCAACCCATTCATAAAATGAGACCTACCAGGATGAAGGCAAGAAACATAGTACCAAAGCTTGAAAATATGGCTTGACTCATTGTCTAGCTTGGTGGGGTTAACAAGAGGACTAGACTGAGTTGGGTCATAAATGGATTTGGGTCATAAATGGATTCATCTTCATATTTTAAGTTAGAGAATGCTCAGGCATAATTAGTTGTATGTCCAATAACTTGTTGTGTGGGGCCCACCATGGTATTTGTATGACATTATGCTTGTCCATCAAGGTTGCTCTATCATGAAAATAAAATGGCCCAAAAATCAGGCCAATCCAACCATTAAGTAGGACACACTATAGAAAACCGAGAACAACTGTTCAAAAATCTCTACATTCACTTAGGATATCTTATTTTCCTAGTTAGATTGACCTGATTTTTGGGGTATTCCGTTGTCATGGTAGGGACAACCTTGCTGAATAGGTGAGATAGTACACAAAAATACTATAAAGCTTCTTGGTAACATGGCCATGCCTTTTCTTTAAAAAATAAAAAATTGTCGACCTCCCTCGGACTCGAGCCAAGTTGCATAGAATCGCGGCTTGATGAATCAGAGCGAGTTTAGACTCAATCACACTGGTCAATGAGTTTCTACGAGACTTGGGTTAGAATCTGTTGGATATTATTTCACAGAAATAATATTTGGAAACTAGAAAAAAATAAAAAGAAAAAAAAGTCAATACTAGGTTGAATCATGCATGCAATACGTTATCCTTAAAGCTTAATTCACCTCCTCCTCTGGATTGAGATCCTGATGGGTTACAGCTGAATTGCTTCCACGATGAGACAAGCCTTTCGTAAGGTCTTGCATATAACAATTACGAAAGGACCTACACAGGGACTAGGTTAACGCAATTTACTTCTCTGACAAATTTATAGTGTTCGAACTAATTGACTTTTAAAAAATGTTGGAAAAAAACTGTTTAAAGAGCTTAGATCGGATCCTAATTAAATCCGTTGGACTTTGATGATTTTTTGACCTGGAGGGTCTAGTTTGTATAGCATTTGGGTGTGGACCGTTGCTAGGTGGTCAGCAATGGTTCACATGCCAAACATCCAACAAGTTGGCATGTAGGGCCTGCCATAGCAATTGTATGGCATCCCGACCATTTATCCAGGTTATCCCATCAAGAAAATAGAACACCCCAAAAATCAGAATGATCTAACTAAGAAAATGCGATACGTCAAGTGAATGCAAAGTTTTTTAAGTAGTTCATGGTTTTCCACTAGATAGTTGGATCAACCTGATTTTTGGGGCGTTCCATTTTCATGCTGGGACAACTTTGTTGAACAAGCCGAATCGTATTGAGTGAGCTGAGTTTTCGAGCCGGCTAGACGAATCATGGCGAGTCTTGACCAAATCACACTTGTCAATGAGTTTCTCCCAGACTCGGCTTGAAATCTCACTGAGTCGAGTTGATACAGTCGAGTTTCTAGTCCACCTGCCCCACCGGTCGAAAGCTTCCGTGGGGCCAAGAAGGTTTCCACGGTGAAATCGGATTGCTAACCGCGTAAACTGTGGGGCCCGCCATGAATGCATGTGGCTTATCATGCTGTCCATCCATTTTTTTCGGCTCATTTAGTTGAACTCAAAATCGAAGCATTTCCAAAGCTCAAGTGGACCCCACAACAAGAAATAGTGGGGATAATGATGTCCACCTTAGAAACCTTTTTAGGGCTTAAACTGATGTTTGTTTGGTATTCACCATATTCATAAGGTCAGACAGACATGGATGAAGGGAAAACACAAATATCAACTTAATACAAAATTAAGAGTGTCAATGGGCCGGGCTCGAGCCTCAAAATTTAGAATTTTGAATAGGCATGACCCAACGGGCCGGCCTGAATGTAACATCCTGGATTTTCACTGTTTTGGATTTCCAAAAATCCTTAAAATTTCTTTTTAATTAACTTATAAAATCACTTAATGACCATTATCACTCAATGTTAATTTATATCGGGGTGGACCAGTCTAGTTATGATGGGACCAAGTGCGGGCCGCCAAGCCGGATGACCCATTTATACTTAACAACAGCCCGTGTGGGCCACCCAGCGACCGATGAGGGTTAGAAAAATCTAAAACTTTAGAAAATCATAGATCTCACTGGGCTTATGGTCCATCGCGGACTGTGGACCCAATGGACACCCAGAAGTATAATCTGGCGCTTGCCCAATGCGCCCCACCAATGCCTGAGTTAAAATCTGGCACTGACAAAAGAAACTAAGACTCCGGGTTTTTCAACCGTCGTATTTCTTTCAAATTTACGAAGAAGGTCTAATGTATTTTACTACACCCGTCCACGAAATCTGGGACCCGATCGTGGCCCAGTAACCGTTGATCGTAAATCGGACCCGTACGACCAAACTCCGCATCCGTTCGTTCTCAAATTTTGCATGGCCCTTCATCGGGTCATGGATCACTACCCTATAAATTCCATGGCCAGAGGGCCACCAGAAATGCCCCATCGATCAGAATAGGCCTCCCAGGGCCACTTAAAGGTCAGAAATGCTTGCTCAGATCATATATCCGTTCATCCGTTCGCCCTAAATTTTTGCATGGACCCTAGTCAGGCCATAAGGCACCTACACACCAAATTTGGTGGTCAGAGGGGCGTTAGGGCCACCCCAACTTCAATAGGGAGCCCTAGAAGGCTAGTTTGGAAAATTGTGGGAACTTAAGTGATTTGAGTCGTCCACTCTTATGCCAAGTTGGAGATTTCGGACCGTCGGTTTACGACCAAACTTTACCCGTGGATTAAGGATATTTCCCCGCTCACATCCGTATAGCCGCGGCCCCGATCGACCATCGGTGACCGTTGAACGGACTTCTAATCATATCTGTCGATCGGCGCGTCGAAATGGCGGGCCGATTGTGTCCATACGTAGATCATCATTAGGACTAACTATCCTACGGTGTATATCGACTAGTACACCCCATAGGCTAGAAAAACCCTCCCATAGTGTTAGTATAGTAAAGACCCAACACTTGGGGCCAATTGCACCAAAACTGACACTATATAAAGGGTTTCATTTGGGCACCCCTCTCCCCATACGATTTTACCCTAAGAGAAAAGGGGGAAAGAGAGAAGAGAAAGAGGAGAAAGAAGGGAGAGCAAGGGAGTAGTGACAGTGGAGGTGAGCAAGGTGGACTCTCAATCAAGGTGGGGCCCAAGAGGATCAAACCCACAACCTCCTACACTTTCTCCAAGAGGAAACCCTACACCACAACCACCGAAAATCGTCCGTGGGCCATCTAGGTAAGATCCCTCACTCCTTTCTCTTGAAATCCTTATATTGAAGAAGAAAATGCATGGATTTCTCTCATGTTTAAATTGTTTTAGGAATTTCGGTCGGCCAACCTCCAAAACCCTCATCTCTAAGTCATTTTCAAGCCTCCAACGAATCCGAAGGTGTAGACTATTATCCTTAGGTGGTCTAGCATCAATTATAATTTGAGTTTAATGATTTTGTGTGCATGGAATGTTGTTTGGAGGATCTAGAGGAAACTTAAGAATTTCATGTTCGTTGGAATCATATGGATTTGCATGTTTAGTTCCCTTTTGATGTTGATCTTGCCTCTCATATGCTTGGTTACAATGAATGTTGTATGTTCATGTTTGATGGAGTTGTGTGTAATGTTCTTTATAACATGTTGTTTACCTCTCACATGGTTAGGTAGAAAATCAAATGCTTCCATGCTCATGTCTTGGTGATCCATGTATATTGTTCCTCATAACATGTATGACTCGTTCACGTTTGCGCATTTTGGTCCTATGAGATGCGGGAAGTGCTTCACTTTCCACAAACACACACTACATCAAGCACCTTATTCAAATGCGTTGTTAGCTTGCTTGTAGAAGAATTTCAGATGAGTGTGATGAATGTATATGCATTATATCGGCTATGCTAGTAGATAACACTGATGAATAACATGCCATGACTGTCTGTCGACCCTTGGGTTGGTCAGGAAATGAGGAGAGTGAGGATGGTCTCGTTGGTTGGACTATCCTGGGGCTAGGTCGTGGGTTTGGGCGAGTGCGGATGGGCGGCAATAGTTAGACTACATGGGTCGCCCGTACCCGATGTTGTCTGTTGTGTGTTTGCCTGAACTTGTGCGGTATAGCCTAATACTGACCAATCTTATCTGTTAACCTTGATTGCTCACACATGTATGGAACCTGGCATACCCTACCACCGTTGTTAGCCCACTAATAGCGAACTGAACATTGATCCACCATCTCGTGAGCCGGGCATGGTGGAATGAGACACTGTGTCCGAGCTGTCGGCCTATGCTTGGGTGACACGCCTCCCCGTAGTGACCGCGAGCGATCCCTTCCTCTCAGCACTCCCCATGTGCTTGGAGTCGGGGATGGGGAACCCGACGGGATCATGGATCGCGGTGCCCTGGCCTCGTGCATTGAGGGGTCTCAGCACCGCAACTAGTTGAGGGCATTGATACGTGGGGTGAATCGGTTTCCAAACTTGCCTTTGAATGAACGGATTAACTAAGAACTTGGCTAACATATCATTGCATCGCATTAGCTAGGGTGGCGACTCGGCAGTCGAGGTCGCTCTGAGGGAGTGTTGTCATATGCGATCGTAAGATGGAGTCGCTTGAGGGAGAGTTGTGGCGAGGGCATGCATCATTTCATCCATCATGCATGCACATTAATAAGGTTAGTTTAGTGACTGTGAATGATTGTTTTTCGTTAAATCCGTAATATAACTGATGTTTGTGATAACTTGAGACTAATAGTTCACACTGAGTTGATCACTCACTCCCACTCTGGGATGGTGTTTTAAAACACCAACCAGATTCGCTCATAGATGCAGGTGATGCAGAATTCGTGGAGCTGGGCGATGCGGGCCTCGAGGAGGAGGACGAGCGGACTCAGCTCTACTCTTGTGGACATAATGTTGTTGAGTAACGCCTTATGCGACCCGTTTATTTTCATTTGGACCTGTATATATTGATCTCTTCATTTCAGTAGACTAGTTGTGGTTGTGTTTCATGCTCCAAGAAATTCCAGGCTGTGCATTTAAACTGGATTAATCATAAAATTATAAAATTGATGATAAGTGACACTCGGGGACTCGGGAGTTGAGTTTATGCACGACCCCCGATTTTTCCGGGGCGTTACACTGAAACAGTTCAAAATTCGAGCCAAAATGTACTCTAGGCCCGGCCCGTTGACAGCCCTATCCAAAACCTATGTGGCCCGTTAAGATTTCAATGGTAAGTGTTCAATTTATATTGGTGGAGTCCACTTGAGCTTTGAACATACTTCAATTTTGATCTTTTGATCTTTTGATCTCAACCCTTAAAATGAGCTGAAAAAGCTTAGATAAGCAACATATATTCATGGTGGACCCCACAGAGTTTACCCAATAGATAAAGCGTAGTACGCAATCGGATTTCTTCCCTAGCGGGCTTACCAGTTCTTACTGTTTCATGTCGTGTGGCTAGGATGTCAACGGGCCGGGTCTGGGGTTGGTTGGGTCCTGGATTTTTAACTGTCTTATGTCGGGCTTTCGGGCTAGCTTTTTTGAAAGTCTAATTTTGATTGGCCCAAGCCCAGACCATTTACAACCCTACGCATGGCCATTCAGTTTCTGATATCCTTAATTTTCGAATGTGACATGAAGCTAGGTGGGGCCCACCGTGATGTTTGTGAGAAATCCACCCGGTTCATCAGTTTTTCTAGATCATGTTAGGACATGACCCAAAAATAAGGTAGATTCAAAACTCAAGTGGGCTGCTTGATGGGAAAAAATTGGGTAGGGAAATGCCTGCCATTGAAACCTCCCTAGCATCCGCCTTGATGTTTATATGCCATTCATACGTGTTCATAAGGTCATTCCTACTATGATGAGCTGAAAATACAAAAATATTAGCCTGATCAAAAACTTCCGATAACCCCACGAATGTTTCAACGGTGAAAGTTCAATTCTCACAGTTTTCTGTTGTGTGGCCCACTTAAGCTTTAGATCTGTCTCATTTTTTGGCCAATGTCCTAACATGATTTGACAAAACATATGAACGGGGTGGATTACAAAACATATGAACGTGGTGGATTTCTCGCAAACATTACGGTGGGCCCCACCTGGCTTCATGTCACAGGAAGTTCTTGAGCCAGGCTGACTCAGGTAATCACATTCCTTGTTTTCATATCAAGCTAACATTAGCTGGCGCAACTGATGAATGGATGTCACTCTAACATCATGGTGGGCCCCACAATTTTTTTTTCCACTGAAAATTGCCGTTCTTGGAAGGTTTCTACGACTATCTCACCATGTCAAGAAACATAGAATAAGATGATATCCTTATATACGCCCACGCATTTTATTTATTTATTTATTTCACTTAAACCACCAAGCAAAAGATGAAATGTACTTTGACGTGGAAGATCCGTATGCTGTTAGAAATTAGCATTCATGGATTACAGCTAATTCAATCTAAACCGTCCAAATTATAGTACATTTTAGTTGGAGAGATCACATCTGATGGATAACTTCCAACCTATCATGTACATGCAGCATCCACTCCATCTAATAAATTGGCCCCACTTGTGCAAAATTCAGGCTATCCATTCACTAAGTGGGTCAATCATACTATGGGAAATAACATAGAGTCTTTGATTAATAAAACAATACAAGTGTGGTCCACCTAATGAGTGGTAGGACTAACCCTCGCGTGGGCCCAACCTCTAGAGCAGGCGTGGCAGGCACCAGGGGTGTACATCGAGCCAAATCAAGTCGAGGTGGCCTCAGCTCGACTCGGCTAGGCCACTAGCTGACCTCAGCTTGAATTTGGTTCGGCTCGGTCCTCGAGCCTGACTAGCCAGCTCGGCTTGGTTCGGTCAACAACTTGGTCCAGTTCGGGCTGAGTTCGAGCCAAATCGAGCTGAGTTTACCTGTGTGGCATTTCCACAAACACCTGGACTGCACCTTCAAAACCTCATTGTCTGTAAAACAACAGTAAAGGTTTTTCAGGTATTTTATCAAATACCTTTCAAGCAACATAAAAATTGTTGAGTCATTTCATCAAACACTTGGTGAGCAACATCAATATCAAAGTAATCGAGTCACCGAATTAGTTCGATCCGAGTTGGATTCGATCCGAGTCGAGTTGAGCTGGGGCCAACTCGAACTCGGCTCGAACTCATTTTCGCGCTCAAAAAATCAGCTCGAACTCAGCTTCGAACCAAGTTGAATCGAGCTTTTTCGAGTCGAGTCGAGCGAGCTAACTGAGCTAGCTCGGTTCATGTACACCCCTAGCAGGCACATGAAATATTGAAAGCTAGATTTTTGGGCATTTATTAGACAATTAAAACTGAAAAATATCTATGGTCTTATATATTTAAAAGGGATCAAGCATCCACAAATTAAAGGTAAAATAATCTAGATTTTAGAGTGTAACTTAGCAAAGGGTGGTTACACAATTTAGTTAACTTGACTTAATATTATTTGCATCTGGTCTAATCATGTCATATCTGACAGTTAGTAAGCCGACACATGATGACACCACCATGTAGAAGATTGAAATGAGATCCTCACAGCTGATGTGATCAACAAGAGGAGATCATGAAGAATAAGGAATGTTGCTGCCACGATACACATGTCATTGTGCCTTAGAAAAAGCTATTACATGACATGTGGTAATACAAGAGAGGCTATATACTCCTTAATAATGTAGAAAAGATGTCACTGCCATTGTTCTAGTTGAAGATAATGCTTCTCATGACATATAGAAAAAGTCGAGTGGATGTACACATGAAGTTAGAAGCGGAAAGCTCTAATATGTACGATTAGCTAAAGTGGTCATCAACAGAGACACGTGACACAACATAATTGGTTTGGCACATTTAGAAACAGGTTGATTATACGAAGATCACAATGACATTTCTTGAGATAGAAATACAATTAACTACACTTGCTACATGATTGGCCAATTGGGATAATATATTGCAAAATCATCTCGAATTAGAAGTATAATTGATCACATATGTTAATTGATTAATCAATCAATAAAAGTCTCATATACCGATTCTAATATGATTCCCTAACAAACCACATTACACATCTCTAAACTCGATAGAAAATGAAGAGCTCCGAGCCTATGTTACTCTAATACAACATAGCGCAAAATTTTCAACGCAACTCTGCCTATCCTTCGTCCACAATTGACATTTATTATTATTATTATTATTCTCTACTACATTGCCAAGTTAGCAAAATGCAACAAAACTAGTTCGGACTGAATATATGAGCATAATATAGTTAGGCGCCCAACAGCTGCAATAATGTCGTTGAACCTATAAAGATCTCTAGGTCTCGAATGGATAGCAAGCAAGGCCATATTGCCATGTGTTTAGAAATTCCACTTGACCATCTTGTCATGAAGTTTGACTAAGTTATAAATAAATCGTTGTTCAACTATTGTTGTCTTGCCACGAATCCCAATCGAGCAATGAATAGGTGGATGTCTTACGATAGCCTTACACATGGAGCTAGGATTTAAGCAACAAATGAATTGTTGTTTCCACAACTATCTCACCACATAGTAAGGACCCAAAGAGTTGAATAAATTGTCACCCCATTCGACCTTCTTGCTACAAACTACGTGGCTGGGTGATGAACGGATTATTGTATTTCTAAACGACTGACTCACCTACAAACTTTAGCGGTGTGGGGTAACGAATGGATTGTCGTTTCCCAACAACTGTTTCGCCATAAAACCCAGTCGTGCGGCGAATGTACCATTGAAGATATACCCGCCATCTACTATTTAGGCACATAACCCAATCTTGTATAGTAAATAGACAATTGTCACAATGACTGTCCAATGATGAAGCTAGTTATGTGACAAACATAGGTCCACCCATTCCCACGAACTGTGATTATCTAGCATAATGAAGCCCAACCCACGACAAATAGATTGTCGTTCATGACAATCGTCCAGCCACGAAGCTAGTTGAGCAAACGATCCAACTTTCATGCCTGATGACCTTCTTGCCATGAACAAACAGTTGATTCCTACAACCGTCTCGCTATGAATAGATTGTCATTAGTTATCGTTTTTCTTTTTACTTGTTGTCATTTTCCTTTCTATCTGATTGTAATGAAAACTCATTTATTTAAAGAATATGCTTTAGCCTAGTCTTATTTTTTCTAGTTATATTCTCATAATATTGAACCGTTTAAGTTATCACGCACTTAATTGATATTCCCTTTTTCTTAGGTAAAAAAAAAAAACTTATTGGAACAACAAACTCTCTCTTCACAAATCGCTTGATTTTTCGCAATCGGTGACTATATAGCCAAGTTGATCTTTACATATCTGGTCCTAATTCGATTATTTCGGTGCCTAGGGTCACAAGATGTTTGATTTTAGTTGAGTCATTATTGGCTATGATACACTCGACACATATAACAGGTGCAGGTGCGACCAGATTCGAGACCAACAAATATATGCCACACATAACATTTCTATGTGTGCTTATCAAGTGTTATACCTAGCCAGACTATCAAATTCATGAGAGCATCCTATTGATGACCCTTACTGGGAATTATAGAATCCTCCACCCAACCATGCATGCGTGCTTTCTTTCGGTGCATCAATTTAAGGAGGAATGATCGTGTTTATGTGATTTTGACCGTTTATCTAATGATTCTCGCATCTAATATGGGTGGTCCAAATTTATGCTCCATCACACAATCCTTACCCTTTGATTATTGTCCTGGAACCCAATGGCTATAAAAGAAATCAATGAAATAAAAATATAGGTTGGCTGAGATCTTGTAATCTGAAAAACACTTGAAGAAAAAACTATCTATCGTGGGGCCCATCAATTCAACTATTAGGATTATGAAATAATGGCCCCTCATGTACAATATGAGGATCTTACGGTTCTCCACATTTAAAGCGTGCATAATTGCGATAACATTCCATCAGTGCTCTCTCGTGTTCTTTTCACCGTTTCTTCCTACTCTTCCTATCATTTTCTTCGATAGCTATTCACCAAGCTTACTCGTTTTGCGCGAAGGGCTACGGTACTTCGTGAAACTTTTAGCATAGTTAGGGCTCACTCTCGTTGATCTGGACCGTCCACCCAGTTGGCCCACCATGGATGTTCGATGAAAGGTGTCAATGGTTAAGTCAACTCGCGGATCAACTAGCTTGGCCCATTTCTAAAACTAGTTCTGGCCAAGATAAACAGATGCAGTTGGTTGAGTCTTAGAAATGTGGCCCATTTAAGTAAATGGGTTAGGCTTTATTTGAACCTTACCCAACCCAACTCAGCCATATAGGTTATGAATGGTTGTGAATGTGTTGGGTCAGGCGAGTCATGAGCCAACCTGACCAATAATCTAAAACATAATAATATAAGACAAAGTATACATCCATATATGAAAAGGCTCCCTATTTGGTACGCTCACCGCTGGTCCATAGCATTACATTTGCATGAGATGCAAGATCCCAACCATGCATCAGATTAGTATGGTCACATAGATGATCTGATAAAAAAATGGATGTCTCAATCCTTCAGTAAGGCACAATGTTAGAAATTACATATTCTGCATGATGCAGCATGTGTTGGTCTTCCCCCGAAAGTTGTTGATAAAGTCAATATTTGTGTTTTGCCTTTGTCATGTAGGCAGTTGCCTTATTTTCAAGGGATCATATTTTATGTGGTGTTGCCCACTTGAGTTTTAGATACTCCACCTTTATGGGCTCATATCTTGGATGTTGGAAAATAATTTGTTGAAAATAGTAGATAAATTTTTAAAAAGCATAGATTTAAATAATAAAAATAAAGTTAGAAAATATGACTTATTTGTTTGAGTTAAGGTGTGACTAAGTCACTCAGCTTAAAACCAAATATGTCCTCCTTGGACTGCATCCCAAGCGCAACATGAATCTTAGATAGTTCACCTCCAGGATACAACGATTATGACCCGGTACCAATGGTGCACTCATTAAACATGAGCTTGAACCAACATACAAAACATAGACTGAAGTGAGTTGACTTGGCAAAGAACTCAGTTGCAAAACACTGAACCGGAGACTTTTTTGAATAACATAGAGAAAACTTGATTTTTCGAGTGAATGAAAACAAATTATAGTTGGTCTATTTATAGACCATGATTAGGTGCTTGAAGCACCATTTCAAATGGGTTAAGTCCATTGGGTTCGAACCCAATTGGTGTGATAGGTTTGGGCTAATGGCATAGCCCTCTTATCAGACCAAATTCACAAGCCCCTAGAGAAGAGGCTCAAGCTCCAATCAAAAGTCCCCTCTTATAGACTAAATGTTTTTGTTGGTCATTTTCGATATGAGACAAGAGAGCTATAAAAAAAAAAAAAAAAAACCAACAGTTTTTAAAATGAGAAACATGAGGAGAAATCCAAATTTGAAACACTTTTTTATTTTAAAAAATCTTCAACAATCCCCCACATGTTTCAAATTCAAAATACTTTGGTATAAGATAGAAGAATTGTGTAATAGCGTCGGTGTATATTTAACTTTGATCGACATTTAGGGTAAGCAACATAGGTTTATAGGAATCAGGTGATTATCAGTGTTTAACCCAACCCTTGAAACATAAACGACTATACATACCATTCACATAAAATTTTCGCTATAACCGGTTTTGCAGTTTGGTACCTTTTGGCCATGCACTTTTACCTGAATTTTCATAAGTGCTCTAGAGAAACATCTTATATATATTTTTATAGGAAGCGGCCTCATTTTCATACTTATATAGTTGAATTTCATCAAGTATACACGACAACTGAATACACCACCACATTTGGTTATGGATTCATCAAGAGATCAAAAACCCATCATCAAGTATACACGACAACTGAATACACCACCACATTTGGTTATGGATTCATCAAGAGATCAAAAACCCATCATCCCCACGTTGTTGCTTGCACTGCCTACACCATAGGAATGAATAAGTTCTCTACAGTCCTTCCCAATCTTATAGTGTCTTGTTGTTTACTCATTGAACTCATCACATGGGATCTCTGCTTATACAGGTTGGGTTACCGACACTGATAACTCATTTGGTTAGGCTTAGCACAATTTCCTTCGATATTTACGTGACTAATCTTTTTAATAGTTCTTTGGTGAAAGGATCCGCTAGATTCTTTTATGATTACACGAAGTCAGCAACTATGATTCCATCATTTAACAGATGTCTTACAATATTGTGTCGGAATCTAATGTGTCTACTTTTACCATTGTAAATCTTACTCTTGGTCTTGACAATAGCTGTTTGACAATCACAATGAATAGATATAGTAGACACGGGTTTTAAAGGACTTTCTAACAAACTTAGATTTTATATGAGTGTTATATTTTCCAACGTTATTGACAGAGATGTTAGGTATCAAATTTTTTTTATTCTTTTTAAGGATTCTACGTTCACATGTCCTAATCTATTATGCCATAATAAAAGAGATTCGACAATATGAGTAAAATTAAGTGGTATCTTATTATTATCATATGAAATATTTATAATGAATAGACCATCACTCTAGTAATCCATTCTAAGGAAGGTTCCATTTTAGTTATTACAAGCTTACTATAATCAATTACTATTTTAACTCTAGACTTGTTGAGGAGCGAACTAGAGACCAAGTTGCGATGAATGTTAGACACATATAACACATTCTTTAGCAACACTTGTTCTTCATCCCTTATCGCCTGATAGGAGGTAAACATGCTTTGATCCTTGCATATATGTTGAGTTTTTCCGGTGTCTAATATAGATTCCATGTGGTTTACTATGAACACTTTAGACATTACAATGACAATTATATACGGATTATTTTTAGCTTTATCAATATTAACTTGAGATTTAGTATTCTTTTTTTTAATCTTCCATTCATTTTCTTAATCTTACATTCATTTTCATAATGTACAGGCTTCTTACAATAGTTACATGGTCCATTTTTCTTGAATTGGTTTTTTTTTTTTTTAGCCCGACTCCTTGGAGTGATGTTCAGGCTTTCCACAGTTGTAACAATTCCATTTCTTTTTATCATTTCATGCCTTACTTGTTTCCACTAGGTTAGCCTTTAATATTAACCTATTTATATTTTTTATTTGGTTTTCATTTCTGTTGGCATCATTTATCCTTACGTGTATTATTACATTTTCTAAAGAAGTTATATTTTTCTTATGTTTCATTCAATTTTTGTAATCTTTTCAAAAAGGGGTAGCTTTTCAATCAATGCTCTTGATAAGAATACCTCGTCCATTTTCATTCCCTTGACTAATAGTTCATGTACCAAAATTTGATAATCGTGAATCTGGTTCGTGACAAATTTATCGTTTGCCATTTTATAATGAATTAAGTTTGCGATAGCATGTTTCTTAGATCTTGCATCTTCAAGTACATTTCTTTTTTATTGCGGTCCAAAATGCCCTTAGCAGATTCACAAGAAACATAGATGTCGTATAATTTATTTGACAGGTTAATCCGAATATAGTGTTTGTAACTATTGGAATCTATATATTCATTTTTGTTGGCTCCTATAAATGAATCCGAAAGACCTTTAGAGTTTTCAGTGCAAAACTAAATTTTGGTTCTATTGTTTGACATTTTGTTTGGCAAACGGATCAATTTTGGACAAATCAGTCATCGGGTTGACAATGATGCTGGACATGATTTATAGTTTTCAATAATTTAGTTTTCATTGCAATATAGTTTACAACCAATTCCAAGATGTAGTTTGAACACTGGTTACAAAAAAGGTTAAAAGAAAAAGAAGAAAAAGGTTTTCTGTTTTTTGAACAGATAATGAATCAGATGTTTACTATTTCTAACAATTCAATTTTGGTTTCAAGATTGTTAGAAAATAACGTGATGAAAATAACAGATAAAATTTGAAAAAAATAGAAAGTTAAATAATTAAATAATAAAAGTAAAGTAAGAAAATATAACTTATTTATTTGAGCCGAGGCCTGACTAAGTCACAGTGCAATTGTTGTACACGGGCTTGAACCAACATGCATAATGTAGACCGAAGTGAGTTGACTCGGCAATGAACTCAGTTGCAAAACACCAAACCAAAGACTTATTTGAATAACAAAGAGGAAACTTAATTTTCAAGTGAATGAGAATGGATTAGAGTTGGTTTCAAATGGGTTAGGTCCGTTGAGTTTGAACCCAACAGGTATACTCACGGAGCAAAACCATTAACTCAAGTCCCATCAGACCACATTCACATGCCTCAGTTCCCATTTATAAACTAGATATTTTTCTTAGTCATTATGATATGGGACAAGAGAGCCACGAAAAGACAAAACAATTTTTAAAATGAGAAACAAGGGGGGAATCTAAATTTGAAATACTTTTTTATTTTTATTTTAAAATACAATACTAGAATGAACTAGTGGAATTAAAGGACATGGTGGACCTCGTTCACGTATAGTCATTTTCACACCCGACAATGATGTAAATTGGGTATTGCATCATCTGGACCATTCCTCCTTTGCTTGGAATTTGATTAGATAATGGGACATTGTTAGAGATTGGGGAAGATGTAGTATTCAATCTTGGTTCGGAAGCTTACTCTGCTTGTGATATGGTAGTATTTGATTGGATGATAGGCTGTTGTCAGAGATGAAGCTGATCGAGCATGTACTCAGACCAAACATGCTTTATGCGGGCCCCATATCTAATAATGGATTGTCATACCATGAAATCCTGCCATGATCGGGTGGAGGGAGCTCTATCTATGTGGGGCTGTAACGCCTCGGAAAATTAGGGGTCGTGCATAGACACAACTCCCGAGTTCCCGAGTGTCACTTATCATGCATTTATGGTTTTTACAATTAGTCAAGTTTAACTGCACAATTTGGAATTTCCTGAGCATGAAGCACAATCGCACCATTCTACTGAAATGAAGGTTATAACACATATATACAGGTCAAAAATAATAATAAAGGGTCGCCTAAGGCGTTGCCCAACAGGAATAACAAAAGAATGCTTATGTCTAAAAATAGTAAAGTTGAGCCCGTGGCTCAAGAATTCCAAATTCGGCCCGATCAAGCCGATGGAGAGCCGCCCATCACCAAAGTAGGAGAGTCCGTCCTCCTCGTCCAAGCTCGCCTCGCCCAGGCTCCTCATGCCCCGAGTCACACATCTATGAATGGGTCCATTGGTGTTTTAAAACACCGTCCCAGTGAGTGGGAGTGAGTGATCAACTCAGTGTGAACTATTGATCTCAAGTTACAACAAGCATCAATTGTAATATGAACTTAATGAAAAGCAAACATTCATCAACACCTAATAACTCTTATTTAAAATGCATGCATGCGGGATGATATGATGCATGCCCTCGCCACAACACTCCCTCAAGCGACTCCATCTAACGATCGCATATGACAACACTCCCTCAGAGCGATCTCGACTTCCGAGTCGCCACCCTAACTAATGCATGCAATGCGATCGTGTTAGCCGAGTTATTAATTAAGTTCATTCATCCAGCAGGTTGGGGATTCTGATTCACCCTACGTATCAATGCCCTAAACTGGTTGCGAGGCCAAGACCCCATCAATGCGTGAGGCCGAGACCTCGCGGTCCGTGATCCCGTCGGGTTCCTCATCCCCGACACCAAGCACATGAGGAGTGCCGAAAGGAAGGGATCGCTCGCGGTCACTACGGGGAGGCGCGGTACCCCAGCGTAGGCCGACAGCTCGGACATAGTGTCCCATTCCACCATGCCCGGCTCACGAGGCCGTGGGACCGGAGCTTAAGTGGATTTTCAATGGGCTACAATGGTTGCAGGGTGGTTCAGGTTGAGCAAACATAGATTAACATACAGGGTTAGTCAGCTAGTAGGTTAGACCGCACGAGTCAAGCGAGCGTGAGACGAGTGACATCGGGTACAAGAGACCCATGTAGTCGAACTACAGCCACACGAGCACACTCGCCCAAACCCACGGGTCTAGCCTTAGCATAGTCCTACCGATGGGACTACCATCTCGCCTCATGTTCCTGACCAACCCATGGGTAAGGAGGGTGATCCGTAACAAGCCAACTATACAGGTTATCAACTAGCATACCAACGTCCTATTTCATGCATCTCAGTCATATGAATCAAATATTTCTAACAAGCAATCATGAAATAAAGTGCGTGTGAGTCATGTGGGTTTGTGAGGAAGTTATGCACTTCCCCCATCTTGAGAAATTCCATGCACAAGAGTAATGAAACCGTGCATACTATTAAGCAACAATATATATGGAAATCAACAAGCATGAGCATGCAACCATCCATACACAAAATCATGTAAGGAAATAAGAACAACATCATGGGGTAGCCAAACATGCATATCCGTACAATTCCATCAACCTACGATCTTAGGGTTCCTCTAGACTTTCAAGCATAACATTCAACAATCAAAATCATTAGGCTCATATAAAAATTGGTGCTAGGCCACCTAAGAACAATAGTCCGCACCTTGGATTCGATGGAGGCTTGGAAACGACCTAGGAGATGTGGATTTCGGGGTAGATCGGCCGGAATCCCTAAAGGCGACCACTTGCTTGAAGAATCCCAAGTAAATCTCCCTCATCACAATGGTTTCAAAGAAAATAGGGAATGAAGCTTACCTAGTTACTCAACGGACGAAATAGCGGTTGTGGGGTAAGGTTTCTTCTTGGAGAAGAGGTGGGAAGATGTAAGATTTGCTTCTTTGGGCCCCACCTCGATCTAGGGTCCACACTCCTCCTTCTTCACTCTCTCTCCTCCTCCTTTCTCCTCTTTCTCTTCTCCCTTTTTTCTCTCTTCTCTCTTTCCCCCTTTTCTCTTAGGGCAAAATCGTATGGGAGAGGGGTGCCCAAAAGAAACACCTTTTTATAATTCCGCATTTGGTGCAAATGGCCCCAAGGGCTAGGTTTTTACTATACTAGACTTATGGGAGGGTATTTCTAGGATCTAGGGCCCTATCACCCCTCTGGTCACCAAATTCGGTGTGTAGGTGCCTTATGGCCCGATTAGGGCCCATGCAAAAATTGAGGACGAACGGATGAACGGGTATATGATCTCGAGAAAGCGTTTCGACCTTTAAGTGGTCCTGTGGGGGCCATTTTGGTGATTGGAGCATTTCGATGGCCCTCTCGACCATGAAATTTATAGGATAAGTGGTCCATGGCTCGATGAGGGGCCTTACAAAATTTGAGAACGAACGGATGCGGGGTTTGGTCGTACGGGTCCGATTCGCGATCAACGGTCATCGTGTCAAGATCGGGGCCCGGATTTGGTGGGCAGGCGTTGAAAAATATATTAGACCGTCACCGCAAATTTGAAAGAAATCCGACGGCTGGAACGCCTGGTATCTCGGTTTTATTTGTAAGTGCCAGATTCCAATCTAGCATTGGTGGGGCGTATTGGGCAAGCGCCAGATGGTACTTTTGGGTGTCCACTGGGTCCGCAGTCCGCGATGGACCACAAGCCCAAAGGAGATCTATGATTTTCTAAATTTTTAGATTTTTCTCTCGACCTTCCTGTCATTTGGGCGGCCCACACGTGGCAGTTGTTAAGTGCAAACAGCCATCTCGGCAGGGGCCCGTGCTTGGTCCCATCATAACTAGACTAGTCCACCCCGAATAAACTAACATTGAGTGTTAGTGGTCGATAAGTGATATTATAAGTTAATAATTAAAAATAAATAAATAAATTTCAAGGATTTTTGGAAATCCAAAACAAGAAAATCGGGATGTTACAATCTACCCCTTAAAAACAATTTCGTCCTCGAAATTGCTAAGGGTAGTAAGTAAAGGTTTCATTATTTCATTTACCTAGGTTTTGTTGAATTCAAGTTCATATGCATGGTAAGGTGTGTACTATCTATACTAGTTTAGCTCATTCTAGTCTACCCCCCTTAAAAGTTTTTGCCTTTGAGGTTTGAAAACAAATGTCAAAATCATTATTATCGTATTAAGAGGTTGTTGGCAAAGTTTACCTAATAGTGGTATATTTTACCCTTTTAGGATCGGGCTATTACGGAAAGACAGTTGTGGTAGGCTTGATCCCATACGTCGATCCTCTGCCTGACCAGGGTAGAAAGATCGTTGTATCCCTTCCTAGTCTGGTAGATCATGGTCTTACTTCGCTTCGGTCAAAGCAGTGAGTCCGTTGGTGTTCACCCAGGATTAAGAATTGGGTCAAGCGCGAATACATCGCAAGTGTATGATCCCGTGATTCCGTAGTCTGATCAATCTTAACATTTGGAAGACATCAAAATTCTTTAACAGTCCAAGCTTCACATTCATAATATTTTTATGGGTGGTGAGTTTCCCGCGATGCCTATGATCAAACGACTGTTCTAGAGGGGTTTCCATGACCTTAAGGTTCCTCTTGACGTTACCATTTTGATCCCATGTTTAGTGAGTTATGAGCAAATCACGTTTTAGTTTCATAAATTTTAACAGGAAGGGAAGAATCGAAAATTTTAAGGTATTCTGGTGGTTTAGAGTACTAATAACATTAAGATGGATGCAGTAAGGCAATCATACATACAAGCATTTATAAGGTGACAAGAAAATTTAAAAACAATCTATACATTCATATTAAATTCAAAGTGCCATTAGTATGGCTAGTTACATCATACATCATGGATTACATAGTTCTCTAGACATTCCAACATAAGGAAAAAAATAACTTAGTCAAGCAAACATCCTAACTATCCTTCAACACAAGCAGGTAGAATTAATCGACTCAAAGCAAACTACTAATTATCGGAAAGGTTATGCTACTACTCTTCTGGATCGGGCAAAGATGGGGGTACTTCTTCCCCTTGAGGGAAAGAATTACCGGAATGGAGAAGAAGAAAGCAACGGTTGCTAGGAATGTCATTCCCCTCGGTAAGGAAATGGATATTTGTTGAGAATGTGCAAATAGGGAAATGGGTTTGAAATGGATTTGTTGAAGGGGGTTTGGGGAAATGAGGATGGAATGGGTTTTAGAAATTTGAAGTTGAGTATGGTCTTAGAATGGGGAGGAATGGATTTGAATGTGGATGGTTGTTGTTGGGTTTTGTGATGTGGGATTTTTGGAAATGAGAGGGTGGAGATGGGTTAGGGAGATGGATGTGAAATGAGAGAATGATGGTTTCTTAAGGAAGATGGATCTTAAGGATGTGGTTTGGGAAAAATGAGTTGAGTGTGGGTTTGAAGAAATGAACTCGAAGATGAGTTGAAGATATGGGATTCAAGAAGGGTTTTGAGATGGGTTTTAGGAAATGAAATTTGGAAATGGAGAAGAAGAGAGTGAGAGGAGTGGGGTTTTGGTGAATGGATCTAGAAGAAAATATGGGTGATGAGAGGGATTTGGAGGAATGAGCTTAAGACTGAGTGGGTGGAAACAAGCCCAAAAGAAATGGGTTTGGAGATGGGTTGGGACAATGGAGAGCAAAGGAAGGAGAGGAAAGGAAAGAATGAAGTAGGGAGATACGAGGGTGTGAAGAAGAAGGAGAAGATGGGTTAGAAGTATGGGATTTTGAGTAGGAAATTTGAAGGGGAATTGGGTTTTAGAATGAGTATGGGTTAAGCTTGGTGGATCTTGGAAATAAAGTTTGGAGATGGTTTGAAGAATGTTGAAAGGGTGTGAATGTTGGTGGGAGTTGGTTGGATGGGAGGGATTTGAATAAAGGGCTTAAGATTTGAAGAATTGATGAATGGAGTGTGATATGTGGTTGGAAGAAAGAGAAGGTAGGTTTAAGGTTTTGTTTGAGAATGGGGAGGGAGGTCTTCCTAGGGTTTAGAAGGGATGGTGGAGGGTAATGGGCATAGTAGAGATGTTTTATGGACTCTAGATAGTCCCACATAGCAAGGGAAATGGGCCCCACTCGTGTGAACATTGAAAGGAGGAGGGGACCCATCTTCTTGTAACGTTTCTTATACTTTTAGTAAGTGGATTATTTTTTTAAAATTTTTATAATAATTTATCATCAAGTTTTAAGTCATCTCACCAAATTTCATGTCATTTGGAGTTGTAAATAAATTATTAAAATTCTAGGAAAAATAGTTGCCTGAATTTTAAAATTTTTGGATAGTTGGTAGAACATCTTAATTTTAACCATATTAAAATTTTTATTTTATTTTTTTCTTATTTTTGTATAAAACTAGACTCATCAAGCTTCAATATGGCTTTTGAATCACCTAAATCGGAGTTATAACGAAGGAGTTATGAATTTTTGAAGTTGACTAAAAATTGCAGAAATTTGACGGGGAACACTTGTCGGCGGGGTGGCCACGCGGGTCGGCGGGGCGGCCACGCGGGTCGGCGGGGTGACCACGCGGGCCTCTGGACCACCGGCGGGGTGGACACGCGGGTCGGCGGGGTGGCCACGCGGATCGGCGGGGTGGCCACGCGGGTCCTCTGGCTTCCTGGTGGGGGCTCCTTGCAATGGTCATATCTCGCAAACTGGAATGAGTTGTTCGACGTGCCATATATGAATTTGGGGTAGAACGAGCTGATCTACACAATGGACCTACTGGTTTCATGATATTCCTCCTAGTTATGGGCCAAAACCTAGTTTTTCTCCAGTTTCACTATTTTCGGTAAATTTTCGTTCACTCCCAAGTCTTTATCCCAGAATGGGTCTGAACTATCAAATTTGGCCTAAGACTATGGTTTCGACCGTCTAATCCCTTAGTTTCGGTTATACATTTTCTCTATTTCCGATAAAATTTCATTCGCCCCCACTTAATTGTTCCGGAATGGGTCAGGATTAATATGCTTGGTCCAGTATTGGCTCATTGGGCTCAGACAAGGGCTTCTACCATCCAATCATCCAATATCCGGCTCGTCCCTACCAATGTCCAGGAAAAAAAAAAACTAAAGGGCAGAGAGACTTAGACCTAATCCTGCTTGACTAGTAGCATTAAGCTACATGAAATGGGATTACAATGCTAATCCCAACTCACGATTGGGAATGGCAAGTCTGGAATGAGCGCGGGATGGAAATAGAATTTATTTCATGGGCTTTGTAAAATGAGTCTTATGTTGAGAGGTGTGTCGCGGGATTTCTAAATCCCTTGATGATGAACTTTCCAAGTATATTTGGAAGAAAAATTTGAAATTTTCCTCTAATTGGATACGTTTCGACAGGGCATCATGGAACATGGGATGCGCTCATCCACTCCCTCACATCTACATTCATTGTTTCTCGAAAATTCATTTCATCCAAATCTCACCTAATTCAGTTGGCCCCACGGGCCCTAGGAATTGGGCGGACTAAACTAGTTAAGCCTCCTATTCAATCAAATCGAATCTTGTCGTCAAGTTAAGACCCTCGGATCCCTTTTCTCGCTATCCATTCCTAATTCCTTGGAAGTCCTATCCCCCGTTTATAATTGTCGGCCTAGGGTCTGGGATGGTTCCTAGAGTTCTAAGTTCCTATTGTGTTTCCTAATACGTATCCTCTCAAGTCAGCGGACGCGTTAGTGAGCTCATGACCCATGGCCCAAGGAATTCCAAACTATCGCTCTGATACCATCTGTAACGCCCCGGAAAATCAGGGGTCGTGCATAGACACAACTCCCGAGTTCCCGAGTGTCACTTATCATGCATTTATGGTTTTTACGATTAGTCAAGTTTAACTGCACAATTTGGAATTTCCTGAGCATGAAGCACAATCGCACCATTCTACTGAAATGAAGGTTATAACACATATATACAGGTCAAAAAAAAATAATAAAGGGTCGCCTAAGGCGTTGCTTAAACAACAACAAAAGAATGCTATGTCTAAAAATAGTAAAGTTGAGCCCGTGGCTCAAGAATTCCAAATTCGACCCGATCAAGCCGATGGAGAGCCGCCCATCACCGCAGTAGGAGAGTCCGTCCTCCTCGTCCAAGCTCGCCTCGCCGGTGCTCCTCATGCCCCGAGTCACCAGCATCTATGAATGGGTCTGGTTGGTGTTTTAAAACACCGTCCCAGTGGGAGTGAGTGATCAACTCAGTGTGAACTATTGATCTCAAGTTACAATAAGCATCAATTGTAATATGAACTTAATGAAAAGCAAACATTCATCAACACCTAATAACTCTTATTTAAAATGCATGCATGCGGGATGATATGATGCATGCCCTCGCCACAACACTCCCTCAAGCGACTCCATCTAACGATCGCATATGACAACACTCCTCGGAGCGACCTCGACTTCCGAGTCGCCACCCTAACTAATGCGTGCAATGCGATCGTGTTAGCCGAGTTATTAATTAAGTTCATTCATCCAGCAGGTTGGGGATTCTGATTCACCCTACGTATCAATGCCCTAAACTGGTTGCGAGGCCAAGACCCCATCAATGCGTGAGGCCGAGACCTCGCGGTCCGTGATCCCGTCGGGTTCCTCATCCCCGACACCAAGCACATGAGGAGTGCCGAAAGGAAGGGATCGCTCGCGGTCACTACGGGGAGGCGCGGTACCCCGGCGTAGGCCGACAAAATCGGACATAGTGTCCCATTCCACCATGCCCGGCTCACGAGGCTGTGGACCAGTTTTAAGTGGATTTTCAATGGGCTACAATGGTTGCAGGGTGGTTCAGGTTCCATACACATGTGAGCAAACATAGTTAACATACAGGGTTAGTCAGCTAGTAGGTTAGACCGCACGAGTCAAGCGAGCGTGAGACGAGTGACATCGGGTACAAGAGACCCATGTAGTCGAACTACAGCCACACGAGCACACTCGCCCAAACCCACGGGTCTAGCCTTAGCATAGTCCTACCGATGGGACTACCATCTCGCCTCATGTTCCTGACCAACCCATGGGTAAGGAGGGTGATCCGTAACAAGCCAACTACACAGGTTATCAACTAGCATACCAACGTCCTATTTCATGCATCTCAGTCATATGAATCAAATATTTCTAACAAGCAATCATGAAATAAAGTGCGTGTGAGTCATGTGGGTTTGTGAGGAAGTTATGCACTTCCCCCATCTTGAGAAATTCCATGCACAAGAGTAATAAAACCGTGCATACTATTAAGCAACAATATATATGGAAATCAACAAGCATGAGCATGCAACCATCCATACACAAAATCATGTAAGGAAATAAGAACAACATCATGGGGTAGCCAAACATGCATATCCGTACAATTCCATCAACCTACGATCTTAGGGTTCCTCTAGACTTTCAAGCATAACATTCAACAATCAAAATCATTAGGCTCATATAAAAATTGGTGCTAGGCCACCTAAGAACAATAGTCCGCACCTTGGATTCGATGGAGGCTTGGAAACGACCTAGGAGATGTGGATTTCGGGGTAGATCGGCCGGAATCCCTAAAGGCGACCACTTGCTTGAAGAATCCCAAGTAAATCTCCCTCATCACAATGGTTTCAAAGAAAATAGGGAATGAAGCTTACCTAGTTGCTCAACGGACGAAATAGCGGTTGTGGGGTAAGGTTTCTTCTTGGAGAAGAGGTGGGAAGATGTAAGATTTGCTTCTTTGGGCCCCACCTCGATCTAGGGTCCACACTCCTCCTTCTTCACTCTCTCTTCCTCCTCCTTTCTCCTCTTTCTCTTCTCCCTTTTTTCTCTTCTCTCTTTCCCCCTTTTCTCTTAGGGCAAAATCGTATGGGAGAGGGGTGCCCAAAAGAAACACCTTTTTATAATTCCAGATTTGGTGCAAATGGCCCCAAGGGCTAGGTTTTTACTATACTAGACTTATGGGAGGGTATTTCTAGGATCTAGGGCCCTATCACCCCTCTGGTCACCAAATTCGGTGTGTAGGTGCCTTATGGCCCGATTAGGGCCCATGCAAAAATTGAGGACGAACGGATGAACGGATATATGATCTGAGAAAGCGTTTCTGACCTTTAAGTGGTCCTGTGGGGGCCATTTTGGTGATTGGAGCATTTCTGATGGCCCTCTGGCCATGAAATTTATAGGATAAGTGGTCCATGGCTCGATGAGGGGCCTTACAAAATTTGGGAACGAACGGATGCGGGGTTTGGTCGTACGGGTCCGATTCGCGATCAACGGTCATCGTGTCAAGATCGGGGCCCAGATTTGGTGGGCAGGCGTTGAAAAATATATTAGACCGTCACCGCAAATTTGAAAGAAATCCGACGGCTGGAACGCCTGGTATCTCGGTTTTATTTGTAAGTGCCAGATTCCAATCTGGCATTGGTGGGGCGCATTGGGCAAGCGCCAGATGGTACTTTTGGGTGTCCACTGGGTCCGCAGTCCGCGATGGACCACAAGCCCAGTGAGATCTATGATTTTCTAAATTTTTAAATTTTTCTGACCTTCCTGGTCATTGGGGCCCACACGGGCTGTTGTTAAGTGCAAACAGGCCATCTGGCTTGGGGGCCCGTACTTGGTCCCATCATAACTAGACTAGTCCACCCCAGAATAAACTAACATTGAGTGTTAGTGGTCGATAAGTGATATTATAAGTTAATAATTAAAAAATAAATAAATAAATTTCAAGGATTTTTGGAAATCCAAAACAGTGAAAATCCGGGATGTTACAGGGGCAGTACCCAATCCACATCTAAGTGGAGTTCATACTTGACCAAACATGCTTTTCATGGGCCCAATTAGACAGTAGCCTCTAGTTCTACTCGAGCATGTACTCCGCGAAACATGCTTTTCTAGGTGGAGCATGTGCTAAGTGAAACATGCTTTCCATGAGATGCAGATTAGGTTCTCCCAAGCTCAGCCTAGGTAGGGGGTTTGAGGGGCCAATTTGATGTATGGGTTTTATCCACACTGTCCATCCATGGTGCCATATCATTTTAGGGCATAAAGCCCAAAAATGTGGTAGATCTAAGGCTCAAGTAGAGCATACCACAAAAAAGTAGTGGAGATAGGGACATACGCGGTTGAAACTTCCCTAAGGCCCACTGTAATGTTTCTTTGCCATGTAACCTATTCATAAGGTCACGTGAAACTAAATGATAGAAAAAAACACAAATATCATCTTGATCTATAACTTGTGTGGCCCTCAAAAAGTTTTCAACAGTAGCTGTTTAATCCCCATTATATGGTCCACTTGAGCTTTGGTCCTGTCTTATTTTTAGGCTCATAACCTATAATGATACGACAAAATGGATAGATGATGTATAAAACCTATGCATCATGGCGGTCCCTTTCCATCATGACTACATTGGGCCGTTGTCCAATCAAATCCTACCGTAGCTGAGGATAAAAGGAGCCTAGTGTCCTGATGTCCATGTGACACCCGCTAGGATATAGGGTGCAGATTGGGTACTAGCATCCCAAGTGTAGGGTTGCAATGTAATTTTAACTCAATGAAACTAAGATTAAATCCACGTGAGCTCATATCTGTATGTTCTTCAAAACATTTTATAACTAAAATATGACAAAAAAGTAATAATTAAAATTTAATATTTAAAAGGAAAATTAGTAAAGCAAAACACTGGAATGTTATTGATTCACTTACCAGTATTAATATTTAGTTCACTTGATTTAATTAGATAACTCAACTGAAATCAAAATCCTATCTTATTCAGTTTCATAAACCTGTGTGTGTGTGTGTGTGTGTGTGTGTGTGTGTGTGTGTGTGTGTGTGTGTGTGTGTGTGTGTATATATATATATATATATATATATATATATGGAAAGATTATTTTAAGGCATTTTAAGGCATGAGTCTTAAAAATGATTAGTGTATTACACCTCAAGAAGCAGTGGTGACAATGACCCTCATTGTTAAAATATTCTTAGGGCCAACTGTGACTTTTATTTGCCATCCAGCCTGTTAATAAGGTCGCATGGACTTGGAGAAAATATAAATATCATCTTGTTCGAAAACATCTGTGGCTCACAAGAGGTTTTCAGAGGTAGGCATTCAATACACATTGTTCCCTATGACGTGGTCTACTAGAGCCTTCTATCTATTTACTTTTTAATCTCATATGCTAAAATGATCTTTAAAAATAGATGGACGGCTTGGATAAAAAACATACATCACGGTGGGCCTCACATAGCCCTTGACAGAACCGTCCGTCTCTAGCCACATGCTGCTGGGAATTGTACTGTGTACTGAGTAACTCAGTACGCTATGAGGTATTGAGTTGATGTGTCAAGAGCCAATTGGATCTAAGATGTGGGGTCGCTTCCCTCCTCCAAACACCAAAACAAACGCGGTTAGCTTCTCTCCTTTTCTCTCTCTTCCGTGCAAGGAGGAAACGTAGAAGGATCTACCATTGCTTGCAGATGTTTCAATGGTAGAGTAAACTCCGTTGGGCCCACTGTAAATGGATATTGTCTATCCACGCCGTCCATCCATTTTTCAAGCGCATTTTAATGGTTGAGACCAAAATTGAATCATTTCCAATGCTCAAGTGGACCATGGAACAGGAAACATTGGGAGTAATAATTTCCACCGTTGAAACATCATAGTGGCCTTTAGAGAGGTTTCAATGGTGGATGTCATTATCTGTAACATCCCGGGTTTTTGCCAACCTGAGATTAGACATCCTTAGGCAATGGGTCGATCCTAACACCTCATTAACTTGTCAGAACTGAATCCCAATGTCTAAAGCTACCTTTGAACCCATTTCCTTCACAAATCTCACCCTTCACCACCTTGATCTTCCAATTTTTCTAAGAACTTTCACCCTAGACACTATCTTAAACTAGCTAAGTAGTATAACTTGGATCACTTTATACACAAACTACAAAGGACTAAGTACCACCTCAGACGGAAATCACTTAGGATTAAATCCTTTAGAAATGAGACAAAGTAACTAAGTGCTAAACTAGATTAGCTATGAAATCCGTTTGAATCGCTTTAAATACGATCTGCAAGACCCAAAACTTGTAGAATCATTGACGCTAGGTTACCCTAAAATCTAGGATCAAACTCATTACCCGACTGCTCTCGGGAGCACGTTGAAACTCCGTATCTGATCTGGACCGCACATCGGGAGTCTGAACAATACGAGGTTAAGGACTTGGGACGGCCTCGCTGGGCTTGACAACCATCTCAGAAATCAAATCCAGATAGTGTCTCACGGCTGTTCGCTTGAGTCCGGAGCGAGGGAGTGTGAAAACACTTGTTTCCTTTACAAAATAAATATCTTGAATAATTATCTGAGACTCGTCGCTTGCGGAGCAGTTTTAAGCAACCAGACCGTCAGAATCTGACCAAATTATATCCTCAGATCAGGAAAAATTTCATACACATTTACATGTACTCGGAATCTCCGATCGAGACCTACTGACCGTCGAACTGAAACTGGTCCGCCATGCGTGATCTGAAAATCCGACTGAAACGAAAACTTAATAGAACGTAGATCCGGTGTCGGTGAGATCTGGTGTCGGTGAGCTTAAGTCCGACCTTTGGCTCAAGGAGGCCCGCCAGAAGTCCTCCGTTGAGCTGAAAAAGTTCTGATTTGGTTATAACCTAAGTAAACCTTGTCCAGAAGTCTAATTCGGTGAATTTTTAGGCTATATAAGGACCTTAAACCCTCTCCCATTTCAGCCATACGAATTTGGATTTGAGAGAGAGAAAAGAGAGAGAAAATGTGGGAGTTGTGGGAGGATCTCCCTGTCACTCTTCCCTGCTGCTATCCATGCTCCACCGCTCCGTTTCTAGGTAAGAAACCCTAACCCTAACATGTTTTAGGGTTGTATAGGTTGTAAGTTATGAAATAACTAACCTATTTCGTTCTTTAGGTTGTCAAACTGCCGAATACGGAAGCTTAGCAAACCTATCGACTCCATTACGATTTTACGACACGAGGTGCGGACTTTAGGTGTATAGGTTATGGTTTTCAACGCTTTCAATGTCAGATAATGATAGATTTATGATCTGCATGTAATTGCACATGTACAAAGTGCTTTTCGATTTCTATTTCGATTAAAGTTGTAGAATATGGAATTTTACATATTCTAGGTATTCCTAGAAAATCCCGTATACGTATATTTTTTGGAAATGTGTGTGACATGATTATTTGTTATATGGATATACGATATATGGATAAAATACTTATTTGGCGAAAGGATTCGCCTAAATACATGTTTTACTAATATACACTATGTATGTAGAAATACTGTATTGTAAAAGTACCGTATACATGTATATTTTAGAGATGTGTTTGCCATGATTAATTGTTGTATAAATATGTTATGTGTACATAAAATACTTGCTTGGCGAAAGGATTCGCCCTAATACATGTTTATTAACATACTCTATGTATGTTGAAATAGTGTATGTTAAGTGTTTGTGTGAGCAAGTGTTTGAATGTTGATGCCTTGGAGGGTGTTGAGATGGGATTCTCAACTACCCTAGTGACATGTATGATGATTACTCCATGAGGTTGTTTACTTAAACCGCTTACTTGCAATATATGTGTTTGTATTCCTATTGACGTAGTGCTTTACAACATGCCTTATATCATGCTTTAAAACATGCCTACTAGCATGTTTGAATTACTTTGTTTATCATGCTATACTCCACATGCTATGGATGACAATTGATTGTGTTTGGGGCTATGATTATAGTCCAGACAATCGGTACCAAAATTGAATTCGTGGCTGTGATTCATTTGCCACGTGGGATGTGTGTGACGAACCCGAGTCGTACCTCAGTTAGGCGGCAAGTGGTTAGCCACGCCACGCGCTGCTTATGCACTTCATGTCGTCTAATTGATTATGCGCTCGAGCTAGTCAGGCTCATCAAGTAACCCGATGTGTCTAATGTATGTTCACCATGTTTGGTCGCTATTGCTTGAACCTAGGGTACTAAACTTACTAGTGAAAACCCTTTAACCATGGTACCTCGATCTGCTAAGACTCATGAGCCGGGCATGGTGGTATGGGACACCGTGGTCGAGCTGTCGGCCTACGCTGGGGCCACGTGCCTCCCCGTAGTGACCAGTGAGTAACCAGACTTGTGAGCCGATCACGGTGGTATGAGACACTATATTCGTGCTGTCGGCCTACATTGATAAGGTGATGAGGGAGTGGTGCAACAAATGCGAGTAACAGCCCTAACAGCCCTTTGTAGTGACCTCGAGCATACTTTGAAATCGCGGTGAGCCTTAGAGTTTGTCGCGGTATATAGAGTATGAATTAGGCCTGTTTCTGTATAGTGATGAATCGTTTAAGAGGTGATTGGGGGAGTGGTGTAACCTTTGTGCGTAACAGCCCTGACAGCCTTTGCAGTGATCTAGAAAACACACCATCGTCTGATATTAACTAGGACTGACGACCCTAGAATGAATCATGTTTGGGAATGATACAAGGGATGTACCTTAGTTTTCCAATCCTGCTGTTTGAAATTGACTAATAACAACTCGGTAATCATGCTCACCATGCATTGCATGTGCCTGGAAGATGTGGAGCACTGAGGGAAGAAAGCATGCCGCGAACGTGAGATGGTGTCGCACGAGGGAGGGTGTGGTGAGGGCATACATCATGTCATTCATACTTGCATTAATAAGAGTAGTTAGGAGTGTTTGATTGTACTGCTTTATCATTACTGCTTGACTGAGTCGATAACATGTTAACCTATGCTTTATTGTTCCACTAAGTTAGCTACTCACTCCCACGTTACGGGATGGTGTTTCGAACACCCACCAGATATTGTCTGATTTCAGATGGCGACGCTACTTCTAAGGCGGAGCCGGACCTTTGCAATGACTACGATGCCTGCTTGTATTGGTTGTCTTCTGACAACTTCCTGTGAGCTGTGTCCTGATCGACGGGGCTTTCTGGGATATTGACTAGAGGACCTTACACATTTGGTATATTTTAAGATTGTACTTGTAATTATTTAACCTGGTAATGTTATCACACTCTGGAGACTCATCATAGTTTATATATTTTATCTATCTATCACAGTCTTCCGCTTGCAAATTTAACTCTCTGGTGTATGATATGCTGTTTTGGCTTAATCTCACTCATGTTCACTACTCTAATACAGTCAACATTCAATCATCATTCATTTTGTTGCATAAGTGATGTTCTGGAACTCGAGAGTTGAGTTACTACTCGACCCTCGATTTTCGGGATGTTACATTATCACCACTGCTTCCTTTGGTGTGGTCCACTGGAGATTTGAATCTGCTTGATTTTCTAGTTCATGCAATAAAATTATTTGAGAAAAGTTATTAACGGCGTGGATAAATTCCTTAAATCACGGTGGACCCCCACAGAGCCCCCTACCGGGAAGGATGGGGAAATCGGATTGCCTACTGAGTAATTCAATATGCTCTTGTCGTACTGAGTAAACTCTGTTGGGTCCACCGTAAATGGATGTAGTTTATTCATACCGTCTATTAGTTTTTCCATATCATTTTAGGAGTTCAACCCAAGCTTCATGCATATACAAAGTTTAAGTGGACCATACCACTGGAAAAAGTAGAAATATTGATTTCCACCGTTGAAAACTTTCTAAGGCCGCCAATGATGTTTATTTGTCATCCAACATGTTCATAAGATGAGACAGATAAGGATGAAGGGAAAACATAAATATCAGCTTGATCTAAAACTTTTGTTGCCCCAAGAATTTTCAAATGGTAGATGTTCAATTCACACTGTTTCCCGTGGTGTGGTCCACTTGAGGTTTGGATATGTTCCATTTTTGAGTTAGAGCCATAAAATTATGTGATAAAAGAGATGGACAGATTAGATACAATGAATGAATGACAATGGGGCTCACAGAGTTTACTCAGTACGCCGTCCGCTTCCCCGGACAAGGTAGGACACAATCGGCTTCCATTGCATATCGGGTAACTCATTAGGCTCACCGTGCTGATTAAATTATATGATGTTCACAATGATTTATGTATCTTATCCACGCCGTTCATCTATTTGATCATATAATTTCAACGCTTGAGCCCCAAAATGAATCATATATAAAATTCAAATGGACTACACCATTGAAATAGTGTGAATTGAATGTCTACTGTTGAAAAATTCATAGGGCACAAAAGTTTTGGATGAAGCTTATATATGTGTTTTCCCTTCATCCATGCCTTCATGATATCATGAACAGGTTGGATGACAAATAAAAATCACTGTAGGGCCTAACAAGGTTTCAACTGTAAAAATCATTACTCCTACTATTTCTTATAAGTATGATCCACTTGATATTTGGATATGCTTAAATTTTGAGCAGAACACCTTAAATTAGTTGTAAAAACTAATGGATGGCGTGAATAGACCACATGCAAGGTGAGCTCAACTAAGTTTACTCTATACGATAAAACCATACGGAGTAACTTGGTACGCAATCCGATTTCTGCTGGAACGGAAGAGCTCCGTTTCATCCTTGCACGAAAGAGACACAGAAGTTAACGGCTTTTGTTTTGGCGTTTGGAGGAGGGAAGCGAGCCACATCTTGGAGCAATTAAGCTCGTGACACGTCCACTCAGTACCCATTAGCGTACAAGTTGCTCGGTACACAGTCCGATTCCGTGCCTGCGGAGGTAGTACCCGGACGCGGATTGCGTCCTACCCCCGCCCGGACTGTAATCCGTCCGGGCAGGTCTCTGTGGAGCCCACCGTTATGTAAGTGTTTTATCCACGCCGTTGAACGATTTTTTCAGATAAATTTAGTATGTCAACCAGAAAATGAGGCAGGTCCAAGGCCTGAGTGGACCACAAAGTGGGAATTGAACGTCCACCATTAAAAGCTTTTTGGGAGCCAGAGAAGTTACAGATCAAGCTGATATTTGTGTTTTCACTTCATTCACGTCTACATGACCTTATGAGTAGGTTTTATGGTAAAAAAAACATCACGTGGGTCCTTAGAAAGGTTTCAACGGTGGGTGTTATATTAGTACAGGTTCCTTTGTTGTGGTCTACTCAAGCCTTGGACCTGCCTCATTTTTTGGTCAACATACTAAATTTATCTGAAAAAATAGTTCAATGGTATAGATAAAACACTCACATAACGGTGGGCCCCACAGAGACCTGCCCGGACGGATTACCGTCCGGGCGGGGGTAGGACGCAATCCGCGTCCGGTAGTACCCAATCCGCCCCCTGAAACGTGGCATATCCAAAACTCAAGTGGGCCACGCCACAAGAAACAACAGTTACTAACTGCCCCACCATTAAAACCTTCGTTGGCCAAAGAAGTTCGGATCAGGCCGATATCTGCCCCACTATTAAACGGCTGATATCTGAAATCCAAGCCGTTTAAAACCTTATAAACGGCTTGGATTTCACATAAACATCACGGTGAGCCCGAGAAGATTTCAACAGTGTCCGCATCCATCCCCACCGTTTCCTACAGCGTGTCCCACCTTAGTTCTCGATCTACCTCATTTTTCACGTCGTTGCGAAACTGATGGACGGTGTGGAATTCACAGGAACGTTTCAGTGGGCCCCACAAAGCTTCCGTCTGCAGGGACTCCCTGTAGGCCGGAGGTTAACAGGAAATTCGCGTCCCGCGCTGCGAAAGTCCCGCAAGCATTTTCGATTTCCTTCGATTGAGAAATCCTCAACGAACGAATATTGGAAAACGGTGAGGGGAATGTTTGTAATAAAATAAAAAACAGGGAGGGAGGCAGAGAGATTTTCGTAGCAGCGATTCCTCGTCGACGAGGACGAAGACGACCCTGCAATGGCAGAGGCTTCTGATGCGAATCGGATCGTCGGATGCGGTCGTCTTCTCCAGCGGTTTTCGGACACTGCCGAGAAAGGCGGAGCGGTCGACGAGGGTTCGTTTCGCGAAACCTGTTCTGAGGCAATCTCATTGCTTCTCTCGAATCAGGTGAAAAAAATAATTCGAAATTTCATCTTTTGTTGTCTGCGCGTTTGATGTTTGCTTTTTTTACCGAGTAAGAAATATTTGGAGGAAAGAACCTCAAGTAGCCTGAAATTATTTTTAAAAGGCCATGATTATTTTGAATTTTTAAAAGGATCTTCTGCCTGTTCGGATCGATGGCAGAATGACCAAAATGCCCTTTGTATTTTTTAATTAATTTTTTATTTTTTCAAGTGATGTGGTGGATCTGTGTGGGGCCGTCCAAAAGGTGAATCCAGACCTTGATGATCAGATACTCCCAAAAATTGGGCTGATCCAAATTGGAAAATTTGGGAAGTGTTTGTTGTTTTCTATGATGTGGCCCACCTGATAATTGGATCAATCTGATTTTTTTGGTTGTATGATAATCGTGATGGGGTCTGCGTGTTTGATGGGTTGGATGTCATGAACACATCACATGGGCCCCACCTACAATGATTGGTCTTGCCATTTTCCTAAAAAGAAAATAAATGAAGTACATTTTGGTTAATTTACCCTCCGTCACTCATCATTTTGAAAATTCTAAATGGTCAATGCCCTTTTTTCCCACATAAATTCATGTTTTTTTTTTTGAGTTTTTTAAATAAAAATTCCTTGATTTTGTTATACATCCAATTTTTATTTATAGACGAGGCGGTGTGGGTAGTACCACAAGAAACTGTGGGGCCCAGGTGCTGTTTGTATAATGTCCAAACCATCTAATTGCTTTGTCCTATCGAAATGTACACAGAACACAAAAATCAGGCCAATCCAATCATCAATTCAACCACACCTTAGAAAACAATGTACAATCGCCCATCATCATTGTCATCACCATCCAAACCTTATTCCAGCTAAGTGGGGTGAGCGACATGGATCCTGCTCCCCAATTCCACTTAGGGGTTGTTTGGATGCCTGTAAAATTTTCTAGTTGTAGAGGCTTTACAAAGTAGTGTTTTGGATGTGAAAATTTGGGTGTTTTAAGTGTTTATAAATGGTTAGTGTGAAGTTTAAACACTTTCCAGGTAAACATGCAATTTGTTTTTACCGAGCCAAAAAAACCCATGTTTCATATTACTGGTAAACGGATTGCACCTGCAAAGACATCACATCATACATAGCAGAGCATGACGGTTGATATGCATGCACTGTTTGTGGAGCATTCCGTAATGCGTATGGCACATCCAATCCATCCATCATGCAGTGTCCCTTGATGCTCCCCTATGGCCCAGAAAAACAGGCTGATTGATTCACCAGGTGGGTCACACAAAAGGAATGGTTGGGATGGAATGCCCACCATAAAAAGCTTCCAGATTGTGTGTGGGGTGTCCCCCACCCAAGAAAAAAAAAATCGATTTGAAGATTTTGGCAGGATTTACCGCTCCAAGTTCTGTTTGATGTAAATATACACTTTCTACATGGTAAACAATACTTGTGAAACTCTTTAATAGTTCACTAGGCAAGTAAATACTTTAGGTGTATAAGTGTTTGCAACTTAAAAAATTTACAAGCATCCAAACAACCCATTTGGATGCCTATAGAGGGCTTAAGTAGGAATCTGTTGACATGTAATCAAATTATAGGGGCAGTTTGGATGGGTATCTCTGCCTGTAATAAGATTGCAGGCTGTAATCGATTACAACTTTTAGCTGTAATCTAAAACATGAGAAAAAGTTATGTTTCATATTACATATAAAGGGATTTCAGGCAACAACTATAATTTTTGAAAGATTTCAAAGTAGGGAGAGTTGCAGATCATCTTCCAATGGTTATAAGGACCCAAAACGAAAGAAGAGGATGGAGAAGAAGAAAAAGAAGAAAAACCTTTCCCTCTCTTTCTCTTACTGATGCTAGGGTTGAAACTTCTTATACATTGGGATGTTATCAAACCTTAGTGTTGTGTTTGAATTAGTGGGCCCACTTCTGTGGCCCACCAAATGATTTGTTTATCGTAAAAATCGGCTATAGGCTTTATTGATTTGGGCTTATCCCAATGATCTATTTTACATAGAAACTTTATATATCCTTTTAATTATTTTTAAAGGATTTACCACTCCAAGTTCTGTTGTGAACAATGTTTGAAGTATTGGTATTGCTACAAGCTTCGCTAGCCAGGGATATAGAAACAATATCGATATCACCAATAATATTGTTGATAACAAAAAATGCGGAGAAACATGGGAAAAATAGTGGAATTTTTAATGAAACTTCAGGAGATGTTAAAAGGTATATATTTGCATATTTATAAATAAAAAACTTACAAAAAGAATGTATTCATAACAAGTTTCCATTCAATGGGGCCTTAAAAGCATGTGCCGTTGTGAGAAATCAGTCCAACCATCCCATCCAACCTATTTAACCATCCAACCTTTCATCTAAACATCCATCAATATTACAAAAATCTCAACAACACATGATATTTTACCAAGAAATCATCAACAATTGAAAAGGAAATGAAAGATTGTGGTCTCAATATCGCGCGTGTTGCAATATCAATAATATCGAGATATTATTAATATTATCAATGACAAATTGAACACTACATACAATCATGTGCCCATGAAAAAAAAAATTGAAATAAATTTTTTTCTAATAAACAAAATTTTGATGATATCAATACGTTGGCAATATTATTGAAATATCGTCGATACACTTATGATACAAGCATTATCTAAAATTTACATAGTCGAAAATATTGGCGATATTTATGCATTGGCAATACAAGCGACACCTAAAATTTACATAGTTGAAAATATTGACGATTACATTAGCGATATTGATACATTAGCGATACTTAGCGATACATGGCTAATACTTGGAATTTCTGATACTACCAGCGTTATTGGTATCGTTACTAGTATTATAGGTATCGCTGAGCTGGACGTAAAGATAATATTGGAGATATTTCAATAATATCGGAGATAATTTGAACACTGGTTGTGAGTGAATACCTAAATACAGGTTTTAAACAGATTTCAAGTTATCCAGGCACAGACAACCGTCTCCCTGTAATCAGATTACAGCTTAAAGCCAAACAAAACCGTATGCAAACACTTTACACCTGTAATTAGAGTAATCAGATTACAACTTAATGACTTTACAGGCATTCACACGACCCCTAATGGTTCATATCCGAGTTCAAGGTGTGGGTCCCACATGCTATGTGCATGGAATCCAACCTGTCCAGCAGTTGTTCATTGTAGTGATGAAAGGACGCCCTAAAATCAGGCCATCCAGATCATCTGGTGGGCCCACCACTTTAATTCTGAGACCTTCATGGGGTATTTTGTTGTTTTCTATGATGTTGCCCACCTGTGTTCGATATTTGCTTTTCTACCATGTTTTCCTAATGGGAAAGATTTTGTCATACATTATTTTTATTTTTATTTTTTAAAATCTCTGAATCCAGAGCTGTAATGCTTGTTCAGGGCTCTGATTCCAAATCAAATAGAGAAGGCTTGTCACAGCTGTTGCATCTTCTTTGCTGGTGTCCTGCTTACATTTTAACACCAGAAGCAATGGAAACTGGAGTATTTAATTGGACTTCGATTCTTTCTGCAGCACCTCAGTTGGGGTCTGATCTCCTTCGAGAGCTTGTTGGTGCATGGCTGTGGACTATAAAAAAAAGACGTGGTTTATTTGCATGTGGAATGAGATGTTCTGGGCCTGCTGGGAAGTTGAGACCTCATGTTACACATGGGGAGCCACAAACACCGCCTGAAAAGGATCCCGTAGATGGCATAATGGCTCATAGATTATGGCTTGGGTTTATCATTGATCATTTCAAGGTTAGAACAATAAAACCTTCTTCTCATGTTAGTATATTTTTTTAACCTGTCACTTGTGTAATCTAAAATCATTATCTATTTATGCATGCATGTGAATGTATGTATTTACTTTGTAGGGTTGTTAAACTGGATAAAAATTTATATGTCATACTGAACATCATCATTGTAAGTCATTTTTCAAAAGATAATGATAATTTATTTAATAAAGGGAGCCAAACAAAAACATGTAATTTACAACAACCGGGGCCTAACGTAAGGGAGCAAGATCACAATCAGCTAAGGACTCAATACATGAGGCCCAACCCAACACATACACCTTAGACCTTGTAAACACTTACAACACCGACCTTATTGTAAGTTGTACCTATTATTCCTGAATTTTGAGGCCTTATGAAGGTAGTGTTAGTGGTTGTGTATATCTCAGACCATGACAAGTCCTCGATGTGCACAGTTTTTGGTTGCTAGTTGGTAGTTTAACAATTATGGAGGCATCTAATAGTTATCTAGTGCGTGGTGGAGTCTATAGTGTTTTGCCACAGAATATATATTTAAGGTGGTGATAGGAATCTAGGAGCATGTGAATTTTATGCTATTTTTATGTTATCAAACGTGAACTCGTATGGATATTCAATAATGGTGAGAAACATGAGTTCTTATCACTTATCTAGCATACTCTGTTGCTCCTTTTTAATCCTTCAATTTTTTTTTTTAAAGCATTAACAAAGACAATTTATTGCAAAAGGCAAAATGCTAAAAGATATTAATACAAATACAAACCAAACCACTACCTAACAAGACGTAAAAATTGGGACAGCATCAAACAACAGAGAGATCCCCAATGCCTTACATCCTTTCTCACTTTTAAAATGACCTTTGAAGCTTCCAAAGAGGTGTTCCAAAAATAACGATTATTTTGTTCACCCCACAACTCCCAAAGACCCAACAAAAGGGCCATTTCCCACTCAACATGCTCATTTTTGCCGAATCCTCCTTCACTCCACGCGCACATGAAGCTTTGCATAGATCCAAGGCTCACCCATTTCATCCCAAAACTACGAAGGAAGCTATTCCCACATCGTCCTAGCAAAAGGACAATGGATAAAAAGATGGTCCACCGTCTCCTCATTGCACAAGCATAACGAACACATATTGACATGAGACATGCCTCTTTTCCGCAAATTGTTGATCGTGAGCACCTTCTTCCAACCAACCAACCATGCAAAAATTGCAACTTTTGCAGGAGCTTCACAGTGCCAACAAAAATAAGTGTGCGCATGAGTAGGATTTGAAGGTAATCCTTCGGATAGGTTATAAAAGGATTGCACTGAGGAAGTTCCTTTTTTATGAACGAGCCAAATGATGGAGTCCTTAGCCGATAACGAAAAACTTATTCTTGAAAGCCACTTTAGCAAAGGATAGAAATTCCTCCTCCTGCAAATTCCTTCTACACTGCAGGGTCCACACCCCATTGGTCTCCAAAGACGACCAATATCAGTCCACCGTGACCTCTCCATCGACGGCAATACTTGCCAACCGCGGGAAATCCTCCCTAAGGCTTCAGTTCTCCACATAAACATCTTCTCAAAATCTAATCCGTCTACCATCCCTAAGAGCAAAACCAATTGCTTCCTTAAACCACCCCCCTGTACTCATTATGCTCTTCGATAACCCCGTTGCTTTGTACAAGGATGAACCTTTTGTTCACCAACCCCTCTCATCTAAACGATATTTTTTAACTATGACCTCCCTCCAAAGACTATCATTTTCAATGCCAACCCTCCATAGCCATTTCCCGGGATGTGCTACATACATGGTAACCCAATTTTTTCTTGTGTTTCTCTTCCGCACCCTGCCATAGAAGATCCCTTCTTAGCTGATCTAATATTTTCACAACAGATTTAGGACATTGAATATGTATAGAAAATAGATCGGTGAGTTTGATAGAGCTGCTTTAATAAGGGTTAGTCTACCCCCCAACGATAAATGATGCCGCTTCCATGATAATAGCTTCCTTTCTACTTTTTCAACCACTTTTTCCCACATATGGAAAGTAGGCTTCCCAATACAAAGCGGCAACCCCAGATAAGTTGAAGGAAAGGATTCCTCTTTGCAATCGAAAACCTTTGCAAGTCTACAGGTTTTGCCAAGGAATGCCCATTCCCAACATTTTGCATCTATTTACATTCACCTTCAAGCTTGAGACTATTTCAAAACAGAAAACAATCATCCTCAAGCTGTTAACTTGGTGACTGTCCGCCTTACAAAAAAAGGACAATGTCATCTGCCCATTTATCCTTCATCATGCTAAATACCTCCATAACCGCCATCAAAAAGAAAAGGTGAAAGCAGATCCTCCCCGCCTTAACCCCCTAGATGATTTGCAACAAAAACCTTGTGGAGAAACGTTGACTAAAACTGAGAATTTTTCTGATCAAGTGCATTCTTTGATCCACCCCCTCCATTTCTCACCATAACATAACCTTTTCAACATATAGTTCAGAAAGTCCTACTCAATGTGGTCATAAGCCTTCTATATGTCAAGCTTGCAAACTAAACATGGCTTACCTTCTTTAGCTCGGACATTGATACATTTATGGGCAATGAAGGCTCTAACTAAAATTTGAGGACCTTCCACAATGGCCCCTTGAACCTTGGAAATCACATACCCTAATGAGGCTCGAAACCTTGTAGCTAGATTTTTTGCTACAATTTTATAAGGCGAACCGAACCTATCAAGCTAATAGGTCTAAAATTATTTTGATTCTCAGCAATTGCTCCTTTTGGTATCAAGACAATCAAAGTCGGACCCAGCTTAGAAACTAACCGATTACTTATGAAGAAGTTGAATACAAAGGCCTTCACATCCTCTTTAACCAAATCCCAAAAACCTAAAAAAAGGCCAGGGGATTAACCACCCGAGCCTAGCACTTTATCACTACCAAGCGCATCAACCGCCTCTTTAGTTTTGACTTAGAGGCTAACTTTTCAATAGCTTCCGCTACCCCCTTTGGAATCCTTTTGAAGGAGAGATTGTCTAGCCTAGGCCTCCACACTTCACCCAATAATAGTTTGTAAACTGTAACCTTCACATCTCATACTTGAGATTTTTCCTCCACTTTTTCCCATTCACCTCAAGGGATTGGATCCTATTTGCCCTTGTGCTCACAGTCAATGTTTTCATATCATTATTGCGTAATGTATCACACCTTTGGGATACAGATGCATATCAGTTATCACATGGGATATACGGTTGTATTGTGTAATTAATCGATGTTGTTTGGAAACATGGGGAAACATTTGGAAATTGGTCGAATTTTTTAATAGTACTTTATGGATTGTTAAAAAAGACATTAACGCACACTTAGAAATCAAAACATCACAAAAAACAAGTGCACATAATATGTTTCCTTTGTATGGGGTCCTAATCTATGTGTTGTCTAACTGATGCAAGTATATTCAAAATTAATTCATATAATTTATAAATGTAAGAAGACATGTATGAAAACACAAGCGATACATTGAAAAGTAAAAGAAGTATAAAACTAGAAATATGCCCATGAATAATGTGTGTGGTTGTGGCTCAGACCCACATAGAGCTGCACAGTGGCTCAAAATCATCATCGACATCTCGACGGGGTCGGGCATAGTATTGCTTCTTTACAAACTGATGGTATCAGCCCAGGTCATAGTAGAATGATACCAATGAAGATACTCTCTAATATAACACGAGTACTCATCCTCTCCAATTTGAGAAAATACAGGGAAAATTTGAAATTTCCCCAATTTTTTTTGTAAATTGACCCTTTTTCCTGAAATCCCTAAATTAGAGTGTATTTGACAATGATTTCATCAAACACTCTTAAATAATCTAAAATATGGGGCCAATTAACCGTTGATCGAAGGGGTTTGGATTTTTTTTTTTTCAATTTTCTGCCCTTAGACCCGGACTTCCTGCACATTCATGCAAAATATCTATTGATATCGATAAATATCGTTGATACAAAGGTTTTTTTTTTTTTTTGTAAATGATTTGATGCAGGACATGAAATGTAAATATGATATGCAAGATTTCAGGCTTAGATCATACCATTCAGAAACAATTACACAAATTCCACATCCCACATGAAAATCCAAACGTTCAATTAAAGGAGAATTTATGCTGGTCCAGGCCTACACATGATAGGGCTGGATCAATAAAAATTATGAAGCAAACGATACTCAAAGATAAGAAATAATCCTTCACACATACATAGTAATCAGTCCCTAATCCAAGGGATTCACCAGTTTCAAATCAAGGAACCTTAAGGAAAGAAAAGGGGCATATAAGTTAGGGAAAACGTAATCTAGGGCTAGGTTTCATGAAAAAAAAGGTTATGAGAGGATAAAAGAGGATAAAAACCTGAACCAAAAGACGATCCCGCGTATGGATAGCGGGCTTGGGGCGCTCCGTCAAGTTTCAACTCGCATACTGGTGAAAAACTGAAACCTATCCTTTGTAATGAAGAACTCCGATGCAACAGAAGGACGAATTCTGAAGTATGGATGGTGGGGAAGATGAAAAAAAAAAAAACATGATGGGGGATAGGGATGAATCGGGGTCGATGTGGCTTCGCACCACGGTAGTTAGCCTTTCGAAAAGGGAGGGCTTCGCACCCACTTTTGAGTTCTTCCACAACTCACGAAGAGAGCAGAAAACTAAAGCAGGAATTTTTATTAAACTTCAATGAATCAAAAGAACTACAAGGGGTGCCTATTCATAGGGAGAGCCCTATACCCAAAAACTCGCACCATGTGCAACACCTATTACTTGGCAATGAAGTAAACTAAAATAAAAACCAAACACAGAAATCTAAAGCGTTCACAATGTTCTAAATAATAATAATAAGCAAAACCTAAAAAATGAAATCAATCCGACGAGTGGGCCACGATCATGAGATCCCATGGTGGGCTTTTCTTGACTATCGGGCCCACTTTTTCTCGAAAAAACTTGTCTTCTAGCTAGAGGCCCTCCTGGACGTCATCATCGAGCCGGATCGATGATGGGATCCTCCTTCTCAAGTACATACGTGCGTAGGGGTGGTGGTGTGCGGTCGTGCGTGTGCACGATGTCCTCATCAACTCTCCTCGGTATTGAAGATTTCGCTCATGGCAAATAAAACTCTGGCTAATTCTAGATGTCGGATCAAGTCGCTGGAGCTCCGCCTCAGTGAGCCATGTGCCGTCTGAAGCTGGACATGACTTCCATTTAATAAGGTACTTCAAAATCGACCATCCGACGTAGAAATTATCTCATGGTCCAGGATATCCTCTATTTCCTCTCTTGGGGTGTGAAGGCTGGTATGGGAGGTAGAGGTAGGGATGAAAGGTCGGGAAGAGGCCATGGATCAAAGGTTAAGTCCTGAGAATCGGGACGGGTGGCGAAGGGCCTGGGACAAAGTATCATTGGGTCCCTGAAAAGAAACTAGATCCTCCACATTGAATGTGGAACTAATTCCCATGGAGGGTGGAAGATCTACCTCATACGCATTGAGACCGTTTCGCTTTATAATTTTGAAGGGTCCAGCACGCACACACGTGTAACTTACGAATAACGGCCCCGAAGGGTACCGCTCGGGCTTTGATGCGGACCATCACAGAGTCCCCAATATTGAACTCTTTGAAACGTCTATGTTGGTCTGCCAGAAAACTTGTGCCTAAGAAATTTGTATTGCTCATTACTAGTAGTGATCTTTCTTTGATTTCTTGATCAATGAATGTATGTGATATGCAAAAGACTCTACCATGATGGCCTATGGGATAATGACATGGGGATAAGATCAATAGGCTTCCTAGGCTTGTAACCGATGCTGACTTCAAAAGGACTTAGACCTGTGGACCTATTGACCAGTGGCTATTGTATGCAAACTCAAATAGGTAGTACGGCGTCCCACGTCTGGTATGCTCCCTACTAAACATCGAAGTAAACTCCTAGGCTTACATATTAACCACCTCGGTCGGCCATCGGTCCGAGGGTGGTAGCGAAGAAAAATTGGAGCCTAGTATTCATCATGTGCCATAGTGTCTTCCAAAAGTAACTCATGAATCTTACGTCACGGTCGAGACACTATGGTTTTGGTAACCCATGCAGTTTGACAACCCCTCTAAAGAACAACTTGGCAACATGAGAGGCGTCGGAGGTCTTAGAACAAGGAACGAAGTGGGCCATTTTGGAGAAACGGTCCACGACAACAAATATGGAGTCATGCTTTCGAATAGTCTTGGGAAGTCCAAGCACGAAGTCCATATTGATGTCCCGAAGGGATGAAGGGGACTTTCAAAGGTGTATATAATCCTGTATTCTTTTCCTCTGCTTTGCCGGTTGACAAGTACGACATTGCCTATAATTTTGGCCACATCCCGCTTGAGGCTTGGCCATGAAATCTATCCTCCACTAGGGCAATGGTCTTGTCACGACCAAAATGACCATAACCCCCCGAATGTAACTCCCAGACAAGAAAATCGCGAAGGAGGTGCATGGTATGCACAAGCGGTCACTTAAATAAATATCAAAAGAATCAAATACTCCGTTTAGCTCTACGGACTCTCTAATAAAGACGTATACACAACCCCAAAATCTGGACACTCAAAATACTCTTCTTTAATGCGCTCAAGGCCCATAACTTCAACGCTCATGGAGTTGAGTAATACGACTCGACGACTCAACGCTTACGCGTTGTGACTTATTCTCTACACCGGCCTTGTGCTTAAGCACAAAAGTCTACTCTTGAAGGAATTGAACCCACTTGGCGTGCCTGAGGCTTAATTTCTTCTGAGAGTTCAAGTATTTTAAGGCTTCGTGATCTGAGAACAAGACGAATTCTTGCGGTAATAGGTAATGTCGCCAATGGCGCAGTGATTGCACTACCGCATAGAATTCCTTGTCATAGGTGGAATATCTCTGCTTCGCCTCATTCAGTTTCTCACTAAAAAAGGCGACAGGGTGCCCTTCCTGGCTAAGTACTCCTCCTATGCCGACTCCTGACGCGTCACATGCGACTTCAAAGGCTTTTGAAAAATCTGGAAGTCGCGTGACTGAAGCTTTGGTCATCTTAACCTTTATCTCCTTGAAGGCCTTCGAGGCGGCCTTTGTCCATTGAAACTCTCCCTTTTTATGCATCCGTGATGGGAGCCACAATGGGCCAAGCCTCGAATGAACCGCCTATAAAAAGTAGCTAAGCCATGAAAGCTGCGCACCTCATGAATATTGCGGGGTTCAGGCCAATTAACGATGGCCTTGACCTTCTCGGGATCCGCCGATACGCCCTCAGCTGACACAATAAAACCTAAGAAGATCACACTACTAGACAAGAATGCGCACTTTTTAGGTTGGCGTACAACTTCTCAAGGATCCCACAAACTTGCCTCAAATGGTTGAGGTGTTGCTCCTTAGTCATGCTATAAATCAAGATATCATCAAAGTATACGAGGAACTTCCCCATGAAGGGTCTCAACACTTGGGTCATCACACGCATGAAAGTGCTTGGGGCATTTGTTAACCCAAAGGGCATAACCAGCCACTCGTACAGCCCGTCCTTCGTCTTGAAGGCCGTCTTCCACTCATCACCGGGCGTATACTTTGGTTTGGTGATACCCACTTTCATCAATTTTTGAGAAGATAGTAGCATTGGTCATCATATCTAGCATGTCATCAAGACGCGGTATAGGAAACCGATACTTGATTGTGATTTTGTTGATGGCTCTACTATCAACACACATCCTCCATGTGCCATCCTTCTTAGGTGTAAGAAGGGCGGGCACAGCATACGGACTCATGCTCTCTCGAATGAAACCCTTCTCTAGAGTTCATCAATCTGCCTATTCAACTCAACCAACCTTCGGGTTCATTCACATTGTAATGCGGGAGGTTTAGTAGAGTTGCCCAGGATTAAATCAATGGCATGTTGTATATCCCTCATGGGGGAAGCTCATTCGGTAAATCATCAGGAAAGACATCACGAAACTCATGTACTACCTGAATGGCCTCAGTGGGTAACTCTACGCTAGTCTCTGGTACACTATCCCTAGCCACAAGGGCGTATATCATCGAGTCCACCTCCGTTTCACGCTCAAAGTCTTTGGCATTCAAAATATGGAGCGGTTTGGACTTGGACTTCGACTCCTTCACTTCTTTTGGGCCGCTCACACTACTCTGTGTGGTGAACTCTTTTTCAGTTGTATTCTTGGGTGGTCGAGGATTTAACTTGACCTTCTTACCCTCAAACCAGAATGTACACACATTTGAACGACCAAATATGGTAACATCCCTGTCATAGAGCCACGGCCTACCCAGAATGATATGGCCCACATCCATAGGAACAACATCCCACCAAATTGTGTCCTTATAAGATCCGAACTGAATAGGGACAAGACAGCGGTGCGAGACTGGAATGGATGTCTCATCAACCCAGGAGGCTCTATAGGGGCGAGGATGGGCTTCCAGACTTCAAGCCCAACGACTCACGATGCTAGTCGATGCCACGTTGGCACAACTACCACTATCCACGATCATCTTACGCATTCTTTTCCCCACATTTCGCATAAGTGTAGAAGATCGTGTTACGGCGCCCATCATCGTGTTCTTGGCTTGAGCCGTGGCGCAACGCACACTGCGAGGGTCACGAACTCTTGTGCTCCCTCTTCCTCATCACTAGGGGTTCCGACGCTCATATTCCTCCTCCTCACTATCACTCTCTGGGGCACTACTTCTACTTGCCCATCAATAAGGAGTACTTTGGTGCCCTCTCTGGTCTTTAATAAGGTGAGCAAAATGACCAAACCCCGACACCTAAAACACCTAGTGGCCCCACTTCCACGTGAATTAGACCCGACAATCTCTTTACCCTTATCATCCTTAGTCCAGGGCATGAACATTAGGGAAAGTTTGTTTTGGAATCCAGAGTTAGGTCTAGCCCCGGAGGGGTTGGCCTTAGTACCGGTTCGCGAAAACAAACCGCCTTCCCACAGATGCTTTAAGGTATTGCTCAACATCTAATACTACTTAGTACAACTTCGATAGTGTCTATGTCTTTGGCAGCAATTCTCTCCTAATGTCAGACGGAGGCCCGTTTTAAAACGAGCAAGGGTGAGTACAGGGTCCTCATCAACCTCGCAACGGGTCAAGTACTCTTCGAATTTCTCAATATAGTCAATGCAACACTCATGGAACCATCATCAAGAGATTGCCACTCCTCAATCAACACAGCGATAAGAAAAAGAGAGGTACTTCTCTTTAAGTGTTTCTTTCATTTCGCCCCAATGGACTATTGGGAGTTCCTAACTCTTTTCTTTCTTTCGCTCAACCGTCGCCCAAAACCTCTTTGCTTGACCCACAAGCTTCATCTTGGCGAATCGGACTCGTCGAGCATCCGACATATCATACCACTCAAAATAGTGGTCCATATCCGCCAACCAATCTAAAAAAGCTTTAGGGTCTAAGTGGCCATCAAAAGTAGGGGCATCTACTCTAACTCCCTTGGGGAGTTGCATTGCATCTGGGTCATATTGGTCATGATATCCCTCACGGGCGGGTGCACGGTGCGCGCCCATGACCAACTCCTTGGCCGCCTCCATTCCTTTGTTTAATCTCCCGACCACCTCGCTTGAGAATGGGCATCTTCTCCAATGGTGGGGTTTGCTGACCGAGGAGGCCTCTATTTGAGTAACGCGATCATCAAATTATTTAAGGCGTTGATCCATGCGTTGTTCCAAGCGCTTAGACATAGACTCAAACTGCTGGGTTAACTTGGCCATTGATTCTTGTAGTTGCTCCATGTTTAGAGTAGGGTGCAAACCAAAACCGCGACCCGTTCGTGTGGGCATACACAGGCTAACTTAACCTAAGGACCTGCTATGGCAACTATATACATCTAAAAAAAACTAAATGACCCTATGAGACTCTATATGAAGGCGATAACACACCGCTACTAAAATTCAGCTATATATGATGGACTGAATGCATGACAGACTCAAATAAACTAAACCCTAAATATGTGGTGAATTTCCCTACAAGAACCCTAGGCTTTGATACCAAATTTGATGTAGGACATGAAATGTAAATATGATATGCCAGATTTCAGGCTTTAGATCATACCATTCAGAAACAATTACACAAATTCCACATCCCACATGAAAATCCAAACGTTCAATTAAAGCGGAATTTATGCTTGGCACTGCAGGCACACATATAGGGGCCCGGATCAATAAAAATTATGAAGCAAACGATACTCAAAGATAAGAAATAATCCTTCACACATACATAGTAATCAGTCCCTAATCCAAGGGATTCACCAGTTTCAAATCAAGGAACCTTAAGGAAAGAAAAGGGGCATATAAGTTAGGGAAAACGTAATCTAGGGCTAGGTTTCATGAAAAAAAAAAAAAAGGCTATGAGAGGATAAAAGAGGATAAAAACTTGAACCAAAAGATGGGGATCCCGCGTATGGATAGCGGGCTTGGGGCGCTCAAGTCAAGTTTCAACTCGCTATAACTGATTGAAATCTGAAACTGGCATGTAATGAAGAACTCCGATGCAACACAAGGACGAATTCAAGTATGGATGGTGGGGGAAGATGAAAAAAAAAAGATGATGGGGATGGGGATGAATCGGGGTCGATGTGGCTTCGCACCACGGTAGTTAGCCCTTCGAAAAGGGGAGGGCTTCGCACCCACTTTTGAGTTCTTCCACAACTCACGAAGAGAGCGTAGAAAAAAAAAGCGAGAATTTTTATTAAACTTCAATGAATCAAAAGAACTACAAGGGGTGCCTATTCATAGGAGAGCCCTATACCCAAAACTTCGCACCATGTGCGACACCTATTACTTGGCGATGAAGTAAACTAAAATAAAAACCAAACACAGAAATCTAAAGCGTTCACAATGTTCTAAATAATAACAATAAGCAAAACCTAAAAAATGAAATCAATCCGACGAGTGGGCCACGATCATGAGATCCCATGACGGGCTTTTCTTGACTATCGGGCCCATTTTTCTGAACCAAAACTTGTCTTCTAGCTAGGAGGCCCTCCCTGGACGTCGTCATCGAGCCAGATCGATGATGGGATCCCCCTTCTGCGTACATACGTGCGTAGGGGTGGTGGTGTGTGGCCGTGCGTGTGCACGATGTCCTCATCATGATTGGTCATGATATTTCGTGATATCTGCGATACCATGTGATATATCCTACGATACAAAAAGTTTTAGACACTACCTATGCGTTTCATTTCACACAGGTGGGATAAAAGATATATCGTGAAATATATCGGCTGATATCATCGATACTAAAAACATTGCTTGCACTTGCCATGCTATGAAAGAATTTCGTGTTCTTGTCCCCCTCCAACCATACCTCCCTAGACCACTGCTCCCATTTTATTTTTTCCTCCTTTAGCACTGCACCTTGTACAAATGAGTAGGTGTAGGATCCATAGATCCTTATATTAGATGTGTCACTTCCGGTTGTATGTAGCGGACCCACAAAAAGATGAAGAACTTTCATATTACATTCTAAAAAGGGTGACTTCTCGTGAATGTTTCATTGTTGATTTAGGAGACAATTATTATGCCTATTTTGATTCAAGATGCATTCAGTTACATGAATGTAGTGAACCCAACTATTTTGGATGGTTAAAAGCTTTAAAGGAGCCTATGAAACCATATAGGGATGTTAATTATGGAATCCATTTCGAAGCTTGTTTGCATTTGTTGGTATGAGGTGATTGCTTGAAGCAGTGTGATTGGTTGTCATTGGCATGATTGTCCATATCCAATAGTAGTGTGCTTGCTCTTTACGTGAAGCATGACTGAAAATTATCAATGACACGAACTTGGCTAAAACTCTCTTGGTTGGATTAAGGGAGGTTAGTAGTTTCATAGGCTTTCCTAATCCTGGGACTTTAGTCCTTCAAATCTTAGATGACAATCTCATGTCTAGCAAATGCTTTGATTCTAGAATTAAGAGTGGCAATGCAGGGCATTCTTTGCAATTTTGATATGGAAAAGGCTCATAATCACATGGGTTATGATTTTCTTGGTTATCCATGAAAGAGGATGGGTGGTGCAACAACTTGAAGAACTAGAAGTAAATTGCATTAAATATAAAAATATGTACAAAATCAAGGCTTCTAATATTCTCTAAAATGCATAATTGAAATTTGATTACTCCGCTGTTAGTGAATAAACAAGGGATTTTTCCATGCAGCTGCCTACCTTTTCAACTATGGATTGAAATCCTCCCGCTTTTAAACTATTTCTCAAAACCCGCCTACCTGTTTCATTTATGTCTTGCAGCCGCTTACACTAGTGGATGCTTAACGGATGAAGAGTCGCTAACTACAAAAATGTCAGTTTTACTCCTTGTTGACTGTAGATATTACTATTTGACCCCTCTCTTGGTTTTACCCTTGCCAAATGATGGCACATCCCTCCTTTTTGCCCCATCTTAGACGGTATGAATGTCATTCCATGAGGATTGGTGGGGTCCACATGATAGGGCCCATCATAATGTTTATTTGCATGAGGACGCATGTCAATCAACCCTAATCAACGTGCGAGCATGAGTTTGGTGGACATTTTTCTAACGCAGAGGGGAGGGTTGCTTGACCATAGGTGGGGCGCATCATGACTTTTGTGACAAATCCAATCAGTCCATTTGTTTTGCCAACCTCATTTTGGGCCATTGGCCAAAACTGAGGCCAATATAAATCTCAAGTGGGCAAAATGAACATGAAACAATGGGAAGTAAACACCTGTCATTGAAACATTCGTGTGGCCACAGGATGTTTGTGACAAATCCACCGCATCCATCTATTTCTCCAAATCATTTTTGGAATGGGCCCAAAAATGAGCCCAATATCAAGCTCTAGTGGGCCACACAGCAGGAAAGAGTGGGATGGAACGCCATCGTTGAAACATCTTTGGGCCATCTGGGCCCGCTTTGAGCTTTGGATTTGCCTTATTTTTAGGCCTAAGCCCTAAAATGATATAAAAAACATATGGACGGGGTGGATTTCTCACAAACATCAAAATGGGCCCCATGTACAATCAAGTTAGGTTAGCATGGCAATCAACGTCCATTAACATGCGAATAAGAGGATTGATGGACATTGAAATCCAAAGGGTGAGGGTTGTCTGACTTAAGTGGGACCCACCACGATGTTTATGACAAATCCACTCTGTCCATTTGTTTTGCCACCTCATTTTAGGTCATGGGACCAAATACGAGGCCAATCCAAAGCTCAAGTGGGCCAAATGAACATGAAACGGTGGGGATTAAACGCCAGCCGTTGAAAGATTCGTGTGTCCACAAGCAGTGTTTTAAATATCGACGATATCGGCCGATATATCCCACGATATATCTTGTATCCCACCGTTGCGATACAAAACACACAAGTAGTGGGATATATACAACATGTTCGATCCGGTGAGCATTTTTTTTTAAATTTTCGATCATTTTTAAAATGTAAATCATGTTAAATCAATGCCAAATTGTTACAAATCCATGACTTTTTATCTTTTGCATGAAAAATTGTGGATTGGGAAGCTTGGATTGAGTTGCGGAAAATCGAATAGAAATTTCTCGCAAATTGGTTGCAATCTATGTCCAAATATAAAATCAAACATGTATGTAATCTAATCTAGTGATTCTTATTTTGCTTTTGAATGTATTGCTTGTGTTTCCACGCGTCTTCTTACATTTATAAATTATATGAATATACTTGCATCAATTCAATTAGACAACGCATAGATTAGGACCCCATACAAAGAAAACCTATTATGTGCACTTATATATATATATATATATATATATATATATATATATATATATATATATATATATATATATATAATGTTTTGATTTGTAAGTGTGTATTGATGTCTTTTTTAAAAATTTCATTGAAAAATTCGACCAATTTGCACTGTTTCCACAATAATGATACATTACGCGATATAACCGATATATCCCATGCGATGACCGATACGTATCCATACCCCAAGGGTGCGATACATAACGCGATACCGATATTTCGAACACTGGCCACAAGATGGTTGTGACAAATCCACCCTGTCTCTCTATTTCGCTGGATCATTTTATGCATGGGCCTAAAAATGATGCCAACACCAAGTTCCAATGGGCCAAACAACTAGAAACAGTGGGGATTGAACCCCATGGTTAAAACATCTTTGGGCCATCATGGGGCCTATTTTGAGCTTTGGATCTGCCTCATTTTGGGGTGCGTACCCTAAATGAGCTGGAAAAAAACGGATGGACGGGGTGGATTTCTCACAAACAACAAGGTGGGCCCCACGTACAATCGGGGTTAGGGTGGCACACCCATGGTTCCAACGTAATGGGGAGATTGCCAAGTGCAGTAAAGTGAGGACAATCTAGTTAATACCAAAAATACAGAAACCTATGTTCAGGGAACTAAAAACAGGCAGTTTGATGTATAACGATGAAAACTATGGGTGGATTTTGGGAAATAGTTTAAAAGCAGAAGGTTTTCAGTTCGTAGCCGAAAAGGCAGGCAGTGATAAGGAAAAATCCCAATAATCAATAACAATAAAGGAGAAGGATTGAAAAGTTGAACCACTTCACTCAAACTCAATGACATGTGGAGGGCTCTTAAGGCATCCCACAAGTAGATTATTGAATCCCATAACAGGAAACAACAAAGAAGCCTAGAATAAACCCATTTAACACAAACCAACTAATTGACCAACCCCAGTTAGTTGGGATGAGGCCTGGTTGATGATGATGTTCAATCAATAAGCATCAACAATTCATAAATGATGAGTCTTTAAATGTTTATAAACTTCTCCTCAAAAGGAAAAAAGAAACCTTGATATAATCCTAAATAACCATCCAAGACTTCTAATCTTAACGATCTATTTCAATAATAAAAGAAAAAGACTAAGCATACTTGAATCTTGTCACAACCACACATGCTCTCTTTAAATCGGTCGTAAATCACTTAGCTGATATGAAATTTCTATAATCTTAGGCTCGTTTGAAAGCTAACTCAATAGGCTTTGAAAGAGACCAATTTCGTGAAATTGAGACATTGTTTGATACCCAAATAAGTGGCCCACAACATAAATGATGTAAATTCTAAGGGGAAACTCGTTTAACAAAATAAACCTATCTCTATCAACTAATTAAATAAGAGGTCTCAAGTCCAACTGGTTAAACCATAGTTAACAGTCCACCCAGTGGATTACTTCCAACCTGTTAACTGCTTGTGACAACCAATCCTCCTAATCAGTTGGCCCCACCATGAGGATCACCTAGTGCAAAAATCAGCCCTATCCAATCATCAAGTGAGCCACACCATACAAAACAGTGTATAGCCATTGATAAATAGCAAAATACAAGTGTGGTCCACTTGGTCAGTGGATGGAGCTGATTTTTTCCATGAAGTATTCCTCATGGTCGGGCCAATCTATTGAACAGGTTGGATGTCCCATGCACTTAGCAAGTTAGAAGTTATCCGCTGGGTGGACCATAACCTTTGGTCCAACCTGTTGGACTTGAGACCTCATTAAATAATTAACCCTATGGACTTGTAGACAGCTTAGTCCAACTTGGCCATTGATTTAGGCTTAGATCTCTCATAATAGCATGGCTCTGATCAGGTTTCTCATTAGGCCAATCTGGACCCTTAATGATTCCCAAATCTTCAGTTTGGACAAGTGGATGGCCTAGATACTCAATTTGGATGGTTGAATTTTAACCAAGAGCCTTGAATGGGACTGTTCATGTCTGCTCTTCAATCTGATCCTCTGACCTTTGATTGACCTGCTTTTGGGGTCCATCTGTAACCAATCTGATAGATGGGTGGCCTGGATGCATCAATGCTCATGGCTTGAAAATATTGTCCTCTCATTTGAAGAAGGTAATGATCCAATGTGCACATTTACCTTTATGCCGCGTTTTCTTCTGCTTTAGCTGCTGTTGAGGATACAATTCCATGTGCCAATTGGCATCTCATGGGTAGGATGGCATCGTAGATCACACCACTTCTTCTTGGATTAACTTCTGCTTCTTTATCTTTTCCCTTCTATTGTGTAGGTGGTTCAAAATGATAGTTTTGAGTTGCTTCTGAAAATGCTAAAAGAAACTATGGAACCCACAGATCATTTCTCACGACATCCTGCAGCTGCCGGTACCTTTTTCACTGTCATGCTTCTTGGACTTGAGATCTGCTCATGCCAACATCTGAAAAATTCGCAGAACTGGGGAACTGAACTTCATTTGCTACAGAACCTTGTCTATCGGTGATCACATTCTCTTTTTTCCTTTTCAATTGATTTTGATTTTTCAGATAGGCTATCTGATCTACGTGTGATTTATGTTAACCTTATTAGAATTTCTTACTGAAAATTTTCTGCTGGAATAACTTTTTTCCTGTTGGTTTGAAATACATACATACATACACACACACACATATATTGTTGTTCCTTCAAGATATACGTATATAATTGGATGCATGCTGATGCAGGACAATTAACCACTTGCTCTAAAAGCTCAAACTGATAGAGCATGGCAAATTAATCCCTTTTATCTCATAGCCCAAGCCCGATATCGCATGGCTTAGGACCTCAGCCGAACCACCCTCATGGGCCCCACATCACATAAGTTCCGCCTCACATGAGCCACCCACCTCACACGGGCCGCCCACCTCAAGTGTGGCCCTGCTTCCCATAGGCAACCCCACTTGAGCCCAGTGTGAAAATGCCCCTGCATTAGTCACCCCTGGTGAGGAATCTCGATCACGAGACCTCCCGCTTTGATGCTACTTTGATGCAGGACAATTAACCACTTGCTCTAAAAGCTCAAACTGATAGAGCATGACGAATTAATCCCTTTTATCTCATAGCTTAGGCCCTACATCGCATGGGTTAGGACCTCGGCCGAACCCCCCTCGTGGGCCCCCAGATCACATGCGTTCCGCCTCACGAGCAACCCATCCCAAGTGTGCCCCCGCATCCCACGGGCAACCCCACTCGAGCCCAGTGTGAAAATGCCCTTGCATCACGTGCTTAATGAATCTTGTTATTCATGGTCGAATTGACAGCTGAATCTTGTACTCATGTTTATATTTAAATATGCAGACATTTTAATGCATGAGCATCTATGTACAATCTATTTATCATATTGATTTTAAAGTGATAGGGCTCTAATGGGATTGAGACAATTGATTGAAACACAGAGATAAGAGTAAGAATCAACACATGGTTTTTGTAGATCTTTAGAAAGCATACAATGGAGCTATTACGCAGGTTATGTGGTGGGTGATTAGGAGGAAAGGATCCAAGGAGGATATGCCAATGCAACAACGGAAATGTACAGGGATGTTGTGTGAAGTGATGAGGAGGAAAGGATCTAAGGAGGATATGTCAATGCAACAAAGGAAACGTACCGGGATGTTGTGTGAAGTGATGTGCCTTTGGAGTGTTGTGTGACAGCTGCATACCACAAAATTTATAAGACACCTATTTGATTGGCTACACTATTGTACAGGGTGTTGAGCCAACTGTTGCAAAGATGGTCGTGTTGAGATGGTGATGAAGGACAATTAACCATTTGCTCTAAAAGCTCGAATTGTTAGAGTATGACGAATTAATCCTTTTATCTCATAGCCTGGGCCCCACATCTCATGGGTTAGGACCTTGGCTAAACCCCCTTCGTGGGCCCCAAATCACATGGGCTACCCACCCCGAGTGTGTCCCCGCATCCCACGGGCTACCCCACTAGAGCCTGGTGTGAAATGCGCATTAATCACCCCCGGTGAGGAGTCTCGAACACGAGGCCTCCTCCGTTGGCTGCACCTACCCCGAGTGTGCCCCTGCATCCCACAAGCGACCCCACTCGAGTCCGGTGTGAAAATGCTCCTTCATTAATCACCCCGAGTGAGGAGTCTTGAACACGAGACCTCCTGCTCTGATACCAATTTGATGCAGCACATGGAAAATTAAATATGACATGCAAGATTTCAGGCTTAGATCCTACCAATTCAGAAACAATCACACAAATTCCACATCCCACATGAAAATCCAAACATTCAATTAAGAAGGGGAATCTATGCAGGTCCAAGCCAATACAAACTAGGGCTGGACTAATAAAAATTATAAGTCAAACGGTGTCAAAGGGAAATAAAATCAACCACTCATGCATAAAAATTAGTCCCTAATCCAAGGGATTCCCTAATCTCAATTCAAGGAACCCTAGCGTGAGTAAAATGACAAATCAGTGAGGGATAATGTAATCTAGGTATAGGGTTATGCAATTAGGTATAAAAAAAAGAAAAGAGGAAAAACCTGAACCCGAGATGCTCCCGGCGTATAGACAGCGGGCCAGGTGCGTGCGCACGTGCACTTGAGGCTGGCCACATGTGTGAGGGGGGAGAGAATCCGGAAAAGGATTCATAAGCCTTGGTCGGCTAGGCCTGGGCTGCAAAATCCCTGATTTTGACGTCGATCCGAGCTCTGATCTGAGCGTGGTGCTCATCGAACTTTCAAATTTCATGATCGAGAACCCAAATGAAAGGAAACTGATGCAACCAAGGACGAATGTGAAGTATGGATGGTGGTGGAAGATAGAAGAAAAGAGATGATGGAGGATGGAGATGAATCGGAGTCGATGTGGCTTCGATATGATGCTCCTTCGAAAAGGGAGGGCTTCGCACCCACTTTTGAATTCTTCCACCACTCACGAAGAGAGCAGAAAAATAAAGCAAGAATTTTTATTAAACTTGAATAAATGAAAAGAACTACAAGGGGTGCCTATTTATAGGGAAAATCCTACACTCCAAAACTTGTACCATGTGCGCAACCTATTACTTGGCGATGAAGTAAACTAAAATAAAAACCAAACAGAGAAATCTAAAGCATTCACAATGTTCTAAATAATAACAATAAGCAAAACCTAAAATATGAAATCAATTCGACGAGTGGGCCACGATCATGAGCTCCCATGATGAGCTTTTCTTGACTATCGGGCCCACTTTTTTAGAACCAAAACTTGTCTTCTAACTAGGAGGCCCTCCCTGGATGTCGTCATCGAGCCAGATCGATGGTGGGGTCCTCCTACGTACGTACGTGCGTATGGGTGGTGGTGTGCGAGCGTGCGTGTGCACGATGTCCTCATCAGATGGCTTTGTGGGAAGACTGGGAAGAGTAGAAATAAGAATGTGGTCATCTAAATCATTGGAGTTATCCCAATAAAGAGATAAAATGATGGCGAGCATATTGATATGGTTTGATCATGACATGTCTCTGGTAAATAGGGGAATATTGATTAGAGTTGAAGGTCCTGAAAAAAGGATTAGCCAAAGACATAAAAGGACTTGGATTGGTGGTGAGGGGGGAATATTAAAGCTTGTGTACTTACAAACAATGTTCAAAGTATCAGTATTGCTACAAGTTTCACTGGCTAGGGATATGGAAACAATATAGATATCGCCAATAATATTGCCGATAACCTGAAATGCGATGCAGGAAAACATGGGGAAAACGGTGGAAATTTTCAGTGAAACTTCAGGAGATGCTAAAATACATATATTTACATATTTAGGAATAAAAAATTTGCAAAAAGATTGCACACATAATAAGTTTTCATTTAATGGGGGGGCTTAAAAGCATGTGTTGTTGTAAGAAATTTGTCCAACCGTCCCATCAATCTCATCTATCCATCCAATTATCTTACCTTCCATCCAAACATCCATCAATATTTCAAAATATAGACAACACACGATATTGCGCCGAGAAATCGTCACAAATGAAAAGGAGACGAAAGAATGTGGTTGCGATATCGCCCATATTGTGTTAATGATAATATCGTCGACAATTTGATCACTGCATACAACCATGCTCCCAAAAAAAAATTGAAATGGATTTATTTTTAATAAATAGATTTTTGGCAATATCGATACATGAGCGATATTGTCGAAATATTGCCAATACACTAGTGATACAAGTGATACCTAGAATTTACACAATCGAAAATATTGGCGATACATTGTAGATACTGATACATTGGTAATATAAGTGACTCCTAGAATTTACACAGTAAAAAAATGTTGGTGATACGTTGGCGATATTGATACATTGTGATACATCTCCGATATGTAGAATTTCTGATACTACTGGTGTTATCAGTATCGTTGAGTTGGAGATAAAGATAAAATCGAGGATATTTTGATAATATCGGGGATACTCCGAACGGTGCTTACAAAGGATATGCCCTTAGGATTGATTGTAGAATCAAGATTTGTGAAGGCCATCGCAAGTAACAAGGTCAAGGTTATGACGACAACAACGAAAGTCTGAACCTACTTGGCTCTTCATCTAATCCTAATATTTGTGCAACATGCAAATCTAATATTTGAATAATCAAATTTAACTTATGTCCATCTCCATGATTTCCAAGACGTAACGTTCCGAAAAATGCTCAAGTTATGTTTCCACCCTAAATTCCTAACAAGCTGCAGCCAATAATAATAGTTGGATGTCAATCTATCCAGCTAGGGAACCCTAACTATTCATGAATTTAACAAAAGGGTGAAAATATCAATTAGCCAAGGTTTATGCTAGATCCTTAGAATATCACATGAATGTGAAAATGATAATCATCATCATCTAACCCTTATACCAACTAGTTGGGTTCAGCTACACTAATCTTGTTCCACCATTCCACTTTGTCAAGGACAATATCCTCATTTAAACCATAGGTCATTAAGTATTTTCTTACTACCTTCAACCACATCCTTTTGGGCCTTCCCCTTGCCCTTTTAAAGCCTTCAACTCGAACCAATTCACACCTTTTTAACCGGTGTAGTTCTTTGTTTTCATTTCACATGGACAAACCGCCTTAGTCTACTTTCACCTTATTCCCTCATCTTATTACCTATTGATGTTGTTCCTAAGTTCTCTTGAATACTTCATTTCTAATTATATCCTTCCTTGTCTTGCCACACATCCATCTCAACATCCTCATTTCAACTACACTCACCCTCCTAAAACATGGCTGGTCTTATAGTTATCCTACAAAAACTCCTCTTCAGTTGATTAGTATGTGGCAATCACATTGAAACCTTGAGGCACATTTCCACTCCATCCGCCTAGCTTTAATTCTATGAGAAACATTCTTCTCAATCTATCCACTCTCATGAGTTATCAACCCAAGATATTGAAATGGTCATTTTGGGGTAGTTCTTGGTCAACAATCATAGCTACTTCATCGCTTGCATTCCTACTATTACTAAAATTGTATTCCGCATACTCTGTTTTAGTTCAATTAATTTAAAAACCTTTACAGTCTAAAGCATCCTTCATAGTTTTAGCCCTGTGTTTACCTCCTCCCTCATCTTGTCAATCAAAACTATGTCATTTACAAACAACATGGCCATGGGACCTCTTCTTGTAAATGCCTTGTTAACTCATCCATCACCAATGCAAAAAGATACAGGCTCAATGCTGACCTATGGTGTAAGTCTATACTAATTTGAAAGTCACTTTTTCTCCATAATAGTCCTCATATTTGTTATGACTCCTCTATACAGATCCTTAATTATGACAATATATCCTCTTGAGACTCCATTCTTTCCCAACACCCAGCATGTTATAGACTATGACATAGGAGTTTTGTGCCCTCATTGCAGTCCCATGCCTAAATAAAGGGGGTTGTGTCATGTTGCTAGTGTCAAACAACCATTCACTCCAAAAGCTCAAGCTGTCAGAGTGTGGTGTATCAATGTATATCAAGGGACTTTATCACTTTAACACCCCCCCGCACGTGCGGGGTGGGAACTCCGCACGGGAACATACTGACAAGGGTGGAGGGACGCTCACACCATAAATAGGCCGGGCTTGATTTCCCGGTCCCTGGGCCGGACCTGATTTTCCTGACCCCCCGTGGGAGAATAATATATTAGCGAGGCATATTTGCTGCTCTCGAGATTCGAACATAGGACCTTCCGCTCTGATACCATGTCAAACAACCATTCACTCCAAAAGCTCAAGCTGTCAAAGTGTGGTGTATCAATGTATATCAAGGGACTTTATCACTTTAACAGCTAGGTGGCATGAAACTTTTTCTATAACTTTCATCATGAATCCAGCAAACCCCAATTAGTTGCGATAAGGGTTGAATGATGATGACGATGAGTTGTCTAATTATGAAATAACATCAACGGTTGACCGTCCTGGTATAAATCCAAATTGATTTTTGAGGCTTTCATTCCATGCCTAATCTCTGTTCAATCATAATCTCCCGAAATTTCATAGTATGATTCATAAGTTTAATCCTATGATAATTAATGCAACTCTATATGTTTCTTTTATTCTACCATTCTTTTTATTGTCTTCAATCTTACAATTCCATTGAACAACTTTGTCAACCAAAATAAACTAATATCTCTTGTGCACTTCCAAGCCTCTATTGGTATACTACATAGTCCTTAGGCCTCTCTTGTCTTCATTTTTTTCCTCAAAACTTCTTTCATTTCAGATATCGTAATACTTTAAAAGTGTTTATGATCTCCAGCATCATTTGGGTTTATGTAAAATGGATAATTATCTAGTCTAAAAACTAAAATAACGTTCATACATATTTTCTTCTCTATTTTTCTTTATTTTGAATATGCATATTTCCTTGACTTATCTGCAACATCCTTCCCAATTGACCCAATTTACGTTTTATATGTGTAATGTCCATCCAGTTCACTTGCTCTTCTTATTTGAATCATTTTATGCTGCATGTTGCAAGCCAGTTCCAACAAACTTTTGGGGAGGTTTAAAAGGTGGTGTTGAGATAGCCAAAAGTAAGGCTGCAGGCCCGGATGGGTATGAGGTCCTTCCAAGTGTTGAGACATTGTTAAAGTGGATCAAATGGAGTTTGTGCAGGAATCCCTTGGGAGGTCAAGGTTGAACAAGAGTTCAAATAGTACTTTCTGTACCCTGATTTCGTGAGTGTAAGAAGCTGTTGAAATCAAACATTTTACGCTGATTAGTCTAATTTTGTGTATTTAAAATTTTGGCCAGAAACCTACCTATGAGATTGAGGGAGGTTTTGGGTGGTGGGGTAGATCAACATCGAGAATGATGCAAGACAATTAACCACTTGCTCTAAAAGCTTGAACGGTTAGAGCACGACGAATTAATCCCTTTATCTCATAGCCCAGGCCCCAAGTCCATGGGTTAGGTCCTCGGCTGAACCCTCCTCGTGAGCCCCAAATCCATGGGTTCCGCCTAAAACGAGCCACCCGCCTCACATGGGCCCTAAATCCATGGGTTCTGCGGGCCACCCACCCCAAGTGTGCCCCTGCATCCCACAAGCCACCCCACTCGAGCCCGGTGTGAAAATGCCCCCGCATTAATCACCCCCAGTGAGGAGTCTCGAACACGAGACCTTTCGCTCTGATACCAATTTGATGCAGGACAATTAACCATTTGCTCTAAAAGCTCGAACTGTTAGAGCATAGCGAATTAATCCCTTTATCTCATAGCACAGGCCCTAAGTCCATGGGTTAGGTCCTTTGTCGAACCCACATCATGAGCCCTAAATCCATGGGTTCTGCCCCCCTCGTGGGCCCCAAATTCATGGGTTCCGCCTAACACGAGCCACCCACCTCACACGGGCCCCAAATCCATGGGTTCTGCAGACAACCCACCCTGAGTGTGCCCCTGCATCCCATAGGCCACTCCACTCGAGCCCGGTGTGAAAATGCCCCCGCATTAAAGAAGCTTTCACAAAGGATTGACAAATTTGAAACGGGTGCTTGTATCTAATGAATGCACTGACTTCGTAGAAAAACTAGAAATTTGTGCAAAATTGACATGGAAAACCCATATGATTATGTTGACTGGGATTTGCTCCATCTTCTTGATTGAATGAGTTTTGGGAACAAGTGTATTGGGTGGACAAGGGAGTGTGTTTCAATGGCTTCCTTCTCAATTCTGGTTAATGGGTCTCTAATTGTTTTCTTTAAGAGTCCCATTGCTGGCATAAAGGGGATATGTTGTTGCCCTTCCTCTTTTCCAATGTTGTAGAAAGTCTTCGTAGCGCTTATTTCCTTGGCCTTGGACTATGATCTTATTAAAAGATTCTCGGTGGGAAGTTTAGAAATCCTTGTTTCTCATTTCCAATTCATAGATAATACCCATCTCCTATGTGATGCATCTTTAAAGGATGTGAAAAATATTATTGGCATCCTTTAGTATTTCAAAGCAATGTCCAACCTTATAGGGACTGTTAGTAGAAATGCGATGTTAGGGATAGTGGCAAGGATGTAGATATTTAAGCATTGTAAGGCTGATAGGTTGCAAAACCGTCACAATTCTTTTCAAGTACCTTAGCCTTTCCATCGATAGATAAAATGCGGCAAGTTTTTGAAACCTAGTGGTAGAGTGGATGGAAAAGAAATTGGCTCCATGGAAGAGAAGATATCTCTCTTTGGGGACACTTCTTAATTTGACTTCATTAAACCTCCCAATATATTTTCTTTCCCTTAAAGTGTTGGTTAAGGTCTTGTTTGTTTTGCAGACCTCCGTGGTAATGTAATGTAAATGAGCCATCATTACTATTTCACAATATTTGTTTAAATATGTATTACGATACATATTTTGAAGGTCAAATGCAAATGTAATAGGAGACAAGTAAAAAATTGTAATCGTTACAAATTTATATTGTATTGCAGTGGAAACTTCAATCAAAACACTAACATCAGTTTATTTTGGTATTGATTTGATATTGAAGTAATGCCAAATTGCCATCATTACATTTTTAGCATGATAAACCAAACATTGTAATTGGTGCCATTATTGCAGTCAAATTCAGCCAATGTCATCAGACAAATAATTTGTAATCATTGCTCATTTCTGTTACTGTTGTAATGGGTAAAACAAATAGGCCTAACATGGTGAGAAAAAGGAGTGCATCCGAAGAAACTTTTTGTGGGATGTAGGTTGAGAGGAGGTTAGGCGGGCAAGTTCTATCTTATGAAATGGTCAAATGTTCAACTGCTAGATGGGAGGTGTTAGTGCCTCGATTTGTCAATGATGTGTGCTAGGGTGTCTTGAGTCAGTTAAGCCCCCATTGGAAGACATTGAAGACCGAAGCCTCGAAGAATTAAAACATTAAGGCCTGAAGACAACAAGTAAATTGAGGTGCTTTGGTAATCCTAGCCTAGACCCCTTAAAGTTCCAAAACAACCTACCTCCGGATAATCCTTCACCCATAAGTAAATCCTTGTTTGATCTTTCTAAACCTTAGCCTTAAAATGAACATTATTAGCTAGGCTCTTAGAGGTTCAGAACTGCTGGAAACCAAAAAACATAAACAATAGATTTCTGGAGTCTGTCAATCGAATCGACAATCCATCGATTCAACTCAATCGATCGATAGAAGGGTCCAATCAAAGACGAACGAAACTGTCCAACAAGTAATCTGGACATTTCAATGAAACTTCGATCGATTGAAACAACTGTTTTATGCCCGTTTTATAGTCATTGCAAATTTGTTTTCTACATAATGGGCATCTAGACCTCTTTGCAATAGATGAAATTTTGTGATTTAGAAGCCCTAGTGTATCCCACACCTCCCCATTACTCCTAGGCTATATCTCAAAGAGATCCAAGACATCTTCCTTGTGATTCATCACTCCAATGAGCATTCCAAGCTCCATTTGAAGATGAACTTGTTCTCTTGCATTCTCTAGAGGTCCAATACCATTCTCATAGGTAAATCCTTATGTCTATTATCCTCTAGAATACCCATCTATGTGAATCCCCAAATTGGAACCAACTAAACCATTAGTTGTAGGAGATTCAACCAACCCATCTCTCTCATTACCTTGGCACTTCATAGGTACATCATCAAGGTAGCCGATTGTTTGAAGCTGAAGAAGATCAACATCAAAGTTCAGGGGAGCAAAATAAAAGCTGATTCGAGTGCGAAGAAGCATTGATCAAGCATCTCAAGAAGGCCCATCAACGAGTCTCAATCCAACTAGTAAGAGTTTACATTTGAGTCCATGGAGTTTGAAATCCAAACTTGAATAGGTCCTTGTGTAGAACAGTCTTCAACGGGAGTGTACATAAGTCCTTGTGTAGGACCTCATAGGTTCTTGGTTAGCCTATAGAAAACCTTGTTAGTCTCCGAGGGAGCCACCGACATGGGTGTGTATATGTAGGTTATTGGTTAGCCTATAGAAAACATTTATAATCTCCAAGGGAGCCACCAACAAGAGTGTAAACATGTTCCACCAACACGGGTGTGTACGTGTAGGTCTTGGTGTAGGACCGTCACCAACACGGGTGTGTACGTGTAGTTCCTTGTGTAGGGCTGTAAAGGTTTGTGGTGAACCTATCGAAAATCATCAAAATAGTGAAATCCGGTACACTCTTGTTTAAGTGCGTCTACCGGGAGTAGAGTAGGTACTTAACCAAACCACCATACGTCATTGTATTTGTGATTGCTTATGTGGATGCATTTCTATTCTTGCTTGTGATTGAATTTGTTTAATTCATATGGATGTATGATTAAAGTGTATGCTAGGCACTTAATTTGTAGCACACACACAATCGATATTTTATATCTCACCCCTGAGACTAACTTGCTCATATAATTGTATCTTTGTAGTCTATAATATTGGATTCACTTAATGGAATTAAATGGTAACTGATTTTAAGTGGTCCTATTCACCCCCCACCCCCCCGAGGACTTAGCCATGATTCTAAGCTCCGTAAGCTTCTACGTGTCGTAGTATCATGTTATATAATCCATGCAATTTCAGGAGGGTGGTTATTGCTCGCCAGTTTAATTTTATTGTTGTCATATTTGCATCCTCAGGAGTATTATGTTGTCTAATGAAACTTACTAGTACTTATTTAGCGTATGCTCCTTATCTCCAACTATAGCAAGTATATTACCCATTTACTTGAACTTCACTAAATGTGATAATATCATTTAGCTCCCAGTCTTTTCCATTTCCATACACTAGGAGGTACGACACATGCAATGCACATGGAGAGAGGCTGTAGAAGAGAAATTGGGGAGAGGGAGGGATGGACCTAGAGTTTTGGAAAGAAAAGAGGAAATATATGATACTCTGGTTGCGTATGACACTTGATGCCTTATCAACACCGAATTGCAAAGAAGTAGACATGAATTACACTTATTTGATATATCAAATTGCTTCTTACAATGCTTAAGAAGTCAATTCTTAGAATTTTTTTGGAATGAAACTCCTACCCCCGCCCCCCGTTTAGACACTAAATGAATCTTTAATGAAAATCCCCTCAATTAGGAGATTGATTTCAAACTAATCTAATCTACCTAAGATGTAAAAGCCTAATAATAGTAAAAGTAAACACAGAAAGTAATCCTAATTACATCTCTAAATCCCATATCTTCAATCACATCAATTACATCCCCCCATCATATCTTCAATCACATCCTTCAATCAACCCCCATATCTTCCAACAACAGTAAATTGCAATCCTTGATTTAAGCTCCCAATTCTATAAATAAACAATAAAAAAATCAACACGTATTGGGCCCTTAGATGGGTTGTGGGCCCACGCTATTGTTGGGCCCTACAATGGGCCTATATGGGCCTAATTAGGCCGTGGGCCTGCATCAGTTCTCACCAGCTTCAAAAGAACTCATCCTCGAGTTGAAAACCAATCTCAACCTTTAGACTTGCAATACCTCTACGATGAATTGTGTTATTCTTTAGTGGAAATTGAAGGTGTAACCTAAGCATTGGCTCGACACCTTTGTTAAAGTTCACTGTTGATGGTGTCTTTTTCGCTTGCACTTTTGTAGGTAGCAACTTGTTTGTTATAACTTTAAAGTTCTTCGTGGATCCCGAGACATTTACCCCATTTTTTGTGCCACAATCATCTTTTGCAAAAGTGTTTTAGTTTGAGTATTAAGACCTACTTGCAAGTCTATCAATGTGACTGTCACTATCAATGGATCCATCAATTGATCCATTGGTGAAGTCAAGTGTCGGTCCAATGTTAATCCATTTATCACTTCAGATGTCAACTTTTCCTTTGACTCCATCCATCTACTCGTTGTTTTGGAGTTTCTACTTTAATTTCGGATTGTTTGTCACATTCCAAGAATTGAAAGATTCAATCATTGGTATCTTCATAAGCCGAGGTCTCCCGCTGTTAGTTGGGACCTTGGTGGGGACCTTCTCCAATGTGTGCATGTGCTCCAACTTCAGTCTCCGAATTCCCTCAACGCCGGAGCTCCCCCACTTGATTAGTGAGATTTACTGCATGCGTGAGTTGATCTACCCACTCTATCAGTGCATCGATTAATTAGATTATTTGCTCAAACTCTTCTTGTGCCACCCCCTTCGAAGCCATTAGGAGATGATGTAGAGTCGGTAGTTCCCCAATGATCACTCGCTTTGATACTAAAATGGTACAACCCAGTTATCGAATCATTGAGATATCGACACCGAATCGCAAAGAAGTAGACAAGAATTACACTCGCCAGAATATTTGAATAGAGAGGGAGAAATAACTTTATTGATATCGAATTTTTCTTATAATGCTTAAGAAAAGACCTCACATGTAGAAATTTTTTGGAATGAATAACTCCTAACCCCCAAATTAATCTTTAATGAAAATTGTCCCAACTAAGATATTGATTTCAAATTAATCATAATTTATTTCAAACCAATCTAATCTACCTAAGATGGTAAAAGCTTAATAATAGTAAAAGCTAACAGAGAAAGTAATCCTAATTACACCTCTAAATCAGCCTCATATATTTCATCACATCAATCACATTCCTCTTCATATCTTCAATCACATCTTAAATCAGCCCCTACATCTTCTAAAACTAGTAAATTGCAATTTTTTATTTAAGCTCCCAAATTTATAAATAAAATGGTCCAAAAACCAGCACATGTTGGGCCCTTTTGATAGGCCGTGGGCCTACATTATTGCCAGGCCCTACAGTGGGCCGTCGGCCTGCATCCGATACCCAAGCACTTGAAATGGTACACATGGAATATATTAACTCAAATTAAACCCACTAAATTGTGGAATCTATTGTCACTAAGCCAGAGTTTGAAAATCATATTGTTTGGACAATCCTAACCTCCGATCCGTGGACACTTGTTTTTCTTTTTAAATAAGACCATTGGATCTTTTTTATTTTTGACTGTCCAATAAATGTCCAACAATCTAATAATTAGATAAACAAGTAGGTTTTGGTTCATGATACATCTAAGCTGGTACCTGCAGTTTGGATGGTTTGTTTTGAATTAATTACTTGTAGGCACGTATGCAATTTCTCAGTTGTTTGGACAATCCTAACCTCTGATCTATGGACACTTGTTTTTCTTTTTAAATAAGACCATTGGATCCTTTTCATTTTTGACTGTCCAATAAATGTCCAACAATCTAATAATTAGATAAACAAGTAGGTTTTGGTTCATGATACATCTAAGCTGGTACCTGTAGTTTGGATGGTTGTTTTGAATTAATTACTTGTAGGCACGTATGCAATTTCTCAGTAATTTCTAATTACCTGTATATCATCCATTACACTCTGCCTGAGTATGAGAGTGTTTCTTGACAGAAAAAGGCAGGTGTTGAAGAGGCTTTTTTCTGGTAAAGTGCAACCTGTTGGCTGGCTTGTTGTGGGTGAAATCTGAGCCTTCCGAGGGACAGCAGCCACATTTTTAAGTTCCTGAAATACCTTAAATTTTGTTAAAAGATCTTTCATGTCCTTTGAATTTTCAATGCTAGGTGCCCTCCAAAAACTAATTGTGCGGGCAAAATGTCCAACACTACTTGTGTTACATACAGTACAGATACTTTGCATTTTATGAGTTTGGTCTCCTGTGCAACTTTTAGATATGCTTCTTTTTCTTTTTTCTTTTTTTTTTGTTTTTTTTTTTTTCATTTATCTAATCAATTGATCGTTTGTGCGTGTTCTAGAGCCTCTTTGGGTTGGTTTGCTTATGAACCAGAATGGTATGACAACAATGATAAGACTTTTGCTCAGAACGAGGCTCAGTCTGTTTCTATATTTGTCGAACATCTCTCGGGGGTGTCCTCCATGACGGAAAACTTTTACCCTATCCCTTTATCCTGCTTCTGTGCTCCGTCTTGTCTTTTGAATCAAAGAGTGGCTTTACCTCAAAAGAATTCTCCCGAGGAAGAACTGGCACGTGAAAATGTAGGTTCTTGACTAATGTGGTAGGTTTGTTGCTTTGGAACAGAATTTATTAATCACCAGTTCATCATCTTTGTCCTTTGCTGGTACAGTTTGAAAACTGTTTTACGTTATATACTGTTCTTTCCATGGTTGGTGTCTTTCTTTTTTCCTTATATCTCTTGGCTGAAAACGTATTTACTTGGTGATGGATCAGCATAAGCCCGTCAGCGGCAAAAGTCAGGACTCTTCTGTGGAACAAGAAAAACAGAAACAATTACTATTGATGTTATGCCAGCACGAGGTTGACAGGCTTAATGTGTGGGCACAACCTGTACATTCCAAGTAATTTTCATCAAGTTGCTTATGTGAATCTTTTATTTGGCAGTTTACTTTGTAATGCTCTTGATAATGTTCTTGGTAAATCTTTTCTGGGTTGCCGCTTTCGTGATGCTCCAGGGAATTTCCTATCTAAATTCATTGTCCTTATTACAGGAAAAGTACATTCTCTCATTCTAAAATTAACTCAGAGAAGTGGATTGAATACGCCAGGACTGCATTTTCTGTGGATCCGCGGATTGCTTTGTCCCTGTCCTCAAGGTTCCCAGCAAATTCTTCTTTGAGGGTTGAAGTAACTCGGTTAGTTCAAGTATGTCTCTCTTCTTAATTTCCGTTTAGGCGCATTGGACGGTTTTAGTTATGACCTGTCTTTTGAGCATTTGAAAATCCTTTTATTTTTGAAGGATCATTTGAAAATCGTTGTTGCTTCTCATAGATCAAATATGGGAAATATGTCATAGATATTGTTATTGACATACCAAACCAATGTTTTGAATCTTACTGTTGAAACCAATCTTATGAGAAGCAATTTGACTCTCATGCTTGAATCATATTCTTTAAAGATTGTAACTTAATCGTACAAATTTTGGTTGAATCTTACTATTCATGATTTGAATCTTACAATCATCATTCAAATTATTCGATTCAATAAAATCCAAGATCATGGTTGTCAATTGAACATTGGTCTATAAAATTGGAATTTCATTAACCTTGTTTTTTTTTTTTTTTTTTTCTTTCTTTCTTTCTGAAAGTGATTTAGATCCTTGGAAGCACCAAATAACATCTTTCTAACTTGCATTAATGACTTGCTGGTTAAAATTTCGGGTTTTGATTTATTTTTTTCCAAAAACAATAATGATGCAAAAAATTGGTGGTAAATAATGATGCAAAATTGGAGGTCGGTGAGATTTGAAAGGAGGCAATGATAACTTGAAGGTTTTGAGTAACATTCACTCAAGAGTCCAGAGCCTTCAAAATTAGTTAAACGAAGACAAAGTATTTGGATCGCGACTTTATAGGGATTGACATAGATGCAATCACACAGTCACAACTCCCCATTGTGAAATATACACAAAACCAAGACTTAAAACAAGCACGATACGTAAAATACCACCTTACCAGTATTGTTTTCAAATCCCAGCAGGTTCCACAAATAACGTCCTCACACCAGAAAACCAAGCTAAGAACTCTTTAATATGCAAAGAAATGCACAGATTCCATTGTCCTTTCTTTCCAACAAGGGTTACACATTTATAGACGGAAAACTAGAATCTAGACACTTTAAACAATGAACCTAGACACTTTATTTTCAACATTGAACCTGGACGCTTTATTTTAAACGATGATTCTAGACACTTTATAATGGACCTAGACATATTTTAAACAATGAATCTAGACACTTTACAATGAACCTAGACACTTAAAACATTAATTACGCAATAAGATACCTAAAACAAATTCCTAAAATGTCTTATTTGAATAATGATCCAAATATGGGTAAGCTTTTGGGTCCCCCACTAAATCGTCCACCAATCCAGCCGTACAATCTCATATCATACTCTTTCAAGCCTTCTTGTTACTCTCAAAATGATCCAAGAACCCCTCCTAATGCTATCACTCAGTGTATCTCCTCATCATGCAAGGCTTTAGTTAAAGTTGATGACTCGGAGATTCCTTAATGCAAGGTTTCAGAAGACGAAAATTGGATGATATTTGGCCTTGTATTACCCAAATCAGGCTCATGGAATTAGAGCTAGGTGGATGAAGTGGAAATGTGTCTCTAGAGTTTTATGTAATCACTTCATACTAATCAAATTGAAGGGAAGATTTCATATAGGACATCTATAAGACACACCATGCTTTATGGGGCGGAATGTTTGGAAGTCCAAGAATATAATGTTCCACAAAATGAGTGTAGCTGAAATGAGGATGTTGAGATGGATTAGTGGCGAGATGGGGAGGGAAGGGATAGAACTGTAAATGAATGCATTCAAGAAAGCTTTGTAGCCCCAATATGCACTTAGATGGTTTAGTCATGTGCAACAGTGACCAAAGAGTGCTTGGGTTAGGAGTGAGTTGGTTCAAGTTGATGGCTTTAAAAAGGCTAGGGGTAGGACCAAAAGGATGTGGGTGGAGATAGTAAGAAAAGATTTGGTGGCCTATGGTTTTGATGCAGGTCCACGGTGCACAATAGGCCCCAGCATATGCTTATTTGGACGGTTTATTTATAGATTTGGGGCCTAAATATCAAGAGCTACAATTTACTATTTGTGAGAGATGTTGATTTGGGGACTGATTTAAAGATGTGATTGAAAATTTTGAGGATTAGTTCCTAGATTTTCTTTTCCTGTTATTAGGCTTTTGCTATCTTAGGTAGATTAGATTGATTTGAAATCAACTATAATTGATTTGAAATCAATCTATTAGTTAAGGGGATTCTCATTATTCATTTGGGGGGTAAAGTTTTTTTCTCTCTACTTAAATATTTTTATGAGTGTAATTTTGTCCATTTCTTTGCGATTCGGGTGTCGATATCTTATTAATTCGATAACTAGGTTGCACTAGTTTTAACTCAGGATATGGTCCTTGGAGTGGAATTGTGGAACATGATTTGTGTAGACCCCAATTAGTTGGGATAAGGCTTAGATGATGATGTTGATGATCCATTAGACTCGTTATGCCGTATGGGGTAGAATGTTGGGCAAATAAAGAGGCAACATGAGCAGATGAATGTTGTAGTCATGTGGATGTTAAGAGGATGTATGCGAAGGCTAGAAAGATTAGAAATAAGAATAAGGTCACCCAAAGCAATCTAAGAGTAGCCCTTGTTAGAGATAAATGATGAAAAGCCAATCGAGATGGTCCGGCCAAAACTAGGGATGCCCATAAAGGGAACTTATAAGGTTGAAGGTTCTAAAAGGAGGATAAGATGAAGACCTGAAAGGACTCAGACGGAGGTGTTGAAGGGATATGATTTGGGAAGGCTTTTTTTCCATTTACTAAGATAGGGCCCTAGATATTTTTGGTGAAATTCGTAAAACTAACTTCAAACAGCTAGGTTAAGGTTGTGATAATGATTATGATAATGAATATCGAATCTCCAATTCAAGAAAGAATCGTAAGATCTCTTTTTTCATTCACCAAATATCGTCTCTTTCTCTAGGTTTTCACATCAATAGAGGCTCATTTTGACGTACCTTGCAGGAGTTTTTTTATGGCAATGATTGAAGCTGTAATTCTTTGAAAGCCAAACCCTTGCATTATTTTGTTTATTTCTTTATAATCATCTTTCTCTAAGGAAAAAGATGATAAAAGAAGTGAATGTTACTTGCAAGCAGCGTTCGAAGTATTGGTATTGCTACAAATTTCGCTAGCTAGGGATAAGGAAACAATATCGATATCACTGATAATATCGTTGATAACCGGAAATGCGGGGAAACATGGGGAAAACGGTTGAATTTTCAACAAGACTTCAAGAGATGTTAAAATGTTCATATTTGCATATTTAGAAATTTAAAAAAAAAAAATTGCAAAAAGAATGCATATATAATAAGTTTCCATTTAATGGGGCCTTAAAAACATGTGCTGTTGTAAGAACTCAGTCTAACCATCCCATCCGGCCTATTTAACCATCCAATCTTCCATCCAAACATCCATCGATATTGCAAAATATCAACAACACATGATATTTCACCAAGAAATCATCAACAATTGGAAAGAAAATGAAAGATTGTGGTCTCAATATCATGCATATTGCGATATCAATAATATCCAGATATTATCAAATATTATCAATGACAAATTGAACACAACATACAACCATGTGCCCATGAAAAAAAATTTGAAATAATTTTTTTTGTAATAAACAAAATTTTGATGATATCAATACGTTGGCGAATTATTGAAATATCGTCGATACACTATGATACAATCATTACCTAGAATTTACATGGTCGAAAATATTGGCGATACATTGGCGATATTGATGCATTGGCAATACAAGCAACACCGAGAATTTACATGGTTGAAAATATTGGTGATTACATTAGCGATATTGATACTTTGGTGATACTTAGTGATACATTGGTGATACCTGAAATTTCTGATACTACCAGCATTATTGGTATTGCTACCAGTGTTTTTAGTATCGTTGAGATAGAGATAAAGATAATATCGGAGATATTTCAATAATATTGGAGATAATTCGAACATTGCTTGCAAGCACCACACAACCAAATATTAAAATGAAAGAAAGAAATTTCAGGTTTAGGTTCAATGCAACTTATTCCAGGGAGAATGACTACTGTGATACCATTTAGGATGACGTTGATGTTTACCAACAAGATGTTTCTTATTTATAAACTTGGTTTTTTAATAAAGAAACTCTAATCCAATTTCCATGGATGGATCGATTTAATGATCAATTTTCATGGGTGGATTGTTTTGATAACTTATTCAATAAGTTAATTGAATTCTATTTAAATGATGTATGTGGATGAGAAATATCTTAATATACACCCCTTTTTCGGTTTTTTTCCTTGAATTTTTCATATTCCTTTTTTTGTCAATATTCTAGAGTATTTTGAACGTATCTTCTGATGATTTGCAATTTGATTTGACCCTAAAATCTGATTTCGATTTTCAGAACACTAACTATGGCAACCACTTTTTAAAAAGTTGCTTTATTGTAGACTAAAATTCTGCAGTCCGTTCCCATCATTTTAGTCTATTATTCTTAAATGTTGATGATGTCTTTTGGCATTAAAATATTTTTATATCTAATGGGATGGAAGTACTTATGGATGAAGCTAATGTATTAATGCTTTCTGCTAGCCTTCAACATTTAGTTGTAGTTACCATCCGGTGATTTTTACAATGCAATCGATCTCCATTTGCTTCCAGCCATCTGATTAGACATGTCCTTGACTAAATCTTCTCATGTTATCCCTACTGTTGGGATTTCTGCTTGTGATTTTAGTTTCCAAAATGCTATTGGTTTAACACTTAACGAGGTGGTACTATTCATTGGACATGAGCCCGAGACTTGCAATTAGAAAAGCAGCAGCTGTACACAATGGTGCACATATGACTGTTTGGTTCTGCATGAATCTTATTTTGGTCTATAAAGTGATGGTTTAAGGCTGTTATTCTGATCGTTTCCCCCATGCCCTATTAAACAAGGTACAGAAAAGGGGATGGTGACTCCAATTCTGGTGGTTCACAGGTACCTCCATAGCTGAAGCTGAATTATAGGAGTGTGCATCAAAGGAATGCATATTATTAACATATTTTGGTAGCTTATTTATTTATTTTGTATAGCATATATGCTAAACAAGGTTTAATGATGCATTACTTAGGTCCAATGTTTTAAATAGCTATGCTACGTAGCATGTAGCGTACACTACGTAGTGTAACTTAGCTTTAACGCTATGCAGCTCATGAAAATAGCTAAAGTCTCATGTAGGCTACGCTACATGATAATTTGCATATTTTACACACTGCATGGCTCATATTACAAGTTATTTTTCACTAAAACATTAAAATTAACTGTTTTCAATTATTTGTTACATTTTTGTATTTTTGATAAAAACTAGTTAATCAGTTTCGTTGCTCTTTACTTAATCATCGCCCTTCTCCTATTTCTTTAGGTTGCATTTGGTTGCACCGAATATCATGAAATTTTGTTAAATTTCATTATTAATCAGTCAAATTTGATGCAGAATATCATGAAATTGGTGCAACCAAGCACAACCATGATTAAAAATCTAGAAGTAGCACGTAGCTTATGCTACAAGTTATGTAGGTTACACCTCACGCTTCAGAGGAATTAATGCTACGTTATGTGCTATTCACTATTTAAAACACTGCTTAGGTCTTGACTTCTATTTTACCGTTCAGATTCTTGAGAGCATCCATATTCGTAGGCAATAATCACTATTTCCAATTTCTTACCTATTAAACCCTTGTATCATATGTTCTGGTCACTAAGTGAGTGTTGTATGCAATGCAGCTTGACAAATTAAAACTCTGTAAAGTACCTGAAGCGTTGCCTTTCCTTATTACTCCAGAGACTGTTGACGAAAACTCAGTATTATTACAGAAATTGTCAGATTGGGATCCTTGTTCAATTACACAGGCTCTTAAGTTCCTTGCTCCTCCATATAAGGGTCATTCAAGTATCATGGGTTATGTTCTTGGAGTTTTAAAGTCATATCCTCCTGAGATGGTCAATTTTTTTATGCTGCAGCTTGTACAGGCTCTCCGATATGATGAGGGGGTGAGCTTTCATTTTTCACAATAGATAAACAATCTTTTCGTTCATGTCCTTCAGTCAATTACTTGTTATGTAATGAATGTGTCATCGTCATCATCTAAGCCTTATCCTAATCAATTTTGGGGTCTACGTACTACATAATCATGTTCTGCCATTCCACTCTATCAAGGACCATAACTTCAGTGAGACCATAAGTCATCAAGTGTTTTTCTACTACCTTTAACCATGTCCTTTTGGGCCTTCCCCCTGCCTTTTTAGAGCCTTCAACTTGTACCAACACACTTCTAACTGCTGCAGATCTTTGTGCCCATTTCACATGACCAAACCATCGTAAGTCTACTTTCCATCATCTTATTACCTGTTGGTGCTACTCCAAAGTTCCTTCAAATGCATTCATTTCTAATTTTTAGTGGATGTGTATGACTAAAAAATCAAAATTTTCATATTTCCTAGATGTGATACTTCTCTTGATTCTGTGCAGAAGTTACTAGAAAATTATTTGCTTGAAGTAGCTCAAAGTAGTGAGATATTTGCGCATAGCTTGATATGGCATCTTCAGGTTTTTCCTCCTCCTGCCCCCTCTTTGATTTTCCTTTTCACAAATCCATGAAACTAAGGTTCTGCTTTTCTTGTTGAATGAACAGGGTTCTGATCTCCAGCAGAAAGATAAAGGAAAGAAAAAACGAGGTTCTACTTTGACATCAAAAGTAATTAAATGTGTACTTGAATGGCTTTTATCCAAACACATGATTACAAATTTGAAAAAAGAAATGCACGCATTCTTTCAGTAGAAGCTGTTTTGCATTTTCAGCCTTTTGTATATGAATTATTTGGGTCTTGATGGCTGACAATTGTTGATTTATTATATGAAAAATATGCATCTTGAGCTTCCTTAACTGGTTACAAGATACAAGGCTACATGGGCCCACAACCTTCCTTGAAATCCATCGCAAAATCAACATAGAGCTTTCTTCAATGATTAATTTTCCCAAATAAACAATTAATCAAACTAAGTCCTCTAAGCACTAATAACTTTTCCTTGATCTGCTCTACTTACCTTCTCATTTCTCAAAATGCCACCAATTCTGGAAGGGCTAGTGCTACCCTGAGCACACCCCTCTGAACTTCACAAAACCTTCTAGAGACCGAGTCCCCACAGACATAACAACCCAAACCATAAATCTCGGCCCTTCGGAGAGGTTTGGCTATTGTCTCATTATGGGGTATTGGATCTCTGATCATTGATGGGGAAGAAGTTGAATTTGTCCTGTATATCTAAGATTAGGAACCCTTATGTGGCTAGTAGCTTTTCATTTTCAATTGTCTGAAGGGAGAATCAGGAGATAGCAGACACTATTGAAAAATAGTTTGAGGGGGTCACCCATTATCATCTCATCATTACTGCTCTTTTGACGCTTATTCTACTTTGTATGGTTTTGCTTCCATCTGGATTTTGGTATCCATTAATGAAAAGGAAATTGAGACCAGAGCAAGCATGGATTCATCAACTTCATTCTCTGTTAAAGAGTGTTTCCTCATTTGCTTCCCTTTGAACATGAGAAATAAATTGCCAACCTCTGCTGCCTTCAAGGTTTATCCTCTTAGTTAGCCCATCTTAGAATGTTTGAGGGAGTCCCAAGGCCTAGGACTTGTTTCTTCCATTTTTTGGGTAATTTATTTAAATCATTTAGATTTTCTCTCTGATCAACAAATTTGATTGAAAATCATTAGTATAGTACAATATTCATCAAGATAATGGGCAAGACAAGCTAATGCAAAGATCCGTTAACTTGTTTTCCCATCATGGAATACATGAAATGAGAACCTCTAGTAAGGAAGCTACAACTTTGATTTTATTTCGCAAGCAAGTAAATCACCACCATACAACTCCTGGATGCATACAAACTGGTGTTTAAAGCCTCCCATCGCAATGATTGGGCTGGAAAATGACTCGTTGATTAATTTCATATCCATTAGTATGACCCTGATTTTCAGTATGGCCAATTTCATATGACATCTATGGTTCCTAATTTAATTTCACCTCAATGGTTTCTAAGGGGCTGTTTGATTTTTAATTTCCCCCGGTAAATACACAGAATTACCTGATTATTGCTTACTGCAGCTGTTTGAAAGTCGCCATGAATTACGTTTCGAAAATCGGTCCAAACAAACGCTTTTAGTACTGATTTAAATATGTGGGCCCCACCATGATATATATGAGTTATCCACACCATCCATCCTTTAAAAAAAATACATTTTAAGGCATGAGCCTAAAAATGAGGAAAATAAAAAGCTCAGGTGGACCACACCTTAGGAAACATGGATTATTAAAACGTCAATGGTTGAAAGTTGTTTTCTCCCTAGGGCCCACAGTGATGTTTATTTGTCATCCAACCCGTTAATAAGGTCACACAGTCATGGATAAAGTGGAAACAAAAATATCAGTTTGATCCAAAACTTCCAGGGTCTTCAAGAAGCTTTCAGTGGTAGGAGTTCAATTCCCATTGTTTCCAGTAGTGTGGTCCACTTGATTTTTGGATCTGCATCTTTTTTTGGCTCATGCCCTAAAATGAGTTGGCTAAAGGGATGGACGGTGTGGATAATACAAAAACATCAAGGTGGGCCCCACAATTTAACTTTTTTTTCATTGGGTGACGTGAAGAGTGCTATAAATGAAAGGTGGCGGTCAAATCACCTTGGAAATTCAACCAGAAACACAAAGGTAAATAATTATTACCCATTTACCTGGAATTACCTCTGTAATTAGAAAATCAAACAGGCCCTAATTGCATCTAATCCCCACATTCCCTGGGTTACTTCTTCAGCTACTTCTATGTTAAGCTTCTAGGAGTCTAAAAAGGCAAACCTCGAGGCACTCTTTTTTATATTTATTTCCATGAGTTTTGTATTCACCTTCCAGATCTGCAATTGACACTCTACAGAAGTCCATTACATTTACAGCAAGAGTCTACCCCACTAGGGAATGCTTGATGGATTGGCAACTACTCCAATAAGAGAAATATTATGCAGTTTTTCGTCTCCTTCCAAGTGCCCCAGAATAGCATAATGGAGCATGTTGAGCTGTTGACAAAGACCTACCTTGAGGTGCCATATTGATGATAACTCCTTAGTTGCATGATCCTTCTTAGTGTCACTCCCGCTTCGAGTTGCGCTTTGGACTCCCACCCGCTCCTGTTTGGGGAATGAAATATGGGGTCCTACAGCCTGCTCAAATCAACCACAAATAAGAAGATGGATTTCTTCACCCTCTCAATTCAATGACAAGGATGGTTCATGAGTGAATATAGCTTCAAGTAATACAGCTACATATCCCACATGTTTCCTTTTTTTTTCTTTTCATTCCTCCCTTTTCTCTCCTCTTCTCTTTCTTTTCTTCGCTTCTTTCTTCTCCTTTCTCTTGCTGTGTAAAATTGCTGGAGATGGAGAGAAGTGAGAGGGAGAGGTTTTTACGGGAGAGAGTGTGAGTTTAAGTTGGTGGGGGTAGGTGGGACCTCATGTTAGCATGGGTCCCACCTAGGGTCGTCTTGCAACGATTTTTGCTGCAACAATACGGTTTCCTGGGCCCTAGTTCTTTATTCTTGCTGCAACTAATGAAACAGACGCTTCCCTGCTCCTTCACCTGAATCTCTTGCCGCTTCGCTTCACGCTTTGTGCAACTATAGATTAAACTGATTTGTATTGGAGAAAGAGGTAGTTGATTGATTCGTTTGCAATGCGACACATAAAACAAGTGTTGTTAAGTGCAAGGTTCGAGTGTTGGAGAGGATACAAAGTTATAATTTTGTTGGTCTTAGCCATCCAACAAGAAGCTGCCATCCTAAGCTGGATGACAAGGTGTTAACCAATGTTTAGAGTATCAGTATCATTACATGCATCGATGATTGGGGATACGGAAACATGCATCGATATTGCTGATACTGATATGTGGAAGAAAAAAATATCGCTGAGGTAAACATTGAGAAAAAGGTGGAATTTTGTAGTGAAACTTCAGGATATGTTAAAAGACACATCTTTACACATTTATGAATAAAAATATTGCCAAAGAAAAAACCACTAAACATAAATAAGTTCCATTTTATAGGGGCCTAAACCATGTGCTGTTGAAAATAAGCAGTGCAATTAACACCAAATAAAGTCATATCATTCAAATACCATACAATGCAAATAATAAAGTGTAAGCAATGCATGCAAAAACTAAAGAGTGAAAAAACATGTCTTTGCCTCAAACCCATGTGGAGTTACGAGTCAGCTCAAAGTTGTCATCTTTGTCCCATTACATACATGATAGCATCCATCCATCCATACATACATACATACATGACATACCCATGCATCCATCCACACACACACACACACACACACACACACACACACTGCATGCATTATGCATCCATACATGCATAACACATCCATCCACACGTAGATGCATAAGTAATTAGGAAACAACATAATTATTATTTTTAAATAAATGGATTTTTAATTTATCTTTCAGAAGTTTTAATCATTCAATTATATCCTCTATATCAGCGATAATATCAACAATATCGCCGATACAGGTAAATATTTGTACTGGCGGGTCAGCAATATATCGGTGATTCGGTGATATCAATAATAGGCTATATTTTGCGATGTGGGCGGTATTGTAGCTGATAAATGAAAAAAAAAAAAAAACCTAGTATCCGTATCGGCTACCCGACGATACCAATAATATCATCGATATTATTGATAATATTGGTGATATTTGGAACACTAGTATCAACTTGCAAGACATTTGCCGAAACCAAGGCTTTGAAGAAAGTGTTCGTAAAGAATGTACCACCAAGAACAATGAGACACATTGTTTTGTCCCTCTGCACACAAAACAAGCCCAAAGAGTTCAGCCTTAAAATCCATCAGGATTCTTCTAATGATCATGTTCCAGTCACTCTTCCTCCAGTAACCTCAACGATCTTTGACAAGAATGTTCTTTGTAGATTGGCTTATAGATTCTAGGAGATCCCATGGTAAGCAGAAGCTTCACTCCATATCTCCACCCAAAAGATCCTCTTGTGAACTCACCTTTTCACCATTGTGGGTAGTGGTGACACATTTTTTTCAGTATTTCATCTGTCATGTTTACATAGCTTTATCAAAATAGTACGATATTATTAATTATACAACTGAATGGTTCTTATATCTATACTGATATCTTTGCTTGTTGTTGCGGCTTTATTGCTGTCATTTTTTCAGGATTCCTCTTTTGAAGCATTGTTACCTAATCTCAGGCAAAGGATCATTGATAGCTTCTCTTCTAAGGCTACCCAGGACTTGTTTCAACATGAGGCTGAGTTTTTTGACAAAGTCACATCTATTTCTGGTGTTCTCGTTCCACTACCAAAGGAAGCACGTCGAGCTGGCATTCAGAGGTATTCTTTGACATTTAGGATTTGTACACAGCGTTATGCATATCAATTGAGGTAGCTGTTTCATTTGCTTGCTACTTGCAGTGAATTGGAGAAAATAAAATTGGAGAGGAGTGACATATATCTACCTACTGCTACAAACAAACTTGTACATGGCATTCAGTTGGATAGTGGGATCCCTTTACAATCTGCCGAAAAAGTTCCAATTATGATCACATTTGATGTAGTGGACAGGGATGGAAATCACGATGATGTAAAGCCACAAGCCTGCATCTTCAAGGTAAGATTTTTCTGGTATTCATATGTATCATCTTGCTGGTTGGATAGGCCCAAAGTTTAAATTCGTGACATCTTTCACAGCTATTGGCTTTGTCATTACAGGAAAGTATCTGTAAATTATTTGCTTTAGCCACCACTTTGAAACCTAATACAAATTTGTGTTTTCATCTTGCAAGTAACTTTGAAGATGATATAAGAGTTCTATTTTCATGTTTCTTCTGCAAGTGGGATTGTTGAATCATAGTATTGACTGCTGTGACTGTACATTATTCATCTAAGTCTTTGACAATCTATGTACCATCTACTAATCGGTACTGTTCAACGGGCATTTTCATAGATTTTTCACATAGCAGATTGAACTGATGCTGCCAGAGTGAGTTGATACTTCCATATATAAATCATATGAATCATTCTAAATGAAATTAATTACTTCCACCGTATTTTACAACTGGTTTTTCCATAACATTTTAATTCGAAGATGTAAACTATTCTGCATCACAATATGATGAGAAACAACTTTGGTGCCCTTTACCATCATCTTAAGTTGACTAGTGTATACAATTAGAGTTTGGATATTTAACATCATAACTGCAACTTTCCTAAAGAAAATTGAGAGAGTAAAATGGAAAGAAACAAAAAATTTTGTATGCGAACTTGTATAGATTCTCATTAATGTTAATGGTTATCCTGTAGTTCTAAATTCTAATAATAGGAAATAGGACTCTGTTTATGTACTCATTCCTCTCTAGAAAAATACAATGAAAATCAATTCATTCTTTCTTCCATTCTCTCTCTTCTTTTGTTGTGTAATCTATATCAAACAACACCTTCAACCAACAGTCTCCTCCACTCCTCGAGACATAGCCACAATAGTTACACGTGGACTCCTCTCAAGTTGTCGTCCATGTTGCCACACAATGTTCCTCCCATTTTCTGACATTTTAGACTACCTGTCAATGATAGAAGACAATAAGAATGTTAGAAATAGCAAAATATGGGGTTTTAAATTTTTTTAGTTTTTAATTTATTTTAACTAATTAAATATTATTATAAAACGGACAGCATACTCAACCACCATCCTCATTGTATATGAGGATGACATCGCTCTCTCAGGAAGCAGCAATGCCGAGATTGAAAGTGTGAAGTCCTTAGCTAGTGTATTTGACATCAAGGACTTGGGGCCTTTGAAATACTTCTGTGATATTGAAGTTGCTAGGTTTAAGCATGACATTTTCATGTAATGGAAGTATGTCCTGGATCTTCTCATAAGGTCATCTGATACATTGAAGTTAATCACCATCTCCACACTGAGTAGTTTGAGGCCCTCAGTGATCCTAATGTATATCATTGTTTGGTTGACAAGCTCACTTATTTGACTATAACTCATCTAGATATTATATATGTGATGGGTTTGACAAGCTAGTTCATGTATGCTCTGTGCTTTCACCATCTCAAGGCAATTTATCATTTTCTTACCTATTTAAAGCCTGGTCCTGGAAAAGGCCTGTTGTATTCTGGTTATGTTAACTCAATGTGAGTGGGTATTGTGTTGCATACTGGGTGGGTTCTTCAAATGATCGAATGCCTACAAGTAGCTATTGTATCTTTGTGGGGGTAATCTCATCAGTTGGAAAAGCAAGAAACAAACAGTGGTCACCCATTTGATGTAGAAGCAGAATACCATGCTATGGCTTTTGCCCCACATGAGATTATTTGACTTAAATATCTTCTTCTAGAAATGGGATTTAATGTTCCTACACATATTCCTCTACATTGCAATAAGAAAGTTGCAATGCACATTCCTCCAATCCAGTCTTCCATGAGGGAACAAACACATAGAAGTTGCTTGTTTGAGAAAAAGATCACTGCCAAGCTCCTATGTACTCTGTTTATTTGTTCAAACCATAAGCTCGAGGATGTTCTCACCAAGGCAACAAATTCTTCTTAGTTCCACTGTATGTGGACAAGCTGGAAATGCAGGATATATGTGCTCCAGCTTGAGGAGAGTGTAGAGATTGTGTGCATCATATTATTTTGTACTCGAGAGTAAAAAATTTTGTTAGTTTAGAGGGCAGAGAACTGATCTCTCTCGCCACTTTCTTTTCCTCCTCTTTTCTTTTTTTCTTTCTTCTTTTGAAGGATATCTTCTCTTCTCATTTCCCTCTTGGAAAGCATATTCTTCAGTTAGTATATGGCACTCTTTCTTATGTCCTTCACATTTGCTCAAGTCTGCCAATTGGGCTACAGATCACCTCTGCCTATTGTCTGTCTTGGCTGAATTCCTGTTTCTTGGTGTGCTAAGAAACAACCCATCTTTCACATGCTAGTGTTAAAGTTGAGTATTGTGTCATGGTCAATGTTCGAAATATCGGTATCGCGTTACATATCTCACCCTTGGGATACAGATACGTATCGGTTATCGCATGGGATATATCGGTTGTATTGTGTAATGTATCGTTGTTGTTGGAAATTGGTTGAATTTTTCAACAAAATCTCAGTGATTGATAATTTAAAAAAAAAAATTAAAAAAATTTAAAAAAAAAAAAAAGACATCAATACACACTTACAAATTAAAACATTACAAAAAACAGGTTCACATAATAGGTTTTCTTTGTATGGGGTCCTAGTATATGCATTGTCTAACTAAATCGATGCAAGTATATTCAAAGTCTATTCATATAATTTATAAATGTAAGAAGACATGTGGAAACACAAGCAAAACATTCAAAAGCAAAAGAAGAATCACTAGATTAGGTTACATACACGTTTGATTTTGATTTTTAAAAAATTTTCCGCAACTCGGTCCTTCTCCTCCAAATCTTGAAATCGAAGTTCCCAATCCATGATTTTTCATGCCATGCAAAACATGAAAAATCATTGACTTATTAAAATTTGACATTGATTTAACGTGATTTACAGGGGAAAAAAAAAATGATTGAAAAAAAAAAAGCTCACTGGATATGGGGATATATCTCACTACTTGTGTGTTTCGTATCGCACAGGTGGGATACAGGATATATCATGGGATATATCGGCTGATATCGTCGATATTTAAAACATTGGTCATGGTATGGTTGCCACCTGCTGCTTGGCTACAATGTTTACTTCGGGATGAATTGTCTGACTCCTGTATTCTTTGTTGTGATAACGCTAGTGTTACATATATGGCAGCAAATGTCGACTTTCATGCACTCACAAAAAACATCAATCTTGACTATAAATTTTTCGTGAAAAAGATGCCATGGAGTATATTCAAACCATGTCTGCTCCTCAGCATTTGTGGATGGTTGTACTAGGGTGCTTCCTCAATATCTTCAACACTAGATATGTAGCAAATTGGGTGTTCAACCTCCAGTTGTACACTTTTTTTGAGGGGATACATTAACAAATTGTAGTGTAATTTCCGGGGGTGTTCCTGTGATCTCTATGTACTTTGAAAGCTCTCTTGTAATTTATGTAAATCTTTTAGATACGCCTAAGAAGATCTCTAGGATCTCTCTAGAAAAGAAGCTTGAGAGATTTCTAAAATCTTCTTAGATCTACTTGAGAAGCCTATAAATACCACACCTTTGTATGCATTCAATTCATTCAACAGAGAAATCATCCCTATGCTTGAAGGTTCTTTTCAAAACAGGAGTTTGATATGGGAAGATAATTTTGTAGATATTGAAATGCTTAGGCAACCTTATATATCTATATATTGATGGCTATGAAGTAAGAAACTGTTGATAACATGTAACCATAGATTTGTAAATATGAGCTTAGGATTTATATCCAGAATTTATTTTGCTCTCTTAACATGGTTAGCTGTGCTAATGAAAAGGTTTGTGCCAGTCTCCATGTCTCCTTGTGTGCATGTGTGTATATGCCTCTTAACAATTATTTTTTTTCCTTTTTCGTATTTGTAGAAAATCAAGAAGGGAATCATTCGGAAAATCATGTTCGCAAATTTCCGTTTCTCAATTGATTAGATTTTCTAGAATTCAACAGGGAATTCCAAACAAATATCTCATTGGAAGGGGAAAAATCATTATTTCCCAAGGAACAGACCAATAAAATTTATGGAGCATTCTAGCTAGAATGCATGTTGTCCCTTCTGTTGTTGGTTGACTCAACACTTAATAATTCTCTTGTACTTTTTCAACTTTTTAATCATTGTTTTTTTTTCAACATTGTTTTTGTCAGTCTTGGTCATTAATCTTTGTAGATATATCTGCCTTGTTAAATTGGACAGCATAAATTAGAGTTCTTCCTATTCTAGGTTGGTGATGATTGTCGACAGGATGCTCTTGCTCTTCAAGTGATTTCACTCCTTAGAGACATTTTCGAAGCAGTTGGACTTAGTCTCTATCTATTTCCATATGGCGTTATTCCAACTGGTCCCGGTAGCGGCATAATCGAGGTGAATGTGATTCCTTTTTTTTTTCTTTTCTCTTTTCTTGAAGATTATTAACATCTTTATACAGAGAATCTTTTTTTTTTTCTTTTCATTTTGAAGCATTGGCAGCAAATATAATCTTTTCTTTTCGAGGCATTGGCAGCAACAAATCTCTCTCTCTCTCTCTCTCTCTCTCTCTCTCTCTCTCTCTCTCTCTCTCTCTCTCTCTCTCTCTCTCTCTCTCTCTCTCTCTCTCTCTCTCTCTCTCTCTCTCTCTCTCTCTCTCTCTCTCTCTCTCTCTCTCTCTCTCTCTCTCTCTCTCTCTCTCTCTCTCTCTCTCTCTCTCTCTCTCTCTCTCTCTCTCTCTCTCTCTCTCTCTCTCTCTCTCTCTCTCTCTCTCTCTCTCTCTCTCTCTGCATTGGGAGCAAGCCATGATGCAAGAATCTAATGAACTGGATGATCCTAACCCTTTGAATGTGGGCAATGTTTTACAACTATCCATTTTTTGCAAGCCATAGATCTCGCGGTTAGAAGCAGTGAACCAAAATGCTAGTTTGGAATAATAAGCAATGCAAAGTGGGCTCTATCGAATAGCTGTTTCAAAATGATCATTGGACATATTTTATTTCTTCAATCAATCTTAACAGTCCATTTTCCATGCTATTGATGACATGTTTAGGATCATCCAGTTGGCATGATTTTTGCACCATGTCTTGCTCCTAGCTTTATGAAGATTGATGATAGGTCATCCCATATGTCATTCAAAAGCTTTTGGACATTGCTAACTTCCCATGCTAATGTCCCTAAGAAGGTGCACAAATTATTATTATTATTATCTTTCATCATTTGTGGTGAGACCTGAATCGATTCGTAGGATTTATATCACAAAGTGTTAGAAATTTTAACTGGACCACCAACAAGATTAATTTGTGGAGATTTTAATGTTCTAACTCTTGTCAAAATGGGACATGCACTTGGTCGGATTTATTCATGCATCCAATAACATGGTATAGACTTTTTCTTTCTTTTGCTTAACTTGTGTGCTTAAAAAGGATTTTTCAAAACGTCAAGGGAACACACTTGGTGGGATTTATTCGTGCATCCAATAACATGGTATAGATTTTTACTTTTATTATTTATTTATTTTTTGCTTAACTTACAAGCTTAGAAAGGATTTTCCAAATCATTGAGTCTCTTCATTTCTTTTAAACTCATTAGCTCTTCAGGTGGTCCCTAATGCGCGGAGCAGGAACCAGATGGGCAAAACTGCACATGCTGGTCTGTATGAAATTTTTCAGCAGGAATACGGTGCAGTTGGTTCTCCCGGTTTTGAGGCTGCCCGTGATAACTTCATCAGCAGTAGCGCCGGTTATGCCATTGCCAGCCTTTTGCTTCAAATTAAGGACCGAAACAGTGGCAATCTCCTTTTTGACAAGTATGCTTTACTATCATTTCCTTGATTATCTGAGTTGTACTAGACCTTTGTGCACGTCTCCACACATACCTCTATGTGTGGCCATAGGTACCAACCTGGCCTGTCTGGGGTACATAAAGGCCTGGCAATAGTTTGGACCAAGAATTTAGACTATCTGGCCCAAAAATCAGGCTGGCTGCATGTATACATTTGAATGCGGACAATTGACAATCTTCTTTTTTGTTAAGATCTTTTTTTACATACATGTGTGGTGGTCAACCTGATGATTTGCTTGCTGGCTTTGATTTTTGGGCCAAATCATCTAGACAGCAGTGTGCACCAAATGCACAGCTCTTATGTTCTCAGGTAGAGGCACATAATCTAGTGACTAACTTCATTTTCTAGCTTCACAGTGTGGGAAGGCTTGTCCACATTGATTTCGGATTTCTTTTGGGGACATCACCCGCCAATAACATGGGCATTGAACGTGCACACTTTAAGCTTAGTCGCGGCATGACTAAATTGCTTGATCCATCTGGAGTGATGAAAAGCGACACCTGGATCCAATTTGTTAGGTAAGTCTCTGTCTTCTTTATTGAATGGTTTTGATCACATAAATTGATGCAACCAGTAAAGCTGGGCTGATCGGGTTGTGAATTTGTATATCCGAGTCAGAAAAATGGTGCCAAAGTTTTTTTTTTTTTTGGGGGGGGGGGGGAGGACAGAAGTAAAGAGATGTGCAGAGGGAATACCCATAAAGGAGAAAAGAAAAGAATATCAAGATTGCAACGGTGATCCCAAAAAAATCCACTAGTTCTAAAAATAGTAATCACCCCCCCACTTTCTTCCATCAAAAGAACCAAGAAAACCTACAAATCTGTTTTGTACATGTGCGCATGTGTTTGTGTGTGTGTGTGTGTGTGTGTGTGTGTGTGTTTTCAGAATAGCATAACAATGAGTCTATAGACTTGACATTGTAAAGAAATCTATAATCTAAAGGAAATTCCAAAATGCCCTTATGGATTAATTCTAATCTGCCCAATGTGTAAGGGTATTTTGGTCAATTCAATTATTAAAAACAATGTAAGAATCAATTGGTCAAGGATAGTATTTAACAAAACTTCATTGTATTTATTTATTTATTTTTAAATGGTTGTGTTGTATTTATTATTAGAAATATTAAAAATAAATTAAACCTCTTTTTTTTTTCTTTTCTAAAATGACTATCAAATCAGAATTTCCATTGGTATTATTTATTTACATATAAGGTTGTGAACTTAATGAAGCCTAAGTGGGCATGTGTGCATGTGCACAGTAGTGCATCTCAAAGTTACCTAAACTGTCCAATGCAAAATGTCTTCTGTTCTAAATCCCATGATCCAGACAATGGATCATTTACAATCTGGATTGCTATTTTGACTGGCCCAATGGTTTACATTATTATTGTTGATTAGGTTGTATTAGACATTTAAATTTAGAATGTAGTGATTTGTTGGTGTAATATCAGGCATGTGTAAAATATAATACCAGGCATCCGGGATTTATAATAATACCATTCATCATTTCATATATAAAATTCACATATAACTATATCATGTGTACTTAGTAGTATGTATTGGAGCGACCCACGTGATCCTAACCCTAGCATACCATGTATTGGATGAAGTAGCGTACCGTGTATCAGTTCCCGTGCCACATACCGGAATGACCCATGGTCTGGGTAATCTTTGTGCATCTGCACGTATTTTTAAGACTTCATTTTGATAAAAGAAGATTGGACGAAGTCTGATTTCTTATTCGCTGATTCGTCGTGGTTCCAATTTATCTATCCTTTTTTTTTTAATCGTCCTCTAGTAACTAAACCAAATGAGCCACAATTCTTTGGTCACCATTTTCTCAAAAAAAAAAGAAGAAGAAGAAGAAGTTTTACTTTGTATAGGGCTTAAAATTTCAGTAGACATTGAATAGAGGAATCATAGAATCTTTTTCCATTAACAAGTGTATAGTCTTGATGCACCGTTGTCAAGCTGACTGATTGGCATGCTACTGAGGCTTTGGAAGTGGGAGTACTTCCTGACTAGTTATTTTTTTTTCGGAAAGGCGGTTTATCCTGTGACTGATGGTTCTGATCAACAAAATACGAATTGAAATTCTCATTGTACGCTTTGAATGTAAACCTTGGGTCAAATTAAATATTTGAGGATTGGCTCTCCATGACAGATGGCTTCCTACAGATTTTCCTGCAAACAAATTCAAATAGAAAAAAAGTGGGACCTATAGTTCTGTGATCTAGATCAGTGATCTGATAGGCCCCTCAATGGATGGGGATGTGCTAGAGGAGATCCTATCCCTTGGATTTGTGGACTAGGAATAGATAGTTAAGTAAACATCCAGCAATGGTCAAGAGAAATGGCAAAAGACTGGATGTCTAGGATATACCAATCTGGAAGATTTTCAGGGCATCCCCCATCTATGGTGGGCTCATATGATCAGCATCTGTATCACTGAACCATGCATCCAACTTGGACTTGGGACATGTCCTGTGCATCAAGATCCTGTACTTAACTGTTAAAATTTCTTATTATGCTGAGCTGTCAGAAGACTCAGAACCAGGAAGTGTTTTCTCTATATTTTGCCCCTATTTGGTTGCGACCTAAAAATGATTTCATCTCATTTTAGTTAAAGAGTAATTTTGCTATTGAAGATTTTGATAAGGATTAAAGATGATCTCTATAACCCATGATTTATGAACTGCACTAGCCTGACTTGTGCCAGCTGAGCGCTATGTGGGACAAACTTGCATCAAATCCACCCTGTCCATTAGGTATGCAGCTACATATTCACTATGGATCCTAAATATCTGTCCAGTTCAATACTTAGGTGGGCTAGACCAAGGGAACAACATAAAATCACGACTAAAACCTCTAAATTCACATGGTGTGACCATTGTTCAGATTATCACCAATATTATCCGTATCTCCAGCTCAACGATACTGATAACACCGATAGCGATACCAATAACACTGGTAATCTTAGAAATTTCAGGTATCAACAATGTATCGCTAAGGATCGCCAATATTTTTCGATTTTGTAAATTACAGGCGTCGCTTGTATCGCTAGTATATCGATCTCGCTAATATTTTCAACTGTGTAAATTCCAGGTGTCACTTGTATCGCCAATGTATCAACGATATTTTTATAATATCCACTAATGCATCGATATTTTAAAAAATCACTTTATTAAAAAAAATCCATTTCAATTTTTTTATAGGTGCATGGTTGTATACAATGTTCAAATTGTCGACGATAATATCGATCATATCGCAATATTATGTTATCGCAACATGGGTGATATTAAGACCACAATCTTTTGTTTTCTTTCCCGTTTGTCAATGATTTCTTGGCAAAATAGTGTTGTCGATATTCTGAAATATCGACGGATGTTTGGATGGAAAGTTGGATGGTTGGATTGATAAATGGGATGGTTGGATTGATAAATGGGATGGTTGGATTGATTTCTTACAACACAGGCTTTTAGTTGGCCATTAAATGAAAACTTGTTATGCATGTTTTTTTTTTGCAACTTTTTTATTCCTGAATATTAAATGTGTATTTTAGCATCTCATGAGTTTCACTTAAAAATTCCACCATTTTCCCTCAAAAAGTTTCCCCTCATTTCCAGTTTTCGGCAATTATAATGGCGATGTCAATATTGTTTCTGTAACCCCTGCCAGAGAAACTTGTAGTGATACTGATACTTCGAACACTAGGTGTGTGACCCACACGAGTCTTCGAATGTCCTGATTTTTGGGAATCTGTTTCTCCTGGTGTAGCACGTCAGATGAGTGGATGGGATGAGAAATACACACCATGGTTTTTTGAACCCCTCACAATTTGGATGATTTTAATGGGGGGACTTCCCATCTTAATTGTTTCCATGTGTAGCCCACCCAGGCATTGAATTGGCCTGATTTTTATGCCCCTGTTCAAAAAAAGGGTTTGTCACCTGATGGACCAGGTGGATTCATCTACATGAAGTCATTCCAGCCATGTCAGTGAAAGCCACAACCCCATCTGCCTACAAAAATCACAAAATCCTTTCTCATAATTTCTCTAAACTATGATCTCTAATACATAACCACTGTTAACTAAAATGGCATGAAATCATTTCTAAGTGGGCCTATGGACAAGTAACTTAAAACCTTTTTAAAAAAAAAAAAATTCCTGAAAATGTGTAACTGAAATTTCTAAAGCTCTGCTGAATCAAACTCAGAAGTTTGAAAACCAAGTTCTATACTTGATATATATATATATATATATATATATATATATATATATATATATATATATATATATATATATATAAGAGAGAGAGAGAGAGCTGTGTAAGATCTTGATTGGTTTTCACTTTGCCTGCAACAACCAATGCAGCCTATGTGTAAAGGGATACCTTGCAGCCCGCCGGTACATGGACGAGATAATCAGCCCCGTGTTGCTAATGGTTGACAGCGGGCTCCCTTGCTTTAAGAGGGGCGACACTGTAAAAAATCTTCGCAAGCGGTTCCATCCTGAGATGAGCGAACGCCAGGCAGCAAAGTTCATGATCCGTGCATGCACTGAGGCCTACAACAACTGGACCACTGGTGCCTATGACGTAATGCAGAATTTGCAGAATTTGCAGCGCAGCATTACGAGATGATGTGCAGCCTATCGGATAAGAAGAAGCATGTACCAGTTCATCACACATCAGGACTGATTTTAATCCCACGAATCATGCAGGTGAATCTCTAGCCATGAGTTTTTTGGAAGATGGTTTTGTTTTAATTTCAGTTCTTTTGTTTGAGAATATGCAGTCGTGATTTTCTAAATGTTCGGCAGCAGTTATAATCCTTCCTCTTGAGATAAGGAAAGATGTACTGGTGGTATCTATCATATTACCTAACCAAATGAAAAGATGATTCCTCATCATCACAGCCAGTTGTATGGCTTTTGGTTCTTATACTCTCCTGTTTGATAAATTTTCATTGCTCAGTTGAAAATAAAAAATAAAAAATCGCAGTACGTCTATGATGCGATAACTCAAGCCCGGTGTAAAAAGCCCCCTACACATTAATCACCCCCCCGTGAAGAGTCCATGAGACCTCCCACTTTGAAATTACTTTATGCAGGACAATTAACCACTTGCTCTAAAAGCTCAAATTAATAAACCATGGCGAATTAATCTCTTTATCTCATAGCTTAGGCTCCACATCGCATGGGTTAGGACCTCGGCCGAACCCTCCTCATGAGCCCCACTTCACATGGATTCCGCTTCACAAGAATGGGGCCAGCATCCAGAGGCAACCCCACTCCAGCCCGGTGTGAAAATGCCCATGCATTACTTTTACTCACTTATCGCACTTATATGAAGTTCTACACTCTTATACACAGTTAGAATCACTTAGACGCAGTCAATTAAAGTTAGTTTACATGTTGCTCACTGATATACAAAGTTAATAATAATTATAATTTCAACTGTACGTTTGTTTTAAAAAATGTGGCCCACCTGATTATTGTACCAGAGTATTGAAATAGCGACTCCCCTCTAATCAATGGATTGGATCTCGTTTTCATGTTGCCAAGCAAGCATGTGGGCTGGAAATTGGATTGGTACTGAGTTACTCAGTACGCTCTTATCGTACTGAGTAAACTTTGTTGAGCCCACAGTGAATGTCCGTCCATCCAGTTTCCCAGCTAATTTAAGGATTTGAGACCAAAATTGAAACATATCCAAATCTGAAGTTGACCATACCACTGGAAACAGTGGGAATAATGATTTCCACCGTTGAAACCTTGCTAGGCCTCACAGTGATGTTTATTTGTCATCCAACCCTTTCGTAAGATTTTATTTTTTTTTTTATTTATTTTTTTTTTTTAATCACGGATGAAAGGTAAAACACAAATATAAAATATAACCTTGATCCAAAACTTTTGTGGCACTCAAGATTTTGTCAACGGTAGATGTTCAATTCACACTGTTTTGAGTTGAGTTTGGAACGCATAAGAGCATCTACATGGTTCAGTCGACCCAATGGATGGATTAGATTGTACGCACGTGTGCAACTTCAACAGACGTAGATGTGTAAATGGGCTCTCTTGCATAAGTGTGGCTTAAGAAACCTCATTTCTTTTATTAGAATAATTAATATAATATTAAACTATATACTTGACCCAACCCGAATCAAACTAGAAGGTACCCTCGGGTCTGGGTATCCAATCCATTGATTAGAGGGGAGTCGCTATTTCAATAAATGTGGCAGTCGTACTTTGAACATTTTGTATTATAATCTAAATGGGAAGTGGTAAGCAGTCTTTAAAAAAAAAAAAAAAAAAAGTGGTAAGCAGTCTAACTTCCAATAAATGTTTGCCAATCTAGGGTTGTGATTTTCTGATCAATTTGACTTTGAGAATGCCATCGAACATGGATTCCACCATTTGGATGGTTCAGATTTGGGATAATGCCATGCATTCCACCATTTGGATGGTTTGGATTTGAGATACATGCCATGCACTGAGGCTCCAGCACTCTATTTGTGGTATAATGGCCCTACAAAAAAATCTTATACTTGAGCTAATCAGACTAATTCGCTTGCTGCGGGTGACTCGAGAAGGCGATTCGTGGAACTGAGCTAGATTGGGTACCACTCATGAACTTAAGAGGTTAGGTTTAGGTATAATTCCCATGGGTAACCCACCGGAGTATAGTTGTACACAAGTCGAACCAAGTCGAGCTTAGGATAGCTCGGTTCAGCTCAGCCAGTAGCTAACCCTAGCTCGAACTCAGCTTGGCTCAGTCCTCAAGCTTGATTGGCCAGCTCGGCCCGGTTAGGTCAGCAGCTCGGGGCAGTTCGAGCCTATGCAACATTTTCTCAAACCCAAAGTGCACCTTCAATTTCCACCAAATGCAAAACAGTAACAACAGTTTACAGGTATTTCATCAAACACTCGGCGGGCAACATCAAAATCAAGATTCAAAGGCAATTTTATAATGTAAAGTCTTTTTTTTTAGTGATTTGTTTCGTAAACATTCCTTCCTCCCCACTAGCCGATCCCACGGAGGATGTATGCATCTGAAACAAAACTTTGTTGAGTCATTTCATCAAACATGACGAGTAGCATCAATATTAAAATAACCAATTCGGTCCGAGTCAATTCAAGTTGAGGTTTGATCCGAGTTGAGTCGAGCTTGGGCAAACTCGAACTCGGCTCGAAATTTTTTCGAGCTCCAAAAATCGGCCAGACTCTATCCGAATCCAATTTTGAGCCAAGGCTAGTCAAGCTTTTCCAAGTCAACCGAGCTCACCCGACTCTGTACAGCTCTACACCTGAGTGTTGAATCAGCCCATTAAAAGTCGTATTCATATCCCTCTCACAAACATTAGGCAAGGGCATGGTGTCGCTTGAATACGGGGCCATGTTTTAATGATCATAACCATTTATATGATGGGCCTCACGGTGGATGAGGGATGCCTGAAAAGAAATATACCAACACTTTGATCATTTAGCTCTTTTGATTTGAATATGGGCCATCTCCTGCAACCATTCTTTGTGGGCTGTCTATCCAATCTTTCAATCTTAAATATTGTTTTGGGTATCACCCATCCAAGCAGAGGGAAGCAAGAGTGTCATATCAAGATGAGATCAACATCAGTGAAGTAAACATTAAAGAACATAATCATCAAAGGTGAGTCAAAAATAAATAAAAAATGGAGAATTTCTTTGAGAGCATGCATCGAGTTGGTGAGAAAGGACATGGATCAAGGGCCTGAAAAAGAGGATGAGAAGAACTAAAAGGACATGGATCAAGGTGGTGAGAAAAGATACGAAGGCTTGTTCTCTTACAGAGTAAAGGACCTTTGAAACAAGATCTGCAAGAACAACCCCCAATAGCTAGAACAATGCTATGATGATGATGATGATGGTGGTGGTGGTGGCAGTGGCAGTGATGATACATGTAATTATTTTCTTTTAACAGCCAATAAATCATTCATAAGACCTTCAAGAGATTATCATGATAAGGCTAGTTTTGAATTTTTCCAGTCATCATTAATTACGGTGGACGATTTGACTTTTCAATCATCCGTGGATATTTTACTGAAGAATTGTAGCTGCGGCCATAATCATGAACAACAAACTGCCAAAACACCCACCAAAATTTTTTTTTTTTTTAAAAAAAAAAACAAAAACAAAAACAGAAAAGATGAAAGGTAGATACTAACACATTGAGGCTTACAAACTTACAGTAGTTATACGAAGCTGAGAGTCTGAATGGGCAGTTCATGAACAGCTTTAAAGACAACCAAAACGGCCGCAGAAGTTGATGTAGGGCTTTCAACTGCTCTTCCAAAACATGGGTGAATCGGCATGGCAGCCAACAGATCATCCTTTCTTTTCATAGTTCTTCAGAACTCAATGAATATTGAAATCTGCCCAAACATCTAATACTTCTCCAAACTAGCTCCGGCCCGCAGCTGATGACAGCACTCATCAGTAAAAACAAGCTCAGATCCAGCCCCTTGTGTCTTTTGTGTAATTGAGAAACAAAACGGCGACAAGGTCAAAGACTCCACTCTACAGACCCAAGTTAATTTAGGACATGAGGTATTTTGTCACAGAGGCCCGCTCGCAGATGTGGGGTTCAGTGATGAGCTCACACAATCCAACCCATCCATGAGATGGGTCATCTCAGAACACCTCCAGAGCCAAAAAATCAGACCGATCCAAAACTCAGATGGGCCACAACACAGGGAACATATTGAGAAGGAAAACCCATAGTTGATTAACATGGGGTGCTCACCGTGTTGTGTATATATATAATCAAGATTGTTCAGACCCTTCATCCTGTTCAGACGAAAGATTATTCCAAAATTCAAACTTGTTCACTACTCAGGTGGGGACCCTGTGTAATTCAAGGGTGGGGCATTCCTTCACAGCTCATTCCCACCAACATTATTTTTCGGATCAGGCAGAGTTTTGGGCGGTGGGGGTTTTCAGAGATGACACATCTGAAAGACCGGTTGGATGGTGAGAATACATCACGTGGACCCCACAGGTACCAGTACCACTGGAACTGCAACTCTGTTTTGTTGGGTTCTTCTCCTGACACAACCAAAGAAAACCATGCCAATACCCATTGAGAAATCTACTGTTATCTTCAAGATCACCGAACAAGCCATGCCAACCACCACAAAACTGAAAAAGAGGTGGGATCTTGGCTTCCAACACTACAAAACAGGCTATCTTTTTCTCCCGTACTTCGTTGCAAAATCAGAGAGCAGAAGATTTTGTCTAAATGCCTGATACTTCTCTACGCTGGTTCCCGCCCACTGCTGGCAGAAGGATTCATCGGTTGGAACGAGGGAGCTCAGAGGGAATGGCCCTTTTGGAGCTTTCTTTAAGGAAACCAAGAATCTGTGACGAGGCCGGATTCTCTGGTCTAGAGACAAGCTCAAATACATGGGGTATTTTGTCAAGGAATGCACCTCGTTGTGGAGTTCATTGATCAAGTATAGATACTTGGGCTTTAGATTCTCCTCCAACGACAGCGACAATACCTGTAGATAAATTGTGGTTATCTTCCAATACAACAGAATAAATAATGTTAACAATCCAAGGGGTATGCTTCAGTGCCGGACATAAGTGCGCCCACATGATGTATTCACTACATCTGACCCGTAGGAGATTCATTTCACATTATCCAAAAACCAGCCCAAATGGAAACTCAGGTGGGTCACATAACAAGGGATAGACTCAGAGGGGTTGCCAACCCTTGATTTGCATGGAGGGCCTGACATGTTTATACAGAATCCAGCATCGTCCAGCCCCTTTATCTGCCATGGATGAAGGGTCGGAACAAAAACCAGGCTGTTCTGTGACTCAAGTGTGCCCCAGTGAGAATCAAGGGTGGGTGTCTCCTCCCACCTTGTTCCTGTCCTGTGGCCCACCATAGTTTTGGTCCTTTTGGATCGAATGATTTTTAGTCCCTGAAGGTAACATGAGGGGACAAATCCAATGGACGGGTTGGATGTGATACATACACCATGTGGGCTGCACTTTTGCCTGGAACCATCATAATCCATGTGAGGGCACCTAAATCCCAATCCTTGAGATTTCATTTTTCAAGATAAATATATGGGTAAGGGCACCTAAATGCCTATAGAGGCATTTCCCCTAGTTTTTCGTGATAAAAATCAAGATAAGGGCAATTAAGTGCCTATCATGAGACATTTTGCGCATTTTTCAATGTAAAAATCTTGGAAGGGAACAATAATGCATATTCTCGAGACATTTTGCGCGCTTTCCAAGCCAGAAATCCATGTAAATGCACAAAAAAAGCGCATTCATGAGGCAGTTTACCCACATTTTAAGCTAAAAATTCAGGTAAGGGCACCTGATGCCTATCATTGAGGCATTTGGCCCTTCCCTTCAAGTTAAAAATCATGTTAAGGGCATGCCACAATGCCGATCCTTTAGGCATTTTTCTCAGCTTTCATGTTAAAAATATCATTAAGTGCACTTAAATGACAATCCTTCGGGAATTTTGGGCACTTTTTAAGTGGTTAAAAAAAAAAAAAACTATATATGAGCACCAAAATGCCTATCCTAGACCCTCTATTGTCTCTTTCCAAGTGAAATATTCTGGTGAATGACCTAAATGCCTATCCTCGAATCATTTTGGCCACTGTTTAGGTTTGTTTAGGTTAAAAATATGCAACAAAGCACCTAAATGCTTACCATGAGGCATTTTGCACACTTTTAACACTAAAAATCCAAGTGCACCTAAATGCCTATCCTAGACATATTTTCTCTACTTATCAAATTAAAAATCCATGAGAGGGCACCTAAATATCAACCCTTTAGGCACTTTCCCACTTTCAAGTTGAAAATATAGGGAAGGCACCTAAACGTCCATCCTTTAGGCATTTTTGTAGAGTTTTCAAGTTAAAAATCTCATTAAGGGCGCTCAAAAGACTATACTTGAAGCTTTTTGGGCAATTCCAAGTAAAGCATCTCGGTGTGGGCACCAAAATGCCTATACTAAACCCATTTTGCCCTCATTCAAAATTAAATATCCTGGTGAGTGACCTAAATGCCTGTGTTTGAGTCATTGTGGCCACTTATTTAGTTAAAAATATGCAAAAGTCCATCTAATTGTCTACCCTAAAGGCGTTTCGCCCACTCTTAAAGCTAAAAATCCAAGTAAGTGCACCTAAATGCCTATACTAGAGGCATTTTGCCTACTTCTCGAGTTAAAAATCCATGTGAAGGCACCTAAATGCCAATCCTTCAGGCATTTTCCCACTTTCAAGTTAAAAATATAGGGACTGCACCTAAATGCTTATCCTTAACATATTGTGTGTTGGGGTTGTGCCCTGGAAAACCAATGTTTATACTCTAAAGACATCACTTATTAATGAGACATTTCTTCGTTAGTCATATTAATGTGTGTGGAACATCATAATCATACAATGAATCAGTAAAAGAGAGGGACTCCTCTCATTGTCCTTGGAAACTGGAGATTAGACACAATAGCAATTGTCCAAGGGAGAGTTGTGGGCGATAGATCTCAGTACTATATTTGTCCATGACCATTTAGCAAGTTGTAAGACAAACCGGTGGTTGTGGGCCATGGATCTCAATGCTATATTTGTTCATGACCATTTAGCAGCTTACAAGACAAACCGGTGGTTATGCTTGTTTTTTTTATCATCCTATGTGATGAGACTGATAAGGAGTCAAGATGGAAGGTTTCCACCATTGAGCACGATGACAAGTCGTTGTGCCTTTACCTTACTCCACATAAGAGTGTAAGTGTGTCATGGATATATGCTTTTGGTATTAAACTTTTTAGACACTTAGACCAGGAGGCCCATTAATGCAGGGGCATTTTAACACCGGGCTCGAGTGGGGTGGCCTGTGGGATGCAGGGGCGGGTGGCCCGCATAACCCATGGATTTGGGGCCTGGGCTATGAGATAAAGGGATTAATTCGTCATGCTCTATCAGTTCGAGATTTTAGAGCAAGTGGTTAATTGTCCTGCATCAAATTAGTATCAAAGCGGGAGGTCTCGTGCTCGAGACTCCTCACCGAGGGTGATTAATGCGGGGGCATTTTCACGCCGGGCTCGAGTAGGGTGGCCTGTGGGATGCAGGGGCACACTCGGGGTGGGTGGCCCACATAACCCATGGATTTTAGAGCAAGTGGTTAATTGTCCTACATCACCCATCATACTTAGACTAGATTGACTTGTGGATGTACTAGTTTGACTAATTCCTAGACCTGAGGACGTATGAGTTCAAGGTCTTAATGACAAGTGCTTTGGCTCACTTTACGTGGTCATCTTACGGCCAACAAAAGTGAGTGTGACTAGGTGCAAACATCAAGGCCTAGTTGTGAACTTAACATTATACAACAAGGGATCCCCTTAGTTGTGATGTAGAACAAGGAACAAGGAGTAAAGGACTTCATAGACGATCTAGATCGAAAGGAGGGTCGAGAAATTTGATCTAAGGTAAAAATAGTCTGGTGCACACTATGGGTTCCAATGGATAAAACTTTCGCTCCGATCTATAATTTTCACCTAAAACATATTGTTGGAAAGGTCTTTAGAGCTCTACAGGGTAGTAACTGATTTTGTGTCAATATATTTATTTTGGGATTTTTATTCGAATTCTAGGATCCTTAGTGTTTATACTATTTTCAACAAATTTTTATTTTTGAAATTTTGTTTGGTCTAATTGCATTAGGGTTTTGGGCCTATGTTGCCTATTTAAAGACATTGTATGTGCTTTGTAAAGACATTTTATTTAATAAAATATCTGCTTTTAATTTGCGGAAATGGGGATTCTCGTCTTGTGGATTCAAGGATACTTGTTAAGGAAGAAGATGTTGATCTCTTTCCTTTTCTCTACACACCGATACGCTATTTGGTATCAGAGTGAAGTTTTTCTTCGGACCAATAGCTTCCATCTACAGAATGGGCAGCCACAACATTGTGAACCGCAATCGGGGGGGACAATCGTTAAGAGCCAAAATCAAAACCCTCCAACCAAAAACCAACAAGAGACGCAGGAGATGAAGGCAATGATCGCTCAATTGACTATGGCCTTGATAGGCAATTAGATTGGTTTGCAGCTAATGAAGGGGCGGTCAACCACTTTGTCGTCCCATTGTCCAACACATGCACCAAATCGTAGACTACAACCACATGCTGATAATTATAGTGATGAAGAAGTAGACAAGGCATTAGGCAAGATCGGGACCATCTGCTTAAGGTCGATTTCCCTCCCTTCAACAACCAACTTTATATCAAAGACTCCTTCAAGTGGCTCGCTTGAGGTAGATCGGTTCTTAGATTATACGGAGATCCCTGAGGAGAAAAAGGTAAAGTTTGTGGCCAATAAGCTTAAGGGCACAGCTTCGGCACAGTAGAAACAATTTCAACTCTCACGAATGAGGCAATTGAAAGCATTGGTACAAACCTGACATAGGATGAAGCAATTAATGCGAGCACGATTGCTACTAGCAGACTATGACCAACTATTATTCCAAGTGAGCAATATGGTGAAAGATTATGCGGAGTAGTTTTATAGCTTATCCTCACGTGATGACTTGGCGAAGACCAACTCACGGCAGGTAACAAGGTTCACAGTCATATTGTGCTTGGAAATATAAGATCGAGTTATGATGCAACCCATCTATACCCTTAACGACACGATCGCGATGGTGACCAGAGTGGAGATGCAACTGAATCGGTCAACTTTGAGAAGCCAACTGGGAGGTAGTACTACTATTGTCGAACCATGGGCCACAATGCAAGCTCGAGACAAGGCTCCTACCTAGGAACTTTCCCAACCGCCCATTGTGGTGAATCAAAATCCAGGGAGTGGGCGAGCTAACAGTAGGGGGACCTTCCAACTCCAAGGTTGCACTTGAGACCTTATGCTCAACCCGCCCTGGAAGTGTTATAAATGTAGCCTACCCAGTCATCAGTCAAATCAGTGTCCTGATACACGGACGACTAATTTGACCACTAATTCGTGGGAGGATGAAGATTTCCCATCAAAACCTGAAGAAAAAGAATGAGATAAAGATGTGCGACACAAAGATATCGATGACAAGTGGACACACGAAGATCAAGGGCAGTGTCTTGTTGTGAGAAAATTATTGTACACCTCAAAACAAGATCCAAAGTTGCAGCGACACAACATCTTCAAGACTCGATGTACAATCAATGGAATGGTTTGTGATGTGATCATAGGTAGAGGTGGCAATGAGAACATCGTGTCCAAGACCATGGTGGACAAAGAGGTCGACAAAACCAAGGTAGCTCAAATATGCCAAATTTCATTTTTCGTTGGCAGATATTACAAGGATGAACTGAAGTAGTTTGTGACATGGTAGATATGGAAGGCTCTTATCTATTACTGGACAAACTATGACAGTATAATGTGGACTTTACTCATAGAGGCAAGGACAATGTTTGCATCTTCAAAGATGGTAGAAATATCACCCTTGCCCCTTGTGAAAGGGAAGAACCAGCCTAAAGTTACCCAAGTGAAGGGGCATTCATTCCTGCTTATGAAGGATTTCAAAAAAGAGTCCAAGGAAATGGGAGAGAGGCATAACTTGGTCATGAAGGGTGAAGGAGGAGGGAGGAGGATGAGTCTAATGTGATGTGATGTGATCCCAGGAAGATGAGGGAATTCGAGGTGATTATCCTAGAAGCTCTCACTGATGGATTTCCCCCTATGAGGGACATCCAACATCATATTAACCTTGTTTTTAGTTGCCAGATTGCCCAATTTACGACAATACTCAATGATGAACCTTATGCCTATTTTGAAGAAAATACCTATTATGGGGGAACATCATAATTTTTTCTTTTTTCTGCGCATCGCTACACTATTTTTTTTGTCCACTTTTCAAGTGAAAGACCTCACTAAGAGCACTTAGATGATTATCCTTAATGCATTTTGTGCATGTTTGAACTTATAAATCTTGGTATGGCCACCTAAATGCCTATTTTAGAGGCATATTGCCGTCATTAAGTTAAAAATCCTAGTGAATGCACCTAGATGCATATCAAGGCATTTTGGCCACTTTTTAGGTTAACAATATAGGAAAAGGCACCTAAATGCCTATCCTTGAGGCATTTTACCCACTTTTCTACTTGAAAATCAAGGTAAGTGGAGGATGGCTTGCTCTGCAATCTCCTGTTTGTCCTCCATGCAGACCCCATTCATGGTAATGCTAAAGATGGCTTAAGCTCTCAAGCGTGCATGTTGGCGATACTATGGGAATATCTGGTGTTCTTATCATCCTCAGATATCCATCTAGCTCTAGATTTCAGCTTCCAAGAAGTTTCATCTTCCAGCGCCCTGGCCAAAATAGTTTGGATGATTTGAATGCGCCTACCCAAGGATTCAGAAGACTGGATCAAACCGCGTGGTATTCAAAATCGGTTACGTAATGGCCGTTACGTGAATCGTCATAATCAAGTTGCATATTTACGAACTCGAAACGCTTCAATAAAAACGTGTCGTAACGGCCCAGGAAGAACATTTTTCAAAAAATAAAAACGGTCGTAATGGCGTTACGATCTCATAACGGAGGCTCTGTTTATTGAAGAAGATTTCAACAGCTTAGAGGCTGATCTTCTAGAGGCTCTGGCTAAAGAAGAGGTGAAATTGGCTATCGAGTCTTTGGGGGGCGACAAATCCTCTGGCCCTGATGGCTTCCCTATTGTGTTCTTCCAAACATTATGGGAAGTCATCCGCCAAGATGTCATGGATTTTATGCATGAATTCCACAACAAGGGAAGGCTATCCAAAGGGATTGGTGCATCCTTCATAGCGTTTATCCCCAAGGTGGCAGGAGCGAGCTCTTTCTCTGAATTCAGACCTATTAGCTTGATCGGGGGACCATACAAGATTCTAGCCAAAGTTATGTCCTATCGATTATCGAAAGTGATGGGGAAGCTTATATCGAACAACCAGAGCGCAATCATCCGGGGCAGACAGATAGTAGATTGTGCCCTCATCGCCAACGAATGCCTTCACTCGTGCCACAAATCCGGAGCGAAGTGTATTTTCTGCAAACTGGACATTGAAAAGGCCTATGATCACGTCGATTAGGGCTTTCTCCAATACATGCTCACCCGTATGAGATTTGGCAAGAGGTGGAGAAGGTGGATTGGAGTGTGCGTAGGCTCGACCCATTTATCAGTTCTTCTCAACGGCACCCCAAAAGGCTTCTTCAACAGTACCAAAGGTCTACGTCAAGGAGACCCTCTTTCCCCTCTCCTTTTCCTTGTGGTCGATGAGGCCCTCTCCCAAATGCTTCTCAAAGGCCAGGATGAAGGTGTTCTCAGAGGGATCGCGATGCCAAGGGTGTCCCCTCCTATCGCCCATATCCAGTTCGCTGATGATACCCTTATCCTATCCGAGGCTTCCCCGGTATTCATCAACAATCTGTGCACTACGTTACGCTGCTTCGAGGTAGTGTCAAGCCTGAGAATCAACCTGGCGAAGTCAAAACTATTCGGCGTTAATCAGTCGGAAGCCAAAATATCCAGATTTGTAGACTCCCTCGGCTGCCCTTCTACCTCATTCCCTTCCTCTTTCGTGGGGCTTCCTCTCGTCATCGGCCCTCCCCCGAAATCGATGTGGGATAAGATAGTTGACAAATTCCAGAAGTACCTCACTAGGTGGAAGTGCCGATATTTATCGCTGGGAGGTCGTCTAACTCTCATCAAGGCAGCCCTCTCCAACCTCCCCATATACTACATGTCCCTGTTCAGATGCCCCTCATCCGTGCTCCTGTCCATCGACAAACTCATACGCGACTTCTTGTGGTGCGAGAAGGATAATCAGAAGAAGCTTCACCTCCTAGATTGGCAAGAGGTTTGCAAACACTTCCAGGAGGGCGGAGCTATTATCAAAAATCTGAAAATAATGAATCAGGCTCTCCTCAGCAAGTGGATCTAGAGATTGGGAACTGAGGGTGGTGCTCTCTAGAATACAGTCATCAAAGGTAAATATGGTGCTTCCCCAGGTGGATAGTGGACAAAAGATTCCTCAGTTTACAGGGCTTCTTTCCTATGGAAGGGGATTCTTCAGTCAAAACAGGTTGTGCTCAACCGTATTAGCTGTGAGTTAGGCAATGAAGCTTCCATTCGCTTTTGAAAGTCCACTTCCCGAACATTTACCGTCTCGCTCCAGACAAGAACACCCCTATCGCTAGTTGTTTCGTAGTTTCCGCTGCGAACATTGTGTGGGACGTGAAGTGTACCAGAAATCTTCATGACTGGGAGTTATCCGAATTTGTGGACCTTCTCGACTGCATCTCAAAACCTTTGCCCAATCAGGCCTCTCCAGATAGACTCATCTAGACTCGAGACAAATCCAGTGTGTTCACAATCAGATCATTCTACTCCCAACTCGTCCCTATTCTCAATCCAGCGGCTATTTGTTTTGGCTGGCTGGCTGGCAAGATTAGAATTCTCACGGTTGATAATCTAAGAAAGAGGGGTATGCAACTCGTCAACGTCTGTCTATGCTGCATGAAAGAAGAAGAAACGATGGATCACCTCCTGGTTCATTGCTCGTTTATTGCCCAGGTTTGGGCTGAATTCTCCATGCGTTTCAAAATCAGCTGGTGTATCTCGGATTCTTCTTGTAACCTGTTGTCGCTTTGGCACGATTCAAGCTAGGTAAAAACAGGCGTATTTGGAGATTGGTGATCCTTGCCATTTGGTGGTCAGTCTGGGAGGAAAGAAATAACAGATGCTTTAACGATAAGTCTTCATCGGTTAAAGTTGTGTGCTCCAGGGCCAAAAATCTGATTTTCGAATGGGTGGTTAATGTAAATGGTCTGAAAGATTATGACCTTATATTTCTAGGTAACTAGTGTTTTCTGCTATCTTAGCAGATCTTGTCCTTTTACTGTTCCTCTTTTATATATATATATATATATATATATATATATATATATATATATATATATATATATATATATATATATATATATATATACTGAAACGCTCACATTTTCGTGCACGTAATATGTACGAACTTTTTAGAACCCACCATACGTGATTTGGATCCAAAATCTGACTGTTCATGTGAGTAAGACCTCATTCAAGTTTTACATTGATCTAAAACTTTGATGGGCCATGAAAAATGAAAACAGCTTATCCTTGATTTGCGTTTCTTTTGTTTGGGCCCACCGAATTTTAGATCGGGGTGAAAATTTGCCACACCGAGGTTTCATGAGATTCCGCATCACATGGACCGTTCAGATTGCACACCCATGGCACGTGTGTAGCAAAGGTGCGCACGTGCGTAGGTGCGCAGGGGAGCATGACTCCATATATATATATATATATATATATATATATATATATATATATATATATATATATATCCCATTATCCTTGAAAAAAAAAAATCAAGATAAGTGCACCTAAGTGCCTATCCTTGAGGTATCTTGGTCACTTTTCAAGTAAAAAAACTTAGTAAGGGCACCACAATGCCTATACTTGAGGCATTTTGCCATTTACTAAGCAAAAATCCAAGCAAGGACACTTATAATGGAAAGACATTGAAATCCATCTAAATTCAATGGGATGTATGCCTATCCGTGAGGGATTTTCCCAACTATCAAGTTAAAAAATCCACATACGGGTACCTAAATGCCTATCCTTGAGGTACTTTACCCACTTTTCAAATTAAAAATCTAAATAAAAGCACCTGAATTTTTATCTCTAAGGAATTTTTATTATTTTTAAGATGATGCACTTTTATTAGGGTCAACGGCCAACTTAAATGCCTATCGTTGAGGCATTTTTCCTACTTTTCAAGCTAAAAACAAAGTAAGAATACCTAAATGCTCATCATTAAGGCATTATGCCCACTTTTCAAGTTAAAATCTCAGTAAGGCCACCTAAATGCTTATCCTTGAGGCATTTTGTGGTGAAGGCACCTGAATGCCTATCTCATTTTCCAGTATATATAAAGAATTTAAATTAAAAAAAAAAAAAAAAAAAAAAAAAACGCTCATTATATCCTGTGGGCCAGAGTTTCCATTATTACGTTTCATTACAGTCATAACCATTATATAATGGTAACACCACTCAATTGTTACAGGATCATAGCATGGTTTCTAAACCTTTGAAAATGCACTCTGGAGTCTAGTTCAAGTGAGAAAATAGGATAGCAGAAATTTGACAAAAATAGGAGGAATTCATAAACTCACCTGAGTGAGGCTTGTCAATACTTTCAAGATATCGGAATTGCGCATCCCTATGCTCCTTAGGAAATTGATCCTTGGGAGTATTCCATCCTCAATGCTGTAATGTAGAAGCTGGGGATGTTTCGCGACCATCTTCACTATGTTATCTCTAGGTGCCCCCAATTCCTCTGAAAGAAAGCAGAAGCGAGTGGTCCATGAATTGTCAATCCGCTGAACCAGAATCTGAGGGCTCAACTGCACAACTTTGCACACATCGCTTCTTTTAATACCGACTTCTTCAACCAAATACCTGATTGTGGGCTTCAAAGAATGCTCCACACTATAAGAAAATAGTGACGGAGTAGCAGTAATTATCTGCCCTATTCGGGAATCTGGGATGCCTAAACTCGTTAGAAATGCAACGTGAGACTTCAGATTGTTTTCCACGGTGTACTCTAGAATTTGTGGCTGCCTCAGAAGTATCTTTCTGATGTCTCTATGTTTGACGCCAACACTCAGCAAGAACTCCAATCTCTCCTGGGCAGACGCCACGTTTATCTGAAGGCAAGGCATGTGCCTCTCATAGATTTGGATGAAATGAGATTCCTTCAGTCCAAAAGTGCTCAAGTAATCAATAAGAGGAAACCATTTCTCATCGAAATCTAAATCTTCTGATAGTTGGCAGAACCTGCTCTCCATAGAGCCTCCATTCTTCACCTGCAACAAACAGAAAAATGTGAAGCACGGATACCCAAAAATATTAACAGAGGGAGCCAATCTTAGGCTGCATATGGTCCCAATTCTTGTGGGCGGATTCTTTTAAGGCGTGTTTGGATACATGGAATCCAAGGCAACAAAAAAAAAAAAAAAAAAAAAAACAATAATTATCCAATTATGATCTCCATAAGAACTATCAAAAAATGGATGGATTCCAATTTTGAGTTATTGTTTGGGTAGCAAGTGGAAATTGCATGTTCCTCTCACAAGACTCACCTAGGTTCTTGTGCCAAGATTCCAAACAATGGAAAAGCATAATAATTGCTTGGTGGAATCCACCCTCTCCTTTGCTATCCAAACAACACGAATCGTCAAACCAAAGGAAAACCTTTTCCCTCTTCGCTGTTTGGCATGGAATCCATGGTTTCCAAACATGTACTTACTAGAAAATCAATATTGGTAATGTTTCAGGTCAAACATTGTGGAAATTGATTTGGGACAGAAAATGTTAACGGGATCCTGCATTACATGGTTACCGAAATCATCACTGCCCAAAAACCCCCACTTAGAACATCCAAATGCACTCTACATCTCTAGAGTGCATTTTCTAGATACCTTTCCTCTGCCATCCATATCGTCGGAGTGCATTTTCCCTGATCTGTTTGTAGCAAGATAAACATCTTGAGAATTTCTAGAGTTCTTCCCATGTTTTAAACCCAGAGAACTGTGTGTGCTAAGACCTCGCGCAGTTTTTGATGGTTTTCCCTTGCGCAGTCCCTTGTTTGGTAGTCTCTGAGTACCTGCATTAAAAGTAGGATTACCTTGTTTTTATTGAACCTTCTTGAAAACATTTCATAAATGCTTCGAGGAATACCTTGTTTTATAGGAGTTTCATTCTCTGACAGAAAGTTTAATCGCTTTTGGTTAGGACGTAGATCACCATTTAATTCTTTCATTTCTGCAGATTCATCCTGAGAATAATGAATATGATCAAACAAACTATCGCACTGACCAAAAAGGGCGATGTTTTCTACATGCTATGACACTAGAGATCAATTTGCAAAATTGAAGTGCCAAAAAGTTTTCACATGCGACAGCCATTTTAGACCAAAAAAAGGACAAACAATAAACTGAATTGCGATGATAGCATGCTAAAATGCAACGTTTTAAAACCTGGACCAAACATTTCTGTGGGCAGGTTGTTATAAACTAATCCAAACTCTGGATGAATAGAATGCCAACCCAAATTGAGGGATCCTAGCTATAGAATATTCACCTTTTCAGCTGAACACGAACCCTTGCTGTATTTTCTTCCTCAACGCGTGCGCTCCCACACACGCACACAAATATGGGCATGCATGCATGCAGACGAAGCAACAGGACCAAGCTATTGTTACACACACACAGAGACAGAGTACCAGGACCGAGCTATTGTGGGCCCACATTGTATGTGCATGACCTGCCCAATGGAGGTTAACCCAGCACAAAAATCAGGGTACTTTATAGTTGCACAGAGTGGTAACAGATTCGGCTGTGGGAGCAGTAAGGCGCTGGGAAGCAGGAGCGGGAACGCGACTCGAAACAAGAGCGAAACCTGATTGAAAGGATCTTGCAACTAAGGGCCAATTGAATAATCATGAGGACCACAGCACAGAAAACAATGTACGACCACCCAAAAACCTCCAAATTCGAACAGTGAGGACCATTTGATACCCATCAAACAAAGTCACCCACCATGTTGAAGGGGCACCCTAAAAATCAGGTCAATCCAATCATCAGGTGGGCCCCACCGCTTGAGCTTAGAGGTATTGGCCAAATTCAAATCGTTTTCTATGGTGTGGGCCCCACCACTTGAATTCGGAGGCTTTATAGGATTGCGCGTTGTTGTCGACGGTGTGGCCCACCTGATGGTTGGATCGGCCAGAATTTAGGCAATCGACCATCGTGATGGGGCAAACCAGTTGGACGGATTCGATGTCATACACACACCACAAGGGTCCCACAATAGCAGCATTACCATGTTACTTCATCCCAAACAGTACGCCGAGCCAGCAAAATAAGACAAAGTATAGTTTAGAACAATAGAAGCATAAACCCTAAACCCTAAAGTTGATTACAACATGGAATCCGACAAAACCGCAGTCTCCAAGAATTAAAACCCGAATCGAATTCCCAAAACACAAAAATCTAGAAACGGAAATGCTGCAGAAAGAGAGAAAGCGGAACTCACATCCGAAGACAGAGATTCATCCTCTTTCTCATCTGCATCATCCTCGTCCTGTTCTTCGTCTTCGTCGTACGGAGAGAGCTGCTGCCCGTACCGGGATCTTCGATTCGGTTTGAGAATTTTAGGGTTTGAATGCGTCGAAAAAACAACGAAATCTCTGCTGCTGCCTCTGATGGTTTTGTAGAAAGCGTCGGCGTTGAAATGTGAATGAGAAGAAGGAAAGAGAAAGAGACGATTTGAATTGAGATATAGCGAGAGAATCGCCATTCAAGAGAGAGGAGGAGGGAGAGAGTTCAAAAAAACTAGATGGACGGTTCTGATTGGAAGATCGAGACCTTTGATTAAGATATCAGCCCCTGGAAAGCAAAGGACCCTCAATGGACGGTCCTGATTGGAAGATGAACGGTCCTGATTGGAATATCAGTGGCTGGAAATTTCTGCTTTTATCTGCATTTTCTCCTCTCTCCAGAACGAGAATTGAAAGATGAAGCCGTTGTAATTGCAGAAATGTGAAAAATATCTTCCCGTATTTAAGAATTTCTCGCGCGGTTTTGCCTTGTACTGAAAACCCTCAGTCTTATCCACATCTGCGGCCTGGCCCACCCAATAGCGATCATGACCGTTGATAGGTATCTACTGAAATTGAAGGCCGTGATTAGTTCTAACCCGAGATTCAGTAGAGCCGGTGTCGAAAATGAATATGGTAAACCCTCTATCTCGCAACACGTGGGAGGTTGTGTGTCGTATGTGGGTGGAATTTCCTGCCAAAGCCTTTCGCATGAATTTCCTGCACATGGATGCGAGGTGGGCCCCAAAAAGATTTTTTTGAGAAATCTACCCCGTCCATCCGTTTTTTAAGATCATTTTAGGATTTAAGACAAAAAATTAGATGCATCCAACACTTAATTGGGCCACACGAGAGGAAACAATGTGAATTCAGTGAGCACCGTTGAAGAATTCTTACTACTATAAAAGTTTTGTATCAGGATATGTTTTGGGAGTTTTAAATTCATGCAACTGGGATGGGAATGGGACCTTATAAACGGTTTGGATATCATATAAACATCAAGGTGGAGCCCAGGAAGGTTTCAACGGTAGGAATTTCTTTTCCCAATTTTCCCTCTCGTGTGACTTACTTGAGTTTTGTTTCCACCGAATTTTTAGCCTCATGTGATAAAATGAGCTCGCAAAACGGATGGACGGAATGGATTTCTCACATACGTTGCAGTAGGCCCCACCCAGCATCCTTGCGTAGGAGCTTCCTGGCATAGGCTTTCACGGGAAATCCGCGTCCGAGGCTAGAGGAGTTCGAAGTCGGAAACGGTTTGGCTACTCCCCCTGACACCAGCCAATGGCTGATGGTGGGTGCTCCGCGGGCCCCACCATGATGTATTTGTTTCATCCATGCCGTCCATCTATTTAAAAAGATCATTTTAAAATATGAGAACAAAAATGAGTTATATCTCAATCTTAAGTGGACCACATTACAGGAAACAGTGTTGAATGAGAGTCGACCATTAAAGACATTTTGGGGCCACATAAAGGTTTTGGATCAAGCTGATTTTTGTTTTTTCCATTCATCTGGGGCTGTATTACTTAATCAACCTATTGGATTTCAAATAAAAAGTACAATGGGCCTTAGGAGGAATTTAATGATGGATGTCCAATCGCTATTATTTTCACGTGGTGTGGTCCACCTGAGATTTATATACCTCTCATTTTTGGTATCAAGCCATAAAATGATCTTACAAAAGAAAGGATGAAACACATACATCATGATGGCCCACAGAGCACCGACCATCAGCCACGGGGCGGGAGTAGCTAATCCGTTCCCTTAGAAGTCAAGGGACCCACTGTGATGTGTGTGTCACATCCACTCGGTCCGTCGAGCGCAACAGCTCATGTTAAGATGTGTGGCCTTGATTAAGGCCGATCCAATCCTCAGGTGGGCCACGCCACAGGGAAAAGTGTTAACGGGGATGATCGTCATTGAAACACGTGGGGCCCACCGAAAATTTCGAACGTGGTAGTATTGACTCGCCTTATGAACGGATTAGATGGCACATGAACATACGGTGGGCCCAGTACGGTTGCAACTTGCAATGGTGGGTATCTCCTGCCGACTGCTCCCTCTAGTGTGGCCCACTTGAAGTATGGATCCACCTGATTTTTGTGATCTTGCCCTAACCTAATCCATTGCAAATGATGGACGGATTGGATTTTGGACACGCGTCACTGTGGGTCCCACTGAGTTTTTTGTTGCACGGGCTCCCTGCAAACGTGTTGCGTCGTGGGAGGGTGGTCATGTTTCAAGAATAACCTCCGTTTTCCTTCACTCCCTCTGCCTGAATTTAGACCGTTTACCTTTTCATGGATGCCGTTGCTTTCAGGGACACTGATCAGATGGCTAGGATCGTCTGATCTATGCGTATTTGAAGCATTTTTCCATCTACAGTACAACCAACTAGATGAACGGTCCTGAACGATAGATTAATGGCTGCATGTTTTGTGGAAAGTTGGCTCCACCGTATCAATGGTCCTAACCTGGGGCTGGCTTGGCCCGGATTTTGAACGGTTTGCGCCTGGCCTGGCCCATTTGAAATTTTTTATTTTGCCTAGCCCAAGCCCCACTCATTGACAGCCCTACATCCTGCCCGTATTGAGCTCCACCTGCCTTTTATCAGGTGGACCCCAGTGTCAGGCTGATCCACTCCACACGTTCGCCACGGTGTTAGCCACAATGATGTGCAATAAAATGTCCAAATGTTCTCGAATGTTATAATACTTTCAGTACGGTGTGGTAGGATTTGATTGGACGGCGGACCTTGCAAAGCATGTCTTAAAGTTATTTGGCCCAAGAAGAGTACTCAATGGCCCTACATCTAACAGGTTTATTATCCAATCAAATCTCGGCACACTGTGCATGTGCTAAGTAGGACAATTCCCAATTCCCCAATTGCAATAGTGTATTTAAAAACCTAAAGTTGGTCTATTGGTGAAATTATAGTTAATCGGTGTTTGTCTGTTTATTGTTTGTGATTAGTTGATCAATTATTGTGAGAATGGATGGTCCATGTTGAGTATGATGAAGAAGTTTTGATCATTTATCTAAACTGTCAACCATGTTTGGCCCATCTGTAATTGCTTGTCCTTCCTAAAGTCAATTTGACTAAATGATCCTAACCATCCAATCAATGGAATTTAGAGCAAAAGTTCGGTATTGATTACAATAGAGATCTAATTGTTGAATTGGGCCATCCATCACGTAGGGCTAAGCTTTGATTCCTATCCTTGTGAAAACTTACCATGACATAAAGACAATCACAGGCATAGCATACTAGAAAAATGACCCATATGTGACTTGAACCCTCCATGTTTTCCCTACCTTCTGCTGTCAATCCCTTCAAAAGATTCGCTTTGATCAGATGATCCTTGCAATCAAGCAATGGTCAGTAGATGGATGGTCCATATATTATTGTACTTGAAAATTATTTTATTATTACCACTTCCTGGGTCCATTTTTTTGTTGCTTGTCATGTTGACTGAATGATGCTGATTATTTTAGCCATGGCTGGGAAGCTTGAAAATCAATGCTAACTACATTAAAGATGGCCACTGATTTAGACCTTTGTTGCCTCTGGTCCGCATTTGGTTGCTCATCATTTGCAAACATCACCTTGGCTAGATGTCATGAGTATGAGACATATGACAGGAAAAAAAAAAATGAGTATTTTGTAAAAGGTGAGGTTGATAGATGGCCCACTCAAGTTAAAGATGGATGGTTTGTCTCTAATGGCCTACCTAACCAATGTGGGAGAAAGATAAGATCTCATCATCCATATGATTCTATGATTGAGATGTAATGCATTATGCGAAATTGTAAGGACTATGTTGTGTATCAAATATGGACATATGAAAAACTATAGGGCATAACTTGTTGTGTTGCCATTGCAGTGAAATTGGATTGCCAAGATCTTCCTCTCCTTATACCCATTAAAAAAACCCTTTAGACAAATTGTGATATGACTGTAACTTCTGTCGGTGGTGTTGGATTAGGGATACAACTCTGTTTTATACTAATAAGGGTAGAGGAGTTTGAAATCCATCAAAACTCCTTTGGGTACGTATCACGATAGAAGCACACCATCCTTTACACGAATTTCTAAATGTGTCACAACTTAATGAGCTTGCTGGTGTACCCGGTCACATCATCTAACTTATAGGTAGCTCTATACCGTTGATCAATGGGCACGCCTTATAGGATTATTACATTCTCTCACTTGGGCCATATTGATTAATGACAATGATTAATATTTATAAAACACTTTTGAAAATCTGTTTTAATTTTGAGAAAACATCCGAATGATCAATCAATTGCATTATTGGATAATACGGGTGGTGTCATAACACTCTGGTCCATCAAGACTCATAATTCGCATAAAGTTAAAGATAGATGGTTTGTATCCAATGGTCTACCTAACCAATGTGGGAGAAAAATAGGATCTCATCATCCATGTGATTCTATGATTAAGATGGTCTTGGACTACAATCAATGGCTTAAATCAGCCATGTACTTGATGGACTAGTAGGTATGATCACTCCTCTCTAGATATTCTCTCATTTTATTATTATTATTATTTATTTTGTGTCAATAGGCCGAAAGAAGGGATTGAATTCATTGAATCGACTTCATAATCGGCTTTGTGCCATACAACCACATCTCTCTCTGTATCACTTGGTAGAGGAAAGGGCATCCAAGGCTTTTCCTACACTATTCTCCAAACTATGATCACATGTATAAAGATGAGCTAAGGTTTCGGTAATATATTTAGTATGGTGCTTTACTATCTTACAAACTTTTACATTGTCCTGTTGAGAAGAAAGATTGTTAAAATATACTTATTGTACACATTCATTGTCTAGTCCTTTAATTGTCATAGCTAGCCATTGGAGATCTACATCACATGCTAATTAATATATTAGACCATTAGATCACTGCAGATGAAAACATTTTAACGGTTACAAATAAGTTATTAATAATTTAAAACTTATATAAAATCATTTTTAAAAAAATTCAAGTAATTGGCATAACAATAAAACTACTTGATAAGTCCCTATCAAATTAAATATAACCATACACTTATTCCTAGATAAAACTAATGAATTTAGTATTGGCCCGTATGAAAATCAGTGACTCCAAGTGGAATATTTATTAGTTACATAGTAGCATTGCAAGAAGGGCGGAAGTCAACGTATCAAAATTGTAACTTCTACAATTCATTAGGTCTAGGTGTCAATTATCTTTTACATAATATCAAGTCGATGATTATTATGTTCAGATAGCCCTATCTAATGGTCTCCCTAACTACTGACTTTATTTAATTCCTACAAATGAAAGTGTTCAAAAGTCTTACCCTTAATTTTATGTCTATGGCATACATACATGTACTTTTACGTGGGGAAAAAAAAAGGCACACTAACGCCAAGTAGTCCCAATGGTAGAATTATCCATCATGATATAAGTTAGCCCTCTCAGACGAGATGACTGTACATCTCATGACACAATTTCCACGGGTGCGTTTCATATACATGTGGTGGTTACAACACATTATGGCGTTGAAATTCATAAACCATGACTATCCTCGCCCAACGACTATATGTTTAATCTTGAGTTCTTAATGATGTCCTGATGAACCATATATATATATATATATATATATATATATATATATATATATATATATATATAACCCATGCTCGTTAGTATTTAGAATTCGGATCCATTGCTTGCCACAAACAAAAAGCCACTATTGTTGCAATCTAATCGAGCCACATCATTACACACTGCATTTAATGCAGCAGTGCTGACACTGTCAATGATGCCATGGACCAATCACGATGCAGGAAATTTGGAGTTGCTTGTTTTTAGAAACAGATGATTTGGATTCATGTATTTAAGGTAATATCATCAATTAACAAAGACATTATAACTTACCAACCAAAGTCATTTTGTCATCACAATCTACAATATACATTGTCACGTTCACATGGCTAATAGATTTATGGCTTACATTAACTTGTCTAAGTAGCCAAATATATAAATATTTTTACTTTGGTGGCTTAAGATTTTATTTGCAGAGTGTATAACACAATACCAATTTTAATAATGTGTATACCTAGCAAAACTAGGTTTGTCAATTGGCTGGGTTAGGGCTGAGCCGAGCTCTATCCAAGCTCGATTGTAATTTTGTACCCAAGCCAAAATCTAGCTTGGACCTGTGATGGGCTGAAATAATCCAACCCTAGTTAGCTCCTGATTTAAGCCCAGCTTAATCACCGGGCCTGATACATCACCCCAAACTAGAGCTGTACACGAGTTGAACTGAGTCGAGCTTGGCATAGCTTCCGACTCGCCATTTACAATCGGCCACTAAGCCGAACCAAATTTGAACTCGGCTCTAGAGCTCGATTATTGAGCGAGCTTGACACGCGACTCTTCTTAGCTTAGTTCGATTAGCATCTCGGCTCGATTCCCGAGCTTGGTAATGGCCAACTTAGTTCGAGCCAAGTTTGAGCCAAGATCGAGCCTATGCGACATTTTCTTAAACACATGAAGTACACCTTCAATTTCTCACAATATATAAAACATCAACAATAGTTTACATGTATTACACCAAACACTCAGTAGGCAACATTAAAATCGAGATACAAGGGTATTTGTTTAATATCCATACCTTCCTCGCCACCAATCGACACTTCGTTGAGTCATTTCATCAAACACTTGGTGACCAACATCAATATCAAAATAATTGAGTCACCAAACAGGTTTGATCTAAATTTGATTCGAGTTAGGGTTCAATTAGAGCTCATATAAGCCCAATCTTGGCTCGAATTTTTTTTCGAGCTACAAAAGTCAACTTGACCCAACTCTAACTCAATTTTAAACTGAGTTCTTTCTTCTTTTTTTTTTTTTTCCCTTTTTAGTTAGCTTGTTGGTACACCCATTGTTAGTTCACACTTCACTGTTAGCCACCCCCTTTAGGGGATCGATGCCAAGACCTCAGTGTTGAAATGAGGTATCTTTCACTCAGTCTACCACTTGAGCTATGTTTTTGGGTGTGTTTCAAATTGAGTTAGATCGAGTTTTTTAAAGGAGTTAAGTGAGTTAACTAAGCTAACTCGGTTTGTGTACAGTTCTACCCTGAAACCGAACTAATTGGGCCAAGCCCAAAAGCTTGTCGGTACTACCCGGCCCATTAATGCCCAAAGCAAAACCTCGTGGCCTACACATGTCATATGTGTTTCATCCACGCCGTCTATTCATTTTTTCAGATTGCAAACCAAAAAATGAGGCGGATCCAGGGCCTGTTTGGTTTTCCACAATACCGTAAATTGCTGTAAATCACTGTAAAAAAGTAATTATTACATCCTTTCACCTGTTTGGAAACGAGTGAGTAATTTCACCTGGAAACCGGTCCAAAAATGTTGACTTAAATTCGTGGGCCCCACCATAATATATATGATATATCCGTGTCATCCATCTATTTTATTAGAATATTTTGAGACTTTATCCGAAAAAATTAGGAAAATTTAATGTTCAATTGACTTACATGAAAGGAAATAATGGGCTTAATTTGTCCACAGTTAAAAGTTGACTTTTTTACTAGGCCCATGTTGAGGTTTATTCACCATCTAACCTGTTCGTAGGGTCACACGGACATGAATAAGTGAAAAATATAAATACAAGCCTGATCTAAAATTTCTAAGGGCCACACCAAGTTTTTAATGATAGACATTTAATTCTCAAAATTTCATGTGGTGTGGTCTACTTGACCTTTGGATTTGCGTAATTTTTGGGCTCATGCCTTAAATTCATTTGGCATGATGAATGGGGGGTGTGAATAAGCCACACACATGATGGTGGGCCCCATATTTATTTTACAAATTCATCAATTCGAGTGCTTAAGAAGTAACGGTCAAGTCAGCATAGAGAAAGATGAATGTAAATGAAAGTAATTACCTTGGTAAGTAATGATTACTCATTTATAACGCAATTATACTTTGAGCCAAAAAAACCAAACAGGCCCTAAGTTGACTGGGGATAACGACACACCGTTCAAATCTTGTTCCCGACATGCCACACCAGTAACGGCTCAACATGCTCTAATGCATCGATTCCAAACGGCACGAGAGAAGATACATGCACGCCACCATATCCGGGAGAACCTATTTCTGCACAGGACACGTGGCAATGATGCATTAATCGCATCCGCCCATCCAATAGTAGATATCAGCAATGGCTTATGATTAAAAAACCACACATATTAGACCATCCTACTCACCACTTTTATCACTCTCCAGACCGTTGATTATTTCATTCTAACTACCGTCGATATGAAGTATACTCATCAGTTGCATAGCTGATCCGACGGATGTAAAAATTTTAAAATATTTACCATCAACAGCATGGACAACTAGATGGACGGTACGGATCTACATATAAACTTGCCACCTGCGCTGGGAGAGATGTCTCACAGTTCTACTTCCACCAGCTCTGCCACATCACCTCCTCAACCTGGCTCCGTAAATACCGACAGGATCACACCTATAAACCCTGGGCGCATTTTAGATTACCCTCATCGGCATTTGCTAGCATACACCGAAAAGGACACTCCTACGATTAACCAATCAGAGCCACCCGATGCGAATGGTTCTCGTCATGGCGCGTCGTTCGTATCTCGTGGAAGAAGGGCAACGGGTAATTTTTTACTATAGACCCAGCATACCACCTACCTTTTCTTGTTGGACCTATACAAAATAGACTTTACCAAACTAAACCTTTACCATAAAGGCGGAAATATACTTACTTTTTCCAGATGCTTTACCCAAAACTAGGGGTATTTTCATCCAAAACTCTTTTTCTTCAATGGCAACAAAGAGGGGTGCGGATTGCGTGCTAAGTGACTTAATAAGCTAAGCATGCATAGTAAACTCTATGAGGCTCATTGTGAATTATGTATCTTATCCACTCTATACATCCATTTAATCGGATACTTTATGTCTTGAGAAAAAAAAAAAGAAGTATATCAAAACATCAAGGGGACCACACAACAGAAAAGTGTAAATTGAACATCTACTGTTGAAATATTCTTAGGACTACATAAGTTTTGTATCAAGCTGGTACCTGTGTTTTCCCTTCATTCATGTCTGTGTGATCTTATGAACCGGTTAGATGACAAATAAACATCGTCCACTTGATCTTTCAATATGCTTCAATTTTGGGTTCAATCCCTAAAATGATATGAAAAAATATATGGATAATATACATTCAAGGTGGGCCCAACAGAGTTTACAAGTACGATAAGAGCGCACCGACCAACTCAGTACACGATCCGATTTCGACACAGAGAAAGGGACTGTACAGAGAATCCAAAAAGATCAAAATACCCCTCCTAATTGCTTATCCTAACCATCCAGAGGTATTTTGGTTAAAATAGCAGCCGCCGAACCTATCAAGTGGCTTTTTGCGAACTAAGTTTCCGGCCGGCGAAAATAAAAAAGGCATCCTACGGACTCGTCCGTTCCTCCAATTATTTCAAAGAGAAATGATCAGATACAGCTGCTGTATTGTAAGCAAAATGCATCCGTTTTCTCTGCCAAGGTATCATTCACGTAGCATATCATATCCGTACAAAACGTGGATGACAGCGTGATTATCATCTGATATGAAAATCATTTTGATGCAGTATTGACTGGGGGCACAAATCGATATCTACAGACAGCCGATGGTATGAATAAGTGTATAGTTGTGGCCCACTCTATGATCGGATCAGCTTGATTTTCATCACAGGTGATTCTCGTGTTGTGCCTCACATTTTTAACAATACGATATTCTTCACATATGAATATTGACGGGAAAGAGTGGTTGTACCATAACTTTACGATACAACCGCTGTATCTGATCGTCGAGCTTTACTAAGTCTACACACGTGTGTAAAAGTCAGCTAACGTACAAGCCACCAAATACGCCAGCATGGCTGGCAGGCGCATTATCCAAACCATCCGTTATAATAGTACGGCATTTTCCATCTACTAATCCAAGAATAAGATCAGTCCACTAGTCTAGTGGGCCACGATTAACTGAATAAATTTACGGTAGAAGAAGAACCATCAGAAGTTTTCTAAACCGTAAACTTCTTTCCAATATCATGCCACGCCTACTGAACGGACGGCATTTATCCTTAGAGAGTAGCGGTGAGTATACCTGATGGATGGCTTGGATTTTTTACCTGCCTGCCACGCCGGCAAATGTGGTGGCGTGTGCTTGCACACGCGTGCGAGCTCTGATCATTTATCTGTTCCAACATCCAATAGAAAATATTTGATACTCTTGCAGAGCATGATGGGTGACACGCAGGCACATATGAAAATCAGATGAGTGGACATTTATTGGATGGTTGAAAATGAGAAATATCCAACGGTCCTATTTCCAGGAAAATGTCCACGAATCATAAGTTGGGATTGTTCAACCAACCTGATCTTGGGTTTGTGACTCTGAGACAGTGCAATCTAGCTGGTTTTATTTCAGTTAGTACATGTTACGTGTACACTGTCTCAGTACCTGCGTATCAAGCGTTATGCGCAGCCGAGTATTATCATATAACTCCTGATCCAATTCCAACGGCTGCCGGAAGGCGCCAAATCCTTCCGGCGCAAATTAGCCTCTCCCGCCCAGATAAAAGCAACCGCTTCGTCCGGCATTCTTTCCGCAGACAACATAAAAAGGCATGGAATCTCCCATTCTTTCATCCGTTTCCATTTCTCGAAGCTCCAAAACCCTCTTCAAAGGGGGAATTTCCGCAAACCCTAACCGTAAGCTTTTCAGCAGAGATCGAAGGAAGCATCTGACTGGAAATGGCAGATTGTCGACGGGGATCCCTGCTGCAGCTGAAGCTGCATCCGCCATCGATCCGGCGCAGGCCGAGATCACCTGGCAGATTGTCGTCGGCGCTTTAGGTAATATTCAATTCCCCTGTCTATCCAATTCATCGATCTGTTCTAATTTCTCGGATTCTCAGGCTGGATAGCATCTACACTATATGGGATCCAGTTCAATCACAGCGGGCCCCTGGACATAGCCCATGATGCTATAAACCCTCTGAGCAAACTGTGAAGTGGGGCCCACCGTGGCCTACAAAGGGTGGTCCGCGAGTCACACTAGAGGAAAATTGATTAGTTGGACTGCTAAGGTTGTCTGGTCAATGTGGTTTTACATCGTGTGCGGGCCACGCTCGGTTAGTAGTGTGGACAGTTCGGACTGCCAAGTACAATGGAGGCCCAGGGGACTGTAATTGCGGTTCCCTGCCTGGGCATCTGGACTGTTCTTGTTCTGTAACCTGAGTGATCTAATTTGGACGTCTGTTTGTTCAGCTGGTATCACACCGTTCGTCGTTGCAGGGATTGAGTTCAGCAAACGCATTGTGAGTCTTTTATTAGACATTTCTCCATGGACAGTTTGAATTTTTTTGAAACACCATCTGCTGTATTCAATACCGCTTCATGATCCATATGATCTTGTTGTTGAACTTGAGGTGGAATGTCACTGGTGCCCAATAAACTGTACGTGGACTACCATAGTTTATATACCTTATCATTCATCGAATAAAAGTAAGAAATTTGTATATAAGATGTGTAATTTGCTGTTCAGAACTTTCAGATGCTGGATATTATATTCACTCATGCTAGATAAAGAAAGTGGCTATAGTGTAATTTCCGAATTTAGTAAAATTTTCAAGTTCGTCATAGTACGTGTAAATCCTTCATAAGATATAAAAGTCACCAAAGAATGGATTTGTCATTCACCTTAACAGAAATAGTTATTTTAACTCATACCAAAGACTTATTCTTTCTTTATTATTTGAGGTCAGCAACATTTTTGAACTTGGAAGGCTGGTGCTATATGTTTAAATCCTTAAACTAATCTAAACGTTTCAATGCTATTTTGATGGAGAATGGAAGAACATGAGAAAGTGTAAGACAATAAACTAGGAGGAAGATGAAAGTGAATGACAAAAGGGGTGTTTAATCAAAAGAGAAGTTTTACTTAAAAAGAAGAAGAAGATAGTTTTTCAATGCTGCCAGAGACCCTCCCATCATCTTCATTTATACAAGAATTTCTCTCCCCATCTCAACCATTGGTGACATCAGCTGTGAATTCTTATTACAACTTCCAATTACTCTATTGCCTGATTTTATCAGAACACTAAATCACAACCTTTCAGGAAGACCACTACTTTGAAGAGCGCATGCATATTCTAAGTGCACAAGAAGGGCTCGGTGGTAGACTCACAAGAGTTTCAACATGAGGTCATGTATCCATTGTGGTGAAATCCCACCGTGGTGTGAGTGTGTGTGGGGTGTGAGTGCGTGGGTAAACAAAAACAAGTGCATGGGAAGGCTAATTCAATGACTACATGGAAATTCAAATTCAAAAGGCATATTGACTTTTGGAATTCCAATTTGCCATCAAATGGAGCCCCGCCACTAGGCCAGGCACAAATGAGACTACCATCCCAATTTATTGCTGCCACATAGCTACATCATCCCTCCATGGGCTGGAGAGAACATAGCTACATCATCCCTCCATGGGCTGGAGAGAACATAGCTACATCATCCTTCCATGGGCTGGAGAGAACTTGCCCTTGAGTTTGAACTTTTCTTGGCCTTTGAACATGATGCACCATCATACCGTCTCTTCTTCGACTTTGGTGGAGGTTGATGATGTACTCCATGCATGAGTGACTTCATTTTCATAGGATGTTGTAGATCAACATTTTATTGGATCTTCCACATCTTCTTAACATCATTCCTCAAGCAGATGACAGGCACAAATTTGCTCAGGACAATAGCAACAAAAGACGGATTACAAGAAAAATGACGCAATCAGATACTTTTGTATTGTGATGCACATGTTTTGTTCACCATTGAGTTTTGCTCCGACTAATATGATTTTGTTTTTGTGATTGCTTCTTGCTAGGCTCTACCAATCGGATTGTTGAATTGTCCACCATATATCCCTAGTTGTCACAACCACACATCCATTAGTGATTGTTGTTTGATCTGACCATTGATCCATCTATGGATCCTCCAATTAGTCCAATGGTAGATTCATCGAGGATCATGATTTCTTCAAGATCGCATTCTTGCTGACATCTATTAAACCATACCTTTCATTTACCACATGGCTACGGATAGTACAATTGTTGGCATAATCAATACTAGCCAAACCAACCAACCCTCTGTTGTCCTTTCTCCGAAAAAAAAAAAAAAAAACTGACTTGAAGAATTCTAAAAAAAAAACTTGAAATGGGCCATTTTCAAAAAATATCGTGGGGGCTCGAAACACCCCTTAAACGTGCTTAGAAAATTTTACAAAAATCACCGTAAACTTTCTAAAATCAAGATCTATTAAGCCATACCTTTCATTTACCACATGGCCGGATGGATTGTATAATTGCTAATGTTAGCAAACTGAGGTGGCTAAGAACAAAACAACCCCGAGAATCTTGGCTCTGATACCAAGTAGAAGTAGATTTAAGGAGAAATCTGTAGAAAAAGGTAAACGAGAAAGGGTGTGTGTGTGTGTGTGTGTGTGTGTGTGTGTGTAGAGAGAGAGAGAGAGAGAGAGAGAGAGAGAGAGAGAGAGAGAGAGAGAGAGGGCTAGGGCAACTTCTAGTGTGTCTTGCCCCACACAACACTCATAACATTACAATAATAGCACAAATGGTGCTCCAACAGAGTATACAAGGAATACACACACACAAAAAAAAAAACACACACACACACACACACACACACACTCTCTCAATGGTACTTAATAGGGTCACACCTTTGTCCCTGGCTAATGGGAGTTTTGGAGTTTTGTAAATCTATCCTTTTTTGTGGAAAGTTTGGTTAGGCAAAGCACAAAGCTTTAATTGAGAATTGGCCTGATGGTTTGATTCTGGGATGATTGTTGGGCAGTGAGGGTCCACTATGCAGGTCACTTGAGACTCTTTACATATCATCTTCATGCAAAGAAGACCTTTACAATCGGATTAGCAACTAGCTCATTTTGTCTCCTACATTCAAGATGGATTTAATGGAGGAAGAGATGATAGATTTGGTCAAATTATTAGGGGTTCTTGAGGGTGTCGTGTTTAACTAGTCTTAGTAGGACAGGTGAATATTGTTTTGGGGGGGGGGGGCGGGGGTGTAGTTTATACTTTTGTGTGAATACTCTCAGGAAAGGTGGAGGAAGAGGGTGGTATTGCACCACGTGGTTTTGGAGTGTTTCTTGCCTCCTAGAGTTACAACTTTTGGTGGCTAGTGGGTTGTGATAAAGTGATAATGATTGACCACCTCTGAACCAAACGAATGATAATTGTGAATGGATGCCGAATGTAAGGGATAAGAAAGAGTGAACCATCTATTCCGTTGTTGCTCATTTGTGTGAATTTGTGGTGGTGGTGTTATAATTAATTCTGTGTGACATGTTCAATGCAGGATATAATGATCAAGGTTTTGGAGGTCTGGCCTAGTTGGGTTTAGGAGCAAGGGCTTGGCACTTTGGAAACTATGCTTCTTAGCAATTCTTTGGGCAGTATGGAAGGGAAGGTATAATAGGATTTCAATAATAAAAGCGAGACGGTCCACCACTTTGTTGAGAGAGGGAGAAGCTATGCTAGTGCATGGGGAGGCGTCTAGGGCTCCAAAGGATTACTTGAGCTATAGTAGAAAGATTTTAATAGGCAGTGGCTGGACATCTTGATGTAAAGTGAGGTACAGGGTGTCTTGTTGTAACGCGCTGAAAATCGGGGGTCGAGCATAGACTTAACTCCCGAGTTCCAACGCATAACTTATGCAACATAGATAATGATAATTAAATGTTGTCCTTATTAGTGCCTTCAACATGAATGAGATTATACCAAAACAACATATCATACTCCAAAGGCAATTAAAGTACGCTAGTGGAAGACTGTGATATGTATATAAACTGTTCAAAAGTGATAGCAAGCCCTCAGAGTATGAATGTCACTAGGTTAAATAATTACAAGTTTAATTAAAAAATATACGAAATCAGAAAGTGTAATGTTCTCTATCTGAAACCCTGTAGCCCCGTCAGCGCAACTCCAGGTCTACACAGACCCGCCAGAGAGTTGCATATAGGAGAACTCCTCGTCATCGTAATAGTCAGGCTCTGCCTCATAAGCATCGCCATCACCTGCAGCTAAGACAGAGTCTGGTTGGTGTTTAAAACACCATCCCAGAACGTGGGAGTGAGTGATCAACTCAGTGGAGCTATAAGGCAAAGGTTAACATGTTATCAATTCAATCAAGCAATAATGATAAAGCAATACAATCAAACATCCCTAAGTACTCAGGTTAATGCAAACATGATATGTAATGATGCATGCCTTCGCCTGCACTCCCTTTGCGATCTTCCTCTTACGGTCGTGGCATGCACCCCTTCCTTTGTGATCAACACCAACGTTAAAGGCACATGCAATGCAGTGCATGATCGTGATTACCGAGTTCTTATTAGACTTTTTCATACAGCAGGATTGGGAAGCTAAGGTACCTCCCTTATATCATTTCCCAAACAATGATCCATTCTAGGGTCGTTAGTCCTAGCTAGTTTCATACGATGTTGTAGTTCTAGGTCGCTACAAAGGGCTCATCACTTCAATGCAGGCTTAACTTATACTCTAGTTGCTACGGAAAGGCTCGTCGCCTCAGTGCAGTCTCAGAGTATGCTCAAGGTCACTATGAATGGCTCGTCACCTAATCGTAGGCCGACAACTTGAATACAGTGTCTCATACCACCGTATTCGGCTCACGAGTTTGAGTTGCTCACTGGTCATTACGGGTGGGCTCGTCACCCCGGCGTAGGCCGACATCTCGACCACATTGTCCCATACCACCATGTCCGGCTCATGAGTCTTAACGGATCGAGGTACCAAGGTTAACGGGAATTCCACTGGTGAGTTTGGTACCTTAGGTTCAAGCAGTAGCGTCCATACATAGTGAACATACATCGGGTCGATCGGGTTACTTGACGAGTTCGACTGATACGAGCGCACATCGAGTAGATCGACATGAAGTGCGTAAGCATTCCGTGTTGCCTAACCACTGTCGACAATTAAAGTACGACTCGGATTCATCGAACACATCCTATGTGGCGAAACAACCTCAGCCACCAAATCAAGACCTGTTACTGATTGCCTGGACTATACCATAGTCCCAAACACATTCCAATTAATAGCATTCACATCTAGTAATCCAAAACAGCATGTGACAACTAAACTCAGATATAAATCTTACTTGAGCAATTTAACAAATACATACTACACATATTATCATACATAGATATTTTATCCATACAACACATAGTAGTAAGATATGTTATATAAAGGATACTATAACCATAGTTAAGGGAATTGAGAATCCTATCTCAACACCCTCATTACATGCATTTAAACAAGCATTTTCACATTTAGGCATTTTATCAAACACTTAGATTACACATATTACACACATGTAATAGATTTGTTAAAACACATTATAACAAATCCTTCCACATAGGAATTGCCACACGTACAACAATCAGGTATTCTCGATCGATAATCATGTTAAGCACAAATCATAATTCCATACTCAATCAGACATTTCAACAAACACATGGAATGCATTATATTCAACGTGGTTCATATATATGTGTAATACACGGAAAACATCATATCTAAGCGTGTGAGATAGCAATCAAGTCAGACATAAATCATTCCTGACATTGAAAGCCTTGAAAACCATAACCTAAACATTTATAGTCCGCACCTTTCGCCGATAAACAAGTTTCGAACTCAATTTGTACGTCAAGTCTTCGTCTACGGCACGACGGCAACCTATATCATGAAATAGGTTAGTTATTTCATCACTTACACTATTTGAAACTCTAAAACAGATTAGAGTTAGAATTTCTTACCCAAGAACGGAGTCGAAATCGTCGGGATAGCGATTCAGAAAGGCTGATTCAGCCCGTGGAGAGCAGGGATGAATACCTACAACAAACCCTCTTTCTGTCTCTCTCTTACTCTTTCTTTCCTTCTCTTTTCTCTCTTCTCTCTCTTAGGGTTTTCCAAATTCGTATGGAATGAGAGAGAGAGAGGGTTTAAGGGGCTTATATAGGCCCAAAACTGATGGGAATGGCCCCAGGGCCAAGGTATACTTGGGTTATAGCCAAGAAGTGGCTGTTTCAGTCCAACGGAGCACTTCTGGTGGCTCCTTTTCTGCGTGCGGTCGGACTTAAGCTCCCTAACGTTGGATCTAGGTCGAGTTAAGGTTTCGGTCCGATTGGATTTACAGATCGACCGCAGAGGACCAGTTTCAGTTCAACGGTCACCGGTGTTCGATCAGGGCCACAAGTACACTAACATGTGTTGGAAATTTCCCTTGATCCGAGGGTGTAATTGGGTTAGATTCCGACGGTCTGAAAGCTTAGATTTGGCCTGCAAGCGAACGGCCCAAATCACTTAAATCTGAGTTCAATTTCTAAAGGTATTCGTGTTTCTCACACACTTTACTTCGGGCTCAAGTTGTGCGTTTCTGGATACTATCTGGATTTGATTTCCGAGATGGTTGTCAAGCCCAGTAAGGCGGTCATAAGCGTATAGTTTCACGGTAATCGGACTTTCGACGTGCGGTTCAGGTCTGATACGAAGTTTTAGTGTGCTCCCGAGAGCAACTAGGTTTAGAGATTGATCGTAGATTTCAGGGTAATATGGAGTTAATGATTCTACAAGTTTTGAGTCTTGCAGTTCGTATTTAAAGTGGTTTAAGCTAATTTCATAGCTAATCTAGTTTAGCACTTAGTTAATTTCGTTTAATTTCTAAAGGATTTGGTCCTGAGTGATTTCTGCCTGTGGTGGTACTCGGGTCTTTGTACAGATTTTTCCGAGACGTTATACTTGTTCCCCTTGTTGGTTGTAATCTTGGTCCCTATTGGCCTTCGGGTTACTTCTTTTAATAAATTATTTACCAATCAAATGAAAAAATTTGCAATGATGCGGATGACACTGATTGTCATACATTTCTCTTTTCTCAATATTGTTGTTGATGAAGATACAAGGGTGGATCCCTTGATCTGCATGACCAATGAGAAGGTCCTGTCATGTATTCGTTCAATGGATCAAATTGTTCCATATACTTGTTTCTTCAATGGGGACCCTATGATCAGTTTATTCGATTTTTTGTGGGCCCTCAATTTTTCCAATCGTTTCAAGTGTCGCACACATTTGGATTTCTTAATCTGATTGGCACTTTGATAGTCAATAGTCCTAATTAGTAACAGAACTGTCCTGTTTGAATGCCAATTGAGTTAGCCTTCAAACGAGACAGATCATGCAATTCCGATAAAATTTTGGTAAGTTATGGTTGTTTTATAAAAGGCTTGTATGCTTGTGATAGGATTTGAGACAGTCTAGTACTTTTTAAAAATATTTTATTAAGATGAATGGTTGGGGTTGGATTAGGGTTTCTTTTGTTGCAGAAAGAGTATACATATTAAGGACTCTTATATGGGCAGAGTAAAAAATTCAAGTTTTTATGAGATCCTCTTGCTTCGGGGATTTAGTCCTCAAAGTCTAATGGGTGTGATGCTATGCTAATACAAGGAGTGATTCTTTCTATATGGTTGGTTTGATGCTAAACCTATAAAGTAATTGATGCAGGCAACATCTAGGGCGATTTTTCATCCACCATTGATTTCAACATGGCCCATAATCAAACTATTTAAAGGCTCATATTTTCAATCCCTCACACAGGGGCCATTGTCATTGACCCATAAGGACTACTATTTGAACCATTTGGAATGGGGCAAAGGCTGAGATTTTTGCTGCTTAGCTGAATGATTCACGTTTTCCCCCCCGGAGAGTCATACTATCATATGGACAGATTTGATAGTTTGGATTATTCCAATTTTCTGGACCACTTGGATTCCGAAAACGAAGTTCATCATGAGGTGGTTCACGACCCCAAACATACTGGGATTACATTTCAGCTCCGATGAACCCTAAATCAGATTGGTGGATCCTACTACCCAATTATCTGTCCAGGTCATATGCATTAACTTGTGGCCCACTTTTGGGTGACCAAATGAGTATTTGAAAGCTAATTGACTTAGTTTTTCAATGAGTCCAAGAACACATACTTCCAAGTTCCAATATCATATGAATGAGATACGTCCGATTTAGTGGACAGCTGTTAGAAGCAAGAGTAAATCTGAATAAAAGTGCTGCACCTGGTCTCCTCATGTGCTCACACCAAATTTTTATTTACACCGACTTTGGGCGGTTGCTCTCCTTGCTCTCTTTAACCCAGGGCGTGTTTTTGACAATTTTCCATTCTCATACATGCTAGTTGCCACATGGAGAATGATTTCGAGAATTTTGTAGGCCCCACAAAAATCACAAGAGGCCCAAAGTTTTTGTTTAGGTTGTTCCCAAGTAGGTGAAGAGATAGTAACAGCAGCTCCCAAAGTGTTGATATGGAGACAGCTTAGCTAAACATGGGAGAAGATCTTATTCATCCCCATTTTTTAAATGATGGGAACTCATCCTTCCACATGGCATACATGTACAGCTATCCAGAATACCCAAATTGTCAGGCAAGTTATGGCTGATCCAGCAACCCTAACCGTCCAATTGGTGGCTATTTTTTTTTTCCAAAGATAACGGGAATATATGTATTAAGAAGCAAAAGGGAAAAAATCAACATAGGGGCTGCTGAGATAGCAGAAAAAAGGAAAGAAAACTAAAATCCTAGAAACACGAGATCATAGTCCTTAAGACCATTTACATTAGCCACCCATTCTATGATCAACCTTTTGGCCCTAGAGCACACAGAATGAACCGAGGACTGATTATCGTTGAAACATCTGTTACTTCTTTCCTCCCAGACTAACCACCATATGGCGAGGATTGCCAATCTCCAGATCCGAGATCCACTTTTGCCCAGTTTGAACCCGTGCCGAGACGCCAACAGGTCAAAGTAGGAACGCGGGAGACACCAACTGATTCTGAAACGCTTGGAGAATTCCGACCAGATCTTGAAAATAAACGAACAGTGGACCAATATGTGATCTACTGATTCTCCTTCTTTCATATAGCAGAGGCAAATATTGACGAGCTGCATACCCCTCTTTCTCAGATTACCAACTGTAGGAATCCGATTTTTTCCGGCCAACCAACCAAAGCATAAGAATTTGGGGGGAGTTGGATACTTCCAAATAAACGGGGATGAGGGGCCCGCTAGGCTGGGGGGAGGAGATAGAATGGAGTAGAAGGATCTAACTGAGAAGACGCTGGTTTTTTTCGGAGATCAGATAATCTTATCCGGAGAGGCTTGGTCGGGCAACGTCTTGGAGATGCAATCCAGGAGCTCCACAAATTCATTAACCTCCCAATCGTGAAGGTTTCTGGTACACTTCACGTCCCATACGATGTTGGCATTAGAAACAGCAAAGCAACTTGCGACAAGAGTATTCTTAACTGGGGCTAAACGGTAAATGTTTGGGAATCTGACGAAGAGGGGCTCCTCACCCACCCACTGATCTTCCCAAAACCGAATAGCAGATCCGTTGCCGATCTCGAATCTGATATTGTTGATAACTGCTTGCTTAGACCTCAGGATCCCTTTCCAAATAAATGAAGCCCTATAGGTAGAGGAGTCTTTGGTCCACCATCCACCTGAAGCCGTACCATATTTACCTTTGACGAGAGTGTTCCAGAGAGCACCTTCCTCCATACCCAATCTCCAAGTCCATTTTACGAGGAGAGCCTGATTCATTGTCTTCAGATTTTTTATACTGGTGCCCCCTTCCTGAAGGTGCAACTTCTTCTGATTATCCTTACCACACCACATAAAATCACGTCTGAGCTTGTCGATACGTTGACGAACCGCCGAATGGCATCTGAACAGGGACATATAGTAAATGGGGAGGTTCGATAGGTTTGCCTTAATGAGAGTAAGCCTACCTCCCAGCGATAAGTATTGGCACTTCCACCTAGCGAGGAATTTCTGGAATTTGTCGACTATTTTGTCCCACATCTGTTTCTGGGGGAGGGCCGATAACCAAAGGAAGCCCCACAAATGTGGTCGGGAAAGAAGCAGGAGAACAGACAAGCGAGGCAGTGTAGGAGGATAATTTTGACTCTGATAAATTGACGCTGAAGATTTTTGATTTAGCCATATTTGTTCTCAAACCAGACACTGCCTGAAAGCACCGTAAAGTCCTACGCAGGTTATCAATAAGAGTTGGGTTAGCTTCAGAGAGGATGAGGGTGTCATCTGCAAATTGAATGTGGGAGATTGGGGGGGACACTCCTGGCATCGCTATACCTCTGAGAATGCCTTCATATTGGCCTCTAAGCAGCATTTGTGAGAGGGCCTCGCCCACCAATAGGAAGAGGAGGGGGGACAGCGGGTTCCCTTGGCGAATACCCCTCGAACCGTGGAAGAACCCCTTAGGGGTGCCATCGAGAAGGATTGAGAAGTGGGCTGATTCGACACTCTTTTATCCATCCTCTCCATCTAACACCAAAACCCATACAGTGCATCATGTATTGGAGAAATCCCCAATCAACATGGTCGTATGCCTTTTCGATATCCAGCTTGCAGAAGAAACTCTTCCTTCCAAGTTTGTGGCATGAGTGGAGGCATTCGTTAGCAATAAGGGCACAGTCAACTATCTGTCTCCCCCTGATGAACGCGTTCTGGTTCTTAGATATAAGTTTCCCCATCACGTTTGATAGTTTGGACGACAGGATTTTGGCTAGGATCTTGTATGAGCCCCCGATCAGGCTGATGGGTTTGAACTCGGAGAAGGAGCTCGCGCCTGCAACTTTAGGAATTAGAGCGATGAAGGAAGCCTCAATTCCTTTAGATAACCAACCCCTGTTGTGGAATTCATGCAGGAATTCCATCACGTCTTGGCGAATAATGCTCCAGAAGGACTGGAAGAAAATCAACGAAAAGCCATCAGGGCCAGGAGATTTGTCTCCTCCTAGCGATGGGATGGCCTGTTTGGCTTCTTCTTCAGAAAACGGAGCCTCCAGGAGGTCTGCCTCAGTTCCATCGATGGTGTTGAAAAGAATGCCATCTAAGAGGGGTTTGTTCCACTCTTCAGAGGTCAGGAGAGTTTTAAAATGGAGAACAGCTTGTTCTGCTATCTCCTGTTTATCTTCGATGCGAATGCCATCCACTGAGATGCTGAAAATGGCTTTAGCACGGGCACGCATATTGGCTATGCTATGGAAATATCTGGTATTCTTGTCGCCCTCTAATATCCATCTGGCTCTCGATTTCAGCTTCTAAGAGACCTCATCTTCCAGAGCCCTGGCTGAGATCGATTGAATAATTTGGATACGCTTGCCCAAGACTTCTGGGGACATGGAGGATCCTTCAGCTTCAGAATCGATGCGTTGGAGCTCCCCAAACAAAGCTTCCATATCGACCTCGCGTTTATGAAGCTCTCCTTCCTTCCATTCCTTGAGCTTCTCCTTGAGCAATTTGAGCTTGCAAACAAGCCTATGGCTAGCAATTCCTTCGACCTGGAATTGAGACCACAATTCCTCAATATTTTGATGAAAACCTTTAATCTTAAGCCAGGATGAGTTGAATCTGAAGGGTTTTGGACCCCAATTATCTTCTTCCATCAAGAGCAGGATCAGGCAATGGTCCGAGGTGGTTTTGGGAAGAGCCAGCTGAGACACTGAAGGGAAGGCCTCTAACCAATCAGTGGACAGGAGAAATCTGTCCAGTCTGGATTGAATAGGATTGCTACGCCCATTAGTCCAGGTGTATTTCGCCCTTGACAACGGGAGATCGACCAACTCTTAAGATTGGATCTACTCAGAGAAGGCCTCCATAGCTGAGGAAGTTCTTCTGCGAGAGTGGTCCACGGCAAATCTAACCACATTAAAATCACCAACAAAGCAACATGGACCTGTGAAAGACTGTCTAGTAGAGGTCAGCTCATCCCAAAGTTCTGATCTGTTAGAATCCACATTAGGACCATAAACAGCAGAAATGAGACAACAGAAATTAGAAGACGTATCTTTAAGGATGACGGATGCGGAGAAACTCCTTATGACGGAAGACTGGAGATCCCACTTAGACGACTTCCAGGCTATAAGAATGCCTCCCGAAGAGCCTGAGGCATCGAGAGATACCCACTTAGCGTCCTTGGCTTTCCAAAGGGAGTCCAGGAGACCATCTTCGAACAGAGGGACTTTAGTTTCCTGAAGACAGATAACGTCCGGGTGTTTCCTACTAACGGATTCCTTGAGCAGCTGCCTTTTCTGCTTGGAACCCACCCCCCTCACATTCCAAGAGATGATTCTCAGTGGGGCATGGAGCTTCCTCGGTTCCCCTTACGTTCTTGTCTTTTACTGGACCCTGTTACTAGGCCTGGGCTCTGTTGGAGGCTTTGAAGTTCTCGATTGTTGATGGATCTGGAGAACCGTTTGGAAGGACTTCTTGGTTTTGAGAGAGTTCTTCCCCCATTTTCGATATACTGAAATAAGGCGATATAATCCTCTGTTCTGTACCCGAACGATAACCCCAAAGATCTTTCGACGTGACCAACCGCATCTTTAATCCATTTCTTGTTGTGGATCTCTTCGAATAGTTCCTCTCTGCTTTTGTCTTCGCTTGCAATTATATCACTGGCTCCCTGTTGGTGGGGAGGGTAGTTCGCACGCATCTGCAGTGGTTCAGCTTCCATCACATCACCAGGAATATCTTCCTGAAAAAGGGTTGTAGGGCCCATCTCGGTCCAATCCTGAGAGGGAGGGACAGACGTGATTGGGGAAGTAGAGAGGGACGGGTAAGTTTGGGATTCGGAGAATCGGCTATCAAATTCTTCGCTTCTAGAGAAATCTTCACCCATGGCTGAGGGGGATTGGGGTATGGCAAGAGGAGAGAGAAAAGATTGCTGCGGAGCATTCCACTACTCCACTGGAGGGGCTGATTTGTTGATATGTGCGAGGATGCTGTCGGGAACGAGGAGAGGGTGAGACGGGAATAGTAGGTGGGCGAGGCTGGGGGACTGATTTGGGGATATGAATGAGGTTTCGGGTGTCGGCTTCGAATGTAGGAATTAGGTTAAAGGAGTTAGGGGAGCGCCGGATCCGGGTCTAGAATGGACCCGATTGTGCAGACCCGATGTCTATCAGCGAGGTAAGCCTGGGGCTGGAAGTAGGAGGGGCCATGTGTTGAGACCTATCGCCCGTCTCGGGATGGTGAGAGATCACGTGTCTACATCCCGATGAAGTAGGTACACGTGGATGCATAAGAGCCGCCCGTGAGGATGACTCTGTCGTCTCATTGAATAGGGAGCCCTTCACTTGAGGCGCCGTACCTGCATGCAGGCTACGTGGCCAATCCTCCGAACCCCGCGTTTGCAATTCCTTGGAGCGCGAGATGGCGTCGTCAGGAGGCGACGTGGGAGACACGACGATGAGGCCACATGTCCTCCTGATGGGATGAATGCAGGCCCGTTCTCCGATGGCGGCAGAGGTGATGGCAGGACTCAACCGGTGGTCCGCTTGAGCATTGAAGGCGAACTACTTCGCTAGTCGTCTTCTCCGGTCCAGGATTCGGTGGGGGAGGAATCGATTCCTTAGCTCTCTAAAAATTACCCCATCTGGGATACATGGCACCTAGCAACTCTTGTTGGACCAGTAGCTTGATTTGCTTCTTATTGATTTTCATTAGCAGGTGGGACGACAATGGGATCACCTTCTTCCTTCTAACTCGAGCCCTAAAAAAACTCCCAACTCCTCTCCGAGCTTCATTTTGGAGTCCATTTCTAGCAGGAATCCAAGACATGAAGCTGCCGAAATAATCCCAAAAATGGAGTATTCTTCCCACGACAGAACCTTCATGACCGGGCCGTAAGAATGGAGATGGCCTGCCATTGTGAGCATCTCGGGATTAAGGCCAGGACACACCTTTACCCAAAGATCGTTGTAACCTAATGGCTTGATGTTGTAGTTACCGGGGTGGAAGCCTGTACAGTATTTTATCCATTCCTTGACTTGCGATAGTGAGGCGCCTTCATTGGTTACAATAACCACCGTCTCCGCCAGGTTTGCTCTAGCACAATTGAATCTCTCTTGGTTGACGGTGAAACTGGGCTTCGTCTGGTCTTCTTTGGCTTCCTCACGAGCAGACCCGTGAGTGATGCTGATTACCTCATCTAAAGTAGGGGAGTTGTTTGGTCTCTCACCTGGGAGAGGCATCTTCTGAAGAAGGACATCTCTGAAAGAATGACCTTTTGACCTCATAGGGTTAGTGTTAATGGGATTATTTTTGGGTTCGATCTGAGATTCCGAGGAGGAGGCCTTCTTCATTTGGTCTCTGTAATTAGGGCCGAACCTAGCCCATTGGACTAGCATCGGAACCCCCCCGAATCTCTCTCCATGAGTTACTTTAAGTTAAAAAGTGAAAGTGAATGGCATAAATTCAACAGAAAAAACGGTTACTATGAGTTACTTTAGTGTGAATTTTTTGGGTTATGCTTTAATCCGCAATCCAATCAACATTTTTGAAGGTTTAAATTTCCGTACAATTATGTGATGAATGCAATGGATGAGTCACCACCATTTAAAACCATTACAGGAGTCTAGCCCAAAAATCTGCCAAGGAATTTGCTTTTCTTGATACATCTAGAAGAAACTTGACCAAAAAGAGACCATAACCTTATTATTGCTCACAATGAATTCCTGCCTCCAAGGGGCTATACACTTTCTTCTTGCCCAGGCTAACACATCTAGAGATGCTTTCCAAACGGGAGCCCTACCGATAGAGTTTACGAAAAGGTTCACAACCACCTTGATAGCCAACAATTTTGCTCCAGTAGAATCACCGTTGCCCACTTGCCATTATAAGACCAATTTAACCATACATTTAACCGATGGAGTACCTGCAGGGGTACCCTTCCATCTTTTGACCATCCTCGTGTTCTGGCTCCAAGAACTTTGCCATTTTGTATAGCTCTTGTTAAAGATCTATCACTAATATCTCAGTATTCATTTCATGCTAAAGGCTATGAGATAGTATACCCCCTCACTCTTTTCCTTACAAGTCTCCAAGTGCAAACACTCCTTGTTCATGAAAATACGCATTAACTGGAGCTGTCAATACCCAGGATTTTCATTGGGCTTTTCACCTAGATGAGTTCTTTGATTGAGTCAACCATTACGCAATGCTTGGTTTATGCAATAAATAAGAAAAATTGGTTTATGCAATAAATAAGAAATATTGCCCCACCTTTTTTTAGTGAATCAAATTAATCACGTAGATATTGCCTTTGTTTATAAAATTTTTGGACATTTGGCCAAGTAACCTAATTCTGCATCAGTATCAGCTGCATTGTCAAGCAAGGAGTGTGAGCTTGAATTATTCCCTTCCTCAGACTCGTGATGGATATGAGTATTTGATAATCATCTTCCCAGTGAGGCTTTCACCCTTGCCCGAGTAATGTAGATCTAGTGATATGTGCTCTAGGAAAACTCTTTTTCAAATCTCTGTACCCTCCTTCGATTGTTCAGAACTATGGTTACTGGTTTTGATCTTTGATTCCTTTCCTGATTTGGTGTGGCTTATTTAAATTACCTTAACCTTTAAATAAAATTTACCTTGCAAAGGATTTTCTTGATTTTTGCATAGGTGGCACAAAGGAGATGTGGAGTTTGTGGAGGCTCAGGACTTGTTCTAAGGGATGAAGACTATTTCCGTTGCCCTGGCTGTGGTATGTTTAATGAATTCTTGATCATTCTGAAGTCCTAGCTCTATGAGGTTTGATCACAATAACACCACTAGAGTCTAGAACATTGTTATTGAGAGTTTCAACTGCTGGATATCTTGTTGATTTGGGTTAGCATATTTAGTCTGATGCATTGTTACCCTGCAGGTGGATTTCTCCCATGGCAGTCGTGGAAAAGGTTCTTTTCAGGTTAAAATCTTATTGCTGTAAATTGTCTTGGATGTAATATAATATTATTCAAAATTTAAATCAGTAACAGATTTTTTATTTTTATTTTTGCATAGCATATAAATGCTATGTATAATTTGTATATATGTTTGATTTGCGTTCTGCAGACAGAAAAAGTTAGCTAAAATTCAATTTGATGACTAAATCTTTTCAACATGATGACAAAATCTATACAGATGTACTCCTAGAAGAGTTCCTTTAAAATAGAACAGGTCCTATAAAAATAGAATAATAGATGTCTTTCATTGTTGTTGCACGAAATAGGAGCAGAACCAGCTGTCTGAAAAAAAAAAAAAAAACGAACAAACTAGAAAAAAAACCTCGCCCTTTCAGTGGTATACCATTTGCTTTATAAAAGCTCGAACTGTTGGAGCATGATGAATTAATTCCTTTATCTTATAGCCCAGGCCCCACATCTCATGGGATATGACCTCCGTTGAACCCCTCTCGTGGGCCCCAAATCACATGGGTACCGCCTCAGGCGAGCTACCTGCCTCACACTGGCCGCCTACCCCGAGTGTGCCCCTGCATCCCACGGGCAACCCCACTCGAGCCCGGTGTGAAAATGTCCCTGCATTAATCATCCCCGGTGAGGAGTCTCTAATACCAATTTGATGCAGGACAATTAACCATTTGCTCTAAAAGCTCGAACTATTAGAGCATGGCGAATTAATTCCTTTATCTTATAGCCCAGGCCCCACATCCCATAGATTAGGACCTTGGTCGAACCCCCCCCCCCGTGGGCCCCAAATCGCATGGGTACCGCCTCACGTGAGCCACCCGCCTCACACGAGCCACTCGCTTCACACGGGCCGCCCACCCTGAGTGTGCCACTGCATCCCACAAGCAACCCCACTCGAGCCCGGTCTGAAAATGCCCCTACATTAATATCCTTACTCTTAAAAAAGGCTTGCTCATCACATGTACATACGGTCATCATAATTTGCCTACACCTAGAGATTATCCAACTATGCAATGGGTGGAGCCTGTAGATGTCAGCCAAACATAAGGCCGGTTTGCCTATCAAGTGGGCAACACTTTTGGGGAAATGGATGGTTAAAAGAGCATCCGCCAAAACTCCACATTCAACATGCATGGATAGTTCACATTATTTGTGCACCGGCCTGATTTTCTGGCCTGGTCATTTAAATGGTGGGGCCCACCTGTTGGTGGCTTGGATAATATCCCTTGTGTGCCAAGCTGGCTGTGTGCTTGCATTTTGATGTTTGTGTATATACATGTGTGGGATTAGCTAACCTCTTACTAAATACTGGTTAAACCTTTTAGGTATTTTGTTTATTAGCAATGAAACTTTGTTGAATGTTTCGATGGCATAACTGTCCAAATTATTCTGTTTTAAAAAAATTAATATATTTCTGAATTACACTTGGAAAAACAAAGGTGGTGACGTAATTGGATATATAATATTTATGATCATTAGTGGGTGTGAAGAGACAAAAGTGAGGTTGAGAGTGGGAGCAATTCCCTGGGTAGGAATTTTTGGTGTTGAGTTTATTTATACTGTAAGCCATAAGATGTGTGTGTGAAACTATGGATAGTAAAGTGTAGAAAAGCAAACTCACTCTTCTAATGAACTTCTGCTTTCTTGTTTATCAATTTCACCTATTGTTTTGTATACAACAACTTTATTGATCTTTATAGTTATCCACTCTAAGGTAGCAACATTTATAGAGTATAGCTGTAATTGGCTTGTATGTACAATTGTACATTGCTTTCCCTTTTGACATTGATAATGTCACCAAGTACTTGATGGACAACAGAAAACCTGTAATTGATTGACAACCATTACGTGGGCTAACCTGCAGTAAACAGTTGTGGCCTTTCATGCCTTTTGAGCACATCTTTCAATCGATGCAGTGAAATACTTGTTTCTCTTCCATGATTAATTCGATTACACGAACTCACCAGGCATACCTTGTTTATAGGGATCTTAGTGTCATACTCCAACAGTGGTCCCCAATCAATGAATCAGTGAGATGAGCTCCACATTCTATCTGGTAGGTGAAGTGAACCTCACATGGTGGTCCAGTTGATCTGCTTGTGTGGTCCGTTCAATTGGCGGGCCCATATGGTCGATACGGTTGGATTTTTCCATATATTATTTATTTTCAGAAAAGAACATATTAAAGGGTTACTGATGCAACATTTAGAAGCATCCCCAAATTAACACTTTTTTTTTTTTTTTGGTTCTTTTCTTTTATTCTTTTGGGGATCAGAATGGAAAATATTAGAGTGCCATATTGTTGTAACCAGGCTTAGGGCAGACACCCATCTCGCAATGCGAGTTCAGACCCACTCATCACATCCAGCAAGGCGACTTACATTTGAATTGTCTGAGTGTTTGTGGCGTTGGGAAAAAAAAAAAAAAACTGAATGGACTGACAACTCTCTTTGCCAGGAAAAACTATGCTCATCTCCAATTTTTGGAAAACAAGCTTGCAACGGTTACACAAGGGTCGGTGACAATCGGCCAATATTTCATGAAAGCGAAAACCCCGTTTGTAACTCGATCTAGATTTGCCAGTCAATGAGGCGAGGATTGTAAGAAGAGAATAACAAAATACAAAACTCTTATGTATACAAAGTTAAAAATACACAACTTTTATGCATACGAATCACAACTATGACGCATACTTACAACTCATATACACTTACAATTATAATACTTACAACTTACTCATGGCTACTTCATTTCACAACTACAACCTGCGCACTTATAACTACAATATATACGCCTATTTATTGTTTTTACAAGTTAAGGTCGGTTAAAAACAAAAGGTAACAAAGCCCCCACGTGGACTCTCTTGAATTGTACATCAAGTCGATTAAAAGGATAACCTACGTTGTTATTCTTTTGGCCTTTTACTAAGGTCGGTGTTGACTTTACCATACTCCCCCTCAACACATACCTTCTTTGATTGTGGATTTCTTAATCATTCCAAGCACTTCTTGGTGCTATGTGAGCGACAACTTCGTCTTTTGCTCCGATCGGTGATAGTGTTATATCTTTTTGTAGGACTTTTTCTCGAATATAATGATCATGTACTTCAACGTGTTTGGTCCTTGCATGAGAGACATGATTCTAACTTGATAGCCGATAAGTTGTCACAATAAAGTGACACTGGTTTCTCTACCGGTTGATGTAGGTTTTCTAGCAAGCGTGTTAGCCAGATGAATTCTTGAGCAACCGTTGCTGCAGATTTGTACTCTGCTTCAATGGTTGATAATGAGATCGTTGGTTGTCTTTCGCTACACCAAGATACTGTTGTCGAACTGAGGATAAAGAAATATCCGGTAGTGGATCGGTGAGTTGTGAGATCTCTAACAAAGTCAACATCACGATATCAAGTTAGCTTGCACTTGCCCTTCTTGTATAGAAGGCCATAGTCAACATTGCCTTTGATGTATCGTATGATTCTTTGAACAACGTCCAAATGAGATTTCCTTGGTTCTTGCATGAACCGATTGACTACTCCAGCTGCATGTGAAATGTTGGGTCAAGTTAAGTGTCAAATAGATCAGACTCCTGACAAGTTGCTTATACATTGTTGAATTCTTGAGGACATCTCCTTCACCCACACTCGTTTTCGTATTTGTCTCCATTGATATCGGCTTACAGTCAATCATGCCAAACTTTTATAGAAAGTCTCTTGTATATTTCTGTTGACACAAGAAGCGACCTTCTTTGACTCGATCAATTTTGATTAATAGAAAATGCTTGAATTCCCCGAACTCCTTCATTTGAAGTTGTATTAGTAGGTTTTCTTTCACTTGGGTGATTTCTTTAAGGTCATCTCCAGTGATGATTAGATCATTGACTTAGATGAGAATGATGGGTAACCTGCCAGCTTTTATAAATACGCTAGAGTCTGCAGGTGTAGCCGAATATCCATTCTGTAGCAATAATTCATCAATCTTGCCATACCATGCTCTCGGCTTGTTTTAATCCGTAGAGAGCCTTCCGTAGTTTGCAGACGTAATTTGGTTTTTTCCTTATTCTCATACCCTTTCGGTTGTTCTATATAGATGTCCTGATTAACTTCTCCATGAAGAAATACATTCTTTACATCCATTTGCCATAGCTTCCATGACTTGCTTGCAGCTAAGCCTAGCAATATACGTACTGTCATTATTTTTGCCATGCGACCGAAGGTATCATCATAGTCAATCCCGTACTGCTGTGAGAATCCTTGGGCAACTAATGTAGCTTTGTATCTCTCGATTGATCCATCAACACAGGTCTTTAATTTATATGGCCATTTACATAAAATGGGTTTCACTTCTTTTGGCTTGGGAACTAGCTCCCACATCCGGTTTGCTTTTAGTGCTGAGATTTCTTTGTCCATAGCTTTCCGCCATTCTTTGTTATGTCGTGCTTCTTCATATGAAGCTGGTTCATATATATTATCCATCTTTGCTAGAGCAACATCTATGTACTTCAGATATGGCTTCCTTGCTCTGCTGGGTTGTCACAATTGCCTTGGTTTGTCATCAATCTCAAACTGACTTTGCCTGGCTTCCTCTTATGTCATCTTTCCATGTGCTTGTAGAGCTTTTTAGCAAGGATGGTATATTTGGCTAAGGCAGGCCCTCTTGATTGGGCTGTTCTTTATTTGTCTGGTCATCATCATTCTTGATGGGTTCCTCCATCTTTAATTTTTGTTGTAGATCATCTTCCAAGTCTTGGAAACTTGGTAACACTACCGTTTCTGGTGGTCACCCAGATGATGCCTGATTGAATATATGGCATCTTAAGATGAGTAACATCGATTGGTGGGGGGTTGCAATACCTCTGTCCCTTACAATACACTTTATTCAGCAAGGTGACTTACATTGGAATTGTTGTGTGTTTGTGGCATTGGCAAAAGCAAAAACTCAATGGAGTGGTTATGCCTTTTTCCATTTTTCTTACTCGAAGAACCTTCAAAAAAAAAAAAAAAAAACTTGAAACAAACAAAATGTCATTTCGGTGGAAAAGCATTGTGCCCGTGATTCATGATGTACTTCTAGACGTACCCCCAACATCGCTAGTTATTCTTTCTTTTCTTGTGTGAATGAAATCCACATGCATCTAGCCTAGAGCATTTTTTTCTTTTCTTTTCGGCCTTTCTTTTCTCTTAGCAAGAGATTACACCATTAGTTTCCTTTGGAAGTTACACATTGCCTTCTAAAACCAAATGAAATTTCTTGTAAGCTTGGGACGCAATTCAAATTACTTTCGAGAGGGTGTAGCTTTGTGCCCAGGGTGTATTTTGACATCAATTTATATCTGCGGATATCGTGTAGAATTGCTTGTCAGTTGGACCACTTCGCAGATTTCTTGCATTTTCAGCATTCTTTATTTTATTTATTTGTTCTATTTCAGAGATGTGATTTGCGGCATATGGTGATTCCATACGTTAGGGCCAAGTTTACTAACTTCTTTGCAATTGTTTCAGATGGTAACCTAAATTTGTTAGGACTAGGATTTGGAGCTTTGATAAACATATGTATGGAGTATGTATAAACATATGTATGGCGTCTGTAATGGGTCATATTTCATATGTATGGAGTATGTAATGGGTGCCTTTAAAATTTTAAAAAAAAAAAAATTAAAAAAATTGAAGAAACCCTTTTAAGGCGGTTTGGGGTGTTTCCTCCACTAAAGCCCACAAATAGAGGAGATTTAGGTTCATGACATTCCCTGCTTTATTTGGCACCGGAGTAGATTGATTCTTTGTTGTGCCATATTCCATCAATTAGGTCATATTTCATGCATGGGTTTTGATGCATTTGGAAGGAACACAAACAAATGAATCTTCTGAGACCATGCGTCACACGTCACTTGCGTGAAACAGAGTTGAGATTCTTCTTATGAGATGGGTTCTCATCTCACCAATCTTTAAGGGGTGAACTGTTCCTCTTTCTCACATGGCTGGGATTTGGTCATTGGTGACAAATGCAAGCCACCAAATGAAGTCAATGTTTGGGCTCCTCCCCTCATGTGGGTGGTTGAATCTAAAATTTTGGTGGTAGTGCCTTGGGAGTACTCAAGGGAAATCTTTATATGATTTCTATCGGACCATCTATGTTATATGGTGCAGAGTTTTGGGCAAGCAGAAATCAAGAGGGAACATAAGCAGAAATGAGCATAGCATAGGTGAGGGTGCTGAGATGGATACATGGAAAGACTAGGAAGAAATACAACTAAGTACAAGGACAGTCGAAGCAACTTGGAAGGAGGAAGACCTAAAAGGATTTGGGTTGAGTCGGTGAGGAGGGATATGATAGGGCCCTTAGGTATTATCTGTTTGGCCAAACAGAATAAGCGAAGCCGACCTCAAATAGTTGGGACTAGGCTATGATGATATTTAATTATTGAGATCTCTTCCTTGGAGATCTATTTTATCCACATTCAGGGAGGCTAATTCCCTCGATGATACTTCAGCCATTGAATGTCTCTCTCTCTCTCTCCCGCCTCAGAATGATGTAAATATATGCATGCATCATACTGGTGCAAAAGCAGAAACTTCTCTGTTTCTCCCCACCATTAAGACTACTTTTATTGGATGTCCAGTATCCATTGTCAACCCAGAAGTCCTGAAAACATGCAGACTGTAGTCATTGGTCGGAGAGTATTTGCAGGACCACATTTTGAATTTACAAAAACTACCCATAAGAAGGGAAATCACACATCTATTTCCAATCTGTTTGGTAGCCATGTGAGCATTAAGCACCCCCAACATGTAGAAATCAGATTTTCGAAATTTACATGTGGTCCCGTATCCATCTTCTGACACTTCAACCTCTTACCCTCTGGTGTGCTGAAAATTCCTAACCATAATTTTCAACATTTTGCCTCTGCATTTAATGACTACTCCACCGTCCATCTTTCAGCATCAAAACCCCTTCCCCCCCCCCCCCCCCCCCCCAAAAAAAAAAAAAAAAAAAAAGGCTCTCTTCATCGTGTGAATTCCATCAGTCAAAGACAGTCATGTTCCTTGTGTGTGTTTTCATTTCTCACTGTAAGTTCTTTCAGAATCGTATATAGAAACTACAGGCTTCTTCATGAGGAAGGAAATTACAGACCTGGATTGCAATAAGAAGTACAAGATTTATGCGTGGTCTAAAATCCATCTCCCAATGGTAAAATTGTCTTAAACTCATTTTGAAATAACTGATAAAGATAGGAAACCTACTCTGCTACAAACTACAAATACCACGTACACCACATGCAAACATCAATTTACATCAATTCAACTTTGAATATGTATGTGTGGTCTATTGTCTGTCCTCTGCTATTAAAACCCATCTACCCATGTACATCACGTGGCTCGTCTCATTTTGCAGGTAGTTTGGAGTTTTAATTCCCCTATCCGAATGTGTGGACCATGTCTCATGCTTTTTCCACATAATCCAAGGGGGGAAGTTTGAAGAGATATGTGAAAAGGTCTAAATATTCCAGACTGATGTAGACCTGAAGATCCAGCTGAGGTTTCAATCCAACTCATAGGTTTTAATGCCCTCAACTTCTTATAAAGCTTCATCAATTTCCTGCAGTCAACTCATAGGATTCTGTTCTGGGCATACAGGATTTCATTGTTCAGTGGTCCCCGCCGCTATTGGATGAGCCTCAGTGTGGTTGGCCGATGCCCCAAGTTCTAACAAACTGGAAGATCCCAATCCTTCAATCTTTGCCTTATTTTTCGTCGAATGTGGACTGTTGCTGTATTTTATTTTAAACCATCTGTTTGTAGTTCAGTCATCAAAGGTCTTGGATCGTCCTATCTGGGAGATTCCTAGGCCATCCCTAGATGTAGCGAGGGAGGTTGGCATTGACTTTCATAACAAACGCCAAACCTATGGGCTGGACTTCACAACAAACATATAATATAAATAGCCATTTAATCCTTCTTTTATGCATGGTAAAGGTCCCCCCACAAAATAAATACTTTCATTTTTAATTAAAAGGCCACGTATTGAAGACCCTTGTCTTAAATTTGCGAAATCTCAAGGAGAGAGATACTCCTCACAGGTGATGGCTGTAATTCATGTGAAGAATCTAATCCATTTCTCGGATATGGGAAGATTGAATACTTCGTAAATGAAAACATATTCGGAGGAATTCATTTATTTCCTATGGAAATCATTTCTCATTTTCAAGATTTTAATTTGAGAAAAAAAAAAATTGCTGATATGGGTTTCTCTTGAAAAGACATGTTAATGTTGAATTTTCCACCGGGATATTTAAGAGCTTGTAACTGGGAAATGGAATTAGAGGTAAATGAATTGAGAGTAAATGGCTTACTAAGTGTGTTTGGATAGGAGTAAATCAAATCCGTTTGAAATCAAAATATTATGTTTGGATGGGAGTAAATGAGAAGAATTGGAATGCATTGATTTTTATTTTTTTAAAATATAGTCATTGTTACACGTGTGATCTCCCTGTTCAACTTTAATATCTCAAATTATTGTACATATATGATATTTAATAGAGTGATGGTAATAAGTCCATTGAAACATAAGCATTTGCTCACTACCGATCTAACTACCAGGTGGGCCACATTATAGAAAACCATGAACAACCACACAAAAAAATCACACATTCACGTGGGGCATCCAATTTTCATGGTTGGATTGACTTGATTTTTGGGGCATCCAAATTCCATGGTTGGATTGACCTGACTTTTGGGGCCTTTGATTTTCATGGTGGGACAACCATGCTTGATGGACTAGATATCATATAGATATCATGGTGGGCCCCACACATTAACTAGTTGGAAATATGCTGGATGGGCTAGATGTCATACAAACATCATAGTGGGCCCCACGCGCTAACTAGTTGGACATATAACTAGCGGTGGGTGAGTATTTCTCCTATTTAATAATAACCAGCGATTCCAATATGGGATATTAGTTGTACTTCGTTGCTAATTTCAAATTCTGCTAATGCTATTTTCAACGGTAGGGAGTAGAAACATCATTGAATAGCTTGAAGGCAGTGATTAGCGTTATGTCATAGCCTTACATCACCTAATTCTATTTGTGATTTTGTTTTATGGAGCACATGTGACAACATGGCACATGTGTGTGAGATCCAATCCATCGATCAGATTGGTTTGACCCTGAACATGTTTTCCACAAAAAAATAAAATGAATCTGGTCCGTTCATCCTTTGGACCCCAATACTGGAAACATTTGAACTTCAGCCATTGAAACTGTGGCCCACCATACCTGCCTATATGAGCTTTATTGCCCATGCGATCTGGCTTCGAGAAGCTCTACTTTATGAATATTATTTCATCAATCATTCCTATCTAAGGCCCTATTCTTATTTAGTAGGGTTTTTTTCAACAAGAAAGCAATTGCCCTATCTATTGGAGATGTTTTCTACCATGATTCTGAGGTCTAGCTCAGAACATTGACTTAAAGTCCTTTTAACCCTAATCGATCTTCTCTTTATGAAGCATTTCCAACTTTCGTGGCACATGGTCAAATAATCCCACCGCAATTGGTGAGCAATTAGAATAATCTCAACCATATAATGCGAGTAGCTATGGACAATTTTACCCGCGCAATTAGTCTTCGGCGAGAAAGAATTTTGGGTTTTATAAGCACATTGGAAGGTATTTAGAAAATAGAAATGCTCTAGTGTCCTCAAAGCATTACAAGTTGTAGTACTCTTAGTTGCACTGAAATAGTTAACAGTCTCATACTTCTTCTTCCTCTTTAATTAATTAATTAATTAATTAATTTATTTTTTTTTAATTTAAATTTTTTATGCACACCCATACCACAACACATGTACACTCACATATGACATGAGCACTTAATCCCATGATCTCAGTGTTGAAACATGACTTATTTACCATTGAGGCATGGAGCCTGACCCCAAGTTAATGGTCCCATTAATTAGGTCGGGCTACCATGAAAACTTCACACCAAGATGATGAAAATTAACCACTTGATCAATGGTCTTTGATATGGACGGTCAAGATTAGTATAAAATTTTAGGTCTCATCAATTAGTAGGGTCCATTATGGATTGCTTAATATTCCTTACAATAACTTTTGTTAGGCACTTGTAACCATCCCATCCATGGCTCAAAAAAGGACAGCTGTAGACAATAAGACCAAAGTAAGTATTGACTGAATCATCTGGGTGCGATTTTGTCTTGATAGCCCATGAAGTGTGTTTTGGAATTAATGGACAGTTTAAATTGACTGATTGGATTGTTGATGTAACTAAGAGCACTATTAACGTACAGTGCTTTGAGAGCCCCAGAGCATTTTTTCTTTTAGGTCTTGTTTGATTAGCCATTAATGTATGTAAATGGTGATAAATAAGCCATTATGAAAAGTAGTTTGGTTTAAACATGTATTTCACCTTGAAAGTGGGCCTCACCATGATGTATATATTATATTCATGCCGTTCATTCATTTTTTCAGATCATTTTAAGGCAAGAGTTCAAAAAAGAGGCAAATCTAAAGCTCAAATAGATCGAATTAAATACCCATTATTGGAAACTTTTTAGGGATCACATAAGTGCTGGGTCTACCCTTTTTGGCTCATGACAAAAAATAATATGACAAAGCAAATGGGCTGCATGGATGAAATACATACATTATGGTGGGGCCCACATATAGGTTACTGACACAATTAAGTCTCTTTTTAGAAATCATTCCTAACATTAAGCCATCATTATTTATTTACCACTAAATTTATGTGCATTTATAACTTAACTAAAATAGAGATGAGTTTTTTTTTATATAATTTATAATGTGTCTGACTTGAAGTATTTTTATCATTTTAATTTTTTGATACAAGTAGCCCACCAACATAATTTTTTGATAAGAATATCACACACTTCACTCTCTGGGTGCCTTTTCTCTCTCCCAACCCTTTATAATTGCACACGAGGTGATATATTACTAATCTAAATCATTCATACAACTATGAGCAAGCCATGCTGCATGAATCATACCAAATGAATGATCTAACCCTTCGAATGCGGCCAATTTGTTAGCATGTTCATTGTTTATGAGCCATAAATCACATGGTTGGAATCATCAAATCAAAGTATTACTTTAATTTGATGAAATACAGATCAGATGTTTTAAGATGATGATTAACCAATTTTGATAATCCATTTTCATACGATTGATCAGAAGCTTAAGATCATATGATTAGTATGATTTTTGTATCATGACTTTATTTTAGTTGTATGAATGAATAAATGGTTCAGATTGATAATAGATTATCCCATGTGCCATTTAAAAGGTTTAGAGACGTTACAAATCAGCACGCCTTTTCTTACTTAGTTGGACTTGAGATGACCTCCATTTTTAAGTGCTCGTGTATGATCTATCTCACTCAGCCGCAGTATTAAAGTTTTCTTCAAAGAAAGAAATGGATGGATGTGAGAGTTTTACATACAACTGCTCTATGTCATCATTTATCAATACAGCTGGAATTTCAAGCTGACTTTGGCAAAATCATGTTGGATTCTCGTGTCATTATAGAGAAGAGGGTTGCATGGTGACCCTAACACCATCAATATCACTCTTGAATGGACTCTGTGGGGCCCACCGTAATATATGCGTTTTATCCATGATGTCAATTACCTCATTTTAGGGCATCAACACAGGAATGATGGCAAATAAACATCACCGTGGCCCTAAGAAAGTTTCAACGGTGGATGTCATTATCCCAACGGTCTACTGTGGTGTGGTCCACTTGAGATTTGGATATGCTTTAATTTTGGGTTCATTGAATACAATGAGATGAAAAAATGGATGGACGGCTTGGATGAAACATATACATCAGGTGGGCCCTACACAGTCCGGTCACCAGGGATGTTCACCATACCATCCGCTTCCGTATTATAAGAAGAACCGGGATAAGCTTAAGCCACTTCTCTGCATCACACGTGGCAGTTGATGTAACAATCTAAACCGTTCATCTGGTGGGATCTATTATGAATGCCCTATATGTTCAAAATCCACTAACCAATTTTATTTTCCACCGTTGATTAAAAGGCCACTAATCAGATGGGTAGGATGATCCATTCTAACTGTGTTTTTAAAGATCTAGAATCAACGGTAGGAGCGACTTGATGGTCACTCCCGAACGCAGTAGGTTATCCTGCCACGTGTAGTTTTTAGAGATGGCCCTACCGTGGGCTGCAGGGAAACGGATTGGCTACTCCCCCAACACTATCCAATGGCTCAAACATGATATATGTGTCTCATCCATGCCGTTCATACATTTTTCCAGATAATTTTATTATATGAACCAAAAACTGAGTTAGATAAAAATCTCAAGCGGGCCATAAAGTGTTGATTGAACTTCTTGGGTGTATAAAAGTTTTAGAGCAAGATGGTATTTGTTTTTTGCCTTCATCCAAGTATGTATGACCTGATCTACAGGTTGGATGTCAAGTAAACATTACAGTGGGCCCTAGGAGGTTTTTAATGGTAGACGTTTGGATGTCAAGTAAACATTACAGTGGGCCCTAGGAGGTTTTTAATGGTAGACGTTCAATCACTACTGTTTTCCCATGGTGTGGTCTACCTAAGATTTTGATCTAACTTATTTATGAGATAATTATTAAAATGATGTGTAAAAATGCATCAACGGTGTGGATAAAATGCATAGATCATGATGGGCCCCACATAGCACTGACCATTGGCAACCCGACTAGTGGCCGCTTCACTAGTAGAGGTGTACATGAACTGAGCTAGCTCGGTGAGCTCGCTCGACTTGTTTCAAAAAAGCTCGATTCGACTCGGTTTGAAGTTGAGCTCAAGCTAACAAGTTGATTTTTTGAGCTCGAAAATGAATTTGAGCTAGCCCCAACTTGGCTTGACTCCGATCGAACCAATTTGGTGACTTGGTTACTTTGATATTGATGTTGCTCACCAAGTGTTTAATAAAATAACTTAAAAAAGTGTGGCTGATGGCAAGGAAGGTATATATATGAAACTAGCACCTTTTTGTTCTTGAATTTTATGTTGCTTATAAAGTGTTTGATAAAATACATGTAAAACAATTACTGCTGTATCAAATATAGAGAGATTTTGAAGGCGCAATCCAGGTATTTGTGGAATGCTGAAATGGCGAACTCGACTCAATCTTGGCTCAAACTTGATTTGAACGGGCCGAGCTGTTGACCGAACCGAGCCGAGCTGGCCAGTCAAGCTCAAGGACCGAGCCTAGCTGAGCTGAGGTCAGCTAGTGGCCAAGCCGAGTCGAGATGAGGCCAGCTCGACTCGGTTAGACTCGATGTACACCCCTTGATCACTAGCTAAACCGCGTCCCGGCTGCTGAGCTACCACTGACGTCATATGCTTCTGGAAATCAGCCAAAGGAGTCATGTTTTTCAAGCCTCCTTCCATGAAGTTTCACCAAGTCCACACGCAACCCGACATGCCGACATGGCACACGTGTAAAACATCGAACCTTTTCATCCGGTGGCCATACTATTTATAGATCATTTGGACTAAAAATATATACGACTTCATTACTCAGGTGGGCCAGATGAAGAAAATCAATTGATGAATAGAACAGATTGTTGTAACCGTCCGTTTGTTTTGTATGCTTTAGCCCACCTGAGGAGTTGAGAAACCTTATCTTTTAGACCTGAAGAGCTAACAGGTGTGGCCCACTTGACGATGGAACGGTTGGATCTCTCGCACGTATGACAGTTACATGTGGATGTGCAGACGCGTGTGGGCTTAGCAAGTTTCTTGCTACAAAGCCGTTATGCTGCTATTCTTCCACCATTTAAAATCAGGGACGTGACTCCTCATGTATGGCAGTGATGTACAGCAATCCAGACCATCCAAATTGTGGGTCCCACTGTGGATTGATCATATATTTCCTATTTTCCTGATCAAGCAATTCTAAATCAATAACTATCAAATGGATGGTTAAAAGTAAAATAGTTAGTGGTCCAGTTCAAAGTAAAAAATCAGACGTTTAATATTATCTTCTCAGTGAAAAATTTCGGTTATCCTCCATCCACGCTTGGACCAGAAAATTGAACGGCCTGGATTGGCGTATAACTATCACATGCGTATATTTGAAAAGTCACCACCATTTTCTATGGGTCTAGTACCCCGGTCCAGCCAGGTGGGTGCGGCCCTGACAGTGGGGCCCACATAGATGTACGTGTTATAAATCCACACCGTCCATCAATTTTTCCAGATCATTTTATAGTTTTTTACCGAAAATGAAGCGAATAAAAATCTCAGGTGGACCACACAGCTGGGATTCAGATTCCACCGTTAAAAATTCTTCGAAGCCACGAAATTTTAGGATCAAGCTTCTATTTTTTATTTCCCTTCATCTGGGTCTATGCATCCTATAAAGAGGTAGGTTGTATAGCAACTAAACATTGCGGTGGACCCTAGGAAGTTTTTAATGGTGGACGTTTACTGAACACTGTTTCCTGTGGTGAGGTCCAACTGAGATTTGTATCTACTTCATTTTTGCATGCATGCTCTAAAATGAGCTGGAAAAACGGATGGACGGCGTGGATATACAACAAATACCTATAGGTGGGCCCCACGTTCAAGACCTTAACCACCTGACCTGGCTGGATATGCGGTCGCACTTAATCCGCGTTCGTTGCACGTGGCCGAAAGAAAGAAAAAAAAAATAGTGCAAGAGGTATATATCCTTCCTGCAGACCTGTGCATTCAGCACCGTACACGTGGCAAATTAGTAAAATCGTATGGGATCGAGACCATTCACGCATGGCCGGTGGTGCATGTGCCTCATAAAAACATGCCAGTCCACTGATCAGATGGCCCATCCATATACCATGAAAAACGGATGGACAGCCATCCGTCAGCATTCAATGCACATGCTTTAGCCCTCCTGATAAGTATACAGAACTACTTTTCGGCTATAAGATATCCACTGTAGGGCCCACCATTATCAACGGCTGGATTCACCCACGTGCGTCGCTGCTGCACTTGTAGACGTGGCAACTCCAAAGAAGCATGCCCCAAAAGAAGAATTATTTTTTTTTTAAAAAAAAAGTGGGACCCACATGCTATTAACTTGGGGGAGATCAAGACAAGAGGTGTAAGAGTAGGTGGGCCTTTGTCTGAGAAATTTTAATCAGTCAATCCCCCAAATGCCCTACAGACGGTGTGTGGTCGGTGAAACCAACGGCTGGAAAATGTCAAACATCATAATAGCTATCCTTGTCATCTGCACCCTTGAAATGTGTGACCTTTGGACTTTTGACTACACCCTTTTTTTTTTTTTCTCTCACCTGACATCCTTTTGTTTTGTACTTGTGCGTCCTTGATCCGACCGTACACGCGGGTTTGATCTGAGCCGTTCATCATGGGAGTATGTATCCCAAGGACGCAGATTGCGTCCTATCCCAAGGGCAGGGTCTGTGGGGCCCACCGTGATGTAATTATTTTATCCACACCGTTAATCGTTTTTATATGATCATTTTAATATATTTTACAAAAAAATGAAGCAGATAAACAGATCGAGTGGAGCACATCAAAGGAAGCTGCAGTGATAATGACACCCACAGTTGAAACATTTCTAAGGGCCACCGTAATGTTTTTTTACCACCCAACCTATTAATAAGGTCATGCAGACTGGGATGAAGTGAAAACGCAAATTTCATCTTGATCCGACACTTCTCCAGCTCCTAGGAATTTTTTAATGGTGGAAGTTTAATCCACAATTTGTGGTCCACTAAAGCCATGAACCTAGCTTAATTTTTATATGATAACTTAAAATGATCGTATAAAAACGATTAACGGTGTGGATAAAATAATTACATCACGGTAGGCCCCACAGAGCCATGCCCGGACGGATTACTGTCCGGACGGGGGTAGGACGCAATCCGCGTCCGTATCCCAAACGTCCCATTGATTGGACTTCTCTAATAGCCTAGGCGGTGCTGGAAAAGCTCTGTGGGTCCCACCATGATGTATGTGTTTTATCCATGCCGTCCATCCATTTTTCCAGATCATTTTAGGTTATGAGACTAAAAATGAGGCAGATAGATATCTCAGGTGGACCACACCACAGGAAACATTGGTGATTAAACGCCCACCGTTAAAAACTTTCTAGGCCATACTGTGATGTTTATTAGCCATCCATCATGTTGATTATGTCACACAGACTTGGATGAAAGGATAACACAAATATCAAATCGATCAAAACTTATTGGCCGTAAGAAAGTTTTAATGATGAGAGTTAAATTAACACTGTTTCATGTGATGTGGTCCACCTGATATTTAGATCTGCCTGATTCATGGGGTCATGCCTTAAAATGAGCTTTCAAAATGAATGGATGGTTTGGATGAAACACATACATAAATGTGGGGCCACGGAGGTTTTTGAGCGTTCACTACCGAATCCGAGTACATATTGGATTCTCGAGCTGTGGACCTTACCCAACATGGCCCACTGTATAAAGAATCTTGTGTCCTTGATCAGCGTGTACACGTAGGCCACTTGCCACGTAGGCCCTAATGGTAGGCAAAAATCTATACATGCTGAATCGAGATACATCTGAACCGTCCATCACAAAGTTCCTACTCTCTACAGTCATGAACAATCCACACATATCACATGTTGATTTCTTGATTTATTTTTTTTAAATTATGTTTTTCAGACAGCATCAGCATAGCGTGGCCCATTCAATAAACGGCCCAGATCATGTATGGATATAAGCTGTTGGAGCGTGCTAGACGAAAATCCATAAACCACCACATGAGAGTACACTCGCATTTTACACTAAAGAATAATGCTTTTTATTGTGAAATATCAAGCCCAGCTAGTTGTATTTATAAATAATTGTGTGTGAAGCTCTCCATGGCATTTGTACAAAATCCATCCCGTCTGACAAGTTAGTTTCATCATGAAAACAATATTTTCCAAAAATAATGTTGATCCAACTATCAAGTGGGCCACACCATAGAAAATAATCAGCAATCACACAAGAACCTCCACATCCATATAGATCCCATCTAATGGTTGGATCAATCTGATTTTTGGGACATCTCATTTCATGGAAGGGGTACCATGACGAAAGGGTAGGACAGCATACAAACACCATGGGTGGGTCCCACACACTAACTAGTTGGACGTACAACTAGTTGTGTATGAGCATTTCTCCTTTTTACACCGAACAAAGGTGCCAAACTCCAAGACTATTTTACTTCATTCGAGAGCATTTCCATGCCATGTTCCTTCCAAAGTTTGATTTGTCAGCAGCCAATATATTAAAGGATATTATATAAACACTTCCTCTAAGTTATAATAATTTTAAATGCCTCCCTACTTTAGATTATTGCAAATACCTACCTTTTGCTAAAGAAATTAGTAAATTTTGTACAAAATGACAAATATTATTATCTTATGAGTTTATTTTGTCATGTGGGGCCTACTATTTGCGTAAATAGTATCCCACTATCGAATTAAGGTCTTACACTATATAAAACAACGGCCAATTATATAAAATTCTTCATATTCATATGGGTTAATCTAATGGTTGGATCAATTTGATTTTTTGGACATACCATTTCATTCAAGGTTGTCCATGATGAAAGGACGGAACCGGATACAAACACTAAGATTGGGTCCCACATACTAACTAATTATGTATGAGCATCATTCATTTTAATTTAAGCATAGAAAGATGACATACTTCATGACTATTTTACTCCATTTTAAAGCATGTTCATCTCATGCTCTTTCCAAGTTTGAATTCAGGGCACCTAATTTTTTAAGGGTTAATCGCAAAAAACTCCTCTAATTTGTGACAATTTTAAATACCTCACTAGTTTGGATTATTGCAAATACCTCCCTTTTGTCAGAGAATTTAAAAGAATTTATACCAAATGACAAAAATATCCTTATTTCAAGAGTTCATTTTTCTGCATGCAGTCCACTGTTATGCATAAATGATATCCAACCAATTCATCAAGGTCCTACCCGTAATCCTCTATATTTACCTAATGGGCCATCTAATGCTTGGATATCATCCTAATTTTTGGGCCCCTCCGTGACCAATTAGTTATCTATCCAATAGGGGTAAAATGGTAAATTCTTCAAAGACAATGGTGCTAATAGATGATGTAAGAAATCTTCATCAAATCTATGACTAAAGGAAAGGTGCTTGTAATAATCCAAACAAATAGGGAGGTGTTTACAATTATCTAAATTTTGAGGGTGGTGTTTACAATTCTCCCCTATTTTAATATTTTATACTTATTTTACTTCATTTTAAGAGCATGCTCATCTCATATTCCTTCTTTATTGGCTAAAGCCCACGTGCGTGTGTACGAGGAGGCACATCTACGATCCAGTCAATGTGCCAACGTGGCACTAGTGTGTGGCATCCAACGCATCAGTGATGTGGGTCCCACCTTATAGATGCCCTTGTCCATCAGCCCTAATTGCTCAGGCCAACCATCGAGAATGAGTTTCTTTGGGAGGGGAGCTGATAAGGGTGCGAGTGTCTATCCAAGGCATGAAAATTGGGGCCCACACGAGCGGCTAATAGTCATGATTTTTTTTAGAAAAGTGGGGTTTCTATGATGTTGAGTTTGATGAATGGTTTGGATTTTTGGATAACGGACGAGAATTTTGTCACCACACATATTTAATAAAATATGAAAAGTGGGTGGCATCCGCCCTCTAGATGTTCTCTATTTATCGACATGGGCAAAAAACTTCCTCATTTGGCACCTAATTTGTATATATGGACTCCATGGTTATTTTATTCAATCCATTGATTTGATGGGCCCATCATAGATGGATCATGTCCAATTTTTTTTGTTGTCTGTTCAGCACCTTTTCGACTTGGATGTTTTCGTCATGTGTGGTGTATGTGGTAGGGGTGCATATGGGTCGGTTCGGTCCGATTCTGGAGTGAAAACAAAAGGGAACCGTTTCAAATGGTTCCAGGAAAAACAGAACGAGAACCAGACCATTTGCACCATACAACCAAACCGGAACCGGACTGTAAAAACTGGTTCGGTTCTATAGTTATGGACTTTTTATAATCCAACCTAATTGCATGTTATTTATTTATTTATTTTATTTTTAATTATAAAAATCCAGCCCATATTCATTAGTGTTGTGATCTATTAGATGAATGATATTATGTAAGGTGTGCAAAAAGACATTTACGGAAACAATCGAAGAGCGCATCCTAAACCATAAATCATGAGTGAAATAAACAACTAAAATATATTGTAAACTAATAAAATAGAGAATAAAAATATATTGTAAACTCAGTACGGTTTCAGGTTCAGTTCCAAGTTTGGTTCTACGATCTGGTTCCAAGTTCGGTTCTACTATTCGGTTCATGGTTTAGTTCAGTTCTACAGGACCCCAAATTGAGAACCAAACTGAACCATTCGGTTCTTTGATTTTCAGAACCGGAACCGGTGCACTTCATAACTAGACCAAACTGTGCGGTTTAGTTGGTTCCGGTCCAGTTTACCGGTTCTACTAGTTCTATGTGCACCCCTAGTATGTGGGCATGTCAGAACCGATTGGGTGGCTCGATTCCAACTAAACAACTTGGCCCTAAGCGTCTGTGTAAATTGGTCACCTATTCAGCCACTTATAAATTATTTATAGAGTGATTAGGCAATATTTGGAAGGTGAGGTTCTTTATTTGAAAATGGGTTCAATTTTGACTTCCATGCGAAAGAACTTTTCTAATACCACAAACGAAAAGGAAATACTCATGGTATGTCAAAGCGCAACTACAATAGGCCTTTCTGAATAAAGAACTGCTTGTATTGAGATAAAAGTCCAATGTAAGTAAAAACTGAGATTAGAGCTAATTGATTATGACTACTCTTAGGAAAGATCAAGGTATGATAACGAAAGATAAATCTCAAGATAATTAAAAGATGATTTGATTGCTATGAGACAACTTGCTCTATTAATTTTTCCTTTTATTTATAAGCTTTTCTGCTACGTAGATACTCTATACTTGTTTCTGTTTATGTTCTTTACTTTATCCATTCTAGTAGCTAAATCGCTACCACATTAGTCTCTTTTATCCTTATGATTTTTATTTTTTTTTCAATTTTCTAACCGTTCCTCTTCTCTTGACTACTTTTTATCTCTTGAACTTCTTGGCCATGTCATGTCATCTGATGACGTTTACTATCCAGCTAAGTGTCAATTATGCTAAGTGTCAATTATGCCTTCATAAAAAATGCTTTGAATATCTTCGAATATATTTCCACACACTACTCTTTTTTTTTTTTTTTGTAATAACACGTGTCACTATCTGATGGGTTAATCCAAGAATGGCTAGAAATAGGATATAATAGGGTCAACTCTAAACATTCCACTATCACTGGGTATTCATAGTTAAGAATAAATGCACCAATAGCCTACATCTCAATGGTGAAAAAAGATTTGATGGGTAGGATCTTTTTATTTAGGAGCTTTCATGAGCATGATTCATCTATGATGGGGCCATTAGATCAATGGCTTGGGTAAACTAATTATGGGCCTCACATATATGGACTAAAATCGTAAAGTTCCCTATTCATGGCAGAGAGGAAACTTAATCTCCTGTTTATTCACAAACAGTACCTCAGCCAATTAATAGAGTAACAGGAGCCATCTAATGGACAGATTGGATCTTGCACATTTGTGTCATCACCAACCACCAATGGACAAGTGGCATGTTGATGTAGAACAAATTGTGGGTGACTTCATAGATGGTCAGGATTAAAATAATTAGGTTGAAATTATCAATTTAAGAAAAGAATAATATAAATTTGAATTATAGCTTTCGACGACTATAACTTTATCACATGTTATTGATTGCATGTGTATGGTATGCCATTATAAAGTTATCGAGAAGCGCTATTATTTGGTAACAATGAAGATGGTTGGCCTTATAAGGTTTCTTAGGAAAGGTCCTTCTTAAGGTATATAGTTGTGTTTTAAGTTGGTTAGGTGTAACACCACGGGTTTTCAGGGGTCGTGTCGGAACTCGGCCTCCAAATTCTCGAGTGTCGCTTATATCATAATTATGGTAGTTTGTACATAAATTAATTTAAATGAGCAATAAAGGAATTGATTGAAACATAAACCACAACCACAACTAATCTAATGAAATAAATGCGACTAAGAATTACAAGTCTATAGGAATATCAAACAGGACGCACAAAGTGTCGCCAGACAAAATTTATATAAGAAATGCCCAAAGGAAATGGTGTGTTAGATCCCTACTCAACAACCCATAAACAACTCGCACAGTCCACGGTGATCCACCCATAAGCTGGACATAGGATAGCTCCTCTTCCTTATCCATGCTCACCTCGCTTGACTCGTTAAGCTCCGCCTCACCTGCATCTAGTAAAGGGTCTGGTTGGTGTTTTAAAACACCATCATAAAGTGGGAGTGAATAGCTAACTCAGTGGTTACTATTAGCATTAAGTTACAACAAACATAAATTATATGACGAATTTAATGAAAGACATACATTCATAGATCCCTAACTAGTCTGGTTAATGTATATGCATGTATTATGATATGATGCATGACCTCACAACAACACTCCCTCGAGCGACTTCGTCTAACAATTGTGCATGACCAATACTCCCTCATTGCAACTCCAACTGCCTAGTCGCCAACCTAACTAGTGCGATGCGATCGTGATTGTGTTAGCCGAGTTTTTAATTAATTCCGTTCATCCAACAGATTGGGGAAACCAGTACATCCCACGTATCATTGCCCTCAACTGGTTGCGGGGCCAAGGCCCCTCAACATACGAGGCCAGGACCCCGCAATCCTTAATCACATCGGGTTCCCTATCTCCGATTTCAAGCACATGAGGAGTGTTGAGAAGAGGGATCGCTCGCAGTCACTACGGGAAGACTCGTCACCCCAGTGTAGGCCGACAGATCGGACACAGTGTCTCATTCCACCATGCCTGGCTCTGAGTCAATGGATCAGTTTCAAATGGTTATCAATAGGCTTCAGTGATTGAAGGGTATTCCAAGTTCCATACATGTAACGCCCCGAAAAATCGGGGGTCGTGCATAGACTCGACTCCCGAGTTCTCGAGTGTCACTTATCATGCATTTATGATTTTTTTTATTATTATTAATCAAGTTTAACTGCGCAATTTGGAATTACCTGAGGCACGAAGCACAATCACACCGTCTACTGAAATGAAGGATATCACACATCTACACAGGTCCAAAATAATAAAGGGTCGCCCAAGGCGTTATATGAATATGTCCAAAAAGCGGGCTCACAAATCCAAATTCGGCCGTCAAGCCGATGGAGAAGCCACCCATCAGTTAATAGGAGGGTCTGTCCTCCTCGTCCAAGCTCATTGCCCAGGGCTCCTCATGCCTGAGTCACTGCATCATGAATGGAGTGCAGTTGGTGTTTTAAAACACCGTCCCAGAGTGGGAGTGAGTGATCAACTCGGTGTGAACTATTAGTCTCAAGTTACAACAGGGCATCGGTGTAATATGAACTTAATGAAAAAGACAATCATCAACACCTAATAACTCTTATTTAAAATGCATGCATGCGGGATAATATGATGCATGCCTACCACAACACTCCTCAAGCGACTCCATCTACGATCGCATATGACAACACTCCCTCGGAGCGACCTCGACTTCAGAGTCACCACCCTAACTAATGCGTGCAATGCGATCGTGTTAGCGTTATTAGTTAAGTCCATTCATCCAGCGGGTTGGGGATTCGATTCACTCTACGTATCAATGCCCTAAACTCTGTTGTTGCGAGGCCAAGACCCCATCAATGTGTGAGGCGAGGCCCGCGGTCCGTGATCCGTCGGGTTCCTCATCCCCGAGCACCAGCACATGAGGATTGTCGAAAGGAAGGGGTCGCTCGCGTCACTACGGGGAGGCGCGGTACCCACGTAGGCATTGGACACGTGTCCCATTCCACCATGCCCGGCTCACGAGGGCGTGGACCGATTTCAAGTGGATTATCAATGGGCTCTGATGGTTGCGGGGTGGTTCAGGTTCCATACATATGTGAGCATACAGGGTTAACAAAAAGGGTTGATCAGTTAGTAGGCTAGACTGCACGAGTGAAGCGAGCATGAGACGAGTGACCTCGGGCACAAGAGACCCATGTAGTCGAACTACAGCCACCCGAACTGTAACATCCTGGATTTTCACTGTTTGGGATTTTCAAAAATTCTTAAAATTTCTTTTTAATTAACTTATAATATCACTTAATAACCATTAGCACTCAATGTTAGATTATACTGGGGTGGACCAGTCTAGTTATGATGGGACTAAGTGCGGGCGTGATGGCTGTTTACACTTAACAACGGCCGTGTGGGCCACCCAACCAGAAGAGGGTCAAAAAATCTAAAAATTTAGGAAATCATTGATCTCCTTGGGCTTGTGGTCCATCGCGGATTACGGACTGAGACACCCAGTGGGATCGGCACTTGCAATGGGCCCCGACATGTAAGCACTCCAAATAAAGCGAGACTCGGGAGTTCCAGTAGTCAGATTTCTTCTAAAGTTGTGGTGACGGTTCAATGTATTTTTCACACACATGTCCACCAAATCGAGACCCGATCGTGGATCGGTGGCCAGATTGATCGTAAATCGGACCCGTACGACCAAACCCCGCATCCGTTCGTTCCCAAATTTTGCAAGGCCCCTCATCGGGTCATGGACCACTTATCTTATAAATTTCATGGCCGAGGGCCATTGCTCCAATCACCAAAATGGCCCTCAAGACCACTTAAAGGTCGATTTCTCGGATCATATATCCGTCCATCCGTTCGTCCTTAATTTTTGTATGGGCCGGTCCATAAAGCACCTACACGCCGAAATTTGGTGGCCAGGGGGCGTTAGAGGGCCACCCTAACTTCAATAGGGAGCCCTAGAAGGCTAGTTTGGAAAATTGTGGGAACTTAAGTGATTTGAGTCATCCACTCTTATGCCAAGTTGGGGATTTCGGACCGTCGGTTTACGACCAAACTTTACCCGTCGATTAAGGATATTTCCCCGCTCACATTCGTATAGCCGCGGCCCCGATCGACCATCGGTGATCGTTGAACGGACTTCTAATCATATCTGTCGATCGGCGCATCGAAATGGCGAGCCGATTATGTCCATACGTAGATCATCATTAGGACTAACTATCCTACGGTGTATATCGACTAATACACCCCATAGGCTAGAAAAACCCTCCCATAGGGTTAGTATAGTAAAGACCCAACACTTGGGGTCAATTGCACCAAAACTGGAATTATAAAAAGGGGTTTCTTTTAGGCACCCCTCTCCCATACGAATTTGCCCTAGGAAAGGGAAGAGAGAAAAGAGAGAAAAGAGAAAAAGAAGAAAGGAGGAAGAAAGGGAAGAAGACAAGGTGGACCCTAAACCAAGGTGGGGCCCAAGGGAATCAATCTCTCCTCTCCCTACACCTTCTCCAAGGGAAACCCATCCGAAAATCACCCTCTTCATTTCATGGATCGTTTAGGTAAGATCCAACCCTCTTTTTCTTTGAAAACCCTTGTAAAGAGGGGGGTTTTGCTTGTAAATCTAACATGTGAAGTTGTTTTAGGGATTCCGGCCGATCTACCACAAAGCCCTCTTTCTAGGACGTTTTCCAAGCTTCCAACGATCTAGGTGCGGACTATTGATCTTAGGTGGCCTAGCACCATTTATAGTATGGGTCTAATGATTTTGGTTGCTTGGTTGTGGTATTGAAAAATCTAGAGGAATCTAGGAATGGGTGTTTGTTGAAACTATATGGATTTACATGCTTAACTCTTGTTGATGTTGATCTTGTTCCTCATATGTTATTTGGCTTATGATGACTTCATGTTCTTGTTTGTGATTGTTTTCCACAATGAGTTACTTCATAGTGCATAGTAATCTTGACTCTGTGTGTGGTTGATCCCTTGAAACGTTGGAAGTGCCTAGCTTCCTCTCTAACCCACGGCACACACATACACTTGTTTCTACTAATTTATCATGCTTGTTAGGTAAATAGACTTGTATGGTGGAATGTATGCAACATGACACTGGAATGTTGGTTGATAAGCTTGATGTTGGTATCTTATGCTATATCTCATCGTCAAACCCTTGGATTGTCGGGAACTCGAGTTAGGCGGTAGTCCCATTGGTTGGACTACCTAAGACTAACCACGCAAGTCGAACGAGTGCGTATGGGCGGCGGTTCTACTGCATGGGTCTGACACCCGATGTCGTTCATCTCGTTCTCGCCGACTCGTGCGGTTTAGTCTACTAACAAATCCTGTTTGTTAACCTGTGTGCTCACATATGTATGGAACACGAACCACCTGCAACTGACCATTGTAGCCGTTGATAATCCACTTATGGCGGGTCCACAGCCGAGCATGGTGGAATGAGACACGTGTCCGGAAGGCACATCGGCCCGCTGGCCGGGAGTCCGCGCCTCCCGTAGTGACCGCGGCGATCCCTTCCTTTGGCACTCCTCATGTGCACTGGAGTCGAGGATGAGGAACCGAATCACGGATCGCGGTGCCTTCGGCCTCGCGCATTGAGGGGTCTCGCAAACTAGTTGAGGGCATTGATACGTGGGGTGAATCGGTTTCCCAAACCTGCTTTGGATGAGCGGAATTAACTAAGAACTGCTAACATATCATTGCATCGCATTAGTTAGGGTGGCGACTCGGCGGTCGAGGTCGCTCGAGGGAGTGTTGTCATATGCGATCGTAAGATGGAGTCGCTTGAGGGAGAGTTGTGGCGAGGGCATGCATCATTTCATCCATCATGCATGCACATTAATAAGATTAGTTTAGTGATTTGTGAATGATTGTTTTCATTAAATCATAATATAAGATGTTCGTGACAACTTGAGACTAATAGTTCACCAGTTGATCACTCACTCCCACTACGGTGTTTTAAAACACCATTTCATGATGGGGTGATGCGGGAGTCGTGGAGGCGGGCGACGGGGCCTCGAGAGGAGGACGAGCGGACTCGGCTCACTCTGTGGACATGATGTTGTTGTGATTTTGTTGAGTAACGCCTTATGCGACCCGTTTATTCTTTTTTTGGACTGTATATATTGATCTCTTCATTTCGATGACTTGTTGTGGTTGTGTTTCATGCTCATTCAGTGCTATTTAAATTTGATTAATCATAAAAACCATAAATGCATGATAAGTGACACTCGGGAACTCGGGAGTCGAGTCTATGCACGACCCCCGATTTTCCGGGGCGTTATACGAACACACCCACCCAAACCCACTGGTTTGGCCTGAGGGTAGTCCCACCAATGGGACTACCATCTCTCCTCATGATTCCTGACCATCCCAAGGGTATGGAGGGTGATTCATAGCATGCCGTCTACTAATGTATAATCTAGTACAAACTACATCATGCTCTCATACTTCTCAACATATCATTCAGATTCTCATAGCAAGCATGGTTAACAATATCATGGAATAAGTGCATGTGAGGTGTGTGTGTGTGTGTGGGTGAGGGAGTTACACACTCCCTCCATCTCAAGCCATCATATGCACAAGGGTAATGAAAGCACACATATTAAGAGGTAATAATATATGAAGAAAATATTAAGGCATAAGCAAGGATTCATCCATACATATAAGCATGTGAGAAGCAAGAACAATATCATGAGGGCTAAGCATGCAAGTCCATACAATTTTAACAACATACATTCTTAGGGCTTTCTCTAGATTATTAAATCATAACATCCAAGCAATCAAAATCATTATGCTCGTACTAAAATTGGTGCTAGGCCACCTAAGAACAATAGTCCGCACCTAGGATCGTTGGAGGCTTGGGAAAAACGTCCCTAGAAAGAACTTTGTGGTAGATTGGTTCCCAAAACAACTTCACATGTTAGATTTACAAGCAAAACCCCCTTCCTTACAAGGGTTTTCAAAGAAAAAGAGGGTTGAATCTTACCTAAACGATCCACGAGATGAAGAGGACGATTTTCGGATGGGTTTCCCCTTGGAGAAGGTGTAGGGAGAGGAGAGATTGATTCCCTTAGGCCCCACCTTGATTTAGGGTCCACCTTGTCTTCTTCCCTCTCTCTTTCTTCTCCTTTCTCCTCTTTCTCTTCTCCCTTTTCTCTCTTCTAGGGCAAAATTCGTATGGGGAGAGGGGTGCCCAAATGAGGCCCTTTTTTATAATTCCAGATTTGGTGCAAATGGCCCCAAGCTTCCACAATTTTCTAAAATAGACTTATGGGACTCCCTATTGGTGTTGGGGTGGCCCTAACACCCCTCTGGCCACCAAATTCGGCGTGTAGGTGCTTTATGGCCCGATTAGGGCCCATGCAAAAATTGAGGATGAACGGATGAACGGATATATGATCTGAGAAAGCGTTTCTGACCTTTAAGTGGTCCTGGGGGGCCATTTTGGTAATTAGAGCATTTCTGATGGCCCTCTGGCCATGAAATTTATAGGATAAGTGGTCCATGGCCCGATGAGGGGCCTTACAAAATTTGGGAATGAACGGATGCGGAGTTTGGTCGTACGGGTCTGATTTATGATCAACGGTCATCGTGCCACGATCGGGGCCCAGATTTGGTGGGCAGGTGTTGAAAAATACATTAAACCTTCACCGTAAATTTGGAAGAAATCCAACGGCTAGAAGGCCCGGAGTCTCAGTTTCTTTTGTCAGTGCTAGATTTTAATCTGGCATTGGTGGGGCGATTAGGCAAGCGCCCGGATGGTACTTACGGTGTCCATCCGGGTCCGCATTGATCGCGATGGACCACAAGCCCGATGAGATCTATGATTTTCTAAAGTTTTAGATTTTTCCGACCCTTCTCGGCCATTGGGTGGCCCACACGGCCGTCATTGTTAAGTGTAAACGGGCCATCGGCTTGCGGCCCGCACTTGGTCCCATCATAACTAGTGATCCACCCCGATAATCTAATATTGAGTCTTTGGTCATTAGCGATATTATAAGTTAATTAAAAAGAAATTTTCTTTTAGAATTTTTGGAAATCCAAAACAGTAAAAATCCGGGATGTTACAATACAGGCGTGAGCAGATATGGTTAACAAACATGGTTAGTCAGTAAGTGAACTAGACCGTGTGGGTTCAGACGAGTACGTGACGGACGACATCTAGTACAAGCGACCCATGTAATTTAACTACTGTCGCCCATTCGCATCCGCCCAAATCCGCTGGTTTAGTCATAGGATGGTCCTACCAACGGGACCACCTTCTCCCACCTCAGTTCCTTGACCAACCTAAGGGTTTGATGACATTCAATAACACTTCAACGAATCAGAATTCATCGTCTAATATAAGTGATGTCATACACTCATACATCAAACAAAAACTTAGATTTTCTACAATGCAACTACTAATAAAAATATGAAATTAATGTGTGTGCGTGTTGAGTGGGGTTGCCGAAGAGATCAAGAGTTATACATCATTCGTAGTACAAACATACAACAAGGATTAATGCTAGCACAAACATACAACAAGGATTTATGCAAGCACAAACATACAACAAGGATTTCATGCAATCATACATGCCACAAGGAAGGTTATACTAGAATCACATATGAGATGAACATGCCACTCCAAATCAAGCCCAATCATATTGAAGAACAAATAACCAACACTTAACCATTTCATGGGATTTAGGGGGACCTATCATATAGGGTCTTGGTTAGTTCTCTCTAGATTACTCAAACACATCATCCTAACATTCATAATCATTAAACTCATAGTAAAATCGATGCTAGGCCACCTAAGGATAATAGTCCGCACCTTATGAGGAACCGCTTGATTCACGGCGCTCGCAGAGTTAGGGTGTTAGGAAATCATCATTGAAATGCCTAAATAAGCATACAAGCTTATAAGAATTGGAAGGAATTAAACAGAAGACCTAAACCTACAAACATAACTCAATACTTACCTTCAATTGTCGCGGAATCGACACCAATGAAGAACGATGTTGCTATAGAGGAGATGAGAGGGTGAATGTGCACAAAGTCTCACGCTTCCAAGCTCTCCTTCTCTCTTTCTCCTCTTTTCTCCTTTTTCTCTCTTTCTCCATTTCTTTCTTCTAGGGCAAATTCGTATAGGGGGAGGGGGTGCCCAAATGAGGCCCTTTTATAATACCAAATTTGGTGTAAATGGCCCCGAGTGTTGGGTTTTTACTATACTGCCATATGAGAGGGTTTTTCTAGCCTCTAGGGCCCACTACGGGGTGTACATATTGATATACATCATAGGATAGTTAGCCTTAATAATGATCTACGTATGGACATGTTCAGCCCGCTATTTGAATGTGCCGATCGACAGATATGATTAGAAGTCTGTTCAACGGTCACCGATGGTCGATCGGGGCCGCGACTATACGGATATGAGTAGGGAAATATCCTTACTCTATGTGTGAAGTTTAATCATAAACCGACGGTCCGAAATTCTCAACTTTGCATAAGAGTAGACAACTCAATTCACTTCAGTTTCAGCTTCTTCCTTTAAGGTATTTACACTTCTTATGCACTCGTCCTTTGGCTCAAGTTGAGCGGTTCTGGACAGTACCCAGGTCCAACTCCCGCGATGGACGTCAAGCTTAGTAAGACAGACATTATTCTATAGTTTTGGAATTAGTGGCCCACCAACGAGCGGTTTAAAGCTTGTTTGGAAAATTGGGGGCATTTCTGAAATGAATTAGGTATTGAGATTTCTCGTAGGCAATGATTAGGGTTTGGATTAACTATGTTCATAGTGTGGCCTATTTATAGCTAGTGAAAGCGGAGATTGGGTCACGATTACTTTAAACCGTCGGTTTTAAGCTAAAAGAGTAACGGGGTTGATTTGGTTTATTAATAAAGATCTAGGCCCTATCTGATTCGGATTCGGTTAGATCTTTAATTTAGTTATGCTTGTCTTGATTAGTTAGCGATGAGTCAGTTAGATTTGGGCCCTATGTGAGTAAATCATGGGGCTAAACTTGATATTCAAGTGATCGGGCGGATTCGTTGGCTTCCTACGGTTGATTAATTGGACTTGTACGGTTCTTTACTGGTTCCACCCGTGTATAAACTAACATTGAGTGCTAATGATCAGTAAGTGATATTATAAGTTAATTACAAAATAAAAATAAAAAATCAAAGATTTTTGGAAATCCAAAATAGTGAAAATCCAGGACGTTACATTAAGTTGTTTCAATACTGAAGTCTTGGTATCGATCCCTAGTAGGGGTGGCTAACAGTGAAGTGTGAACTGACCGTGGGGTGTACTAATGAGCTAACAAAAAAAAAATTGGTTAGTTTGTTTAGCTATTTTTAGCAATTTCTACTATTTTGAGAAACTTTCCTATTTTGAGTTGGATCATGGGTCCATGAGCATCTTCTCTCATATAAGTATATAAAGTATGATGCAAAAAATAATTTATTCAATTATTATTAATTTTACTCTCTATTTTTTATGTCATTTGTGCTTGTTTGGATTTTTGAAAATGAAAGCAAAATATGGTTTCTCATGAAATTCACTTTCCATTGTTTGTTTGGTGTTTCTTCACATGAAATTTCTTATAATAAAAGACAATTTTTAGGGTTGTTAAATTTTACAAACCACCATATAAATACAAATAAATAGAAAATTATGATTTCTAATCTTTATTTTTCAAGAGAAGGTGGTGACTATTTTCTCTTCAAAAAATTATCAGGAAAAGACTGATTTAAATGTGGGGCCCATCGTGAGATGTATGTGACTTACCAGTGCCGTCCATCCATTTCACCAGGACATTTGAAGGAATGATCCAAAAAATGAGGTAGACCAAAAGCTCAAGTAGACCACACTAGAGGAAACAACGGTCGAAAGAAATCGTCTATTGTTCAAAAGTTGCTTTTGTCCATAGGGCCCACATTGATGTTTGTTTGTCATCTAGACTGGTTATAAAGTCTCGGAGACATAGATGAAGGGACAACATCCAAAGCTTCTAGGGCTCGCAACAAATTTTCAACAGTAAGTGCTCAATTCCCACATGTATATATCTTATCGCGTGGTCAACTTGAGCTCTAGAACTTTTTAATTTTTCAGCTCATGCTCTAAAAGCTGGCCGAAGGGAAGGACGGTGTGGATAAGCCACATACATCATAGTGGGCTCCACAATTTTTAACATTTCTTCCACGAGTTCAGAGTTCAAGAAGTATGCCTATCAATAACAAATGAGAAATGATGTTGCAATTGCATATGTAAATAATTATTATACGTTGACATATATTTACACCATGAAATGAGAAATCAAAGGCCCCTTAAGAGTTAAACGTGTTATCATCTATTAGAAAGGATATATTAATTCATTTTTTTATTATCTTATTTTTTTTGTCAAGATTTAATTAAGTTGTAATTAATTAAAATTTCTTTTTGAGGTCATTTTTCTTATAAAAATATAAATTTATACTTAATAAAAATGTAAGCAATTCTTTCATATCTATATATATATTTTTAAAAAAATTGCATGGTCTATTGGCTATTGGCGGGTTATGGATCATCAGATCGGGCTCAGATGATCGAAGGTCGTTGATTCAAGAGAATAACATTTGAGCCGTTGATCAAATTCCCCTGATTCAATCCATTGCGATAGTGGGCAACAAAATTTCTTTTAATCTGCGTCTGCAAGCATGGGTAATAACCCTCGATTCCATGACTTATGACAATAGCAGTCATGACTGCATATCAAATACCACTTTCATACATCCATGTTTGTCGGTGCTCAGAAACAGGATTACAGCTTGCGCAAGGTCTAACAACCATATTTGCCTTCTCAAAATCTGATGATGGAAAATTCATTCCATTTGCCGGCTTCCAATTCCTTTTAAGGTTCCGGCGTTGCTCTGATTTTGAAGAGATCCAATCTTGAAGAGATCCAATCTTGTAGATAAAAGAACTCTAATTAAGATCAATCCATAGTTTTTCTAATATCAACTGTTATTTCTATATTGTGAAATTAACAAATTGTCTATGCATTAATAATGAAGATTCATCAATTCAATGGATACCTGATTGAGAAGACATTTTCAGTACCGAGAAAGAATCTTAATCTTCTACACCTCGCACTTTTAGGAGAACCTTTCAATGAGACTAAAGTTTTCTCTCACATGTGGGAGAGAAGAGCAAGACATCTATTTATAAGAAAGATGGTGGAGACGCTTACCCATTACACTTCTCTTATTTAGGGTCTTCATCACACTTCTCTCCTTCAAAGTCTCTATACCATAAGTTTTTATATCCGGCTTAATAATTGAATATAGAGATCATAGTTCAAACGTCCCACCTGGAACCTATTTATAATGATCACAACAGTAGTAAAGTCCACTAAATCGCTTGATTTAAATAATCCAACGGTCAAATCTATACTAATGATCATGCATGATCCACCTAATAAAAAATCTTACAATTCTCTCGGAAATATTTTTTAAAAAATTAAATGGTATTAGAACCTTCCATCCAAAAGCTCTTGATTCTCCTCGCTGACTTCTGCTAACGTTCCTCTATTTTTGCATCCAAATGCCGAGTTCATCTCTACTTGTGCTTCATTTAAGACCATGCCTATCTAATGTTTCTTCAACTGAAGTGAACACAAAGCACACGTGTGAGACATCTCAGCCGTTCATAAGGTGATGACCCACCCCACGAAAAACCATTCCATTCTAGTCAACCTGTGGACCATTAGCAAATTCATTTAAACCATATTGTCTCAACATCGCCTAATTAGTCCTAGCTGTACGGACTGTCCTCTTCACTGTGGGGCCCACTTCATGCCCTTCCTTATCGGGGCGTCGATTGCATTCCAAGTCATGCAACATGACAAAGAAAATTCACAAATGATAGAAAATCCTTCCTTTGTATCTGAGAAGATATCACATGCAACTTACTTGTACTGCTATCGTCCAACTAGCACACTGTGGCCCATCTTATCCTGTATGTTTGACATCCAACCGTTCAGAAGGTGGGACCCTCCATGATGACCACTAAACGAGAGAATCCGTCCAATTCATTCATCAGATCGGCAACACGTGTACTTTGGATCAGATAGACGGATGTACATCGTTTTCTAAGGTATGGTCTACATGATTAATGGATTGGATTGATTTTTAACATGAATGGTCTTCATGGTGGGTCCAACCTTTTGAACGGTTTTGATGTTGTACATGGAATTTTGATTTTTGACATGGACGGTAATGTACCGTACAATTAGTTGCGTGTGGACCATTGGTATGTACCTACTTAGATTTGGTCGTGAGAGTTGGATTTTAGACTTGTGGTTGTTGTATTTAGTGAGGAAGTCTGATATTGGTGGGTCCCACTTATATATATATATATATATATATATATATATATATATATATATATATATATATATATATATATATATAATTTGACCCTCTTTAGGGTCAGTCAATGGATGACTTGGAAATCCGGAAAAATGATCCTCAAATGGTAGGGATGTGATGCAACGACGGATGACCGTTCGTAGCTGTCAGCACATGCGATGCACGTTCGCAAAGAGTTTTCGTTCGTTCGTAGGGTTTTTGGTCCACGTGGCACCACGTGGCTGTGGCAGGAGTATGTAGGGACGATAATAAAGAACTCTATACCTGAATTTAAATTTTCATTTTTTAGATGACGAAAGTGCCCCTCTGAGGTGGTTGCCATTAGTAGGTGGGCTTTAACTTGGAGAATGAAATATCATTTTTAAAAGGACCATGGCTATACTTAAAACTAAAGTTTTATCTTCTTCTTCTTCTTTTTTTATTTATTTATTTTTTTTTTGATATGATGTGTTAATTTTAGTTGGATAATCTTGAACTCACACAAGGGTTTTATCAATTCTATGTTTGAAGCTATATACGATTTACAAATACACTAATATTGTGCGTTAATTCTGAATTGTTTTTTCCTACGTGGTTCATCAGTGATAAGTTTTAGGTAATCTTGTGCTCGATGGAAATGAAATTTGATGGACTTTCAAATGGCTCTAGAATCATCTATTTAGATACCATTTGATTACCGAAAGTGGGCCCAAAGTTCGTCAAGATTATTATTAACCACTAATATTCATTGTGGGCCCATTTTAGGCAATCAAATGGTGTCTAAATGAGATGATTCCATAACAATTTGAAAATTCATTAAATTACATTTTCAACGAGTACAAGATGACCCAAATTGGACATATAAAAAGAGAGTCGTTGTTGTTTTCGTCCGACGTGTATCCCATAATAAATATCTGCGATCACGGTGGAAATATCAACAGTCTACAGAGAATATCATCAGTTTGCTTTTGATAATTGAGGTCCAGAATATTAGCAGTCCACTATTAATATCGACGATCCACGATAAATATGGGCAATTCACAATAAATATCGATGATCTACCATACAACATTTATCAATTATAACATACTTTCATCTTAGCATTCTTACCTTATCAAAATTCATCCATTACAACAGTCATCCATTCCAAAGTTCATCGCATTAATCTATTAGAACATTTTTCCATTATAAAATTTATGCGTTATAATATTCTTATATTACAAAATTTATCCATTACAACATACTTCTATTATAAAAAATATCCATTATAGTATTCTTCCTCACCATATTCCCTTTCACAAACTCCCACCATTCATATCAAATAAAAAAAACCGAAGAAAAAACTATAAAGAAAACATAGGGAGAAGGAAGAAAGAATGGAGTAAAAAAGCACCATTATTCTCTCCCACTTAAAAAAACTAAAGGAAGAAGGAAATGAGCAAATGGCCTTCATGCAGAAGTGCCTCACATTTTGAACCTATTCATATCTTATATGAGTCTCATTGGGTTGTCTAGAAGCAAATCCATCCTTTCTATGAGTACGAGGTTTGATTTCATGTCGTCAACCGAAGTTTGAGAGTGAACTCACTACATATAGACCACACAAAATAAAACATTTTACAATTAATGCACAACACTAGTATATTTGTGGGCCATTGATAACTTTAAACATAGAAGTGGAAAGACCCTTTTAATTGTCAGATTAAAATGAACGGATTAGATCAGCCAAAGGGTCAATCAAATTTTAATTTTATATGAGACCCAAATCTATTTTTAAAAAGACCTCTCACTTCTTGAGACGAAAGCATTTTCATGCCTAAATAGTTATAATACTCGAGCATTTTCATCCTCCAAGAAAAAATAATAATACATGAATTCAGAATTAGAATTTCCTTTTCTCGTCCATACATGCCACGTGGACAAGAAACACCTTCGGAGTTATTTCTCAACCATTATTGTATGATAAGCTTATTCTACCTCTACGTATGCAAGGCTCATCGTGATTTAGGAATCACATCCATTCCGTCCATATAGGCCAGTACCTTAAAATCTCACTCTTATACAAAATAGAAGGCCAATAAAAAACACAGGTAAGTCACAACATAGGAACATTTGGGATGGGATGCCCGCCTTAAAACACTTTGGATTGTGTTCTGGGCCCACCTTATTTTTTATATACCATCCAATACGTTCATAATATGATGCCATCCAGGATGAATGGAAAAATAAATAAATTTCATTCCACTATAACCTAGGTGGGCCACACTGTGACGTTATAGGCATGATTTTACATGGTGTTGCCAGCCCAAGTCTTGTATCTGCATGAGTTTTGGGATTTGAGGAAAACATAAGGACATGAACTTTATGGACAGAGTGGATATCATATACACATCATGGTGGGCCACACACACGTAGTTGTAGAGTAAGCCTTGCTAACACATGCCTGCCTTTAGAGGTGTACATGATTTAGCTCGTTAGCTCGTTAGCTCGCTTGGATCGATTCGGAAAAGCTTGACTTGACTCAGATCGAAACTGTGTTCGAGCTGAGTCGAGCCAGTTTTATTGAGCTCAAAACTTTTCGAGTTGAGTCCGAGCTGGACCTAACTCGACTCGACTTAGTATTGAGCTCGAACTCGACTCGGTTTGGCTTGGACTGGCTCGGATCAATTTTTGAGTAAGTATATATATATAAATTGGACGCTCAAAATAGGTTTTAAAAAAAAAAAAAAAAAAAAAAAAAAAAAAAACCTAACCCCTTAATGTCCTCTCGTCTCGGCCGTTCTAACCCCCTAACGCCCTCTCGTCTCGGCCGTTCACTCTACCCTAAATACCCTAACCCCAACTCAAACTTGACTCTCTTGAGCGCCTAAATGGCGACCGACGACCAGTACCACTCTCATCTCCTCTATTTCTTGCTATTTTCCAACACATGACAATGATGTTGCTCACCAAGTGTTCGATGAATTGACTCAACAAAGTATGGCCGGTGGCAAGGAAGGTATGTATATGAAACAAATATCCTTTTTTTTATTCTTGATTTTTATGTTGCTTAAAAGGTGTTTGATGAAATACCTGTAAAACTACTGTTGTTGTTTTACATACATAAGATTTTGAAGGTGTAGTCCATGTGTTTGTGAAAATGTTACACAAGTGAACTTGGCTCGATCTTGGCTTGAACTCGGCTCGAACTGCCCCAAGCTGCTGAATGAACCAAATCGACTTGGCCAGTCAGGCTTAAAGACCGAGCTGAGCCGAGTTTGAGCTGGGGTCAACAAGTGGCTGAGCCGAGTCGAGCAGTGGCCAGCTCCACCGGGTTCGACTCATGTACACCTCTGCGGCTGCCTTAAATATTCACACGACTGACGACAAACGACAACCGTACCACAACTTGTGGTACTGTACCATCTTTCCTTCCTACATGCCACTTATTCAGGAAACAAGTACCATGAAAACGATGGCCCCACCATGGAGACCACCTTGCTAAAAATCAGGCTAATCAGCTAATCAGGTTGACCACACCTGTGTGTTGACTCTGACCGTCAACTGTTCATATTCCAACAGTGTGGCCCACCTTACGAATAGACCGGTCTGATTGCTTCTCACGAGGTGATCTTCATGGTAGGGCCTACTGTTTCCATGGTACTGATGTCCTTCATAAGTGCCACGCTGGCATGAATAATAGTAACGGTACCACACGTCGGGTACATCCCATGTAGGCGAAAGGTTCTTTTCAAGACATGAGCATAATTACGTTGGGAGCTTGTCTAATGCCTATCCAAAACACTGGATTTGCTTGCTAGCTTTTGGTCGCGTTTGGGTGCACCATCCAATTGAATTGCAATAATTACTTCACAAGTTTAGCCTACACTTGGTTGATTCTCATGCTTGAAAAGTTAGTGGGCCATGCTATATCAATCAAACAAATGAATGGTTAAAAAAGACCTGCTTTTTCCGTACATTCATCTCCCTTTGGCCCATGTAATGAGTAGACATGGGTATTTTTGATGAGGGCATCTTTATATTCTTGGACATTGCTCAATATTCATGTTTCCCACTTCGGCACATCCACTAAGCATGTCTACAGCATATTTTAGGTAATTGTATAACATTCAAGCTCAATAGGGCCCAACAATATTGTGCGTCACATCCACTCCATCTATAATAATAAGCGGAATGAAACTTAGATGGAAATCATTACACGCACCGCACATAGATAGAGATTGAAAGATGCGTAATAAATGATCATAGAAAAGACCCCACTCAAGGAAGAAGCAGATTAGGGCATAGGAAAATTCATGTGCTTCTTTTTGTCGAAGGCTCACAAAGATGCACGTGGCAAATCCACTTTATCCATCAATTTTGTAAGACCACAATAGAATAGAAATCTAAAAATCAAGTAGATTGAAAACTCATGTGAGCTACACAACACGAAATAATAGATATTGAACACCTACTATTGAAAATTTTATGGGAGCCACAGAAGTTTTATATCGGATGATATTTGTGCCTACAATTTATCCGAGCGGTAATAACCTTATGAGTGGTTTGGATGGCATATAAAAACTGTCGAGGACAAAATCTGGACCACCCTCCACCCCATGCGATGCTCCTCGAATGGACCCTGGCCCTGCACAAAGAGGTGAGCAAAGGAAACCCTGGCTAGGCCGGGAGACCCTCCAATGCCTAAGTCAGGTGAAGGGAATCGAGGTTTAAGTAGAATTGTAGAGGGAGTATCAGATATCGCATACCTGTAATAATGGGGTCCTCATGTATTTATACTTGACTGTAGGATGGTTTGGGTCCGTTAATCACGACACGATTTACTCAATCAGGGAGATTTTCGGATCATAGAGATATTGCACGTAATCCAAGGATCATGTATCATATCATGCACATCGTGCGTATCTGCGAGCGAAGTAACCGGCCACGTTCACTTATGGCAGTTTCTAAGTTCGGCTTGAGGGGCGCCCGTCTCGAAATATGGAGTCAGCTCGGACCTTTATGCAGGAAGGTTCCAAATGGAGTGATTATAAGTCTTTATCGAATATTTTCCGCTCTAGTAATCTAAGCCGAGTTGATAACTATCCATCCGACCGGACCAACATGACATCAGGCCTCGGAATTATAGGGGGCTCGGATCTTCCCATAACAAAAACCATAGTCAACTCTAGGAAGGTTTCAACGGTGGACATTTCCATTCCCACTATCTCAATTGGTGTGGCCACTTGAATCTTGGATTTACCTAATTTTTAGATTCCTATCCTATTGTGGTCTTGCAAAGCTGGTGGACCGAATGGATTTGCCATACAAGCATAAGCAATCCACATCCGTTCAAGCCTACTGGACTAGGATCCGTATTCCTGTATATAGGTACCGTGCACATACATCTCAATTAACTTATTTTTAAAAAAAATAATTTCCTTCTCTTATACCGACCTCATGCGCATACACCAGCTAAAACATAATGTAATTAGTTTTTTTTTTTTTTAAAAAAAAAAAAGCTATGAAAACAAGTCTTATAAACACTTCACATATATTCTCCACCAAATGTGGGCCTATCTTTCCTTGAAAATGTGAAATACATACTTTATAATATTCTATATTTATTTATCTATCATTACTTTTTGAAATACTCCAACAACAGAGACGCAACAACACAGGAATAATTCGGTCATCTAACGTAAGCAATGTAATTGATTACCTTAGAATTTGAAGTCATTACAAATGTCACATATCAACCCAATGGAAACTTAAGTTGTGAGACCGACATGTTAGTCGTCCAAATCTACATTGATTTAATGTGTATAATTTCTGACTAATAAGAATTTATTAGTTGATTTTGAACTGTTGACTATTTTTAATTAGCCATCTATTAACTGTCCATTAATTAGCCATTGAAAGAATCAACCCACTATGTATTTATGTTGAAGATACATCTCAATCAAGGCCAATGATTTGCACTATTTATTTTGAATTCATGGTATTCCAATTGAACTATTTTTCAATATCAGTGTATCAACCACCTCACTTTGAGAGAGTATCAAAGCCTTTCTTACAGCCTCCCTTCTCATGTCCTCTGAAAATTTCAATATCAAAGTGCTACTAGGGTTACTTTTGCCGTTCGATGGCCACATGGGTGAAACTTTGGTAAGATCCAACCTGTCCATCAGGTACAATTGCTCGTTTTAAACGTTGAATCAAAGAATCATGATCATCCAAAACTCAAGTAAGCCGCATCATAAGAAAAAGTTGGGATGATATATCCATTATTAGTTTTTCGTAGGACCTAGCATACCGTTTATACCATTTAATCCATTCATCTAATTTGCCTCATTAACATGAAAGAATTACCCAAAAATCAGAGCATAAAACTCAAGTGGGCCATGGTAGGTGAATTTACGGATTTTAGGTATAATTTTTTTGAGATGGCTCACCTGAGCATTGAATCATCCTATTTCTTAGATCAAGATCCAAGAAGGAGTGATGTACTTGATGGATAGCTTGGATTTCATATACATTAAGTCATTTCTCTCAGGTTAGAGAAAGAAAACTCCTGTGGCACTCAAGTTTTTTTTTTTTTTTTTCTTTCTTAGTTTTTTTGAAGACTAGCTCTTCCTAACGGCTTGTATGTATAACCGGTAATGGATAATGATTACTTTTAATATTTGTTCCCAGAGAGATGAAATTCAAGAGGTAAATACGCTGGGAAAATGCGATTGCATCTCATCGACTAACTTTGTAAAATTTGTGGGTCCCACTAGATGTATATGTTTGATCTATGTGACCCATATTCTGTTTAACCAACTTAGTTTAGGGCAGGAGCTAAAAAATGAGGCAGATTGTAAGCTTAAGTGAATTACATGGTAAAAAACATAGATGATGATACGCGTCGCCATTGAAAACAAAATAATAATAATAATAATTAATAAATTTTATATAGGGCTCGTATTAATGTGCAGTGTGATCCAAAAACTTTTATAGCCCCCTAAGAAATTTTCAACAATAGGTATTCAAAACCCCCATAATGTGCGGTGTGATTCACATGTGCTTTAGATTTGCCTCATTAATGCCCTAAAATGAGCCGATAAAATGGATGGATGGTCTAGATCGGACGCATACATCATGGTGGGCCCCATTGATTTTACCTCCTTTCTTCATTTGATTTTTGTGAAAGTGTCAACTCAAAACCTCAACTTACATGTATTTTTCTACGTAAATAATCATTATTTATTTATATGTAATTATCATTGTAGACAATGAAACAAATATGCCCTAAAACTAATCGCAAGGGTAAAATTGTCTTTTCCTACTAGCACTATGCACTATATATGAGAGGAAATGACTTATATTGTAACCACCTCAATAATTTTCTAACAAAGAGAAATTCAAATATAACTCCTATGGTGGAGCCCACTTAGAAATTCAAATATTGTGCGTCACATCCACTCCATCTATAATAATAAGCCGGAATGAAACTTAGATGGAAATCATTACATGCGTCCCACATAGATAGAGATTGAAATATGCATAATAAATTATTTAAAAAACAAGACCCCACTCAAGCTAGAAGCAGATTAGAGCACACGGATATTCCTCTGGGCTTTTTTGTCGAAGGCTTACAGGGATGCCTGTGGCAAATCCACTCTATCCATCAGTTTTGCAAGACCACAATAGGATGTGAATCTAAAAATCAAGTAGTTTGAAAACTCTTATGAGCTGCACCACAAGAAACAATACAGATTGAACACCCACTATCGAAAACTTTGTGGGGGCCACATAAGTTTTATATCAGATGATATTTTTGCCTACAGTTTATCTGAGTGGTAATGACCTTATGAGCAGTTGGAAGGCATATAAACACCAGTCAACTCTAGGAAGGTTTCCATAGTGGACATTTCCACTCTCACTATCTCGATTGGTGTGGCCCATTTGAGTCTTGGATTTACCTAATTTTTAGATTTTTATCCTATTGTGGTCTTGCAAAGCAGGTGGACGAAGTGGATTTGTCATATGGGCATAAGCAATCCACATCCGTTCAAGCCTTCTTTTTTTTTTTTTTTTTTTTTTTTTTTTTTTTAACACACGCACACACACCCCACACACTCACACCACACACACACACACCCCACACGCACACCGTGGGTACTCGAACCCTTGACCCGGTGTTGAAACTCCAGGGAGTCTACCACCGTGGGTACTCGAACCCTTGACATCCGTTCAAGCCTACTAGATTAAGATTTGTATTTATGTATATAAGTATCGTGCGCATACTTCCCAGTTAACTACTTTTTAAAACCATTTTCTTTTTACATACTGGCTTCACGCACACATACTAGCTAAAACATAATGTGTGTGTATAAAAACTATGAAAATAAGTCTTATAAACACTCCACATATATTCTTCCTCAAATGTGGGGCTATCTTTCCTGGAAAATGTGAAATACATACTTTACAATATTTTATATTTATTTATCTATTATTACCTTTTGAAATACTCCAACAAGAGAGAAGCAACCACACAAGAATAACTAGGTCGTCTAGTGTGATTGATTACTTTAGAATTTAAAATCATTACAAATGTCACATACCAACCCAATGGAACCTTTGAAGTTGTGAGACCCACGTCAGACATGTTAGTCGTCCAAATCTACATTGATTTAATGTGTATAATTTCTGACTAATAAGAATTTATTAGTTGATTTTGAACTGTTGACTATTTTTTTATTAGCCGTCCATTAACTGTCCATTAATTAGCCATTAAAAGAATCAACCCACTATGTATTTATGTTGAAGATACATCTCAATCAAGGCCATTGATTTGCATTATTTATTTTGAATTCATGGTATTCCAATTGAAATATTTTTCAATACCAGTGTATCAACCATCTCACTTTGAGAGAGTATCAAAGCCTTTCTTACTGAATGTACAACAAATTATTAAATTATCTATATAACCTTTCTTCTTGAGTGAATCCCTTCTCATGTCCACTGAAAATTTGAAGATTAGGGTTCCTTAGGTAACTAGCCCTAAGTGCTACAAGGGTTACTTTTGCCGGTCGTTGGCCACATGGGTGAAACTTTGTAAGATCCAACCCATCCATCAAGTACAATGGCTCCTTTTAGACTTTGAATACAAAAATCATGATCATCCAAAACTCAAGTAAGCTGCATCATAAGAAAAAGTTGGGATGATATATCCATCATTAGTTTCGCCTAGGACCTAGCATACCGTTTATACCATTTAATCCGTTCATCTAATGTGCCTCATTAACGTGAAAGAATTGCTCAAAAATCAGAGCATAAAACTCAAGTGGGCCGTGGTAGGTGAATTTACAGATTTTAGGTATAAATTTTTTGCGATGGCCCACCTAAGCATTGAATCATCCTATTTCTTAGATCAAGATCCAGGGAGGAGTGATGTACTTGATGGATGGCTTGGATTTCATATACATTAAGTCATCTCTCATGTTAGAGAAAGAAAACTCCTGTGGCACCCAAGTTTTATTTTTATTTTTATTTTTATTTTAAAGATGAGCTCTTCCTAAGGGCTCTTATGTGTAACCGGCAATGGATAATGATTACTTTTAATATTTGCGTGGAGAGAGATGAAATTAAAGAGATAAATATGCCGGGGAAAATGCAATTGCATCCCATCGACTAACTTTGTAAAATTTGTGGTTCCCACTAAATGTATATGTTTGATCTATATAACTCATTTGTTTATCCGACTTAGTTTAGGGCACGAGTTAAAAAATGAGGCAAATTATAAGCTCAAGTGAACTACACTTAGAAAACATAGGCGATGATACGTTCACCTTAAAAATAATTTAAAAAAAATTTAAATTAAATTAATTGTATAGGGCTCGTATTAATGTGTATATGTCATCCAACCTGTTCATAAGGTCAGAAAGACACGGATGAACCTGTAAACACATATATCAACTTGATCCAAAAACTTTTTCAACCCCTCAAGAATTTTTCTATAGTAGGTATTCAAATCCCCCGTAGTGCGCAGTGTGATCCACATGTACTTTAGATTTACCTTATTAATGCCCTAAAATGATCTGATAAAATGAATAGATGGCCTAGATGCGACGCATACATCATGGTGGGCCCCGTTGATTTTACGTCTTTTTCTTGATTTGATTTTTGTGAAATTTTCAACTCAAAACCTCAACTTACTTGTATTTTTCTAGGTAAATAATCATTATTCATTTATATGTAATTATCATTGTAGACAATGAAACAAACATGTCTTAAAACTAATCACAAGGGTAAAATTGTCTTTTCCTACTAGCACTATGCACTATATGAGAGGAAATGACTTATATTGTAACCACCTCAATAATTTTGTAAAAATAGAGAAATTCAAATATAATTCCTATGGTGGAGCTGTAACATCCTGGATTTTCACTGTTTTGGATTTCCAAAAATTCTTGAAATTTATTCTTTTTTAATTAACTTATAATATCACTTAATGACCATTAACACTCAATGTTAGTTCATACTGGGGTGGACCAGTCTAGTTATGATGGGACAAGTACGGGTCGTCAAGCCGGATAGTCTGTTTACACCTAGCATCAACCCGTGTGGGCCACCCAGCGACCGTGGAGGTTCGAAAAAATCTAAAACTTTAGAAAATCATAGATCTCACTGGGCTTGTGGTCCATCGCGGACTGCGGACCCAGTGGACACCCAGAAGTACCATCTGACGCTTGCCCATTGCGCCCCACCAATGCTAGATTAAAATCTGGCACTGACAAAAGAAACCGAGACTCCGGACCTTTCAGCCGTTGGATTTCTTCCAAATTTACGGTGAAGGTTTAATGTATTTTTCAATGCCTGCCCACCAAATCTGGGCCCCGATCGTGGCACAATGACCGTTGATCATAAATTGGACCCGTACGACCAAACCCCATATCCGATCGCCCCCAAAATTTGCGTGGCCCCTCATCGGGCCACTTAGCACCTACCCTATAAATTTCATGGCCAGAGGGCCACCAGAGATGCCCCATCAATCAGAATGGGCCCCACAGGGCCATTTAAGGGTCGGAAACGCTTACTCAGATCATATATCCGTTCATCCGTTCGTCCTCAATTTTTGCATGGGCCCTAGTCGGACCATAAGGCACCTACACACCGAATTTGGTGGCCAGAGGGGTGTTAAGGCCACCCCAACACCAATAGGGAGTCCCATAAGTCTATTTTAGAAAATTGTGGAAGCTTGGGGCCTTTTGCACCAAATCTGGAATTATAAAAAGGGCCTCATTTGGGCACCCCTCTCCCCATACAAATTTTACCCTAGAAGAGAGAAAAGGGAGAAGAGAAAGAGGAGAAAGGAGAAGAAAGAGAGAGGGAAGAAGGCATGGTGGACTCTCAATCAAGGTGGGGCCCAAGAGGATCAAACCCACAACCTCCTACACCTTCTCCAAGAAAAAACTGTGCACCACAACCACCAAAATCATCAATTGATCGTCTAGGTAAGGCTTCTCATCCTTTGTCTTGAAAACCCTTTTGATGAAGGAGGATTTTACATGGATTTCTCATGTATGAACTTGCTTTAGAGATTCCGACCAACCGGCCCCAAACCGACGTTCCTAGGTCATTTTTCAGTCTCCAACGAATCATAAGGTGCGGACTATTGTTCTTAGGTGGCCTAGCACCAATTTTACTCTGGGTTTAATGATTTTGATTATTTGGATGTTATGATTGGAGAAACTAGAGAAACCCTAGGAATTGCATGATTGTTGAAATTTGTATGGGATGCATGTTGATCCTCATTTGGTGTTGCTATTGCCTTTCACATGATTGGGTATTTGGATGATTGGGTGCTCATGCCTTGTTGATTTTTTCCTACATTGTTGTTTCATAGAATGTATGATGATCGTGTGCATATGATTTCTTGCAATGGTGGAAGTGCTTAACTTCCTCCCACACACACACACCTCACTTGCACTTGTATTATGATATTGTTGGCCTTGCTTGGTATGAGAATCTGAATTGTATGTTGAGAAGCTTGAGAACATGAAGGTTGTATATGCTAGATGATGCATTAGTAGGCGGCATGCTAGGGATTGCTACTCGTACCCTTGGGTTGGTCAGGAAACATGAGGAGAGCAAAGGTGGCTCCATCGGTAAGACCGCCTAGAGGCTAAACCATGGGTTTTGGGCGGGTGTGCTCAGGCGGCTGTAGTTCGACTACGTGGGACCCTTGTGCCCGAGGTCACTCGTCTCACACTCGCCTGACTCATGCGGTCTAGCCTACTGACTGATCAACCCTGTTTGTTAACCCTGTGTGCTCACATATATATGGAATCTGAACCACCCTGCAACTATTGTAGCCCATCGATTATCCACCTGAAACTGGTCCACAGCCTTGTGAGCCGGGCATGGTGGAATGGGACACTATGTCCAAGCTGTCGGCCTACGCTGGGGTACCGCGCCTCCCCGTAGTGACCGCGAGCGATCCCTTCCTTTTGGCACTCCTCATGTGCTTGGAGTCGGGGATGAGAAACCCAACGGGATCACGGACCGCGAGGTTTCGGCCTCACGCGTTGGGGGGTCTTGGCTTCGCAACCAGCTTAGGGCATTGATACGTAGGGTGAATCAAAATCTCCAACCTGCTGGATAAATAGACTTAACTAATAACTCGGCTAACACGATCGCATTGCACACATTAGTTAGGGTGGCGACTCGGAAGTCGAGGTCGCTCTGAGGGAGTGCTGTCATATGCGATCGTTAGATGGAGTCGCTTGAGGGAGTATTGTGGCGAGGGCATACATCATATCATCCCACATGTATGCATTTTAAATAAGAGTTATTAGGTGTTGATGATTGTCTGCTTTTCATTAAGATCATATTATAATTGATGCCTATTGTAACTTGAGATCAATAGTTCACACTGAGTTGATCACTCACTCCCACTCTGGAACGGTGTTTTAAAACACCAACCAGACTCATTCATAACTGCAGGTGACTCAGGGCATGAGAAGCCTAGCGAGGCGAGCTTGGACGAGGAGTACGAACTCTCCTACTTTCAGTTGATGGGCGGCTCATTATCGGTTAGATCAGGCTGGATTTGGATTTGCTGAGCCGCGGGCTCAGTCTTATTCTTTTTGGACCTAGCCCTCTTTTGTTGTTCTGTTGGGCAACGCCTTAGGCAAGCCTTTATTATTTTTGAACCTGTATATATGTGTGATATCCTTCATTTCAGTAAACTGGTGTGATTTTGCTTCGTGCCTCAGGTAATTCCAAATTGCACAGCTAAATTTGATTAATAAATTAAAAAAAAACCATAAATGCATGATAAGTGACACTCGGGAACTCGGGAGTCGAGTCTATGCACGACCCCCGATTTTTCGGGGCGTTACAGGAGCCCACTTAGATATGAATGCCGGTCCTTTTAACCTATCCCACAAAATCATGATTAAGCGTAATCTTAATCTTTGAGGGGCCCCACGCCTTTCGTGTTGCTTGAGTAGCTTTCTTCGCCTCAACCATGAATTTGGACATGTTTGGTTTTGTTGAAAACGTCCAAATTTATTATTGAGTCGAAGAAAAGGCCCGCTTTAGTGACATAAGCCGACGTGGAGGGTGTGGGGCCCACCATCTCAACTTTGTGGGGGCCACCATCTCAAATTGGACCCTTTTAAGTGAAGGTAATTTTAATTTGACCATTGAACTATTGCAATTCAACGCAATGGCTCATTCAAACGCAGTCAAATGTTTTGACTTCAGGGACCGTGTTTGGTTTCTCTTGCCGCGTGAGTGAAGGTTTCAGTCTCCCAATAGATAAGGAGAAGCATGTGAACTTTCACATACAGTCTCATCTTTTCTGCCAACATGTCATATCAATAAAACATTTGAGCCATCTAAGCATGTCTATGGCATATTTTAAGTAATTGTATAACATTCAAGCTCAATAGGGCCCAACAATATTGTGCGTCACATCCACTCCATCTATAATAATAAGCCAGAATGAAACTTAGATGGAAATCATTACACGCACCGCACATAGATAGAGATTGAAAGATGCGTAATAAATGATCATAGAAAAGACCTCACTCAAGGTAGAAGCAGATTAGGGCATAGGAATATTCCGGTGCTCCTTTTTGTCGAAGGCTCACAAAGATGCTCGTGGCAAATCCACTTTATCCATCAATTTTGTAAGACCACAATATGATTAGAAATCTAAAAATCAAGTAGATTGAAAACTCATGTGAGCTACACAACACGAAATAATAGATATTGAACACCCACCATTGGAAACTTTGTGGGAGCCAGAGAAGTTTTATATCGGATGATATTTGTGCCTACAGTTTATCTGAGTGGTAATAACCTTATGAGCAGTTTGGATGGCATATGAATACCATAGTCAACTCTAGGAAGGTTTCCACATTGGACATTTCCATTCCTACTGATGTAGAGTGGGTCGCGGATAGTTTCATGGCCAAGATGGATCAGAAAAGGTCCGGTCAACGACAGAAGTGTCCGGACCGTCGGACCTTAGATCGGCCGTATCTCGCAATCCAGAATGAGTTACCTGACATAAAATATATGATTTTGAGGTAGAACGATCTACTTTAGCCAACCAATCCAGCTACGCAGGGTTGCGACGCTCGGAATTGTAAAAAAACCCTTGATCGACGGTCGGTTCCCTGCTTTAATTTCATTTTTACTATAAATAGTAAGTTTTAGTTTGATTATAACTCTTCATCCGTCGGGCTTTGGGAGTTGTGCCCAACGTGAAAAGAGCTTAGAATAATTAGGAGAACGGTTTGGTGAAGCCAAATAGGACACTTACTGTAACATCCCGGATTTTCACTGTTTTGGATTTCCAAAAAACAATCCTTAAAATTTCTTTTTAATTAACTTATAAAATCACTTAATGACCATTAGCACTCAATGTTAGTTTATACTGCGGTGGACCAGTCAGTTATAATGGGATCAAGTGCAGGCCGCCAAGCTAGATGGCCTGTTTACACTTAACAACAGCTCGTGTGGGCCGCCCAGCGACCGAGGAAGGTCAGAAAAATCTAAAAATTTAGGAAATCATAGATCTCATTGGGCTTGTGATCCATCGCGGACTACGGACCTAGTGGACGTCCAAAAGTACCATCTGGCTTACCCAATGCACCCCACCAATGCCAGATTGGAATCTGACACTTACAAATAAAATCGGGATACCAGGCGTTCCAGCCGTCGGATTTCTTTCAAATTTACGGTCAAGGTTTGATGTATTTTTCTACACCCGTCCACCAAATCTGAGGCCCGATCATGGATCGGTGACCGTTGATCGCAAATCGGACCCGTGCGACCAAACCCCACATCCGATCGTTTTCAAATTTTGCGTGGCCCTTCATCAGGCCACTGGTCACCTACCCTATAAATTTCATGGCCAGAGGACCACCAGAACTATTATAATTACCGAAATGGGCCCCACAAGGCCACTTAAAGGTCGGAACGCCTTCTCAGATCATATATCCGTTCATCCGTTCGTCCTCAATTTTTACATGGACCCTAGTCAGGTCATAAGACACCTATACACTGAATTTGGTGGCCAGAGGCGTGTTGGGGCCACCCCAACACCAATAGGAGTCTATTTTGGAAAAACTTGGGAACATAGGGCTAAGAGGCCCAACTCTAGGGAAATAAGCCCTAACCCCTTTTCATAAACCCCTTTCACTCTCTTAACAACAACCCTCTCTCCCTCCTAACTCTCCCTTCAACTCCCAACAACCCATTCCTCTTCTTCTTAATTTCCTTCAAATCTCCAACAATCAATCTCTCCCTCATAACCCTCACCACCTTACAACAACAAGGCTCTCCCTTTCGTGGCTTCCACCCTTCTCCAACGACCAAGGAGAGTGAAGAAAGAAGGAAGAGAAGGCAAAGAAGTGTGGTGGACCTTAAATCGAGTTGGAGCCCAAGAGAATCGACCCTTCAACACCCTATCCCTTCCTAAAAGGGAAAACTCTCCACTGCCACCCCAAAAATCGTCCATGGGCCAAATTGGTAAGATTCCTCACTCTTTTTTTCTCTTGAAATCCTTGTATTGAAGAAGAAATGGTATGGATTTCTCTCATGCTTGAATTGTTTTAGGGATTCCGGCCGGCCAACCTCCAAAACCCTCACCTCTAGGTCGTTTCCAAGCCTCCAACGAATCCGAAAGTGCGTACTATTATTCTTAGGTGGCCTAGCATCAATTCTAGTATGTGTTTAATGATTTTGGTTGCTTGAATGTTATGTTTGAACGTTATGTTTGGAGAACCTAGAGAAACCCTAGGACTTTCATGTTTGTTAAAATTGTATGTTTGGCTCCCACATGATGTTGCTCTTGCCTTTCACATGATTTTGTTTATGGACGATTATATGCCCACGCCTTATTTGATCTTCTCATATGATGTGCCTCATAATATGTATGATTCCTTGATGTTAGTGTATTTTGGTTCTAAGGGAGGTAGGAAGTGCTTAACTTCCTCACTAACTCACACCACACACACACACTTCTTGTTCATAATATTAGTAGCTTTACAGGTTGGTAGAAATTTAGCATTGTTTGTTGAGAAGCATGAGAACATGATGTCGTTTATATTAGATGATGCATTGATACTTGGCATGTTATGGATCCCCTTCACCCTTTTTGGGTTGGTCAGGAATATGATGAGAGACGGTAATCCCGTTAGTAGGACTACGCTAGGGTTAGACCCGTGGGTTTGGGCGGGTGTGTTTGGGTGGCTGTAGTTCGACTACATGGGTCCCTCGTGCCCAAGGTCATTCATCTCACGCTCGCTTGAATCGTGCGGTCTAGCTTACTACCTGACTAACCCTGTTTGTTAACCCTGTGTGCTCACTTATATATGGAACCTGAACCACCCTACAACCGTTGTAGCCCATCAATAACCCACTTGAAACTGGTCCACAACCTCGTGGGTCGGGCATGATGGAATGGGACACTGTGGCCGAGCAGTCGGCCTATGCTGGTGTACCGCGCCTCCCCGTAGTGACTGCGAGCGATCCCTTCCTTTCAGCACTCCTCATGTGCTTGAAGTCGGGGATGAGGAACCCGACGGGATCACGGACTGCGGGGCCTTGGTCTCACGCATTGGGGGGTCTTAGCCTCGCAACCAGCTTAGGGCAGTGATACGTATGGTGAGTCAGAATCCCTAACCTGCTGGATGAATGGACTTAACTAATAACTTGGCTAACACGATCGCATTACATCGCATTAATTAGGGTGGCGACTCGGCAGTCGAGGTCGCTCTGAGGGAGTGCTGTCATATGCGATCGTTAGATGGAGTCGCTTGAGGGAGTGTTGTGGCGAGGGCATGAATCATATCATCCCGCATGCATGCATTTTAATAAGAGTTGTTAGGTGTTGATGATTGACTGCTTTTCATTAAGTTCATATTACAATTGATGCCTGTTATAACTTAAGACTAATAGTACACACTGAGTTAATCACTCACTCCCACTCTGGGATGGTGTTTTAAAACACCAACCAGACTCTCTCATAGATGCAGGGGATGTAGAGCAGATGTAGCGTGACGATGCTACTCTCGAGGAGGACAACGAGCTGTCCTACTTCCAGTTGATGGGCGGTTCTCTAACAGCTTACGAGACTGGATTCTAGAGCGTTGAGTTGTGGGCTCAGCGCACCATTCTTATGGGCATATGATTTTCTTTGCGATTTTGTTGGGCTTTGCCTTGTGTGGCCCTTTTATATTCTTTTGAACCTGTATATATTGTTTTCTTTCAGTTTAGTAGACTAGTTGTGGATGTGCCTCATGTTTCAATTAATTCCAAATTGTGTATTTAAGCTTGATTAACCATAAAACCATAAAATGTATGATAAGTGACACTCGGAAACTCGGAAGTCGAGCGTATGCATGACCCCCGATTTTTTGGGGCGTTACACTTACTATTTTTGGCTAAAAACTTTGCGCACTAGTAGACATCACGACCGTCTATAAATAGTAAGTTTACTATTTATAGTAAGTCGTGGATTCTAGGAGTTTTAGTTGTAGTTTGCTTCTGATTTTTTTTCATTGCTTGGTACCCCTATTTAAAGGGTTGTGAACTCATTTTTAGTCATCAATTAATCAATTTCGAATTTCTTAGAATTTATTTCTATTTTCTGTTGTCTTTCCTCATGGATTCGAGAAGTCTCTGTGAGGAGTCCAGAGAAGCTCCATGGATTCGGAGTAGTTATCCTCATCACGTTCATCCCTGTGTCACCTACTATCTTGATTGGTGTGGCCCACCTAACTCTTAGATTTGCCTAATTTTTAGATTCTTATCCTATTGTGGCCTTGCAAAGTAGATGGACTAAATGAATTTACTATATGGGCACAAGCAATCCACATCTGTTCAAGCCTACTGGATTAAGATATGTATTTTTGTATATAAGTACTGTGCGCATACATTTCAGTTAACTATTTTTTAAAACCATTTTCTCCTCCTATACTGACCTCATGTGCACGTACTAGATAAAACATAATATAAGTGTGTATATAAAGCTATGAGAATAAGTCTTATAAATACTTCACATATATTCTCTATCCAAGGTGGGGCTATCTTTCCTTGAAAGTGAAATACATACTTGGCAATATTTTATATTTATTTATCTATTATTACTTTTTGAAATACTCCAACAAGAGAGATGCAGCTACACGAGAATAATTCGGTCATCTAAGGTAGTGTGATTGATTACTTAAGAATTTAAAATCATTACAAATGTCACATATCAACCCAATGGAACCTTTGAAGTTGTGAGACCCACATCAGACATGTTAGTCGTCCAAATCTACATTGATTTAATGTGTATAATTTCTGACTAATAAGAATTTATTAGTTGATTTTGAACTGTTGAGTATTTTTTATTAGCTGTCCATTAACTGTCCATTAATTAGCCATTAAAAGAATCAACCCACTATGTATTTATGTTGAAGATACATCTCAATCAAGGCCAATGATTTGCACTATTTATTTTGAATTCATGGTATATTCCAATTGTGTAATATTTTTCAATATCAGTGTATCAACCATCTCACTTCGAGAGAGTATCAAAGCCTTTCTTACAGCTGAATGCACAACACCTTATTAAATTACCTAAACAACCTTTCTTCTTGAGCTAATCCCTTCTCATGTCCTCTGAAAATTTGAAGATTAGGGTTACCTAGGTAACTAGCCCTAAGTGCTACTAGGGTTACTTTTGCCAGTCGATGGCCACATGGGTGAAACTTTGGTAAGATCCAACCCGTCCATCAGGTAGAATTGCTCGTTTTAGATGTTGAATCAAAGAATCATGATCATCCAAAACTCAAGTAAGCCACATCATAAGAAAGAGTTGGGATGATATATCCATCATTAGTTTTGCGTAGGACCTAGCATACCGTTTATACCATTTAATCCATTCATCTAATGTGCCTCATTAACATGAAAGAATTACGTACCAAAAAATCAGAGCATAAAACTCAAGTGGGCCATGGTAGGTGAATTTACAGATTTTAGGTATAAATTTTTTGAGATGGCCACCTGAGCATTGAATCATCCTATTTCTTAAATCAAGATCCAGGGAGGAGTGATGTAGTTAATGGATGGCTTGGATTTCATATAAATTAAGTCATTTCACTCATGTTGGAGAAAGAAAATTCCTGCTGCACCCAAGTGTTTATTTATTTATTATTTATTTATTTAAGATTAGCCCTTCCTGAGGGCTTGCATGTGTAACCGGTAATGGATAATGATTACTTTTAATATTTGTTTGGAGAGATGAAATTAAAGAGGAAAATATGCCCTGGAAATTGCAATTGCATCCCATCGACTTACTTTGTAAAATTTGTGGTCCCACTAGATGTATATGTTTGATCTATGTGACCCATATTTCATTTAACCAACTTAGTTTAGGCCATGAGCTAAAAAATGAGGCAGATTGTAAGTTCAAGTGAACTACATTGTAAAAAACATAGGCGATGATATATTCATCATTAAAAATACACAAAAAAAATAAATAAATAAATAAATTTACATAGGGCTCATATTAATGCGTATATGTCACCCAACCTTCTCATAAGGTTAGAAAGACACGGATGAATGAACCGTAAACACATATCAACTTGATCCTAAGAAATTTTTAATAGTAGGTATTCAAATCCTCCATAGTGTGTCGTCTGATCCACACGTGCTTTAGATTTGCTTCATTAATGCCCTAAAATGAGCCGATAATATGGATGGATGGTTTAGATCGCATACATCATGGTCGGCCCCATTGATTTTATGCTCTTTTCTTAATTCCATTTTTGTGAGTGTCTAACTCAAAACCTCAACTTACATATATTTTTCTACATAAATAATCATTATTCATTTATATGTAATCATCATCGTTGACGATGAAACAAGCATGCCTTAAAACTAATTGCAAGGATAAATTTATCTTTTTCTACTATCACTATGCATCATATATGAGAGGAAATGACTTATATTGTAACCACCTCAATAATTTTGTAAAAAAAGAAAAATTCAAATATAATTCTTATGGTGGAGCCCACTTAGATACGAATACGGGTCCTTTTAACCTATCCTACAAAATCATGATTAAGCCTAATCTTAATCTTGGTGGGCCACTCCTTTCGTGTTACTTAAGTAGCTTTCTTCGGCTCAATCATGAATTTGGATATGTTTGGTTTTGTTGAAAACGTCCAAATTTATTATTGATTCGAAGAAAAGGCCTGCTTTAGTGACGTAAGTCAGACATGGAGGGTGTGGGGCCCACCATCTCAAATTGGACCCTTTTAAGTGAAGGTAATTTTAATTTGACCATTGAACTATTGCAATTCAACGCAATGGCTCATCCAAACGCAGTCAAACGTTTTGACTTCAGGGACCGTGTTTGGTTTCTCTTGCGGCGTGAGTGATGGTTTCAGTCTCCCAACAGATAAGGAGAAGCATGTGAACTTTTACATACAATCTCAACTTTTCTGCTAACGTGTCATATGAATCGAACATCTGAGCCGTGCAAAAGATGGGCTACAATTTGAAGATTTTCTACCTATAAAATCGGTTGATCCACTCATTAGGTGGGGCACACATGAATGTTGAATCAGATAAGTAGGTGTAATTGATTGTGGTGGTGTGGCTTGTCTGATTATTGGAACAGCTCGATACTTGTTGAGGATGATCTTTGTATTGTGTCCCACCTTCTGCACGGCTCAGATTTTCTATAATAGGATGCATTGGTCGGAAATGCTGAGCTGCACCATGCTCGTATGTGATCAGTATAAGTTCACGTATAAACGACATGGCAACCCATGTCTCCAATGAGGAATATAACAGTAAGATACACGCAAGCGACTTGCGTATAGAGTAACTCAGTACACTAAGCGTTCTGAGTAAACTCTGTGGGGTCCACCATGACATATGTATTTTATCCACTCCGTCCATCCATTTTAACAGATAATTTTAGGGCTTGATAGTAAAACCGAACTATATACAGAGTTCAAATGGACCACACCACATGAAACAGTGTGAATTGAACGTCTACGGTTGAAAAATTCTAATGGGCTACAGAAGTTTTGGATCAATCTTGTATTTTGTTTTTTCCCTCCATCCATATCTGTGTGATCTTATAAAGAGGTTGGATGATAAATCAACATCACCGTGGGCCATTAGAAAGGTTTCAACGGTGGAAATCATCCTTCCCATTGTTTCCTGTGGTATGGTCCACTTGATCTTTGTATATGCTTTAATTTTCGGCTCAACTACTAACATGATCTGGGAAAACGGATGGACGGCGTGGATAAAACACATACATTCACGGTTTCAAAATACACAGCCAAGGAAATAATTTGGCTAGATATACACCGAATGTTCGGTGTATACACTCGGGTCCAGTGTTCGGTGTCCACATCTCAGTATCTCACTCAATCAAAGGAGTGGGACCCACACCATATCCTCATCTCACCGTCCATCCAATCCTCATCAGAAGGCTCACAGCTCACTCAAGTCAAGGAACAGGACCTTTCCCAAGCTCCACGCATCACCCACACCATACATTGAATGATTGGTGTATGCGCTATACCTGTAAAAACCGGAGTGTTTAATACTTTATACACGCACCCAACCATCATCGATCTGGCATGCATCTACCTAAATCCGAACCGTTGACAAGGTGGTATCCATCATTGATGGGAAATATCCTCAAAATCAGATTAATCAAACGATCTCAACCTCTGACTAATTGATTTTTTTCCCTTTAAATCAGACCATTGGCTATTCTTCATTTCAACTATAAGTTATACTCCACTGATCAAACATCTAGGACCATCATCACATTTCCAAATTTGGGTTATGATCCATCTAAAGTGTGTCCCACGATTTGGACGGTTTGATTTTGGTACATGTAGTGACCCTATGCAACATTCCTGCGCAGGTGTATGGATAATCAAACTCCACCAGAGTATCCAAAATTTTTCACTTTGTAATTACTCTAGCCCAGGTTCCTATACTGATCCTTGAAGATAAGAAGGTGGGCCACAAGATGGTCGGCCCTTAGAGCCTCATATGAGCAGACAAAGGAGCAAAATGAGATTTCTCTTTTCTCAATTCCCTTCTCATGTGGTTCCAAAAACATATTTATTAGATGGTTTGCTAGAAGATAAAAAGATAAAGCTGGCCCCTTGTTGATGGAATACTCTGGCATACAGTCATGGATGATACACAGCCACTTTTGTTTGTACACTTGGCAAATATGTGACTCATTAAACTGTCGAAGCAATGGAAACTATAGTAGATAGGTCGTAAACCTAAAATAAGATTAGTTGAATTACTGCAGTCTCTGATTTATGAAAATTTTGTAAGTTGAATTCTAACTGTTGATGTTTTTCATGTTGATTGTCTATTTGAGATCGATTAATCAACCATTTAAGGCATTCTAATTGTTGATTTATAAATAAATTAAAGTGGGACAAGCTATTTGACGGTTTAATTTGAATTTTACATGGTACATGTGTACAATATCTGGATGCATGTGTATCATCCATCACAGTGTGGAAGAGTATCAAAAAATCTTTATTTTATCTTGCTATTAAAGGCGTAAATTGCAAAAGTAGAAAGAAAAAAGCGTTTCGAATTCGAACATCACCGGCTCAGAGAGATGCCCCTCTTTTTTCTCTTACTTCCCAAAATGCCCCTGCATGTGATCAAGGAGCACCCACCTATAAAATTCCTATAAAACTCCCGTGTGCACGCGCATGCAAATGGTCATATATATATATATATATATATATATATATATATATATATATATATATATATATATATATATATGGGAAAAGGTTCTATGCGGTCGACTTCATGGGAACTTCCCATGAGATCGGTCAGATGCACCATTCCATGGCGGGCATAGGGTTTAAAAATCAAGTCAATATGTGACTTGTGTGGGCTACACCGCATAGAAAAGTTGAGAGGTGTTTCCCTCTATTAAAACATTCATGATCATTTATTGGGCCCACCGAGACATGGTTCACAAATCCAGCCCATCCATTATTTGTTGGGCCTACCGAGATATGGTTAATAAATCCAGCGCATCCATTATGTATGTCCTACTTGGATGAGGGGTCAAAACAAGTTTCAGACGCATCCAAATTTCAGGTGAGCCCCACCAAGTGCCTTTATATGTTTTAGGCATGTCTTCACATGATTTTAGATGGTATGTCCCACCTGAGTTCCGTAAATGGCTGATTTTTAGAATATCCCATAATTTAAAGGGGGCCCATCGAATGCACAGTGTTGATGTTCGACATACATCCCATGAGATCCACTGCATACAACCTTTTCCACACACACATACACTTCGACCAACACATTACGCGTGCACTCAACAGAATGTAATAATTTTACATTCGAGTAGATTTTATACCTCGATTAGGTTCGACAAAGCCTCACCTAAGAATGTGTGGTCCACCTTGATGTATTATTTTATATTTGCATTGTTAATTCATGTTTTTAGATTATTGAAGGCATGAGCTCAAAATTGAAGTTGTAACACTCCATTTTTTTAAAACGGTAGGTTCCATTGTTCACTATGATGTGGCCCACTTGAGCATTGGATTGCCCTCATTTTTGGGCCCTTGCCCTAACTTGACCCGACAAGACTGATGAACGGTGTGGATTTGTCACATCATTCCTGTGGGGCCCATTCTCTTAAAAAAAACAAGTGGGACCCACTCCTCAATCTTCTCCACGACTCTCTCTCTCTCTCTCTCTCTCTCTCTCTCTCTCTCTCTCACACACAAACAAAACAACCAAAACCTCTTCTCCACGACTCTCTCTCTCTCTTTCCTTCTTCTCCACCATACAGTTGTGCACATGAACCCATCCACCATGCATGCCATCATCATGGTAGGACTCACTCCTCAATCTAAACCATCCAATGAACCCGGACCCTCGATCAACCTTAGCCCTTGAATTCTTTTGCCTAAAAACATTTTACGTGGCTCACCTTAAAGCTTGATTTGAACAAATTCTTTTAGCACTATAATTCGTGGAACCTGATTAATGGCCTAATTTCTCTCAGCCATTATGGTGGACCCTACATCACTACCCACTCCTCATGGTTAAAACAACCGAAAGAAAAAATCTTCCTTGTGCACGAAGTCACGCTCACACATTCCCTCCTCTTTCAGACTCCTTCATATACAAATCTTATCTCTTATGATCATAGAGATTCTCCTCAGTGATTCCAGCCTATTTACTCATTGATTCACAACTATTGAAAAGCCTACCATTAAGATATGTAAAATAAATAAATAAAATCTCTTCTTCTTTCTACTTCTCAATTTCATGCAACTAGCTGTTGCACTTTTCAAGTTCAGAATCGACCAACAAAATCAATCTAAGCTTCAATTTGTGGAGCCCACAAGCTTTGTACAGTCTGTAAGAACCATCCACAGCTGTTAGTGTTGCAAAATGCATTAATCCAGATTTTGACATGATCGTCTTCGTCATCTATACGACCACCGTCTGATATATGTAAACCAGCATTACGGTAAGTAAATATTTCCATGAGGCCTATTAAAAATATATTTGACCATTAATTAATATCCAGGGTCTTAATATGTATATTTACATCCTGTAATAGGTAAATTGTTTCCCAGATAGTTAATTTGAAAGTAATGTATAGTCGTAATATAAGCCAACTCACTGAGTCAATTAGCTTGTAATTATTCAATTATTTTCAGAAGTTTTTGTACAGATAAAAACCCTAATTATGAGAATTGTCTTGGAACCATAGGTAAATCTTACCTGATCGGACCAATTCTAGCATACAAATCCAATTTTGTTCATGATCGTTACATCGAATCAGATTTGTAGCTGACTTTGTTATCCAGAAAATAATCCTACGAAAATTCATATCTATATCAGAGTGTTTTATCATCACATTAGGTAGGTGATCTCCTCTCTTGAAAATTTTAAGTTAACATATCAATTGATTTGATTATTTATTATGTATTAAATTTATTTGATCATCATCATTAGTTACATATTATTTTATTTGATTTCTGGGTTGTATATTATAGAGATAATTTATTTAAGTTATTAATTGACTTCATTTTATTTATCGTGGCGTGCTTAAATTACAATTATTTCCTTATTATTATATGATGAAGAATGTATTTCAATTTATGAATGTTCTACCCTAAAAGGATCACCATGTTATTTGTTTATGGGTGCTCTGCCTAGGGTCATTCCCGAAAGGATCGGCACGGTACGGGTGCTCTGCCCTAGCTATTTACCCTAAAAGTTTATTCACCAGGTGCTCTACCGAGAGTCATTCCCTAAAAGTATCAATATCAGTGCTCTGCTAAGGGTCATTCCCTAAAAGGATCAACACCGGTGCTCTGCTGAGGGTCATTCCCTATAAGGATCAACACACACGGGTGTTCTACCCTGAATTGAACCAGAAAGGATTTTAGATGACTGTATTATCTTATTTTGTTATTGTGAAAAATAATTTATTAATGTTGTTACGTAAAATGCCAATTTAATACTCGTAATTAATCTTATTTATTTTATTGAGTTGTATTGGTGTTAAAGTAAAATTTTCAATTTTGGAAATGATTGACCCTATGAGCCGTCGCGCTCACACCCGTATAGACTGTTTTATAGGGTTTGTATATGAAGAACCGGTTTAACAAGTTTAAAGACTTTTATCTTTGTTTATTTATAAATTAATTAAAATTTTATGTATGTTATTATTATTTATTTTTGAATGTCAATGTAATTAAAGATTCAATGATTGATTAATGGACAATATTTAATGAGAATGATTAGTATCCTTTTAGTTGCTGTGATTGCCTTGAAAATGCATAAAATAATGTGGGTTGCAATATATATTTTATTTAAATACAACTCATAGTCCTAAAATTCGGCTTCAGACCTGGCCAACTCAGGTTCCGATTTTCAGGGCGTGACAGAAGTAGATCAAATTCTTAGATGACCCATACCATGGGAAACAATGCTAATTGTATATTAATGGGCCATACATATTTTGGATCAAGCTGATATTTGTTTTTTTATTTTTTATTTTTAACCTTCACCCAAGTTTATGTGATCTTGTCAATGGGCCGGATGGCAAATAAACATTATGAAAACATTATAGTGGCACTAGGAAGTTTTTAATGGTAAGGTATTCAATCACCATTGCTTCTTATAGTATGGTCCACTTTAGATTTGTATCTTCTTCACTTTTGGTCTCATGCACTAACATGATATGGAACAATGGGTGAACAATATGTATATATAATAAATACATCAAGTGAGCCTCACAATAAGCGTCGCACCATCTTGGGTGAGATTATGGCTGCGCATTATCCGCCTCCTCCTATTTCAATATCAATATGTAGAGGTGTGCATGAGTCGAATTGAGTCGAGCTTGGCACGGCTCGACTCGACTTGGCCACTAGTTGACCCTAATTCAAACTCGGCTCGTCTCGATCCTCGAGCTCGATTGGCCAGCTTAGCTCGATTTAGTTAGCAGCTCGGGCTAGTTCAAGCCGAGTTCGAGCCTATGCGGCATTTTTATATACAAATGGAGTGCACTTTTAATTTCTTACTGTATGTAAAATAATAGCAATTATTCGGTATTTGTTTCATATACATACCTTCCTTGCTACCACTCGACACTTTGTTGAGTCATTTGCAACATTAATATTAAAGTAACAAGTCACCGAACTGGTTTGATACGAGTTCGATTCGAGTCGGGTTTCAATCCAAGTTGAGTTGAGCTCGGGCAAGCTTAAACTCAGTTTAAAATTTTTTCAAGCTAAAAGAACAACTCAACTTAGCTTGAACTTAGTTTTGAATCACGTCAAATCGGCCTTTTTCGAGTTGAGGCAAGTCAAGCTAACCGAGCTAACTTAGTTTGTGTACAACTATATAAATATGTACATCATATTGTTATATTGTCATGGACTATTATATTTGTTTGCTTTTTATTATAGAAATCAGAGCGAAGAGTTTAGACATATTATGGCATATGTTATATATGCGAGTTTATTACCATTATTGGTGGCACATGTAACACTTGCAATGGCGGACCTATTGCTCCATGCTGGCACATATGTGGTGTGTGCATGAGCTTTAGGGCCCGTTTGGACGGGTGGATTGGAAGGGATTGAATGGTATTAGGGTGGATGGCATGGATTTCAAAACAATGATCAGTGGATTGTCTTAAGATCCATGGGATTGCTATATCAAGTCTGTTTGGCACGCTCGGCCAATCCCGGGATTAGATCTTCCCATCCTTTCCAATCCCTCCAACCAAACGTCCCTGCAAATTTGAACGGATTAGGGTGGATTGGATGGGATTTAAAGATAATGATGGTGTTGTCAGTGGATTGTCTTAAGATCCATGGGATTGCTATATCCCGGGATCAGATCACCCAGTCTGTTTGGCACGCCCTGCCAATCCGGGGATTTAACTTCCAATCCCTTCCAATACCATCCAATCCCTTCCAATCCGCCCGGCAAACGGGCCATTGCACACGCGCCTGGGTTTAGCTAAGTTCGAAGTATTGAAGAAGGTTGGCAGTTTTGTGAATTTGAGACGGAAAGTAGGGTATTTTGGGAAATGGGCGGAAAGGAAGATGATAGAAAGCTGATGATGAAGTGGAATGCACTAATTTCCACGTCAGTTAGAACCGTGTGGGTCACTATCCTATGTTGACGCCATCCTCCTCCGTCCAACCGCTTTCTTTTGGGAGCGGATTAGTTGAGACCCCAAAAACACCTGAGACGGTGCGACCCTTACAGTGGGGCCCACCTTGATATATGTATTATGTATCTACGCCGTCTATCTGTTTTTCCAGATCATTTTATGACATTATCCCAAAAATTAAGTACATTTAATTATCAGGTGGACCATACCGTAGGAAAGAACAGTGATTGTCCATTAATGAGCCACAAATGTTTTGGATCAAGCTGGAATTTGATTTTTTTACCTTAATCTAGGCTTATGTGAGTTTATCAACAGATTGGATGGAAAATAAAAACCATAGAAACATTAATTTAGGCCTTAAGAATTTTTTAATGGTAGGACTTTCAATTTCCACTGTTTCCTATGGTATGATACACCTGATTATTGGATATGATTTATTCTTATTATGGTGACTAAAATGCTCTGGAAAAACAGATGGACGGTGTGGATACAGGATACATACATCAAGGTGGGCCCCACTTTAAGAGCCGCACTGTCTTGGGTGGGGCCGGGGTCTCACCTAATCCGCTCCCCTTTCTTTTTGAACCCTCTCCCGCAAATACCCCTCGCTTTTGATGAAACTGCAGAAAAGCCAAGGGAACGCCACTGGTTTTGGAGATGCCATGTGCATTCTTCGGGACCGGAATATTCCACCACGTGTTGTGGGAAGAGCGTCTAAAACCATCTCATCCGTCCATCGATTGCGATACCTGATCTGACCCCGATATTCAAAACGATCCAAAAATCAGGTGGGCCACACCACAGTGGACGGTGGGGATGGGACACGCACTGGATAAACATTTACAGGCCTTCCATTTGTTTATATGCCATCCAACCCGTTCATCAGATGGTCCCCACCAGGATTAAGGGAAATACTAAAAAAAAAAAAAAAACATACGTGGGCCACAACGTGTGGATTTAAAGGTTTTAGACGTGAGTTTACGTTATTACCGTGGTGTGGCCCACCTGAGTATTGGATGGAGCAGATTTCTCATTTATAGGTTTTAGATGAGGTGACGCAGTTGATGGACGGAGTGGATGTAACACTTACATCACCTTGGTCTACTTTTGTGGGGGAGTTATTTGATAGTCTGGCAGAGTATGATGCTTGATACGCAGGCAGTAACAACTTGTACACGTGTCTGTAACTGTTTCAATTTGAACCGGCCAAAGTATGGATCCAATGCTAGATGTTCTTCATGCAAAAAATTACACTTCCCTGTTTATATAATATAACCGTTGGATTGCTGGACATTCATTGAACGGTTGGGATGAAAAATATTCAACGGTGGTCCTATTTCAGCCAACGAGTGTCCCGGAACTAATGATTAAGGTTATTTAACAAATTTTATCTTGTGATTATGACTTCTAGACCGAGGGTTCTTACGCGGTTTAATTGGAGTTAGAATATGCCACGTAGGCAATTTCCGAGTGCCCGCGTATCAATCATTTTCACTGCCAGAGTATCAAATAACGCGGAACCTCGGGATGCCGCTTAGAAAGTGCACTCACCTCAAACGTGCAACTATCAGTTAGGCGACACGTGTACAAAGCAAATGGATGACCGCGTGATGAGCAGCTCTGGTGCACGCTCGTGTGCGTCCTTTCCACGTGTAAGGAGAGGGAGGGAATGCGCTGGGGACGCGGATGATGTAGAGAGGCGCTCACCACCGTTTACCGTAGTGTGAAGATTCTGTGGGGCCCACAGTGATGTATATGTTTCATCCACGCCGTTCATATGTTTTTTCAGATCATTCTACGGTACGTTACCAAAATCGAAGCATATCCAAAATTCAAGTAGACCACACCTCAGAAAACACTGGGAATAATGGCATCCACCGTTGAAACCGTCCTAGGGCCCACAGTAATTTTTATCTGTCATCCAAACTCTTCATAAGTTCAAAAATACCTGGATAAAGGTAAGAAAAAACAAATATCAGCTTGTCCAAAACTTCTGTAGGCACGGAGAAGTTTTCAATTGTAAACTATTAATTACCACCGTTTCATTTTGTGGTCCACTTGAGATTTTTATATACTTCAAGTTTGGGTTTTTGGACTAAAATGATCTGGAAAGACGGATGGACGGTGTGGATAAAACGAATAATCATGGTGGGATCCACAGATTCTTCACACCACGTTAAACGGTGGTGAGCGCCTCAGTACACAATCCGCGTCCACGCGCTGGGCGTTTCTCAAAGTCCAACGTAGCATCATGCCGGAAGTTATTTACAGCTCTGCCTTTTGTCCTTATATCCATTGATTTTTGTCCCCTGGTAGAGGAACGGTGCATGCGCCACATCGATTTTATCCGAAAATCTCAGCCGTTAATTTCGCCTGCTGGGCGTGGACAAATGACTAATTTTCAACACGCCTTTTCAGATGGGTCGCCAGTTTCCTGTAACCCAAAGCTCTGTGGGCCCACCATGATGTCCATGAGACATCTAGTCCGTCCATCAGTTTCATCAGACCATCTTAAGATGTGATCCAAAAAATGAGGCTGATACAAAACTTAAGTGGGCCACACAACAAGAAAGAGTGAGGATTGAATGCCCATTGTTTCCTGTGGTATGGCCGACATGAGTTTTGAACGTGCCTCATTTTCGGCTGAGATGATCCGACGAAAGTGATGGACGGAATAGATGTCACACAGACATAGCAGTGGGCCCCAGTAAAAGGGCAATCCCTTCAGATGACATGAACCGTCCGATCATTTGGGATTTCAGGCCATGCTTCAAACCCAACTGGGCCCGTGATATGGACGGTCTGGATTGGTGTCTTCCTATGTAACCTTCCGTACAGGGAATGAACGGCCACGGTCTACCATTATGTGGTCAACGAACGTCTGGAGTCTTGCAATTCCAAGGAAGTTAGATGTCCTTGACCTCAGCATACCGACGAAGGGGCACCTTGTCTTTCTCTCATATCAAAGTCTCCCCTCCCCATTTTAAAATGGTGATGACTCAGACAGCCATCCACCATGACGTGTCATTAATCTTAACCGTTCGAATCATGGGTCAAGTCATGGATTGTCCATTTACAATAAATCACCCGGATCAACCAATCCTAACCATCAAATGGACCCACAAAAATAAAACCAGCCGTCGAAATTCAACGGTGGAATCAGATCCCATCAGTGTGATCTTGGGCTGTGATCCCTACACAATGGGACCATGATTAGATAGTTGATTCCCATCCCATGTTGGCCTCAACGTACGGTTGATGCTTACCCAGAACTTTCAAAATTGAAATACTCTGGCAAAGGGGGATGGATGATACCCAGGCACTTAAATATTGCACACATGGCATATAAGAATCTAAATTAGAGGTCTCAAAAGATGTATCATGGACAAAAAGTCCACTTATTTGATTATATAACTATAGATTGGTAGGCATTTATTGGACGGTTAAAAATGAAACAATATTATCCAACGGTCCTATTTGCACAAACAAGTGGATAGGATCGCTCAACCAATATGATTTGGAACTGTGACTTAGATACAGTGGGTTCCACAATTCAGTCGGTTTAGGTTGAGTTAATGTATGCCACATGTATGATTTTTAGGGCCTGCATATCAAGTGCAATGTACTGCCGGAGTATCAAATTACTCCGGAGTCATTCCGAAATTGAGTTGTTCTTTGTAGAATCTGTCAGGCTTGGATCGGGTCAGGCCGAGGACTTGCACATTTGACGATCGGGTCTTTGGTTTCGGGTCCAATCATGCCGATTAACATCATAAATGGGCCTGATCTAGGGGATGAGTGGGCCTCATTAGAATTTGCTAAGCCCAGTCTGTTTTCAGACCGGAAAGGGATTGGCTACTCGGCTACTCCCCCTGCCACTAGCCAATGGCTAGTGGTCGGTGCTCTGTGGGCCCCACCGTGATGTATGTATTTCATCCATGCCGTCCATCCATTCTTCCAGATCATTTTATGGTACGAGCATAAAAATGAGGTTGATTTAAATCTCAAGTGGACCACACAATATTGATTGAACGGCCACCATTAAAAACTTCTTGGGGCCACAAAAGTTTTGGATCAAGCTGATATATATATATATATATTTTTCCCTTCATCCAAGTCTGTGTGACATAATCAACGGGTTAGATGTCAAATAACCATTGCAGTGGGCCCCGGGAGGTTTTTAACGGTGGACATTCAATCACTACTGTTTTCCCATGGTGTGGTCCACCTGAGATTTAGATCTACATGATGTATGTGGTCCACATCCATTTAGATGGACGGCGTGAATAAATTTATGTGGTCCACCTGAGATGGACGGCGTGGATAAATTTATGTGGTCCACCTGAGATCTACATGATGTATGTGGTCCACATCCATTTAGATGGACGGCGTGGATAAATTTATGTGGTCCACCTGAGATTTATGTAGTGATAAATTTATGTGGTCCACATCCATTTAGATGGACGGCGTGGATAAATTTAGATCTACATGGTGTGGTCCACCTGAGATTTAGATCTACATTCAATCACTACTGTTTTCCCATGGTGTGGTCCACATAAATTTATCCACGCGGTCCATCATTTTGGGGTCAAGATCTAAATTTATCTTTCAAAATGGATGGACGGCGTGGATAAAATACATACATCATGGTGGGGTCCACGTAGCACCGACCACTAGCCACCTGGCCGCTGGCGGCGTCACTAGCCAAACCGCGTCTTTCAGACCCGCTGGCCTCTAGTTAGATCCGGGCTCAACCAGTATTGGGCTAGGACCCGAAAGGCAATGGGGCCTGCCGGGCCCATTCCCACCACATCCAGAGATTGGACCTTTCCGCACCGTATACTTGGGTCATCATGTCCGACAGGTGAGGTCCATTTTCAGAAATCTAGACCGTTGGTCTGTTGCATGCCACAAAGGATGGACTATTCCCTAAATATCTCCTTGATGGGACAATCCCAACCTTTCAAGTCTGACCTACAAATGGACGGTTAAGAACATAGCTAAAGCGACGGTCCACATTCAATTAAAGAAATCCTTTAAGATTAGCGTCTAGGATCATGGACACGGTGATAGAGTGGTCTTGATCACCGAACCATGGGCCCCACTTGTCAAGTCCTAAAACCCGAGTACATTGTACAATCGCCTCGGCCGAGGGCCCTACACATTTCTTAGAAAGCTTGAATGGCAGTATCGTAGTTTTGGGCAAAAGCTGGGGCATTTAAGCTAATGGGTATTGTTATAACATCCTGATGAGATTCTCCAAAGGCAGGTTGAAGTGATACTTCTCACAACATCTTTCTTTTGAAGCTTCACCAGAGAAAAATCTGGAGAGAGAGCCTTCAAAGGTATGTCAACCATCTGATTTCAGGTCCATATATTCTCATCTAAATCCAACCATCTGATGTTTTTGGATCTGGGTTTTGTTCCTCAGGCAGGGTTCTCTGTGATTTTCCATTTTTTGCCTCTTTTTTTGAGCTGAAATGGGATGTTTACTAGATGGACCTGCTTTGATTTTGAGTAGGTTTTGTTGGGATTCAAGGGCTGAGATTTTTTGTTCTGGATAAGCTCAATGGTATCTCAAATGGGTTGGTTTTTTATTTGGCGAAGATGGTGTGGGTGTTTGCATCTGGATTGAATTGAAATTCCTTTGAGAAGAATGGGTATTTTTTAGTCTTTTGGTTGGAGATATGGTGTTTGTGTGGGAGTTGGGTGGTGAAATTTCAGTAGCTTTAGCTGAAATTCTTTGACTTGAGGTGCATCTTAATTTCATGAAATGTCTGCATTTGTTGATTTCGAAATTCAAGCTCAAATTAAGATTTGATATGTTTTTTTCTTTACAATTTCTTAGTGTTCTTTGAAAGGTTTATGAGTGTGCACATGTTGGTGGGCCATACTGTTCTGTAAATGGCGCCGGCGGTGTATGTGGCAATCGATCTGGACTGTCTGATCAGTATGCGTCTTTTTGGTTGAAGCATATTCCAAAAATCACAATGATAAGGAGCTTACGGCTATGCTTTCTATTGCCAGTTTGTGGATGGTCGACGGAAGTTTTTTCGGCGATGATTCGGAAAGGCTGTGTATAGAGCTGACCAAAATAGCCAATTTGGGGCCCGTCAATTGGTCGGTCCAGATTGATTAGCGCATTTTTTCTTCAATTTTAAGAGTTTTTGGGGCTGGTCTCTTTTACTGATGTCACAGAACATGCAATATTGCAAATTGTTCGGTGAGTGATTTGCAGAAGTTGTCGGTTATTTTCGTTTATGGAAGTTTTGATTCAGAAAGGGAGTTTTTTTGGTGTGGTATTTTGTGATCTTGGAAAATGATCTTCTTTTCATTTCACGAGACTGTTTGTGGATGCATTGGCTTCTTTTTCTTTTCTTTTTTCTTTTTTTTTAAAATTTTTTGGGGAAATGTTTGATTTTTGGCCATGTAAAACAGTGGTTTTTGTTTTGCTCGAAACCATACAGGTGGTCCCCACTTCCCATGATCTGGACTGTTCATCTGCTGGCCCCCATTGAGAAATGGATCATGCCGACATCCTCCCACAAGAAAATCTTACCCTATGATGGGTGGAACTTTCCTGCTAGCTATGGCCCGTTGGCAAAACTGCTCCATTTGCCAGCTACCCAATGGGCAGTTAAGATCATCCATCGGAGAAGATGATAGTGGTGTGGCCCATCTCTGAGGATGCGAACAAGATGAACAGTTTGGATCCCTTGCAAGGTGAGGACAAAATGAATGATGCTGATCCGAACAAGAAATTACTGTTTTACTCTCCAAGTATTATATAATGAGTAACGATCAACTCGGTTAAGTGTATGTGAACCTTCCCATGCACATAGCTGCATTTGAACTCCTTAGCATCCATGTCACCTATCTGGACTGGCCATTAGTTCCAGTTTGCTCTTCATAGGCTGGCTTTAAAAAATCATAGTGATCGGATAATCTAAACCATCCAGTCAGTGGCATCCAAAAATGGATGGCCATGGTGGTTCACAGAGGATATGTTTAGCCATTGTCAAGGAAAAAGATTTTTTGGAACAGAGACAACCCTCATACCTTAACCCATATTAATCTTTTGCTGTGTTAAAGCTGAAACAATGTAACCAAAGGAAAATTAAGTGCTGTTGGGTAGGGATCCCACGAAATCGAAATTAAGCCTTAATCTTGGTTTTGACGGGCCCCACGCCCTCCATGTCAGATTCACATGAAAAGGTGGCCCCTTCCCTTAATCACGGTCGAGAACATTTTACTTCAAAAATCCCAAATTTGCTTTTAAGTGGGAAAAAGCCCCGCCTTGATGTACACGAACATGATGTGGACAGTGTGCCGTGTGGGACCCACCAAAATGGAGATAAAGGTTCATTCTTATGTTACTGGATTCCCCAACCCAACGGAGCCTATTTTTTTTGTAGGCAGATAAGATACATGTGATTGGTGTAGAAGTTCGGAGAAATGTAGCGTACGTGCCATCTGATAGGTGCTTCCTTCGTAACATTGTTGCAGTCTTTTTCTGATGAAATGGACATGCAAGTTTATTTCAGCAGTCTGAGATGCCATCAAAGATTGAAACTTTTCTAGTATAATTATTTAACAAGGGCTACTAGCCAGACATGCAGCAGACATGCCAACCTGCTCATTTGTGGGACATCTAGGCTCTGTATAAGGTGGCCCCCACAGTGACTTTCTGGTCCACTCATCAGACAGGCCAAGCAGTATGTTGAATCTGGGCCATCAGTGAGGCTAGCAAACCTCTCATAGCTTGGACTACTCGTAGTGAAAATTCTCACAGATGAAGCTGTTTTACTAATAGGGAATTTTCCACGTCTTTCACAAGCTGGAAATACAAAATGGCGATGCTTGCGAGGAAGGGTTTACCATTGAATGCTGATGATGATATGCACTGCTGATTATTTTGCTCTTAATATTTTAGTCTTTCACTGTCATCACCATCCTCATCACTGTAGCCTTGTCTGAGCCTTTTGGGTTGTTTTTTTTTTTTTTTTTTCAAACCCCATCTTGCCATTCAGTCCTATGGAAGGCCTTGAAGGGAACAGGGATTCATCTCTCTTCTCATCACTTCAACTAAAGTCTGTTTGGGTCTTTCGCTCATCCTCATCCTTCAATCCTAGTGAAAGCTCCCCTCCTTATTGAGGCTGTCTCCAGTTTTCTTGTCACATGATCAAACCATCTCAATCAAGCAAATTAGGGCATGTTTGGACGCAACTTCTGAAAGTAGTGGCTTCTCTTGGCTCGTTGGAAGGGGGTTGAGTTCTCACGATTGACAACTTGTGTAGAAGGGGTTTGATTCCCCCTAGTGCTTGCCCTCTTGTGTTTTCAAGATGCTGAATCGATCGATCACCCCTTCGTGCATTGCCCATTCTCAATGGGAGTTTGGAATGGTATTCTTGCTCTTGCAAATGTGCATTGGGTGATGCCTGGATCGATTGAAGGTGTGCTTTACTCTTGGCATGCGTCGGATGGAGGAAGATTAGGAAGAAAGAAATGGAGACTGCTCTTGTTACCTGCCCTTTGGGCTGTCTAGGGAGAAAGAAATGACTGATGCTTCTACAACAAGAGCATCTCAGTAGCGGGAGTCTTCAATAGGGTTCTTCATTTTAGGAACTGGGACCTTTAACTATTTTTCTGTTTCTGGACTTTGTTGGCCTAATCCCAGCTACGGAGCTGGTTGTGTTGTTGTATTCTTAGTTTAGTTTTAGCTTTTCTTAGGTGTTTTTGTTTAACAGGTTTTTCTTAGGTTTTCTGTTTTCCTTTTCCTTTGGCTGTGGCCCAATAAAATTTCTCATCTTTCAAAAAAAAAAAAAAAAAAATCCGCAGGAAGAGATTTCCGGCAAAATGGGGTTTCCCACAACTTTGTCGGTCACTTGCCAAAAACCAATCTGATTGGTTTCCAGCTAGTGGGTTTTTTAGTGATTATTTTGATGAGTGGGGGATCAACCTGGATTTGTAAAAGCATTTAACTGCACAATGCGAACTAGGGCTTGGCTCAAAATGGTGTTTGGGCCTCAAATGCCCCTTTTGAGGGTGCATCCAAACGGGCTGTAAGTCTCTTGTAACACCAACATGGATAGACCAAAGAGAACACCTGAGGAATGGTGTGATATGTCTGGACTCTGATCTTTTTTTCTTTTTCTTTTTTCTTTCCTAACCATCATTTAGATGGCCAACAATCTCCAACTAGATGGTCAGGATGGTCTGGTTTGGTCTGTGAACCATCCATGTTGGCTCCATGATTTGGATGCTTTGGATTGGCATCCATGTATGCCAAGTTGACACAATGTAGCAGGTCGTGACACAAACATGCATTGTAGTCTTGTTTATAATTCTATTTTGCCTTTCAACTTAATTTATCGGGTGAGATGAAATGCAGTATGTGAATTTCGAATCTGAATTTGGCATAATTGCAATTGGATAATCATAGAACTGCTGATGATCATACCAAAAGACAGCCGAGCCCATTTAAGGCTGTGTTTGGATACTCAATTGAATTGCGATAATTCAATTCGATGAAGTGGAAATATCAAAAGTATTGCTAGCGCCACTCCATTCATAGTGAGGGACTGGGCCCCAATATTCTATTTAGGTCATTTCAAGTTGAGCTACAGGCTCAGTTCAAGCCTGTAGCTAAATTGAATCATATTGCAATTTAGGGCAGCCAAGCATCCAAACACGCCCACAGCATTTTTTTATTTTTATTTTTATTTTGCTCTGGTTTACCTCATGTAACATCGATATTCTGCTTATCCTATACAATATTTGCTGCAGATCATATCAACTTGTTACCCATTTCTCTCGACACTACAAGTTTGGCAATTGGATAAGCGATGACCACCGCATGTTTCCCTGAAATGGTGGGCCACTAAGTTTCAGCTTGATCGAGGCCTTTTGACTGTGGAACTCATCCAGCATTTTCCATATTGAAATCAAGATGCCGAATACTCCTACCTCCACAGGCGTCATTGCGAAACTGCATCTGGTGTAGACTGCCCTGATGACTTCTCAGCTAAGACCTGAGAACGGCCCCGCTGGGAAGGACCGCCGCTATTTACAAGATCATCCCCACCATTCATTTCAATCTGGCATGCCGGTTTCCGGTGTAAATCAGTCGGGGGGTTATTCGTCGATGCAAGCTCCTAAGAAGCTCGGGAGTTCAGATGGGACCCACAGGTTGTATTATCAGCACAACATGCAGCCCTCTCAAGACGTGGATTCCTATTGCATACCTCAGAATTTCCAGCCTCCAGAACGCCTCTTGTCAGACGATGGATGCCAAGGTGGCAGCTTTCCTGCCCATGCTTCTCACGGGCAGTTTTGCACCCTAGAGTCGTCGTCCGCAACCGCCAATTACACTGTTTACAATTCCCCGTCTACCCTCAGTTTCTCCCCGAACGGGAGCCCCATATCAAATCAGGATTCTGGGTCCTACCCATCAGACCCACGTCACTCCCCGGACAATGCTTACGGGTCCCCAATAAGTGGGTCGTGCATAACCGAAGATGTAGATGATCTTAGGCACAAACTGAGGGAGTTGGAGACTGCAATGCTGGGGCCGGACTCCGATAACATCGACAGCTTCGATAGCTCCTTCCAGGGCCACCTCTCATCAGAGCCTGAGAAGTGGAGACGGGTGATGGAGATCCCTCGTGGAGACTTGAAGCAGGCCCTGATTGCCTGCGCCCGGGCCGTTGCTGACAATGACCTGCTGACAGCCCAGTGGCTGATTGTTGAGTTGAGGCAGATGGTTTCCGTCTCGGGCGAGCCAATTCAGAGGCTGGCTGCTTACATGCTGGAAGGGCTTGTCGCGAGGCTGGCCTCGTCAGGGAGCTCGATCTACAAAGCGCTCCGATGCAAGGAGCCTGAGAGCGCCGAGCTTCTCTCCTACATGCACATCCTCTATGAAGCTTGCCCGTATTTCAAGTTTGGCTACATGTCCGCGAATGGCGCGATTGCTGAGGCCGTCAAGGACGAAGACTCTGTCCACATCATCGACTTCCAGATTGCACAGGGCAGCCAGTGGATCACCCTCATCCAGGCCCTCGCAGCCCGGCCGGGTGGACCGCCCCATATCCGGATAACAGGCATCGACGATTCAGTGTCTGCCTATGCACGGGGTGGAGGGCTCCAGATTGTGGGCAACCGGTTGTCTAGGCTAGCCCAGTCATGCAACGTGCCATTTGAGTTCCATGGTTTGGATATGTCAGGATGCGAGATTGAAGCAGACCATCTTTGCGTGCGGCCCGGGGAGGCATTGGCTGTGAACTTTGCATTCCAGCTGCATCACATGCCAGACGAGAGTGTGAGCACGCGGAATCACCGGGACCGGCTCCTACGGATGGTCAAAAGCCTGTCGCCAAAGGTAGTCACCCTGGTCGAGCAGGAATCGAACACCAACACTGCCCCATTCTTCCCCCGCTTCATGGAGACCTTGAACTACTACACTGCCATCTTCGAGTCCATCGACGTGACACTCCCTAGGGAGAACAAGGAGCGGATCAGTGTCGAGCAGCATTGCTTAGCCCGTGACATTGTCAACATCATTGCATGTGAGGGGGCTGAGCGAGTCGAACGCCATGAGGTCCTCGGGAAGTGGCGGGCCCGCTTCATGATGGCCGGGTTCAGTCCCTACCCATTGAGTTCGTGGGTCAATGCCACCATCAAGACACTGCTGGAGAAGTACTGCAAGAACTACAGGCTCGAGGAGAGGGACGGCGTCCTCTATCTCGGGTGGATGAATAGAGCTCTGGTCGTGTCTTGCGCATGGAGGTGATCATCGGATGATATAACGTGCGGCCCACCTGACATCCCGAGGTAAATCTGTAATTTTCTTTCTGTTTTTTTTTTTAAAAAAAAATTTCCCCCTTTAGTTGTTTTAGTCTATAAGCATCAGCAAAACTTAGACGGCAAGTGTGATAGTAATGTAAATCGGCGTTTGGCTCTTTTCTGAATCTGAAATGTGATTTGTATCAGAGAAACCTTTTTGAAATGAGACATGAAAGAGCTGAGGATTGGGGTTGAAAATTAAGTGTTTGTTTTGTATCTCATTCCCACCTTATCTGAGGGCGCGTTTGGATGTTGCTAGGATGTTCCTAAATTGCATTTTGGCGGAATCATCATTGCCCCAGACAGTTATTTTTCTCTCTTCCTTTGTTATACATGCCATTTTGGCTGGTTTGATGGACTAATCATTTTGAGCAATGCAGCTTGCTTTCCGCACCATGCCACCATTTGAAGCTGAACTGTGTGGTGCAGTTCAAACATAGCAGAATCGCGATTTGCGCCCTTCCTAGCGATGGTAAGGGGCGGAAATCTGAAATCCGGTATGCCCGCATTGTTTGATATGTTGTCCAATATTGGCTTGAAAATAAAAATAAGTCGCCACACCCAAAACAGGACCTGAGTCGGATCGAGTCGGGGCCTGAATAAACACTGCATAGGCTTGGGACAAAGGATCATATGGTTGCCAGGTCGGGTTAGCCTGGCCCGGCCTATTTAATTGACAGTCTGATCAGACGAACTTGAGCCGCACCCGTTCGGCAAACAGGCTAAGACTTCAAACCCAAGCCCGACACAATCCGGCCCTGACCCATCTACCAATTTAAGCCTGTGGTCCATGCCGGAACGATATCGGCTTTAGTCGGGCCCATTTACGTAACGGGTCTCTTTGTTTTGGCCCAAACCTGATTGATGATCTGTTATCTATTGAGGAAGGTGGAGGCAGTTGGCCCATGGTTCAATCATCCATTGAGAAGAGAAACACAGCAACGGTCCATATCCAACCGAACAATGTACTAAGATCAGTGCCTAGGATCTTTGGTGACGTGGATTATCTGTAGCCCTCCATGGTGTGACCCACAAAGAAACGGATCCATGTGAAATAGCACCTGTGGCATTCCTCCAACTACGTGCATATTCTGAGGACTGTTGTGTGTGATCGCCCATGAGGCCCACCACACCTAGATTATCCATGGATCAGATGATCTGAAACATACATCTAGGGGAGCCTTTTGTGGATGGCCCAACATAAAATAATCACATTGATTGGACGACAATCTTCAGTTGTCAGACAGATGAACAGTCTTTGAATGCCTTTGGGCCTTCTAACTACTTGTGTGGGCTCCATTGACACAATGCCAGACCGTAGGATCTGGTGGGCCCCTTCTCTATATTAATGCTATTTGCAGCCGCTCATCTACGCATGCAACAAATAAATCTCGACGGTGTACTTCTCGATGCTGCAACAGATTGATTGTCCCAACTAGGAGAGTTTTGCAGCATGGGCCATTTGCATTTAGACACAACCGTTCATCTGACTACCACACCATGGGCCCACTTGCCACAAATGAAAACCGTATCTACACCGCACATCGTTTAATTCCTGTAGATGGAAGCCCAATCTAATCCACAACTCTCAGTTTTGAGCCTTCAAGCCTGGGGTGGGGCCAACATGGTTGGTCGGGCTGGGTCTGGGTCCACCCCTGCACGACCCCAACCCAATTAATGGGGGTATAAAAAATCAGGTTCGGGCCAGCCCATTTACTAATTGACCCACCAATTTCGGACACAAGCCCACATATCGGTGTCACAAGTGGGCCTGATCTTGGGCTTAGGTCGAGTTATAATACAAAACGATGCAAAATCTACACCGACGGTTGGCCTGATTAGTAATCGAGCTTCAAATGAGGCCTATAAACAACCCAATGCCTTCTTTTACAAGGCTGAGCCTGACCCATATTTGGCCATGACCCAAAACCCGACGGACCCTCCGGGCCGTCGCCAACCCTAGTCAGGCTTGGACCTGCAAGCAAGAACCCGATAGTTGGCCTGATTAGTAATCGAGCTTCAAATGAGGCCTATAAACAATCCACATGCCTTCTTTTACAAGGCTGAGCCTAACCTAGATTGGGCCATGACCCAATACACGACGGACCTGGTCCGTCGCCACCCTTAGTCAAGCTTCAGAAATCCACGGGTGATAAAAACTCAGTTCCTTCGAAAACCCAGTGGAGTCAACTCGATGAGATTTCCAGCTGATTCTTTTAGAAACTCACTAGTAAAAATTGACTCGGGCATGACTTGGAGCGACTCGAGTTGACTGGATCAATCAACTCACTATGACTCCGAGTCATGACCAGTTATGAAATAGCAAGGGCCAACACACCAACTAGTTTTAACTACTAAGAAATGTATCAAGTATTCTAGATTTAATTTATTTTTCTATTTATTATATACCAAGTCAAGTCCAGAGAAGACTCAGTTGAAGCTTTTGAGTTACCCCGACCAGGTGGGACACTAAGTCGAGTCAAGATTTTGGGTTTTTGAATTATGATCTTGACCATCTATCTAGTTCGGATGGTCCATGGTTGAGATCCCATTAAATACGCTATCCTAGCAAGCTGATAGCTGCCTTCCGATAGTAAAAAACTGCAATGGTTTGATGGTCAGCCTTCAGTGGAAGAAAAAAAACAAAAAACAAAAAAAAAAAAAGAAAAAGAGAGTTCAAGATCATTGATAAGTGAGCATGAAACATGTAGATGAGGCCCGCTAGATGGACTGTCTTGATCCAGCAACCCATCTGCAACATGATGTATGGGGCCATGGACCACAACATGTTTGGAAAGTGACAAAGCGCTGGCATTTTTGGATAGGTGTGATTTATATGTGCTTCATTTTTGGGACCATGCCTTAAAATAAGCTGGAAAAACAGATGGATGGCATAGATATAGAATGCATACATTGAGGTGGGCCCTACGGTTAGGGTCGCACCCACATCGCCGGTTCCAAGAGGCACCATGAGAAGCCATGCACCTTATATCTACAGGCACTAAAGCTAACCGTCCGGATCTTTATATAAAGAAAGCCCCATACCATTCCAAAATCATAACAAAATCCTTTCTTTGATATCTCTACCTCTTTATATCTTAGGGCCCGTTTGGATACTATCAAATAAGTTGCTTTTTCTACCTACAAAAATAGATGAGTAACTTATTTGAGATAAATAATTTTGGTTTAAGATCAATTATAAGTGTTTTTTTTTTTTACTTAAAGTTCCATAATCACTTCAGATTAATAAGAGAAACCAAGATATGCTACTTAAGGCACAAGTAGCTTATCTCAAGTAACTTATGATCCAAATGCCCCCAAGAAGCAGATTTGTTACAACCAAATAAGCTACTTTTTCTACTTACAACTGTAAATAAGTAACTTATTTGAGGTAAATAAATTTGGTTTAAAATCAATTATAAGTATCTTTTTTACTTAAAGTTATTTAATCACTTCAGTTTAGTAAGTAGAAACCAAGATAAGCTACTTAAGGTAGCTTATCTTAAGTAACTTATGATCCAAATGCCCTCAGGAAGTAGATTTGTTGTAGCCCTCAAGAAGTAGATTTGTTGTAACGTGCCTTAAATCTTATCTTTAAGTGTGTTTATTATTCTATCTTTTTTCGTTCATACTCTTCCTTTATCTCTTTGCAAGTGACTCAGCTTGACTCTACTCAAAATCTCATCAAGTGGAATTGACTCGTCCGAGTTTTAGGTTGGGTCAGCTAATTTTAGAAACATGATAAAAAGGTCTCTTTAATAGAGAGCCCATCGGGCATATCGCTTCCCTTTGTAAATTACCTATTATCATTTTATTTTGGTTTAAAATCCTATACACATTCTTTAATGGCATCATCAATCCAAGATGGAACTCAACAAATCTATGGTCTAGATTACAGATCACACAGGTCCCATTTGTCATATTTGAGAGCTTGGGTGTACTATGCATAGGTGCAAGCTACATGTCTTATAATACCTCCAAATACGAACCCTTTCATTTCTCTATTTCTTGAATTCGATGGTTTGAATTCTTTTTAAATCTAAGATCTTTTGTGATTTAGGGTTAATGGACAAGAGGTCTTGGATATTTCTTTTGAAGACTTTTAAAGCTTACCATGTAAACAATTAGTAAAAAGTGCTTGAAAATTATATCAAAACCAACTTCTGCACATCATGTTTGTAGTTTGTATTGTTGGATTTGTAAGATGGCTTTGCCCTTGCTTACATTGTTTATGACAATTGGATTCATAAAATATCCCTACCATCAACAATGCTACAAGCAACAAAGAAATTTTTGTCCTTCCATTAATTTTAAGAGGGTGGTGACCACATTAAATGAAATTTTCAAGATATATAAGAGTTTTTATGTGATTTAAAAAATATGGCTTGCATTTATCCACAAAAACTAACTGCTTGAATTTTACCTGTTTCTTTTTGTGCGCAACTAACATGCTCTTAGATCTTCATCCTTGGGTCCAACTCCATGGCTAGTGGTAGATAGACCCTATTTCAACGTTGAGATCCTGGGATCAAGTGCCTATGCGGAGCCGTGTGTGTGAGTGTGGGTAAGATTTAAAAAGAAAAAAATAAAAAAATAAAAAAATAAAAAGAAAGTCTTCGTCCTTTCCCTCCATTTTCTCTCCCCATTTAAAATCTCTACCAATTATTCTCTCCCTTCTTCTACCTCTTCTTGTAGTATTGGTAACTATCGGTGCAAATGCCATAATATGTATTACTATATATAAGTGTTGTGCATGAACGTTTATATTGTTATGGATAAATGTCTTAAATCTGTCTGGTGGTCTGTCGGTGATATCGACAGGGTTTCGATGACATCGATAGCAGTCGTCGATGACATCGAAGGTTGCTCGATGCCATCGATAATTCATAGAATTTTTCACCCCTGGTCGCTGGACAGTTTTGGTCAATCTTCGATGACATCGATGGACCTTCAATGATATCGAAGATGTTACGCAGATTTTCTGCGGAAACGCAGATTTTGCGTTTTTTGTTTCCTATTCCGATTCTACTTCTTTCTAAACTTATATAAATGGGTATATACGAATTGGGAGGTATTCTAAGGCTTTCTAAAGGAGTTCCAAGGGTTCCTAAAAGGATTTTAGGGTTTCTAAAGGGTGTAGCAATGGTAAGATTCGAGGTTGTTCGAATCGGGTAAATCCTCTCTCTTTGTAATTTCTATTTTCATAGTGGAGATCCGTCGCTTTGTGCCGTGGTCTTTTCCCGCAAGGGTTTTCCACGTAAAATCTGTGTTCTCTTATGTATGCTTGGTGTCATTGGATTGCTATCCTAGATCTAGATCCGTGTGATTCTACATTTTAAAATCCCCAACAAGTGATATCAAAGCAATCGTTAGGGCATAGATCTGAATCTGCAAGATTAGTAATAATGGGAAGCACTAGGTATGAGATTGAGAAGTACTCAGGGAAAAATAATTTTCAGTTATACAATATCAAGATGATGAGTTCCTTAATCAAGCAAGGCGAAGATGGTGCTCTTGAGGAGCGAAAGTCTATTATGACTGATGATGAATGGAATACTCTTGATAAGAAGGCTTTATCATCGATCCATTTATGTCTCACGGATGAGGTTCTCTACAACGTCATGAGGGAGAAAACTGCGGCTAAGTTATGGGCGAAGTTAGAGGATGTTTATGCGAAAAAATCCTCTGAAAATTGCTTACACTTGAAGCAGCAGTGGTATAACTTCAAGATGGCAGAGGGTGGAGATCTGGAGGCTCACATCAGCAACTTTAATAAATTAGTTTAAAATTGTTGGATATAGAGGAAGTGATGAAAGATGAAGAACAAGCATGTATGTTGCTGAATTCTCTTCTAGCGTCGTATGAGTCATTCAAGGACACTATGGGAGCACAAATAAAACCCTGAGTGTCGACACCATTATCTCAACCCTTCAAGGGAAACTATGAGAAAGTTAAATGGCGACATGAGAACATCTTCTGATGCACTGTTTATAATGGGTAAGAATTCTGAATAAGGTACGGGTTCTTCAAGTTATAGATCCAAATCAAAGGGCAATGATAAAGGAAAGGTAAAGTGCTGGAATTGTGGGAAGGAAGGACATGTGAAGAAGGATTGTGAAAATCCTAAATCGAAGAGAGAAGATTCTGAGGCTTCGTACAGGGAGGCCAATGCTGTCACGTCAGATAGATCGAGTGGATGTAATGGTGATGTTTTGTCTGTGTCTACTATTAAGCGGCCATACGATGATCGTAAGGATGAGTGGATGCTAGACACAGGGGCATCTTTTCACATAACTCCTCATCGGAGTTGGTTCGCCAGCTACAGGGAGTGCGATGGTGGACAGGTGTTTATGGGCAATGGCTTTACCTGTAATGTTGTGGCTATTGGTACGGTGCACATCAGGATGTTTGATGGGGTAGAGTGTACATTGACTTATGTCAGGCACATTCCTGATTTGAAGCAGAATTTGATTTCTCTTGATGTACTTGAGGCAAAAGGATGCAAGTACACAGGTATTGATATTGCTCTTAATGTATCTAAGGGAGTACGGGTAATTATGAAAGCGCAACGACTCGATAACATGTACAGGTTAATGACGAGCACTTCAAAAGGTGGAGCTGCAATAGCTGTAGTAGATTCCACCTCTGCACGTGTGTGGCATGCTGGACATGGCCACATGACCGGGCAGGGCAGGAAGGCTGAGACATGCGGATAGGGATACAGAGCAAGTAGAGCAGCCACCTGTGAGAAGAATCACACGGCATGATAGCAGGATATCGGCGAAATACATAGACGATTCCGATATTGAAGGGAATTCATCTTCTATTCATATGGCTCTAAGTGAGCCTGGTGCTGAAAAGTGAAAGGTGACTATGGACGATGTGATGAATTCGTTGTACCAGACCGACATATGGGAGCGGGTGGAGCTTCTAGTAGGCCAGAGAGCGGTTAGATGCAGGTGGATATTCAGGAGGATACAACATAGATACAGGGCGAGGTTGGTAGTGAAGGGATATGCTCAGAGAGAAGGATTCGGCTTCTCAGAGATATTCACGCCGACAGTATAGCAGGTGTCTATTAGATCCGTGATTGGAGCTGGTTGGCCAATGTGATCTTGAGCTGAAAGGATGGATGAGGAGTCTGCACTTCTGTAAGGGAAAGTGAAGAGCAGATCTATATGAAGTAACCAGGGCGGTTCGAAGTTAAAGGGGCTGAGAAAAGACTTCGCAGGAGGTCGTGGTACGACCTGTCTCGTAGGCAGTGGTTTGATTCCTTCATGATGAGTCAGGAGTTGATGACATGTAGATCACCAACTATGACATGTCTGAAATCAATGTACTGAAGACTCAGTTAAGTGGGACATTCAGGATGAAGGATCAGGGGACTGCAAAGATGGTTCTCGGCATTGAGACTGAAGGAGTAGGCTTTGGTAATCACAGGAGGAATACCTTATGTGTAGGTATTTATCAAGGATGTGATGGGCGAGGAAAAGTCGGAGAGCGTTCCCTACGCGTCTCTCCTCAAGTTTTTCTCAGAACATGTCCCAAAACAGATGAGGAAAAAACAGGATATCTTATGAGCCTTATTCTAATGCGGTTGGAACTGTATACCATGGTCTGGATTAGACCGATTATTTCACAGGCTATCAGTGTTGTGAGCAAGTACCCCAACAAGCAATATCGAAGCTGGTAAGAAGACTACGACTTTTCTTTTAGGAAGACAAGAGCAAAGGTGGTTGGGCATGTGGATTTAGATCTGGCAGACATGATCAACAAAAATGTTCATGCAAAGAAGTTCAAGTTCTATGCAACTTCTATGGGCTTAGCGATGGCGTAAAAGGAAGACGGAGTGTGCAAGATAAGCTATGATGTGATACAGAGATAAAAGAAGAGAACAAGAAGCTACACGAATGAAGATTGAAAACATGGTGGAGATTGTTATGGACAGATGTCTTAAATCTGTCTGGTGGTCTGTCAATGATATCGACAGGGTTTCAATGACATCGATGGCAGTCGTCGATGACATCGAAGGTTGCTCGATGCCATCGATAATTCACAAAATTTTTCACCCCTAGTTGCTGGACAGTTTTGGTCCGTCTTCGATGACATCGATGGACCTTCGATGATATCGAAAATGTTACACAAATTTTCTACGGAAACATAGATTTTGTGTTTTTTGTTTCCTATTCCGATTCTACTTCTTTCTAAACTTATATAAAGGGGTGTATGCGAGATTGGGAGGTATTCTAAGACTTTTTAAAAGAGTTCCAAGGGTTCCTAAAAGGATTTTAGGGTTTCTAAAGGGTGTAGCAAGGGTGAGATTCGAGGTTGTTCGAATCAAGCAAGTCCTCTCTCTTTGTAATTTCTATTTTCATAGTGGAGATTTGTCGCTTTGTGCTGTGGTTTTTTCCCACGAGGGTTTTCCACGTTAAATCTGTGTTCTCTTGTGTGTGCTTGGTGTCATTAGATTGCTATCCTAGATCTAGATCTGTGGGATTCCGTAGTTCAAAATCCCCAACACATATATTTAAGGATTTATTATATGCCTAAATTAAATACTTTTCTAGTATGGATAGTGTGTTTGGCATCAATTGTATAGTTCGAAATGCACTCATCAATTGAATTATATGAGTTTTTTTATGCAATGGCTATTGCTACGCATGTGTGTGCCTATCTAGACGCATCAATTGTGTATTTAATATTGATGTGTTACACTAATCAAATCACCTTAACAAACAAAATTGGGGGCAAGATTGGGCTCGTTTGGGAGCATGTAAACGGAAGTTGTTGGGGAAAAAATATGCCAAATCTGAAGACTCGGGTATGAAGCGAACCGACTTCACCCCCTTATTTTCTCGGTCTTCGGAGAAAGCAGCTAAGTCCGAGATACGAGCCAGAGGCTTGATAAGTTGACTCGGTCGACGAGTTAGCAACGTCGGTATAAGCCGACTAAGGCCAAATAAGCTATAAGTCGTCCGACTGACAATGAGAAACCGACTCGGTAAGTTGGTTGCGTCAGCTACAGAGTAAGGAAGAATGATGGATGAAAACTGAGACTATTCCGCCCGTAAAAAGGCAAAAAGCTTATTCTCCTATGCCAGCCGAGACTTTTCCAGAGTCCGAAACAGCCGAGCCGAACCAAGGAAAGACGGTGTGAAATCAAATACCATCTCGAAAATCCAGAAGTACAGGTGTCCGATCCCGAGAATCTCGATATCAAATGAAATCTGTCAAAAGGATCAAATCTCCGAAGATAAGGGAAAAGAATCCCTTTACGGTGAGATCCTCTCTCTCCTATAAAGAGGAGAGACTCCAAGGGTGAAAGGTACGCAAGAAAAATCCTAAAAAACTCTTTTTCCTGGATCCTTACTGATTTAAGCATCGGAGGTTCCCCGGCTTGAGCTAGGACCCCTGTGTCTTTCATGTTATTGCAAGCGAGGGACTCGGGAAAGTAGAGATCAGATTTTTGCAACAACAGTTTGGCGTCGTCTGAGGGAACGGACAAAAAGCCGTTTTTCATATTCTACCTCAAAGAGTTGTAAGACAAGTTCTAATGGTGACAACTAGAAGAACAAATCAGGACAACGCAAACGAGGCCGTCGCCAGCGCAGCAGTAGGAGCTCCACCAACGGTCCCGCCAGCGGCGCTACTAGTAGCCCCGACAGGATCCAATAATCAGGGAACTGGGGGAATGCGTAGTTGAATCGAGAGGTTCAAGAGATCCAATCTAATATGAACGTTATGAAGCAGATGTTGGAACGGATGTACAATCAGCAGATGCTACTGCATCATCAAGGACAAACATCGCGTGTTCCCCCACCTGTGTCCAACCCTCTGCCTGCTGCACAACCCGCGGCTCCACGAACGTCCCTTAATCCGAGTCAATACCAGTGTCTGACTGAACCAGCACCAGCTCATTCGGTCTCAGCCATGTTACCCCCCTTTGATCTACGACACAGAATAGATCAAAGGAGGCACAGTCGGCTCCCGCTGAGGAAACGACGAAAAGTGAAAAGCCCTGGAAAGCAGACATCCAGGACTTCAAGAAAAATATTCGGGAGGAAATGGCGAATATGAAATAAGGTCGGAATACATATCTAGCTCACTTTGAGGCTAAAACATCCCCTTTTATAGATGAAGTGATGCAGGCTCAGTTACCGGAAAGGTTCTGCTTACCGCAAATCGTCCCCTTCACCGAAAAAACCGACCCAACCGAGCACATCGAATGCTTCAAAACCTATATGGAGTTGTACGATGCCTCAGACGCAGTCATGTGCCGAGTCTTTTTTCTCACACTAACTGACGTGCTCGGCTTTGGTTTAAACAACTGAAATCGAAATCTATCGGTTCATTCGTCAAACTCAGCGACGCCTTCCTCGCCAACTTTATTGGTGGAAAAAAAAATTGAAGCCACCTGCACATCTGAATAACATAGTTCAGAAGACAGGAGAGTTACTGAAAGATTATATCAGACATTTCAACTTTGAATCTCTACAGATTCAAAAATACTCGGAAGAAACAGCACTCAACGCGCTCATGCAAGGGGTCAGAGACAAGCCATTTTTAGCATCTCTGGATAAAAATCCGTCGGAGACTCTGGCCGAGTTTATGGCTCGGTCGGACAAATACACGGATGCCGAGGAAACGCGACTCCTGTGCGAAACGACCCAGAACGCAAAATCCTCGGCCAAAAAGTCGGTCAAAAAAGGGACTGACTTGGCTGAAGGGAAAAAAGCATAAGGATGATCGAGTACACGATGATCAAAAGTCAAGAAAGTGACCTGATCGAAGATTTTCCACATATACTCCCCTGAATAAAACTCAAGAACAGGTGTTAATGGAAATCAAAAGTGAAAGTTTCGTCAACTGGCCTAGTAAACTGTGGGGCAATCCCAACCGGTGGAGTAAAGATAAGTACTGCCACTATCATCGCGATCACAAGCATAATACGAGTGACTGTTATTACCTAAAAGAAGAAATCGAACGACTCATCAGGGAAGGCCGACTCGAGGAGCAGGTAGAAAAGACCGTGTCCGTGGAAGCATGCCCAAGCGAAAACCGAATCACGGAAGAAATCCGAACGATCATTGGTGGTCATCGAGGTGGGGGCGATTCTAATAATGCACAAAAAAATCACGCCAGAAGCATTAGTCAGCCCGAGTCTGAAATTCTCCTACTACATCGACCTCCGAAGGAAAAGAAACGAGAAAAGTATTGCATCTCGTTCAATAAAGACGATGCTCGAGGCATCCATCATCCCCATGATGACGCGCTAGTTGTCACTCTCACCATCGCTAACAGAAAAGTTTTTCATATACTTATAGACACTGGGTCGTCTGTGGATGTGTTATTTACTCAGGCGTTCGACAAGATGGGGATTGAACGATCGGCGTTACATCCAGTTCGAACACCGCTGATCAGATTCTCAGGCGAACACATACTCCCAGAAGGAATTGCTTCACTGCCGGAAACCCCCCGCATCAGATGACAGTAATGGTAGATTTCCTGATCGTTAACCAAGCCTCTGTTTACAACGCTATACTCGGTCGACCTACTTAAATCTTTTGCAAGCGGTGGTATCTACTTGCCACCTTTCCATGAAATTCCCGACTGAGTCAAGAGTAAGATTCGTGAAAGGAGATCAGCAAGATGCTCGACGCGGCTATGCTACTGCAGTCAAGGTCCCGGTTGAAATTTTAGTGATTGAATCTGTAACATCCCGAATTTTCACTGTTTTGGATTTCAAAAAAATCCTTGATTTTTAATTAACTTATACTACCACGTACTGACTATTAGCACTCAACGTTAGCTTACACACGAGTTAATTAATCCAAGATTAGCCCAATTTAATAGACCAGACGGTAGTGATAAGGCCTAGTGCGGGCCGCCAAGCCGATGGCCCGTTACACTTAACAACAACCGTGTGGGCCACCCAAATGACCGAGAAGGGTCGAAAAATCTAAAACTTTAGAAAATCATATATCTCACTGGGCTTGTGGTCCATCACGGACGCGGACCCGGTGGACACCCAGTACCATCGCGCTTGCCCAATGCGCCCCACCAATGCCAGATTAAAAATCTGGCACTGACAAAAGAAACTGAGACTCCGGGCCTTCCAGCCGTCGGATTTCTTCCAAATTTACCGTGAAGGTTTAATGTATTTTTCAACGCCTGCCCACCAAATCTGGGCCCCGATCGTGGCACGATGACCGTTGATCACGAATCAGACCCGTACGACCAAACCCCGCATCCGTTCGTTCCCAAATTTTGTAAGGCCCCTCATCGGGCCATGGACCACTTATCCTATAAATTTCATGGCCAGAGGGCCATAAAAAATGCTCCAATCACCAAAATGGCCCCCACAGGACCACTTAAAGGTCGGAGATGCTTGCTCAGATCATATATCCGTTCATCCGTTCGCCTTCAATTTTTGTATGGGCCCTAATCGGGCCATAAGGCACCTACACACCGAAGTTGGTGGCCAGAGGGGTGATAGGGCCCTAGATCCTAGAAAGACCCTCCCATAAGTCTAGTATAGTAAAAACCTAGCCTTTGGGGCCATTTACACCAAACCTGGCATTATAAAAAGGCCCCATTTGGGCACCCCCTCTCTCTATACGAATTTTGCCCTAGAGAAAGGGAAGAGAGAAGAGAGAAAAGGGAGAAGAGAAAGAAGAGAAAGGAGAAGAAAGAGAGAAGGAAGAAGGGTAAGGTGGACCTTAGATCGTGGTGGGGCCCAAGGAAATCAAACCTCACATCTCCCTACCTTATCTCCAAGAAGAAATCTCATCCACAACCACCATTTTCATTCCGTTGATCGCCTAGGTAAGATCCAACACTCATTCTCCTTGAAACCCTTGTGATAAGAAGGGTTTTGCTAGAGATTCTAATATACAAATGTTGTTTTAGGGATTCCGACCGATCTACCCCGAAATCCATATCTCCTAGGTCATTTCCAAGCCTCCATCAAATCCAAGGTGCGGACTATTGTTCTTAGGTGGCCTAGCACCAATTTTAATATGTGTTTAATGATTTTGGTTGCTTGAATGTTATGTTTAGAGAATCTAGAGAGACCCTAGGACTTGTATGTTTGTTAGATTTGTATGTTGGGCTTCCACATGATGTTGTTCTTACCTTCCACATGATGTTGTTCTTGCCTTCCACATGATTTGGTGTATGGACGATTAGATGCTCATGCCTTATTGATCTTCTCATATGATGTGCCTCTTAATACATATGATTCATAAATTTTTGTGTATTTTGATCCGAAGGGAGGTAGGAAGGTCTTAACTTCCTCACCAACTCACACCACACACACACTTCTTGTTTATAATATTAGTAGCTTTACATGTTGGTGGAAATTTAGAATTGTTTGTTGAGAAGCATGAGAACATGATGTCGTTTATGTTAGATGATGCATTGATACTTGGTATCTTATGGATCCCCTTCACACCTTTGGGTTGGTCAGGAACATGATGAGAGACGGTAGTCCCACCGGTAGGACTATGTTAGGGCTATATCCATGGGTTTGGGCGGGTGTGTTCGAGTGGCTGTAGTTCGACTACATGGGTCCCTTGTGCCCGAGGTCACTCGTCTTATGCTCGCCTGGCCCGTGCGGTCTAACCTACTATCTGACCAACCTTGTTTGTCAACCCTGTTTGTTCACTTATGTATGGAACCTGAACCACCCTTCAACCGTTGTAGCCCAACGATAACCCACCTGAAATTGGTCCACAGTCTCGTGAGCCGGGCATGGTGGAATGGGACACTATGTCCGAGCTGTCGGCCTACGCTGGGGTACCGCGCCTCCCCGTAGTGACCGCGAGCGATCCCTTCCTTTCGGCACTCCTCATGTGCTTGGAGTTGGGGATGAGGAACCCGACGGGATCACGGACCGCGAGGTCTCGGCCTCACGCGTTGATGGGGTCTTGGCCTCGCAACCAGCTTAGGGCAGTGATACGTAGGGTGAATCAGAATCCCCAACCTGCTGGATGAATGGACTTAACTAATAACTCGGCTAACACGATCGCATTGCACGCATTAATTAGGGTGGCGACTCGGAAGTCGAGGTCGCTCTGAGGGAGTGTTGTCATACGATCGTTAGATGGAGTCGCTTGAGGGAGTGTTGTGGCGAGGGCATGCATCATATCATCTAGCATGCATGTATTTTAAATAAGAGTTATTAGGTGTTGATGAATGTCTGCTTTTCATTAAGTTCATATTACAATTGATGCCTGTTGTAACTTGAGACCGATAGTTCACACTGAGTTGATCACTCACTCCCACTCTGGGACGGTGTTTTAAAACACCAACCAGACCCATTCATAGATGCAGGTAACTCAGGGCATGAGGAGCCTGGCGAGGTGAGCTTGGACGAGGAGGACGGACTCTCCTACTTGCAGCTGATGGGCGGCTCTCCATCGGCTTGATCGGGCTGAATTTAGATTTGCTGAGCCGCGGGCTCAGCTTTACTCTTTTTGGACTAGCCTTCTTTTGTTATTCTGTTGGGCAACGCCTTGGGCGACCCTTTATTATTTTGGACTGTATATATGTGGGATATCCTTTATTTCGATGAGTAGCGGTGTGATTGTGCTTCGTGCCTCAGGTAATTCCAAATTATGCCGTTAAATTTGATTAATCATTAAAAAAAAACCATAACTGCATGATAAGTGACACTCGGGAACTCGGGAGTCGAGTCTATGCACGACCCCCGATTTTCCGGGGCATTACAGAATCGCTGGATCCCAGGGTCGGATCTCACGAACAAGGGCAACCGATGGAAGATCTTATATCGGTACCCTTGGCCGAGACTGAGGAATCAAAAGTAGTATAAATTGGCTCATCCTTGAAGCCGCCTCTCAAAGACAATTTGATCGCCTTGCTTCGACGATACGCCGACGTATTCGCATGGAGCCACGAAGATATGCCTAGAATCAATCCTTTGGTCATGACCCATCGACTCAACATTGATCCGACCTATCAGCCAATTCGGCAAAAAAGACGTCCTCTTAGCCCCAAAAGGTATGCTATCATTGAAGAGGAAGTCGACAAACTCCTCAAAGCTAAATTTATAGAAGAGATATACTATCCGGAGTGGACAGCTAATGTCGTGCTCGTGAAAAAGGCTAACGGGAAGTAGCGTCTCTGTGTTGATTATATAGATCTGAACAAAGTCTGCCCCAAGGATAGCTTCCCTCTTCCCCGGAATGATCAGTTGGTAGATAGTACCGCAGGATATGAATTACTTAGCTTTATGGATGCCTACTCTGGATATAATCAAATTGTAATGCATCAATCCGATAAATCTAAGACAAACTTTGTCACTGACAAAGGTCTTTATTGTTACCGAGTGATGCCATTTGGTTTGAAAAATGCTGGAGCGACGTATCAAAGGTTGCTCGACTCATCGGCCGAACCATGAAAGTATATATAGACGATATGCTCGTCAAAAGTATACACGCGACCAACCATATAGCGGACTTAGGAGAGATGTTCTTGACCCTGTGCAAATACAAAATGAAATTAAATCCGAGCAAATGTGCTTTCGGTGTAAGCTCGGGGAAATTTCTCGGGTTCCTTATTAGTCAGAGAGGAATCGAAGCGAATCCCGAGAAAATCAAGGCTCTACTTAACATGGAGTCTCCCAAGACGATCAAAGACATACAAAGGTTGACCGAGCGAGTAGCCGCACTCAACCGTTTCCTGTCCCGAGCTACCGATAAATGTCTTCCGTTCTTCAAACAATTGAAGGGGCGACAGCCAATGGAATGGACGGAAGAGTGTGAAGCAGTGTTCCAGCAATTGAAGTCTTATCTTGGGTCTCCACCCCTGTTATCCAAACCTGAGTCGGGAGAAGCTTTATTATTATATCTAGCTGTATCCGATGCAGCAATTAGCTCGGCCCTCATATGTGAATATGACGGAAAGCAGTTACCAGTGTACTATGTCAGCAAAGCATTATGATCAGGGTCGAATATTGCATCTCAGACCCCGACTATTGCCTGATTTTACAAACATAATAACGCCGAACTTCATATTTTAATTGTATTTTTGTTACAGGATGAAATCAGGAGCGTTGATTGAAAATTAATGTTAAAAGCGTGGAATTGACGTTCCGAAGTCACCAGAGCACGGGATGGACTCCAGAGAACCATGGTGACGATTTTACACGCCTGGGATTGGAGGAAAGCAAGCCAAAGGGGCTCGAAATGGGTCCAGAATGCAAGATCACATGGTTCCCGCCATCCGATCAGTTCGAAACTTCATACATGGGATGAGGGCCATAAATTAACCGTACATATTAAATTTCAACCGTTGAGGATCTCGGGAAGTGGTCTAACGGCCAGATCAGCCCCTTAATTCATTAAGTGGGGCCCGCTGGATATCTGGATATACATCAATCTTGGTTTTTGCGGGTCAAAGAATATGGGAAAAAGGATGGACGGTGCAGATTTCTCAAAAACATCACAGTGGACCCCGTATACGATGCATGCACACCGAGTACACGGCTCAAGCTGTGCACCGGACGGCCGAGTCGGTTAGCGCGGGCGCTGACCCGCGCTCCTCTCTCAAATTCAAAAAACGCGTTCCAGCGTCTTCCACTGCCGACCGCGGTCGTCGGTTGTGGGGCCCACCTTGTGTCCAAATGGACAATCCAAACCGTCCATCCACTTCCTGGGGCGGCAGTTGCCCACGCCTAGGTGGAAGTTTGGTCGCATGCACGTGCACGCTCGTGAATCATCAACAAACATCGGACGGACGGTGGAATAGAAGATCAAATGGGCCACACTGATTTCACTCAAAACTGTCCCTTCCAGAACGGTTTTTCAAGAGGAATCCAATGTACGTTTCAGATTTTCGATTTAATCAAAGGAATGGGCCCCACCATTGCCACGGAGGATGGATCCGCGTCTGCGTAACGTGATTCGCTGACGACTTTTGCGGAAGACAGTGGGCCCCACACGTCAACTGTACGGCCGATCCGAGCCGTCCATCGTGTAGAGGGCCACGAATACTACAAAACCATGCTGATAGTTCACTCCCATGCGTACACACGTGCGTGGTACAGAGGCCACAAAAGGGCTACCCGGCGACGTTCAAAACTGATCTTTTTGAGATTTCTTCTGTGGGCCACGTTAATGGACCTTCAAAACCACCCATTCTTAATTAAAATTTCGTCCTGAATGCAATGGACGGGGTGGATTTTCCAGAAAACACCTCTGTGGGGCCCACCGATCACGGCTGCGAAAATTTGTACTCTGAGTCCTTCTACGACTCTGCCACCGATTTCAGCCATCCAGCAGCTATAAAAGGGGAGTTTTGGACGTGGTAAAGGCATTGAAAACCAGGGAATTCGAGATTCAGAGCCAGAGAGAGAAGAAAGAGAAGAAAGAGAAGGAAGAAGAGAGAGAGATCAATTGGTTTGGTGTTTAATTTTTATGAATTTTATTTAATATTTTTTATGAATTTTATGGGTAACTAATCTCTCAGCTAGAGCTGAGATGAAGCCCCTAATTTGATTAGCTCTTGTGTTGGTTGATTTACTTTGAATATTAATTAATTTGTTTTTTTTCTCTAAGTGGGTTTTATGGATTTAAATTCTATACTTCTCCATCTATGAACTTGACCGAAGTATATATATGGATGTTGTATGGATGCTTATTACAGGTGCTTGTGTCTGATCAAGAATAAGTTTCCTATAGAGGAAGAAACAGGATGCTTTAATGAATGTACATTCCATGTACCCGACCAAGGACATGGGATATGTTGTTCATGGCATTGGACAGTCTGTATGCCCGATTTAGGACACAGATTGTGCTTTCTCTATATAAGTGGTATCAATCTAGATCAAGGTGAATCAACAGACAAAACAAGGGTTAGGATAATTAGGGGTGGATTCGAAAGTTCTAGTGCTCTCTCTCTGATTGAATTTTCTTCCCTGTTCTTAATTGTTTTTTTTTTCCATAGAATTGTGCTTAGTAATTAGTTCCATTATTTGTTGGATTAGTTAAGGAAAATCATAGATTTGAGTTGTGACGACCAGTCCTCGTGGGAACGATCTCGTAATATGTACCGTATCTACATCTGATTCGTATACTTGCGAGTTTATAAATCATTTAAATCGTGTTGGTTTAAATAAAACATCACGTTACTACTGGCAGAGACGAGGTATCCTCCCCTTGAAAAGATAGCCTTGGTCCTGATAGTATCCTCGCGATACTCCGACTATACTTTCAAGCTCACACAATCATCGTCATGACCGACCTACCATTGTGTCAGATACTTCACAAACCAGAAGCCTCCGGCCGACTTACAAAGTGTGCTATCGAATTGAGCGAGTTTGATATATAGTACAGGCCGAGGACAACCATTAAAGGACAAGTCATGGCCGACTTCATTGTGAAAGTAACTCCACAGATCAGCAAAATGTCTGAGTCTGACGGAATTATCAGGGCATCGGCATTGTAACGCCCCGGAAAATCGGGGGTCGTGTATAGACTCGACTCCCGAGTTCCCGAGTGTCACTTATCATGCATTTATGGTTTTTTTTTATGATTAATCAAATTTAACTGCGCAATTTGGAATTACCTGGGGCACGAAGCACAATCACACCAGTCTACTGAAATGAAGGATATCTCATATATATACAGGTCCAAAATAATAAAGGGTCGCCTAAGACGTTGCCCCACAGAACAACAAAGAAGGCTATGTCCAAAAAAAGTAAAGCAGAGCCCGCAGCTCAGCAAATCCAAATTCAGCCCGATCAAGCCGATGGAGAGCCGCCCATCAGCTGCAAGTAGGAGAGTCCGTCTTCCTCGTCCAAGCTCACCTCGCCAGGCTCCTCATGCCCTGAGTCACCTGCATCTATGAATGGGTTTGGTTGGTGTTTTAAAACACCGTCCTAGAGTGGGAGTGAGTGATCAACTCAGTGTGAACTATTGGTCTCAAGTTACAACAGGCATCAATTGTAATATGAACTTAATGAAAAGCAGACAATCATCAATACCTAATAACTCTTATTTAAAATGCATGTATGCAGGATGATATGATGCATGCCCTCACCACAACACTCCTTCAAGCGACTCCATCTAACGATCGCATATAATAACACTCCCTCAGAGCGACCTCGACTTCTAAGTCGCCACCCTAACTAATGCGTGCAATGCGATCGTGTTAGCCGAGTTATTAGTTAAGTTCATTCATCCAGCAGGTTGAGGATTCTGATTCACCCTACATATCAATGCCCTAAACTGGTTGCTAGGCCAAGACCACATTAACGTGTGAGGCCGAGACCTCGCGGTCCGTGATCCCGTTGGGTTCCTCATCCCCAACTCTAAGCACATGAGGAGTGCCAAAAGGAAGGGATCGCTCGCGGTCACTACGGGGAGGCGCGGTACCCCAGCGTAAGCCGACAGCTCGGACATAGTGTCCCATTCCACCATGCCCGGCTCACTGTGGACCAGTTTACAGGTAGATTATCGATGGGCTGCAATGGTTGTAAGGTGTCTCAGGTTCCATACATGTGTGATCAAATATGGTTAACAACAAGGTTTATCAGACAGTAGGCTAGACCGTACAAGTCAGGCGAGCATAAGACGAATGACTTCGGGTACAAGGGGCCCATGTAGTCGAACTACAGCCACCCGAACACGCCCGCCCAAACCCATAGGTCTAGCCCTCGCATAGTCCTACCAAAGGGACTACCGTCTCTCAACGTGTTCCTGACCAACCCAAGAGGGTGAGGGTAATCCATAACATGCCACCATACGGGTTATCATTTGCATCACAGTATCATGTTAGCAACATCTCAACATACTAGTCAAATATTCTAAACAAGCATACTACATTATCATGAAACTAGTGCATGTGAGGTGTGTGGATTTGTGAGGAAGTTAAGCACTTCCTACATACAGGAATCACATGTACAAGAGTAATCGCCACTACGTACCATGAAGCAACACCATATGAGGGGATCATTCAACAAGATCATGTTATCATACATGTACTCAATCAAGTGAGGGATAAGATTAACAACAAAATGAGAGCAAATCATGCAATTCCATATGAAGTTAACAACCTACAATCCCTAGGGTCTCTCTAGATTTTCCAACACAACACCCAAGCAAACAAAATCATTAGATTCATACTATAATTAGTGCTAGGCTACCTAAGGATAATAGTCTGCACCTTCGGATTTGTTGAAGACTTGAGAACAACCTAGGAGATGTGGATCTTGGTGTAAAACGACCGGAATCCCTAGGACAACATTTATATGTTAGAATCTCATGAAAAACCCCTTTCCCACACAAGGGTTGCAAGAAAAGGGATGATGGATCTTACCTAGACGATCAACGGAACGATTCTTGTGGTTGGGGTATAGGGATTTCCTTGGAGAAGGGGTAGGGAGTTGGAAGGGATGATCTCCTTGGGCCCCACCACGATCTAAGGTCCACCTTGCTCTTCTTCCTTCTCTCTTTCTTCTCCTTTCTCTTCTTTCTCTTTTCCCCTTTCTCTCTTCTCTCTTCCCTTTCTCTAGGGCAAAATTCGTATGGAGAGAGGGGTGCTCCAAATGAGGCCCTTTTATAATACCGAATTTGGAGGACATGGCCCCAAACTTCCACAATTTCCTAAAATAAACCACTAGGACTCCTTATTGGTGTTGAGGCGGCCCTAACACCCCTCTGGTCACTAAACTTGGTGTGTAGGTGTCTTATGGCCCGATTAGGGTCCATGCAAAAATTGAGGACGAACGGATGAACGGATATATGATCTGAGTAAGCGTTTCCGACCTTTAAGTGGCCCTTGGAGGCCCATTCTGATTGATGGGACATTTCTGGTGGCCTTCTGGCCATGAAATTTATAGGGTAGGTGATCCATGGTCCGATGAAGGGCCATGCAAAAATTGGGAGCAATCGGATATGGGGTTTGATCGCACGGGTCCGATTTGTGATCAACGGTCACCGATCTACGATCGGGTCCCAGATTTGGTGGACGGGTGTGGAAAAATATATTAAATCATCACCGCAACTTTAGAAGAAATCCGACGGCCGGAACGCCTGGTATCCCAGTTTTACTTGTAAGTGCCAGATTCCAATTCTGGCACTGGTGGGGTGCATTCGGCTAGTGCCAGATCCCAGTTCTAGGTGTTCACTGGGTCTGCAGTCCGCGATGGACCACAAGCCCAGTGAGATCTATGATTTTCTAAACTTTTAGATTTTTCTGACCCTCCTCGGTCGCTGGATGGCCCACACGGGCTGTTGTTAAGTGTAAACAGGCCATCTGGCTTGGCGGCCCGCACTTGGTTCAATCATAACCAAATTGATCTAGTCTAATGGGCTAATCTTGGATTTAATTTACTCATGATACCTCACCCTATGTAGTTTAAACGAACGATCCTGCGACAAATCTGACGTGGACGTCTCAGGACACTGTGCTGGTTGGACGGGACATTACAATCACCCATGTATAAGCTAGCATTGAGTGTCAATGGTCAGTAAGTGATAATATAAGTTAATTAAAAAAATATATAATTTAAGGATTTTTGGAAATCAAAACAGTAAAAATCCGGGATGTTACAATCTACCCCCCTTAAAAACAATTTTGTCCCCGAAATTGCCTAAGGATAATAAATAAAGATATTATCATTTCGTTTGCTTAGTTTATTAATTTCAGGTTTAAATGCGTGGTAGGGTGCATAGTAACTATAATAGCCTTGCTTATTATATTCTACCTCCCTTAAAAATTTTCACCCTTAAGGTTTGAAAAGAATGTCAAAATTATAATTATCATGCTAATTGCTTGCTGATAAATTTTACCTAAGGGTGGTGTATTCTACTCTTTATGATTAAGCTAATGCGGAAAAAAAAATGACGGTTGTGGTAGGCTTAAATCCGATACGTCGATTGTCCACCTGACCAGGGCAGACAACACGTTGTATCCCTTCTGAATCATGATGGATCCTGGTCTTCTGCTCGGTCAAAGTAGTGAGTCCATTGGTAGTCGTTCATGATTGAGAATTGGGTCAAACTGCGAATACTTCGCAAGTGTATAGTCCCGTAATTTCATAGTCTGATTAACCTAAATGCTTAGGAAATATCTCATATCATTGAAAGGTTAAAATCTCATATTTTTAAGGTTGTCGTTCAGGTCTTTGTCAAATGGAGTCCTCTTTTTAGTTCATGTCCAAATTAGTAATTAATGAATCTCTTATTATGCCTATGGTCAAACATCGTCCTAACAAGTTTCTAAAGGCATAAAATTTTATATGAATTACCATTTCAATTTTTTTTTTTTTTTTATGGTTAGTGGGTTATGAGCAGATTACACTTTGGTTTCATAAATTTCAAGAATGAATGAATAGTTGAAAGTTCTTAGGTATTCTGGAGGTTTGGAGTACTAATAACGCTACTAAGGACACAAAAAGGCAAAGATGAAGGATATTATCTTCTCGATGTTGTTTGAACCTTAAGTCTATAAGAGAATAGGAAAACTCAATATATTTTACTATAGTCCACCCCTAACCCGAGCGTATAGAGCATTAAACTATGAAACTCAATCCCACTTACGGGTACAACTTAAGCAAATATATATATATATATGTAATCAATTTACTCATGGGATGATTCCTAGCACGATTATAAATTATTCCTAAATAGACCCTCACTGTTAAACTTTAATACGAAAAGTCATGACTTGTCTATGGGCAACCATACATGCAAGCATTCACAAAGCGACAAGAGAATTTCAATCCATACATCCACATCGATTTCAAAATGTCATTAGTATGACCAGTTACATGTTACAACACGGATTACAGGCATCACTAAATATGCTAAACATAAAGGAAATACGATCTAACTAAACAAAAGTCTTAATCATCCTTCAGTACATGCATCAGACCTAACCGCATTAAACAAACTACTAGTCGTTAGTAAGGTCGTGGGGCTACTCGTCTGAGTCGGGCGAAAGTAGGAGCGCTTCCTCCTATAAGGGAAGGAATCGTCGGAATGGTGAAAAAGGAGATGACGGTCACTAGGAACGACTTTTCCCTCGACTAGGAAGGATTTAGGTGTGAGGAATGTGGGTGGATCTTGGAAATAAAGTTTGGAGATGGGTTGGGAGAATGGAGAGTAGTCGGAGGAGAGGAAATGAAAGAATGAAGTAGGAAGATAAGAGGATGTGAAGAAGAAGAAGAAGATGGGTTAGAGAAGATTTAGGGTGAGCGAGTGAGAGGGGAGGAAAATGTGCGTTGGGGTTCTTGTGAAAGGTCTACTGGAAAGATGTTATAAACTGATTGATGATTTTGCTGAAGATTCTCGAAAAACCGAAAGAATCCAAACAGACTATAGGTACTAATATACAAGGCATGATTGGCCGATCAAGTGAAGTGAGGCAGTGGCAACATTGCCTTGAAATTTTTAACAGTTGAATCCTACCTATTTTACCGAAGCTCTTTTGAGGTTGTGTGATTTACAGTAACTATTCTCCAAACATGGTTGAAAAAAAAATTGAATCCATAATACCTTTCTTTCAATACATACATATATATATAATGATATTAATAAACAAACACTTTGACACATAAGCAAACAGGGCATTATGATTCTCATCTAGTAAATGAATTTGACAAAATAGTTGGTACACAAATGTATCAAACACAATGCACATGTTTAGTTAAAATTGTATGACAAGACTCATTGAAGAACATATTACATAGAAGTGCCATGGTTGGAGATAGGTTTTAGAAAATGGGATTTGAGAAGATGCAAATTTGAGAGAGTGGGTAGTGAGATTTAAGAAAAGTTGAAGAAATGGAGAAGGAGAAGGGATTTTTTTTTTTTTTTTTTGAGAGTGAATAAGTGAACGGAGTGGGATTTGAGAATGAAGTGTGAGGTTGGGTCTTGGGGAATATATGTTGGAAATGGGTTTGGGTTGGGTATGAGAAAAAAAAAAGGGAGTTAGTTGGAGAGAGTAGGTTTGATGTTGGCTTTGTGAATGGGATTCTGTAGATGGACTTCAGAACGGGGTTGAGAAAAAAGAAAATAGTTAAGAAAGGGTTTGGGAAGGTGGTTTGAAGGTGAGGAAGAGGAGATGGGGAGTTTATAGAAGGAGAAGATGAATTTTGAAGAGATGGGTTTGAGTATGGAAGAGTGAAGATGATGGAGTGGGAGTAGTGGGAAAGGGGCTCTATTTCTTGTAAGGTTTCTTATACTTTTGGTAACTGAATTATTTTTAAAATTTTTATAATATTTTATCATTGAGTTTAAAGATATCACACAAAATTTTATCTCATTTGGAGTTGTAAATAAATTATTAAAAATCTAGGAGCAACAACTGTTTGAAATCAAAAAAAAATTGGACAGTTGACAGAACAGATTAATTTTAGATATATTATAATTTTTATTTTATTTTTTTTTCTTATTTTTATATAAAACTAAACTCATTCATATTTAATCTAGATTTTGAATCACCTAAATCGGAGTTGTAACGAAGGAGATATGAATTTTTGAAGTTGACCTAAAATTACAGGAATTCTGGCGGGGTGACAACGCCGGCGGCGGGGTGGCAACGCGGGTGGCGGGGCGAGCGGCGGGGTGAGCACGTGAGTGGCAGGGTGAGCGGTGGGGGCCACACAGTTCTCTGGACCGTTGGCGGGGTGGCAACGCCATTGGCAGGGTGGGCGGCGGGGTGACCCCCCCGATTTATGGCTCAGAGGTCTTTCGGCATTCCCGGGCGTCGGAAAAGCTCTCTGGGAAGTGTCATATATGAATTTGGGGTAGAACGAGCTGATCTAGGCAATGGGCCTATCCATTCCATGAGATTCTTCCCGGTTAGTAGCCAAAACCCAGTTTTATTCCAGTTTCACTATTTTTCGGTAAATTTTCGTTCACCCCCAACTCTTTATCCCCAAATGGGTCTAATCTATCAAATTTGGCCTTATGTTCACTCATTTGGTCTGGAACGATGTTTCCGACCATCAAATCTTTCGATTTCCGACTCGCTCCCGCCAATGTACTGGGGAAGTTCAAGAATAGGGTGATGTCAGGTGAATATTTAAGGAGATATGTTGGAAAGATGGATTTTGACTTAGGCCTATCTGGCTAAGGGCATTTAGTTATATTAAATGGGTTGCAATGCTATTCCCAACTCAAGATTTGGGAATGGTATGTGTGGAATGGGTGTGGGACAGAATTTAAAACTTATTTCATAAGCTTTGTAGAATGTGTGGGAAGGTGGGATATGCGACTTCCAAGGCCCGTGATAATGGATTTCCAAGTGTAATTTAAAAGAAAATCCCAACATGCATCTCAAACCTGGTATTGGAAAACATGGGATACAGACAATCTAAGGATAATACCTTACACATGTATTTACTGCTACTCTTACAATTCCATTCACCCTAATCCCACCTAACGCGGTTGGCCAAACGACCCTTAGGGATTAGGTGGACTGGACTAGCTAAACTTTCTAGTTAGTCAAATCGAGTCTTGTCGTCGTGTTCCCAAATCCCTTGTCCGGAAATGGGTCGAGGCATCATAAGACTCTCGGATCCTCCTCTCTAGCATTACTATTCCCTCTCTCGCTACCATTCCTGATTACTTGTAAGTCCTACTTTCCGTCTACAATTGTTAGTTCATGGTCTGAGATGGTTCCTAACATTCTAAGTCCCTGTTACGTTTTCTAATACGTATCCTCTCAAGTCAGCGGACGCGTTAGTGAGTTCATGACCCACGGCCCAAGGGATTCCAAACTATTGCTCTGATACCATCTGTAACGCCCCGGAAAATAGGGGGTCATGCATAGACTCGACTCCTGAGTTCCCGAGTGTCACTTATTATGCATTTATGGTTTTTTTTATGATTAATCAAATTTAACTGCGCAATTTGGAATTACCTGAGGCACGAAGCACAATCACACCAGTCTACTGAAATGAAGGATATCTCACATATATACAGGTCCAAAATAATAAAGGGTTGCCTAAGGCATTACCCAACAGAACAACAAAGAAGTCTATGTCCAAAAAGAGTAAAGCTAAGCCCGCGGCTCAGCAAATCCAAATTCAGCCCAATTAAGCCGATGGAGAGCCGCCCATCAGCTACAAGTAGGAGAGTCCGTCCTCCTCGTCCAAGCTCGCCTCACCAGGCTCCTCATGCCCTGAGTCACCTGCATCTATGAATGGGTCTGGTTGGTGTTTTAAAACACCGTCCCAGAGTGGGAGTGAGTGATCAACTCAGTGTGAACTATTGATCTCAAGTTACAACAGGCATAAATTGTAATATGAACTTAATGAAAAGCAGACAATCATCAACACATAATAACTCTTATTTAAAAAGCATGTATGCAGGATGATATGATGCATGCCCTCGCCACAACACTCCCTCAAGCGACTCTATCTAACGATCGCATATGACAACACTCCCTCAGAGCGACCTCGACTTCCGAGTCGCCACCCTAACTAATGCGTGCAATGCGATCGTGTTAACCGAGTTATTAGTTAAGTCCATTCATCCAGCAGGTTGGGGATTCTGATTCACCCTACATATCAATGCCCTAAACTGGTTGCGAGGCCAAGACCCCATTAACGCGTGAGGCCGAGACCTCGCGGTCCGTGATCCCGTTGGGTTCCTCATCCCCGACTCCAAGCACATGAGGAGTGCCAAAAGGAAGGGATCGCTCGCGGTCACTACGGGGAGGCGCGGTACCCCAGCGTAGGCCGACAGCTCGGACACAGTGTCCCATTCCACCATGCCCGGCTCACGAGACTGTGGACCAGTTTACAGGTAGATTATCGATGAACTGCAATGGTTGTAGGGTGTCCCAGGTTCCATACATGTGTGATCAAACATGGTTAACAACAAGGTTTGTCAGACAGTAGGCTAGACCGTACAAGTCAAGCGAGCATAAGACGAATGACCTCGGGTACAAGGGGCCCATGTAGTCGAACTACAGCCACCCGAACACGCCCGCCCAAACCCATAGGTCTAGCCCTCGCATAGTCCTACCAAAGGGACTACCGTCTCTTAACGTGTTCCTGACCAACCCAAGAGGGTGAGGGTAATCCATAACATGCCACCATACGGGTTATCATTTGCATCACAGTATCATGTTAGCAACATCTCAACATACTAGTCAAATATTCTAAACAAGCATACTACATTATCATGAAACTAGTGCATGTGAGGTGTGTGGATTTGTGAGGAAGTTAAGCACTTCCTACATACAAGGAATCACATGTACAAGAGTAATCGCCACTACGTACCATGAAGCAACACCATATGAGGGGATCATTCAACAAGATCATGTTATCATACATGTACTAAATCATGTGAGGAGTAAGATTAACAACAAAATGAGAGCAAATCATGCAATTCCATACGAAGTTAACAACCTACAATCCCTAGGGTCTCTCTACATTTTCCAACACAATACCCAAGCAAACAAAATTATTAGATTCATACTATAATTGGTGCTAGGCCACCTAAGGATAATAGTCCGCACCTTCGGATTTGTTAAAGACTTGAGAACGACCTAGGAGATATGGATCTTGGTGTAAAACGGCCGGAATCCCTAAGACAACATTTATATGTTAGAATCTCATGAAAAACCCCTTTCTCATACAAGGGTTGCAAGAAAGGGATGAGGGATCTTACCTAGATGATCAACGGAACGATTCTTGTGGTTGGGGTGTAGGGATTTCCTTGGAGAAGGGGTAGGGATTTGGAAGGGATGATCTCCTTGGGCCCCACCACGATCTAAGGTCCACCTTGCCCTTCTTCCTTCTCTCTTTCTTCTCCTTTCTCTTCTTTCTCTTCTCCCTTTTCTCTCTTCTCTCTTCCCTTTCTCTAAGAAAAAATTCGTATGGAGAGAGGGGTGCCCCAAATGAGGCCCTTTTATAATGCCAGATTTGGAGGACATGGTCCCAAACTTCCACAATTTCCTAAAATAGACCACTAAGACTCCCTATTAGTGTTGGGGCGGCCCTAACACCCCTCTGGTCACCAAACTTGGTGTATAAGTGTCTTATGGTCCGATTAGGGTCCATGTAAAAATTGAGGACGAACAGATGAACAGATATATGATCTGAGTAAGTGTTTCCGACCTTTAAGTGGCCCTGGGAGGCCCATTCTGATTGATGGGGCATTTCTGGTGGCCCTCTGGCCATGAAATTTATAGGGTTGGTGATCTATGGCCCGATGAATGGCCATGCAAAATTTGGGAGCGATCGGATATGGGGTTTGATCGCACGGGTCTGATTTGCGATCAACGATCACCGATCCACGATCGGGTCCCAGATTTTGTGGACGGGTGTGAAAAAATATATTAAACCGTCACCGTATGTAACACTCCGGAAAAATCGGAAGTCGTGCATAAACTCGACTCCCGAGTCCTCGAGTGTCACTTATCATCAATTTTATAATTTTATGATTAATTCAGTTTAAATGCGCAGCCTGAAATTTCTTGGAGCATGAAGCACAACCACAACTAGTCTACTGAAATGAAGAGATCAATATATACAGTTCCAAAGAAAAATAAACGGGTTGCATAAGGTGTTACTCAACAAAATCACAACAACATCATGTCCACAAGAGTAGAGCTGAGTCCGCTCGACCTCCTCCTCGAGGCCCGCATCGCCCAGCTCCACGAATTCTGCATCACCTGCATCTATGAGCGAATCTGGTTGATGTTTTAAAACACCGTCCCAGAGTGGGAGTGAGTGATCAACTCAGTGTAAACTATTAGTTTCAAGTTATCACAAATATCAGTTATATTACGGATTTAATGAAAAACAATTATTCACAGTCACTAAAATAATCTTATTAATGTGCATGCATGATGGATGAAATGATGCATGCCCTCGCCACAACTCTCCCTCAAGAGACTCCATCTTACGATCGCCTATGACAACACTCCCTCAGAGCGACCTCGACTGCCGAGTCGCCACCCTAGCTAATGCAATGCAATGATATGTTAGCCAAGTTCTTAGTTAATTCCGTTCATCCAGCAGGTTTGGGAAACTGATTCACCCCACGTATCAATGCCCTCAACTAGTTGCAGTGCCGAGACCCCTCAATGTGCGAGGCCAGGGCACCGCGATCCGTAATCCCTTCGGGTTTCCCATCCCCGACTCCAAGCACATGAGTGCTGAGAGGAAGGGATCGCTCGCGGTCACTATGGGGAGGCGCGTCACCCCAGCGTAGGCTGACAGCTCGGACACAGCGTCCCATTCCACCATGCCCGGCTCACGAGATGGTGGATCAATGTTCGGTTCACTATCAGTGGGCTAACAACGGTGGTAAGGTGTGCCAGGTTCCTACATGTATGAGCAATTAAGGTTAACAGACAAGATTGGTCAGTATTAGGCTATACCGCACAAGTTCAGGCAAACACGCAACAGACAACATCGGGTACGGGCAACCCATGTAGTCTAACTACTGCCGCCCATCCGCACTCGCCCAAACCCACGGCCTAGCCCCAAGATAGTCCTACCAACGGGACCATCCTCACTCTCCTCATTTCCTGACCAACCCAAGGGTCGACAAACAGTCATGGCATGTTATTCATCATTGTTATCTACTAGCATAGCCGATATAATGCATACACATTCATCACACTCATCTGAAATTCTTCTACAAGCAAGCTAACAACGCATTTGAATAAGGTGCATGTATGTAGTGTGTGTTTGTGTGGAAGTGAAGCACTTCCCGCATCTCATAGGACCAAAATGCGTAAACGTGAACGAGTCACACATGTTATGAGGAACAACATACATGGATCACCAAGACATGAGCATGTAAGCATTTGATTTTCTACCTAACCATGTGAGAGGCAAACAACATGTTATAAAGAACATTACGCACAACTCCATCAAACATGAACATACAACATTCATTGTAACCAAGCATATGAGAGGCAAGATCAACATCAAAAGGGAACTAAACATGCAAATCCATATGATTCTAACGAACATGAAATTCTTAGGTTTCCTCTAGATCCTCCAAACAACATCCCATATACACAAAATCATTAAACTCAAATTATAATTGATGCTAGACCACCTAAGGATAATAGTCTGCACCTTCGGATTCATTGAAGGCTTGGGAACGTCCTAAGAGAGTGGATTTTGGGGGTGGTTTGGCCGGGATCTCTAGAATAACATTTACAGGTTAGAATCCAAAACAAATCCCTTCTCATCACAAGGGTTTCAAGGGAAAGGTGGGTTAGAATCTTACCTAAATGATCAACGGAGAGAAGAGGGGCGATTTCGGATGGGGTTTCTTCTTAGAGGAGATGTAGAGAGTTGTGGGGTTTTGCTTCCTTGGGCCCCACCTCGATTCTAGGGTCCACTCTCCTTCTTCCTCTCTTCCTCCTTTCTTCTTTCTCTCTTTTCTCTCTTTTTTCTCTTTTCTCTCTTCCCTTCCCTAGGGCAAATTCGTATGGGAGAGTGGTGCCCAAAAGAAACTCCTTTTTATAATTCCAGATTTGGTGCGAATGGCCCCAAGCTTTCACAATTTTCTAAAATAGACCACTAGGACTCCTTATTGGTGTTGGGGCAGCCCTAACACCCCTCTGACCAACAAATTTGGTGTGTAGGTGCCTTATGGCCTGACTAGGGTCCATGTAAAAATTTAGGGCGAACGGATGAACGGATATATGATCTGAGCAAGCATTTTCGACCTTTAAGTGGCCCTGGGAGGCCTATTCTGATCGATGGGGCATTTCTGGTGGCCCTCTGGCCATGAAATTTATAGGGTAGGTGATTCATGGCCCGATGAAGGGCCATGCAAAATTTGGGAACGAACGGATGCGGGGTTTGGTCGTACGGGTCCGATTTGCGATCAACGGTTACCGAGCCACGATTGGGTCCCAGATTTCGTGGACGGGTGTAGTAAAATACATTAGACCTTCTTCGTAAATTTGAAAGAAATATGACGGTTGAGAAGCCCAGTGTAACGCCCCGAAAAATCGGGGGTCGTGCATAGACTCGACTCCCGAGTTCCCGATTATCACTTATCGTGCATTTATGGTTTTTTTATGATTAATCAAATTTAACTGCGCAATTTGGAATTACCTGAAGCATGAAGCACAGTCGCACCAGTCTACTGAAATGAAGGAAATCTCACAAATATACAGGTCCAAAAATAATAAAGGGTCGCCCAAGGCGTTGCCCAACAGGATAATAATAGAAGGCTATATCCCAAAAGACTAAAGCGGAGCCCGCGGCTCAGCAAATCCAAATTCAACCCGATCAAGCCAATGGAGAGCCGCCCATCAGCTGAAAGTAGGAGAGCTCGTCCTCCTCGTCAAAGCTCACCTCGCCAGGTTCCTCATGCATTGGGTCACCTGCATATATGAATGGGTCTGGTTGGTGTTTTAAAACACCGTCCCAGAATGGGAGTGAGTGATCAACTCAGTGTGAACTATTGGTCTCAAGTTATAACAGGCATCAATTGTAATATGAACTTAATGAAAAGCAGGCATTCATCAACACCTAGCAACTCTTATTTAAATGCATGCATGCAGGTTGATATGATGCATGCCCTCACCACAACACTCCCTCAAGCGACTCCATCTAACGATCGCATATGACAGCACTCCCTCAGAGCGACCTCGACTTCCGAGTCGCCACCCTAACTAATGCGTGCAATGCGATCGTGTTGGCCGAGTTATTAGTTAAGTCCATTCATCCAGTAGGTTGGGGATTCTGATTCACCCTACGTATCAATGCCCTAAGCTGGTTGCGAGGCCAAGACCCCCCAACGCGTGAGGCCGAGACCTCGCGGTCCGTGATCCCGTCGGGTTCCTCATCCCCGACTCCAAGCACATGAGGAGTGCCGAAAGGAAGGGATCGATCGCGGTCACTACGGGGAGGCGCGGTACCCAGCGTAGGCCGACAGCTTGGACATAGTGTCTCATTCCACCATGCCCGGCTCACGAGGCTGTGGACCAGTTTCAAGTGGATTGTCGATGGGCTGCAATGGTTGCAGGATGGTTTAGATTCCATACATATGTGAGCACACAGGGTTAACAAACAGGATTGATCAGTCAGTAGCCTAGACCGGATGAGTCAGGCGAGTGTAAGACGAGTGACCTCAAGCACAAGGGCCCCACGTAGTCGAACTACAGCCACCCGAACACCCCCCCCCAAAACCCACGGTTTAGCCTCTAGGCGGTCCTACCAATGGAGCCACCTTCGTTCTCCTCATGTTTCCTGACCAACCCAAGGGTATGAGTAGCAATCCCTAGCATGCCGCCTACCAATGCGTCATCTAGCATATACAATATTCATGTTCTCAAGCTTCTCAACATACAATTCAGATTCTCATATTAAGCAAGGCCAACAATATTATAATACAAGTACAAGTGAGGTGTGTGTGTGTGTGTGTGTGTGTGGGAGGAAGTTAAGCACTTCCACCATTGCAAGAAATCATATGCACACGATCATCATACATTCTATGAAACAACAATGTAGGGAGAAATTAACAAGGCATGAGCACCTAATCATCCAAATACCCAATCATGTAAAAGGCAATAGCAACACCAAATGAGGATCAACATGCATCCCATATGAATTTCAACAATCATGCAATTCCTAGGGTTTCTCTAGTTTCTCCAATCATAACATCCAAACAATCAAAATCATTAAACCCATAGTAAAATTGGTGCTAGGCCACCTAAGAACAATAGTCCGCACCTATGGATTGTTGGAGACTTGAAAACGACCTAGAGATGCCGAACCCGGTGCCGATCGGCCGGAACCCCTAAAACAACATTTATATGTTAGAATCCTAAATAAATCCCTCCTCATCACAAGGGTTTCAACGAAAATGGGTGGTGGATCTTACCTAGATGATCAACGGAGTGAAAAGGGCGGTTGTAGATGAGGAATCCTCCTTTGAGAAGATGTAGGGAGTTGTGGGGGTTTGATTTCCTTGGGCCCACCTTGCTCTTCTTTCTTCACTCTCCCTTCCTCTCTCCTTCCTTTCTTCTTTCTCCCCTTTCTCTCTTCTCTCCCTCCCTTCTCTAGGGTAAAATCGTATAGGGAGAGGGGGTGCCCAAATAAGGCCTTTATATAGTGCCAGTTTTGTTGCAATTGGCCCCGAATGTTGGGTCTTTACTATACTAAACCTATGGGAGGGTTTTTCTAGCCTATGGGGTGTACTAGTCGATATACACCGTAGGATAGTTAGTCCTAATGATGATCTACGTATGGACACAATCGGTCCGCCATTTCGACGCGCCGATCGACAGACATGATTAGAAGTCTATTCAACGGTCACCGATGGTCGATCGGGGCCGCGGCTATACGGATATGAGGAGAAAAATATCCTTACTCGATGTGTGAAGTTTGGTCACAAACCGACGGTCTGAAATCCTCAACTTTGCATAAGAGTGGACAACTCAAATCACTTAAGTTCCCACAATTTTCCCAAACTAGCCTTCTAGGGCTCCTTATTGAAGTTGGGGTGACCCTAACGCCCATCTGGCCACCAAATTCGGCGTGTAGGAGCCTTATGGCCCGACTAGGGTCCATGCAAAAATTGAGGACGAACGGATGAACGGATATATGATCTGAGAAGGCATTTCCGACCCTTAAATGGTCCTGTGGGGGCCATTTTAGTGATTGAAGTATTTCTGATGGCCCTCTGGCCATGAAATTTATAGGATAAGTGGTCCATGGCCCGATGAGGAGCCTTACAAAATTTGGGAACAAACGGATGCGGAGTTTGGTCGTACGGGTCCGATTCGCGATCAACGGTCATCATGCCACGATCGGGGCCCAGATTTGGTGGGAAGGCGTTGAAAAATACATTAAACCTTCACCGTAAATTTGGAAGAAATCTGACGGCTGGAAGACCCGGAGTCTCAGTTTCTTATATCAGTGCCAGATTTTAATCGGCATTGGTGGAGCGCATTGGGCAGGCGCCAGATGGTACTTCTGGGTGTCCACTGGGTCCACAGTCCGCGATGGACCACAAGCCTAGTGAGATATATGATTTTCTAAAGTTTTAGATTTTTCTGACCCTTCTCGGTCGCTGGGTGGCCCACACGGGCTGTTGTTAAGTGTAAACGGGCCATCTGGCTTGGCGGCCCGCACTTGGTCCCATCATAACTAGACTGGTCCACCCTAGTATAAACTAACATTGAGTGTTAATGGTCGTTAAGTGATATTATAAGTTAATAATAAAAAAAATAAAAAAATAAATTTCAAGGATTTTTGGAAATCCAAAACAGTGAAAATCCGGGATGTTACACCCAGAGTCTCGGTTTCTTTTGTCAGAGCCAGATTTTAACTCAGGCATTGGTGGGGCGCATTGGGCAAGCGCCAGATGGTACTTCTGGGTGTCCATTGGGTCCGCAGTCCGCGATGGACCATAAGCCCAGTGAGATCTATGATTTTCTAAAGTTTTAAATTTTTCCGACCCTCCTCGGTCACTGGGTGGCCCACACGGGCTGTCACTAAGTGTAATCAGGCTACCTGGCTTAATGGCCCACACATGGTCTGATCGTGACCAGACAGGACCACTCGTGTATAAGCTAACATTGAGTTCCAATGGTTAGTAAGTGATAATATAAGTTAATTTGTAACGCCCTGAAAATCGGGGGCCGAGTAGTTACTCAACACCCGAGTTCCCGGTGTCACCTATCACACATTTTTATGGTTTATGGTTTATCAAATTAAACATTTGCGCAAGTTGGAACAACCTGGAACATGAATCACAACCACACATCCACTGAAATGAAAGGAAGCAACGTAAATCACTATATACAGGTCCAAAAGAATGAAGGGGCACCCATGGCGCCATACAACTAAAATCACAAAAATATAACAAGTCCAAAAGAATAGGGCTGAGCTCCGGGCCCAGCGACCCCTCGACACATCTGCGAGTCCGATGCGGCTCCGCCCATCAACTGAAAGTAGGAGTACTCCTCCTCCTCCTCCAGACTCGTGCTGCCAGGCTCCTCCTGATCGTCGCCACCTGCATCTATGGAAGCGTCTGGTTGGTGTTTTAAAACACCGTCCCAAAGTGGGAGTGAGTGATCAACTCAGTGTAAACTATTAATCTTAAGTTATAACAGGCATCAATTATAACATGAATTTAATAAAAAATAGCCAATCATCAACACCTACAACTCTTATTAAATGCGTATGCATTGCAATGATATGATGCATGCCCTCGCCGCAACGCTCCCTCGAGCGACTCCATCTAACGATCGCATATGGCAACACTCCCTCAGAGCGACCTCGACTGCCGAGTCGCCACCCTAACTAATGCGATGCAATGCGATCGTGTTAGCCAAGTTTTTAGTTAAGTTCATTCATCCATCAGGTTGGGGATTCTGATTCACCCTACATGTCACTGCCCTCATCAGGTTGCGAGGCCAAGGCCCCATCAATGCGTGAGGCCGAGTCCCCGCGGTCCGTGATCCTGTCGGGATCCTCATTCCCGACTCCAAGCACATGAGGCGTGCCGATAGGGAAAGGATCGCTCGCGGTCACTACGGGGAGGCGCGGTACCCCAGCGTAGGCCGACAGCTCGGTCACAGTGTCCCATTCCACCATGGCCGGCTCACGAGACTGTGGACCAATTTTTAGTCTTGTTATCAATGGGCCACCAAGGGTCGTAGGGTGCATCAGGTTCCATGCATATGTGGGCAAACATGGTTAACAACGGGGATGATCAGGTAGTAGGCTAGTCTGCACGACTAGGCGGGCATGAGACGAATGGCCTCGGGAACAAGGGTCCCATGTAGTCGAACTACAGACCACCCGAACACTTCCGCCCAATCCGCCAGACTAGCCTTAGCGTAGCCCTACCAATGGGGCTACCCTCTCTCGTCCAGTTTCTAACCATCCCAAGAGAGTAAAAGGAGAACTACCGCATGCCACGATCCATGTTATCATTCATCACATCCATATCACATTCTCATGCATTCCAATCATACAAATCAAATACCTTTAACAAGCTAGCAATTATCATCGTAGAATTAAAGTGCATGTGAGTGTGTGAGTGGGGTGAGAAAGTTTTCACTTTCTCCATCTTGGAAATCATGAGCATCCCAGCAATTATCCACACATACAATGAAGCATCACACATGAAGGCAATGAATCACATCCACAAGCATGTTATCATCCAACCTCATAATATGAGAAGGCACAATGCATATCACATTTGGAAATTAAACATGCATATTCTAACAAATCCAACCAATCATGAAAACCCCTAAAGTTCTCTCTAGAATTCCAAACAAGACATCCAAGCACTCAAAATCATTACATCCATGCTAAAATTGGTGCTAGGCCACCTAAGAGCAATAGTCCGCACCTTAAATTCGGCGGAGGCTCGGAAACGACCTAAAGGCGAGGGTTTCGAAGGTTGGCCGGCCGGAGTCCCTAAAACGATTCAAGCATGAGAGGAATCTACCCCATTTCTCCTTCAAGACAAGGATTCTAAGGAAAATAGTGAGGGATCTTACCAAGGTGGCCCACAAACGAATTTCGGAGTGGCGGTGGAGAGTTTCCCTTTTCGGAAGGGATAGAGTGTTGAGAGATCGGTTCTCTTGAGCCCCCAACTCGGTTTAGGGTCCACCACAACCTTCTAGCCTTCTCTTCCTTCCTTCTACACTTTCCTTGGTCGTTGGAGAAGGGTGGAAGCTACAAGGGAGGACCTTGTTGTTGTAAGGTGGTGAGGATGATGAAGGAGAGGTTGATTGTTGGAGATTGGGGAAATCAAGAAGGAAAAGGGATGGGTTGTTGAGAGTTGAAGGGAGAGATAGGAGGGAGAGAGAGAGTTGTTGTTGAGAGAGTGAGGGGTTTATGAGAAAAGGGTTAGGGCTTATTTCCCTAGAGTTGGGCCCTTTAGCCCCAAGCTCCCAAGTCTTCCTAAAATAGACTTATGAGACACCTATTGGTGTTGAGGTGGCCCTAACACTCCACAGGCCACCAAATTCGGCGTGGAGGTGTCTTATGACCCAACTAGGGTCCATGTAAAAATTGATGGCGAACGGATGAACGGATATATGATCTGAGCAGGCACTTTCGTTCCAAAAATGGCCCCGTGGGGACTGATCTGGTGATTTGGGCAGTTCTAGTGGCCCTCTGGCCATGAAATTTGTAGGGTAAGAGCTCTATGGCCCGATGAAGGACCCTGCAAAATTTGGAGACAAACGGATGCGTGGTTTGGTCGTACGGGTCCAATTTGCGATCAACGGTCACCGTTCCACGATCAGGTCCCAGATTTGGTGGACGGGCGTAGAAAAATATTTTAAACCACCACCACAAATTTGGAGAAAATCCGACGGCTGGATCGCCCGGAATCCCGGTTTCATTGTATGTGCCAGTTCCATTTACGTTTGGCATTGGTGGGATGCATTCGGCTAGTGCCAGATCCTAGTTCGGGGTGTCCACTGGGTCCACCGTCCGCGATGGTCCACAAGCCTAGTGTGATATATGATTTCCGAAAATTTTAGATTTTTCTGACCATCCTCGATCACTGGGTGGCCCACACGGGCTGTTGACGAATGCACACGGCCATCAGGCTTGGCGGGCCACGCCAGGTTCCATCATGGTCAGCCTAGACTGTTCTAACAGGTTGATCCTAGCCTAATCCTTTTATTACTGGTGGTACCTCACCCTGAGCAGCTTAAACGGATGGTCCTGCGGCAATTCCGACGTGGACGCCCCAGGATACAGTGCTGGTTGGACGGGACGTTACATAATTACATAAAAAAATAATTTAAGAATTTTTGGAAATCCAAAACAGTAAAAATTCGGGATGTTATACCGTAACTTTAGAAGAAATCCGACGGTTGAAACGCCTGGTATCCCGGTTTTACTTGTAAGTGTCAAATTCCAATTCTGGCACTGGTGCGGTGCATTTGGCTAGTGCCAAATCCCAGTTCTGGGTGTCCACTGGGTCCACAGTCCGTGATGGACTAAAAGCCCAGTGAGATCTATGATTTCCTAAACTTTTAGATTTTTCTGACCCTCCTCGGTCGCTGGATGGCCCACACGGGCTGTTGTTAAGTGTAAACAGGCCATCTGGTTTGGCGGCCCGCACTTGGTTCAATTATAACCAGATTGGTCTAGTCTAATGGGCTAATCTTAGATTTAATTTACTCGTGATACCTCACCCTGAGTAGTTTAAACGAACGATCTTGCGACAAATCTGACGTGGACGTCTCAGGACACTGTGCTGGTTGGACGGGACATTACAATCACCCATGTATAAGCTAACATTAAGTGTCAATGGTCAGTAAGTGATAATATAAGTTAATTACAAAAAAAATAATTTAAGGATTTTTGAAAATCCAAAACAGTAAAAATTCGGAATGTTACAGGCATCCTCTTCTCTGACCCCTCACCCGGCCTCACCCCATGGAAATTATTCCTCGACGTCTCCTCCAACTCTAAGGCAAGCGGAGCTGGGGTAGTATTAGAAACTCTCGAGCAAACCTATATGCAATATGCCTTACGACTTGGATTCTAAGCGTCGAACAACACAACAGAATACGAAGCCTTGCTACTTGGCCTTCGACTCACCGCAAGCTTAGGTGTAACTCATCTCAATGTATTCAGTGATTCACAGTTAGTCGTCAACCAGGTCACCGGTGTTTACCAAACACGGAAAGAGTAACTGAAGGCTTACATGGAGAAAGCCAAAGAATTAATCGGTGAATTTCGACAATGCGAAGTAATTCGGATCCACATAACTGAGAATGCCAAAGCTGATTTGTTAGCAAAACTTGCCTCAGCCGATGAAGACGGCATACCCAGATCGGTGCCGATCGAATACGCCGCAAAGCCGAGTATTACTGAACTGATCAACTCGACTATACATGCTATTGAGTCGGAACTGACCTGGTTCGACCCTATCATCCATTATCTCAACGAGGGAAAGCTGCCTGAAGATCGCACCGAGGCTCGGCGGCTAAAGATCCGAGCATCACGATACACTATTCTGAACGGGGTACTGTACAAGAAATGTTTCTACGCTCCCTTATTACGATGTTTGAATTCACATGAAGCCGATTATGTATTACGGGAGGTACACGAAGGAATATGCGGAAACCACTCGGGAGGACGTTCACTCACCCACAAAGTCCTGCGGCAAGGGTATTATTGGTCCACCATACAGCATGATGCTAAGAAGTTCGTCCAAAGATGCAACAAGTGTCAGCGATTAGCAGCTGTCCCGAGGCAGCCCCCCGAGGACTTGACCCCGATGACTGGTCCTTGGCCCTTTGCACAGTGGGGGATCAACATCATCGGACCATTCCCTTTGGGAAAGGGTCAGGCCAAGTTCGCCGTGCTTGCGGTGGACTATTTCACGAAATGGGTCGAAGCCGAGTCGTTGGCAAAGATAACCGAACAGAAAGTTATAAGCTTTGTTTGGAAAAACATCGTATGTCGGTTCGGGATACCGCGAACTATTGTCATCGATAACGGAAGGCAGTTCGACAATAGACAATTCCGCGAAATGTGCAGTAATCTCGGGATCCGAAACGTGTACGCTTCGCCTCATCATCCTCAGATGAATGGACAGGTCGAGGCCATTAACAAGATTATCAAACAGCATCTCCGAAGGAGGCTTGATCGAGCCAAAGGAGCATGGGTTGAAGAACTCCCGAATATATTGTGGGCTACCGAACCACAGCTCGAACTGCGACAGGAGAAACTCCCTTCTCCCTCTGTTATGGCTCGGAGGCAGTTGCCCCGGTTGAGATCGGGATACATTCGGCCCGAGTTAATTCATTCAGCGAACAAGAAAATGAAGAACTCCTATCGCTCGAGCTTGACTTAGTGAAAGAGAAAAGAGAAGAAGCTCGGTTACGAGTGATGACTCGGCAGAGACGAGTAGCTCGGTTCTACAACACCTGAGTTAAAGTTAGATGATTCCGTGCCGGGGATATAGTTCTCCGGAAAACATTCCCAAATATAAAAGAAGTTGATACGGGCACATTAAGACCCAATTGGGAAGGACCCTATGTCGTCTCGAGTACCATTCGACCTGGAGCGTATCACTTGGAAAACCTGAATGGGCAGCTATTGCCTCACCCCTGGAACGCCGAGCATTTCAAAATCTATTACCTTAAGTCGGCCAAAAAAAAAAAAAAATAGATATGTACACGGAGTCGATTCAATAAAACTGAGACTTTCCATTCATTACTTCTAAGTGTTTTACATCGGGTTACATCAGACTCTACTTCGACTACGTTAAAGGAGCACATACTTAGTTCTAACAAAGGGAATGATCTCTCTCGGTTATAGACGCTCTTGAATCGGCCTGGGATAAAAGTCAGCCTGAGAAGCTGATGATGGTACCAAAAGAAGCTTAGACTCGGCCGACACTACACTGGTGTGAGTGCCAAAAATGAAGCACGACTATTATCCCTCAATCGGGTGTACTCCCGGAGCAGTCTCAGAGGGATCAGCCTCGCGGCCAGCGGTAGTAGCAGTGGGAACTTCTTCATCGGCAGTGGTATCGGCACGACCATCCTTGGTATCCTCGGCCTCCGGATTAACAGCCCCAAATGCACAGAGAACAAGGTCGGGGAAGGTGGCCCTCATTTCCAGAATGCAAGCCTTGTATTCACCTTAATAAAGGCGATCTCTCTCTTCCTCGAACTCCGAAGACTCGAGAAAGGCATCCACGGCCCGGTCCTGAGCCTCTTTGGCTCGATTGGCCTCCTCCTGAGCCCATTGGATAAGTGCCGCAGCGTCGGCTCTGGCCCGAGCTAAAGTGCTCTCACAAGCACTATGGACATGACGAAGATGCCGCTTTTATTCCACAACCTTCACCAGAAGTGACGCTAAACGAGCACTCTCAGCCTTAGCGCCTTCAAGAGCTGTCTCCGCATCCTCGACAGCCTTCCTGGCAAGTGACAAGTCGCCAGTCATAATGCCGATTCGACTTTCAGCGATCTCGCGGCGTCCCTCTGCCTCGGCCGCAAGTTTCTTAGCCGTCTCTGCCTCAGCCGTAAGCTTCTGAGCCGCAGACAACTCCAAGCAAGCCTTAACTACGTAGGGGCCAACTGCGAACTGGAAGCAGCAAGTTGTAACAAGAGCTTGAAATTAGAGTCACAGAAAAACAAAAAGAACGGATATTACCTCAAAGAGTAACCTCGCCGTATGACTAAGGGTCTGAAGCATGGGGGCATTGTAAAAGCTGACGAAGTCTTTTTTGCTCCCGTGAGAGATGGCCCAAGGGATCATCCCCGATATAACCTTCTGAAAGAGCGATGGCTCCTGTTGAGTCATCTCCTCTCTCGAAGATTCTCCACTCGGCCCCCCTCTCTCTGCCTCGGAACCTCCTCTGTAATAAATCTCGGCTCAGAAGCCGACTGAGACACAGGAGGCACAACATTCACCTCTTCCACCCTCTCATCAGGTCGGAGAGTACAACTACGAATGGAGTAACCAGAACAGAGGTAGATGTGACAGCTGGCTCCGGGGCCTTTGGACCCCTCTTCGGCTGTTTCGAAGGCCGAGTCCCCAATAGAAGGACCGACCTTGGAGGAGCCTTCACCTTTGAGATCGGTTTGAGGGAAGGTCGAGACTCAACCATGCCTGTGGAAGCCTGTTTAAGAAAAGGTCGAGCCTCGGGTAGATATGAAAAGAAGAACAAAGGCGAGTCAGACAAAGTGCCGAGATAACAGGAGTTACCTGATACGAACGAGTCTAAACCCGCTAGGTGAAGACGCTCTGGTTGCAACAACGACTTCCAAGACCGATCCTTCGCACTTAACTTTTTCAAATCCCTGACCCGAGTTAGGTCACCGGTTCCAAGCTTCCCCCTTTTCTTCGGGATATCTACAAGGGACCATAAGATCAGATTCAAAGCGTTACGACGCGAAGAAATAAAAGGTATAAAGCCGAGTCACCTGCTTTGCGAAACGATCCGGAGACTCGAGACTCAAAGGGCCAAGGATCATTCGTCTCCCAATGTCCACACGCCCAAAACCATCTCTCCTTCCAGTGTTTGTTGGAAGTCGGTGGGTCGATTATGAGAGAGCCACCCTTGCCTCGCCATGCACTCAGAAAATAAAAGCCAGAAAAATTCGGAGTCGGTTTTATTTGGTATAAGTAGAGGAATTCATCGACTATCAGTGGGGGTTGTTCCAACTCAGCTCATAGCACTGCACACCCGAACAAATTCCTCAACCCGTTCGGGACTATCTAGCCGGGAGCAAGCTTGACACGAGATAAAAAATCTCGAGCAAAGGGCTAGAGAGGCAGACGCAAGCCACATTGCATCGAGACCTGAAAAATTGCAACCATCCCAGCAGGGGGTGATCAGGCAATTCATCCGAACGAGGAAGATGAATTATAACTGAGTCCGGGACATGGTATCTGACTCGGATTCGGTTCAGGTCAGACTCAGTTAAAATTGATGCAACGGGACCGCTCAGATCATCCTCGACCCCCTCTCCCTCGGAAGATAACTCAGAAGCCTGAGCCGACTTAGAAGCCTGCGTCGACCGAGTCATAGGGGCCGACACGAAGGCTCCCTCGGCGATCCGTGTTTCCTCTTCTTCCTCTTCCTCCTCCAGCGCATCCAACGCCGGATTTGGTCTCCTTAAGTGGGTTACCAGAGATGACCCACCACTAGAAGGACTGACCAGAGCAGAAGAACCGGCCAGAGCAAGGCACTCTGCCGGTGATTCAGCAGCCCTCCTGACAAATTAGAAAGCAGTGTCCGCATCAACGGCGATCTTCGCCAGTAAAGAGGGTGGCTCCGCAACATTCCAAAAACATTATGAATCACCCTCCTCACCAGAAGTTCCCTCCCGGGGGCTCTGAGAGCCATACGCAGCCTTAATGTTGATAGAAAGGGAGGAAAAAAACTCACCGGAGAAGGCAGCAATGGACGCAAAAGAAGATGACGAAGAAGAAAACGACACGAGTGAAGGCCTAGCGATAGGCCGCGGAGGAAGAAAAGAAGAAGAAAAGGGAAAAACAAGAAGAGCAGGAGAAGAGAGAATGGCGAAAGTAAAATTCGCACGCTTCTCCCGCCCTCTTTTATAACCTTGCCACGTGGCAAGAGCATTTAATGGGTAGACGAAACGGCACCTGCCTCGACTCCCCTGCTCGACACCTGGCGCACACCGGTTGCCATGGTAATGTCTTCGCCACGCGTCCGACGTCCATTCGCGGGAATAACGACTTGGCGGTTGACTGCTCGTGTGACCTCGAGAAACGAACCGTCGCAAGTTAAGGACGACCTAAAGAGCATTAATTGTCTCATCAAAACCTCGGCTTCCGTTTCAAGACCGACCAAAAAATTCGTTACTCCTTAGTGCTACAAGAGACACAAGGAGTAAGGAGGCTTACTGTTGGGGAAAAAGTATGCCAAGTCCGAAGACTCGAGTATGGAGCGAACCGACTCTACCCCCTTATTTTCTCGGTCTTCGGAGAAAGCAGCTAAGTCCAAGATACGAAGCCAGAGGCTTGATAAGTTAACTCGGTTGACAAGTTAGCAACGCCCGTATAAGCCGACTAAGGCCAAATAAGCTATAAGCCGTCCGACTGACAATGAGAAACCGACTCAGTAAGTTGGTTGCGTCAGCTACGGAGTAAGGAAGAATGACGGATGAAAACCGAGACTATTCCGCCCGTAAGAAGGCAAAAAGCTTATTCTCCTAAGCCAGTCGAGACTCTTCCAGAGTCAGAAACGGCCGAGCCGAACCAAGGAAAGGCGATGTGAAATCAAATACCGTCCCGAAAATCCAGAAGTACAGGTGTCCGATCCCGAGGATCTCGGGATCGGGTGAAATCTGTCAAAAGGATCAAATCTCCAAAGATAAGTGAAAAGAATCACTTTACGACAGGATCCTATCTCTCCTATAAAGAGGAGAGACTCCAAGGGTGAAAGGTACGCAAGAGAAACCCTAAAAAATTCTTTTTCCTGGATTCTTACTGATTTAAGCATCAGAGGTTTCTCGGCTTGAGCCAGGACCCCTGTGTCTTTCATGTTATTGCAGGCGAGGGACTCGGGAAAGTAGAGATCAGGTTTTTGCAACAACAAAAATAAATAGAATATGATATTGGAAATAAATGACTACTTGATTACGTTTGGATGGGAGTAAATGAAATGCATTTGAAATTCAAATGTTTTGTTTGGATGATAGTAGATAGGTAGGAATTGGAAAGCATTAGAACTTTTCAATATATTTATAGGAATATATTTGATATCCCAAATGAACTTTAATATCCAAATTAGTGTACGTATGTGATATTTAACATAATAATTATAATAATCCTATTTAAATAATACTTTAGCCAAAAAATGAGAAAATTCCTAACCTTGAGTGGGCCACAAATATAAGGATTACAAACAATCAACTTGCCAATATTTTTAACCGTCCATTTAAATGGAACTTTTGGACGGCTTGGATCATTCTATTATTATGATATTAGTGATGTAGCCAATAATTGAATTGTTTCAGAGTATCATCAGTGTGCCATGTGTATGACGAACATATGCATAGCAGCAACTTTGTTTACTCATGCAACTCTCCAAGGGAGCTCAAAATAAATTTCACCCTTTTTACCTCCAAGGGCATTTAGATGGGAGTTAATGGAGCTAAATGGGTGAATTTGATGGTAAATGGTATTCGAGGTGTGTTTGGATGGAAGTAAATGCATGTAAATGAAGTGAAATGGGAGTAAATGTGCATATAAATGAAATCTTCTCTACAAGAGATGATTCGGAAGTAAATGGAGGTGAAATGCCCTTTTGAGCTCCCTTGGAGAGTTACACATGTAAATAAATGTGCCCCTATGCACATGTCCATCATACACATGTCACACTAATGATGCTGTGACTCGAAGCAAATATCGGCTTCATCACTAAAATTACATCAAAAGAATGATCTAAAATGTCCAAAGGATGGCCATTTAGATGGACGGTTAAAAAACGTTGGCAAGTTGCTTATTTGTGATCTTTACATTTATAGCCAACCCGAGACTCAAAATTTCTTTATTTTTTACTAAAGCACATATTTTAATGGGTTTACTATAATCATTCTATTAAATATCACATGTGTACACTAAGTTGAGATATTCAAGCTGATTTGAAATATCATATATATTCATGTGAATATATTAAAAAATTCAAATGCATTTTAATTCCTACCAGCCAAACAGAAATTTTTTTTTTTCAACTGCATTTTATTTACTCCCATCTAAACACAATTGTGTAACCCATTTACTCCCAATTCATTTACCTCCAAATCCATTTATTATTTACAAGATCTTAATCGAGCCCCCAAATTATCTTTCTGAAAGTGGATCTCATTTATTCCCATTTTAATTAATTTCCATACATTTACTCTCATCCAAACACACTTCAAATGCCATTTACCTTCATTCACTCCCAATTCTCCCATTTACCTCATTCTACTCCCATCTAAATATCCCGTCATAAATGATCCAACACGAGCCCAAGCATGTAAAGGAATCTACAAACATTAGTAGATGCACTACCAAAATGCAATACACATTGGGAGAAAAGTTGTATGCACCATGTGAAAAGAGAAAAGAAGCCGAAGTTGTTTGCACTATTTGAAAAGAGAAAAGAAGCCCTCATGAAAAAGGTATAGTTGATACAGTGGAATAGAAAGAATGAGTACAATAGAGCCATCTCTACCATTGACGTGTGAATTTTGGAGCTTTCATTTATTTGGAGCTAATATGATTGAAACACATCTAAAAATTCCTTGCATCCAATGACTACTAAAGAAGCAGCCTAAAATGAAATAGCCAAAGCCTTCAACATTATCGGCTAGAAAGTGACAAAAGTAAAACTGTCAACGCGCCGAGCTTGGGGTTAGCTTTGGGCAGGATTTTAAACCGTTTAGGCTCAACCTATTCAAAATTTCACCCATTGACAACCCTAGTAGAAAGAGAGACTTTCAATTTTTGAAACATGGGTCATCTATGAATGGCTAACAGTGGTTTATTAGCCAAATTAATTACAATATTGAAATAGAATGAGTCTAGCAGATCTGCATGCCGCTATAAGTGGTGGTGGGTCGATGCATTGGGTATTTAGGGTCTAACGTGATGTATGTGTTTTATATCCACGCCATCCCCTTTCCCCCCTCATTTTAGTGCGTGAACAAAAGAATGAAGGAGATTTAAAGCTCAAGTAGACCAAGCAACTGTGGTGATTGAATGCCTACTGTTAAAAACTTCTTAGAGCCATAAAAAGTTTAGGACAATTATTGTGACATTTGTGTCTTCCCTTTCATTCATATTCAAATATCTTTATTAAAGGTTGGATGACAAATAAATATTACACTCGCCCTATAAAGGCATTAATGGTGGGTGTTATTGTCTCCCTTGATTCTTGTGGTGTGGTTCACTCAGCTCTATCTTTATTTTTGGGTTCATGCCTTAAAGTGTGCCGAAAAAAAAAATAGCCAGCATGAATATGTAATATATATGAAGTTGGCTTTTTAGAGGCCACAGTAATTTTGGATTAAGTTGATATTTATTGTTTTCCTTTATTTAAGTCCCTGCGACTTTATAAACAGATTAGATGACAGATAAACATTAGGTGGGCCTTAAGAAGATTTTAATGATGGGGGGCCATGTTATAATAAATGTCTTAAATCAAGTCTGTTACTGGGTTTGTCGATGCCATCGATAATCTGTTCGATGGCATCGAACAGTTATCGATCCTATCGATGTCTTTTGAATTTTTTTCAGTTGGTTGCTGGACTAATTGAACATTTTTTCGATGCTATAAAATTTTTTTGAAAAATCATATATTGTCTTTAAACAGTTGAAGTGTTAGTTTGATGCTATCGACAGGGCTTCGATGCCATCGACAAGGCTTCAATGTCATCGACATGATTAGTTCGATGACATTGACAAATTATGTGCGGATTTTATGTAAAATTATGAATTTGCGAGATTTGTGTTCCGATTTCGTTTAAAATTCTTTCCAAAGTTATATATATAGGTATAAACGGGATTGGAAGGTTTCAAAGGGGTGTAGAAATGATAAGATTCGAGGTTATTCAAATTGGGTAAGTCTTCTTTCTTTGTAATTTTTGCTTTCATAGTATCAATTTCTGTGGTGGTTTTTTTTTTTTTTTTTTTAAGGATTTTTCATGTTAAATCATTGTCCTTTTTGCTCGGTGTTGTTGGATTGTTATTATAGATTCAGCTCTGTATGCTTATGCAGTTCCTGGACAAACTGAATCCTCGGATGTCTTAAAATGATACGGAAAAATGGATGGACGGTGGAGATAAAACTCGTATAAAACATTGGCCGTTCGGAGCATTCGGCGTTCATTGATAGGCACAAGCGGTTCCCAACCCACGTCCCATCCAAATCACGTGACTTCGGAAATCGTTGTGACATGGCCTTGCATGTTTAAATAGCATACATGCATTTTCGATTCGACAAGTGGGACCCATGTTTTAGTAATCCAGACCATTGATCATCTGTGTCTCATCATAGATGGACGGTCTAATAAATGAAGCCTTGATAGCACGACTTTACCTTTCCATTAGTGGTCCACGGATCAGCGGTTCAACTGAAAAATATACCGATATTGGTGGTTAGGATCTTTGGATCTAGGAGACTTTTTACGGCATGGTCCACCCACGGTGGAACTCAACAGATCAACGGTCTGGATTACCTAACCATAAGGCCCTGCCTGTCAGATTTTAAAAAACCGTTTATTCGGTTGAAGAGACGGTCCTCCATAAGCGGATTGCATACTGAGTAAAATCTGTGCGGTCCACATTAATTGATATATTTTATCCAATCCTTCCATCCATTTCAAAAGATAATTTTAGAGCTTAAACCCAAAAATTAAGAATTTTCAAGTCTCAAATGTACCACAACACTGGAAATGGTGTGAATTGAACGTCCACCATTGAAAAGATCCTTGAGGACCACAGAAGTTTTGGATCAATCTTATATTTGTTTTTTCCATTCATCCATGTTTGTTTGATCTTATTAATAGGTTGGATGACAAATAAACATCACTGTAGGGCCTATAAATATTTCAACGGTGGAAATCATTATTCCCACTGTTTCCTGTGGTATGGTCCACTTGAGCTTTGAATATTCTTCAAATTTGGCATCAACCCCTTAAATTATATTTAAAAACGGATGGACGGCGTGGATAAACCAAATACATTCAAGATGGGCCCAAAGGAGTTTACTCAGTACGATAAGAGCATAGCGAGTAACTCAGTACGCAATCCGATTTCCGGTTTTCCTGTGCTAGTTCAGCACCATTTTAAAAATAAGAGAGTCTTCCTGTGTTAGTTCAGCACCATTTAAACTCCTGTGTTAGTTCAGCACCATTTTGAAATGGCGGTTACGCATCTCCGTACACGTGGCAAGATGCAAGCCTACGGCTTATCTGGATTTCAGATCTTCCAAATTCGGATTCCCGCCATGGATTAGGGCTGAAAGTCAGGCCGGTTGGGTAAGGTGGGGTGGGGTGGGGTGGGGTTTGTGCTTAACCCTATCCTAACCCAGGGTCCTATACCTAATCAGGATCCTATACCTCAACCCTAACCCAACCCAATCCAACCCAACCCAAGCTTGGGTTGGGAATTCTCAACCCAAGCCCAACTCATGTGGGTTCGGCTGGGTTGGTCAGGTAGATATATGCTAATATTTTCATTATTATATTTTCAATATAAGTTTTATTTTTTATACTTATAATTATATTAATTATATATAGCTATTTATCATAAATAATATTTTTTTCTAAACAAACAAGTTAAAATATAGGACAACTACTCCTTTAAAAGCCATAGTGTATGAAGCAATCTATTTGGGAAAGAGAAATTTAGTGTATGTTGTTAGCTTGAGTCATCAGAAATGATGTGGACCATTGAAATTTGACGGCATTGGAATTTCCTATGCCTTCAACATAGATGATCCTCACTCGATCATAATTAATTTATAAGAAACTTATATATTGATCGGGTTTGGATTGGGTCGGGCAATTCAAGACTTCAACTTCAGCCCAACCTGAGTTTTATCGGGTTGGCATTTATATGGCCCAAGCCCGAGACCAAACCCTATACATCATGCCCAAGCCCAACCCATTGCTCGGTCAAGTTGAACCCGCACAACTTTCAGCCCTACCATGGATGTTGCACATGTCCAAAATCACACTAATTAAGAAATCCTAACCACCCAATTCATGGATATTGAATGGACGGTTAAAAGTAGAGCTGCCCAAAATTCGAAGAGAAAAATGAGGTGGTTAATGTGATCTTCTCAGTGCAATTTTTCGTTTATATCCCATCTACAGTTAAAAACAATTTGGACGGTCCAGATTTCCGTATAGCTATGTGATGTTTACGGTTAAAGAGTCACCACCATTTTTTAGATGGTGGTAAACTAACACATGACTCTTGACCTCTTCCTCCTTATATGGATGAAATTCGCTTCTCCGCTTTATGGATTCTAGAACTCTCACCATTTTTTAAATTCAGCGAAATTCGGGGAGAAATATAGGGTTTTTTTTTTTTTTTTTTTAAATTATTATCTAGGTTTGGTTTTTGGAGAAGTTTTGGTATTTCTTTTCTAATGTCGGTTTGGATTTCTGGAGAAAATAGGGTTTCTCGGGGGATTTTGGGTTAGATTTTTGGTGAAATTTAGGATTTTCTGGATATAGGAATAGATTTATAGAGAAATTAGGGTTTTGTGGATATACGGTTAGGATTTTCTGGAGAAATTACTGTTTCGTTTGATCTAGGGTTTGATTTTAGGAGAAATTAGATTGGGGCTCACGTTTTTGAAGAAAATTGGATTTTTCTGGGTTCAGGATTAGGGTTTCTGATCGAATTTAGGGTTCTGTTGGTGGCCTAGGGTTTGTAAATCATGGGTTTGATTTTTCTGGAATCGCTTCCTGGTCCGAAGATCTTCAAATGCAAGTGCTGCAAGGCACACTCTGCATCGCATGATGCGATCATTTCTAAGGATTTCCAGGGACGTTATGGAAGGGCGTATCTTTTCAGCAATGTGTAAGCCTGGAATGAACTGATTCATTTTTATATTTTTTACCTCCCATTTTCCTTAGAATTATTCAGAAAGTGCAATAATCTGTGATGAATCTGTTAATTGAGTGTTCGGCCATGCCACCTAATTCCTTCAATGCCCTAGTAAGTTCGACATGATACATCAATCCAGACCATCCAGATCATCGGCTTGGAAAGTCACACATATGAGATAATCATTGTTGGGTATGGTCCATCCTCATGTGTGAACCACTCACCTTTAGATGGGTGGAGTACTTGAGTCACGTCTCATGTTTTTTTTTTTTTCCTCACATGTATGTGTGGGTCTCAAGGTGTTCCGTATCGGAAACGGTGGCCGTAACGGTCACCACCGTTACTGATATGGAGTATCGGCATAACGGCCGATACGGGGGGGGTGTAACGGCTGATACACCCACGTATCGGTTGAATTTTTTTTATAGCTCGAAAAATTCTTCATATCCAGAAAAATGTAAATTTTCCAAATATGCATTCAATTTTATTTAAAAAAAAAAAACATGTTCATAGCAGTGTAATGGTCCACTCTTTGATGAGAATGTTGTATCAGGCCGGCTATGTGATGAATTTATTAATTTGATAAACTGGGATTAACTGCAAACCTTTTATATTTACTTTTCTAATTATATAATATCAATGATAAATTTAATAGAATGGATTTAACACCAAACCATCTCACATTTATAGGTTTGACAATTATTTATAGTATTGGTGTATTACATACCTCCCAAATCGTGTACATTTTATTTCAACATATAGAGTCTAGAGACTTTTAGGCCCTATTATGTAATTCATATACCTAACAATTTGATATCATTAACTCTAAAAAAAAAAAAAAAAACAATTTGATATCATTTCCCCAATAGATCCTAAGAGAAAATTGAAATTAGTTTTGAGTGAATAGCGTTGTTCATTTGGGGCTGATTTGGCTGACCACTCAATGTCATAAATCAGCCTCAAATGTATGCAATTTAGTAGCTCTTATCCCACTAATGATTGGTGGAGACATTTATTAGATAGTGAAAAATGAAAAATATCAAATGGTCCTATTTCAAAAAAAACATTTGTCTACAAATTTATGGTTAAAATCATTCAAACAATCCCATGGCAACAACAATCCCATAATTCAATTGGTTAATTTTGAGTTAATACATGCCTCATGTACAATTTTTTTTGGCCTTGTATGTGTGGTCCACCCCGATGTATGTATTACATATACATGTTATCCACCCGTTTTACCAACTCATTTTAGGACATGGTCCAAAAATGAGGCAGATCCAAATCTCAGGTGGACTATTGGAGGGTGAGGCCCACCTCAATGTACGTGTTGTATATCCATGCCGTCGATCCGTTTTGCCAACCCATTTTAAGGCATGGTCCCAAAAATGAGGCAGATCCAAATCTCAGGTGGACCACTAGTGGGTGAGGCCTTAAATGTGGGGCCCACCTCATTGTATATGTTGTATGTCCATGTCATCCATCCTTTTTGCCAACTAAATTTAAGGTATGGTCCAAAAAATGAGGCAGATCGAAATCACAAGTGGACCACACAGTAGGAATTGAATTCCCACCATTAAAAACTTCTTGGGGCCAAAAATGTTTTGGATCAGGCTATTATTTAGGTTTTCCCTTCAACCAAATCTACGTGACCTTATCAATAGCTTGAACGGCGTGGATATATGACACATTCATTAAGGTGGGCCACATGGTCAAGGAAGCACCAAAGTGGATCGTAATTATGGTCCAACTCATTGTACCTTTGCTAAAAAAAGACTTGGTTGAAAATAAGCCACGTTGGCTTGTTTTGAATTGAAAAAGAGGGGGGGGGGGGGGGAGGCTGTGTTTACGAAAGGGGGGTTCCCTCATAAATGATGAAAAGTGAGAAAGGGGGACTCCGATTGTGTGCGAATGTGGCAAAATTTTGTGGGCCCCAACATGATGTATGTGTTATATCCACACCATCCATCCATTTTGCTCGATCATTTTAGGTCATGATAAAAAAAATGATGCAAATCCAATGCTTAAGTGGACCACACCACAAAAAAGTAGTGGGGACAATGATGGCCACTGTTGAAAGCTTCCAAAGGCCCATCATGATGTTTATTTGCCATCCAACCTCTTCATAAGGTCATAAAGACCTAGATGATGGGAAAACACAAATATTAGCTTGATCTAAAACTTTTGTGGCCCCAAGAAGCTTTCAATGGTAGGCATTCAATCACTTTTTTTGTGTGGTCCACTGGAGCTTTAGATTTGCCTCTTTTTTGGACTCGTGTCCGAAAATGATATGGAAAAATGGATGGATGGTGTGGATATAACACATCACAGTGGGGCCCATAGAACTTTGCCATGTTAACATAACATCGTGGTGTGCTAAACCACGTAATTTGAGACCTCCTTTGGCTTCGAATTCGAAAAGAGAGAGAGGGGGGCTTTGTAAATGGGTAGAGAGACCAAGAGAGGGAGAGTCGCACATGACGATCTCTCTCCCTTTGAGTTTGAAACCTTGAGAGAGAGAGAGAGAGAGAGAGGAAAAGAAGAAAAAATGAAAAAAGAAGAATCGTACCGTACGAACATGTCTCTCTCTCTCTCTCTCTCTCTCTCTCTTTTTTCTTTTTCTTTTTTCTTTTAAGAAAGAAGAAGAAAGTTTTTTTGGGAGGGGAAACGTTATGGGGTAACGGCCATTATACCTTTTAACGCCCATTATGCTTCTTTTTCTCGAACCTCACCAATTCGACCTCGAATCACATAATGGTCATGGTCGTTACCGTTACGTATCGGCCAATACGTAACCGATTTGGGACACTCTGGTGGGTCTCTACATGTGTGGAAGGTTCCTACATAAGAAGAGTGAGGGAGAAGGGTGTGTGTGAGAGAAAAGAAAAAGAAAAAAATCCTAGAGAGACTTGTTTTTCCTCTTTGCATCAAGAGAGACTCGAGAAAGGGGTTTTGTATACATGGGAAGAAGATCCTCAAGCTAGGCTTGGGAGAGCTTGTAATCCTCAAACCTTGCATAGTGGATTCTTTTATGACGGCCTCGTGATTTTTCCTTCCCTTCTTGGATTGAGAAAGTTTTTCACGTAAAATCGGTGTGCATCTCTCTCTCTCTCTCTTTATCCTCTAATTTTCTTTCCATTCTATGCTTGTTGTGGTTTTATTGGTTGGTTTGCACAAACACTGCACCCTATATGTTTGTAGAAATTCTTAAGTGTTTTTACATGGAGGGAAAGAGTTCCGCATCTTCCCAAGAAAAGTGGTACAGAGCTTGGGTTATTTATTGGGGCATTTATTCGTGTAACCAAGGATGGTTAGTGTCAATGAAAGCAATTGGGTGATATGGAAGGCCAAGATGGAAGATATTCTTTATTGTAAAGATGTATATGCACCCATTGAAGAAAAGAAGCTCAAAACCATGACAGAAGATGAATGGAAGAGGTTGGATAGGAAGGCTATCGGAATGATTTGGGAATGGTTAGATGATGTGTTGTTCCATTATGTGTCAAATGAATCCATGATGTGTTGTTCCATTATGTGTCAAATGAATCCACTGCAATCTCTATGGAAGAATTGTGTGATTTAGGAAAACAACGGCAAACAAAACATTCATCATTAGGCAACTTGTGAACCTAAAGTTCAACGAATGAGCTTTGGTGGCATAACATCTAAATGAGATGCATAGCATTGTGAACCAATTGGCATTTATGAAGATGCCATAGATGACAAGTTGCGAGCATTGTTGTTGCTTAGCTCATTACTGGAAAGTTGGGAGACGTCGATGGTTTCCTTGAGCAATTCGGTGCCCGATGGGAAGTTAACTATGAGTCATATAATGAGTAGCTTGTTGAATGAAGATATATGAAGAAAGTTTGCTGGTGTTTCAAACTCACAAGTTTTGGCAAGTGAAGAGAGAGTTAGGACTTCTAATAAAGGGAAAAATGTTTAAGAAAAGTTCAAGCCGAGATTGAAGTCAAGAAGCAAGATTACATGTGACTAGACCTTGCACATATTGAGGCAATGTTGATTTTTGAAGAGAGTCAATAAAGAAGAAGATGAAGAGACGACCGCCACAATGTCTAGTGATAACACTCTACTTGTAGTAGAAGAGAATGAAAATTGTCTAAATTTGGCCAACTTTGACATGAATTGGGTTGATTTGGGAGCCTCTTATCATGCCACATTGTGTAGAGATTTGTTCATCTCTACAAGTCGGGAAAGTTTGGTGTTGTCCATATGAGAAACCAAGGAACATCTCAAATTATTGGTATGTGTAGCATATTTATAGAAACAAGCATCGAAGTAAGCTAATGCTAAAGGAAGTGCAACATGTGACGGATTTGCATACGAATCTTCTATCCACGGGAAAGTTGGATGATATTACCAATCTTTGGAAAGACAAGGTGAAACATTACTAAAGGTGCACTTGTGGTGGTCAGAAGCAACAAGTGTGTCACTTTGTACTACATGAAATGGCATTCATATAAAGGGGAGCTAAATGCTATAACCCAAAGCACCTTAATGGACCTATGGTACAAGAGACTCGGCCACATGAATGAGAAGGGGATAGAAGTCTTGGAAAAGAAAGTTCTCATTATAAAAATTAAAGGTACATGTTTAAACTCATGTAATGATTGTTTAATTGGAAAGCAACATAGAGTCTTTTTTTGTAAAGCCAAGCCACAAAGATCTTGGATAGAGTTTATTCGGATGTGTGTGGTCTCACAAAAATTGTTACGGCCGGTGGTGCCTCTTATTGTGTAACTTTTATTAATGATGCATCTAGAAAAGCATGGACTCACACTGAAAAATAAGAATGATGTATTTGATATTTTTTTAAAATTTCATGTTTTAGTTGAAAGGGAAACAAAAAAGCTTTTGAAGTGTTTGAGGACAGACAATGGGGGTGAATACATATCAGAGGGGTTTGAAGAGTATTATGAGAAGCATGGGATAAGGCATGTGTAGACCACTCCACGTGGTCCTTAGCAAAATGGTATTACTGAGCACATGAACCGAACTATAGTTGAAAGAGTTTGATGTTTGTTGTCCTCGTTAAGATTGCCTAAATTGTTTTGGTGTGAAGCAATAAAAACGGCATGCTACTTTTCAAAAAAAAAAAAAAAACAGCATGCTACTTGATAAATTTATCTCCATAGGCACCATTGCAAAGAGCAATTTCCGAACAAATTTAGAGAGGAAAAGATGTCAGCCACAAGCACCTACAGGTATTTGCATGCAAATCCTTTGCATATGTTCTTAAAGAAATAAGATCCAAGTTAGATGACAAAGCTGTACTATGTATTTTCTTGGGTTATGCAGACAAAGAGTTTGGTTACAAGTTATGAAATCCAAATGACGGAAAGGTGTAAAGAAGCTGAGATGTCGTCTTTAGAGAGGACCAAACCATTAAAGACTTTAATGAGTCTATTTGGTGGAAGGTTGTTGGTGAGTGGGTAGATCGAGTTGTTGTCCTTTCCCATGAGCATCATGATGATGGCGATGCAAGCATTTCACATGAACAAGATGATGGAAATGAAGAGTAATATGAAGAAGTACATAGTGAAGATGAACCCAAGCATGTCCATGATGATGAAGACCATGGCAATGAGAGGGAGCTGACTCCTCTTGATGAGTCAACTATGTTAAAGCCAAGGAGCACATGGGTACCTAAGCCATCAACTTGGTATCCTGGCTCATAATATGTGATGATGATAGGTTGTGGTTAGACCAAAAGCTATGAAGAAGCTCAAGGTGATGCTGTTAAGCATGAGTGGAAGAGAGCTATGTAAGAGAAGACAGGTTTCTTGTATAAGAATGACACCTATGAGTTGGTGAAAAGATCAAAGGTAACACTATAAGATTTATGGGATGTAGCGGTAGATTTTAGGGGCGGAAATAAAAATCCACCGTTATAAGGAATCTATAGCGGCATATTCTCTTATTTTGCCGTTACATACCTTGTTCTTGCCACCGCCATCATTTTCATCATTTAATATAACGGCGAATCTTATTACCCGCCGCTATATGTTAACACATACAATGACGGATTCTAGAATTTACCGTTGTACCCCCTCTTCCTGCCAACACCACCATTCCCGTTATAAGTATTTGTTGTTGTTTCCGCTGTCGCTATATATTTAGCGGAAGAAGGCTCATCCGCCACTGTTTGTACAATTAATGCAATATCCGCCGGTATATACCATTAAAATACAACAACGATCCCTATAGTCTGCAGCTAACGTAATTTGTATTAGCGGATATATCCGTAGCTATAGGTGTTGCTAATCACATATTAATACATCGGCATATTATGTCATCCGTCGCGAACGTCACTTATAACGGCATAAATTAGTGTTTTAAATAGCAGTAGCGTGTTGCGTAGCGTTCAACCTTTTATAGCATACAGCCTAAGTTACACGATACTTCTATTTTTTAATTTAAAAATAGAAAAATATAATAAATAGTAGAAAAAAAACAAAGAAATACAAAATGGCTAAAAGATGATTCATTTTTTCAAGTATAAGCATATTTAAACAAGTTATTAATCGTCATTTGTCAAAAGTCAATTCACATACATAAACCAAATCAAATTATTATCACATCAACAACTTTTAAAGCAAATTATAATTAATGTCTAATTGAAACCACAAGTCACAAGTGTGAAAAGAAACTAAAATCCCACAAGTTGAGAGTATGAAGTACAAAATACAAAATAAAATTACTTTAAAAAAATACAAAATATAATTACCATTTATTATAATTAAAAAAAGGCGTAGCGGTCATTACATATGCTACGACCCTTGCAGCGTACGCTATAGGATTTACGCTATTTGCTAACGCTATGTAGGGTCGTAGCTACGCTACGCTATGGGCACTATTCAAAACGCTAGTAGAAATATCTGTCGTTGTAGATCCTGCTAGTCACATATTAATGCACCGGTTGACTATATTATCCACCATTGTCGTCTCTTATAACGATAGACATATCCGCCATTGTAGGTGTGTATATCACATATTAATACACCGAAAGATTATAATTTTCGATGCCACCGACACTGATAGCAGTGGAAAATGTAATCCACTATAGGTTATTGCGGCGGATTTTCACATATAGCGGTGAAATAAGAGAATCCACCACATTCAACAGAGGAGAAAAAAAATTATTGTCGAATGGTTGGGATTATCCAATTGGAGATATTTTCGGCAATGGGCAATGCAACGCAGAAGAACGATTGAGATCATTGAACGGTGATAGCGCAATCCACATCAACTTCAATAGGTAAGATGGAAAACTCAGTGAAAATGAATCTAAAGAGGGAAATTAGAGCTAAGATGGAAAAGTCATATTTTCTTGAAGGAAGATTGTCGAAGACGAGGGTGGTATGCAAGCTAGGAATTTTCCCAACTCTTGTTATCTCAACTGTCGAGATGGAGGAGAGAGGAAAAAGAGAGGGAGAAGAGATGGAGGAGAGAGAAATAGAATGGAGCATAACGAAAAGGAAAATCGATGCGTTATAAGGTGAAATATATAGTGGCGGAACAATATTTTTGCCACTATATGGTGTTTACCGTAACGGAAGTAAATTTTCGCCGCTAAAGGATCTAATACAAAAAAAAAAAAAAAAAGGGATGTGCAAAGGGACGGGGGTGGGAATGAGGATATAGAGGTAGAACTAATCATCTGTCGCTACTGACAAGATCGAGCAGTGGATAATGTAATCCACCGTTATATGGGTCGAATACAACAAAAAAAAAATTGCGGGAATGGTGGCGATGACGGGAAGAGGGAGTCGAATGGTGGATTCTAGAATCCGCCGCTATATGGATAAAATACAATAAAAAATAAATTGAGGGAATGGTGGCGGTGGGGGGAAGATGGGGTATAACGACAGAATCTAGAATCCTTCGTTATAGGTGTTAATATATAGTGGCGGGTAATAGGATTTGCCGCTATATTAAATGGCAGGAATGATGGCAGTGGCGAGAACAAGGTGTATAACTACGGAGAATCCGCCGCTATAGATTCCCTATAGCGGTGGATTTTTATTTCCGCCTCTATCTAGCGCTATGTTCAATAAATCTTGTAGTAAAATGGGTCTAAAAGTTGAAAGACAAAAATGAGCAAAAAATTTATAAAACAAGATTGGTTGTAAAATGCTACTACAAGCAGAGAAAGGGTATTGATTTTGATGATTTTTTTTTTTTTTTGTTTTTTTTTTTGTTTTTGTTTTTTGTTTGTTTGTTTGTTTGTAGTGAAGATGTCGTTGATTCATGTGGTGTTGGGTCTTATGGTGAGCTTGAATCTAGAGTTGGAATAGTTAGATGTTAAGACGACATTCCTATATGGTGACTTGAAGAAGGAAATCTACATGGAACAACTGGATGACTTCAAGGCAGAAGGCAATGAGCACATGATTTGCAAGTTAAAGAAGACTATATGGGTCAAAGCAAGCACCAAGGCAATGGTACAAGAAATTTGACTCATTCATGGTGGATCATGGTTACCATATATCTTTGGTGGATCATTGAGTATATATTAAGAAGTGCTCCAAAAGTAATTTCACAATTTTTTGTCTGTATGTAGATGATATGTTGATTGCAGGGCAAGACATGCACTTGATTGATGGGTTAAAGAAAGATTTGAACAAGTCTTTTGCCATGAAAGGCTTGGGACCGGCCAAGCAAATCTTGAGAATTTTAATCTCTCAAGATAGAGCTGCTAGAAAGTTATGTTTGTCACAAGAAAAGTATATTGAGAAGTTATTAGATCTCTTCAAGATGACGAATGCGAAGCCGACTATAACACTCTTTGCAGGATACTTCAAATTGAGCTCTAGTCAAAGCCCTTTAAATGAGAAGGATAAGAAAAAAATGGAAGCCACTCCTTACGCATCGACAATGGGAGCTTGATGTATGCTATAGTTTGTACTAGCCTCAACATAAGACATGCAGTAAGCGTTGCGAGCAGGTTTCTTGCCAATCCTGGCAAAGAGAATTGACTGCAGTGAAGTGGATTCTTAGGTATCTCAGATGTACTTCTAAGATGTGTTTGCATTTTGGAAATGGAAGCCAAAGATAGTGGGATTCATAGATGTGTATTTAGGAGGAGATATGGATTCAAGGAAGTCCACCTTAGGTTACTTGGTCACATTTGCAGGGGGGGCAGTTTAATGACAGTCTAAGTTGAAAAAATGTGTTTTGCACTCTAGTACTGAAGCCGAGTATATTGCAGCCACAGAGGCATGTAAGGAGATATTGTGGATGAAGAATAAGGATTTGGGCATCAAACAAAAGGAGTTTGTGATTAATTGTAATATTTAGAGTGCTATACATTTAGTCAAGAATCCAATGTATCACTTCAGACAAAGCATATTGACTTGCGATATCAACGGATGCTAGATGTGTTGGAGTCAGGGTTAATGGATCTAAAGAAATTTGTACAGATAGGAATTTGTCGGATATGGTGACGAAAGCATTGGAGTGCAATTGGGTCCACTATCGACTGCCAAGTGGAGTAGTTTATCGGCCATGGTATGTTTGGCCCCACTAATGAGGCGAGTATGCAAGGCCATACCCCATGGTGCGTTTGGGTATCGACCCCAATGCTTTTCAGTGGATAACAATATTGAGATTGTGTTGGATTACTTGGCTTTTGAGGCATGACATACATTGGTATTTCGTCAAATTGCATCTTGTCCATACAAGGATCATTGTGCACTATATATATATATATATATATATATATATATATATATATATATATATATGGTTGGTAGGTCCTATGACATGTCATGGAAACACTGCACACGAGAGATGTACTCACTGGGCTTTTTAGCACTTACCTTATTTTTATTTTTTTCAGGCTAGGGCAGACGGCAAGAGTAGCATAGCATGGATTATACTAGTTGCACTCTGATATTTTATTCTTTGGATTCCTACGATGTATAAATCGGAACCCGTGTATTCATTGTACTTGTAAATGTTATTTAGTGAAATAATTTTTTTAGTGGCTCCCTTGTCTTATTAATATCATAATTGAGGGAAATACCAGAAAAAAAAAAAAAACCTTCCCCAAGTCACATCCCAAGAGCAGAGTCAGGGGCCCAGGCTCCATTTACGGAATCCGTCATATATGATGACAAAGGCATTGCCAAAAGGCAAGGCTGAGTTTTGCTAAGCTCTAATGGGACTTGATGGATGAGCATTGATTTTGTTGGGTCGATCACTATGTAAGGTTGTGGCCTCCCTTCATGAGTTTGGAGGGGAGATTGTTGGGTATGGTCTATCCTCATGTATTAACCAGTCACCTTTAGATAGGTGGAGTACATGAGTCATGTGTCTTATGTTTTTTCACATGTGTGGGGGTCTCTACATGTGTGGAAGGTTCCTACATACAAAGAGTGAGAGAGTTGTAGAGAGGGGCGCGAGTGAGAGAAGGAAAAAAAAAAAAAAAACCAAGACTTATTTTTCCTCTTGCATCAAGAGAGACTCTAGAAATGAGTTTTTTGCATACATGGGGAAAAGATCGTCAAGCTAGGCTTGAGAGAAAGCTTGTAATCTTCAAACCTTGCATAGTGGATTCTTCTTTGACAGCCTCGTGGTTTTTCCTTCTTGAATTGAGAATGTTTTCCATATAAAATCGGTGTGCATCTCTTTCTCTCTCTATCTTATAATTTTCTTTTTATTCTACACTTGTTGTGGTTTTGTGGGTTGGTTTGCACAAACAGTGCACGTTTATAGAATAAGTGGTTTACATAGAGGGAAAGAGTTTCACATCTTACCAATGATCATAACCATTCAATTGGTGTCCATGAAACCAGTGAGGAAATATTCAAAGGTCCAGATTCAATGGGTGGAGTTAGACTGTTGTGATTGTTCAGTTAGTGTCACTTTTGGATGATGCTCTATCATCTATCAGGCTCGTGATTTGGATGGTCTGGATCGACGTGGATCTATGTCATGTGTACTCAGGATGACGATGAGTTGCTAACTCTTATGGTGTAGCAAACTTGCATCATAATCTATGCTTTGGTTGTTTAGTTCATTTGAGTTTCGAGTTTCTTTTTCCCGATACAGTTCTGTTTGAGGTTTTTTTTTTTTTTTTTTTTTTTTTTTTTCTGACAGAACCACCGGGTGTATATTATTTGGTTTAGTAATTGATTTTTTTTTTTTGATCGGTTTTAGTTATTGAATTAGATTGTCAGATTTTGTTCACTGGGGTATCTTGTTTTGATTGGATTACATGATCTGATTTTATTCATCGGGGTATCTAGATTGGGAATTTATCGTTGTATTAATCAGAGCATGTATGTTGTCTCTGTAAGAATTTGGATTTGTTACTGAATTGGGGTAGTTGAGATCGCTAATACAGCGTAATTAATGCCAAAATTGGTTGTATTTTGTGAAATTGCTTCACTTAAATTTAACTCTACTTCAATCGATACCGACCAGCTGGTAGAGCAAAATAAATAGTAGAGTAATAAATTCTAATTGTCTGAGTGTGGATGCCTCAGTCATCGATGTGAAGCAAATAGAGGTGCTAACATCAAGTTGAAGATGCAGTTGTGCATTCTCTCTCTCCCACATGCTTGCACATGCGCGCACACACACACACACCTCTCTCTCTCTCTCTCTCATGCGCATGCATACTGTGTGCATGCTTTAGATTATTTTTTGTTGATATTTTGTTGAATCTCCTCCCTCCTTGGAACACACAGAGACATAGGTGCAGACACACGCCCATACATGACTCTCTGCGAATTGGGTTGTTGGCCCTCTCATTGTTAATGGGGTTCTCTCAGAACCCTCCCTGCATTTTGACATTTATCTTAAATGATCTAAAGTTGTGATCGGTACTTTGTAGTGGATATTTAATATCATCGAATCAGAGAGAGGCTAATTGTATTGCTGATGTTATTCATAGATAAGAAAAAGAAAAAGAAAAAAATTTGCATTGCCCATGTCCTCATTATGGATGGGGTCCATAGGTCTTCTCTGTATAGGGGACCATTTAATTGTCTTTGGGGGGGGGGGGGGGGGGTTGGTTCTTTGGTGCTTTTAATAAAATCATTGTTGACTTTACATGATTCATATCTCATGATGAACTCAGAACATAGTATCCACCATTCAATAAACTGAGTCATTCATTCATTAACATCCTGGAAATGTGCTTCCATGTCAAGGCAGTTAAACCATCTCTCCAACAAAGCTCTCATCGGTGAGGAACCGTTATGATACTGGCCATAATGACTGTTACATCCTCCTTTTTTTTTAAAATCCCCTTAAAACCTTTTTTTTTTTGCCCTTTTTTCTGTAACGGCTATTTTGGCACTGTAACACGTAACTGTTACCATTGTTACAATTACGTGATGGCCATTACTATTATGTAACCGTTTTGGCATAGCAATACCATGCACATTGGTTCATTTATCTGACCTAGGGACCGGAGATTTTTTCTTTCTTTCTTTCTTTCTTTTCTTTCTTTTTTTTTTTTTTAAATAAAATTTAAATTACAATTTCTTGTTCATTAGTCATTTTAGGTTATTTTATTTCCATGTAATGATCATTTCCTTCATGAGTATGTTTGCCTTTATGTAATCGTTATCTGGCAGTTGAGTTTCCTATTATGTTTCAATCATGAACAATGAGTTTGAGGCGTATGGTTTTGAGGACTCCTTGTAAAGAAATTTTGAATGTTGTATGCCCTTATGCTATGACATTTGGTGTGGCCTGCTTTTCTTATTACTCTTCTAAAGATACAAAAGAAAGTTAGTTTGGGCAAATGGCAAGCGTTGTGGGTGTGCTCCTCACAGACACGAGTTCGATTCCCATCCCCAGGATTACCCGATGAACTCGGTTTTCGGGTGATTGCGTGCATCCTCGGGGGATAGTCTCACCTCAAAATGGGACGAGGACACCCTGACGTCATTTTATTTTATTTTTTAAAGAAAAAGAAAAAAGAAAAGTTACTTTGCACAATTGATTCCCACAATATGATACCGTGACCTTAGTTGCAGAATCCTTCTAACTAGGCACCGCTCCCGCTTTCAATCGCTTTGGACCCTCGTTCTAGCCCCTGCTTCCTGCCTATTTTTATTTGTTTACATTATGAAATAGACACCTCCCTGCTCCTGCACCTGAATTTGGTGCCACTTCGCTTTATGATTCAGGCCATTATAATCGTGAAAAGAAAAATAGGATGCCGGGTCTCTTGTTTCTAAAGGGCTAACATTTTTTCTTTTTCTTTTTCTTTTTTCTTTTTTTCTTTTTTCAACATTTCTGAAGGGCTAACATGATCATATAGGTTTATGTAACAGTTTCTTTTTCCTGTTTTTACTTAATGTAGTTGTACATAAGGTTGGTTGTGGTATCACGTGATGCATAATCTCTTAACTTCTTGTATGATATTTCAGGGTGAACATTTTTTTTGGACCAAGTGAAGATCGACAACTCTTAAGTGGATTACATACAGTGAATGACATATACTGTTGCTGCTGCCAACAGATACTGGGTTGGAGATATGTGAGTTAGCAAACAGATCCTTTTGCCTTTTCCTATGTTGCTTTTGTTCTTTTAGGGCCTGTTTGTGCAAAATTAGCCCAAGCCCATTTGGATTCCCAACAGGATTTAGTGACATGGGCTCATATTTTCGACATCATCATGTTCCTTGTTCTTTGCAGGAAAGAACCCGTCAGTTACGATGCTTTCATTTCAACTCCTAACCAAAACGAAAAGCAGTGATGTGGAGTTTTGTGTCTAGGGCTGCAACTTGGGTTCAGATAAACCTGAACCCGATTGACCTAACCTGAGCTTGGGTCTGGTTTTCAAGGTCCTTGGGTTGGGTTCAGGTTGAAAATGCCAATCTAAGCTGAATTTGATTTGGATTCGGGTTGGGTTGGCTTGGGAATAATCACGTGTATTTGGGTCAGGTTGGATCAGGTCATCAAGTATAGAGGACTTTTGCTTGGGTTCGGGCTGGGCACCTCGAGTTGGAGTTCGGGTCGGGTTGCAGGTTGGGTCCTCTTGAGATCAGGTTGACCCTCAACCAGACCCAAACTGCCTGAGCTGCATCCCTACACGTGCCCCATACATCTTCAGGTCCCTCTTGAATCAAAATGGATTTTTATTGCTTTTACACCCAATGTTGTTGAATTGCATATGCGATCATGTGCGATCACATATGCCTATGTGCATATGCGATCGCACAACCAGATATGCAGTCGCATATTTGTTTTTTTTTTTTTTTTTTTGAAAAAATAAAAATAGGAGAAAAAATGTGAAAAACTATAAGAAATTAGGGGGAACTTTCTTGAGTAAATAGATATTTAATTTTACATATTTAAAATACATTTGAGAGAAATAAAATCAATTAAACAATGAATTGATTATTCATCAAGTCATTAACATTCAAGAATTAGGATTATTGTGTAAGAGAGGGAAATGTAGATTGTAGAATGAGAGTGCTTGAATCTTGAAAGTTGAATCTTCCTCGAGAGTGGGTCCCATTTGATGAGTTTTGGAATGAGAATGTTGCAAATGGAGGAGGTTTGGATGCCTTTTTATTGGCAAAAGGTGTTTTTTTTTTTTTTTTGGCAAAAAAAAAATAAAAAATAAAAAATAAAAAAGAAAAAAACTAAATAATAAAATAAAATAATGTGGATGCCAAAATGTGATCGTATATGTTGTATGCGATCGCATATTCTCGCATTTTTGGCATATGCGATCGCATATGCCATCATGGCATATGCGAAATGCATGGGAGAATTCGCATATGCGAATATGCGGTCGCATTTAACAACTATGTTTACGCCTACAGGTCCATCGTTAGTAAGTAAATGTAGCACATGCACAGATCCACACCCAGGAACAATAAATGACAAAACAAACAAGCACCAATTTGAGACCTTTTCTATTATTATTAAAAAATAAAACAAAATAAATTCATCTTAAAGATGCAGAGGTTTCTTACGCCATTGGATACGCAACCCACCCCAACCATCAATGCAGAAATAAGCCCACCAAATTTTGGCCAACTGATTAAAATCCAGGGCATCTAGCCACCAATTTTCTAAATGCACGGGCTGGCCCATCAAAGAAATTGCCATCTCAAGAGCTATCTGGTTGTGATCCAGAATTGCCTGAAAAAGAATTTCTGAGAAACATCGTTGTATGCCCGGATCAAGAAATTGATCAAGCTTTCACATCACCTTTATCCACATTTGGTACTCATCCTCAAAACCGCTTTGAATTTCTTCGTTGTTCAATCTTTGGCCTCCCAATCAGACTCTTGAATGGACTTTTTAATTTCTTTGACTAGACATCATTATTGATTCCTATTCGTAAACAAAGAAATCCTTAGTCCTTACAACTTGGAGAAAAAGAAACCTGCCAAACCTGTTCTAACTACACTTATTTATTAACTTAGAAAGCGAACCAATTTAAGAAGATTAATGATCCAGTGGGCTGGTGTATCGGAACCTTACCCTGCACACAGTTGCACTTGGACTCGAGAGCATCCACATCATCTATCTGGACCGTCAATTACGTCCAGTCCACTCTTCTTAGGCAGCCTTAAAAATCATGCTTATCAGATGATTCAAACTGTCCAGTCAGTGGCTTGCATACATTGATGGACAAGATTGTTTATTAAAATAGGTCCAGTTATGGATGCTTGGACCATCTGATTCTGTTGTTTTTGCACTGTAATGAAAGAAGATTAGATTAGATCTAATGGATGGACCAGATAACTGATGTGAATGATGACAAGTCCAGATGCAAAAAAATGTGCATGGCAAGGTTTCCCTACATGAAAGATAATCTTGGACATAGCCGACCAGATTATTTCTCATTAAAGGAAATGAAGTCTTAAACAATATATGAAAGATAATCTTCAAAATAAGTTTCTTAACCAAACAGAACCAAATCCCTAACTAAACTTACTTAGGGCCCATTTGGATGCACCCTTGAAATGGGTGCTGGACACCTAAACAGCATTTTTTGATCCAAACTCCTTTTGCGTTGTGTGTTTGGATACACTTTTACAACCGGTTGATCCCCCAACTTGTTGGGATAGGCCCTAAAAACCCCAATTGCTAAACACCAATCCGAAAGGCTTTCAGCGAGTTCAACAAAATTGATGGGTTTTTTTAATTTTCAGCGCGTCCAAACGTGACCTCAACCGTCACCTATACTTTACCTTTACAGGGCCCCTTTCTAATGTAACCAAAATGTGCGGAGGCTTACATGTCCATGCCAAGACCTGTCTGGGCACTCAATGTTGTTTATTTTCATTGCAGGAGAAGGCTTATGAACCGGGCGAGAAATATAAAGAAGGGAAGTTCATCCTTGAGAAAGCTAGGGTGTTGAAGGAGGGATGGTGATGTTGCACCAAATATAGAGCAAGGGGAAAAAAAGAAGAAAGAAAAGGTCATTTTCCTCCACCTCCTTAACCTAGGAAAATTACTTTTCTGGACATAAGTTCTTCATTTGAGAATACCAAATCAGCCGTAGAATCAATGTGATATCGTTGATCAATGTAGGAATTGCACACTTTAGGAATGCTGTTTGAGGAATAGTACAGTGAACTTAGAATTCATTTTAAAAAGAAAAGAAGAAGAAGAAGAAAACCCATAAGACCACGTATTTGGCTGTCACATTTGTTTAAAAAATCCTAGCATCTCCAACTTCAGATGCAGATAGAAATAAGAATATAAAAGGTGTTTTATGGTTTTTTACTGATGTTCTTCTTCCATAATCTGTACAGTTGCAACCTCTCTTGGTTGTTGTTGTTGTGTGTGTTTTGAAGTTTTGGATGTGCATCTTCTTTTGATACGCAGTCTTTTGTGTTGTTGCAGAAACCTTTTGGACTTAATCAATTGGGGTTTTTATGCTAGCCTCCTCGTAAAATGTTGAAATTACTCAAACCCTGGTAAAAAACTGAAATCAGCATTTTCTCCTCCCCCTAAAATGAAAACTACCCAGACCTCCCTGAGCGAGTAAGCATTGTTAGATGGCTGTCTAGGAGAAAAGCCTGGAGGCGTTTAATTGGTGAATTGCGGTACAAAGGTGACACCTGTGTGAAATCCAAGTCATCTGCTGATTGTGGTTCACTGCAAAGGTGCCGTGTCCCAAAGCTAGACTAGTCCACTAATCATGGATCCCATGTTTATGTTGGAAAAAGGCAACTAGTGTTTTCTGATGGCCTATTTTCCTAATGCAAGTATGGCCCACTTAATGAAAGTGGTTTCCCTGATGTGTCATGCCCCCAATCATTCGCAACCTAATGACAGGCCCAGATTTCATACATGCGTGCATGTGAAAGAGAAATGGCCACATGTACATTGAACATGCCCTGGCCTATAAACCATCGCAGTCAACTTTCTATAGGTAGGCCACACTTGCATGGGGAAACTGGATAGAATGTGAATCACAAATGGTCTGTATTTACCATACAACTGGGGTCCACCTTATTAGTGGATCATTCCAGATTTTAAGACAAGAAACAATTGCATAGGGCCCCAGCTGATTGATGCATTGGCCTGTGGTACACACGTGTGAATCTACCTCCTAAAAAAAGCCCCGAATGGAGAGGAATGATTAATTTTATTTTTGAGAGGGAGTTTTGAGCAATTTTATCCTTTTACTAGTAGGTGTGTAAAAACCCCTTATCAATTCTATAGACAACTGATTGCATTTAAGTGTTGCATGTTAACCTTCACATTGCAATGTTTTCTTTTGTGCCACCACGTCACTTGTGTAGAACATCTTAGCCATTCCAAAGGTGGTCCACACTATAACCTGTGGCAGACATTGGTCCAATCCACTCCTTACATGGTCTTTATGGTTGGGCCTGCCATTTTTACTGTTCATATCTTCAAAGAAACATTGACATGTTTGCAGGAGGGCATTGTATTTGAAAGTTCACATACAACATTGCTCAGAGCCACTATGCATGCATCACCATAGATCATGGGCCACCCTTCAGGTGGTCATGAGTGAAAAAGTTGCACCGAATGAATGTTCCCAACTGGCTGATTGATTGGATTGTTGTGACAGAAAATACTCAACAGCATTGAATCTAAAATTAGCAGGCATATATCCATTAGGTGGCTGTTTGGACCAGGCTTGGACCAGCCCATGGTTTTTGGGCATGGATGTTGCATGCATAGTCTGATCAGTTTTTGGGAAGGGCCTGGGCTCAAGGACTTTTGGCCTGATCTGACTTCATATATCTACATGTGAAAAATAGCTGGAAAAAAGAAGAAGAAGAGGATCTCCCACCTGATAACAGCACTAGCTTGATCTTTTGCTAGGTCATCTCATGGAATAGTACAAAAAGAAAGCCCAGCACCTAGTCGTTCAAGAACATTGACAACTGGGTGGTGATGAGTTTCTTTTCCCCTTGCCTTATGATTAGTCTTATTTCTCAATAGAATGACTTTCGCCATCGAGTGGATGCTAGCTTTGGTGAAAACTATACTAGCTTGTATGTTATGGGTGTGAGAGCTAGTGCTTTTCCTTTCAGGTCCACTATAAATAGATCCACTACTAGGGACTATGAAACTTTCAATGAGAGTGTTGCAGCTAGGTACTGAATGTAGGGAACCTGATGGGGACCCACTTGCTATGACTACAATTGTTTAGGTGCAGGTGGTTTTGGATCAACTTCAATGGGTGGAACTGTAACGACGGCTATTGAAGAAATTGGTGATCCTGCAAAGGGCCTGGGTTTGATTTACATTTTTTCAGCTTGTGTCAGGCCGAGTGGCAGCATTCAATAGTTCCATTTTCCTTCTTGTTCATCAATCAGAAATCAAGGCAAACCGGGCAATTTGGTGAGATGTAAAAACACTCGGATCCCATTCCCACCTGGATATGTGAAACCCTTTTGTACAAGAGGAAGCAAAGCTAGGATAGTAGGTATGACTATTGAGTGAGTAAGACAAGGAACTCAAACTCTTTAAGGACATAGAACTAGTTCCTTTTAACTGACTCGAGGCAAGTTGAGTTTGTTTATGAAATTAGGAGAGTCAGGTTAGTGAAGAGAGCGAGATTCACGAATTGAAGCTGCATTGGCAATCTCAAGTTGGAGAGTTGAGTTCAAGGTGAGTCCCACGTCAAACGAAAGGCAACGGTTCTATTATTGATATGGGGAAAAATCAGGATAGAAAATATTTGGAATTGAAAATTGTTCTTGGAAAGAATATTGATATTGAGACCTGAACTGATATAGATTTTGGGACCAATATTAATAAAAATACTAAGACTCAGACTAATGATTATTAAATAATTGATAAGATATATCTTTTTTCATCTCATGATTCATCAAGAAATGAACCCATCCGGATAAATAAATAAAAAGAGAACGAAGAAATGCCTGCCATCCCATCTGATAAAGGGATTGAATTTCCAAGTCATCCTTACTCCTGATTAGATATGCTCTTCTCATCCATCACTGGACTATATTCTATCATGAGAGAACAAATTGTGCTTGTCGAGAATATTGTTGAAACTCTACTTCATGAAATATGATCGACTTTGGAACGATTCGGTTCAGTCATAGGACTGTGATAGACAGCGGACATCAAAGATGGGCCAACATGATGGATCCCCCACATTAAAGGTGGGGATTATGTGATTGACTATCAACATCGAGATGGGTCCCAACATGATGGATGATGGCCCACATCGATGGTGGGCCTGACATGATTCATGTTCAATATCAAGGTGGGCCTTGTTAATGGATGTTCCACACGGAAGGTGGACTCAATGTGAGTGATGACACACGAATGGTGGGCCCCACATTATGGCAGTGGGCATTAAAGGTGGGCCACTCATGATCTATGGTCCAAATTAAAGGTGGGCACTGCATGATGGACATGGACGGCCCACATCAAAGCTGGGTCCTACATTATGGGAATCCACTGTCAAAGCTGGCATCATGTGGGGATGATCCATATGGAGGTGGGACCACACAATGGATAGTTCACATTCAAAGGTGGGACTCACACGATCGTTGCTCCACACTAAAGGTAGTCCCAACATGACAGACGGCCCACATTGATGATGGGCCATACAAGATGGATGGCCCACTTTGAAGGCGGGGCACACGATTTGATGGTTCACATCAGAGGTGGGCCCAACATGAAAAACAATCCACATCAAAAGTGGGCCCCACCTGATGTATGGTACACGTCTCTGGTCCCACAAGATGGGGCAGTCTACATCAAAGGTGGGCCTCCATGATGATGAACGGTTGACATCAAAGGTGGGACCCGTATGATGGAGGGTCCAAATCAAAGGTGGGCCCTGCACTTGGTTGCCCATCCCTCTTGATTGAATAATTTTAGCCATCAAATTAATATTGTCCACATTGATTATAATAAAGGCAAGGCCATATATTTGGACTGTTCATGGAATAGTAGAATCCACCTTTGATTGTCATTGTTTAGATGGGTCAAAAGACGAGAGAAAATGTGGTAATTCAATTAATAATTTTGTGCGGCCCACCATGCTGTATGCGTTTTATCCACGCCGTCCATCCATTTTGCCATATCGATTTAGGGTATGAGGCAAAAAAAATGAGGCAGACCCAACGTTCAAGTGGACCGCACAGTGGAGATTGAACGCCCATCGTTAGAAACTTCTTATGAGCCGCCGAAGTTTTCCCTTCATCCAGGCGGTCTCTGTGACCTTAAGAACAAAGTTGGATGGCAAATAAATAAATAAAAACATGGTTTCAACGGTGGCATAATTATCACCGTTGCTTCCTGTGGTGTGGTCCACCTGAGCCTTGGATCCGCCTCATTTTTTGGGCTGGGCTCAGCTTTAAAATGATCTGGAATAGATGGATAAAACCCATACATCATGGTGGGCCCCACAGAACCCCTGCCTGGAACCGAGTCCATCTTTGTCTTAAACAGTCCACTAATCCGACTCGTGGATCAGCCCATCCACTTGGTATCAGAACTAGGCCTTTTTTTTTTTTTAATATAGAGATGGGATGATCTGACTCAATTCTCTCTCATGGTCGTCTTCCAATCCAAACCATTTATACGATTAGTCAAACCTTGTACGGTGGATAAGACAGCAAATGAAGTTCTTTCAAATTGGATTGTTTCTATGTGGCCCTTGTGCTTTGAAAATGGGCCCCACTTACTCAGTAGCCTTTGTACAAGCAAAGGATTAAAACATTGAACTGAGATGATCGGCACCATTCTCCAATCAAAATCTCTACTTGTATAACCAATCAAACCTATACAATGATCCAAAAGGCACCAGCCATCCCATCCCATCAAATCTCAAGGATAGTAAGACGGAGGAGGATGGTATGGTTGCGGTGGTGGCAAATGACCAAACGAGGGGTGAACCATAGGATTATTGTACAAACTAGACTGCATGAGATGTTGAGGATGGAGATGAGACATTGGTGGGCCCAACTGCCCAGATGCTGCCAAGATGCTAGGACCATTGCTGGGCCCCAAGGCATAAGTACCAGCTGAACCCAGATATGGTTGAGCCCCACCAACCTGCATTGCTGGTGGATTACCTAGTGTCATCATGGGGAAGGAAGAGGCTGTTTCTGTTGCTGCTGCTGGGCGAGGCCGCTTGCTTGCTGGCTCTTGCAGGGGCCTTGGGCCTTCCATCTTCGCAGCATGTTTTCTCCCACCACGTTTTCCGCGGCGTGCCCTCTGCTTGATTACAGTATGCGGTCCATCTGCCTTCAGCTCGATCGCTGGCGGTGGTTGGGGCTCGGGGGCCACTATAGTTGCAGTACATTTCACATCTGTCTTCTGCTTGATAACTGGCTGTTGCTGGGGCTCCGGGACAACGGCCTCCTCCGTCGTCTTGGATGTATGATCCCCATCTGACTCTGGCTTGATAGCCAGATGCTGTAGGAGCTTGGAGGTGGCCTCCTCCATCTTAGATTTATCTTTCATCTCTGCCCCCTGTATGATCACTGGCTGCTGGTGGGGCTTGGGGACGGCCACCATTAGCTTCAACTCGACAATGCGCTTCTCGAGCGTCTCACATGGGAATTCGGATTCAAGCTTCAATTCGTCAATGGTTTTGATTGCTGCCTTGGTGGCAACGAGTTCCTTCATGGTGGCCCGATTCTGTGGTAAATAAACATATATACAGGATGTCATGTATGACCTAAATGCCGGAAGTGCATACATCCAAACATGATGGTGGCAGATTAGAGAGAGAAAAGGAGAAGATAGGAAAGTTTTTTTTTTTTTTTTTAAAGAGTTTAGTACAAGTAGGGCCCACCATTCAGTGACCTAGAGCCATTGGTAAGCTGGGCCCAACTGTGGATGGACCACCCATGACCCATAAATCTCCTTGACAGGCAATTCTAACATTTCCATTTGTTACAAAGAAAATGGACAGCTAAGAAGAGAAATACAGCAACACTGAACGGATGCTGATTGCCCACAACTGAGGGTTTCAAGGTGTTCCTCCAACACCAGGCACTGTGGGGCCCACTGTGATGTTTGTCTTATATCCACTCCGTCCATCCATTTCACAAGGCTCATTTTAGTATATGGGCACAAAACTCAAATGGGCCACACCACAAGATATGGCAGGGATTGCACACCCACTGTTGAGGCCTTGGGGGCCACAGTTTTGGATCAGGCTGATATTTGTGTTTTCCCTTCATCCAGATGGAAATCACCTTACAAACGTGATGGATGGAATGTAAACGTCACGGTGGGCCCCATAAAGGTTTCAATGGTTGGCATTTCCATCCCCATTGTTTCCTATGTTGTAGCCCATCTAAGATTTCAATCTCCCTCATGTTTGGGCTTGTCCTAAAATGAGCTAGTGAAACAGATGGACAGCGTGGATTAGCCCCACAATGCTTGGGCTGCAACCACCAGTTCCAGGCAATCCATGTCAACACTGGTCCCCATGCAACTGAAAAGGATTAATAGGTAAGATCGGTGGCTAGGGTCTACCTATCTGTGGAGTTGTATGCACCATCAGGTGAGCCACATCACAACCAATGGTCTGGATCATCGGTACAAACTACAGATTGAAAATCCAAATGCATACAGTGCATTTCCACAAGGCACAGAAGCATACACTTCATCACAAAAGGAAGCATACCTGGGCTTGAATTGAGTTATTCCCCTTTTCTCGGATTTTTTGAGCGCACTTCTCTGCATCCTGTAAGAATTTCTTGAGAAGAGATGCTGGAGGGAACTTGTCTGTGAGCTCGAAAGTGTATATGAATTTAACAGCTTCAAGCAGCCGCCCCGTACTTGTCAACCTTTGAATAAGGTCTGTGAGAAGAAATATAGCAAGTGTTGATCAGACCCAAACTGAAGATAAAACAAAGCCAACTGAAAGATAGCCATTAGACAGGAGGAGGCCAATGGGCTGGGCTGGGCTGGGTCCATGGGTCCTTGAGTCCAGCCTGCTTGGGCCAGGTTTGGAGTGAGGCCTTAAAACCAAGCGGGCTGGACCAAGCTTGCATTTGCCCAACTTATTTAGCATCAGCAAGCCAAGTGATTGGATGGAGGCCCTGCGTGGGCTCCATTTCTTATCTCACAGGCTGGGCTTGGAACTGGACTCAAGATAGGAGTGTGACATGGATGGGGTGGGTTGGGGTAAGGGTAACCTGAGCCCAATCCAACTGACCCAAATTCCAAACCAAGGTGCCAAACCTGAATTCCACTCTACTCAACCCAACCCAAATACGTGATCATTTTTTTTGAGAGAACGCAATTTCATTAGAAAAGTAGCGAAAAACTACGAGAGAAAAGAGAACAAAAAGAAAGAGAAAAATGGAAAAACAAAGAGAAGGCTATGCCGAGCTGGCGTAAGCCATTAAGCAACAAGGAAAATAAAATCCACTTCCCTTAAGGAGGTGTCATGCGTGGCCCATTCGATCACCAAATTGAGAGCTTTGAAGGCAACTTTCTCCGCGGCGGAGGAAGAGTTGCGGAAACATCTGTCGTTTCTTTCCAACCAAACTGACCACCTAATGGCAAGGATGGCCATTCTCCAAATCTGCATTTTAGACTTCCCTATCCTGACGCTGTGCCAGGCTTCGAGCAGCAGATCAACTGACCCAGGAAAGCACCATTTACTGTTGAACCTTCTGGTGAATACTGTCCAAATGGGGTAGATGAAAGGACAGTGGACTAGAAGATGGTCAACCGATTCCGCTTCGTTCATGCAGCGAAGGCAGATGTTGGGCAGCATCATCCCTCTTTTCCTCAGCATCATCCAAATACGTGATCATTACCAACCCGACCTAACCTGACCCAAATTTGCTCAACCCAAACCCAACCTGATTTCAAACTGGGTTGATGTTTTACAGCCTGAACCCAACACAAGGACCTTGACAACCCGACCCGACCCGACCCAATCTGACCTCAGGTTGAGTTAATTGGGTTTGGGCAGCCCTAACTCGAAGTAGTTTGCACATGAGCTAGACTCAGATCATGCTTCAGCCTGGCCCATTTGACACCCTACCCACCAACTTGCCCTATTTTGTTCTGTATGCAGCTCGTCCTGGTCAAGGTGTTAAAAAATAGTTTACATAACGGCGGCATAATCATTACGGTGGGACCCAATACATGAAAAAGGGCTGTAACACCCCACCCAACGAAATGGCCTGTAATGGCCGAAACAGGGCTGATACATTTTTTACTTATAAAAAAATAAAAATAAAAAAAAATCGATCATTAACGACCATTACAGCCCATATTGTAACGGTCATAGGGCCAGACATCACTGTTAACGAATACTTTGACCCCAGTCATACAACTCAAGCAAAACTGAGTCATGCCAGATGATTTTTGAAACCATATATCAGCTCCAAAGGGCACATGAGCTCAATGGCCATTTGGGTCAATGCCATTCTGCAAGGCAAACATAGCATTTTCTAAACAAAGAAAATAACAAGACACTGTTTTAACCAATAACAATCGCGCAAAAGAAACAAAAAAATAATGCACCATCCATCATACTCATGACTCATGACGTAATTTATCTGGAACATTAGAAGTGAAGATCATTATAGAGAGAGAGCAGGCGGCAGTTCCAAACAGTAGAAACAGAGAGAATTGAGAATGGGTGCCTCTAGTGGTTCTGGTACTACCATAAACTACGGTAGCATCGGGTAGAAGTGGGGCCCAAGTGATGTATTCTCGAAATCTGAAATGTCCATCAGACGGGTTGCATCAAGTAAGCCCCAAAGCCCAAAAATCAGCCCAAACAAAAACACAGTTGGGAGCTTGGGGCACACAGCACAGGGGACAAGTTGAAAGGGAACGCCTACCCTTGATTTCTTGGGGGGCACACAGCACAGGGGACAAGTTGAAAGGGAACACCTACCCTTGATTTCTTGGGGGGCAAACAGCACAGGGGACAATTTGAAAGGGAATGCCTAACCTTGATTTCTTGGGGGGCATGCAGTGTTGTTCAATACCATTCATCTGCCCTGTATTAAGTGTCAGGACAAAATCCAGCCCTTCTTTCAACTCAAGTTGGCCCCCATGCAAATCAATGGTGGGGGTCCCCTGCCACCATGTTCCTTCTCTTTCGCTCCTCTCCTCTTCACTCTTCGCTCTCTGCATCTGATCTTTTTGAATCTTAAGAAAGAAACCGAGGAAGACTACATCTGATTTCCAAAACAATTGCTCCATACATTAAGGTTTCTCCCCTCCATTTCCTATTACAACATTGTGTAACTTTTGGCATCTCTATTCTATAACAACACTTCTCAAATCGTATCTTAGATTATTATGCAATTGATTAATCTCCTTTACATGGCTGCAGGATTACATTTGACAATGGAATTTTTGGGTTTATGGTTGTAATATCTGTTATATGAACGATTTCCTTTTCAGATTATTTTAGTGATCACTGCTATTGCTGTAAATTGGATTTTCTCTTTTGGCATTCCATCTCATCTCATGTTGGTAACTTTCTAGAGTTTTGTTTGATTTCTATAGAACTATTCAGTCTCGAGTAGATAATTTTCATTGTTATCCTTTTCTTTATGCTGCGGCGAATTAGTAGTTTGCTTTCATTTCCTGTTACGTAAATTTAAGGGCCATTGTTTGATTATCCAGACTGTTGATGTTGTGGAGGATTTCTGGAAGGTCCCTGCCTTGAAAGATCCTATATCTCCGCAGTCAATGGCCCACAAATGGACAATCAGGAGTAGAGTACAAAAGCGATCCAGAAGGAATTATGATGAATGGATAGATAGGATCTTTTGCCAAGAGATTCTTTAAGCATCCTCCATCCCAAGTGGGACGCAGCAGAGGTTTGGATGACCAAACAATGAGGCCCACTTGTATGGAACAAGAGAGAATAGTGTAGTGCAACAAATAGTACATTTTCCGGATTGCAAGAATTTATAATTCCTTTTTTTCTTCTTTTTTTGCATTCTGTGAAAGAGGACAAGTGTGATAGCCTAATATGCCCTAATACACTTTCTTTAATTGTAATGAAGAACAACTAGCAGACGAAAACATGCAATGCATAGACTCACAGATAACAAAAAGGAAACGAGTTAAAATAAGACAAAATTGAAAAACAATTTAAATAAAATTCAGTATCTAGACGTTTTATGAATTCATGCTTCCACCCATATTTAGCTACACAAGCAAATACAGCTTGAGTAGGCTTATTTTCGCCCACATAGAACAGAAATTGGAATTAGTTTAGGACTTAGCCTATTGCCTAATTCAATTGTTTGGCCTGTTATATTGAAGTTTGTTGACTGCTGAAAGCCTGAAGCTTTGTTCAAGTTGCTTGATTTTTTATTTTTTTTTTCGTTTGCTTTGAGCCGGATGCCAGTGATTTACCAGACTCTAGCCAAATTGGTCTGAGCCAACCCAGTCCAACCTGAGTTCGGTCCAGATTAAAGTTATTTCTCCTTTTGTTTTGGATAATGTTGATTAAATTTAGAATGACTTATGATGCAATAAGTAAAAAAAGGATTGGATTAGCTCAATCATATAATTGTTTCTCATTGAATGTAGGAAGAGACCCTTCAATCACCAAATGCTAATTATACTACCGAATGTGCTCCGTCAAAGTTTTTTAATTTTATTAAAAACTAAAATTAAACAAGAACATAATAAAGCAATAGCAAATACTCCCTTCAAGGAATTTATGTGTATTCCGAGATTGCTAGATCAACATACATTTCTAAACACTATTCTCGCTAGATGAGATAATGAAAATAAGTGTTTCATCCTTGGAAGAGGATCATCTTTATTAAACCCCAGAACATTGCTTTAATAATAGGTTTGAGTATGAGTGGAGAATATATATATAAAGAAAAGATTGGATGATTGTGATAAAACACTAAAATATAAGTATTTTCCAAATGTTTTTATGTTGAGAAATTTGATTGAGTTTTTCTTTTTTTAAGGGATAACTGATCAATTTATTGAAAAGGTGCCAAAATAGCTCAAAGAATTACATACTTAGCAAAAAAGAGAAATTAAAGTCTTGTAGAAGATCTAAACATGCAGCCCACTCGACTACCCTAGAAATTTCATCATGAAAGCCCCTACCATTTCTTCCCCCATATGGGCCCAAAAAACAGCCAACAAAGCCAACCGCCAAATGATCCAATTTTTCCTCTCAAGATGAGTGCGATGCCAAATAAGGAGGTCGGGAACAGAATTTGGCATGACCCTAGAAAAACCAAAGGAACCGAGAATAGAATTTCATATCCTCCTAACAAGTAAGCAACGAATGAAGAGATGGTTGATAGATTCTGTCTGCCATACATATAACACATATTCGGAAGAATCATGGCCCTTTCGGAAGGTTATTAACAGTTAGAATTTTTCTTCTACCAATAAGTCATCCAAACGCCACTACCGATTTGTCTCTTCTCCATATGAGGAAAATATTAAGAAGTCAAAACAAAGTTTGGAAGAATCTTTACCCAACTTTACAAAACTTTTCCTTCCGTATAATTCAATACAATTTTATGTTTTTTTTGGAAAGCAACAAAGAAAATGCATTAAAGAAGAAAAGCATACAAAAGACTGCTGAGCTAGCAGCCAAAAAGAGTACATTAGGAACCCAAGAAAAGAAAATTGAAATCTTTTAATCCCATTACATTGGTAACCCATTCAACAATCATCTTTTTAGCATGAGAACCCACAGATTTAGGCGTCGTATGCAGGTCATTAAACACTCTATCATTCCTTTCCATCCAGATCGCCCACCATATAGCAATAATTGCCATTCTCCAAATCTTGGTTTTCACCTTACCGATTCTGTGACCGTGCCATACTCGAATCAAAGACGCAACAGAGTTCGGACAGCAGCCGGTGAAATTGAATCTATACCAGAAGTCCCAGTAAATAAGAGTAATAAAAGGGCAATGAACAAATAGATGATTCACTGTCTCTTCACTGCGCATGCAACAGCTGCAGATGTTAACGATTTGCATCCCTCGCTTCCTGAGGTTGTCAATAGTGAGGATCCGATTCTTGGTCAGCAGCCAACTGAAGCAGATGAACTTTGGGGGAGCTGCATATTTCCAGATGAACGGACTGCTTGGCTGATTAGAGACCGTAGAGGGGAGCATGACCATATATAACAATTTAACAGAAAAAAATCCCGTAGCTATGACAATTCCAGTGTAGTTTATCAGGATTAGAAACATCCGGAGAAATGGGGGACAGACATTGGAGAAGGGCCATATATTCGTCAGCCTCCCAGTCCCTAAGATTCCTCACACAATTGATTTCCCAACCTCCACCAGGATCTGAGAAGGAGAAATTACTGTCTACCGAACTGTCCTTATTGATGACAATACCGTAAATGGCTGGGAATCTTCTTTTCAAAGTACTGTCACCTATCCAGAGGTCTTCCCAAAACCGAATTCTCGACCCATTACCCAGAGAGAAGCGTATGTGAGAAAGCACCTTTGTTTTGTGTTGAAGGATGCCTTTCCAAAGGTAGGAGGCTCTATAGGAAGAAGAATCTTTAGTCCACCAGTCTCCTGTAGTGCTACCGTATTTACCTTTGACTATAAAATTCCACAAAGCTCCCGCTTCATTTCCTAAACACCAAATCCACTTGCCGATGAGAGCAGCGTTCATAATCTTCAGGTTCTTGATGTTAGCTCCCCCATTCTTGAAGTGAGAATAGACTTCATTCCACTCCATCAAATGGAATTTACTTAGATTATCCTTACCGCACCAAAGAAAACTCCTCCTAAGCGCATCTATACGATTTAGGACAGATGCAGGGCACCTGAAGAGAGACATATAGTAAATAGGGAGATTAGACAGAACTGATTTGATTAACGTGATTCGACCTCCTAGCAATAGATAGAGACACTGCCACATCGCCAGCTTCTTCTGAACTTTGGCGACGATTTTGTCCCACATTTCCAGGGGGGGAGGACCAACTGATAGGGGAAGACCAACAAATGTGGTAGGGAAGGTAGCCGACAAACAACCCAGCGTAGCCGTGTGCGCAGCCAGCATCTGATCCGACACATTCATACCATACAACTTAGATTTAGCCTTATTAATCTTAAGGCCCGAAACTGCCTCGAAACAGGGCAACGTCGTTTGGAGATTAGAAACGAATGAATCGTCAGCCTCGATCATAATAAGAGTATCATCGGCAAATTGAATATGAGAGAGCAGTAGATGCTATCTGCGACAAAGGCACCTGTAAACAATCCCGCTGCCTCTCCTCGATGAAGCATTTGGGAGAACGCCTCTCCTATCAGAAGAAACAAGAGGGCGGATAGGGGATCCCCCTGTCGAAGGCCTCTTGAGGCCAGAAAGAACCCATAAGGCGACCCATTTAAAAGGATAGAGAAATGCGCAGAGTCCAAGCAGGAGCTGATCCATCTTCTCCATTTGTCCCCGAATCCCATCCTCTTCATCATATACTGCAAAAACTCCCAATCCACATGATCATATGCCTTTTCGATATCGAGTTTGTAAAAAATTGTTTTTCTTCCTGTTCTGTGCGATGAGTGCAAGCATTCGTTGGCAATGAGCGCCCCATCTATAATTTGTCTCCCTTTTAAGAACGCATTTTGATTTTTTGAAATGAGGCTCCCCAAAACGGTACTTAATCTAGAAGCCAGGATTCTGGCTACAATCTTATAAGGACTGGAGACGAGACTGATGGGCCGGAACTCCGAAAAGGAGGACGCACCTGGGATTTTTGGGATGAGAGATATGAAAGAAGCTCCCAGACTCTTGGACAGTTTCCCCCTATTATGAAACTCAAGAAGAAATTCCATAATGTCTGATTGAACCATATCCCAAAACGTTTGATAGAAAGCCATTGTAAAACCATCTGGACCTGGCGCTTTTTCCCCTGATAACGCGAAAATCGCTGCCTTAGCTTCCTCAATTGTGAAAGGCGCCTCTAGCATAACAGAGTCCATCGTACGCAAAGAGGAGAAGGAAATCCCGTCGAGACGCGGTCTTGTCCACCCTTAGGAAGAAAGGGTGGAACGAAAATGATTTATGGCACATTCCGCAATTTCGACCTTATCTTCAATAATCCTATCATTAACCCTGATGGAGAGAATAGTTTTTGACGGGCCCTGAGATTGGCAATAGTATGGAAATATTTGATATTTCTCTCTCCCTCTCGAAGCCACCTAACTCAAGATCTGATCTTCCAATTTAGCTCGTCTTCCAAAGCACGGGCCGAAAGGGATTGAATGATCTGAATGCGTCTGGCTAACAAATCAATCGAAATTTCCTCCCCTTCAGTAGAGGCATCGATTTGCTGAAGCTCGGCCAAAAGAGTGTCAGTCTCCTTTTCTCTTTGCCTGAGGTCATTAGCCTTCCATTCCCTGATTTTTGCTTTGAGAAGTCTGAGTTTACAAGATAATCTATGACCTGCATACCCCTCAACCCGGAAAGAAGTCCACCATTCGACAACTTTCTCCCGAAATCCTTCTACTTGAATCCACGCTGGGTTAAATTTAAAAGGCTTAGGGCCCCAATTGATTTCTTCCATGGACAACATAATCGGGCAATGATCAGATGTAGTTCTGGGGAGGGCGAGCTGCAAAACGGAAGGAAAAGACTGCATCCAAGAAGGTGAAATTAGGAACCTGTCCAGCCGCGATTGGATTGGAGACCTCCGACAATTAGACCACGTAAAATTGGCTCCTGTTAGGGGGAGATTCATAAGTTCCTGCGATTGGATCCAATCAGAAAATTGCTGCATAGCAGGCGTGATTCTCCTCTGCCTAGAATGTTCTTCCTGAAATCGAATTACGTTAAAGTCTCCTACATAGCAAGTAGGACCTGAAAAGGACTGTCCTGAGGAATTCAGCTCTTCCCAAAAGGAAGGCCTGAGGGAGTCATCGTTAGGACCATAAACTGCAATAACATTGCAACAGAAGTTAGAAGACTTAGCTTTGAGGATGACAGACACCGAGAAGTTGCCAACAGTAGAAGATTGAAGATCCCATAAAGAGGCTTTCCAAGCAACCAGAATTCCTCCCGACGACCCAATAGCGTTCCGCGAGACACGAAAGACATCAGCATCTTTCCATATGGATTTCATAAGGCTATCAGAGAAATGGGCCACTTTGGTTTCCTGAAGGCAGACTATATCCGGTCTCTTTCGGCTAATGGAATCCTTAATGAGGCCCCTCTTTTGAAAGGAACCCAACCCCCTAACATTCCAGGAGAAAATAATCATTGGGGAACATGACTTCCCCGGGTTCCCTTACACCCTCGAAGAGGCGCCGCCGAAGACTCTGGAAAAGGGCTAGATTGGAGACGAATCAATTCTCTGTTAGAGGACCTGTGAGCTGATTTTGAAGGAGTTTTGGAAGGCGGAAGAGGTCTGCCACGAGTTTCAATGAATTGGAATAGGCTGATGTAATCTTCCGGTTGGTTCCCATAGGATAAGCCAAGCGCCCTCCCTACATGCCCGATCGCGTCTCGAATCCACTTCTTGCTCTGAATTTCTTCGAATATTTCCTCTCTTCTTGACCCTTCAGAACTAGACTCCGACTGAGGTTCCTGAGGATGAGAAGGTGGTAGTAATTGTTGCTGGGAGAAGGCTATAACCTGCAAGGGTTCCACATGTTCGGCATGGTCGGAGTGATCCTGAAATAAGGTCAGAGGGCCCGATTCAGTCCAATCTGTCCTCTGAGCCGATTTAGCCTCCGGCGAGTCGGGATCAAAAGGTAGACCTCCAGAAGAGAAGCTGTCCGAGTCCGCCCCAGCCGACGCTTCATCTCCCCAATTCGGGGAAGGCAAGAACTTCGAAGAAGGTAGGGTGGTATAGTTATCGGTGCAGGCAATCGAACTAGTACGTCCCTCTGAAAGAAATTTGTAACCCAGAACACTGGGCCCAACGTGCGATAGTAAAGTGGTTCCCAGGTGCGAAGGTCTTGCAGCTACGTGGATGGCGTGGATTCGATTTGGGTTGGCAGCTGGTAATTCATGATGCTGATGTGAAAGCGTGCGATCCTCGAGCACGAAACCTTCCGAGCTGCGAGCACGTGGCGCTTCCGGAGACCTCAGCTGAGAAGTCGATGACTCCTTTGACAATTTCGAAGAAAGGCTGGGGACAGGTGTCGCTCGATCGAACGTAGCGGATCCCTTTGCAGACGAGCGAAATATTGCGTCAGACGATTTCGGCTGTGCAGCTTCGATTTGGAAGGCACGTGTCTCCGTTTGACAGCTTAGGGAGAGACGTTGATGTGTAGCATTAAAACCTGCCTTTTGTATAATTTCTTGTGCTCCAGAGGAGGACGAGATATGTATTCCGTTAGCTGCATGCATCGTCTCCACATGCAGTGTTCTCTCAGCTTCTCTCCGGCTCCACTCCTCGCCCCATCGAAGTGGCACTTCCTCCGGGTTCTCCAGTTGAACAGACAGACTAATGATACGATTGTCCACCTTAACTTTCACGGTCTCAGGCAAGGGAGACCCTTTCTTCCTCCTGATTCTGGCTCTGATAACACCGACTTCGATTCCCAATTTCGTTTTGGCATCCAACTCCAATAGCACCCCCAGAGATGAAGCTACCGAAATTAAAAATTCATCGAACCAGCATTCCATCGGAATATCCCATATGAGAACCCAAATATTCTCTTTGCTGAAGATGGAGAATTCTTCCCATGGCAATACTTTAACCACCGAACTGAGCGGAGATACAAGAACATCCGATACTTCCGGGAGGTGGCTTCCTCCCGCCCTGACCCAAAGGGAAGAATGTCCCAGAGGTTTGAAATCGGATAACCCGAGATTAATCCCAGCATAACGAGAGATCCAATCTCTGACTGAAACTATTGTAGCACTGTCCTTAGTAATGAGAACAACAGAATTGGCTTAATGGGCCCTATTTTTTTCAAAGGTATCCTGATCTACTGAGATACAATCAGTAGAGTTAGCCGAATCTGTAGTCGGAGCGTGAGGGCGGGGCATTACCGTCATCTCCATCCGTTCGCCAAACGAAAGCATGGACTTCTGCGGCAAAGGAAAGTGGGAAGTCCCAGAGAGCAGCGCCTCCTTAAAGGAAGGCGCATCCGTCTTCTTAAGAAATAAGAACCTCCATAATAGGACGATAAACCGGAGCAGTTTTTGTAGTATGGATGAGGGTTGTAGACGCCTTCTCGTTTAACAACTGAAGCTTTCCTGATATAGACGCCGGGCCATACCGAGCTCGTTGAACCAAAATCTTCTTACCTCCGAAACTCATCCCATGAATCATATTGACAGCACGCGCCAGTTCAGTTTCACTCCCCATGCGTACGAGAGCAAATCCCCGGTACTCTCCACTTTCTTTGTCCCTGGGCATAATAACCTCCATTATCGCTCCTGCTCTGCCAAAAATTCTCTCAATGTTGATTGGATGCCATTCGTGCGGATATCCTTTGACGAAAAGGGTCGGATAGTTGAAATACTTAGATCTACGTTGAGAGAGGGTATCCCTTCCGAGTTTTTTGGGCCGAACTTCGTGCCACTCTCCTTCCTCTTCTTCATCTCGCTCTTCAACAGAAGCCTCCTCAACAATGTTTTTCCCCATGCTCAATTTGTAGTGAGAGGAGAGATAGGAAGGGAGATCACGACGCCTGAGAGATCGGAGAAAGACGGAATTCGCCATCTCTTTAATTTTTTCGTCATCTTGTGGAGGATTTCTCTTCCAGTCATGGTTCTTTTTGCGGCGCTGCTCTTCCTATATATAGACAGACACGAACGGCCCGGATCGCTGTCCAAGACATTTCTCTATATGAAGAAGAGAGAGAGAGAGAGAGAGCTCTGTTCATGGCTCGTCTTCGAAGAGATGACGGGAATCCGGGGATATTCTCATAATTCAATACAATTTTATTTCCAAATGCCGGTTAAACAACTCCTAAATTATTGTTGCACTATGTGAATGAGTTAAAAATTTTGCATAGTTATGCATGGGCAACCACCGTTTATGAATTTTTATTATAAGTATTTGTGAATGTGTGAAGAAGAAGGAATACATGTACCAATGTGTCATGGTTTTAGAAGTATTGTTTGTTATAGCGACAATCAAATGTTATTTATCTTCTTTGTATGTGTTTCTTATTTTCATTATTTTTTTAACAGCCGTTGTATGCCTTATCTATAATATTTTTTCCAACAGCATGGTTACAAAATCACATTATTCTTCAACAAGGGTTAACTACTAAAATGATGCATCCACATTTTTTTAGATGGGTCAAAAGTCCAAACCACTAATGAACATGCAGGCACACATATAAAATAGATAGACGATATCATTTGCACCTGGGTATTCACATTTTTTACCCAATTTATTAATATTATGTACAAATATGAAGTTAGATTTACATATTTATCTCCATCAATTATCGAAGATATTAAGCAACCGACAAGGAGAAAATTCTACCACGTCCTCCTTTAAGTGCTTCATATTCTTTTTGTTTACCTATTATGTAATCAATAACTGATTACACACTTCATTATATAATTCATCGTTGCAATTGGCATATAGAGACATCAAACATAGTCAAAGAAATGTTAGCATTTGGAACTCAGATTTGTAAACATAGAAGATAAAATAATAAATATATTTTAAAAATCCATATAATGATGATTTCGTGCATATTTTTCCAATCACAATATATTGAAATCACTTATTTTCATCACTAAAATTCTTCTTCTTCTTCTTTTTTATTCGCTATCAAAATAGGATCTATTTTTTTAATCAAAATAAGAAATATAAAGAGAATATAAGAATGCAAAGTACAAAGAAAATAAAAGGAAGACAGCCACTCAAGAAGAAATTATAAGAAGTCTGTTTAATGAAATAACAGAGTAAAAGAGAAATCGCAATGGGCCCTCTACGTCGTGTCTCGTGTGAGATAATGGAGTACATACACTTAGCTGCAGATAGATCACATCTTTCTCATCTTGTTCAAATGGATCCCTCTCAGAAAGAGCTTCATGTTGCAAACCAAAACTCCTCAAGCGTGTGAAGAAGAAGGGTAGGAATAAAATTACTTCAAAAGTCGAACAACCCCCATACATTGGTCCACAACGTAAACCCTAAAGTATAATCAAATGTGAAACATGTAAATAACATTTGAGTGTCAAAGAGTTTGATGGGTTGATGTTGTCCTCAGAAGAGGTGCACACAATTAGGAGTTTTATTGCCATGACTGAAGACAAGTATGACACTTTAACTAATTAGCTCATTAGAATACACTTAATTTCATTGCCATAACTTCTCATTACAACGTTGTAGAGGGCCATGTAACTTCTCATTTCATGGTAGTGAAACTCCCTAATTGTGTGCACCTCTTCTTGGATCAACATAAACCCATCGAACTCTTCCATACTCAAATGGCATTCACGTGTTTCACGTTTGAGATTCATACGAATTGTTGTTTTAGGGTCTATGAAAAGGGGAGGGGTAGAAAGTAGGTATTCCGAATTTTCTAAGCGTGAGTTTTGTTTTGTAAGAGAAGACATTTAATATCCATTAAGTTATTTATCCCTCTCGACTCAAATATGCTTGTGGATGTACTCTTGTCTATTTCTTGGCGACTCAAATTTCGAAATCACATTGACTCAATAACCGGGTTGGACCACCATCTCACCCAACTAATTAAACTTCTCGGGCTATTGCCTATCCGTGATATGGCCCTCCATATGAGTGGTCCACTTGTCGGGCAAATGTGCCCCTAGTTAGCAAAACTCCATATTTATAAATAAAATTTAAAAATAAAAAATAAAAAAAATTGTATGATTGATCAAAAGATAATTTAAAAAAATAATAATAATAAATAAATAAATAAAGAAAGAAAGAAGGGAAAACTGAATTAAATGCAATCTATTCAAGTGGAAGGTGAAACTTTTTTTAATAAAGATGGATTAATTTATATACGGATCACATGAAAAGGAAGGATTTGAGGGAGGCAATGAACACCATTCAGCTATCTATATACATTATTGTTCATACATATAGAAATTCTAATTATTTCTATTTTAAGCTTATTTATACATACATACATACATATAGAAATTCTAATTATTTCTATTTTAAGCTTATTTATACCTACATATATACACATACATAGCTGTTTTCTTCACTCTGTTTTTTTGTCCAAATTATATTAAATCCAAGCATTTCATTCTCCAAATTTTGGCATTTCCATTTTTATGACCGAATTTGTTACCATATTTTTTACAAGTATACTGAATTAAACATGATCATGTCCCGTACCTTCTTTTTTTTTGGCTAAATTAAAGACGACCGATACCGCCTTTTTTATGGCCATTTGCCCTTTTGCTAACTATGGATGTGCCACATGCCTCCATAGCTTGGTTATGATACTCTGGCATGATATTCATCTAGCGTCTAAATGTTGGAAGATTGGATACACACAGAAAAACAAATATATGCATTAAATTCCCATAGAGAGAGAGAGAGAGCACAAAACTCGAAATACTATTCACACTAACCATGGTGAAATAAAACAAGTTTCCAAACACTTACCAGGAATTTTCTTAGAAAGACCGAGATCCTGGCAAAGATTAATCCAATGCGCCACCCACTGAGTAGCAAGAATGACAAAATCCAGCAGCTCATCCGCATCAAAAGCAGAACCCAAGTCGTATGTAGATACAAGGTTCAAAAATGTGCGTGCCCTCTTTGTCCTTTTTCCACCCTTAAAAACCTGGCCTTTCGCTTCGACCGCCACTTTCAATGCTCTCTCTTTCACATGAGCCTTAATCTCAGGCGAGATCAACCTCAGCTGTTGCAAGAAGAAGTTCGAATTTCGGGGTATGTTGAACTCCTCAATCGCATCCAAAACTAGCTCTGCAGGGTCGGGAACAGATTGGAGGGCCGCAGTGATCTGATCACGGATGTTCATGAGATCGTTAATGCTCTTATCAAAGAAAGACCAAAATTCCTTTCTATCCATCTCGACTGAGCGTGATTTCAGCTCTGGAAGGCGATCCTGCTCCAATTTCTCCGGTTCATTTGCCGGATCTTTCTCCAGAGATTTTTCTTTATGCGACGGGAGAGAATCGACGGTGGGTTGAAGCAGCTGCTGCTTCCTCTGTTCTTTGAATTTCAGATCTTCGAAGCTTTGGTGGATGGATTTTTCCATCGAATCAAAGTAATCTTCAAGATCTTTCCAACAAAACGCAAAGGAAGGTAGAGTGGCCGGCTGTGATCGGAGATCTTCAAAGGCTTTCCGAAGATTCTCCTTCTTCGTAGCAACGGATTCGATCGCCGCTGAAATCGACTCAACAGAAGCCATTTCTGCAGCGGACGAGAGCAGCGAGAGTAAAAGCTAGCAAGATAATTCTGGAAGCGAAACCCTACAAGTATCCGTGGAGATCGGGAGCAGAATCCATACAAATTCAAACAAAAATAAATAAAAATAAAAATCTGAAACGAGGGAAAAGGAGAGAGGAGGGCTTTGTGCGCGCGGGCGCATTGAGTCGAACTGTTCGAGAGGAACGAGAGAGACTTGAGGGAGGACGCAGATAGCATGCTGACGCTGTCAGCAGCGAGTGGCTACTGATCGGTGCTCTGTGGGACTCACCATGATTTTTGTGTTTTATCCAGTCCGTCCATCCATTTTTTTTCAGGACATTTTATAGTAGTTTATTAAACTCAGATAAACTATATTATCAAGTAGACCACACCACAGGAAATAGTAGTGACTGAACGTTCACCGTTAAAAAATTGTTGGGGGCCACAGAACGTTTTTAATCGAGCTTATATTTTTTACTTACCTTCGCCTAGGTATGCATGATGTAATAAACAGTTTGGATGGAAAACAAACATTTCAGTGGGACCTAAGAAGTTTTTAACGGTGGACGTTTAATCACTACTCTTTTTTATGGTGCGGTGGTTATGACATTTGAATTGTTAATGCAAATTTATGGTGCGCCTTCCTCTCATGCTCTTCACCTGCATAAAAGAGAAATAAAAGGGAGACCCTAGCTCTAACCCGACAAACCTCCGATGCTTAAGTCAGCTTCTTAGGATAAGGAGAAAGTGTTTTTGGAATCTTGAGCTGCCTATCTTTCACAGAAATGAAGATTCCTTATTTGTAGGTGCGGGAAAGTCTGGTTGTGCAGGGATTTTCTTTCTGATATCATGGAGATTTGATTTTGGCCGGCTTTTAATCTCCATCCGATTTCAAGACTATCGGGATCGAGATCTTCTTACGAGATATCTGGAACAGTGTTTTCATTTACACTGTCTTTCCTTTATTCAGCTCCGCCGTTTCTGACTCAAGTAACAAATGAGTCTTGGCTGGTTTTACGGAGATGAGCTTTTTCCCTTCTGTCGGGTGAAACAGTCTCGGTTTGTGACTGTCATCCTTTCCTATCCCCATAATTGACAGTGCAACCGGCTTAATGGTGAGTCGGTTTTCATTGTCGATCGTGTGACTTATAACTTTTAGGCCTTGGTTGGCTCATGCTGACGTTGCTAGCTCATGAGCTGACTTAATTTATCTTATTCTCTTTACCTTATTGTGTTTGTATGACATTATCTCGAATTCAACTGTTACCTCGGTAATCTTAGGCAGTATCAATGGAATTGATCCATTCCATATCGGTATATCTGAACTTAGTATATTTTTTTCCCAACATGGATCTTTCTCATTTTTTGGTTTATATACTGAAATGATCTAAAAATAACATGGAAGGACGGTGTGGATATAATACATAAATCTGGCCTATATAGTACCGCTCGGTAGCCACCTGGCTACCGGCCTGGGGGGAGATTCGCCCGGAGACATAGATAGTGGACCGAGGACGCGGATTTCCTGCGAAAGGCGCAAGGAATCTAGGTGGGGCCTACTGCAATGTTTTTGAGAAATCAAATCCGTCCATCCACTTTTTGACCTCATTTTAAGATATGCCACCAAAAATAAGGAGGATCCAAAACTCAAGTGGGCCATAAGAGATGAAACAGTGGGGAAAAGAATGCCCACCGTTGAAACCTTCCTAGGCTCCACCTTGCTGTTTATATGCCATCTAAACCGTGTATAAGGTCATTTTCACTCAGATAAAGTGAAAACCCCAAAAACTTATACCGTTACAAAACTTTTATGGCAATATAAATGTTTCAACGGTGGTTACTAAATCTTCACTGTTTACTCTTGTGTGGCTCACTTGAGTTTTGGATCCTCCTCATTTCTGGTCTCACGTCATAAAATGAGCTTCAAAAACGGATAGAGGGGTTGGATTTCTCACAAACCTCTAAGTGGGCCCACACAGAAACCTTGCGCAGCAACTTCCTGCGAAAGGCTTTCGCAGGAAATCCGCGTCCGTGGACCGAGGGCCAAGCCCGGGCTTGAAATCTAGGCCGAGTCTCCGGGCTGAGGTGGGGAGGCTGGGGCAGAGATGAATGTCCCGGCCTAGTCCAATCATAAAGTAGGCCACTAATATCAGATAAGAATGGACGGTTTAAACACACTTGCCAACATGATGGATCCCCCACATTAAAGGTGGGGATTGTGTGATTGACTATCAACATCGAGGTGGGTCCCAACATGATGGATGATAGCCCACATCGATGGTGGGCCTGACATGATTCATGCTCAATATCAAGGTGGGCCTTGTTAATGGATGATCCACACGGAAGGTGGACTCAATGTGATTGAAGACATAGGTGGGACACGCATGATGGACGGCCCACATCAAAGCTGGGTCCTACATTATGGGAATCCACGTCAAAGCTGGCATCATGTGGGGATGATCCATATCGAGGTGGGACCACACAATGGATAGTTCACATTCAAAGGTGGGACTCACACGATCGATGCTCCACACGCTTCAAAGGTTGTCCCAACGTGACAGACGGCCCACATTGATGATGGGCCACACAAGATGGATGGCCCACTTTGAAGGTGGACCCAACATAATAAACAATCCACATCAAAAGTGGGCCCCACCTGATGTATGGTACACATCTCTGGCCCCACAAGATGGGCAGTCCACATCAAAGGTGGGCCTCCATGATGAACGGTTGACATCAAAGGTGGGCCCCGCACTTGGTTGCCCATCCCTCTTGATTGAATAATTTTAGCCATCAAATTAATATTTACAAAAGCAAGCAGTCCTCATTGATTATATAATAAAGGCAAGGCCATAAATTTGGATTGTTCATGTAGTAGAATCCACCTTTGATTGTCATTTTTTAGATGGGTCAAGAGAAGAGAAAATGTGATAATGCAATTAATAAATTTGTGCGGCCCACCATGCTAAATGTATTTCATCCACGCCGTCCATCCATTTTGCCATATCAATTTAGGGTATTGAGTCAAAAAAATGAAGCAGACCCAACGTTCAAATGGACCGCACAGTGGGGATTGAACAGGCATCATTAGAAACTTCTTATGAGCCGACGAAGTTTTGGATGAAAAAGCTGATACATCCAGGTCTCTGTGACCTTAGGAACTAGTTGGATGGCAAATAAATAAATCAAAACATTCCACCCAAACCATTTATACGCTTGGTCAAACCTTGTACGGTGGATAAGACAGCAAATGAAGTCTTTCAAATAGGATTGTTTCCACCCACCTTTGTAATGTGACCCTTGTGCTTTGAAAATGGCCCCACTTACTCAGTAGCCTTTGTATGATCAAAGGATTAAAACGTTCAATTGAGATGATCGGCACCAATCTCCAATCAAAATCTCTACTTGTATGCCCAATCAAACCTATAAAATGATCCAAAAGGCAGTCATCCATCAAATCTCAAGGATAGTAAGACGGATGGTATGGTTGCGGTGGTGGCAAATGACCAGATGAGGGATGAACTATAGGATTATTGTACAAACTAGACTGCATGAGATGTTGTAGATGCATTGGTGGGCCCAACTGCCCAGATGCTGCCAAGATGCTAGGACCATTGCTGGGCCCCAAGGTATAAGTACCAGCTGAACCCAGATATGGTTGAGCCCCAACCACCTGCATTGCTGGTGGATCACCTAGTGTCATCATGGGGAAGGAAGAGGCTGTTTCTGTTGCTGCTGCTGGGCGAGGCCGCTTGCTCGCTGGCTCTTGCTGGGGCCTTGGGCCTTCCATCTTCGCAGCATGTTTTCTCCCACCACATTTTCCACGGAGTGCCCTCTGCTTGATTACAGTATGCAGTCCATCTGCCTTCAGCTCGATCGCTGGCGGATGTTGGGGCTCTGGGGCCACTATAGTTGCAGTACATTTCACATCTGTCTTCTGCTTGATCGCTGGCTGTTGCTGGGGCTTGGGGACAACGGCCTCCTCCGTCTTGGATGTATGTTCCCCATCTGACTCTGGCTTGATAGCCAGATGCTGTAGGGGCTTGGAAGTGGCCTCCTCCATCTTAGATTTATCTTTCACCTCTGCCTCCTGTATGATCGCTGGCTGCTGGTGGGGCTTGGGGACAGCCATCATTAGCTTCAACTCGACAATGCGCTTCTCGAGCGTCTCACGTGGGTATTCGGATTCAAGCTTCAATTCGTCAATGGTTTTGATTGCTGCCTTGGTGGCAACAAGTTCCTTCATGGTGGCCCGATTCTGTGGTAAATAAACATATATACAGGATGTCATGTATGACCTAAATGCCGGAAGTGCATACATCCAAACATGATGGTGGCAGATTAGAGAGAGAAAAGGAGAAGATAGGAAAGTTTTTTTTTTTTTTTTTTTAGAGAGTTTAGTACAAGTAGGGCCCACCATTCAGTGACCTAGAGCCATTGGTAAGCTGGGCCCAACTGTGGATGGACCACCCATGACCCATAAATCTCCTTGACAGGCAATTCTAACATTTCCATTTGTTACAAAGAAAATGGACAGCTAAGAAGAGAAATACAGCAACACTGAACGGATGCTGATTGCCCACAACTGAGGGTTTCAAGGTGTTCCTCCAACACCAGGCACTGTGGGGCCCACTGTGATGTTTGTCTTATATCCACTCCGTCCATCCATTTCACAAGGCTCATTTTAGTACATGGGCACAAAACTCAAATGGGCCACACCACAAGAAATGGCAGCGATTGCACACCCACTGTTGAGGCCTTGGGGGCCACAGTTTTGGATCAGGCTGATATTTGTGCTTTCCCTTCATCCAGATGGGAATCACCTTACAAACGTGATGGATGGAATGTAAACGTCACGGTGGGCCCCATAAAGGTTTCAATGGTTGGCATTTCCATCCCCATAGTTTCCTATGGTGCGGCCCATTTAAGATTTCAATCTCCCTCATGTTTGGGCTCGTCCTAAAATGAGCTGGTGAAACAGATGGACAGCATGGATGAGCCCCACAATGCTTGGGCTGCAACCACCGGTTCCAGGCAATCCACATCAACACTGGTCCACGTGCAACTGGAAAGGATTAATAGGCTAGATTGGTGGCTAGGTTCTACCTATCTGTGGAGTTATATGCACCATCCGGTGAGCCGCATAACAACCAATGGTCTGGATCATCGGTACAAACTACAAACTGAAAATCCAAATGCATACAGTGCATTTCCTCAAGGCACAGAATCATACACTTCGTCACAAAAGGAAGCATACCTGGGCTTGAAGTGAGCTATTCCTCTTTTCTCGGATTTCTTGAGCGCACTTCTCTGCATCCTGTAAGAATTTCTTGAGAAGAGATGCTGGAGGGAACTTGTCTGTGAGCTCGAAAGCACATATGAATTCAACAGCTTCAAGCAGCTGCCCCTTACTTGTCAATCTATGAACAAGGTCTGTGAGAAGAGATATAGGAAGTGTTGATCAGACCCAAACAGAAGATAAAATAAAGCCAACTGAAAGATAGCTATTAGACAGGAGGAGGCCAATGGGCTGGGCTAGGTCCATGGGTCCTCGAGTCCAGCCTGGTTGGGCCGGGTTTGGAGTGAGGCCCAAGGGCCATGGGTTGGAGTTAGGCCTGATAACCAAGCGGGCTGGACCGAGCTTCCATCTGCAGAACTTATTTAGCATCAGCGGGCCAAATGATTGGATGGAGGCCCTGCGTGAGCTCCATTTCTTATCTCACAGGCTGGGGTTGGGTCTGGACTCAAGGTAGGAGTGTGAAATGGGTGGGTTGGGTTGGGTTGGGTTGGGATAAGGGTAACCCAAGCCCAACCCAACTGACCCAAATTCCAAACCAAGATGCCAAACCTGAACTCCACTGTACTCAACCCAACCCAAATACCTGATCATTACCAACCTGACCTAACCTGACCCAAACCTGTTTTCAAACTGGGTTGATGTTTTCCAACCTGAACCCAACACGAGGACCTTGACAACCCTACCCAACCTGAACTGACATCAGGTTGACTTAATTGAGTTTGGGCAGCCCTAAGTTGAAGCAGTTTGCTCTTGAGCTAGACTCAGATCATGCATTGGCCTGGCCCATTTGACACCCTACCCACCACCTTGCCCTATTTCGTTCTGTTTGCAGCTCGTCCTGGTCAAGGTGTTAAAAAATGGTTACATAAGGGTGGCATAATCATTACAGTGGGAACTATTACATGATAAAGGTCTGTAATGCCCCACCCAACGAAATGGCCTGCAATGGCCGAAACAGGTCTGATACATTTTTTTCCTTTAAAAAATTGATCATTAACGATCATTACAGCCCATATTGTAATGGTCATAGGGCCAGCCATTACACCAGCCATCACCATTATTGAATACCTTGACTCCTGTCATACAACTTGAGCAAAACTGAGTCATACAACAAGAGAGAATAGTGCAGTGCAACAAATTGTACATTTTCCGGATTGCAAGAATTTATAATTCCTTTTTCCCTTTTTTTCTTCCTTTTAGCATTCTGTGAAAGAGGACAAGTGTGCTATAGCCTAATATGCCATAATATGCTTTCTTTAATTGTAATAAAGAACAACTAGCAGACAAAAACATGCAATGCATAGACTCACAGATAACAAAAAGGAAATTAGTTTTTTTTTTTTAAAAGACAATTTAAATAAAATTCAGTATCTAGATGTTTTATGAATTCATGCATATTTAGCTACACAAACAAATACAGCTTGAGTAGGCTAATTTTCGCCCACATAGAACAGAAATTGGAATTAGTTTAGGACTTAGCCTAATGCCTAATTCAATTGTTTGGCCTGTTATATTGAAGTTTGTTGACTGCTGAAAGCCTGAAGCTTTGTTTAAGTTTCTTGATTTTTTTTTTTAATTTCGCTTGCTTTCAGCCGGATGTCAGTGATTTACAAGGCTCTAGCCAATTTGGTCTGAGCCAACCCAGTCCAACCTGAGTTCGGTCCATATTAAAGTTATGTCTCCTTTTGTTTTGGATAATGTTGATTAAATTTAGAATGACTTATGATGCAATAAGTAAAAAGGTATTGGATTAGCTCGATCACATAATTGTTTCTCATTGAATGTAGGAAGAGACCCTTCAATCACCAAACATTAATTATACTACCAGATGTGCTCCATCAAAGTTTTTTAATTTTATTAAAAACTAAAATTAAACGACAACATAATAAAGCAATAGCAAATACTCCCTTCAAGGAATTTATGCGTATTCCAAGGTTGCTAGTTCAACGTGCATTTCTAAACATTTTTCTTGCTAGATGAGATAATGAAAATAACTGTTTCATCCTTGGAAGAAGATCGTCTTTATTAAACCCCAAAACATTGCTTTATAATAGGTTTGAGTATTAATGGAGAACACACACACACACACACACACACACACACATATAAAGAAAAAATTGGATGGTTGTGATAAAACAATAAAATATAAGTATTTTCTAAATGTTTTTATGTTGAGAAATTTGATTGAGTTTTTTTTTAAAGGGATAATTGATCAATTTATTGAAAAGGCGCCAAAATAGCGCAAAGAATTACATACTTGGCAAAAAAGAGAAATTAAAGTCTTGTAGAAGATCTAAACATGCAGCCCACTCGACTACCCTAGAAATTCCATCACGAAAGCACCCACCATTTCTTCCCCCAATATGGGCCCAAAAAATCGCCAACAAATTTTCCTCTCAAGATGAGTGCCATGCCAAATAAGGAGGCCGGGAACAGAATTTGGCATGACTCAAGAAAATCCAAAAGAACCGAGAATAGAATTTTGTATCCTCCTAACAAGTAAGCAACGAATGAAGAGATGGTTGATAGATTCTGCGTCTGCCATACATATGACACATATTCAGAAGAATCATGGCCCTTTTGGAAGGTTATTAATAATTAGGATTTTTTCTTCTACCAACAAGTCATCCAAACGCCGCTACCTTGGGGGTTCTACAACCGCACTGAGAAACGGCCCGATTTGTCTCTTCTCCATATGAGGAAAATATTAAGAAGTCAAAACAAAGTTTGGAAGAATCTTTACCCAACTTTACAAAACTTTTCCTTTTGTATAATTCAATACAATTTTATTTCCAAATGCCAGTTAAACAACTCCTAAATTCCTGTTACACTATGTGAATGAGTTAAAATTTTTTCATCGTTATGCATGGGCAACTGCCGTTTATGAGTTTTTATTACAAGTATTTGTGAATGTGTGAAGAAGGAATACATATACTAATGTGTCATGGTTTTAGATGTATTGTTTGTTATAGTGATAATCAAATGTTATTTATCTTCTTTGTATGTGTTTCTTATTTTCATTATTTTTTTAAACAGCCTTTGTATGCCTTTCTTATCTATAATATTTTTTCCAACAGCATGGTTACAAAATCACGTTCTTCTTCAGCAAGGGTTAACTACTAAAATGATGCGTCCACATTTTTTGAGATGGGTCAAAACCACTAATGAACATGCTGGCACACATATAAAATAGATAGTCAATCTCATTTGCACCCAGGTATTCATATTTCTTATCCAATTTATTAATATTATGTCCAAATATGAAGTTAGATTTATGTATTTAACTCCATCAATTATCGAAGATATTAAGCCAACGATGAGGAAAAAATCCTACCACCTCCTCCTTTAAGTGCTTCGTATTATTTTTGTTTACCTGTTATGTAATCAATAACAGGTTTACACACTTCATTATATAATTCATCGTAGCGATTGGCATACAGAGACATCAAACACAGTCAAAGAAATGTCAGCATTTGGAACTCAGATTTGTAAACATAGAAGATTAAAAAAATAATAATAAATAAATAAAATCCATATAATGATTATCTCGTGCATATTTTTCCAATCACAATATGTTGAAATCAATTTATTTTCATCACTATTTTATTGAAATTGTGTTTTTTTTTTTAAAATTCGCTATCAAAATAGGACCAATTTTTTTAAATCAGAATAAGAAATATAAAGAGAATATAAGAATACAAAGAGTTAATGGAGTACAAAGAAAATAAAAATAAGATAGCCACTCAAGAAGAAATCGCAATGGGCCCTCTAGGTTGTGTGAGATAATGGAGGACATACACTTAGCTGCAGATAGATCACATCTTTCTCCTCTTGTTCAAATGGATCCCTCTCAGAAAGAACTTCATGTTGCAAACCAGAACTCCTTAGTGAAGCGTGTGAAGAAGGGTAGGAATAAAATTACTTCAAAAGTCGTACAACCCCCATACATTGGTCCACAACATAAACCCAAAAGTATAATCAAATGTGAAACATGTAAATAACATTTGACTGTCAAAGAGTTTGATGGGTTTATGCTGTCCTCAGAAGAGGTGCACACAATTAGGAGTTTTACTGCCATGAATAAAGACAAGTATGACACTTTAACTAATTAGCTCATTAAGAATACACTTAATTTCATTGCGATAACTTCTCATTACAATGTTGTAGAGGGCCATGTAACTTCTCATTTCATGGCAATGAAACTCCCTAATTGTGTGCACCTCTTCTTGGATCAACATAAACCCATCCAACTCTTCCATAGTCAAATGGCATTCATGTTTTTCACGTTTGAGATTCATAGGAATTGTTGTTTTAGGGTCTATGAAAAGGGGAGGGGTACAAAGTAGGTATTCCAAATTTTCTATGTGTGAGTTTTGTTTTGTAAGAGAAGACATTTAATATCGATAAAGTTATTTATCCCTCTCGACTCAAATATTCTTGTGGATGTACTCTTGTCTATTTCTTGGTGACTTAGATATCGAAATCTCATTGACTCAATAACCGGGTTGGATCACCATCTCACCCAACTAATTAAACTTCTCAGGCTATTGCCTATCCGTGATGGGGCCCTACATATGAGTGGTCCAATTGTTGGACATATGTGCCCCTAGTTAGCAAAACTCCATATTTATAAATAAAAAATAAAAAATAAAATTCTATAATTAATTAATTTATACAAGGATCACATGAAAAGGAAGGATTTGAGGGAGGCAATGAACACCATTCAACTATCTATATACATTATTGTTCATACATATAGAAATTCTAATTATTTCTATTTTAAGCTTATTTATACATACATAGCCTTTTTCTTCACTCTGTTTTTTGTCCAAATTATATTAAATCCAAGCATTTCATTCTCCAAATTTTTGGCATTTCCATTTTTATGACCAAATTTGTTACCATATTTTTTACAAGTATACTGAATTAAACATGAACATGTCCCATTCCTTTTTTCTTTCTTTCTTTTTGCTAAATTAAACACGACCGATATTGCCTTTTTTATGGTCATTTGCCCTTTTGCTAACTATGGATGTGCCGCATGCCTCCATAGCTTGGATATGATACTCTGGCATGATATTCATCTAGCATCTAAATGTTGGAAGATTGGATACACACAGAAAAACAAATATATGCATTCAATTCCCATAGAGAGAGAGAGAGAGAGAGAGAGAGAGAGAGATAGTGAGAGAGAGAGAGACCACAAAACTCGAAAAACTATTAACGGTAACCATGGTGAAATAAAACAAGTTTCCAAACACTTACCAGGAATCTTCTTAGAAAGACCAAGATCCCGGCAAAGATTAATCGAATGCGCCACCCACTGAGTAGCAAGAATGACAAAATCCAGCAGCTCATCCGCATCAAAAGCAGAACCCAAGCCGTATGTAGATACAAAGTTCAAAAATGTGCGTGCCTTTTTTGACTTTTTCCTACCCTTAAAAACCTGGCCTTTCACTTCAACCGCCACTATCAATGCTTTCTCTTTCACATGGGCCTTAATCTCAGGCGAGATCAACCTCAGCTCGTGCAAGAAGAAGTCCGAATTTGGGGGAATGCTGAACTCTTCCATCGCATCCAAAACTAGCTCTGCAGGGTCGGGTACAGATTGGAGGGCCGCAGTGACCTGATCACGGATGTTCATGAGATCGTTGCTGTTCTTAGCAAAGAAAGACCAAAATTCCTTTCTATCCATCTCGACGGAGCGTGATTTCAGCTCTGGAAGACGATCCTGCTCCAATTTCTCCGGTTCATTTGCGGGATCTTTCTCCAGAGATTTTTCTTTATGCGACGGGAGAGATTCGATGTTGGGTTGAAGCAGCTGCTGCTTCCTCTGTTCTTTGAATTTCAGATCTTCGAAGCTTTGGTGGATGGATTTTTCCATCGAATCAAAGTAATCTTCAAGATCTTTCCAACAAAACGCAAAGGAAGGTAGAGTGGCCGGCTGTGATCGGAGATCTTCGAAGGCTTTCCGAAGATTCTCCTTCTTCGTAGCAACGGATTCGATCGCCGCTGAAATCGACTCAACAGAAGCCATTTCTGCAGCGGACCGGAGAGAAGGTAAAAACTAGAAAGATAACTCTGGAAGCGAAACCCTACAAGTATCCGTGGAGATCCGCAGCAGAATCCCTAGAAATTCAAACAAAAAAAAATAAATATAAAAATAAAAATCTGAAACGAGGGAAAAGCAGAGAGGAGATGTCGGTATTTAGAGCAGTAGGCTTTGTGCGCACCGGCGCATTGAGTCGAAATGTTCGAGAGGAACGAGGGACAGTTTAGGGAGGAAGCGGATTGGCCGGTGTGGAAACGGATTGGCTACTCCCCTGCCACCGGCTCCGTGGCTGATGGTCGGTGTTCTGTGGGCCCCACAATGATGTATGTGTTTCATCCATTCCGTTCATCCATTTTAACAGATCATTTTATGACTTGATTAAAAAATGAGAGGAATATAAATCTCAGGTGGATCACACCAAATGAAAATAATAGTGATTGGATATCCACCATTAAAATCCTCCTGAGGCCCATTATACTGTTTATTTGACATCCAATCTGTTGATTAGGTCATACAGGCCCAGATGAAGAGAAAAAACAAAGATCAGCTTGATCCAAAACTTTTATGGCTCCCAAAATGTTTTTAATAGTTGACCCTCATTCAACACTGTTTCCTTGTTCCATGTAATGTCGTCCACTTGAGATTTAGATATACCTCATTTTTAGATTCATACATATATATATACATATATATATATATATATATATATATATATATATGGCATGAATGAAACACATACATCATAGTGGGGCCATATAGCACTGACCACCAGCCATTGGCTGGTGTTAGGCGTATGTACCTCACACCAGCCATATAGCTGCTGTAGGTACGTGTTGTGCGAAGACGAGCACTAACGCTGCGCTCCGAGTTGTACGAACGGGTTCAAAGTATATCAAAGTTAAATGGCCCCACAGTGATGTATTTATTATACCTAATTTTTAAAGATCATTTTAGAGCATTATTTTAAAAAAAAAAATCATATCCAAAGACCACACCACAAATAGCTGAGATAATGATTTTCACCGTAAAAAATTTCATAGGGCCCACCCAAATGTTTATTTTCCATCCAATCTATTTATAAGGTCACAAAGACCTGAATAAAGGGGGAATAAAAATCATATTGATCCCCAACTTCTGTAACCCCAAAAAGAGTTTCAATGGTAAAAGTTCACTCCCCCATCCACTTGATTTGATAATTAGATCTGTCTTATTTTTTCGTGTCAAGCCCGAGAAGAGCTCGCCTCGTGATCAGACCTACGGAACTTGCTGATGTCAATACGGCAGCTATATAGCTGGTGTGAGCTACAACATCCAATCCGCTTCCCAACATTACCTAGACGACAGATCGGGTATGATGGGTCCCTCCAATACATTCGCTAAGGATATACAATGTAATTGTCATAATATTAGGAGGGTCCACCTACAACTAGTACATGCTACAAGTTGGGGTGTATGGCCCACTGTGGCATATCTCTAGCGTCCCTATGATGAAATTTTGAAAATGGCCTGGCCCAAAAATCTCACCGAAATTTTTAAATATTATGGCATTAAGCATATTGCATGATTTTCAAAATATTATTATTTTGAAAAAAGGTTTTTTTTTTTTTAAAAAAAAAAACCTAAAATATTCCTGTTATATTTTTTATTTTTTAATAATTTCCAATTAAAAATTATTTTTTTTTGGCAAGATTTTTCTAATAATATCCTGAGACAAACATCAGGATTTGAGCATCTCCCGAAAATTCTGAGAAATTGCCGAGATTTGTCACTATGGTCAGCACTGCCCCTTGATCAATCAACAGGTTTTGTAATAAACATCAATCTCCTACATCGCTCACTTAGACACACCATATAAACAAGGGCTCATGAAATAGTGAGACATCTGCGAAAACCTTTCATGAACCAGCACCCATCTGATCTTAGATCAGGCCCACCTGAACATCTGCGAAAACCTTTCGTGAACCAGCACCCATCTGATCTTAGATCAGGCCCACCTGAACCAACTTCATCACAGTTCAAGAACCAACTGCTGTACTCCCCAAAATCCTATACTCCATGAGAATCATATTGCCCAGACACATGGTGTCACCTTCATTGGAGTTGAACCAGCACCTCCGGCAGCTGTCATAACACACCATCTTTAGTACAGTTGAAAAGGGTATTTGGATCGAGGCCATCACAATTTCTGCCTATCCAGAGCTTTGGAGTCAAAACCATGGTGGGGATCACGCCATCGAGAGATCCAGAGAATATTTACCAGGTGGAGCATATATGCATTGAAAACCCGATCTTTCTCGATGCCAGACAAATTCAGCATACATTAAGGGGCGAATTCATGCTAGAAAGGAGGACGATACTGAGGTGGCAATCCGCTGGGGAAGGGGTGGCCCATTGGAACATTATGTGATGTAGATGGCAGCTCTGAAGAATAGTTTTGAGGAATTGACGGGAAGCTCCCACCCAGACCCAAAATTGTTGCCAGTGTGCCAAGTACCGTCTGGTTGTAGAGCGGAGGAGGAAGTCCTTCACCGGACCCCAGAAGGCCGTAAGGCCCAGTCGGCAAACCTACGTAGGGAGCAGCAACCTGATTGACAGATGGGGTGTGGCCAACAGGCAGTGGCAGCAGTCCAGGTTGTCTTGTCGCCGGCACAGGAGTTGCAGCTGCTGGCCGAGGCCGCTTTTGAGAAGGCTGGTGAGCCACCACTGGTTTTGCTGCGCTGCTCCTCTCTGCCTTCTGCTTCTCTGGTGCTGTGCTGCTCCTCTCTGCCTTCTGCTTCTCTGGTGCTGCGCTGCTCCTCTCTGCCTTCTGCTTCTCTAGTTCTGCTATTCGCTTATCAAGCTTTTCACGTGGGTATTGAGATTCGAGCCCATGTTCTTCAATGCACTTGATCACCAATCTCAGGGCAGCGATTTCATTGTCAGTGGCCATATTCTGTTGCAGATGCACATATGATGGAGCATTACTTACAAGCAGGACATACGTCCATCAAAACATATGATCAGTGGGCCAGAGAAAGAAGAAGCATACCTGTGACTTAACCGAGTTGTTTCCCTTTTCACAGATTAATTCAACAACCTTCTGTGAATTCTTCAAGTATCCATCCAACAGGGATGCAGGAGGGAACTTGTCCTCGAGCTCAAAAGCTCGTATGAATTTAATGGCCACAACTTCCTTCCCGCTGTTTATGAGTTTCTGAACAAAATCTGTTGGACAGAAAAATACGTTTCATTCGACCAACTACAAAGCAGCACAATGACAAAAGGTGAACACAAGCCAGCATGATGCAGTCATGCAGGAACAAAAGCCATTCATAGGGGAGGGCCTTTGTGAACAAAGCCCTGGCCGAAAAAATCACCAGGTCCATTCATCAAGTGGGTCACTGCATGTACATTCCTTATAGACCATTGGTCATTTTTTATATCCATTTTTTTAAACCATGAGGCTTCAATGAGTCAACTAGAGTAATTTTTTGTGCCAACACAGACACGCTAAAGGTGCGCCCCACCTGATGACTGGCACAGACCTTGCAGATGGGCACCATGTTGATCTTAAGTAATGCCGAATGAAGTAATAAATGAAGTCTCGACTTCAAGACCAGCTAGCTATCAGAAACATACACGTAAATAAAACAAAATGCATATGCTCAATCAAGCATCTATGCATGAGGGCCCACTTTTTGGTGATCCAATTTGCCCATATGGTGGATGGGAGACTTGGAGATCTCCCACAATGGGTGGTGCTAATTGTTCTATTGGGTCCCCATCATGGTTTTCAGACACAGACTCGGACAAACTTGTTCGGCACTGAGTCGAGTTGCAACTCGCCCAAGTCGGGGGCTAAATCGGTCCCACTCGCCCAAGTCAGGTGCAAGTACCACCAAATCCAAGTCAACTCATTCAAGTCGCAGCTGCATCAGACAAGTTTTAGAACCATGTGCCCAATTTAATGACTGGATCAATCAACTATGGACAGTTCAGAAAAGTTTGTGGCAATGGTCACAATGGAGATTCTAAACATCGGATAATAATGAACTCCCAATCGCGAATTTTAATCATTGACTCATGAATGGTGCACATTCTATCAGGTCCAATATATTTACCATTCCTGTGAGTTGTAAGTTGTAACACATGTTGGAGTTGTCTTCGAAAATCGAATCTTTTGAAGATGAGAGAAGAAGCTCGTTTTTCAAGAAACGTGGAGAAACAAAAACAGGAAGATGCCATATGATATATAAGCGCATGTCATGGGCATGGGAGTGGGTGTGGGTTCGTGAGAATGTGATGCTGAGTATTTGAGTAATGCAATCTTTGCCCAAGACGCAATAAACTAACCACAATCAAGTCATCATCTAGGATTCCGTGTATGTCCGATACCATTTAATAAAGGGGCACACTCCAAGGGAACTGGTATTAGGCAGATGTGGGACCCACATAATGTATTCACACCATCCAAGTTCCAATCTACATATTTAGTTGCATCACCTCAGAAAATCTCTAGGACCCAAAACTCTTACCTGACCCAAAACTGGGGTGGGCCATGGCAAAGGGAATGAACTGTGAGGGAGCGCTCACACTTGAATTTGAAAAGGGCCCACCTAAGTCACACAGCCTTCGTTTTATCCTGACCCTTCATTTGGACTCGATAAAGGTTCTGAATGGACTTGATTATATATACACAACATGGTGGGCCACCCATGCTAGTCAATGGTGGGGGGTCCCTCTCAATACGTTCCCTATGCTGAGGCCCATCTGAGTTTTGGATTACGCTGATTTTTGGACTCTGGGAGTTTTCTGAGGTGAATCATATTAGGGACGGGTTGGATTGTGTGAATACATCACATGGGCCCCACACCTTCCCAGTATCATCGTAAGCTTATGGAGGTCTAGTACCACTGGATTGCACCCCTTAATAAATGAAATCCATCCTACAACCCTTGACAGATGCATTTTGATGATGGATCCAGAACATCCAATTAGTGGACCCCCTCTTGGAGCCATGGCTAAAACTTAAGTAAATTTATAAGTTTTAAAATACTAAACTTAGTTATGACAGTTATGATTTGGTTATATTAAGGGTTTAATTATATTAACTAAGAGTTCTAGATATGTAGTTGATAGTTGTATGTTTTTTTTCTACAAAATGACAATATTTTTTATTTTTATATTTTAAACTAAATAGGTTAGGTAGCTTGAGTTTGGGTTGACCCATTTATAGATGGCTTGGGTTACGGTCAAGATTTTAAACCCATTCAATAAATGGGTTGGGATTGGTTGGACCCATCCTTGTTATACCCAAACCCAAACCACTGCCAGCCTAAAGTGACAACGGTGAGGCAAGCAGAATGGAAAGAGATTTGATGAAGATTTTACCAACACAAAGATCAAAGGGGCAACACAGGCATTATTTCCTGAGTAGCCATCTAGGGTCAGAGAGGAGAAAATCAACTGGTGCCAGTGCTCGAGGGCGGCTTCCAGTTTGGCTAAAGGATGGAAATTAAAACACAGTATTTTCAGGTATTGCTAACACCCGAGCCCATGCCAATTGCATTTCCTCTCATCTGGTTGATGATACTAGAGTAGTTGATAAAGATTCCATTTGTGAAGCTATTGTTAAAATTTATTAGGATCTTCTTTCGGATAAGGGTCGGGATAGGCTTCTCCTTGATAATGTCTTTTGATTCTATTTTGTCAAAGGAGGCCTATTCCCTTGAGATGCCTTCCGCTTGGAGGAAATTAAGCGCACGGTATGGGATTTAGAGCGGGATAAAGCTCTGAGACCCGATGACTTCCTGTTAGCTTTCTTCCAGACCTTCTGGGACTTGGTGAAATCGAATTTGTTCGCCTTTGCTGTGGATTTTTTTTATTGCCTCAGCTAGGATTCCCTCCTAGTTACGTTGCAATTTCTTGGTCCTCATCCCAAAGCTAGAAGGTGCATACTGTTTTAAAAACTTAAACATTTACAAAATTTTAGCCAAGGTGTTGAGTTAACGGCTTCGTATTGTGCTTCCCAAGGTGATTTTGCCATTCCAAAGTGTTTTTGTTAGGGCTGTAAATGGGTCAGCAGACCCGATGGGGTACCCGGACCCGACCCATTAAGACCCGACCCAAACCCGACCCGTTTGTTAAATGGTACGGGTCCGGGTCCAAGGATAGACCCATTTGTTAAACGGGTCTGGGTCTGGGTTCCTTTCATTTAGACCCGACCCGACCCGACCCGAACCCTGTTAGTAAATGGGCGGGTCTGGTCTACCTTACATGAGACCCGCCCAGACCCGGACCCGCCCAGACCCATATCCTTCCCACTTCCCTATATATTCTCTTGGCGTTCCCACTTCCTATATATTAAGCAACTAACGACGTTCCCACTTCAAAATAAAATAGAAACTAGTTTGAAAATAAGATACACCTCCTTGATTTTTTATCGGCCGACCATGTTATTTATTTGAGATCCACTCCAACCAATAGATGTATAATCATTAGTTAATCCCGGGCAAAAACATTAGGTTGACTTGAGATTTAGGTGGGCCACCTCAAAGGAAATAATTGGGAAAGAAAGGTCCACCCTTTATTTTTAATCGGCCCACTGTGATCATTATATGAAATCCACTCCATTCATTAGATGTCACACAAAATCTTAAGCCCTTTCTAAAAAAATCAGGCCGATATGTGATTTAGGTGGGCTAAATTAATGGAAAGAGTTTAGAAGGTAAGCTTTGTCCTATATAGTTCTTTTGATTGTGTGGCCCATTTTAATCACGGATGAAGCTGATTTTAGAGCCCATTTTAATCACGGATGAAGTTGATTTTGTTTCTATAACTTTAACATTTACAAACATTCCATTTGAATGATATTTAAAATAATTTCAGGTTTTCGAAAAAAGTTTATTTATTTAAGGCTAAAAACAGAACTACACTTCTCATGCATCAACAACTTTGTTGGATACATTAGACCATTGGACCCGTTTCTAAACGGGTTTGGTTTAGGGTCTGGATCTCCCTTAACCAAACCCGTTAGACCCGACCCATTTATAAATGGGTCTGGGTGGATCTCCCTCTACCAAACCCGGACCCATTTATAAATGGATCTAATGGGTTGACTCGGACCCGACCCGGACCCGCCCATTTAGTAAAAGGGTCTGGGTCTAAAATTTGGACCCAGACCCGTTTAGTAAATGGGCAGGTCTGGTTTTGGCTAAACCCGCCCCGAACCCGACCATTGACAGCCCTAGTTTTTGTTTCTAGAGGGCAAATCCTAGACAGTTCCCTAATTGCCCTTGAATGTCTAAGTTTGTGGAAAAGGCCCATGATCATGTTAACTGGTCCTTTTTAAACTATCTTCTTGGTAGAATGGGCTTTGGGGATAAATGGCGAAGTTGGATACAGTCTTGTGTGACCTCGACTAAGTTTACGATCCTTAACCATGGCTCCCCTTTTGGTTTCTTTAAATCCTCCTGAAGCTTGCGGCAAGGGGATCCTTCGTCTCCCTTCCTTTTCATGATAGTTTTTGAAGCCAAGAGTAGGATGCTATTAAGAGGCTAATCAGTGGGTTTGTTTAAGGGCTGTAGTGTCAAGAATTTTCCTCAACTAATTAACCATCTCCAACTTACGGGTGACACTATTTTGTTTTGTGAAGCATAGGAGTCTATGGTAGCTAATCTTCAGGCCGTAGTCAAATGGTTTGAGGTTGTTTTAGGGTTAAAGATCAATCTGTCCAAAAGTGAAATCCTCGGCATTCATCTTTCCTAGGAGGATCTTTCTAATTTAGCCAATATTTTTTCATCCCAAAGCTGGGTCTTTCCCCTCCTCTTATCTTGCTTCCCCTTATGCCTAGGGAAACCGGCAACTTGTTTTTGGGACAAAGTGGTGGAACGTATGAAAAGAAAACTTGGTCCCTCGAAAAGCAAGCTCCTGTCCCTGGGGGGTAGATTGACCCTGATATCTTCTCTATCCAACTCCCCCTCTATTTCCTATCCTTATTTCAGTGCCCTAAGTCTATCCTTGATCACATCGATAAACTTAAAAGAGATTTTCTCTTGGTGATGCCAATATCTCCCAGCTGATGCCGCACTTGATCAATAGCCTCTTCTGTGTATGGCATGTTGGGGGGTTGGGTAGATGGTGGCTCATGCTGTTGGCTGCAATCCGGTTGGAAAGGAACAATCCGGTTTTTTGTAATAAGAGTAGTCCAGTGTATGTAGCTTTTAATCAGGTCTTGTTATCTTTGTCTTCATAGTTGCCCTAAGTTTTTTTAGGGTGTTGGGTAGCTAGGTGAATTTGTATTTTGCCTATTTTTTCTGTTTGTTTAGTTCCTGTGTTGTTTTTATTTCTATTGGCCTTTTGCCTTAATAAATTTGCTTCATCTTTCAAAAAAAAAAAAAAAACAAACAAAGGTTGCAGTTGGGCTCTCCTCCTAGTCGTCTATCCCATTTGACAGCAACCCTGCACATTCTTGGTGCTTGGACCTTAGACATCACACCTCATTGCTCTCGCTTCTTATTAGCAACTCAGTGCAATGCCAACCGTGTTGAGAAATAGTTGTTTTTGGACAAGATGTACAGTTTTGTACTACACGCATCAGTAGAGTGCATATGATACTTAGGTTATTCCTGGAGCATCTAAATGTTGAACGATCCGATATACACAGAAGCAACAAAAACATGGAGGGAGTGCAGCAACCATGATGGGTATAAAAAAAAAAAATTCAAAATTTTCAAACCCTTACCAGGAATCTTCTCTGAAAGACCCAGACCCCGGCAAACACCAACCGCATGCTTCCGCTGCGCAACCAGCATGAGAATATCCAATAGCTCGTCTGCATTAAAAGCATAAGCCAAGCCATACATGGATACGAGATTCAGAAACGTGAGTGCCTGCTTAGGCTTCCTATCTTGCACAGGAATATTTTCTTTCCATTCAACTGCCACTTTCACTGCTTTCTCCTTCACATGGGCTTTAATCTCTGGTGCAATAACCCTCAGCTGGTCCATCAAGTAGAAGTTTGAACTCGGGAGACCGAACTCCTTCATCACATCCAAAACCAGCTCTGCAGGATCCGGGGCCGCTCGGATAGCCTCAGTGATCTCGTCGTAGAACTCCTCGAGATCCTTCCTGTTCTCAATAATGTAAGACCACAATCCCTTCCTGTCCATCTCAACACATCGCGATTTCAGCTCCAGCAGCCGATCCTGAGCCGACTTCGCCGTTCGTTTTGCCGGATCCTTCTCCAGAGACTTCTCTTCATCCGACGGTCGATATCCGACGGTGGATTGAAGCTGCAGCTTCTGCTTCTGTTGCCGATTCTTCTGTTCTTTTTTGAAATCTTCGAACCTTTCCTGGATGGATTTTTCGATCGGACTGAAGTAATCTTCAAGATCTTTCCAACGAAATGCGAAGGAGGAGAGAGTGGCGGAGCGCGATTGGAGATCCTCGAAGGCTTTTCGGAGATTCTCCTTCTTCGCAGCAATGGATTCGATCGCCGCAGAAATCGACTCAACGGAAGCCATTCCTGCAGAGAGAGAGAGAGAGCCCTAGAACCTCCAATCGAAACCTAGAAGGATTGGTGAAGATTGGGCGCAGAAACCCTAGAAGGATTTGTGACGATTGGGAGCAAAAACCCTAGAAACTTCAAAAACCCTAAAAATCCCGAGAATATGAAACAAGGGGAGGCGAGAGGGAGGGATGAGTATTTTGGAGAGGAAGACGAGATATTGAAATGGATTCATAGCACACGTGTGATACATAGCAACCGTTCATCATATCAGAGGTACCTCTAACTCATCATGACCTTCAACCGGTCCGATCCGCTGGTAAGGTGGGGTATGACCGGAACGGACGAACTAGAAAAGGATGGACGGTGTATACAACGCACACGTGCTGTCAGTACGTGTCCGACCTTGATGTATTTATGGTATATCCACGCCGTCCAATTCTCAGGTGGACCCCACAATGGGAAACAGTGGTAATTGATCATTAAAACTTCTTATATCGCTACAAAAGTTTTGAATTAAGTTGATATTTGTTTTTCCCTTCACCAATGTTTATGTGGCATTATCAACGAGTTGGACGTTAAAAAATCATTACGGGCCCAGGAGCATTCAATTAGGGGCCTCAGGTGGGTGGGACCCTGACTGTGGGGCCCACAGTTATGTATCTGACTACATCTACACCATCCATCCGCATTGAAAGCTCATTTTAGGTTATGATCCAAAAAAATAATTATATCCGAATCCTAGATGAATCATAGTAAACGGTGATAATTGACCGTTAAAAAACTTTTGTGGGCCACAAAAGCTTAAGATCAAGATGACATTTGTGTGGCGTCTTCATCTAGGTCTCTGTGACCTTATCCATAGGTTAAATGGCAAATAAACATTTTAGTGGAATCCACAAAGCTAGTTCATATTGTGTGGTTCACTTAAGATTTAGGTCAGCTTCATTTTTTGGATCATGCCTTAAAATAAGCTATCTAAATCTTTGGACTAAGTGGTTTTAAAGCCCCACGGCCAGGGTCCCACCCTCTCTAGATTCACCTATTAATGGCATGTTTAGCCGGCCCAATTCCATGGGATTAGGTGGGATGGAATGGATTTTAAGGTAATGATGGTGGTGTCAGTGTTTGTCCCTTGATCCCATGGGTTTGGGATAGCCCATGGGATATACAACAGCCTATTTGGATGGTCCTAAATGGATGGGTTTGCATCAACACTGCTTCTTGTAGTGTGCCTCACTTACCGTTTTATATTTGCTTTAAAATAAATTTATGGCTAAATGTAGGCCGGTGAAAATGATGGACGGAGTGGATATCTCATTGACATCTTGGTGGGCCCCACATTGAGGTGAGAAATCACGTCCTGGGATTGGCGGAATCCATGTTAGCTAAAGGGCAGTGTTTACGAGGCAAGGTACATCCCGCCATCCCAAATGGGGGACGGGATGAGACGGCGCAGGATAACCCTTCTAATCCCAAGATAGCCCACATCCAGCGCCCGGCCAAACACACCCTAAATGACCACTATCTCGCGTGTCTTGTGGTCTATGTGATATTAGGATCTACTTCATTTTTCGTTTAGATGATTACTTGGCCTATTTTTGTTTCTCAAGTTGATTTTGACTGGTCATTTTTATGCTATTATTAGAGCATTGATGCTCAAATCTGGTTGATCCCGCCTTATCTTTTACGAGCCGTTGAATATCTATAATTTAGGATATAGACTCCCAATAGGCATAATAAAATCATGATAGTTGTTTGTACCTTTTATGCATGGCGGGGTGTATTTATATGCTTTCTAGGCCTAAGTTGATTTTCAGCTCAAACCTAATCGGATTGATCTTATCTTTATATGTCGCAAGATTCTCTCTAAATATTTCTATTATAAGGTCGAGATCGATATCCTCGATGATGGCATCCAAGGTTGGTACATGAGGTCAGGTCAAGAGTCTCGCTACTCGACTCATCTATCTCATACATTTGTTTAGATTCATTTTACCCATAATATAGATAAATTGTTAGGCTTAGGGCTATACACGAGTCGAGCTAGCTCGAAAAGCTTGCTCGACTCGGCTCGTGTCAACTTAGATTGTCTCGGCTTGAATGGCCGACTTTGGTCGAGTCAAGCTAAAATTTTGAAGCTCGAGTTGAATTCGAGCCAAGTTTGAACATAGTGCATTTCAACTTAACTTGAAGCTCAAACTCGAGCTCGAGTAAAATTTTTAATATTATAATATATATATATATATATATATATATATATTATACTTAAAAGTTATTTAAAAAAAAAAAAACCTCACCCGACCGTGCCCATACCCCTTACCCTCCCTCTCTCTCGCTTTTTTTTTCCCAAACCCAATCCAGCCGCTGCCCGCCCATCGATTGCCGCCAACCTACCCTCTACTTTTTCTCTCTCTCAATCTCCGACTCAACCCGCTCAGCGATCAACCCATTCGGTGACCATCCAAGCATCCACATACAAAGGTAGGTTTATTTTTTTATTTAATACAATAATTTTATGATTTTAGTTGTATTTTTTTAATTTTTATTTTCAAATAATAATCAAATTGGGTCGAGTTGGCCGATTGGGCAATGGGTGATGGGTTGTGTCCACTTGGGTCAAGATAGGGTTTGGGTTAGGTTGAACAAGCTCGAGCTCAATTCGAAGTAAACTCGACTCGACTCAAACCATTAACTCGACTCGACAGCTTTGGCAAACAAGCCAAGCTTCAATGTTGAGCTCGATGGCGAGCTCGAGCTTGAACTCGAGTATATTATGAACAAGTCGAGCCGAGCTTGGCCCACCTTGACTCGACTCGGCTCCATGTATAGCCCTAGTTAGGATGATCATCCGATGGATGTTACTTTGCACCATCGCCACACAATAGTGGAAAGGCGCTCTGAATTAATGGTTATCTCATCTAACTCGTACATTTGTTTAGCTCCATTTTACCCCTAATGTGGACAAATGGTTAGGATGATCACCATAGATGTTACTTTACATCATTGCCACACAATAGTGGAAAGGCACTCTAAATTAAAAGTTGGTTGTCCCATGTATCATCTAGAGCCCCATCCACACATAAGCTATTTACACTATCACCCGAAAAGTAGAAAGTATGTTTCGTTATGTTATGCCCACCTTGTCCCTATCTTCAATGTGAAACATCATCGTGTGGGCCTACTTTCAATGTGGACCATCCACCTTGCAGGCCCCACCTGTGATGTGGCCTCTCTATCATGCATTGCCCACATCCACCTTTGATGTGGCCTGTCTATCGTGCATGACCCACCTTGGATATGAGCCGTCCATCATGTTTTGGGTCATCCATCACGCAGGGTCAAACATTGAATTTGGGCCATCCATCATGCAGGGCCTGCCTAACTTAAACGTGAGCAGTCCATCAGGTAGGGCCCACCTTTAATGCAGACCGTGCATCATATCATGCAGGGCCTAACTTCATAGTGGGCAGTCCGTCATGCAGGGGGGCTACCTAAGATGAGGGTCTTAGGGGTCAACCTTTGATGCAGACTGTCCATCGTGGGGCCCACCTTGATGTGGGTCATCAATCACATGGGACCCAGCTTGTGGAGCCCACCTCTGATGTATACCGTCCATCGCATGGGCCCCACTTTAGATGTGGGCTGTCCATGGTGAGGGGCCTACCTTGGATGTAAGCCATTCATCATTAGGGGCCGACCATTGATGTGGACCGTTCAAAATTTTGGCCCACCTCAATGTGGGTCATCAATCACATGAGGCCCACCATCATATCCGCTGCCCATTATCTGGACCCCACCTTCAACATGGGTCGTCCATCATGCAGGGTACACCATGGGCGTGGGCCATTCATCATTAGGGCCCACCTTTGACATGAACCGTCCTTTATGTTGAGCCTACCTTGATGTGTCATCCATCATGTGGGCCCACCATCAATGTTAATTGTCCCTCATGTGGGGCCCACCATCAATGTCCGCTGCCCATCACGTGGATCCCACCTTAGATGTGGACCTTCCATCGTGTGGGCCGTCCATCACGCCGGGCCACCTTTTGATATAGAGAGTCCAGTACATGAAGAGATGAGAAAGAGAAAGTAGAAAAGTCAAAAAAAAAAAAAAAAAAAAAGACAATAATCAGTTAAAGTGGTGCTTAACAAACTAACTGGAAAAAAGTGCATCTTTTTTCTTCTTCTTATTTTGCTTCTACTCATAGGAATGTTGTGTTGCTAAACACAAACAAGCCCTTTATAGCTATGGTGTCAGTGGAGGAGACATCAAGCAGACTATAACCACAATGTTTATGTAAGCAGACTATATAACAGGGGCTCATAAATCAGTGAGACATCTTCAAACCTTTACCAACTAGTGCCCACCTGCTACCCTTTCTCTGCCTTACATCTTCCAACCATAGTGGCCCAATCTTCTTCATCACATACTGTAAAAACCATGAGAATCACACTGCCCACTGCAACTCACAAAGACCGACTCTTAATCTGCTAATCCTCATCGTAACCTGCACGATAGCATGGCCGCAACCCATTCAACCACCGCATCAAACCCATCATTTCTACAGTTGAAATGGTTATTCAGGGCGGTCTTGAATTATTTTTTTTTTCTTGGTTATCAAGAGCTTAGAAGCCGAAACTGCAGTGGGCCATCACACCATCAACATCCAAGAGAATTAGCCTGGTGCAGCTCAACAGCATATATACATTACGAACCCGATATTCACGACGCCAGATAAATACTGCATGCATTACACCCACAAGAATTGCATTGCTACATCAAAACAAATTCCAATAGTGCAAGTGCTAGAAAGGCCGGCCATACTGAGGCAGCAACCCTGTTGGATTATTATATGGTGTAGATGAAAGAAGCTCTGAAGAATGAGGAATCAGTGGGAAGCTCCCACCCAAACCCAAAGGCATTCCCAAAGCGCCAACTCCTGTATGGTTGTGTAGTGCAGGGAGTCCTTCGCTGGACCCCACAAGACCATAAGGCCCACTTGACAAACCTAAGTAGGGATTGGTATTGATCTGACCAACAAAAGGGCCATGGCCAGCAGGCTGTGCCGGTGGTCTAAATTGTCTCATTGCAGTTGCACCAGCCATCCGAGGCTTCTTTTGAGGAGGCTTGTGGGCCGCCTCTGTTGTTGTTGCTGCTGCCGTGATCCTTTCAGCCTTCTGCTTCTCTAGCTCCAACATTCGCTTACCAACCTTCTCGCGTGAGTATTCAGATTCAAGCCTGTGATCTTCAATGGCTTTGATCACTGCTCTCAGGGCAGCAAGTTCGTGTTCAGCAGCCATATTCTGTTGTAGATATAGGTCCAAATGTGACTTGAAGCAGGAAATACATCCATCAAAATATATGATCGGTGGGCCAGAGATGGAAGATGCATACCTGTGACTTAACTGAGTTGTTTCCCTTTTCACGTATCTCTTCAGCAGCCTTCCGCGACTCCTCCAAGTATCCGTCCAACAGCGATTTAGGAGGGAACTTGTCCTCAAGCTCGAAAGCACGTACAAACTTAAGGGCGGCTACATGCTTACAGGAGCTGACAAGTTTTCGAATGAAATCTGTTGAATGGAGGGTTTAAAAAAAATGCAGGTGCTACTCAGCAGATCACAATGTGGAACAAATGACAAAAACAACCATACTAAAATAAGAAACAATATGGGGCTGTTCGGACACACTTCATTGATTGCATACTGACACTGCCAGTGGCGCAAGTAGCTAGTCACTACTAGATGGTGCTCTGAGGGCCCCACCATGATGTATGTGTTTTATTATGCACACCGGAGGACGATTTTTCCAGATCATTTTAGGGCATGAGCCCAAAAATGAGGCAGATTCAAATCTAAAATGGACCACACCAAAGGAAATAGTTGTGATTGAATGCCCACCCTTAAAAAAAGTTCTTGGGGGCCACAGAAGTTTTGGATATGAGAGTCAGTGTTTGCCAAGTCAGTGTTTTCATGCCTATTTTGTCAAGAAGGATATGAGACAGATATGCAAAGTGCATCCAAATGCACGACAACACGCCATTTCAGCCCCTTTGGAAGCTATGCCAAAACAGCCCCAGGACAAACTGCAAGGATGAAGAGGTGATTCTTAGAACACATGCTAGCGTGGCACAGGTGTGCATGAAAAGCCATCCTTAAGGTATGAACATTGAGAACATGACTTGGCTGAAACAATTGGGCCGGTTGTAAATTGCATATAGACCATTGATCATTTTTATAAACTGTAATTTCTTTCGAATGGCCTTAATGAGTGGAATAGCCAAACTTTTGGATCCAGGATATGGTCGCACTACACAGAAGGTTCCACCTGACGGATCTTGCAGACATGCCATGTTGACGTTAATCCTATGAATCACCTCCTTAACCTCTCACACGGAGTCCTCGGCATTCACCTACTATGAGTCTAAAAGAAAATGCTATGGATATAGAAGCATCAAATACATCTAATACAAGTAGACAGCTTGTGACTTGATTTCATTCTCTTACATCTTACAATTGTAATGCTGAATAAAAATAAATTAATTAATGGTAAAAACTAAAAATAAATTCCACACATTTCTTAGATTATATATCTAAAGATATGCATGCTTAATCGATCATCTGGACATGAGGGGCCCACCTTTAGGTAATCCAATTCTCTCATATGATGGGCACAATGGTGGGAAGGAGTCCTGGAGGAACCCCTGAATGGATAATCCTAACCGTTTTTGTTGTTGAACATAGATTAATGAATGGACCAATCAACCATTCTGGACAGTCAAGAGAAGTTTACAGCAATGGTTAAGAATGTTCAACACATCCGCCAAACTTACTGTTATAGGATTGATACATCTAGAGACAGGTTGGAGACAGACTCAAAAATCAAAATCTTCCTAAGATGAGAGACTATCATCAATTGTGATTAAATAAATAAGAAAGTTCACTTTTCACCAAACATGGATCAACAAAACCAAGAACAAGCCAAATGATATAGAAGGGTGTCAGCATGTGTGGGCGTGGGCACCAGCATGCATGTATGTGCTGCTGGTGTCTCTCATACAAGAAATGAAACGTCAAGGATGAGATGAAATAACCATGATTAAGTCATCATCTAGGATTTGGTGTTGAGGTTCTTTGTCCAGCTCGGGGCTACCAGGCAATTGTTGCCCCACACTTCTATCTGCGTACTCCCTTTAATGCCTCCTGTGATTCCTTTTAAATCCTTTGGACCATTTTTCTGTGGGATCCTTTGATTGTCACTTTTGGTGATTGTGGGAGGTTGGGCACAGTCTCCAGTATGCGGTATTACGGCACCAGGAGATGAATTAGCAGTCATCTGTGAGTGCTTCCCATGCACTAGCAATGCAATCTGATATGTTTCATCTATAGTTCTTTGACTAAACCTCCACCAGCTCATTTTGAATTCCACCAGGTCACAACTCAATGTCAAATCATAATACTTCTGGTTGTACTCATCAAAAGTTAAATTACCTAGTTGCAGATCAACAGTTCCTTGAACGAAACAAGAGGAAGGCCACAACATCTCAAATCCTTTGCCACTGAGTTCCACCATTTTAGGGCCCATCCCCTTAATTTGAATACTGCAAATTGTATCTTGATTTCCTCGATCATCTGAAACCATTCAAAATAATTTACCAGCAATTTCTACTCAATGATGCAAAACATTCAGGTCTATGTTACCACTAAACTCTTCAATCTCCACTTCCACATGCTTGGTCAGATCTTCAATGTGAGGAGGCTGACATAATAAGTAGGAGAGGTCTCACACAACAGCTAGTTGTAGATGGAAAAACATGCAAATAGCTGCGTGTGGGGCTGACCATTGTGTATGTAAGACATGAAATCCATCCAATAGGGTAGCCCCATCATGAAAATAGGATGGGCTGAAAAGCATGCCAATCCAATCACCATGAACCTTGAATTTCACATGGTAGCCCACTTGATGGTTGGATCAGCATGATTTTTGAGGCAACCCATTTTCAATATGAGGCAAAAATGTTAGACCAGTTAGATGCATACACCACAGTGGGACCCACACCCCAACTGGTTGCATTTACAACTAGTATGTAGGTGAGACCTTCCCAACCAGTATAATCATGAAAATGACCTCTACATGCCCAAGGATAAGATAGAGAAGCTGCTGATAACTCATATTCGTGATCCTTATCATCTCTACCCATAGCTTGTAACCTAGGTTCTTTAGGAGACCTTTTCCCAACTTCTGATCATGATTAGCTTGAGGATCTTAATATATCTCTTACCATTAACCTCCAAAGCCATCACTCGAGCGTTCATCTTGCATTGTTCATCCTCAATAGATGCCAGTTGGGAATTCATTTGACTGAATTGTTTAAGAATTTTCTGGAACATATAACATTGGCCCTCTCTTGTCATCCCTGGATTGTAGTACACCTCGCTCTTGTTGTGGGCATAAAAACTCTTAAGACAACAACTCTATCACTTATATCGCAAATACGGAATAAAGAACGTGTAACTAACAGATTCAACCACATGTTTGAACACAGTTGTTTCCCCATATCCTTGATGATGTATAAGACCCAATCTGGAATGGAGAGATCTAACAGATAGACAGATGAACCATTATTATTTGAGATTAAAAGAAGGTAGGACTTTGGATTAGGGAGGGTAGATCTAAATGTTTTGTATTCATAAAGAATAAGAGGGTTCTTTTCTACTTTTTCAAAGTGAGGATGATTACAGTTCTGGGAATGGCAAAAGGGAACAGTAGGCTTTCGAGATTGTTTTAGGGGTGTGAAAGGGAATGGTAGGTTTTTGGGTATGGAAAAGCAATAAATAATAGAAATAGAAAGTAAAAGAAGCGATAAAGGAATAGGAGAAACACTCAATTCCCAGAGCAAACTTGCTCTGATACCACTTGATGCAGCTGGAAGAATCGATAGGCGATTTGATGAAGATTTTAGCAACACAGCAAAGATTGAAGAGGTACATGCCATATGCAAAGCACAAAGCCCTCACAAAGCTTATTCTCAAACTTTTCTTAAACTTTAACAAAAACCCAACACAGCTTTAAATAGTTAACACAAAAAATTAAAAAATTAAAACCCCAGTAAGGTGGAAATTACTACCCAGACCTCACTTAAGCACTATTCCTTACCTGTTCAAATAAGGGTAGTTTTGACAATTCCCTCTTATTTAACAAGCAATAAGCATAAAGAAAATATCTTTAGTTGTTTCCCACCAACAAGTGGACCCCATGTGGGCTCCACCTGTAGGTATGTGGGCTCCACACGTTCGTCAAGCTGATCCATACAACAGGCCTTGGAATTGATTCCATGAGAAGTCAGTTATGATCTTCTGATAAAAACATCCATTAACCAACACAAATTAATTCTTTTAGACAGATAGCCATGAGATTAAGATCTCAAATAAGAACCAATATATTCAGAAATCAAGCCACAAATGTTCTAGACGCTAGCCCCATATGGGAATTTTTCAACCAAATCAGCTTGGAATTTTAGAGAAATAGGCAACAGGAATGGGCATATTATTGCAGAGTTTGGAACAACTACCTATCCCTAGAAATCTTGTTTTTTCTCCTTTGGAAAACCATGAATGGAAAAAAAAAAAATCGATTGATTGTTTGATTCAAAAGCTGGGTATTTCTGTCCCTTTGTTATGAAAATGTTGCCATGAGCAGTTCTGATAATCTAGCTTCTGAGGTCTGGAACGATTTTAGCATGATTATGGGTGTTCCTTTTGTTGATGATTCTCCTTTCAATCAAAGATCATGTCTATGGTTTAACAGTGCATCCTGTAGAAACCAGTTTCTCTGGACTATGGGCATGCTTTCAGACCATATAGCATAGGAATTATGGAAGGGGCGTAATCAATGAAGATTTGAAGGTATGCTTCATCAACCTTCGGCAGTTATTAAAAAGGTCTTATATTGGCTGCAAGGCCTGAACATTCCTAGAGAATCTAAGAAGGATAGCAAGTTTGTGAACTAATTATCTATTAGAAATCTAAAGTTGTAAAGTACCAACAGTTAAACCAAGCAAATTGATGTGCGCAAAATGGATTCAGTCTCATTAGACTTCTTGAAGCTACATAGAGGGGACATCCCGTAGAAACCCAGGAGCTAGAGTTTGACATATTGCTTTGCTAGAAATGATAAGGGTAACAATGTTCCTTCATATGCTTTTTATGGGAATTGTAACAATATTATTGCCGAGTTTTGGGCACTAGTGGATTGCCTTCAATTATCTAAGCAACATAATATCACAAACAGCCTAGTAGATTGTGATTAAAAATGGTGTTTCATACAAGTATCTTGGTCAGGTTTCTATAGCCTGGAAAGCAAGGTATATGAAGCGTGGAATTCAGGGCTTGATTGTCAGGGGACTAATATCCTGTAACTCACTAACAGGCAGTGTTTGGGTTGAAATTTCACCTGTGAGTTACAACTTATAAGTCACACTTACAGGTAAAATCTGCCTTTGCAAACATGAGGAAGAGGGATGTTTTCACTTATAGGTAAGATATTTACAACCTGCAAGTCACTTCCAAACAGGCAGCATGAAAGTAACTTCAACCTGAAAGTCACTTTCAGGTGAAAGTCGTTTGGATGCCAGTAAGCTGCATTAGTGGGAAGTGACTTACCTGTAACTCACTTACGGGTGGTGTTTGGACAAGAAATTTCACTTGTGAGTTACAAGCTGCAAGTCACTTACAGATTTTCAGTGCATTTGAAATCCTCGGAAAAATAAGTGATTTCACTTTATCTACATGTCACTTACACCTGAAACTCGCTTTCAGGTAGGGCTGTCGTTCAGCCCGTATTTTGAACTGTTCGGGCCGGCCCTATTCGAACTTTTTATTTGCCTAGCCCAAGACCGGCCCATTGACAGCCCTACTTTCAGGTGCAACTTGTTTAGAACTAGAAAAGTAACAGGCATCCAAACGACCCGGTAGTAAGAATTGCAGTGTCCTGGATTCTTACCAGGAATCTTATGCTCGAGACCCAGAAGCTGGCACAAAGGAATTGAATGTTTCCGCCGAGAGGTAAAGACAACGAGATCCAAAAGCTCGTCCGCTTCAAAGGCAGAAGCCAAACCATAAGCAGCTAAAAGCCTCAAAAAAGCCATAGCTCTGCGTCCTCCGGCAGAGGCTTGGATCTGCCCCTTCCAATTGGCTGCCAATTTCATCGCCCTCTCCTTCACTGGAGCCTCGATCACAGGTGAGACTGACAGCAGACAGTCTAGCAAGAACCCATTGACAATCCAATCTTTGAAACCCTCGATCAGATCCAATGCAAGCTGTGGTGCGTCCGGCCTGGATCGGAAGGCTTCGCAGACCTCCATCCTGGTTTTCCCTATATCTTTCAAGTTCCGTTCGATGAGAGACCGCAATTCATCCCTGTCCATTGTGGATTTCGCTTCCGGTTTCCTCACTGGGTGCTTCTCCGCATCCGACGGCTGAGATTCAACAGATGCTTGAGGAGGCTGCTGCTGCAGATGCTCCTTCGATTTCAGATCCTTGACTTGCTTATCCGATAGCTGAGATTCAACTACCGATTGCAGCGGCTTCTGCTTCTGCTTTTTCGAGCTTTTATCCGACGACTGAGATTCCACGGAGGGTTGCTGCTGCTGGCCATCCGATTCGAGATCTTTCAAGCGTTTCTGGATCAGTTTCTCGACCTTGTTGAAGTGATTTTCGACGTCCTTCCATTGAATGGTGAAGGAAGAGAAAGACGAGGAATGCGATAGGAGTTCTTCGAAGGCTTTCCGGAGGTTCTCCTTCTTCTCAGGGACGGATTCCATCGCAGCGGAAATCGACTCCATGGAAGCGATTTCTGCGTTGAAAAAAGGGGGGGAAAGCCCAAGAAATAGAGAAGTGGACTAATAGCCCTGCAGCGAAAATCTGTTGATATTTGCAGATATCTAAGAGCGGAAACCCTAGATATCGTAAAAACCCTAACCCCAAAAGCTAAAGCCTGGCGGCATTCTTAACAGAGCCCGAAAAGAGAAGAAGACGGGGGAGAGACAAACTTCCGTACTCTGGCAATGGACCGAATCCCAGTCCGGAGAAGGACGCGGATCCTTTTACTTTTTTTTAGGCCCACACAAATATCTGAAATACAGCCATTAGATGTGTAATTCCACTTCAGGCCTGGCCCCAAAACTCAAGCCGACCAATGATCCATGTCACACAAAATAAAATAGTTAAGAATGGTCCACCTTTGATTTTTACACAGCTCACATGATGATGATATGAAATTCAGTAGAGTTGTACACGAGCCTAACCGAGTTGAGCTTGGCATAGCCCGGCTTGATTTGGCCAACATCTTACCCCAGCTCAAGTTCGGCTTGGCTTGATCCTTGAGCTTCACTAGCTAGTTAGCTCAGTCTCAGCAGCTTGGGTTACTCAAGCCAAGTTCGAGTTCAAACTCAAGTTTTCAAGCTGAATTGGATTTCAAACTTCTTTTTTTATTTTTTTTATGAGCAAACTCTTTTTTATATATTATATATAATATATTAATTAAATTATATATAAAAATATAATTGAATTATAACTCGAGCCAAGCCAAATCAAGTCAAGTTCAAGCCAAGCTTCAAGCTGAAGTGAATTGAACACAGGCTAGCTCGAGCTCGGCTCAAAATTCTTTTGAGCTCAAAGCCAGGCTTGAAGGCTTGAATTCAACTTTCAAGTCGAGCCAAGCCAAGCAAGTTAACCGAACCAGATCGGTCCGTGTCCAATTCTAAAATTCACCCAATGACTCTAAAGTTTATGCACACATGATGATAATATGAAATCCACTCAACAACTCTAAAGTTTAGTCCCCGCACTAAAAAACAAAGCCCAACCTCACCTGGGTAAATAATTTAAAGGATAACATTATCCATATTGTTTCCAATAGTGTGGTTCACTTAAATTGTGGATAAGGCTGATTTTTTCTTTCCGTGGTATAAATGTTATGGGATTTTATTGCCTTCGCATTTTTAAAATTTTTTTTTAATATATGTACATTTATTTGTATATATAGCTTATGTAACTTTGAATCGCAATTAGCCAATTAGTTCAAAATCTTTGTTGGGAGAACCGTGAAAACACACAGAGATGAATCTATGATAGCATTTCAAAACCACTAAGTAAAAGGGCGAAAGAACACAAAGATTTAACATGAAAAAACTCATTTAAGAAAAAACCACGGCACGAAGCGACATATTATCACTATGAAAACAGAAATTACAGAGAGAAAGAGATTACCCAATTCGAACAACCTCAAATCTCACCCTTGCTAGATGAAACTCTTAGAATATCTTTCAATCTTGTTTACACCTGTATATATAGCCTATGGGAGAATCCTAAACGAAATCGGAAACAAATTTCGCAAATCCGCAAAATTCTGCGCAAAACGTTCGATGTCATTAAACACTCGATGACATTGAACAAATACCAAAACTGTCTAGAGACAAAACATGGGTTCTTCGAAAAATCTTCGATTACTCAACCCAGTTTTGATGGCATCGAACACATCTTCGATGTCATCGAATACTACTCGATGTCATTGAAAAATGACACTGATATGTCCAACAACCAACATAGGAAATTCGGAAAAACAATCGAGCCGACTTCAATGGCATCGAACCTATCATCAACAAACTGTTAATTTTACAGATTTAAAACATCTATCAACAACAATCTTCACCTGTTTTCAATCTTTTAACGTGAAGTTTCTTATCCGCTTCTCTTATCTATACTTTGCATCAATGCTTCTCGTACACATTCCATTCTTCTTTTATGCTATCGTCAAGCCCAAAGAAGTAGCGCAGAACTTGAACTTCTCTGCAGGAACTACCTTGGTGAGCATATCGGTCAGATTCACACTAATGTGAATCTTCTCCACAGTCACGCCTCCTTCTTCGAATACCTGCATGCCTCGCTCACTTATGTGGCCCAGACAAACATGCTACATACATGCAGATATGGAATCCACAACAATCTCTGTCGCTCCACCTACTAAAGTATTCCCGATCAACCCATAAAGGTTTTTGTGCTTTTGCGCTCTCATAACCACGAGTGCCCCTTTTGACACTTTAAGGACACCATTAAGACCAGTGAACTTGCACCCTATACCATCGAGTGCAACGAGAGAAATCAAACTCTTCTAGATATCAAGAACGTGCCCGGTATCAGTCAAGGTACACTTCATCCCACCAAACATCTTGATACGCACCGTACCAATAGCTACAACATTACAAGCATTGTCATTGCCCATAAAGACTTGTTCACCATCGAACTATCTATAAATGGTGAATGTCAAGAATTTAAGCATTGTCATTGCCCATAAAGACTTGTTCACCATCGAACTATCTATAAATGGTGAATGTCAAGAATTTACTCATCTTTACGATCATCGTACAAATGTCCCATCATAAACACGGAAAAGACATCACACGTGTTTGTCTCTTCATCAGATGTGACAATATTGGCCTCCCTGGAAGAAGCCTCTGAGTTTTCTTTATTCGACTTGAGATTTGTGCAATCATTCTTCATGTACCCAGTCATCCCATGATTCCAATACTTTAACTTACCTTTGCCATTGCCCTTGGATTTGGATCTGAATCTAGACCTTGGAGATCTCGTATCTCACTTAGTATTTCTACCTCTCGTAAGTAGTGCATTAAAAGAGGTCCCTACGCTACCATTTATCTTTCTCATAGCCTTCCCTTGAAGGAATGAGATAACGGTGTTCACACTTAGGAACTTATTACCGGTGCACAATGAGTCCCTGAATGACTCATACGAAACCGGAAGATAAACCAACAAATACATGCCTGATCTTCATCTTTGACCATTTCCTCCATATTTAGCAATTTACAAATCAATTTATTAAAACTACTAATGTGGGCCTCCACATCTCCACCCTCTGTCATCCTGAAATTGAATAACTGCAGCTTTAAGTGTAGGCGATTCTCAATTAACTTTTTAACATGAAAGTCATCTACATGAAAGTCATCTAACTTCTCCCACATATCCGCTACGGTTTTCTCCATCATAACATTGTAGAGAACCTCATCCATTAAACACAATTGAATAGAGGATTTGGCCTTCTTATCAAGAGTCTTCCAATCATCATCACTCATATACGGTCAACGTTGCTCAAGAGCCCCATATTCGCCTTACTTAATTATTAGGCTAATCATCTTAACCTTCATAACTCAAAATTATTTTCGTCTGAGTACTTCTCAATATCATACTTAGTATTTTTCATTGATACTAATCCTTCATATTCAAGCCTGCACCCCAACCTGTCTCTGATACCACTTGTTGGGAGGACTGCGAAAGTACACAGAGACGAATCTTGGATAGAAATCCAAAAGCACCGAGCAAACGGGAGAAGAACATATAGATTTAATGTGAAAAAACCCTTTCGGAAAAAAACATGGCACAAAGCGACAGATGATCATTATGAAATTAGAAATTACAAAGAGAGATATTACCCGATTCGAACAACCTCGAATCTCGCCCTTGCTACACCCTTTGAAACCCTATGATGATTCAGAAACTCTTAGAATATCTCTCAATTCCGTTTACACCTATATATGTACATATATATATATATATATATGGGAAAAGGTACTATGCGCTCGACCTCACGATAAGCTCCCATGAGGTCGAGCTGTGTGGGCCACACTGTTATGCGTGTCGACCATCAACACCGTGCATTTGATGGGTCCCCTTTAAATTATGGGATATCCCAAAAATCACCAGATATCGAACTCGTGTGGTCATACCATCTAAAATCATGTGAAGACATGCCAAAAACATATAAAAGCACTTGGTGGGGCCCACCTGAAATTTGCATGCGTCCAAAACTTAGTCTAAACCCTCATCCAAGTGGGACACACAATGGATAGGCTGGATTTGCAAACCACATCTCGGTGGGCCCAAAAAATTATTATGAATGTTTTAATGGTGCATGATCCCTCTCAACTTCTGTATGTGGTGTGGCCCACACAAGTCACAAATTGACTTGAATTTTGAGACCGAGGCCCACGATGGAATGGTGCGTCTGACTAATGGGGTAAATGTTTGAAATGCATCACGGTGGGGCCCACACAGCTCGACCTCATGGGACGTTCCCATCATCTCGAGCACATGGTACCTTTTCCATATATATATATATATATATATATATATATATATATATATATATATATATATATATATATATATATATATATATAGCCTATGAGAGAATCTCAAACGAAATTAGGAACAAATTTCGCAGATCCGTCGAATTCACAAAATTCTGCGCAAAACATTTGATGTCATCGAACACCCTTCGATATCATCGAAACTTATCCTTCGATGACATCGAAGCCACTTCGATGACATTGAACAAATACCAAAACTGTCCAGAGACAAAACATGGGTTTTTTCGAAAATCTTTCGATTACTCGACCTAACTTCGATGGCATCAAACACATCTTCGATGTTATCAAACATTATTCGATGTCATCAAAAAATGGCACCAATATATCCAACAACTAACATGGGAAATCTGGAAAAACACTCGATGGCATCGAGCTGACTTTGATAACATCGAATCTGTCATCGACAGACTGTTGATTTTACATATTTAAGACATCCATCAACAACAATCTCATAGTTGGCTATGTCATATAGAGTCCTCAATAATTAAAGAGTTGGAGTCTCTGATTTGTAATAACTTTTGATATGCAACATGAAATTTTGAGTAAGAGACGTCATTTATAAAAAGACAAGGAGTTAGGCACATGCTTGCACTGAGCGCGATTTTATACTTTGTGTGATTAAGTAGATTTTAAGGGATTTTTTAGTTCTAAAGTCATTGTATTAAATGGAATGGACAAACGTTTTATAAATGATATTCAATACTAACTAGAAAATATAGATAAAATGATGGATCTAGCTTTTATTGGTTAGCTATGTATCTCATAACCACTAGAGTTCAATATGGAGATAGTTGTGAGAGACACAAGGAGGCTGTCCACCCAACAACTGATATCAAAGAATGAATAAAAAGAAATAAAATATAATAAGTTAAATATGAGTTTTTAACGTGACAAGATTCAAAAATCTGGCAAGCCTCATAGCATACACTAAAAATGTCTAAAAAAAAAAAAAAAGAGGTTGAAGAGGATGAAATGATGCAAATATGAGAAACAATGCAATGAATGACAAGCCTGAATTTGCAGCTTGATGTATATATGAGTCAAATAACCAAGGATCCTGACACTTTTGAGCAAAGAGATAATTAGAGCTCTTATCCCTAGCCCTAATCTCTTGCGTCATGTTGTCCGAACCAAAGAGGTCAATGGCTTGGGTGTAAGCTAGGACTTAGATGAGCAGTGTTTGAAAGCTCCGAGGATGCAGGTAGATGTAGTGGCTAGAGGCAAAGGGTGAGATTGGTGGTCTTAAGAGATCAAGACCTATGGGCAATATGAGCAAAGGCTTGGAGGATGGGTTGTAAAGGGGGGGGGGGGTCTTGGGTAAGTGGGCTCTCCTCCTCTCCCTCTTCTTAAGATGTGTTGTATTATAATGAGAATAATGGGAGTATTTATAGGATTTTGAAATAGCAATCTAGTGATTTATGATATCTTGACGGGTAAAAGCTAATATATAAATGATGTGATTGGTGGAGGAGAGAGGAGTGTCATATGACACTTTCTCATTGGTCAAATGAATAATATGAAGTGTAAAAGGGGGGAGGGTACTTTGGGAATCCAGGAGATGGACTCCCCATTTGAGGTAGAAACACCTTTTTTATTGCCCTACAGATGTTCATGTTCAAGGTCCATATGGACTATCTGCCACAAATTGTGGTTGGGTGCAGCACTTGGGTTTCCTAATATATTGGGAATGAAATTTTTAACAATTGATGTGTTTTAAGAAGTGTTGGGCTTGAATTTGATCCAAGTTTGGACTTTTCATTATGCTCGAGTTTCATTTCGACTCAAGTTAGTCTTTGATTTTAGGGTTGGCTAGGTTTAGGGAATGACTTGGGTTCTGGCTAGGCTTGGGTTTTTAGGGAATTCGAGAGTCAAGAGCCATCCGCATATCGAGCACTATGATTGCCAAGCTATTAGCCTTGGGCGGGGTGTTTACACCTGGATATAACACGAATAACTCAATTGATGGTCGAGGTGGATTTCGCATAAACATTATAATGGGCCCACCCAAGTCATTCATCACAAATCACTTTTAAGAATTGTTATACATGCACATCCATGCAAACCCTAATAAGCTAGGTTAACAGAATATTATATATGGTCTAAGCCTAGCTCGATTAATAAGTGGGGTTGAATTTTAAATTTGTGTACACATGATACTCCAATCCAAAGTCAGGTCGGAAAGTTTGATAAGCCAGCCGACTCCATTAGCATCTCCATCATGGTCAAAAGAGGATAAGTGATAATATGTGACTTAAGACAATTGTGTGCATATGTGATCGTATAATTGCATCTTGAAAAGGCCTAGCTATATGTCCTAGAGGGGGGGTGAATAGGACTATGCCAAATAAAACTTATAACAGCGGAATTAAAAAGATTATGATAGCCAAAATAAATCACGATGCAGGAAAGTAAAACAACCTCAAAATTCAGATCTTGAGAGGTTGATACAAATGTTGTTCTAAGGACAACCTTACGCCAAAAACCATAGTTTATGGTAGGACAACCTTATTTCTAGAAAGATATTTGTATCAAATCTCAAACCAAAGAGGAATATAGAAATAAACACAAACTGAACTGAAATAAATTGTAATCACAAATGTATTGTTCTAGGGACAGCCATACACCATAAAAATAGCAGGGTAACCTTGCTGGAACAACTTTAAAGGAAATTGAATATCAAGCCGATAAAGGAATAACAAAAAATAAATTCTAAACTGTTACAAAATTCCCACAATGCTTGAATTAAATGATTACAACATTCACCACCATACATACATCCCACGAATAAATAATTAAAGATTAGAAATATAAATCATTCAACCACAACACAAGGGATTATAGTCGTTCGCCTGTGTGTTCACCAACTGTTAAACAACAGCCACGCAGAATGCTACTCCACTCCTAATATCCTCACACATGGGATATTAGCGTTCACTAACAAAATAGGTTTTCACAAGTTCACCCAAAACCTTTACAATTGTGTCTTTGTCTGTGAGCTTACGCAATTAAAAAACTCCACTTTTGAGTTTTCCTGGCTCTCCTCAGATAACCAATACAACAAGATTTTTCTGGCAAATCTTGAAAGAAACTAAAACAGAAAGGAATTTACAATTAAATGTAAAATACATGATTATCTCCTTTGTTGTAGCAGCCCGGTAGAACCAAGTCAGAGTAAATGATTGAATGTCCAAGTTCAATGTCCAGTACTCCATTACAATAGTTCTAGTTCTAATAGATTTTAAATTAAACCAAATAGGGCTTGCCGTAATTAATTTTGATTCCAAAGAAAGGGAATAACAATTCCTCTTATCAAATTAGATTGGAATAACAGAAACAAAATCAATTAAATAAAGCTAAAGAAAGAGAATATTAAATAAGCACACTTAGCTTAGATGGAGCACAAAATTATCTCTCAGAAGTTTGATGAAGATTGGCTTGAATGGATTAATTAATTCACCCTTTCTTCTAAGATTCATGCTCTATTTATAGGTGAGCAGATCGCGTCTTCGACTGGTGTAGGGAGCTCTTTGACTAGTCGAAGAATTAACAGATTTGAAAAAAATCGGGCGCGATAAGCTTTGACCGTTCTACGACTGGTCGAAGGTCTCTTCGACTGGTCGTAGGTCACCTTCGATTGGTCGAAGACCCTGTAGTTAATCGCTGGACTTTGAGTCAAAGACTTTCGACTGGTCGAAGATGCAGTCGACACTGTTCCTTCGACTGGTCGAAAAGATTCCTGGACTAGTCGAAGCCTAACAGAAAATATCCAAAATTTGTAACAAACTCACGACTGATCGAGGAATTTCTTAGACTGGTCGAAGCAAAGCTAAGACTAATCGAAGAAAGCGCTGGTCGAAGCAAAGTTAAGACTAGTCGAAGAAAGCCTAGGACAAGTCTTAGAACTGCCCAAACTCATGTAACTTGAACATATAACTTATGCATCCAAAATGGCCTACTCCTAAGGTCAACCTAAGGTCAATCAAACCCCAATCGTGAAGTAAGGACATTGAAACATTAGGAACAAGTGACCTTGAAGTTTAAGCCTTGAAGTCTTGATGTAGTTCAATCTTGAAATCTTGATGTAGCTCAACCTTGAAAGTGTCTTGAGTTCTTTATGAACGGCCTTGTATGCTTCTCGAAGTCTTGCATTCTTGAGACTTGTCTTGTGAGCAATACTTGCAGTCAAGGTTGATCTTTGTACTTGTGAGCTTTACTTGTTGTGAGCTTTACTTGTTCATGAATGTTGATCTTTGAGAGAGCTTCACTTATGCAAGTTATATAACAGTGATTTTGGCACCACAAATTTGAAAATCGACAGGGGTATAAACTATAACACTTACACATATGCCATCGCAGGCCTTTTAAATAATTTATATTTTTTTAATCACACATGTTATATCATAATCTCCTCACCAATGATCATAAAACCACACATGCCACTATGTCATGTGTAACATATGCTTCCAAAATGACATATACGATCATATGACAACACAAAAGCCCTAGTATGTAGTACATATAACATTATTAGATTTTGGGCATCCCTCATAGAACCTTGAATATCTTAATGACGTTAAGATGTTTTAATTAAATCTAAGTATATTTAAGAAGAGATTGTGGAACTTGTTTGAGGGACATATGAGATTTCAATAATAATAATAATGATGATTAATGTCTTTAATTTATCTGCAAAAACTTTGGTTGCGGCCAGCTTTACATTATTATAAAATAAAATTTACATTTATTTGACTTATTTGATAATTCACAATAAATTAGCGAACATTCATTGAATGGTTATAAATGAAAAATGCTAAACATATGTTCAACGTTATGATTGTTGGGCCAATTTAATTTTAAGACTTTAACTTCAAGTACATTGGTTTATCAATACTTTATAGGATAAAGTATTTTATTAAGAATGTGCTTGCATATATAAATATCATGTTTTTTCTATCTTACCGATTTTTCCAATACAAAGCCATGAGCACGAGAGTAATATTTTCCACTAATGTCGAGCAAAATCCATCTATTAGGTGTGCACCGCCCTAAGCAAACCAGGACAATAATCTACTCATATTACAAACCATATCATAATGAATGTATTTGCCGAAAACCAGTGCATTCCAACTCTCATGTGGACCACATTGCATGATTTTAGATATTTTATCTATATTTTTACGTAGTTCCTCTCGGTGCGGCCCACTGCCCACTCAAGTTTTTGATTTTAGCTGATTTTATAATCCATGATGAAAATGTAGCGGTACACCTGATGGACAAGGTGGATCCAACAATCCCTATTGTCTAGTGTATCAAATATGCCATAGAAGCCTAAGTATTGAAATGGATAGTCCATTGGATTGGGCCCACCTTTGATTGCCCATAGAGGTTCAAGCATTGATGTAGACTATCCGTCAATGTAGGAATTATCTTTGATTGCCTAACCCTCTCAAATCATTTTCATCCAATGTTTAGATCATATTGCTATGATTTTCCTGCCCACAACATTCGCACGTGTAAATGCTAATAACATTCACACTTGTAAATGCGCAAAAAAAAAAAAAAAAAAAAAAAATCCAAATCCTCTGTTTGCTACAAACAACAAAAAAAATTATGCTTTCCTATATTGTGATTGGTCTACATTATCACAACATTGTCAACACTACTATATTAAATGTGGTGCGTGATAATGTGGTCCAATTAGATTACAACAAACATGATTTTCTTGCTTGTAGTAAGTAGAGGATCTGAATTATTGGTAAAAATACTTTGCCATATGAATTGGTCGTAATATTCACAACCATAGGATCCTTGCTCTTGCTCGGGTGGTAGACTCTCAGGAGTTTCAACACCCGGTCAAGGGTTCGAGTATCCATAGGTGGTGAAAGCCCACTACGGCGTGAGTGTGTGTAATATATATATATATATATATATATATATATATATATATATATATATATATATATATATATATATATATATATATATATAATAATATAACCATACATATTAAAAATCACATCCAAACTCCCACATTGTAAAACATCAGACCCACCAATCAATACGAGCCACTACTACTCTTCATATTTCAGACTCCCTAGTGCAGAAAGTTCCTTCACTTAGAAGTTAGATGGGCCATGGTGATGTTTGTGAGTAATCCATCATCAATTGTTTTTTTTTTTTTTTTTTTTTTCTACTCATCTTAGATATGGGCTAAAAGATGAGGTAGACCAAAAACTCAAGTATACCATGCGACAGGAAATTGTAAGGAATGAACCTTTATTGTTGAAACATTTATGGGACTATAAACATCTTGAATTAGGATAATATTTTTGTGTTTTTGACTCAGCATAGGAATAACTTTATGAACTGTTTTGATGACATATAAACATCATTGGGGCGAGGAGTTCAGTGGTAAGCATTTCCCTACCCTTTTTTCGTCATGCGGCATATTTGAGAATTGGATTTGCTTTTATTTTTTGACGCGGGGATGAAAGTGATAAGGTCAATCACCGTCTTCCTCAAGGATAACTACTTTGAATTCACGGAGCCTCTCTGGTCTCCTTACAAAAACTTCTCGAATCCACGAGTAAAAGAAATAGAAATAATTTTAAAATATATAAAAGAAATTTGTTGATTGATAGATAAACGAATCTATGACCCTTTAAATAGGAATACCAAGACTCGAAAGAAGCTTATAAATTAAACCATAACTAAAACTCCATAAATTTCATAACTTACTGTAAATAGTAAAATTTCTATTTACAGTAATTGTCCTATGTGACTTAACCACGTTATTCTCTCAATTTTTCTAAATGTTGGGCGCAACTCCTAAAGCCCAACGGATGAAGAGTTATAATCAAACTAAAACTTACTATTTATAGTAAAAATGAAATTAAACATGAAATTCGGCTTTCGATACGATGGAATCTCACAAATTCGGCATGAGCAACCTGTCTATGCCGGGTTGGTTAGCTAAAGTAGCTTGTCTTACCCAAAATCATATATGGTACGTCGAGTAACTTATTCTGGTTTGCAAGATATACTTGTTTTAAGGTTCTAACGGTCTCGATGACTCTTGCCTTCGACCAGGCCTTCTCTGGTCCACCTTGGACATGAAAGTGTCTGCAACCTGCTCTACATCATTTTTGGGCTCATGTCTTATCATGATATGGTAAGATGTCATGTACATTACAATAACCCCTACCCACCTGTTTGTGGAACGAATGTGGATTGTGTCCTACGTTGCACGTATCTAGCTGGGAAAGGGCATGAGCTTTGAGTGGCCACAGTGATGTATGAGTTTTGTCCACATTGTCCATTAATTTTTTCCGTATCATTTTAGGATGTAAGCCTTAAATTAATGAAAGTTCAAGACACATGTAGACCACACAATGGGGATCAAACTCTTACCATTGAAAACTTCTCGAGGGCCACAAATGTTTTGGATCGAGCTTATATTTGTATTTTCTCTTTGTCTAGGTCCATATAAATTTATGAATCCATACAAAAGTATGAATAGGCAGGAAAGAAAATAAGCATCATGGTGGGCCCTAGAAAAGTTTCAACGGTGAGAATCATTATCAATGTTGCTTCTTATGGTGTGGTTCACCTGAGCATTGGATTTGCCTAAGTTTCAGGCTTATATCCTGGAACGATAAGGGAAAAAATGAATGAATGATGTGGGTTTCTCGAAGCCAAATGATGAAGTATTACCGAAAGTTGAATAAATCTAAAGCTCAAGTGGACCACACCACATGAAGTAACTGTGGTAATGATTGTCACAGTTGAAACTTCCCTAAAGCCCACCACAATGTTAATTTGCCATCTAATATATTCATAAAATTATATAGACATGTAAGAAGTAAAACGCAAATATTAGATGTGGCCCTCAAGAATTTTTCAATAATACTTATTATCTGGCCGGCTTGGCTATTGGATCTACCTCAATTTTGGGTCTTTATTGTAAAATGATACAGAAAAATGGATAGACCCTGTGGACAAAACCCATAAGTCATGGTAGGACGCAATCCACTCTCAAGGTAAGTGGAGCCCACCCTAATGCTGGTGAGATATCCTTCATTCAACCGCTTTTTATTTTTATTTTTTAATTATTATTATGTTAAGATACTAGACTAAAAATGAGGCAAATTTAAAACATAAGTTGGCTACATGATGGGAAATGGTGAAGAATTAACATCTACCGTTAAAATATTTATAGGGCCATAAAAGTTTTGCATACCCTTATCAAGGGTATAGATTTAACTGTATAAATGGCAAATAAATATCACAATAGACTATGGAGTGATTTTAATAGTAAGCATTTCTCTACTGGCCTTTTCCTTTCACACGGTCTACTTTTTTTTTTTTTAATTTTTTTTTTTTGTTTTTTATTTTTACACACACCCCCACACACTTCGTGAGACCCACCATGATGTATGTGTTTCATCCATTCCCTTCATTCATTTTTAAAGATAATTTTAGGCCCATACCACAGGAAAACAATAGTGATTGGATATCCACCATTAAAATCCTTCTGAGGCCCGCTGTACTTTTTATTTGACTTCCAATATATTGATTAGGTCATACAGGCTCAGATTAAGGGAAAAAAACAAAGATCAGTTTGATACTAAACTTTTATGGCCCCGAAAGGTTTTTAATGGTCGACACTCATTCAACACTATTTCCTGTAATGTGGTTTACTTTTGATTGGGATATACCTCATTTTTGGTATCATACCATAAAATGATCCGTGAATATATATGGACGGCTTGGCTGAAACACATACATCATGGTGGATCCCACAGACCGCCGCCCACCAGCCATTGCCTGGTGGCAGGGGGAGTAGCCAATCTGTTTCCCAAAAAAAATATGGATGTGGTGTATTTCGAGAAATTTGCGAGAATACGACCCATTTATGGGCCAGAATACGACCCATTTATGGCCCGTTTAGGAGGCTAAGCCCACCTCATTTTCCCTCGCAAGAATACGCCCCAGTTGTACGGACGCCTTTCCAAATGTTGAAAATGCCCCTGCTTTTTCCTTCAAGCGGGAAGACGAGCGCTGACGCGCGTCGTACTCCGAGTTTTACGAACGGTTCAAAATAGATCAACGTTACATGGGCCCCACAGTTATGTATTTATTATATCCACAACGTTCATCCGTATTTCGAGATCATTTCGGAGCATTATCCCAAAAAAAAAAATTCATATCCAAAGATCAACTGGACCACACCACAGAGCAGCACAAAATTGATTTTCACCGTTGAAACTTTTGTAGGGCCCACCGTAACATTTATTTTTCCATCCAATATATTCATAAGGTCACAAAGACCTGGATGAAGAGGAAAAACAAATTTCATAATGATCCAAAACCTAAGTGACCCCTAAAAGGGTTTCAATGGTAGACATTCAATTCCCTACTGCCTTTTAAAGTGTGGTCCACTTGACAGTTAGATCTGTCTTATTTTCCGTCTCAAGCCTTATTATGAGCTCGCCAAATAGATGTACGGTTTGGATATAACATAGACCTCATGACGGGACCCAAAGAACAACAAGTGTTAAAAAGAAGAAAAAAAAAAAACAGATTTTTATTTTCTTGGATGCAGATATTTAGCTACGTATAACCGTAGCCATATCTACCACAATCCATAGCCAAAGGAATTTGTCCGGGGTGGGCGCGCCGAACTAGGATGCCCACGCCACTCGCTGCCCTATCCGGCAGGGGCGCGCCAATCTAGCGTGGCCACGCCCATCTGATGACCCCTATAGCTACGGATTATAACCGTAGCTAAAACTGTAATCTGTGTCACTCTATGAAAAAAAGAATTTATTTTATTTTATTTTATTTTATTTTTTTACATGGAGAACTTCATTCTACCTACAATTTTCTCTAATACATATTTATATAAATATGTATACATAAGCATATAAAAAAAAATTCTCACATTTTTTTCATTTCTTTCTTTTTTAACAAGAATATCTTCTAAACCAAAATTAGTTACTTGACGTACCGTATATGATTTTGGGGTAGGAGAAGCTAATTTAACCAACCAACCTAGTTATTTTTCAAGATTCCATCAGGTCGATGGTTGAAAATCCATTTCATTCACTTAACGGTCAATTTCAATCAATTCGCGGTCAATTTCACTCATTTCATTTACTTCACGATCAATTACATGCATTTCACGGTCAATCTCGGTGATTCCGTTTTGATTCACGGTCATTTCCATGCATTTCACGGTCAATTCTTTTCACTTCATGGTCATTTCCATGCATTTCACGGTCAATGCGCTTCACTTCACAGTCATTTTCATGCATTTCACGGTCAATCCCGACGATTACATTTTGATTTACGGTCATTTCCATGCATTTCGCGGTCAATTCGCTTCACTTCATAGTCATTTTCATGTATTTCACGATCAATCCCGACGATTCTGTTTTGATTCACGGTCTTTTCCATGCATTTCACGGTCAATTCCCTTCACTTCATGGTCATTTCCACGCATTTCACGGTCAATTCGCTTCACTTCACGGTCATTTCCATGCATTTTACGGTTATTCCTTTATTCGTGTTGATTCACGGTCATTTGACGCATTTCACGGTGAAGTGTAGCGATTGACCGTGAAATGCGCGAAATGACCGTGAAGTGAAAGGGCATGACCGTGAAATGCGACGAAATGACCGTGGAATCAACACTTTTAATAGGTGGGAATGACCGTGATATGCATGGAAATGACCATGAAGTGAAGCGAATTGACCGTGAAATGCATGGAAATGACCGTGAAGTGAAGGGAATTGACCGTGAAATGTGTCGAAATGACCGTGAATCAACACGGAATAGACGGGAATGACCGTGATTTCCATGCATATCACAATCATTCCTGCCTATTTCGTGTTGATTCACGGTCATTTCGACGCATTTCACGTCATGCCCCTTCACTTCACGATCATTTCCGCGCATTTCACGGTGAATTCACTTCACTTCACGGCCATTTCCATGCATTTCACGGTCATTCCCACCTATTCCGTGTTGATTTACGGTCATTTCAATGCATTTCACGGTGAAGTGTAGCGATTGGACCGTGAAATGCCCGGATATGACCGTGAAGTGAAGGGGCATGATCGTGAAATGCGCCGAAATGACCGTGAATCAACACGGAATAGGCGGGAATGACCATGATATGCATGGAAATGACCGTGAAGTGAAGCAAATTGACCGTGAAATGCATGAAAATGACCGTGAAGTGAAGGGGTATGACCGTGAAATGCGTCGAAATGACCGTGAATCAACACGAAATAGGCGGGAATGACTGTGATATGCATGAAAATCATGGTCATTCCCGTCTATTCCGTGTTGATTCACGGTTTCGACGCACATTTCACGGTCATGCCCTTTACTTCACGATCATTTTCGCAAGATTTCACGGCCAATTCACTTCACTTCAAGGTCATTTCTATACATTTCACGGTCATTCCCGCCTATTATTAGTGTTGATTCACGGTCATTTCGACGATTTCACGGTGAAGTGTAGCGATTGGATCGTGAAATGCGCAGAAATGACCGTGTGAAGTGAAGGGGCATGACCGTGAAATGCTAAAATGACTATGAATCAACACGGAATAGGTGGGAATGATCCGTGATATGCATGAAATGACCATGAAGTGAAGTGAATTGATCGTGAAATGCATGGAAATGACCGTGAAGTGAAGGGAATTGATCGAAATGCTTGGCAGAAATGATCGTGAATCAACACGGAATGGACGGGAATGACCGTGATTTTCATGTATATCACAGTCATTCCCGCCTATTCCGTGTTGATTCACGGTCATTTCGACGCATTTCACGGTCATGCCTCTTCACTTCACGATCATTTCCACGCATTTCACGGTCAATTCGCTTCACTTCACGGCCATTTCCATGCATTTCACGGTCATTCCTACCTATTTCGTGTTGATTCATGGTCATTTCGGCGCATTTCACGATCATACCCCTTCACTTCACGGTCATTTCTGCGCATTTCACAGTCCAATTGCTACACTTCACGGTCATTTCCATGCATTTCACGGTCATTCCCACCTATTCCATGTTGATTCACGGTCATTTCGACGCATTTCACGGTGAAGTGTAGCGATTGGACCGTGAAATGCATGGAAATGACCGTGAAGTGAAGGAGCATGACCATGAAATGCACTGAAATGACCGTGAATCAACACAGAATAGGTGGGAATGACCGTGATATGCATGGAAATGACCACGAAGTGAAGCGAATTGACCGTGAAATGCATGGAAATGACCGTGAAGTGAAGGGAATTGACCGTGAAATGCACCGAAATGACCGTGAATCAACACGGAATGGACGGGAATGACCATGATTTCCATGCATATCACAGTCATTCCTGCCTATTCCGTGTTGATTCACGGTCATTTCGACGCATTTCACGGTCATGCCCCTTCACTTCACGATCATTTTCGCATTTCATTTCACCATTAATTCGCTTCACTTCACGGCCATTTCCATGCATTTCATGGTCATTCCCACCTATTAAATATGTTGATTCACGGTCATTTCGACGCATTTCACGCGTGAAGTGTAGCGATTGGACCGTGAAATGCCCGGAAATGACCGTGAAGTGAAGGGGCATGACCGTGAAATACGCCGAAATAACCGTGAATCAACACGGAATAGGTGGGAATGACCGTGATATGCATGGAAATGACCATGAAGTGAAGCGAATTGACCGTGAAATGCATAGAAATGACCGTGAAGTGAAGGGAATTGATCGTGAAATGCGCGGAAATGACCATGAATCAACACGGAATAGACGGGAATGACCGTGATTTCCATGCATATCACAGTCATTCCCGTTATTCCGTGTTGATTCACGGTCATTTTCGGCGCATTTCACGGTCATGCCTTCACGGTCATTTCCGCACATTTCACAGTCCAATCGCTACACTTCACGGTCATTTCCATCCATTTCACGGTCATTCCCACCTATTCCATGTTGATTCACAGTCATTTCGATGCATTTCATGGTGAAGTGTAGCGATTGGACCGTGAAATACGCGGAAATGACCGTGAAGTGAAGGAGCATGACCGTGAAATGCGCCGAAATGACCGTGAATCAACACGGAATAGGTGGGAATGACCGTGATATGCATGGAAATGACCATGAAGTGAAGCGAATTGACCGTGAAATGCATGGAAATGACCGTGAAGTGAAGGGAATTGACCGTGAAATGCATCGAAATAACCGTGAATGGGATCAATTTTAAGGTAATGATGGTGATGTAAGTGGATTGTCTTAAGATCCATGGTATTGCTATATCCCAGGATCAGATCACCCGGTTTGTTTGGCACGCCCCGGCAATCCCGGATTTAATTTCCAATACCATCCAATCCCTTCCAATCCGCCTGGCCAAACGGGCCCTAAGGTAATGATGGTGTTGTCAGTGGATTGGTTTAAGATCCATGGGATTGCTATATCCCGGAACAAGTTCACTGGGTCTGTTTGGCACATCAGGCATATCCTGGGATTTTACCTTCCACTCCTTCCAACCAAGGGATAGGATCAATTTTAAGGTAATGATGGTGATGTCAGTGGATTGTTTTAAGATCCATGGGATTGCTTATATCCCGGGACAAGTTCACAAGGTCTGTTTGGCTCATCATGCATATCCCAGGATCTCGCGATCCCATTCCTCCTAATACCGTGGGATTGGTTTGGCCAAACAGACCTTAAAGGTAATGATGGTGATGTCAGGAGAAGCTACTTTAGCCAACCAACCTGGTTATTTTCCAAGATTCCATCAGGTCGATGGTCGAAAATCCATTTCATTCACTTAGCGGTCAATTTCATTCATGACCGTGAAGTGAAGGGGCATGACTGTGAAATGCGCCGGAAATGACCGTGAAGTGCATGGAAATGAGCGTGAAGTGAGGCGAATGGACCGTGAAATGCGCAGAAATGACCGTGAAGTGAAGGGGTATGACCATGAAATGCGCCAAAATGACCGTGAATCAACATAGAATCGGCGGGAATGACCGTGATATGCATGGAAATGACCATAAAGTGAAGTGATTGGACCAGATGCACGGAAATGACCGTCAAGTGAAGGAACATGACCGTGAAATGTGTCGAAATGACCGTGAATCAACACGGAATAGGCGGGAATGACCATGATATGCATGGAAATGACCGTGAAGTGAAGCGATTAGACCGCGAAATGCGCGAAAATGACCGTGAAGTGAAGGGGCATGACCGTGAAATGCGCCGAAATGACAGTGAATAACACGGAAGAGGCAACAATGACCATGATATGCATGGAAATGACCGTGAAGTGTAGTGATTGGACCTTGAAATGCATGAAAATGACTGTGAAGTGAAGGGGCATGACCGTGAAATGCGTCGAAATGACCGTGAATCAACACGGAATAGGCGGGATCAGGGTCGGGTTTAGGTTTGGGTTTTCAAGTTTAGGTTTATGTTTAGGTTAGGGAGTTGAGATTAGGATTAGGTGTAGGTTTAGGTTTAGGGATTTGAGAATACGTTCAGGTTATAGGTTATAGGTTATAGGTTTAGGTTAAGGTTATAGGTTATAGGTTAAAGGTTAAGGTTTAGGTTTAGGTTTAAGTTTAGGGATTTAAGAATAGGTTTAGATTATAGGTTATAGGTTAAGGTTTAGGTTTATGTTTAAGCTAAGGTTTAGGTTATAGATTATAGGTTATAGATTTAGGTAATTGAGAATAAGTTACGGTTTAGGTTTAGGTTATAGGTTACAGGGTATAGGTTTATGTTTGGGTTTAGGTTATAGGTTATACGTTTAGGTTATAAGTTTTGGGATTTGAGAATAGGTTCAAGTTAAGGTAATAAGTTTAGGTTAAAGGTTTAGGTTAATGTTATAGGTTTAGGTTTAGGTTATAGGTTTAGATTTGAGAATAGGTTTAGGTTAGGTTGTAGGTTAAGGTTTAGGAAATTGAGTTTAGGTTATAGGTTATAAGTTTAGGTTAAGGTTTAAGTTGTAGTTATAGGTTTTGGGATTTGAGAATAGATTTATGTTATAAGTATAGGTTTAGGTTTAGGAATTCGGGTTCGGGTTCGGGTTTATGTTCGGGTTTAGGTTATAGGTTATAGGTTTATGTTAAGGTTTAGGTTTAAGTTATAGGTTTTGGGATTTGAGAATAGGTTTAGGTTAGGGCGTAGATTAAGGTTTAGGGAAATGACTGTGAAGTGAAGGGGCATGACCGTGAAATGCGTCGAAATGACCGTGAATCAACACGAAATAGGCGGGAATGACCGTGATATGCATGGAAATGATTGTGAAGTGAGGCGATTGGACCGTGAAATGTGTGGAACTGACCGTGAAGTGAAGATGCAGGACCGCAAAATGCGTCGAAATGACCGTGAATCAACACGGAATATGCGGGAATGATCGTGATATGCATGGAAATGGGGGTGAAGTGAAGCGATTGGACTGTGAAATGCACGGAAGTGACCGTGAAGTGAAGACGCGGGACCGCAAAATGCGTCAAAATCACCATGAATCAACACAAAATATGCGGAAATGATCGTGATATGCATGAAAATGGGGGTGAAGTGAAGCGATTGGACCGCGAAATGCACGGAAGTGACAGTGAAGTGAAGACGCGGGACCGCAAAATGCGTCGAAATGACCGTGAATCAACACGAAATATGCAGGAATGACCGTGATATACATGTAAATGAGGGTGAAGTGAAGCGATTGGACCGCGAAATGCACGGAAGTGACCGTGAAGTGAAGACGCGGGACCGTGAAATGCGTCGAAATCACCGTGAATCAACACGGAATATGCGGGAATGACCGTGATATGCATGGAAATGATTGTGAAGTGAGGCGATTAGACCGCAAAATGTGTGAAACGGACCGTGAAGTGAAGACGTGGGACCGCGAAATGCGTCAAAATCACCGTGAATCAACACAAAATATGCGGGAATGATCATGATATGTATGAAAATAGGGGTGAAGTGAAGCGATTGGACCACGAAATGCACGTAAGTGACCGTGAAGTGAAGACGCGGGACCGTGAAATGCGTCGAAATCACCGTGAATCAACACGGAATATGCGGGAATGATCGTGATATACATGGAAATGGGGGTGAAGTGAAGCGATTGGATCGCGAAATGCACGGAAGTGACTGTGAAGTGAAGACGCGGGACCGTGAAATGCGTCGAAATGACCGTGATCAACACGGAATATGCGGGAATGATCGTGATATGCACGGAAATAGGGGTGAAGTGAAGCGATTGGACCGCGAAATGCATGCGGCCAATACACGGTCATTTCTATGCATTTCACTTCACAGTCACTTTCATGTATTTCGCAATCCAATCGCTTCACTTCACCCCCATTTCCATGCATATCACAGTCATTCCCGCATATTCTGTGTTGATTCACGGTCATTTCGACGCACTTCACGGTCCCGCGTCTTCACTTCACGGTCACTTCCGTGCATTTTACGGTCCAATCGCTTCACTTCACCCCAATTTTCATGCATATCACGATTATTTCCGCATATTCCGTGTTGATTCACGGTCATTTCGACGCACTTCACGGTCCCGCGTCTTCACTTCACGGTCACTTTCGTGCATTTTGTGGTCCAATCGCTTCACTTCACCCCCATTTCCATGCATATCACGGTCATTCCCACATATTCTGTGTTAATTCACAGTCATTTCGACACACTTCACAGTCCCGCGTCTTCACTTCACGGTCACTTTCGCGCATTTTACAGTCCAATCGCTTCACTTCACCCCCATTTCCATGCATATCACGGTCATTCCCGCATATTTCGTGTTGATTCACGGTCATTTCAACGCACTTCACGGTCCTGCGTCTTCACTTCACGGTCACTTTCGCGCATTTTACGGTCCAATCGCTTCACTTCACCCCAATTTTCATGCATATCACAGTTATTCCCGCATATTCCGTGTTGATTCACTGTCATTTCGACGCACTTCACGGTCCCGCGTCTTTACTTCACGATCACTTTCATACATTTTGCGGTCCAATCGCTTCACTTCACCCCCATTTCCATGCATATCACAGTCATTCCCGCATATTCCGTGTTGATTCACGGTCATTTCGACGAACTTCACGGTCTCGCGTCTTCTCTTCAAGGTCACTTCCGCGCATTTCCCGGTCCAATCGCTTCACTTCACCCCCATTTTCATGCTTATCATGGTCATTCTCGCATATTCTGTGTTGATTTATGGTCATTTTGACGCATTTCACGGTCCCACGTCTTCAATTCACGGTCACTTCTATGCATTTTGCGGTCCAATCGATTCGCTTCACCCCCATTTCCATGCATATCACGATTATTCCCGCATATTTCGTCCTGATTCACGGTGATTTCAACGCATTTCGCGGTCCCGCGTCTTCACTTCATGGTCAGTTCCACATATTTTGTGACCCAATCGCCTCACTCACAATCATTTCCACGCATATCACGGTCATTCCCGCTTATTATTCCAGATTCATGGTCACTACCATGCTCCTTCACTTCACTAGTCATTTCCTAAACCTTAATCTACACCCTAACCTAAACCTATACTTATAACCTAAACCTATTCTCAAATCCCAAAACCTATAACCTAAACTTAAACCTTAACATAAACCTATAACCTATAACCTAAATCCGAACATAAACCCGAACCCGAACCCGAATTCCTAAACCTAAACCTATACTTATAACCTAAATCTATTCTCAAATCCCAAAACCTATAACTACAACCTAAACCTTAATCTAAACCTATAACCTATAACCTAAACATATCACCGAAACTCAATTCCCTAAACCTTAACCTACAACCTAACTTAAACCTATACTTATAACCTAAACCTATTCTCAAATCTAAACCTAAACCTAAACCTAAACCTAAACCTTTAACCTAAACTTATAACCTTAACCTAAACCTATTCTCAAATCCCAAAACCTAAACCTTTAACCTATAACCTAAACCTAAACCTTTAACCTATAACCTAAACGTATAACCTATAACCTAAACCCAAACCTAAACCTATACCCCAGTAACCTATAACCTAAACCTAAACCTTAACTTATTCTCAATTACCTAAATCTATAAACTATAAGCTATAACCTAAACCTTAGCCTAAACCTAAACCTAAACCTTAACCTATAACCTAAACCTTAACATATAACCTATAATCTAAACCTATTCTTAAATCCCTAAACCTATAACCTAAACTTAAATCTATAACCTATAACCTAAACCCAAAGCTAAACCTAAACCTAAACCTAAACCTAAACCTTAACCTATAACCTAAACCTTAACCTATAACCTAAACCTATAACCTATAACATATAACCTTAACCTAAAGCTATAACCTATAACCTAAAACCTGAACGTATTCTCAAATCCTTAAACCTAAACCTACACCTAATCCTAATCTCAACTCCCTAACCTAAAGGTAAACCTAAACTTGAAAACCCAAACCTAAACCCAATCCTGATCCCGCCTATTCCGTGTTGATTCACGGTCATTGTAACGCCCCGGGAAATGAGGATGGGATGTTTTAGAAATTTGAAGTTGAGTATGGTCTTGGAATGGTGAGGAATGGATTTGAATGTGGATGGTTGTCGTTTGGTTTTGTGATGTGGGATTTTTGAAAATTAGAGGGTGGAGATGGGTTAGGGAGATGGAAGTGAAATGGGAGAATGATGGCTTCTTAAGGAAGATGGACCTTAAGGATGTGGTTTGGGGAAAATGAGTTGAGTGTGGGTTTGAAGAAATGAACTTGAAGATAAGTTGAAGATATGGGATTTGAGAAGGGATTGAGATTGGTTTACGAGAAATGAGGCCGGGAATGGGTTTGGAGTTTGTCTTATGAATGGGTTTTGAAGGCAATGGGTTTGTTGAAGGGAAAGGTGTTGAGAATGGGTTTGATGTACGGGGTTTGGGAATGAAGTTTAGAGTGATATTGAGAATGGGTTTTGAGTAATGAGAAATGAATGGGTTTGATGGGTTTGGGATTGGAGTTGAGTTTTAAAAGTGATGGAGTGGGATGAAATGGAGTGAAGGTCTTGTAGAAAGGAATGGGTTTGATGGATTGTGAAAATGAAGTTGGAGGGGGTTTAAAGAATGTTGAAAGGGTGTGAATGTTGGTGGGAGTTGGTTGGAAGGGAGGGATTTGAATAATGGGTTTATGATCTGAAGAATGGTTGATTGAAGTGTGATATGTGGTTGGAAGAAAGAGAAGGTGGGTTTGAGGATTTGTTTAAGAATGAGAGATGGGAAGGTGGGTTGGAAGTGGGTTTGAGAGTGAATGGTAGAACTTGGTGGATGGGCTTGAAATGGAATTTGTGGGTGAAATTTGGGGAGGGTTTGGCAAGGCATTTGAGAATGAGGTGCGAGGTTGGGTTTTGGGGAAGGGTCAAGTAAGAGGGGTTGAAGGGTTTGGGTTGGGTATGAGACAAAAATGGGAGTTAGTTGGAGAGAGTGGGTTTGATGTTGGCTTTGTGAATGAGATTCTGTGGATGGACTTGAGAACGGGGTTAAGAAAAGAAAATAATTAAGAAAGGGTTTGGGAAGGTGGTTTGAAGGTGAGGAAGAGGATATGGGGAGTTTGTAGGAGGAGAAGATGAATTTTGAAGAGATGGGTTTGAGTATGGAAGAGTGAAGATGTTGGAGTGGGAGTAGTGGGAAATGGGATCTATTTCTTGTAAGGTTTCTTGTACTTTCTGTAACTGAATTATTTTTAAAATTTTTATAATATTTTATCATTGAGTTTAAAGACATCACACAAAATTTTATCTCATTTGGAGTTGTAAATAAATTATTAAAATTCTAGGAGCAACAACTGTCTGAAATCAAAAAAAAATTAAATAGTTAATAGAACAGCTTAATTTTAGCTATATTAAAATTTTTATTTTATTTTTTTCTTATTTTTATATAAAAATAGACTCATCAAGCTTCAATCTGGCTTTTGAATCACCTAAATCGGAGTTGTAACAAAGGAGATATGAATTTTTAAAATTAACCTAAAATTATAGGAATTTCGGCGGGGTGACAACGCCGGCGGCGGGGTGAGCGGCGAGGGCCACACGGCCCTCTGGACCACTGGCGGGGCGGCCACTCGGGCGGCGGGGTGAGCGGCGGGGTGACCCCCCCGATTTTTGGCCCGGAGGTCCCTCGGCATTCCCGGGCGTCGGAAAAGCTCCCCGGGAAGTGCCATATATGATTTTGGGGTAGAACGAGCTGATCTACGCAATGGGCCTATCTATTTTATGAGATTCCTCCCGGTTAGAGGTCAAAACCTGATTTTTCTATAATTCACTATTTCCGGTGAATTTTCATTCACCCTCAAGTCTTTATCCCAAAATGGGTTGAAACTATCAAATTTGGCCTAAGACTATAGTTTTAACTGTCTAATCCCTCAGTTTTGGTTTTATATTTTCTCTATTTCTGATAGAATTTCATTCACCCCTACTTTATTGTCCCCGAATGAGTTTGAACTATTATGTTCAGCCCGACATTAGCCCATTTGGTCTAGATCTATGGTTGTGACGTCTAATCACTCAATTTCGGTTTGTTCCTACCATCGGGCCAAGGTATTGTAAGTCTCTCGGACTCCTTTCTTATCGCCACTACCCTCTCTCACTCCCCAATACTAATTTCTTAGAAGTCTTACCATCCATCTAAGATTACCGGTTTCGATTTAAGGAGGGCTCATACCATTCTAAGTTTCTACTGTGCTTACCCTAACGTCAGCGGACGCGTTGGTGAGTTCATGACCCATGGCCCAGGGGATTCCAAACTATCGCTCTGATACCATCTGTAACGCCCCGGAAAATCGGGGGTCATGCATAGACTCGACTCCCGAGTTCCCGAGTGTCACTTATCATGCATTTATGGTTTTTATGATTAATCAAATTTAACTGCGCAATTTGGAATTACCTGAAGCATGAAACACAATCGCACCAGTCTACTGAAATGAAGGAAATCTCACAAATATACAGGTCCAAAAATAATAAAGGGTCGTCCAAGGCGTTGCCCAACATGATAATAAAAGAAGGCTATGTCCAAAAAGAGTAAAGCTGAGCCCGCGACTCAGCAAATCTAAATTCAGCCCGATCAAGCCGATGAAGAGCCGCCCATCAGCTGCAAGTATGAGAGTCCGCCCTCCTTGTCCAAACTCGCCTCACCAGACTCCTCATACCCTGAGTCACCTGCATTTATGAATGGGTCTGGTTTGGTGTTTTAAAACACTGTCCCAGAGTGGGAGTGAGTGATCAACTCAGTGTGAACTATTGGTCTCAAGTTACAACAGACATCAATTGTAATATGAACTTAATGAAAATCAAACAATTATCAACACCTAATAACTCTTATTTAAAATGCATGCATGCGGGATGATATGATGCATACCCTCGCCACAACACTCCCTCAAGCGACTCCATCTAACGATCGCATATGACAACACTCCCTCAGAGCGACCTCGACTTCCGAGTCGCCACCCTAGCTAATGCGTGCAATGCGATCATGTTAGCCGAGTTATTAGTTAAGTCCATTCATCCAGCAGGTTGGGGATTTTGATTCACCCTACGTATCAATGCCCTAAACTGGTTGCGAGGCCAAGACCCCATCAACCCGTGAGGCCGAGACCTCGCGGTCCGTGATCCCCTCGGGTTCCTCATCCCCGACTCCAAGCACATGAGGAGTGCCGATAGGGAGGGATCGCTCGCAGTCACTACGGGAAGGCGCGGTACCCCGGCGTAGGCAGACAGCTCGGACACAGTGTCTCATTCCACCATGCCCGGCTCACGAGGCTGTGGACCAGTTTCAAGTGGATTATCAATGGGCTACAATGGTTGCAGGGTGGTTCAGATTCCATTCAAATGTGGGCACACAGGGTTAACAAACAGGGTTGATCAGTCAGTAGGCTAGACCGCATGAGTCAGGAGAGCGTGAGACGAGCGACCTCGGGCACGAGAGACCCATGTAGTCGAACTACAGCCACCTGAACACACCCGCCCAAACTCACGAGTTTAGCCTCGAGGCGGTCCTACCTTTGGAGCCGCCTTCGCTCTCCTCATGTTTCCTGACCGACCCAATGTAATGAAGGTCATCCTTAACAAGCCGACTATACAGATTGTCACTAGCATGTCATCATCATACTCCATGCATCTCAGTCATACGAATTAGATGTTCCTAACAAGCAATCAAGCAATATAGTGTATGTGAGGTGTGTGGGTGTGTGTGAGGAAGTTACGCACTTCCTCCATCTCAAGCCATCATATGCATAAGGGTAATGGAAGCATACACAACATGGATCAATAACATGTGGAAGAATGACACGGCATAAGCATATTATCATCCATTCACGAAAATCATTTGAACAACGAATAACATTATGAAGAACATCATGTGCATCCATATAATTTCAAGAACTTACAATTCTTAGGATTCTCTAGGCTCTCAAATGTATCAATCAAACATCCAAAATCATTAAGCTAGTATTATAATTGGTGCTAAGCCACATAAGATTAATAGTCCGCACCTAGGATCGTTGGAGGCTTGGGAAAAACGTCCTAGGAAAGAGGGCTTTGCGGTAGATCGGCCGGAATCCCTAAAACAACTTCACATGTTAGATTTACAAGCAAAACCCCCCTCTTTACAAGGGTTTTCAAGGAAAAAGAGGGTTGGATCTTACTTAAACGATCCATGAAATGAAGATGGCGAATTTTGGATGGGTTTTCCCTTGGAGAAGGTGTAGGGAGAGGAGAGATTGATTCCCTTGGGCCCTACCTTGGTTTAGGGTTTACCTTGTCTTCTTCCCTCTCTTCCTCCTTTTTTCTTTCTCTCTTTTCTCTCTTTTCTCTCTTCCCTTTCCTAGGGCAAATTCGTATGGGAGAGGGGTGCCCAAAAGAAAACCCTCTTTATAATTCCAGATTTGGTGCAAATGGCCCTAAGCTTCCACAATTTCCTAAAATAGACCACTAAGACTCCCGGTTGGTGTTGGGGCAGCCCTAACACCCCTCAGGCCACCAAATTCGGCGTGTAGGTGTCTTATGACCCGACTAGGGTCCATAAAAAAATTGAGGGTGAACGGATGAACGAATATATGATCTGAGCAAGCACTTTCGTCCCATAAATGGCCCTGTGGGGGCCGATCTGGTGATTGGGGCAGTTCTGGCGGCCCTCTGGCCATGAAACTTGTAGGGTAGGTTCTCCATGGCTCGATGAAGGGCCTTGCAAAATTTGGGAACAAACGGATGCAGGGTTTGGTCGTACGGGTCCGATTCGCGATCAACGGTCATCGTACCATGATCGGGGCCCAGATTTGGTGGGCAGGCGTTGAAAAATATGTTAAACCTTCACCATAAATTTGGAAGAAATCCGACGGCTAGAACGCTTGGTATCTTGGTTTTATTTGTAAGTGCCAGATTCCAATTCTGGCATTGGTGGGGTGCATTCAGATAGTGCCAGATCTCAGTTCTGGGTGTCCACTGGGTCCGTAGTCCGTGATGGACCATAAGCCCAGTGAGATCTTCAGTTTTCTAAATTTTTAGATTTTTCTGACCCTTCACGGTCGCTGGGTGGCCCACATGGGCCGTCTTTAAGTGTAAATAGCCATCTGACTTAGCGGCCCGCACTAGGCCTTATCACGGCCTGTCTGGTCTATTAAATTGGGCTAATCTTAGATTAATTAACTCGTGTATAAGCTAACGTTGAGTGCTAATGGTCAGTACGTGATAGTATAAGTTAATTAAAAATCAAGAATTTTTGGAAATCCAAAACAGTGAAAATCCAGGATGTTACAGTCATTTCGATGCATTTCACGGTCACGCCCCCTTCACTTCACGGTCATTTTCATGCATTTTTCGGTCCAATCACTACACTTCACGGTCATTTCCATGCATATCACGGTCATTGCCGCCTCTTCCGTGTTGATTCACGGTCATTTCGGCGCATTTCACGGTCATGCCCCTTCACTTCATGGTCATTTCCGCACATTTTGCGGTCTAATCGCTTCACTTCACGGTCATTTCCATGCATATCACGGTCATTCCCGCCTATTCCGTGTTGATTCACGGTCATTTCGACGCATTTCACGGTCATGCCCCTTCACTTGACGGTCATTTCCGTGCATTTCGCGGTCAATCGCTTCACTTTACTACGGTCATTTCCATGCATATCACGGTCATTCCCGTCGATTAAAGTGTTGATTCACGGTCATTTCGGCACATTTCACGGTCATGCCCCTTCATTTCACGGTCATTTCCGCGCATTTCACGATCCATTCACCTCACTTCACGATCATTTCCATGCATTTCACGGTCATTTCCGGCGCATTTTATAGTCATGCCCCTTCACTTCACGGTCATGAATGAAATTGACCGCTAAGTGAATGAAATGGATTTTCAACCATCGACCTGATGGAATCCTGGAAAATAATCAGGTTGGTTGGCTAAAGTAGCTTCTCCTACCCCAAAATCATACAGGGTACATGAAGTAACTAATTTTAATTTAGAAGATATTCTTGTCAAATGAATAAAGAAAGAAATGAAAAAGGGGAAAAAAAAATTTATACGCTTATATATACATATTTATATAAATATGTGTTAGAGAAAATTATTGGTAAAATAAAGTTTTCCATGTAAAAAAAAAAAAAAAAAACTGCACTACGGTCAATGGCTACGGCTATAATCCGTAGCCATAGGGCCCGCCGCTGGGCGTGGCCCCGCCAGATAGGTCAACGAGTGACGCGGCTGCACGGGGGGCCGCTAGCTTGGCGCGCCCACCCTGGATTGGCCTCTTTAGCTACGGATTTTAGTTGATTTAGCTACGGTTATAATCCGTAGCTAAAAATCTGTATATAAAAAAAATAAAATTCAGATTTTTTTTTCAATGTCGAATTTTTGTTTTTTTTGGGTCCCATCATGAGGTATATGTTATATCGAAACCGTCCATCTATTTGACGAACTCATATTAATGCTTGAGATGGAAAATAAGACAGATCTAACTATCAATTGAACCACACTTTAAATGGCAGTGGGGAATTGAACGTCTACCATTTAAATCCTTTTAGTGGTTACAGAAGTTTTGGATCATTATTAAAAAAAAATTTCCTCTTCAACCAGGTATTTGTGACCTTATGAATAGATTGGATGAAATATAAATGTTATGGTGGGCCTACAAAAGTTTCAACGGCGAAAATCAATTTTCTGCTGCTCGGTGTTGTGGTCCAGTTGCTTTCTGGATATGATTTTTTTTTTTTTTTTTTTGCATAATGCTTCGAAATGATCTCAAAATATGGATGAACGTTGGGGCCCATGTAACGTTGATCTCTTTTGAACCGTTCGTAGGAGTTCGAGGAGCGTCAACGCTGGTCTTCAAGCACCAGCCGATCCGCTTGGAGGAAAAAGTCGGGGCATTTTCGACCTTTGGAAAGGCGTCCGTACAGCTGGGGCGTATTCTCGCAAGGGAAAATGAGGTGGGCTTAACCTCCTAAATGGGCCATAAATGGGTCGTATTCTCGCAAATTTCTCGTGTATTTCTCATGAGCATAACAGTAGCAAAGGGACACGGATTACGTCCTCCCCCATCCGTGGGGCCCACCTTGATGTAAGTGTTTTATCCATTCCGTTCATCACTTTTTTAAGATCATTTTAAGGTTTGATCCAAAAAATGAGGCAGGTCCGCATCTCCAGTGGACCACACCAAAGGAAGCTGTAGTGATAATCACACCCACCGTTGAAACCTTTCTAAGGGCCACCGTGATTTTTTTTTTTTGTTTTTTTAACCATACAACCTATTCATAAGATCATGTAGACGTGGATGAAGCGAAAAAAAAAATATTATATTGACCCGAAACTTCTCCAGCTCTCAATAAGTTTTTAACGGTGAAGATTCAATACTCACTTTGTGTTTTACTTAACCATTGTACCTGCTAAATTTTTGAGTAACATATTAAAATGAACTGAGGAAAACAATGAACGGCTTGGATAAAACACTTACAACATGGTGGGCCCCACAGATCCCTACCCGCGGACGCGGATTTCCTGCAAAAGCCTTTCGCAGGAAGTTCCTGCGCAAGGATGCTGGGTAGGACCCACCGATATGTTTGTGAGAAATCCACCCCGTCCGTCCGTTTTGAGAGATCATTTTAGGACGTGTATCTAAAATTGAGGTGCATACAAATCTCAAGTGGGTCACACGAAAGGGAAATTTGGGGAAACAAATTCCCACCGTTGAAATCTTCCTGAGCTCCACCTTATGTTTATATACCATCCAGACCGTTCATAAGGTCATTCCCAATGGGATGAAGTGAAAATACCAAAAACGATAGCCTGATACAAAACTTTTATAGCCATAAGAATGCTTCAACGGTTCTCACTGAATTTCCACTGTTTCCTCTCCCGTGTCCCACTTGAGTGTTGTATCCACCTCACTTTTGGACGGACGTCCTAAAATGAGCTCGAGAAACGGACGGTAGGTGTGGATTTCTCACAAACATCTCAGAGGGACCCACCCAGCGTCCTTTCGCAGGAACATCTCACAAACATTCAATCCCTCTCATTTTTGGGCTAAGCCCTAAAATGATCTTTTAAAAATAGATGAAAGGAATGGATGAAACACATACATCATGGTGGGGCCCACAGAGCACCGAACATCAGCCACGGGGCTGGTGTCAGGGGGAGTAGCCAATCCATCTCCTACCCGGACGGTGTACGACGCAATCCGCGTTCCAAAAGAAGTTCCTTTGAACTTTCGCAGGCAATCCGCGTGCATCGGTGCCAGCCATGAAAGCTGATATTTAGCAATTTTTGTTCCTTACCGTCTAATTCGAGGCCATCGATGAGAAGAGTAGAATATTATAATTCACATGATTATGGATCCGATCTGTCATCCAAGGTAGGGGCCACTAGATGAACGGTCTCAAATGGAATAGAAACCTGCCACGTGTATTGTAGAGAGATAGGGATCCACCATTTTATGATGCTACCTCTTCTACGGTATCTTTTCCTACGCGTTTATGGATTCCAAAACCTTTAATTGCCATCCAACCAGCCTCCCTTGGCGTCGTCCCATTACACACATGCGTATATAAGCATAGACCCCATCTGCAAATCTCAATCTCCTCCGTTACGCACCAGGTGCACTTTAGCCGTATTCCCAATCTCCAAAAGCCTGTTCTTCGAGTCTCAACCTCAGCCTCTGTACAAATCCCTCTTCGTCCCTCTCCCTTTTTCGAATTCCCAATCTCCATAACCAACGCACTGTGCGCACTGTAGCCGAATCCCTACCTCCTGCCATATATACCCCCTTTCTTCTTCTGAAACCCTAACCCTAGGTCTCTGGAACCATGCTCTTATCTCCAGGCCATTCTCCCCGCCACGTCTCGGACAAAACCCCAGAAACCCTAGAAATCTCATCCTCTTCAGACGGTTCCAAAAACCCTAGAAAGCGGCCCACCTCGACCGTCCTCGACGAGGATACGTACGTTGCTGCGATCGAGAAGATTGTCGAGCGCGACTTCTTCCCTGACCTCCCGAAGCTCCGTGATCGCCTTGATTGGCTCGAGGCCGTCCGATCAGGTGACCCTATCCAGATCCGCGATGCCCAGTTGAAGATCCTTGAGCGCCGCAGCAGCGGCGGTGGAAGAACCGCGACTCCCGCCTCATCCGATGGTAAGATCCGGTCCTCCGCCTCGAGTTTCTTTTCTTCGCCTACTCCCTTGGATCCCTACAAATCCCCAGCCCATCCCGGTCCGGAATTCTCTGTGACGGGAGAGTCCGCATCTGCTGCGGAAGACTCAGCCATGGTCGATGATTTGCTGTCGCTTGATGAGTTCTTCCGACGTTACACGAGCGAAGACAATGAGAGCTTCTCGAAAATCATGGAAAAGGTGAACCGGAAGCGCAAGGAGAGGTTTGGGTATCTGACGGAAGGTGAAAAGGAAGAAGTGAAAGCCCTGGAATTGGAGAAGAGGGATCGCATTACCGATGGCTTTGGTACATCTGATCAGCCTTTGAGCACGTTAGAAGGGTGGAAATACACCGCGAAGAATCTCTTGATGTATAATCCTGTGGATCAGGGTGAAGTTCCGTTGACAGAGGCAGAACGTGGGGAGCGGATTAAGGGCCTGACAAAGGAAATTGCACGATCGAACACTCGGTTTCATGGCAAATTGACAGATGCTAGGCCAAAAGAAGAAGACCCGGTCGCCATTCTCTACACTCCGGTCGCTGGTGCGACGCCTGCCATTGCAGCTGCCTGGCCCTTTTCAAGCCGTGAAGCAGAGCGGTTGAAGAAGTATGATTTGGATGATTTGAGAAAGACACCGAATCCCTTTTACGTGGAATCCACGAAGAAGTCTGAGGATGGTTATAATTATGTTAGAACGCCATCCCCTGCGCCAGGCGTCGACGAATCACCATTCATTACATGGGGTGAGATTGAAGGGACACCATTGAGATTGGAGCAAGAAGACACACCGGTTGGTATAGGGGGCAGTGGTGAGGGGCCTCATTTTAGAATCCCTTTCCCACCAACTAGAGACGTGAAGGCCCACTCTTTGTCACGTGATGCCGCCCGTAAGCTGAGGGAGAGATCTAAGATGTTTCAGAAGCCACCATTGCCTTCACCAGCTAGAGGGGGCAGCATGAGCCCGAATGTCCGGACGCTTTCTCCAGCTGCACAGAAGTTTGTGAGGAATGCCATCTCGAAGTCTACGAGCACTGTGGATGAATCCCTTCGAGCAAGCTACCGTGGTGCAAGCCCATGCATAGGGACTCCGAAAGCAGGCAGGAGTTTGACTAGGTTTGGAAGAGATGACAGCTTGGGGTCGAGATCGCCTTCAGTAAGAGAGGGTTCTAATCCTCCATGATAATGTACATTTGTTTCTTTTTCCCGTCCTTCTTTAGATACTCAGATATTCACATGGTTAAACAAGGAGGTATGTGGCTCCTGTGTTAAGCTTCTTGTTTTCCAAATTCGGGTACTAGCCCATTCCATGCTGTATCGTTTGGCAATATAAAATACAATGTCGTTGACCATCTCCATACTGTCTAAAGGTTTATTAATTTTAAACCTTGCCTGAGGCAAGAATCTGAATTTTAGTATGGTATTCTTATTAAGCACAATTACTAGCCTCTTTTCTGCTTCAAGATTATGCAGGTTGTTGGCACTATGGATATATGTTGCCTTGCAGGGTAAGTTAGAAGCAATGGTGATTATCAAAATGTATGTGAATGCATGGGCATTTGCGTTTGTGCAGGGAAATATTCACCTAAAACCCATTGCATGGTAACTTGCCAAAAAAAAAAAAAAGAAGAGAAGAAGAAGAAGCCCTATACTATCAGATTTCAAAATATCCATTATTTCTTGCTGAAAGCCCTCTCCCTCCCTCCCTCCCTCCCTCCCTCTCTACATGTTTTACTTTTTCATAATAAGCATGCGGTCTTTATAGATGCATAGGTTAGAAATGCTTCAAATATTAAATAATCGAAGCAGGCCGTCAAATAAGTGGAATTTTGATACTTTGAGCTGTTGGAGGGTAGTTACAACTTTATTAGAGGATCTGTTTCCTAATCCATTTCTAATATGTGTTTGAAGGTTTCCTGTTTCCCCATTTGGTTGATTCCAAGCTTTAATTCCATTAATATCATACTTGGGATATTAGACTCTTTTTTGCTCTCCATCTTTTTTGAATGATGATGAGTTTATTGATAAAGGAAACAGTGTTCTCTCTCTGTTCGAATGATGACGAGTTTATCAATAAAGAAAACAAAAATTACAAGAAGGTAAACATTAAATACGCCACTATAAGTTGATGTATCATACTTGCCTGGCCAAAAATCTGAATTCTTGGAGGTACCACAGCAAATCATGGCCACTCTGTCTCTTCTGTTGAAAGATCCAACAAAAAATGTATAAGTTTTCTCACCCATCAGGTCTCAACCTAGGATGTGAATCACGTTGATGCAAGTCTATAATGCATATAGAGTTCCATTCTTCTATTCATAATGATTATTCCAAAAATTAGTTACTTTGCCCTATCTGAAGGATAGATAAAATTGTGTACATTCTCTAACATTTGGAATGTTGGGGTCCCTTTAAAAGTAATGTCTTTCATCCAGGCTGCTTATTTGAAAAAAAGGTGGAAAAATTATTGAAAATCTTAATAGTGTGGGATGATGATACCCAAACCCAATAGATGTCTAATGTGCTGTAAAGAAGAGGTTTTTTTTTTTTCTTTGAATCATCTGCTGATTGACTATGAGGTTACCAGAGAAATTTGGATGGCTACGGGGCTCAGTCTTGCTGTGGGATGTCGGCTGCTTGGGGCTTGGGAAGATGGTTGGCCACATGAATCTTTGGACATCTGATTTGATAAATATAATAGAACATTCGAAGGCAAGAATGCATTAGTTGGGGCTATCATGAACTCGATTTTCAGAATCCTATAGTCATGGGCCAGAGCAAGCGATGGCTTAAGGAAAATTCCAACTGTGATAACAGCCTCCAAATGGGAGGAAGTTCTTCGACTTTTGGAGAAACCCAATAAAGCAATACATCAAAATAAACTTTGATGTGTACTCTCTTGGCAACTCTGCCCCAACAGGCATGGGGCGTTGTTCGTGATGACAGTGGTGATACCATGGCCAAATTCTCAGGTCCAATCGGCATTAAAGACTCAATTTTCATCTAAAATAAAAAATCAAAATTAAAGACTCAAATTTTGTGGAGGCTGTGACTCCTCTTACAAGCAATTAAGGTCATGTCACAATTCAATACATTCTTGGGATTGGTAGAAGGTGATTTGTGGAATGTAATAGGTTGGGCAACCTTTGGAAGTTGTCCATGGAAGGTTGTGGATAGATGGAAGAGGCACCGGAGGTTTTCAGTGGAAAGGATGTATCTTTTATGTAAGTAGGGTGCAAAGCAAATGAAGGTGCAAATCAGCTTGGCAAGTTCGGGTCCTCTAGTCAAGCTTTGGTGTGGTTGACAGGAGGCCTGTTTGAAATCCAGGATGCTCTGCTTCCTATAGTTGTATCAATGCTTTGAAGTACTCCAAATAACTCAATATCAAGAAGAAGAAGAAGCTTTTGGAAAGTACACCAAATAATAGAACTCAATATCAAGAAGAAGAAGAAGCTTTGGAAAGTACTCCAAATAATAGAACTCAATATCAAGAAGAAGCCTTTGGTAAGTACTATAAATCAAGGTATTCTGTAACGGTAATAGTGCACGTAACGGGCAATGCCGTTACTGTTATGGGCGTAACAAACCCCCCCCCCCCCCCCCCAAAGTAATGGTGCAAAATTTATTTATTTATTGACAAAAAAGTTGAAAAAATCTGAGGAAAATCCCATTTACGTAGAGGATTGCAAATATATATTCTTTTTTGATTTTTAACATTTTTATGATGGCGTAACAGTCCATTCTTTTGGTAAGAATGTTGTCTCGGGCTTGTCTATTGATTCTATGAACTTTACAGTTTTAAATTGACTACAAAATTCATAATGGCCTTCCGCTCACTCGATCTTCGATCCGTCAAAACTTAGTTGATTTCAAAATTTAAACTTCACAAATATGCTGGATGCACCCAAACTCATTATAAAATAAGCTTACGAATGAAGAAAAACCTAGAGAATTGAAGAAAATCTACAAAATAATCTAATTTTAAATAAAATAATCGGACTGTTTTTTGACCGCTATGCGTAACGGTGGCTGTTACTGTAACAGGACTGGCTATTACAACCCCGTAATGCGTAATGGCTACTGCCGTTTCCATTATGTAGCGCGTAATGTGGTCTCGAAAAGCACATTACATTATGGAAACCCTCCCTCTGATGAATTGTGGACATTTAGTTCTCAAGCAGGAAAAAAAAAAAAAAAAAGGAAGAAGAAGACGTTGAAATTCAGTTTGATTATCACCGTCTTAGCCTTGTCCTAGCAATTTGGGGTTTGCTTTACAACTCCTGTTTCACCAATCACAAGTAAAATTAGTGATGTTTCTTAGTATTCACTATTCATAACAAGGCAGTAGGTTCAAATTGTAGTTATGTTACTTTCAAGTCCAACTCGAAGTCTTGTTTGGAGGAAACTGGCATCTCCTAGAATTATGGTTTTTTTCCTAGACCTCAGTTATTGACAAGATTTTGGATCTTAAACCCCATGATAGTCTTCACAAAGTATCTGCTGTCTTATGTTTCTTTCAAGTCCCACTTGGAGTCTAGTTTCAAGGAAACTGGCATCTCTTCGAATTATGGCTTTTTGCTAGACCTCAGTCACCGACGAAATTCTCATTTTAGATCTTAAAACACATGATAGTCTTCACAAAGTGTTTGCTATGTTGATCAATCATCTATTTATTTACTGTAATGCAAGGTAGGGCTCGGAATATGGTGCTCCTTCAAACTCTTTAATGAATGGATGTAGAGCTCTACGAAGGGTGGAAATGGGGCTCGTTGAACACAAGAGGTTATTTGTTTTGGGGTATTTGCAAGAAAAGGAACAAGCACATTTTCATGATAAGGTGGCTAAAGTGGATTGGTGTTCGCTTTAGTTAAGGGTACTCTAATTGATTGGGCTCTTTCTTTAATAGAATTTGCTTTAATGGATCCTCTCTAACTAGATGTTGAGTCAACCCAACTCGAACTTAGGTTGGGTCAATGGAGTTCACATTTACTAGAGCCAAAGTTGCAAGCCTGGTTTTGAATGTGAGCCAACTCACCATCGTCTAGCCTAAAACCCTCTATATGGTACCACCTTCTCGACTCTTTCAAAAAAGTCTGCAGAGCGGGGTATTAAACAATGGTTACGGAATGGTTGTAGCCGTTACACCTTATAGGGTTGTAACAGCAAGCCCCCAAAAAACCGTTACAGTAACAGCTGTTACGGGGCCGTAAGAGCCGTCACGACCCGTACTGGCCGTTATGTGTAGTGGTAAAAAAATGGTCCGATTTTTTAAGGGGGCCATTTTGCAGATTTCCTTCACTTCTCTCTATTTTTCATCCTTCCTAAGCTTATTCTATAGTGATTTCGGCTGCTTCCAATATATTTGTGAAGATTAAAACTTGAAATCAGTTAAGCTTTGATGGATCGAAGCTCGAGTGAGCGGTAGCTCACTATGAATTTTACAGCAACTTGAAGATTTTTAGGTTCATAGAATCAATAGGCAGGCCCGAGACAACATTTTTACCAAAGAGTGGACCATTACGCCATCATAAACATGTTAAAAATCAGAAAAAAAAAATACATATTTGCAATTCTCTAATTAAATGGGATTTTCCATATTTTTTCAAAAATTTTGTAAAAAATTAAATTAAATTTGCACCATTAGGAGGCGTAACGGCCGTTACGCCCATAACAACTGTTACCCATAATGGTAACGACAGTGCCTGTCACGGGCACTGTTACCGAGGAAAGAGGGAAAGAGATGATACTGATTGGATTGATCCTTTCATCTCCCAAATTATTCCTTATGGGACCCCACTTGCTAAAATGGAGGAGTGGGCCAGAGAGGCACGCTATTATCTTAGGTTAGTAGGGATTTGTACGAAGATAAAATATAAAGGAGATAGAATAGATTAGTTGAGTGTCATGCCTTCACCCCACACTTTGGGGATATTTTCTTTAGTGCTTTTGCCCTTCTACAAGAATGATATCTGAAAAAAGTGTTCCATTTATTAAGATATGCCATACGGCATCTAAGTTTTCCTACATATAAGAGAAATACTTGTATATGCTTGTACTCAGCATGCCTGTAAGACTTCCATTTTCTCTCTCTTTTATTTAAAGAGAAAATCTAGCATGCCCACCTTCATAGGCACATTGACATTGTGCCCAAAGCTTTTAAATGATATGCAGGGTAGTCCAATCATCGATTTGGACTGCCTAAAGCTTTTAAAGGATTATTGTGCTGAGTCCATAGATCTTCTCTCTCTCTCTCTCTTTTTTTTTTTTTTGAAGACACAGGGTGTCCCCACCTCGTTTCGAAGTGAGACTAATCCCTACGGATTCACGCAATCACCCACAACCATGTGTATTGGGTAAAGCCAAGGAGGGGAATCGAACCCTCACCTATAGGGAGCAAACCTACGCTGAAGACCATTCGCCCAAACCTCGTTGGGCGTCCATAGATCTTCTCTGTCCATAGACACATTAACACTGCACCCAAAGCGTTTACATGATATGCAGGGTAGTCAAATCATTGATTTGGACTGCTTGAAGCAAAAGGAATCTTGTGCTGAGTTCATAGATCTTCTCTTTGTCCATGGTTCTTCTCTTTATATGCTTTGTATGGCGGATTCCTAATGCATTGTCTTGATGTAAATTTGTTCCTTGTTGCCACGCGGTTCATTTTACATAATTTGTTGTTATTTTCAATTTTAAAAAAAGAAGCATGCTTCATGTTTGCTGTGATTCATTATGCGATACATATGATATTTCCCTGATGTTTCCTGCAATGTGTTTACATATCCCGAGGGTGTGATACCGGTATGTAAACATCGGGTGATAGATTGAGAATCAAGCAATTGAGAAGGGGGCACTTTGGGAGAGTTGAGATTCCAAAGTAAGGATCTTAAGAAAAATTCAAGAGATCAACAAAAAGGAGGAAGGTAGCATTTCCGTCCTGAAGATGTTGCATATGTGTGAATTTAAAATCAAGTCTTAAAGGCAAAGGAGAAATTCAATGAGGCATAGATCTGGAGTCTCATGGATGAAGAAGGGACAAAAGACGGAGTTCTTCCATGGAATTACAAATGCAAGGAGAAGGTTCAACAGGAAAGTTTGGTTGTTGACATGGATAGGTTGGAAGGTCACTATGGATTTGCAATTCTATATTGAATTGTCAAAAGGAAATTGGAGCAGGTCCACCTCTTGAGAACCTCTAATCTGATCATTTATCAAAAGCGGATTCGACATGGTTGGATTGATTGATAGAGGATGATGAAATTAAAGACATTGTCAGAATTGTGTGGAGAAGAATGCCAGGCCACAATGTTCATCCTTCTTTGAAATAGTTTGAAGGGGGTGATGACATATTGCTTTCTTTATTAAGGCTCACAAAAAAAAAAAAAAAAAAAAAAAAACACTAAGAGGTTAGAGTTGTACTTTATTTAGAAATGGTAGGATTTTGCACGGATAGCTAAAAACCACACATATCTTGAGGAAATGATTCCGAAAGTGGTCTTGAATCAGAGGTTCCATATGGAACCTTGATGGCAAAGAAAGCAAGGTGTTAAATGGAAATAAAAGCCATTGTGCCAGGTTAAGAAGATCTCATCAAAGTGTAGTGTTTCTCCAAGTATGGAAGCCGTTGTGCCTCCGAGGACTTTGATCTGCAATGATCTTCACAATAACTCAAGATTAATGGTTATCAAAGCTGTTTCTCAAGCAGGATCAACTGAGACGTGCTCTTTACCTCTTCCTCCACAAGTCTCTTCAAGATCTCCATCCTTCATCATCTTCTCCTTTTCTTGTGTTGGAAAACTCCTCAAAGGACTTGGAATAGAAGAAAGAAAGTAAGGATTTAGAAAATTTTCAGTGGTCAAAATCCATTTGCAAGAGAAAGTCGTATTTATACATGAAATGCATGGCATCCATGTTCTTTGAGAGAATCCTAAGGAGTAATCAAAAGCACAACCACAAATACATTCATCTTAATGAAAAATCATTAAAATGAAGGTTACAATAGTAATTGAGTTAGATTAGGAGGGACAATTAGTTTCAAGGAATATTCTTCGTTCGAAATTTGAAATTTGTGGAGAAAAAGGCAATTTTCTCACACTCAAATAAGTTTCACAGGCAAAGACTCCATTGGGTCAAAAGGTGTTTGGACACTCAGCATACTTCTCCAACCATGCTCACAAACAGAGCAGAAAATCTCATTTAAGTAGCCATTCCTTGGTACAATATTCTGTTCTGATGCATTGGCATTCTTAAAAACAATGATTCTTAAAAAAAATGTAGTATTAACTAAAGAAGAGATGGGGAAAGGCAAAAAAGAAAGAAAAAAGTGATGGCAGTTCTTCACATGCTCTAAAACTTGCTGACTTACTCAAAATTCAAACAGTTTTGAGCTGACTCAGCCAAGTTTTGGAGAGAGTAAGGTCGGCCAGGTCAACTCAATGCAACTTGCAATGACTTGGCCAAGTAACTCGTCCCATCAAGCATTTTTCAAATCAAATATTAAGGTGGGTGGGGTGTGTTTGGAATACCGAACCTTTGTTATGAGAACCAGGGTATTAAAACAGTGTGCTTTAGATGATTTGTTCTTGGTTTTGGCTATTTTAAGTATTTTATCTTATTGGTTGTATTATTAATAATCCTAAAATTGCAATTGTATTATTATATGTAAAGTTAGTAATGAAAACTCATCTGAATCTCTGAGTCAGACCCAACCCAGGTAGGCATTGAATCGTTTTAGACGTGATTAAACTGGGCATGGAATAGATCTTGGGTTGCAGATTCTAAGACCCAAAGCTAGTGGTAGAGGTGTTGACCCATCCATCAACTTTGAATGTTCACACCCCATAAAAATTAGATTTAGAATCATCTCTGAATGCCAGATACTTGTTAAATAAGACCATTGGATATTTGTAATTTGTCTGTCCACTAAATGTTCACAAATCTATAGGTAGGTAATCAAATAATTGTATTTTGTTTGTTTATATTGCATTTGAATAGGATGATATTTAATTTGAAATACGTGTATGGAAACTGGCCTGCGTATCATCCATCACATTCTATCAGAATATTAATGTTTTTCTTATGGAAAAGATGCTTGAGGCACTTTTTTAATGTGAGATTGCTGATGTGTTGCTGCACTTTTCTATTCAAAAGATTTACAATCTGCCTCCATACAATTTGGGTTAACCAGACAGATTGATTCCACTGAACTAGCAAGAAATGGAGGAAGAAGAGTAGAAGGCCCTCTTAAATTCAAAATTTTCAATAAGCCTTGAAAGATAATGCTCCCTTCTCTGAAACAACTGCCTTTTACCATAATGTAACTATTCATCCTGCATGAAAAAACATCTACCTCTGAACAAATCTTTAACTGCTTCACAAATATTGCAAGAAAGAAATTCAATACTATTTTTTCAGTGTATTGAAACATGATTTGGAAAGCAGATGATGAAATCAGGCCATTTGGAAACTGATTCATGCGAGAGATCCAACCATTAGGTGGGCCGTATTGTTTAGATCTTCTAGTTAAAAATCAGGCCATTTCATTCCTCAGGCTGGCCAAACAGAGGCCCTAAACTGTTTCTTGTTAGCCATTCATTTGTTTTGTATGCTATAGCCCACTTGACAAGTGAAACAACCTGATTTTTAGGCCAGAATATCTGAAAAAGCTCAGCCCAAATGGAGTTTGATTGTGTAAATTATTGTTGTTGACTTGTGTATTTGAATCAGTCTCAAATGCTCATTTGGAAGCACCCACTAGAGGCCACCTCAATGATGGGTCAATTGTATTCAAGTGGTTTGCATTTGTAACTGGTAGATATGTAGATTGTCTTTTGGACCATTTGTGTAAACTTGTCTTGGCCATGGAAAAAAGGAGATGGGTTGGATGGTTATGAACTTCCAGTGAGCATGCTTTTCAGGCTACTCTTTATCCAAGAGTTTTTCCATTGTCTGGATAGTGCAGATCCGTCCCTGAAGTGTGCCAATTAACAGTTTGTAGGGTTGGCACTGCCAAAAGTGAAAAATGAGAATGTTCTTTGCTGCACTTCTGGTTGTTGATAACTATGATTAGTTGTCAATTTCCACTCTTCATCTTAGATAGCCGAATATACAAGCTTATTTATGCCAATTAATTTTCTTTTTGGCCTTCTTCTTTGCAGGATTGATGCTGAGACCTTTCTGTTTATTGGATCAGTACTCCTCTTGTGGCAGTGATATGTGAATGGGCGTGGTTGATTTTTTGGTGAATATTGTAAATTGTTGTCTGTAAGGTCGATTAAGCAACACAATTGTTTTTGGGCTATGTCAGTTTCTGACTCTCTGTTGGTAAAAGGTTGATTAAGCAATACAATTGTTTTTGGGCTATGTCAGGAAATGATACAATGACCTGCTATTGCCATGTGCTTCAGTTATGCCACATGACAATTTAGGTGGACAATTTTTTGAGGCTGAGCCCACATTTTAAATCATCATTTTCATCTCTATTAGTGGGTCACACACGTGCAGAGCTCTCTTAGACAGTATTTCTCTCTGAAGAAGGCATGGCTAATATTGAAATTCAAGGTGACTTCAAAAATCGTAGTGAAGAGGGATTTTGGCCAATTCCCCTCTTCCATGGTGTATTTGGTATTAGTAGGTTGAGTCCAGGAAAAAAAAAGTTTTTTGGGCTCAATCTTAGCTGTTAAAATGGACAGTGGGAGTGGATAAAATACATAAATCAGAGTGGACACCACAGATCGAGTTTACTCAGTCCACAATCTGCTTCTGCTGGTAAGGATTTTCTTTTACAGAGAGGTGGACCAGCCTAGAGAGGAGAGGGCTCAATTTAATTGGGTTTTTTTTTTTTTTTTTTTTGGATTTTCCCAGCAAGGCTAGAACCGTGGAACCGATCCGGAACCGAACCGTTTTTCACGGTCCGGTTCCGGTTCGGTTTCAGGTACCAATGGTTCGGTTCCGGTTCTAAAAATGGTGGAACAGTTAGGAACGTTTCGGTTCCGGTTTCACCCCAGAACCGGACCGAACCGACCCGTGTGCACCCCTACCGACCAGCGACCCTAGCCTCTTTATCTTTGCCCATCATGCTCGACCAGTGACCCTAGTGGCCTAGCCTCTCTCTCTCTCTGCTCAACCAGCGACCGACCCTTTGTTGTCGCCCTGCTCGGCTGCCTCCCCATCCATCGCCCTATGTTGTCCAGTCTCCGGTGGTCCCTGCCTAGTTGCCTGCTTTGCTCGCCCTCCTCCTGCCACCACTCGACAGTCCAACCATCGCCTGCCTTGCCCGCCGGTAAGCATGGTTTTAATGGACGTTGGTGCTAATGTTTGGAACCATCTTAATTCAAGATAGTGGAATTCTCTCATAAGCACTTGATGCCTAAGAGAGTTTCATTTGAAGGGATGCCAATTGCCCTCTTGAAGTTTCTTTAGGTGGAAGCTATGCGGGGCCCATTAGGTTGTCCGTGAGGTATCTACTCCGTCTATCAGTTTTGCACGCTCATAAAAGGACATCAGTTTTGCACGCTCATAAGAGGACAGGAACCAAAAAATGAGGAAGATCTAAAACTCAAGTAGATTAGGCCGCTGGAAACAATGGAGATTGAATGCTCGCCCACTGTATCCATAAATGGGCCTGTTTGGGCTTTCCCATGTGGGCCTAAGCAACTAGGGTGTCAATGGGCCGGTCTCGGGCTTGAAAACATAAATTCAAAATAAGCCTTATAAACGGTTTGGATAGCATATAAACATCAAGGTGGAGCCTAGGAAGGTTTCAACGGTAGGAATTTCTTTCCCCAATTTTCCCTCTTGTGTGACCCATTTGAGTTTTTTATCCACCTCATTTTTAGTCGCACATCCTAAAATGAGCTTGCAAAACGGATGGACGGAATGGATTTCTCACATACATTTCATTGGGCCCCACCCAGCATACTTGCGCAGGAAGAGTGTAAGTAGTGCTCCGTGGACCCCATCATGGTGTATGTGATTTATCCATTCCTTCCATATATTTTTTCATCTCATTTTAGAGATTGGTACCAAAAATTAGGAAGATGAAAATTTCAGGTGGACCACACCACATACAAAAGCAGTGATTGAACGCCTGCCGTAAAAAAAACATCTTGGGGTCAAAATTTTTGGATCATGCTGATATTTGTGTTTCCCTTCATCCAGGTATGTGTGACCTAATCAACGGTTTGGATGGCAAATTAACATTATAGTGGGCCTAGGATACTTTTAATGGCAGGCATTCAATCGTCACTGTTTTCCTATGGTGTGGTCCATCTGATAGTTTAATATTTCTCATTTTTGGAATCATCACATAAAAAGATCTGTAAAAATGGATGGACGGCATGGATAAAACACATACATCATGATGTGGCCCAAATAGCACCGATCAGTAGTGAGATTGGTACTAGCAGGGTCTGTATGCAATCCGCTTCCGGTTTTTTCTTTTGGTGTGGCCCACCTGAGTTTTTGATATTACTGATTTTTAGAATCCTGTCCTATCGTGTTCTTTCAAAGCAGATGGACGGAGTAAATTTGTCACAGATTTCTCTGTGGACCCCACACAGCCCCGGGCACAGGTATATCTCTGTGCCCGGGGTCACAGGCAATCGGTTTCCTCGCAGCGCCTCTGCCGAACACGTGACATGCATTTACAGGTATCTGTACCGTTCACATCGTGGGTCCCATTGTACATCACGTTCAGCTCGAATATCACAGAAATCAGGCGGTTGAAATTTGGCCGCTGACTATTTTAATTATATCGACGCCATCTATCCAATGTTCACCATTCGGATGGCTAGGATCATTCGATCATTTCGTTTGCCAGGCAATGATCCATCCCAGCGGGCTAGCTTCATGATTTGGACGGTCAAGATTACTTTGCGTGTATGATACGTGGAAGGTGGATGATGAGTCATTGTCCAGGCTGGGGTTTGACTTTGACCTATATGAAAATGGATATTAGAAAAGGTCCATCTGGACGACGGCCTATCGTGACTCTACACGTGTCTTTGTGGTCGAATGATCCGGGCGGTCCATCTATATACCTACTGATTCTTTGCTTATTGAAAATGATAGCTTCGCCACATTATTAATTTTAGGCAGTGGTCCATCTGCATCGGACGCGGATTGCGCGGTAACCCCAACACCATGTAGCTACGTGATGTCAGGACTCCGTGGGGCCCACCGTGATTTACGTGTGTTATCCACTCCGTCCATCCGTTTTTCCAGATCGTTTTAGGGCATGATACCAAAATCAAAGGTTATCGTAATCTCAATTGGACCACACGACAGGAAACAATGGGGATAATCACATCCACCGTTGAAACCATCCTAGGGCCCCAAGAAGTTTTCAACGGTAAGCGTTCAATCCCCACTACTTCCTTGGTGTGGTCCACTATAGCTTTGCATATGCTTCGATTTTGGATTCATGATCTGAAACGAGCTGACAAACCGAATGGACGGCGTGGATAAAACACATAAATCACGGTCCACTGCACAGAGTCCACGCATTCAACGTCCATCTGCATGGGGCCCACTGTGGAACCACGTGGCACTTCCGTGAAGAACTAAACTCTCCTGACTTTTACTAGCCAAGATATGCGACCTTTTCTAGTGGGCCCCATTTGGGAGCTGAGCGACCAATAAAGTTCCAGATTGGAAGATCCTATCCGTCCAATATTCTGACCAAGTTTCAGACCGTTGATATATTTATCATAACCGTATGTTTGCAGTCAGCTGATCGAAGGGTTAGGATTATGCAATCTTGGAAAAGTTTGGGGATCCATCATCCATCATAGATCCCATCGGATCAACGGTCTAGATTACGTAGAACTGGGCCCCACATGTCATTCAAAACATGCTTTGTTGCATATTTTTAAATCGTAAACGTAAGAAGGATTCCAGATGCGACAGAAGTACATAGGAAGCTGACCCGAGTTTATAGGGTCCTGATGCAAGGAGGAGAGCAAATATCCTGATGCGCCAATCTGCTCGAGTGGGGCCATGGTTCAATGATCTAAACCGTTGATTTTAAACACTCGCCTTAGACTTCCCTAACCTAGAACTAACATGGTACAAATAGAGATTTAAGAAGAAAATATATCAACGGTCTAGAAAGAAGTCAAGGATGGGATCGCCGATATCTACTAATTCCTCCATCTGCGGTTGTTGGCATTATATCAACGGTCTGGATCAGAGAATCATTGCCCCACGAAATGCAATTCTCTCCAGGAAAACAGCAGAAAATAAAATAATAAAATAAATAGTAGAAAGGTAACGTGTGTCTCTTGACACCGTTATAATAAATTAGTGGTAAGATTTAAATAATCCGTCCTTGACTTTGCTTTTCCTCATTTTACATGTTTATCTGTCCACCCACTAACCTGGATTAATTCCTTTTGACCTCAAAGATGTGACATTTTCATCATGACCGCTAGATCATGGCAAGTGGGCCATGTTGAGAAGAAAGGTGGGCCCATATGTTAATTGGGCTTGAACTCAGACCTAGGCCCATTTTGACTGATAATCTTAGGGCTGGGCAGGCTTAAACAGTCCAACAGATTGATCTAGACCGTCCATTAGGTTCAATACACGTTTCATGCACTAGCATGCAAATATCACACTCATAAGATCATCTTAACCATAGGATCGATAGCCTTTAATATGGACGGTCAAGGACCTTTCTATAAAAATAGCTTTAATGAGCAATTTGATCTATCCGTATATCCTAATGGTCCCATACTATAAGATGAATGGTGGGGAATAGATAACTGTATGTATTTAATAATAAGATTAGAGATTTTAAATAAAGTTATGGATATTTTAAGAATTAAAAAATGTGGGTACATTTTATAAATAAACAGCCATATAGGTGTAACTTTTATGAAATCCACTCCATCCATTAGTTAAGTCGTACTATTTTAACCGTCAAAATTAAAAAAAATCATGATCTTCCAAAACTATATTGGACACATCATTGGAACGGTTGGAAAGGAACACCCACCATTAGTTTTGTGCAAGGCATCTATGGTGTTTATGTGACATCTAATCCATTCATCTGATTTGCCCCACCAAGATGAAAAATATAACTAACATCTCAGTATATGTATATCTATATTTAGAGGGTTGCCCATTTGAGCGTTGAATCAGATTGATTTGGTTAACCAACGGACGGTGTAGATTTTATGCATGTTAAGTCGTCTATCCATACAAGTGCTTTCTGAATTCTGACTTTTCTTCTAGGAATTTCTTTCTTCCTTCCTCTTTAAGTCGGCTGCACGTGCCATGCACACCAATCACATCCATTAGGCAACTTTCAATGGTTGGGAAACGCATGGCTTCAAAAATAAATTTAAAATCAAGGATGGATTTCATTAACCTATATGATAGCCCTTGAAATGTGTTGTAAAGCTAATGGACGGTTCAGATAAATCAATTGAACGGTCCAAAGTCACCTATGCAACTAGGAGTGATCTTAAGAGCAACATAAATGATGATACTCTTACACAGTCCAATCGTTTGATCTAAAACGTCCATTAGGTTGAGCACATGCTTTTGATGGGCCACCATGCAAATATTACACCAATCAGACAATCCTGACCATAGAATCAATAGTCTTTAATATGGACGGTCAAGACCTTTTGTATATTATAATTAAATAAATGATAAAAAAAAAAAGTCAGTCATACATTTACGCGTACCAAACTACATGATTTCTAATCTGACCCAAATTGGTGGGCCCATTTTTATTTATTTATCAAGACCTTATTAATTCAAGTCGGTTGCTATGGGTATCCATGGATCCAGTTACCCATTGAAAGCACTATTCGGGTCGGATATTCGGGTAAGGCCTGTATACCCGACGGGTCAGCCATGTCCGATGAGACCAGCCCTGCATCGGCCCACTAGAGCTTGCTTACGTCATGTTCATTTTGGACCGTCCAATGAATTTTGATAATTTCTGGTCGCTGTCAATCTGATCCGTAGCCATAAACAACGTCACATTCTTCCAACGGTCATCTCCGGAGGCTCGATTATCATACGTGTTTGAATAGGAAACGGATTGGCTACTCCCCCTGCCACCAGCCAGGTGGCTGATGGTCGGTGCTCTGTGGGCCCCACCATGATGTATGTGTTTCATCCATTCCGTTCATCCATTTTTACAGATCATTTTAGGTCTTGATCCCAAAAATGAGAGGGATATAAATCTCAGGTGGACCACACCAGAGGAAAACAATGGCGATTGGATACCCACCATTAAAATCCTCCTAAGGCCCACTGTACTGTTTATTTGACATCCATCTATTGATTAGGTCATACAGACCCAGATGAAGGGAAAAAACAAATATCAGTTTGAACCAAAACTTTTATGACCCCTAAAAAGTTTTTAATGGTTGACGTTTATTCAACACTCTTTCCTATAATGTAGTACACTTGAGATAGGGATATACCTCATTTTTGGTCTCATACCATAAAATGATCTAAAAAAATAGATGGACGACATGGATGAAACAAATACATCATGGTAAGGCCCACAGAGCACCGACCACAAGCCATTGGCTGGTGGCAGGGGGAGTAGTGTAACGCCCCGGAAAATCCGGGGTCGTACATAGACTTGACTCCCGAGTTCCCGAGTGTCACTTATCGTGCATTTATGGTTTTTTTTTTTTTTTGATTGATCAAATTTAACTGCGCAATTTGGAATTACACAAGCATGAAGCCAATCGCACTTGATCTCTCTTGAAATGAAAGAAATCTCACAAATATACAGGTCCAAAAATAATAAAGGGTCGCCCAAGGCGTTGCCCAACAGGATAATAAAATAAGGCTATGTCCAAAAGGAATAAGACTGAGCCCACTGCTCAGCAAATCCAAATTCAGCCCGATCAAGCCGATGGAGAGCCGCCCATCATCACCAGCAAGTAGGAGAGTCCGTCCTCCTTGTCCAAGCTCGCCTCGCCCGGGCTCCTCATGCCCGAGTCACTGCATCTATGAATGGGTCTGGTTGGTGTTTTAAAACACCGTCCCAGTGGGAGTGAGTGATCAACTCGGTGTGAACTATTAGTCTCAAGTTATCACAAACATCGGTTATATTACTGATTTAATGAAAAACAATCATTCACAAGCGATTCTAAACTAATCTTATTAATGTGCATGCATGATGGATGAAATGATGCATGCCCTTGCCACAACTCTCCCTCAAGCGACTCCATCTTACGATCGCATATGACAACACTCCTCGGAGCGACCTCGACCGCCGAGTCGCCACCCTAGCTAATGCGATGCAATGATATGTTAGCCAAGTTCTTAGTTAATTCCGTTCATCCGGCGGGTTTGGGAAACGATTCACCCCACGTATCAATGCCCTCAACTAGTTGCGGTGCGAGACCCCTCAATGCGCGAGGCCAGGGCACCGCGATCCGTGATCCCATCGGGTTCCTCATCCCCGACTCCAAGCACATGAGGAGTGCCAAAAGGAAGGGATCGCTCGCAGTCACTACGGGGAGGCGCGGTACCCCAGCGTAGGCCGACAGCTCGGACACAGTGTCCCATTCCACCATGCCCGGCTCACGAGACTGTGGACCAATTACAATCTAGGTATCAGTGGGCTACAATGGTTGTAAGGTGTTCCAGGTTCCATACATAGGTGAGCAAGCAGGGTTAACAAACAAGGTTGGTCAGATAGTAGGCTAGACCGCACGAGTCAGGCGAGAGTGAGACGAGTGGCCTCGACCACCAGGGACCCATGTAGTCGAACTACAGCCACCCGAACACACCCGACCAAACTCATGGGTTTAGCCCGAGCATAGTCCTACCGATGGAACTGCCGTCTCTTCTCATGTTTCCGACCAACCCAAGGGTTCAAAGTTGATTCATAGCATGCTAACCATCAAGATTTTTGACTAGCATAAAAAAATGGCATGTCCACATACATCACAGCCTACGAGTCAAATATTCCTAGCAAGCATACTACGTTATTAGGAGCAAGGTGCATGTGAGTGTATGGGTTGGTGAGGAAGTTGAGCGCTTCCAACATTTCAAGGAATCAATGCACATGGAACAAACATCAAACACATCATAGGCAACAACATATGAGGAAATCACGCAACATGTGAGCATATAGTCATTCACAATATCTCAAACAAGTGAGGCACCAACAACATCGTAAGAAAGGGTAAGCAACATATAATTCCATACATCTCAACAAGCACCCAAATCCTAAGGTCTCTCTAGATTCTACATAAGCTTCACCCAAGCAAACAAAATCATTAAATTCATGATATAATTGGTGCTAGGCCACCTAAGATTAATAGTCCGCACCTATGGATTGTTGGAGACTTGAAAAACGACCTAGAGATGCCGAACCCGGTGCCGATCGGCCGAAACCCCTAAAGCAACATTTATATGTTAGAATCCTAAATAAATCCCTCCTCATCACAAGGGTTTCAACAAAAATGGGTGGTGGATCTTACCTAGATGATCAACGGAGTGAAAAGGGTGGTTGTAGATGAGGAATCCTCCTTTGAGAAGATGTAGGGAGTTGTGGGGGTTTGATTTCCTTGGGCCCACCTTGCTCTTCTTTCTTCACTCTCCCTTCCTCCTTTCTTCTTTCTCTCTTTTCTCTCTTCTCTCTCTCCCCTTTCCTAGGGCAAATTCGTATGGGAGAGGGGTGCCCAAAAGAACCCTCTATTTATAATTCCAAATTTGGTGCAAATGGCCCTAAACTTCCATAATTTCCTAAAATAGACTTATGGGACTCCCTATTGGTGTTGGGGTGGCCCTAACACCCCTCTGGCCACCAAATTCGACGTGTAGGTGCCTTATGGCCCGATTAGGGCCCGTGCAAAAATTGGGGACGAACGGATGAACGGATATATGATCTGAGAAAGCGTTTCTGACCTTTAAGTGGTCCTGTGGGGGCCATTTTGGTGATTGGAGCATTTTTTATGGCCCTCTGGCCATGAAATTTATAGGATAAATGGTCCATGGCCCGATGAGGGCCTTACAAAATTTGGGAACGAACGGATGCGGGGTTTAATCGTACGAGTCCGATTCGCGATCAACGGTCATCGTGCCACGATCGGGGCCCAGATTTGGTGGGAAGGCGTTGAAAAATATATTAAACCTTCACCGTAAATTTGGAAGAAATCCGACGGCTGGAAGACCCGAGTCTCAGTTTCTTATATCAGTGCGATTTTAATCTGGCATTGGTGGGCGCATTGGGCAAGCGCGGATGGTACTACGGTGTCCACTGGGTCCACGGTCCGATCCGCGATGGACCACAAGCCCAAGGAGATCTATGATTTTCTAAAGTTTTAGATTTTTCGACCCTTCTCGGTCGTTGGTGGCCCACACGGGCTATTGTTAAGTGTAACCAGGGCCATCCGGCTTGGCGGCCGCACTTGGTCCTATCATAACTAGACTGGTCCACCCTAGTATAAACTAACATTGAGTGTTAGTGGTCGTTAAGTGATATTATAAGTTTATAATAAAATAAATAATTAAATAAATAAATAAATTTCAAGGATTTTTTGGAAATCCAAAACAGTGAAAATTCGGGATGTTACAATCTACCCCTTTAAAAACAATTTCGTCTCCCGAAATTGCCTAAGGGTAGTAAGTAAAGGTTTCATTATTTCATTTACCTAGGTTTTGTTGAATTTAAGTTCATGTGCATGGTAAGGTGTGTACTATCTATACTAGTTTGGCTCATTCTAGTCTACCCCCTTAAAAGTTTTTTTGCATTTGAGGTTTGAAAATAAATGTCAAAATCATTATTATCGTATTAAGAGGTTGTTGGTAAAGTTGACCTAATAGTGGTATATTTTACCCTTTTAGGATCGGGCTATTACGGAAAGACAGTTGTGGTAGGCTTGATCCCATCGTCGATCCTCTGCTGACCAGGGTAGAAAGATCGTTGTATCCATTCTAGTCCTGGTAGATCATGGTCTTCACTTCGGTCAAAAGGTGAGTCCGTTGGTGTTCACCCAGATTAAGAATTGGGTCAAGCCGCGAATACATCGCAAGTGTATGGTCCCGTAATTCCGTAGTCCGATCAATCTTAACATTTGGAAGACATCAAAATTCTTTAACTTGATTCAAGCTTCACATTCATAATATTTTTATGGGTGGTGAGTTTCCATGATGCCTATGATCAAACGACTGTCCTAGAGGGGTTTCCATGACCTTAAGGTTCTTCTTGACATTACCATTTTTATCCTATGGTTAGTGAGTTATGGGCAAATCACGCTTTGGTTTCAAAATTTTAACAGGGAAAGAAGAATCAAAAAGTTTTAAAGTATTCTAGTGGTTTGGAGTGATAATAACGCTAATATGGATGCAATAAGGCAATTATTCATACAAGCATTTATAAGGTGACAAGAAAATTTAAAAACAATCTATACATTCATATTAAATTCAAAGTGCCATTAGTATGGCTAGTTACATCATACAACATGGATTACATAGTTCTCAGACATTCCAACATAAGGAAAAAATAACTTAGTCAAGCAAACGTCTAACTATCCTTCAACACAAGCAGGTAGAACTAATCGACTCAAAGCAAACTATTAATTATTGGAAAGGTTATACTACTACTCTTCTGGATCGGGCAAAGATGGGGGTACTTCTTCCCCATGAGGGAAGGAATCACCGGAATGGGGAAGAAGGAAGTAACGGTTGCTTAGGAATGCCATTTTTCTCGGCGGAAATGGATTTTGGATGAGAATGTAGGTGAGGGTGGGAGGAGATCCTAAGGATGGGTTTGGGAAGGACTTGAAAATGTGTTTAGAATTTATTTGGAGAAAGTGGGGTGGAATGGGTTTGAGAAAATGAAATTTGAGACAGCTAGAGTGAAGAGGATTGATGTTGGGTTTAAAGAGTAAATGGGTGAATGGAGTGGGATTGTGGAAGGTTGGAATGTGTATTTGAGATGAATTGGTGGGAGTAGAGGAGGGATTGGGATGAATTTTGTGTTGGGTTTTAGAAGTGGTTGTGTAAGTGGGGTTCGATGGAAGGGGTTTGAGATGGGTTATGGAAACGAAGTTTGGAGATGGGAAAAGTGTTGAGAATGGTTTTGAAGTATGGAGAGTTGGGAATGGAGTTTGAAGTGAATGAGCGAATAAGCTTTGTATGAATATTTTGTGGGTTTTGGGATTGAAGGAGGGTTTAGGGAAAGTATGTGGAAATGAGGTTGGGTTAAGCATGAGAAGAGGAAATAAGGGTTTGGAGTGAAGGAGTAAAGGGGATGTGGCTCAAGTGAATGTGTTTTGAGGATTGGAAGATGGAATGTTGAGAGGGTTGTGGAAGATGTGGTTTGGGTATGAAGAAGAAGAGGTGGGTTTTGGAGAAGAAGAAGAGAAGTGGTGGAAGTGGGATGCCTTTGTATGGTTTCCTTGAAAATGGATTGAATCTTGGAGAGGAGAGGGTTCTTCCCTAGGGTGTGGGAATAGTAGAGGGTATTGTGGGGTAAGAAATTGGGTATTAGTGCCCTTAAGTTGTAAGAGAGGAAGACCCCTCGTGTGAACATTGAAAAGGAGGAGGGGACCCATCTTTTTTGACGTTCCTTATACTTTTAGTAACCGGATATATTTGAAAATTTTTATGATGATTTAACATCAAGTTTTAAGTCATCCTACCAAATTTCATATCATTTGGAGTTGTAAATAAATTATTAAAATTCTAGGAAAAACAGCTGCCTAAAATTTAAAATTTTTGGACAGTTGGCAGAACATCTTAATTTTAACTATATTAAAATTTTTATTTTATTTTTTTCTTATTTTTATATAAAACTAGACTCATCAACCTTCAATCTGGCTTTTGAATCACCTAAATCGGAGTTGTAACGAAGGAGATATGACTTTTTGAAGTCGACCTAATTTTGCAGAAAATTCCGGCGTGGTGACGCCGGTTGGGCGTTGCGACGCCGGGCCTCTGGAGGTCTGGGCGTTGCGACGCCGGCTGGGCGTTGCGACGCCGGCCGCTGGATGCCTGGGCGTTGCGACGCCGGCTGGGCGTTGCGACACCGGGCCACTGGATGGTCGCACCTTGCGACGGTCATATCTCACAAACCGGGATGAGTTATTTGACGTGCCATATATGAATTTGGGGTAGGAGAAGCTGATCTATCCAAATAAAATGGTTATTTTATAATATTCCATCAGGTTAATGGTCAAAGTCCATTTTACTTATATTTTCACTATTTATAGTGATTTTTTTGCTTACTTATAGTTCTTTATCCTTGAACTTTAGGATTTGTGTCTAAGATGAAGGTACATAGAAAAATTTGAAGGATAAAGAGGTGGAAGGCGAGGATTTAAAGGAGATAGGTTGAAAGGAGGAGTTTAGACTTAGGGATTGGGTGGTTTAGACTACCTAAATTTCCTAATTGGTCGAATCGGTCTGCCGTTAAGTTCTCAAGCTCTTGTCCAAGGACGAGCTAAAACGTGTCGTAAGGCACCCAAGCTGAATTCTAATATTGTTATGTTCTCTCTCATCAGTCGAAGCCCTTCGTAAGACTATTTAACCTATTTTCTAGCGTCACTACTTACTCTCGCTACCCAACCCTAAGACTCTGGAAGTCTCACATTCTGTCTAAGACAGGATGTTCAAGGACGGGTGGTTCCTAGCATTTCGCATTTTCTATTGCGTATCCTCTCAAGTCAGCGGACGCGTTAGTGAGTTCATGACCCATGGCCCAAATGATTCCAAACTATTGCTCTGATACCATCTGTAACGCCCCGGAAAATCCGGGGTCGTACATAGACTTGACTCCCGAGTTCCCGAGTGTCACTTATCGTGCATTTATGGTTTTTTTTTTTTTTTTTTGATCAAATTTAACTGCGCAATTTGGAATTACCCGAAGCATGAAGCACAATCGCACCCGTCTCTTGAAATGAAGGAAATCTCACAAATATCAGTCCAAAAATAATAAAGGGTCGCCCATGGCGTTATAACAGGATAATAAAATAAGGCTATGTCCAAAAGGAATAAGACTGAGCCCAACTTCGCTCGGAAATCCAAATTCACTCGATCAAGCCGATGGAGAGCCGCCCATCACCGCAAGTAGGAAGAGTCCGTCCTCCTTGTCCAAGCTCGCCTCGCCAGCTCCTCATGCCACTGAGTCACACGCATCTATGAATGGGTCTGGTTGGTGTTTTAAAACACCGTCCCAGTGGGAGTGAGTGATCAACTCGGTGTGAACTATTAGTCTCAAGTTATCACAAACATCGGTTATATTCTGATTTAATGAAAAACAATCATTCACGATTCTAAACTAATCTTATTATGTGCATGCATGATGGATGAAATGATGCATGCCCTTGCCACAACTCTCCCTCAGCGACTCCATCTTACGATCGCATATGACAACACTCCCTCGGAGCGACCTCGGCCTGGCCGAGTCGCCACCCTAGCTAATGCGATGCGATGATATGTTAGCCAAGTTCTTAGTTAATTCCGTTCATCCAGGCGGGTTTGGGAAACTGATTCACCCCACGTATCAATGCCCTCAACTAGTTGCGGTGCCGAGACCCCTCAATGCGCGAGGCCGGGGCACCGCGATCCGTGATCCCATCGGGTTCCTCATCCCACTCCAAGCACATGAGGAGTGCGAAAAGGAAGGGATCGCTCGCGATCACTACGGGGAGGCGCGGTACCCCAGCGTGGACCGACGGCTCGGACACGGTGTCCCATTCCACCATGCCCGGCTCACGGGCCGTGGACCAATTACAATCTAGGTATCGGTGGGCTGCAATGGTTGTAAGGTGTTCCGGGTTCCCATACATAGGTGAGCAAGCGGGGTTAACAAACAAGGTTGGTCGGATAGTAGAAGCTTAGACCGCACGAGTCGGGCGAGAGATGAGACGAGTGGCCTCGACCACCGTGGACCCATGTAGTCGAACTACGACCACCCGAACACACACCGACCAAACTCATGGGTTTAGCCCGAGCATAGTCCTACCGATGGAACTGCCGTCTCTTCTCATGTTTCCGACCAACCCAAGGGTTCAAAGTTGATTCATAGCATGCTAACCATCAAGATTTTTGACTAGCATAAAAAAATGGCATGTCCACATACATCACAGCCTACGAGTCAAATATTCTAGCAAGCATACTACGTTATTAGGAGCAAGGTGCATGTGAGTGTATGGGTTGGTGAGGAAGTTGAGCGCTTCCAACATTTCAAGGAATCAATGCACATGGAACAAACATCAAACACATCATAGCGCAACATATATGAAAATCACGCAACATGTGAGCATATAGTCATTCACAATATCTCAAACAAGTGAGGCACCAACAACATCGTAAGAAAGGGTAAGCAACATATAATTCCATACATCTCAACAAGCACCCAAATCCTAAGGTCTCTCTGATTCTACATAAGCTTCACCCAAGCAAACAAAATCATTAAATTCATGATATAATTGGTGCTAGGCCACCTAAGATTAATAGTCCGCACCTATGGATTGTTGGAGACTTGAAAAACGACCTAGAGATGCTTAGAACTCGGTCTTGGATCAGGAAACCCCAAAGCAACATTTATATGTTAGAATCCTAAATAAATCCTCCTCATCACAAGGGTTTCAACAAAAATGGGTGGTGGATCTTACCTAGATGATCAACGGAGTGAAAAGGGTGGTTGTAGATGAGGAATCCTCCTTTGAGAAGATGTAGGGAGTTGTGGGGGTTTGATTTCCTTGGGCCCACCTTGCTCTTCTTTCTTCACTCTCCCTTCCTCCTTTCTTCTTTCTCTCTTTTCTCTCTTCTCTCTCTCCCCTTTCCTAGGGCAAATTCGTATGGGAGAGGGGTGCCCAAAAGAACCCTCTATTTATAATTCCAAATTTGGTGCAAATGGCCCTAAACTTCCATAATTTCCTAAAATAGACTTATGGGACTCCCTATTGGTGTTGGGGTGGCCCTAACACCCTCTCGGCCACCAAATTCGACGTGTAGGTGCCTTATGGCCCGATTAGGGCCCGTGCAAAATTGAGGACGAACGGATGAACGGATATATGATCCGAGAAAGCGTTTCGACCTTTAAGTGGTCCTGTGGGGGCCATTTTGGTGATTGGAGCATTTTTTATGGCCCTCTGGCCATGAAATTTATAGGATAAATGGTCCATGGCCCGATGAGGGGCCTTACAAAATTTGGGAACGAACGGATGCGGGGTTTAATCGTACGAGTCCGATTCGCGATCAACGGTCATCGTGCCACGATCGGGGCCCAGATTGGTGGGAAGGCGTTGAAAAATATATTAAACCTTCACCGTAAATTTGGAAGAAATCCGACACCGCTGGAAGACCCGAGTCTCGGTTTCTTATATCGGTGCGATTTTAATCGGCATTGGTGGGGCGCATTGGGCAAGCGCCGAGATGGTACTTTCCGGGTGTCCACTTTGGGTCCACACGATCATGGACCACAAGCCCAATGAGATCTATGATTTTCTAAAGTTTTAGATTTTTCGGCCCCTTCTCGGCATTTGGGTGGCCCACACGGCTATTGTTAAGTGTAAACAGACCATCTAGCTTGGCGGCCCGCACTTGGTCCTATCATAACTAGACTGGTCTACCCTAGTATAAACTAACATTGAGTGTTAGTGGTCGTTAAGTGATATTATAAGTTTATAATAAAATAAATAAATAAATAAATTTCAAGGATTTTTTTGGAAATCCAAAACAGTGAAAATTCGGGATGTTACAAGTAGCCAATCCGTTTCTCTCAGACTTCTCATGCATGGGGCCTCTCATGGGGATGGGATGGGAATTGCGTCCTACCCCCGCCCGGACAGTAATCCATCTGGGTAGGGCCCTGTGGGACTCACTGTGATGTAAGTGTTTTATCCATGCTGTTCATCGCTTTTCTCATATTATTTTAAGGTATTATCCAAAAAATGAAGCATGTCGACGACTCCAGTTGACCACACCAATGGAAGCTGCAATGATAATGACACCCACTGTTGAAGCCCTTCTAAGGGCCACCTCGATATTTTTTTTTTATTTTTTTTTACCATCCAACCTATTCATAAGGTCATGTATACGTGGATGAAGTGAAAAAACAAATATTAGCTTGATTTGAAACTTCCCCAACTCCCAAGAAGTTTTTAATGGTGGACTTTCAATCCCCACTTTGTGGTCCACTTAATCCCCGTACCTGCTTCATTTTAAAGATCATACCTTAAAATAATCTGAGAAAAGAAATGAACGGCATGGATAAAACACTTACATCACAGTAAGCCCCACAGAACCTTGCTCGGACGGATTAGTAGGACGAAATCCACCGCCCATGGGATGGGCCACATCTCAATATCTTAACCAACCAATGGCCCCACTTTGGGATGCCCCAATCAAAGGTGGGTCCCACTGTTTGAATGAATTGGATAGCCATGAACATGGCCCCACAGGTCTACTTCATTTGCCTACTTGATCAAAATTATATATTTTCTCTGCCCGTGATCTCATTCAAGAAGAGATTGTACTAGGAATGGAGACTCCTTTGCCACTGTTTTCTCCCTTTGCCCACTGGTTTCTTCTTTGGCAGGCCGCTGAAAACCGCTTGAACATCACCATCAATCTCACATGTCCTCAAGTGGCCTATCGCGTTCAACATCCCACGTGTTAAATGAGGCCAGCGTGTGGGATTAATAAAATAAAAATAAAAATTCCCGTGTTCAACACATGAATTTTTTCATGCAGTGATTATCTCATGTAAACAAACGTTAGGTTGAATGTATACACCATTAGTTTGGTGTATAGTCAACCATTAAAAACAAAATACAGTAGCTGTTGACATCCAATTTAAGAAAGCCTAAAAAATTTTAGGAGTTATAGAGCTTTAGAATTTCAGAGAGGAGAGCCGAGAATATTGATAAATTCTATCTAAGCTCTTGTTGTGACTGAAGCCGTTATTACTTTTTCATTTTTATTTTTATTTTTATTATTATTTTTTTTTTTTTGGGTTAGCTTGTTAGTACACACTCCATGTCATCCACCCCACTAGGAATTGATACCAAGACCTCAAGTGTTGAAACGAGGTATCTCCACTCAGTCTGTCAATTGAGCTATGGATCTGGGTGTAAAAATTGCTTATTAATATAAATAGCTTTTAATACATAAATTACTTACACAACATCATCAATACACACTTCACTATTAGCCACCCCCAATAGGGATCAATGCCAAGCCCTCCATGTTTAAACAATGTATCTTTCACTCAATCTACCACTATCTTTCAGCTATAGAGGAGGGTGTTATTATTATTTCATTTCTTCTAACCTCTTTGGGAATTAGGAGCCAGACCAAGTTTCAGGCGTATATAAATTTTAAGTGAGCCTCACCAAGTGCTTTTATATATTTTAACCATGTCTTCACATGATTTTAGATGGTATGGCTCACCTGAGTTCTGTATAGAACTAATTTTTGAGATATCCTGTAATTTAAAGGGGACCCATCAAAAGCATGGTGTTGATGTTTGACATGCATCACAGTGGGGCCCAAACAGCTCAACCTCATGGGAAGTTCCCATGAGGTCCACAACGACCAGATCATTTAAAAACAAGCAGCAGTGATCGACTATACACGGAAGAATGGTATAATATTTCAAGACTCGAAAAACACGACCGAGTTAAATTGTAGTTTACTTACTTAACTAAACGGCAGTTATTTGATACTCTGTCAGTGCATGATTCTTGATACACAGGCATTTGTAATTGTGTAAATGTAGCTATATTTACTCAAATTTAACCGGATAAAATGTCGATTATACTTTAAATAAGTCACAGACTCAAAATCAGATTATTTGAAAATTTATAACCTCTGATTCGTGGCCACTTGTTTGCTGAAATAGAATTGTTGGATATTTTTGTTTTAGCCGTCCAATAAATGTCCCCTAATCCTATATTTTATAAAGAAGAAATTGTAAATTTCTATTCGTGATATATCTAAATAGTGTCCCCAACAATTTGGTCCGTTCAATTTAAATTATTTGTATGCCACGTGTACAATTTTTCAGTGACTGCGTATCATCCAACAAACTAGCAGAGTATTAACGCTAAAAGGACGCGGATTGGATACTGACCGGTCCATGCTTTTTAGGACTCACCATGATGCTTTTGTTTCATCCACTCCGTCCATCCACTTTTTCAGATCATTTTGGGGACAAAAAAAAAGGAATGAGGAAGATTAAAATCTCAGGTGGGCCACTTCATATGAAACAGTAGATATTGAAAGTCCACCATTAAAAACTTCTTTGGTGACAGAGAAGCGTTGAATCAAGCTGATATTTATGTTTTAGCTTCATCCAGTTCTGTGTGATCTAATCAACAGGATGGACGGCGAATAAACATTATAGTAGGTCAGAGTAGGTTTTTAACGGTGAGCGTTCAATCAACATTGTTTTCCTGTTGTGTAGTCTACCAGAGATTTGAATCTGCCTCAATTTTTTAGGATCATGCCCTAGAATGATGTAGAAAAATGGATGGACGGTGTGGATAAAATACATATATCATGGTGGGGCCCACAAAGCCAGACGAGTAGCGAGGTCAGTGCTGGCCGGGTCAAATTCGCGTACAGGCGAAAATACCCGTGATTCTTCAACGAGAAATGCAATTGAACTATTCAAAAGACAGATTCTTCGTACGTGAGCGAATATGACTCACGTGTATGGGATCCGGGACACGTGTCAGTTGGAGAATACCGTGAAAATACGGTGGACCAGAAATCAAGGTCTACCCTCTAGCTCAACCATGAATATAGTCAGCCATCATCATTCTATTTAATCTTCAATCTTGTAAATGTGAAACTTACTTAATTTAGTTCTAATTTATGTTAATCGTAATTTCCCACCTGATGAACGGTCTGGATCTTGTATATAGTTTCTATTTTGGTTCGTGTCCCGCAAATCGCCTAGACGATTTCTCCATGCGCGAATCACCTTAACATTTCCGTCCGTCAACGGGTGTAAAGATAAAAAGGGTTTGTACGAAGGAACGTGAGGGCGTATACGCATTCATGCATCTCACGTAAGTCGAAATACTTCGAAGTTAATGCATCTTTGTTAATATATATAGTCACGGGATTCATGGCTCAGATGCATCCAATGCCTTCGATCGGGCCGCAGATGATGATCTCAACAGATCTCCACCGTTGAAGCAGCTCAGACATGATCACAACCGTTCATCTGATGTGCCACGCTGTGGAGGGCCGTCTCAGATAGACCGTTTCATGTTCGTCTGAAACAGTGTCAATTTTTGGCCATCCATTCATAGATAATTGATTGGATGGTTACGATCATCTGGGGCCCAGCGGTTGAATAGTCTGGAGGGGCATTAGTGAGTCCCGCGTGTGACTTTTTGGGAATCCCGTGGGCCACCGCAAAAGCTCCCACCACTCGATTTATAAAGAGAAGAGGCCGTGTCCGGTGCTAATGCGTGTATCCAAAGTTAGTTGTCAAGCACTAAATGTCCATTCACGTGGGGCCATGTATGAGATCTGGACGGTTCATTTATTGGACCCCACAATGGGGTTAGACAATCCAAACTACTAATTTTCGCCTATTTCAGGATTACAATTTAGACTGATAGTATTTTTACTCAGGTAAGTGGAAGAAGAGATGCTCGGTTTGCATAACGCATGTGCTCGGGCCGGGTAGGACAGTGTGGTTGTAGTGGTGCTAAATGGCTCATTTCTTAAGTATATAATGGGTCGGAAAGTGGTCACTCTCTCACGATAGTTTACGAGGCAAATCAATCATGGAACAATCTGAAATCAAACGGGCTTTGATGAGCCAACAATAAGATCATTTGACCCAATGGTTTGTAATGCACGAAATTTAGAACTAGTGGTCAAAAATGTTTTACAAACATTATAAACCATTAATAACCATCTACTAACAATCCATTACTAAAATGCTATATAAACTAGACAAACCTGGTTGAGGAATAATCAAGTCTAACAGATTTATGATCCGAAAACGGAAGGGGCTTGATGATCCAATAGTCAAATAATTTGATCTAATGTAATAAAACACTCCGAAATTTAGTGCCAATGGTTAGAAACATTTTACAAACATTTGGAAACATTAATAACCACTTAGCAATAGTCTACTACTCCAATATTATATAAACTGGACCATCCAGGTTCATAATAATCAACTCCATTAGATCCCAACATAAGAATTCAATCTATTACTTATCCTTAAGTCATTAGCCCACCATAATTCAAATAATTACTTATCTGGAAGCAATTGACCATTAGAATTCAATATGCTTGCTTATCCGGTAAGCAATTTAATTACCTGTGACACCAAGGAAAGCATATTTATATATGATTGCCCTGGTGTTAAAATTTTAATAATTTTATTTTTAGTTTTCCAATATATTTTCTCAACATTTGATGATTTTTATTTTTGGTGGATGGTCCATCCAAAGTAGGCCCCATTGATGGGCAGTCAAGATCCCATCCGGGGTGAGAGCTATAGTAAGATCAGCTATTTAGAATCATACGTTCAGTGTAAGATACTGCGGTGGTGTACGATGCTCTATGGGAATGCACTCATATGTTGATCATGTGGCACACGTGTGCCTCCAATCAGATGGTCCAAGGAGCCCGTCCCAATGCAGATGGATCATATCTCCGGATCAGATTGATGGATATGTTTCAGATGGTTGTACACCATTGATTATTTTCCATCACCGTCCATTAGATGTCCACCAATCAGCTATTTAGAATCATATGTTCGGTGTAAATCTAGCAATTTGGTGATCCGTCTATTAACATGATCCGTCTATTTAGGGGCCCACGATTTGGATGGTCCGATTACAATTTCTGCTGTGATGGGTATGGAGCACCGCATGTACATTTCTTCCGTGCAACAGCGGCTGGATCAAATCGCAAGGGCTAATCTAGTAATCAAAACCGTCCATCTAATGGCCACAACTCAAAAATTGCGTTTCCTGGGAAATCTCAGAGCCACAGATAATTTCCACTGTGGCTGTGTGAAGTGGCCCACTAATGAATGGTTCTGATGAGAAACAGCTAGCCGTGCACATGTTCGAGATTGGGGCAGGTCACACGCTCTTGGGTTGGCTTGGAAGTCATCCAAAGGCACAAATCAGGTCGTTTTTTCGGAGGTGAAAGATGAACGGTTCCGAACAGTCCTCGTTACGCAATGCACACCACGGGGATGCGGATTGCCTGCAGTGCACGGCAGCCCTAATAAGCTCTGTGGGACCCACCGTGTTGTATGTGTTCTATCTACACCGTCCATATGTTTCAAAGTTCATTTTTGGGCTGTAATCCAAATTTGAGGCAGATCCAAAGCTCAAATGGACCACACCACAGTAAACAATGTGGAAACGGACGCCCACCGTTGAAACCTTCCTAGGGCCCAGCTTGATGTTTATTTTCCATCCAACCCGTTCATAAGGTCGCTAGAACCTGGATGAAGCTAAAATAAAAATATTAGCTTGATCCAAAACCTATCTGGCCCAGGAAAGTTTGTAATGGTGGGCATCAATGCCACTCTTTTTCCTGTGGTGTGGTCTATTCGAGCTATGGATATTAATTATCTCTAAGCTCAATCTCTAAAATGATCTTGTGAAACATATGGACGGTGTAGATATAATACATACATCACGGTGGGCCCCACAGAGCTTTGGGCTGTAGGCAATCTACGTTCCTCCGGAGGTTAGAGAGCCATATACATGCACTCCAAGAATAGCACACTTGTCATCCATGAAAGAAGAAGATCCACACGCCCGCATGCACATGTAATATCCCCAGATTTAGATTGGTTAGAGGACCCTTTGATCAACAAATATTTTCTCAATGAATTTGGACCGTCCATTACACGTTCCAAAAAATCTGCCGTAAGGATAATATGTTCGGTGTGATTTTTGTGTCATGAACTTCCTATAGGGTGATCCGTACATGTGCACCACCTGTCATCTGTACATGCATGTGTATGGATTATCATACTCTAGCAGAGTACCAAGTTTTTCAAAATCTCACAGCATGCAGCGTACATCTCTCCAACGTAAACACGTGCAGGACATCCCAGCCTTTAAAAGGTGGGTTCCATCATGAGTACCATTAACGGCCTGATTTTCACAGTAGTTGATCAAATTAATGGGGCCCACTTTCTGGCCTTGGCGGGAAACCTAAGCAGTGTGATAATCGGATTTGAAAATGAAGAAAAGACCATCCTAACGGCTAAAAGATAGGGCTGAAAGTCGGGCGGCTTGGGTTGGTTGGGTTGGGTTCGGTTCGGTTGGGTTCGGTTGGTGCTCAACCCTAACCCAACCCGAGGTTCCTATACCTCAATCCTAACCCAACCCAACCTAACCCAACTCAACCCAACTCAACTCGGGTTGGGAATTCTCAACCCAAGCCCAACTCAAGCGGGTTCGGTCAGGTTGATCGGGTTGGTCAAGTATATACGTGCTAATATTTTTGTTATTACTTTAATTTATTATATTTCAATATCGGACTTATTTTTTGAATCTATAATTTTATTAATTATATATTTGATTATTTATTATACAGAATTTTATTTTTTTCTTAAAAAAACAGGCTAAAATATAAGATAACTACTCCTTTAAAAGTTATGTAGCATAGCACGAAGTCTAACTATTTGAGATAGAGAAATCTGACATATCTTATTAGCTTAAGTCCTTGGAAATGATGTGGACAAATAAGACCGGACATCACTAGTGTGTACAAACGATCCACACTCAATTATAATTTACAAGTAACTTATATATTGATCGGGTTTGAGTTGGATTGGGCAACCCGAGACCTCAACCCGAGCCTAACCCATATTTTATCGGGTTGGTATTTATATAACCCAAGCTTAAAATCGGACCCAAAATATCATGACCGAGCCCAACCCAATGTCAGGTCGGTCACGGGCCAGTCGGGTTGAAACCGCCCAACTTTCAGCCCTACTAAAAGATTCCGTCGTGCAACGGTCATCCAACTGTTATAAAGATATTTCCTATTTTCACCTGAAATTCAAAGGCCATTGCATGTGGTTTTTGTGTAATATTTGAATCCTCAAGGGTTTATTTCAAGTTCTCAGATGGTACATTTACTCCATCCAGGTGTGCCTATGTATCAAGTGTCATGCTCTGCTAGAGTATGAAATAACTCTACTTCTCTATTTTTGGTATACGATAATTTCAATTATCCTCAGTTGCGTCTGTCGCGATTCACATTGGAATGTGTATCGCCATCCACCGGGGCCCCCATGCCAAGATGGTCCGATTATTTTAATTGCTCATGTTCACGTTTTAATCATGCCTTAGGTTTAATTTTCTTCAAGTCGACCATAAAGCATCATATTACACAACATTAACGGTTCAGATCATATTAAAAAACATCATGTGGGCCCCAGTGAACGGAGATACATGCTGGACCCTGCATCGCGACAGAGATGAAACTATAAACGTTTTAAATTTGGCGGTAGACTCCCATGTTAGTTTTGAACCAAATAGTGGTGAATCCTCGGCCGCGTACATTGCATATTTTTATGGAAATCCAGACCGTCCAAATCACTTACTTCACTTACGATGAATCCCAACAGAAAAAATTAACTCAAAAGATAATGATAATCATCTTATTTTTCTCTTTGGATTTGGAGCACTCATTACTTTATTTGTGCCCATCCATTTGATACCAGTAATTGGACGGTCAGGATTACTTGATCGTTATGATTTCAAACAATTTTGGATGTATGGGTTGCAGTACATAAGTGCCACGTTGGAGGAGGATGAGTCACCACCATTTTTAATGGGCATAAAACTAACACAGGAGCCCATGTTGGAACAGGACTAGAGTCAATCGGTTGGGATAGCTATTAGGCAAGATATTTGGTACTCCGGCAGAGTGTGAATCTTGACACACAGTCACTCAGATGTTGTACACGTGGCAACAATAACTCAAATCAAAACCGTCTAAGTTGTGGTTCTAAGCATCAATAAGCTATGATCATAATCTTATGTTGGTGGAATGATCCTATCCCTTGATTCGTGGACACTTGTTTGGTAAAATATGACCATTGGATAATTTTATTTCTTGCTCTTGTAATAAAATTTGAACGTTCCCATATTGATAAACATAAATTTCGCGACGTGTTGCATCTAAAATGTATTAAATAATTTTTATAGGAAAGTCTTAGTAAATCTAGATGCCTGTATATCATCCACCACACCATGCCGGAGTATCAAAGTCTATCCAGAAAGGAGATACGAGACAGAAGCGGGCGATCCACCGAGGTGGGTGGGATCCTTGACTGTGGGCCCACCTTGATATATTTTACTTAAATCCACTCCGTCCATCCGTATTGAAAACACATTTTAGGTAATGATACAAAAAATTAATTAGATACAAATCTAAGGTGGACCATAATACAGGAAACATTAGTGATTGAATTTGGGGTCCACCGTAATGTGTATTTGCCATCCAACATGTGGATAACGTCAGGAAGATATAGATAAAGTGATAATGTAAATATATTCTTCATCCAAAACTTCTGTGGCTTATACGAAGTTTTAAATAATTATTCATTGTAGTTTCCTAATACAGTTCAACTTAGATTTGGATCGGATAAGCTTCATTTTGTATATGATCTACAATCAGAGTTTAATACGGATAAGGAGTGGATGTAAGGAAAATAACACCCATATCTAGGGAAGGATACCTTGTTTCAACACTGATGTCATGGCATCGATTAATTCCATAGTGGGGTGGCTAACAGTGTAGCGTAATCTGACAGTGGGTGGACTAACCAGCTAAAAAAAAAGAGAGGAAAATACACCTTTTCTTTTAGTGTGGCCCACTTGAGCCTTGTATCCTCCTCAATTTTGGTATCTAAGTCCTAAAATAATCTCACAAAAAGGATGGATTTCTCACAAACATCAGTTTTGGCGCGGATTGGCTACAGATAGGTTGAGCAGCAATACTCACTACTGAAGTGACGTTACCAAGTCTAGGAAAATCCGAGCCTCTTATAATTCCGTGGGCCGACATCCCTGAACAGAAAACTACTCCGTATAATACCCGCTGCTGAAGGATTCACCAGTGAGTCGCCAAGTTGCCTCGGCCTCACCAAGTTGCCTCAGCCCTGGGACTAATGGCCGAGAGGAAATCTGACCCGATAAACACACGATTAACCAGGTCCGACGCTTCACCCCGGACCTCATGAGAGAACGAGACGCGACTGTTAAGAAGTTGTCTACCAGCTCGGCTCGGACCTGTAACGCCCGGCGCGGTCACTGTTCGAAGAAGACTTGTAATCACTCTGATTGGGAGTTCATCATCAATTTTACCGGTTTGGACTTATCCCAGTTTAAATGGGCGCTCCACAAGGAATTAACTTAGAAACATACCATAAGTGGACGTGGTCATCCACAACTAGTCTACTTGTAGATGCGCACGATGTGCATGATATAATACAGGATCCTTGGATTGCATGAAGTATCTCCATGATCCGAAAATCTCCCTAATTGAGTGAATTGTGTCGAGATTAACGGACCCAGATCATCCGACAGTCAGGTATAAATACATGAGGACCCCATTGCTACAGGGACGCAAGATCTCGCACTCTTCCTCTACCTTTCAACTTAGACCCCGATTCCCGTGACTTGACTTAGGCATCAGAGGGTCCCCATGTCCCGAGTCTTAGCATCTATGAATGGTCTCCTTTGGTGTTTTAAACACCTTCCCGTGCGGACCGAGTGATCATCAGGAGTGAAGAGTAATCTAGATTTTGTCATCAACATTTTTGGCGTGTAGGTCCACTCTGCCGTTTATATGCCATCCAATCCATTATTTGGTGTGCCTCATCAAGATGGAAGAACCATCCAAAAATCACAGTATTACCTGATCGACCGGTGGCGGATTGCCTGCGACCTCTTGGAAGCTAGGTGGGGCCCACTGTAATATTTCTTTTGTTTTCCAGCTCATGCTAGGACATGAGCTCGGAGAAGGAAATGGATTGGCTACTCCCCTTGTCACCATCCCGTGGCTGGTGGTCGGTGCTCTGTGGGCCCCACCATGATGTATGTGTTTCATCCATTCCGTCCATCCATTTCTATAGATCATTTTAGGGCTTGATCTATATAAATCTCAGGTGGACCACACCACAGGAAAACAATAGTGATTGGATATCCCCCATTAAAATCCTCCTAAGGACCACTGTACTATTTATTTGACATCCAATCACCAAAAATTGATGAGGTCATAGGTCACTACGGACCGGATGAAGGGAAAAATCAAAGATCAGCTTAATCCAAAACTTTCATGACCCTCAAAAAGTTTTTAATGGTCCACATTCATTGAACACTGTTTTCCTGTAATGTGGTCCAATTGAGATTGTGATATACCTAATTTTTGGTCTCATACCATAAAATTATCTATAAAAATGGAAGAACGGAATGGATGAAACACATACATCATGGTGGAGCCCACATAGCACTGACCATCAGCCATTGGCCGGTGGCAGGGGAGTAGCTAATCCGTTTCCCTCGGAGAATATGTAACACCCCGAAAAATCGGGGGTCGTGCATACGCTCAACTCCCGAGTCTCCGAGTGTCACTTATCATCAATTTTATGGTTTTATGACTTATCAAGTTTAAATGCGCATGTGAGAAGTTAATTTAGTGAAACATGAGGCACATCCACAACTAGTCTACTGAACTGAAAGAGAACAATATATACAAGTTCAAAAGAATATAAAAGGGCCTCACAAGGCAAAGCCCAACAAAATCGCAAAGAAAATCATATGCCCATAAGAATGGTACGCTGAGCCCACGACTCAACGCTCTAGAATCCAGTCTCCTAAGCCGATGGAGAACCGCCCATCAACCAAAGTAGGATGACACTCGTCGTCCTCTTCGAGAGTAGCATCGTCATACTCAAGCACCAATCCCCCGCATCTATGAGTGAGTTTGGTTGGTGTTTTAAAACCGCCCCATGGATTGTGGGAGTGAGTGATCAATTCAGTGTGAACTATTAGTCTCAAGTTACCACAAACATCGGTTATATTACACATTTAATGAAAAGCAATCATTCACACAAGGGTCACTAAACTAATCTTATTAATGTGCATGTATGATGGATGAAATGATGCATGCCCTCGCCACAACACTCCTCGAGCGACTCCGATGTAACGATCGCGTATGTCAACACTCCTCGAGCGACCTCGACTCTCCGAGTCGCCAACCTAGCTAGTGCAATGCAATGATAATGTTAACCGGTTCTTAGTTAAGTCCATTCATCCCCTTTTAGCAGGGTTTGGAAATCCGTACACCCCACGTTCTCAATGCTTCTAAAATAGACGGTTTTGCAGGCTCAAGGCCCCATCAACGCGTGAGGCCTAGACCCCTCGGTCCGTGATCTCGTCTAGGTTCCTCATCCCCGATTCAAGCACATGAGGAGTGCCGAGAGAAAAGGATCGCTCGCGGTCACTACGGGAGAGCACGGTACCCCAGCCTTTCCTAAAATGGCTCTTATGGACATTGTTCCATTCCACCATGCCCTCTCACGGTAGCCCTCGGACCAATGCAATCTAGGTATCAGTGGGCTACAATGGTTGTAAGGTATTCCAGGTTCCATACATAGGTGAGCAAACAAGGTTAACAAACAAGGTTGGTCAAATAGTAGGCTAGACCGCATGAGTTAGGCGAGAGTGAGATGAGTGGCCTCGGGCACCAGGGACCCATGTAGTCGAATTACAGCCACCCGAACACACCCGTCCAAACTCACGGTTTGAAGATAGTCCTACCGATGGAACTGCCGTCTCTCCTCATGTTTCCGACCAACCCAAGGGTTCAATAGCATGCCAACCATCAAGATTTTCAACTAGCATAAAAATGGCATGTTCACATACATCACAGCCTACGAGTCAAATATTCCTAGCAAACATACTACGTTATTAGGAGCAAGGTGCATGTGAGTGTCTGGGTTAGTGAGGAAGTTGAGGACTTCTAACATTTCAAGGAATCAATGCACATGGAACAAACATCAAACACATCATAGGCAACAACATATAAGAAAATCACGCAACACGTAAGCATATAGTCATCCACAATATCTCAAACAAGTGAGGCACCAACAACATCATAAGAAAGGGTAAGTAACATACAATTCCATACATCTCAACAAGCACCCAAATCCTAAGGTCTCTCTAGATTCTACATAAGCTTCACCCAAGCAAACAAAATCATTAAACTCATGATCTAATTGGTACTAGGCCACCTAAGATTAATAGTCCGCACCTATAAATCGTTGGCGATTCGAAAAACGTCCTAGGAAAGAGGGCTTTCGGGACGACCGGCCGGAATCCCTAAATCAAGCTTTTGTATGTTAGCTTTTTAAGCCAATCCCACCTTAATATATGGATTTCAAGAAGAAAAGGGGGGGCGCTCCACGACTAAACTTAGACTACCAAAGTGGACATGGTTGCGGTGGTGGCGAAGAGTTCTCCCTTGAGGAGAGGTAGATATTGAAAGGATCGATTCTCTTGGGCCCCATCTCGATCTCCCTAATTGATTATTAACTTGGATCTCCTTCACTCACACTTTCTTCTCTCCTCGCTTACTCTAACTCTCTCTTTTCTCTTTTCTCTCTTCCTTCCAACTAGGGCAAATTCGTATGACTTGAGAGGGGTGCCCAAAAGAAACCCCTTTTTATAATGCCGATATGGTGCAAATGGCCCCAAGCTTCCCAATTTTCTAAAATAGACCTAGGGACTCCTATTGGTGTTGAGGGTGGCCCAACACCCCTCGTCACCAATATTTTTGGCTTGTAGGTCCTTATGGCCCGTTTACTAGGCCATCAAAAATTAAGACGTGCCTCAAAGATGGATGAATGGATATATATGATCCGAGAAGGCGTTGCTCGACCCTTGGAAGGCTAGGTGGGGCCCATTTAATATTTCTTTTGTTTTTCACTCATGCTGGCCATGAGCTCATGAAATTTATAAGATAAGTGGTCCATGGCCCGATGAAGGGCCATCCAAATTTTGAAAATGATCGGATATGGGGTTTGGTCGTGATGTATGTGTTTCATCCATTCCATCCATCCATTTCTATAGATCATTTTAGGGATTGATCATATAAATCTCAGGTGGACCACACCATAGGAAAACAATAGTGATTGGATATCTCCCATTAAAATCCTCCTAAGGCCCAATCCGGCATTGGCTTATTTGACATCCAATGCCGTTGATTAGGTTATACTGGGTCCGTGGTGAAGGGAAAAATCAAATATCAGCTTGATCCAAAACTTTCATGACCCTTAAAAAGTTTTTAATGGTCCACATTTATTGAACAAAGTTCATCGTAACGTGGTCCACAATTGAGATCATATACTTAATTTTTGGTCTCATACCATATAAATTATCATATAAAAATGGAAGAAGGAATTTTATGAAACACATACATCATGGTGGAGCCCATTTTTTTGAAATCAGCCATTGACAGGTGGCAGGAGAGTAGCCAATCCGTTTCCCTCAGAGAATAGGCATGTCCAAAACTAGAGTGGGCCACATTAGAGGAATAAGGAGGGAAGTACCTACCGCAGGAGCCTTACTAGGGTCCACCGTGATATTTATATGCCATCCAAACTGTTTATAGTTCATTCCCACTGGGATGAACTGACCACACAAAAAAATAAAATAGTTCTGATCCGAAACTTTTGTGGCCCACAATCCTTTCAACAGTGGATTTTGAATCCCCACTGCTTCCTCTTATGTGGCCCACTTGAGTTTTGGATATGCCTCATTTTTAGGTTATATTGTAACATGATTCAAAAAATTAGCTCGACTGTGTGGATTCCTAGAAACATCACGGGATGCAGATTACCTATTAAAGGCGCATCATATTTTTAGGAAATATACTCCATGAGGTGGATCCAAAACTAAATTGGGCCACACGAGAGGAAAATTTGGGGAAAGAAATACCTACCGTTGAAACTTTCCTGGGATCTACCTTAATGTTTATATGTCATCCAAACCGTTTATAAGGTCATCAACATAGGGATGAAGTAAAAATGCAAAAAATTTATCTTGAAACAAATCTTTTATGGTCATAAGAATGTTTCAACGGTTCTCACTGAATCTCTACTGTTTCCTCTCGTGTGGCCCAATTGAGTCTTGGATCTTAGCTTGCAAAATGGATAAACAGACTAAATTTCCCAAAAACATGGTGATGGGCCCACCCAGCATCCTTTCATAGGAAGTTCTGCGATTGGAACTTAGGTGAGGCCCACCGTGATGTTTGTGAGAAATCCTCATCATCCATCCGTTTTGTGAGCTAATTTTAGTAGAATAGACCAAAATTGAATAGGATCCCAGACTCAAGTGGGCCGTACTAAAAGAAAAAGTAGTTATCATACCGTTAATAACGTCATTCCGACTGGGATGAACGGAAAACACGGATATGAGCATGATTCAAAACTGCTGTGGCCCCACGAATATTTCAACTATGAAAGTTCAATTATCACGTTTTGGCTCATTTGAGCATTATATACGGTTCATTTTTGGCCTCATGTCCTAAAATGAACCCGCAAAATGGATGGACGGTGAGGATTTCTCACAAACATCCCAGTGGGCCCCGCCTGTGTTCCCAGCGCAGGAACTCCCTGCTAAAGCCTTTGGCAGGAAATCCGCGTCCCTGACGGACGGGGAACGGGCTCGATTTCATTCGCGTTGAACCGTAACATCGGCAGGAACGCTGATTACGTCTTACCCCGCCCGTATCCAACTGCGAACGGGCAAAGGCTCTGAGTGGCCACATCCACACCGTTCATCTATTTTTCAGTATCATTTTAGACCCAAAACTGAGGCAGATTTAAAATACTGATGGACCACATTGTGAGAATTAAATTCTTACCGTTGAATCTTCTTAGGGGCCACATAAGGTATGGAACGCCCTTATATTTGTGTTTTCACGTCATCCAGGTGTACGTAACTTTATGAATAGGTTGGATGGTAAGTAAACATTACAGTGGGACCTGAGAGATTTTCAACTATAAGCATCGTTATCACCGCTGCTTCTTATGGTGTGGTCCACTTGAAATTTAAATCTTCCTAAATTTTGATTCAAATACATAAAATTCAAAGGAGAAATGGATGAACGGTGTGGATAGAACACTTACATCACGGTTGCGACTCGGAGCCCCTGCCCGTTTCCAGCATGAGACATGCGGGGGTATGACGCAATCCGCGTTCCGTCGGCTGCTTCCCACGCGGATTTCCTGCGAAAGCCTCCTGAGATGCTGGGTGGGGCCCACCGTGATGTTTGTGAGAAATCCACTCCGTCTATCCGTTTCACAAGCCCATTTAATGAAATTTTAATGAAAATGATGTTGATCCAAAGCTCAAAGTGGAACAATGGGAATTCAGCATTCACCGTTGAAATATTTTTGTAGTCACAAAAGTTTGGTATTAGTCATTTTTTTTTCGTTTTTTCACTTCATCCCAATGATAATGACGTTATAAACGGTTTGGATGACATATAAACATCAAGGTGGAGCCCAGGAAGTTTCAACGGCAGGAAAATCTTTCCCAGTTTCCCCTCTCGTATTTGTTATTGGAGTATTGAATCCCCCACATTTTCGGTTTCAATGACTAAAATGATCTCGAAAAACGTATGAACGGTGTGGATTTCTCAAAAACATTACGGTGGGGCCCACCTATGCATCGCGGGCAGTAACTTGCTGCGAAAGGCTTTCGCAGGAAATCGGCGTCCGGTAGCTTCCAAGTGCGCGTTAAGCAAGAGTTTTCCAGATACAAACGGCTTATCAGAACCTAACCATGGTTAAAATCTAACCTAACACCTGAGTTAAGATTCCTACTATAAATATCCCATCGGTCTCTTGCTTTGAATTTTCAATCGCTCGCTTTTACTGCAAGCTTTTCGAGAAAGATTTTCGGCGACTTTCTCTCTCTCGCTCCTCAGTTGCTGCAGGAGATCTCAACAGAGCTTGGGGCTCCTATTTTCTGGTAAGCTGCTCGTTTCCGTCTCATCTTTCCATTTCCATTTCGAAATCTAGGGTTTCTGTGCTTCTGTGATCTTTGTTGCGGAATTTAGGGTTTATTTCCTCTTTCTTTCTTTCTTTCTTTATCATCTGAGTTTATACCGCAAGATTATGGGATTTTCATTTTCGTTGGACTGGTTTGCATTAGGATCTGAGATCTTAACGGTTAGATTTTCTTTTTTATGCGGATTTCAGTTTGGAGGCTTTTTTCTGCCTTTGATGATATTTATTGCGACATTTAGGGTTTTCTCCTTTTGTTTTTCCTTCTGAACTGATTTTTTTCTTGAAAATTCTGGGGATTTTCATTGGTTTTGGGCTCATTTGTCTTCGGATTTAAGGTTTTAACGGTTAGATCTTCTTAATTTTGTCAATTTCAGTGCAAGAAGCTATTGTCTGCGTTTTCCTTTTCCTTTCTAGAGATCTTGATTTCGGTTTCTGTCTTTCGGATCTGCGATATGTGTCTCATGTATTTTCTTTTTCAATGCCAGCTTCCAATCTTGAGCCGATCAGGCTTTTCGTTCGGATTCTAGGGTTTGGGATCTTGATCCTGTAAAATACATAGGGTTTTAGATTGCGATCTTGCATTACATCTAAACCCTAGGGTTTTAGCGTTTTACACGCTCTTGAGATGCCGTGCTTGAGCCCTGAGTCTTCCGACAAGGACGCAGAGCCCTTTGTCGAGGTCGATCCAACGGGCCGCTACGGCCGCTACAGCGACCTGCTCGGTGCGGGTGCGGTCAAGAAGGTCTACCGGGGGTTTGATCAGGAGGAAGGGCTTGAAGTTGCGTGGAACCAGGTTAAACTACGGAACTTTGTGGAGGACCAGTCAGTCATCGACCGTCTGTATTCGGAGGTGATGCTGCTCCGGACACTGCAGAATGAGAACATCATCGAGCTGTACAATGTGTGGACAGACATGAAGCATAACACACTGAATTTCATCACAGAGGTGTGTACATCTGGGAACCTGCGTGAGTACCGGAAGAAGCACAAGCATGTGTCGATCAAGGCTCTGAAGAAGTGGTCCCGACAGATATTGAGGGGGCTAGAGTACCTGCACATGCACGAACCCTGCATTATCCACAGGGATTTGAATTGCAGCAACGTCTTCATCAATGGGAACGTTGGGCAGGTAATCAGATTTCTCCTTTCAATGTCTCCTCTCTCTAAGATTATTGTGCTTTTCATATTTCATTGAATTGAGTTTTTTGCTCATTGCATTAGGGCCTTGTATGGTGCTGCTTAAGAATGAATTTATCTCATTTTAGATAATATTAGTTATGTATTAGAGATTTGTTTGCAACCAAATATTATGAAATTTCATGATATTCTGCACCAAATTAGATTGATTAAGAATGAAATTTTCTTATATTTGTTGCAACTTGCAACCAAAACACACACTAAACTATGATCTTTAGTTAGGGTTGCAACTCAGGCAGTTTGGTTCGGGTTGAAGGTTAACCTGAGCCCAACCTGAATTCCAACCTGAGGTACCTACCTGAACTCAAACCTGATTTCTTCTATACTTGACCCAACCCAACCCCAAATGGCATGTTATTGTTCCGACCCGACCTGAATTTGCTCAACCCGAACACAACCCGATTTCCAATTAGGTTGGCTTTTCCAACCTGAACGCAACCAGAGGACCTTGACAGTCCGTCCCAATATTGAGTTGGGTCAGTCAGTTTCTGGTTTACCTGAACCCAAATTGCAGCCCTATCTTATCTTTTTAATGCATAACTATGATTTACTAAAATGAGATGAAATCATTTCAAGTCGCAACTAACGGGGCCTAAGTAGTAGTTTCTATTGTCAGCTCTGAGAACATATTGCTGTAAGGTTGTGAATTGTGATGCCCCAATTCTGTACAAGTGGGGTCATGTTCTAATGATCCAAATTGTTAACATGATGGCCCCACCACAGGCTGTCAGATACAAATTAAGGGTTAAAATATAGAAATAGGCCATGATTGGATGGCCAAGATCTTCCAGCTGCCCATCAGAACAGACACCATGCCCCACTTGTACTGATGACTGGGAACATCCCTCTAATATTATAATTACCATCAATTTTGTGTATTGATTTCTGAGAGGATTGGAGAGTTGATGTGGTCTGCACCTTGAATTTATGAAGTCCCATGCAAAAAAGAAAAATCTAACTATGTTTTAACTAGAATGAGATGAACTCATCTTTTAGGCTTCTTCCAAGCAGCCCCTTAGTTCCTTCTGTTGGTGTCTGTGGTAGTGATGGTCCAAGTTCTATCGATAGACCTGATATCTGTGAGGGGATGATTTTGAGAATGGGCTAACACTGCCTGCTTGTGGTAGTGTGATGGTCTAAGTTCTTCTATTTCACATAACTATGATTAACTATAATGAGATGAACTCATTTTTTAGGCGTCTACCAAACTGTCCCTTGGTTACTTCTGTCCTTTGTCTGCAGTAGTGATGGTCCAAGTTCCATCGATAGATCTGATATCAGAGAGGGGATGGTGTTGAGCAGGCCAACACCTCTCTTTTGGAGATGTTGTCCCTCTTGACTGCTGATCAGCACCTTGCATCATGTCATATTACATTGTATGACGTGGCCCTGGTGCCTCCCCTATCAGGCCTCAGCTGCCATTAGTTGCTTCATAGAGCAGGATTGGCCCCTATGCAATGCCTGTTTTGAGATATGAAAGAATACTTACCTGAGATTGCTTTGTGCAGGTGAAGATTGGAGACCTTGGGCTGGCGGCCATAGTGGGTAAGAGCCATGCGGCCCACTCAATCCTGGGGACGCCAGAGTTCATGGCGCCGGAGCTGTATGAAGAGGAATACACGGAGATGGTGGACATATACTCGTTTGGGATGTGCGTGTTGGAGATGGTTACCCTGGAGATACCCTACAGTGAGTGCGACAGCATCGCCAAGATCTACAAGAAGGTGACGTCGGGGGTGGGACCGCAGGCCATGAACAAGGTGAAGGATCCCGAGGTCAGATCCTTCATCGAGCGGTGTATTGCTAGGCCCAGGGCCAGGCCGTCTGCCTCCGATCTCCTCAAGGACCACTTCTTTGCAGACCTGGAAGAGGATGTGGCTGCCTGTTCCAACTGATGACGATGATAACGATCAATTGACCATATGTGTCATCTTCACTCCTTTTTTCTTCTTTTTCATTTTTTAATTCCAACAATTGGGAAGGGGTGGTTCTTTCTGTTTGATTTTGATTTTCTTTGTATTGGGTTTTTTGATTTTTGCTTTTTGCTTTTGTTTCTTTGGGTTGGCTAACTGTAAATACATTCCCATTTTTTTTATATACATCTTCTGTATATACACACACACACACAGATTTTTGAAGGGAAAGTTTTTTTTTTTGACACTGCTTTCTTTTTCCTTTTTTTTTTTTTTTTTTTTGGTTTTCTTTTTTCTCGTCCATTTGGTTTAGGGGTGCCAATGGGCCGGGTTAGGGCCAGGCCAAGCTCTGTCCAAACTTGGCCAAATTGTTCAACATTAGCCTCAGTCCAGCCTGAAATTTTTGTGCTGGCCGGAGTCCAGTGTTTCTCTGAGAGAGATTTTGGAGCTTGAGAGAGAGAGAGAGAGGTTTAGGTAAGAGTGTGTCGGTAGTGGAGGTGGGTCCCACTGTAATGCTTATGTTAAATTCATCTGGATCAGAGTATCACCTCATGTAGGCCTAGGGCTCAAATATTCACCCCCATGTGTTTTTCAGGTGGACCTCATTTAGGCCCTCAGCCAATTACCTGATTGTAGAGGGTAACCCTCACCTTCCAAACTGTTTCCCTTAGGTGTGGCCCATTTAAATCACATGTGCAGCTCAAATTTGGGCCCATGTGTAAATTTTGGAGTGGCATCTAAGATTAGGGTGAATTTCGTATGATTATAATAGTAGGCCTATAAGAATCAAGGGTGTGTCTGTCCCAACTATTTCCTTTAGTGTGGCTCCACTTGAATCACCGGTCAGTTTGATTATTATTTTTTTTTTTGCCCCAAGTAACATGGGATTATACTTAATGGTCCGAGTGGATTTCACAATACAAATCACCCTGTAAAAAATCCGTTTGGTTTTTTCTTTTCTTTTATGAGAGGAATGCTTCCTTGATTTTTCACGGCCCATGCATTGGTCCAAGGGCCTAAAAATAAGGTTGACCTATGATTCATTTGGGACACTCAAAGGAAACACATGTGAAAGACATTCACCCTTCAATTTTTATAGGGCTCACTTCGATAATTATATGAAAGGCATTCCAACCATTAAGTGTCACACCAAATTTAGGCAATGACCGCAAAATTCAGATCCGTAAGTAATTTAGGTGGGCCAGATACCAATGGAAATAGTTTAGAGGGGAAATGTTGCCTGTACAATGCTTTCAATCATGTGGTCCACTTGAATCATAGATGGAGCCAATATATGGGCCTTGGGCCTAAAATGGAGTAACTCACCTGGCAGTTGGGGTGGATTTCACGTAAACATTATGGTGGGCCCCACTTGAGCCTCCAATCACTAGTATCCAGTAACGAATTTTTTGCGTTTTTTCTTTTTGCAAACCTAGTAAGCTGGTCAAATCTTCACCAAATCTCTTTTCACTGTTTTAAAATTGGATAGATAGAGAGGTTATCTCCATCATGTCCAAAAGTATATAAGGCCCCTCCCCTCACGGGTCAAAGCTTCTTCTTTCTTTCTTCTTCTTTTTTTTTTTTTTTTTTTTCACTTTGTTGTTTAATCACTTGCAGCTTCCTATCTCGTTTTGGGTTGCATGGTGTTTCGTTTGGAAAGCACTTTCCTAACTTATGTAGGAACCTACCGAGGTTGCTTTCTCTAACGGACAGTCGTGGAAGAGAAGGGCTTCGGTCGAGAGTCCACGACGTGCCGGACGTCTCCACTTCCCGTCAGTTATTATAAAGCCGGCATCTGTTCCCACTCCTTTCACCAATTTCCAAAAAAACTTGAAAGCCCCATCAATCAGTCGTGATTAGGAGCGGAAGATCCGTGCATCACCATCTTCTATAGCAAAGCTTCTTTCGTCAAAATCAATGGCTAACCAAGGTACGAATCTCATTCTCATGCTTGAAGGACAACACACAATCAATAAAAATCTCACAAGATCATCATTCATTTCAAATGCAACTCACTAGTCATTCAAATTAGATGAAGAAAACAGAAGATTAAGTGAAGAAAGACATCAAATGAAGAAGTTGAACAACTACAATAGCTTGAAAATGAAGAATGATTGCTGTTTGAAGATTAGTAGCAAATTGTCAATCATTAAAGAAGATCAATATCTGATCATCGAATTCCTTCACATTCAACAACTAATGAAGCAGATGATATGCAGATGATATTCAATTGGTTGCGATTGAGGAAAATTCATATAATCTGTAGTTGAATTCAAGTGATATATCTCAAATCAAAGATAGAAAGAGATAATAGACTATCGGGCCCAGCAATTGTATACGAGGAATCCACTCCATCCATCAAGTTCTATTCCAGATTCTAGATTCTGAGGATAAAAATCAGCTAGATCCACCACTTAGGTGGGCCACACCAAAGGGAACAATGGGGATAAAATGCCAATCATAGGTTTGTGTATGAGATTACCATGGTGTGTATCTTTCATCAAATGGGTTAATCAGATGTTAATCATGAGGATGAAATGCATATACGAAAATCATCCTAATCCAAAAACTTAGGTGGGCCACACAGGATGAACTGAGAGGTTTTAAGAGCAATTTTACATTGTTACTAAAGTTTTATTTATTTATTATTCTTATTATAAATCAGGATGATATTTTATACATACGGTTCAATTAGGGGTACGTACCTGATGGACGGACTGGATTTACATATGAAACATGGTGGGCTCTGTATGGGGATTTACAACCTCACCATTATGATCTGGACCGTTTGTTCCTTGGGTCCACATCTAGAGGGATCATGGCCAAAATTTCTCCTAGATCCAAAGATTGTACTCTGCCCAATCTCGACTCTTATCTGTCTTCCACCGATTGGATGGTTAGGATTGTCATATCAAGGAGATGGCTCATATCAAGATATTTTGTTTGTAGATCAGACACGTGTCTGAATGTTAATCCCTGGCCCAGGTTCAATCATTTCATTTTAAACCCATATGGGCCCTGGTGGGCCCATACTTCCATGGGTTGCCTTTTCACTGATGAGGAGGCCCATGGGCCTGAAGCCCATATGATAACGTTGTAGGGCCACCATCCATCATGCATGATGGGACAGCCAATGAACGGCCCGGATCTTGCAAAAAGGTGGGTGGCCAGGTTCAGGCTCGGAACTACACATTGGCTCATCACAGGCCTGAACCATTCACTGGGTGGGGCCCACCGTGGACATTTACTGAACAAGAAAATCAATCTGGTCCATTCATCCTGTAAAATGGATATTAACGAGGTTGTTACGTTTCTTTCAAAAATCCTCCATGGGACAATCCTAGCGCTTAAATTTGTAGACTGAAAATGGACGGCCAAGAAGAGAAATACAGCAACGGCTCACGTTCAACGGAAGAAGCAACTATTCTTAATCTTTGAAACATGCATCACGGAAGGCCCTACCTGATGAACGGCTTAGATCTCATGCTTGAGTACGATGTCAGCTCAGCTTCTGGAAATCACCATTACTTCACAAAATGATGGGCCAACGGTGTGGATGCAATGCATCAACGGCCGATAACTAATGTTGGAACTCCACACGTACGTGGGTTCTTTATAGAGGACAAAAATCCCCTCCATGGGACAATCCTAGCGCTTAAATTTATAGACTGAAAATGGACGGCCAAGATGAGAAATACAGCAACGGCTCACGTTCAACGGAAGAAGCAACTATAAGAATGATGGCTAGGATCTACCGATCTGCAGCGGGTGATAATCTAGCTCGCTGAAGCATGGGCCAGGCCTACGGATCCAGGCCGCCTAGGCCTGATTTCAGGCCCAATCAATGGATGGTTTCTACTTTCTAGGAAGAATCAATAAATGGGCCATCTGGCACACAGCTTGCCAAAATCCTGACCGTTGATCAGCCCAACATATGCCACGACATGATGAGATGGGCACGATCAAGAGACCCCAGACATCCTGTAATGTGGCATCAACTGTAAAGAACTTGCTGGGTCCCACACTACATTACAATGTGGTGGGCCCACTAATCACACGTTCGGGTCGTGTTGGAAAATGCCAACCCGACTAAGTTCGGGTTGAGTATATTCGGGTCTAGTTGGGAATAATCACGTGTCTGGGTCGGGCGGGGACGAGCATATGGACTTCGGGTCGGGTGACCCGGCTCGCTCGAGTTGCACCCATAGTTGATAGCGGTACCTGTATGCAGCATCCAAACCTTGCATCAGGTGGGCCCCACCATGAAGAAAATTAGACTAACCCAAAACTCAGGTGGACCACACTAGAGGAAACAACGAGAGAACATGATGAAACTTCCAAAATTCAAGTGGCGTGGCCCACTAATAAGTGGACCCGACTTGTTCATACACCTCAAGTTGCATGAGCTCAGTTAGACAGCCCAATCGACTGATCTAAACAGTCCATTTAGTCCAAAGTACATTTGTACGGATACCTAGGGGTGTACATCAAGTCGAACCGAGTCGAGTTGGCCTCAGCTCAACTCGGCTCTGCTTGGTCACTGGTCACACCCAGCTCGAACTCAGCTCGGCTCGGTGACTGAGCCAGGATATCCGGTTTGAGCTTGGCTCAGTCAGCAATCGAACCAGTTCAAGCCAGTTTCAAGCTGAGTTTGAACTGAAACACGACTTGGGTTATGAGAGAGAGAGAGGAGGAAGATGGGTTATAGAGAGGGAGGAAGATGGGTTATGAGAGAGGAGGAAGAGAGGAGAGAGAGAGGGAGGGAGGAAGATGGGTTCGTGTAGGCAGCCGAGTTCAAGTGGGAGGGAGGAGAGGTAGGGTATTTTTATCTAGGGTTTTTTTATTTTATTTTAATTTTTTTTTTTATTTTTTAAGGGTATATATAGCTCAGTTAGACAGATCCCAATCGAGCTGATCTTTTTGAACGAAAAAAATCAGCTCAGCTCAGCTCAGTCCATTAAGTCCAAACTCAGCTCGAACTTTGAGTTGAGTCACCATGGCAAAGATCGCCTCTTCGTGTACCCCTACCGATAACATGCAAAGATCGCCCTAACCTGACAATCCAATCCATCCTTGGTTTGCGCTTATTTTCTATATCCATCCATTTTCAAAGCCATGGATGGGTCGGCAAATCATAAGCAATCCATGATGGCTGATTAGAACTATTTTCATTCAAATCAGCCTGACCGTCCATATGAAACACCATTGATTGAACGGTTAATATTTGCCAGATTAGCCTGATGCTTACATGGTCGCCCATGAAAATGTGTGTCGGTTCTAGTGAACGGTCTAGATTAATGGATTAGATAGTCAAAGTGTCCCAATCCAACCGGGAGGACTATCACCGATAGTGCTGTGATAGCACTGAACTATTTCTCAATAAATAACTAATTCTATTTATCTTATTTTAAAGGATTACAATTTAAAGCATTGAAGGAATGTATTGCTTGAGTCTGAAGGCTTGACGCTGCAACCACCCAACCAAAACACGTAATACAGGGAACTAAATATGTGAGATCCAGACCGTTCATTTGATGGGCCCTGCCATTGTATGCGCATCACAAAAAAATTACGGCAGTCCAGTCAAGTTGACCATTGGACACATCGAATATACATGCGTGGCCCACCCGATGAGCGGTCCAATCTGATTTTTTTTTACCACAGGATTTAAATGATTGGACACCGGATTAACGGCCCAGATCTCACACAAGCACGCAGGAGTGGAGAGTAGAATTCACGTGGCGACTGTAGCGACTAGACATGGCATTGCTCGTTTGATGCCGTACGGAGGTTTGTTAATCCACACGGGTGTGAAACTCCACCCGCTCACCTATAAGCACATGGACAATGCACCATACGTGTGAAAGATCCGAGCTTTCCATCAGGTGGGGCACACTGTATCGATCTTTTGCCTAAATATCAGCCCTTTTCAGCCGTCGGATGGACCACAATTTACAAAACAAATAGGCAGCTAAATCAATTTTTTCTAGCCATCCATTTCTCCTACGCTGTGGGCCCACATGCAGTGTAAAACAAGACAACCGTTAGATCAAAAGATCTACATGATCCGGCTCACCTGATGGAGAACTCTGATCTCACGCACGTGCCATAACAGTATGTGTGCGAGCATGTGGGTAGACAGTGCTGCACATGCCGGCATGCATCGAAATTCTAAAATATAATCCATAAGCCAACTCATAATCCTGCTGGCTACTCCCCACATGGACCAATCCACTCAAAATCGGAGCCGTTCATCGGGTGGGCCCCAACATGGATTATGCCATCACCCCAAAATCAGGCGACTACAATCATGAGATGGGCCACAATCAAATGAAAACAACGGATGGCTAAACGAAATTGACAAACGGTCCACATTCAAAGTTGACCCATTTCCCCTCCTGATGAATCCCTTCATTTGCAGTCAATGGTCCACACAAAAGATGGCTAGGATCGTCCGATCAACATGATCCTAGAGGTCGGCCCCACCTAGAGATAGGGCTGTACATCGAGCTGAGTCGAGTCGAGGTGGGCTAAGCTTGGCTTGGCTCGGCTCGTCCATGCTATACTCGAGTTCGAGCTCGAGCTCAACATTGAAGCTTGGCTTGTTTGCCAAAGCTTTCGGATTGAGCTAGTGGTTCGAGTCAAGTCGGCCATGGTAAGGTAAGGGAAAGAAAAAGAGGGAATGGGGACAGATAGGGTCATGTAGGGTTTTTTAGTAAAAACTTTTGAGCTTTAATTTCCTTTTTTTTTAACTTATATATATATATATATATTTATTATATATAATATAATAAAATTATATATACTCAAGCCGAGTCAAGCTCGAGCTTAGTTGAATCGAGTTGAAATACATTATGGTCGAACTTGGCTTGAACTCGAGCTTTCAACTTTAGTCTAGTGCGTGTGTGTGTGTAATCCTTACTCTTGCTCTGGTGACTCTCAGGAGTTTCACCTCCTGGTCGGGTTCAATTCCCATAGGTGGTGAAATTCCACTAGCGCGTGATTGTGTGGGGTGTGTGTGCGTGTGTAAAAAAAAAAAAGAAAAAGAAAAAAAGAGCTTCAATAAAAAAGCTTGACTCGCCTTGAGTCGGCCATTCAAGCCGAGTCAATCGGAGCTGAGTCGAGTGAGCTTTTCGAGCTAGCTTGACTCGTGTACAGCCCTACCCAGAGATTAACACTAGAAAATTGATCCCACGGTCAGGAAATTGCAAAACTGAAAGCGATGGTACGATTTTGGGGATTGGGATTGTTGGGAGTTAGAGAACATGGCCCACCTACCCAAATACAAACTCCCAATTTTAAGAAGCCGTGCCGTCGTGGGAGTTAGCGTGTGGAGCTCGATACTACGGTATGCGTGCTTCACGTGAGCTCCATTTCACCGTGCAACCACACACATCCACCGTCCACGTGGCAATTCTGTAAGGAGATCGGGACCATTGTTCTTGTGGGTCGCCAGGTTGATGGGTCATGGCCAAAAAATCAAACCGATCAGACTTTCCTATCCATCAGATTAATGTAAATTCGAGCGAAAAATGAGCGACGGTCCACATTCAATGGAAGTAACGAACAAAGATCGGAAGATCCGGAGTTTAAAATCATCCACAAGGTGGCCCACCAGATCAGTTGCTCAATCGCCGATGACTAAGCTGGCACGTGTGTGGGACCCACTTCATAGAAATCAAATGCATCAAACGTGGTATCTGATTATAGGAAATTGAGAAGCATGTGTGGATGAAAGCAAGAGATTACATAGAAAAAGGGGAGGAAATATATAAATAAAATTCCTTACTATTTGATACTCTGAAATAGTATGACAATTCATACACATGCAAACAGCTACACGTATCTCAATCCTAACAGTCCAAATACTGGATCCCACTGAAAAGTGACCATAGCTCAAACATCAATCAGTTCAATGATCCTATCCTCCAATTTAACAGATTTTTCATTTTAACTGTCCATTCAATGGCCATAAATCAGACAGTTAACACCATCTGCTCAAGTGTGGTTTCTGGTTATGATCCATCTATACTGGGGTCCACCACTTGGACAGTTTGGATTGGATCATATGTATTGCGCATGTAGCAGCTCCACTGCATGCATATGGGCAGTCATACTCTTTCAGAGTATCGAGTGATTCCTGTAAATTTTTTCTTTCTTCCACACATCACATCCTTTTCATTTTTCTATTGTCTTATGGCTCCAAAAATTTCAACTTTCCTACCTTCAAAAAACAGCTATCTAAGGCCTTTGAGATTTGGATTTAAATCCACTCGTGCGCACTGTTTGACTTTGACTTTTAGGAAAACTATTATAACCTCGCTGGACCACCTAAAATGGTAGTCCCTCACATTCCCTATTGTTCATTTAGTGGGCCCCACCATGGATGGTCCACTGGATCTGACTCGTACCTGTTCAATGTCAACCATCGGCTGTTGGCCATTTTTTGTTTTAAAATTAATTTGCAAACTGCAGTTTGAACGGTTAAGATTGACGTACAAGCCATTGTGCATCCTTCAACAGCACCTACCAGAAGAACGGTTTCGATTATCTTAAAAGATCAGACCAATGTGAACCATTGGATTTGTTGTCCAAGCCACGGTCCGTCCTATGGTGGTGCCCACCAGATGAATGGTTTGGATAACACTAAAGATCAGAGCTGACCACTAATTCCTGTGGGCCAGCGAACTACCAACAGGTCCCTCTTGACTTCATGCACAAGTGAGGTAATTGATAGATAACCTAACTTCATTTTTTTCATGTAATTTTTTAGATGTAGTTGTACAATGCTGGGCTGATACTTTCTACAATACAGTTCAGTAGAGTGGGACCCATCACATGTGGTTCAGTGATCCAAACCATCGAAGGCCCTCAACATGGATGTTGACCCACCAAAAATCCCTCAGATTGGATGATCCTAGATGTAGAAAATCTGGCCTTTTTTTGGTTGAATGAAAACAGTTTCCACGCATACTTTCTCAGTAGTCCTGGAGAACATGCGCATATTCAATCAATAGTGGGACCCATCACATTGACGGTTTAGATCACTGAAACATGGGCTCCATCAAACTGATGCACAAACATACAGCTCAAGCATTGTACAATACCTTTTTTTTAAACTGTTTGTAGAATCTAGAAGCTCATATAATCCTCTTACTTGGGATTCTTGAGATGGGTGATTGAGCATATTGGTGCTGGATATAAGGCAGTCAACAAAGTTGAATTCCACAAAGTAACTGCTCCCTTAAAAGCCTTCCTTCTTCTGTTTTGTTGGTTCTCCTGTTTAAAAAGGAAATCAATGGAAGAATGTTAGCTACATACAGTTGAAATTGGAATTACTGAATTCGAAAACAGCTCTGTTTGTGATTGTTTTGATAGCCAGAGGCAGTGATGGATTCTGCTGTCTCAAAAGACAGATCTTTGATTTTGAGTCCTTTTTCAAGCCCAACCGCTGGGGAGTTACTGAGGAGAAAAATACAAGCTTGGTATGATTTTCTCTTCTTCTTTTTTTACAAATGTTTGACACAATCTTACTGTTTTTCTTATATGAACTTGATTACAGAAGACGGTTTTTTCTTTCTTTCTTTCTTTCAGGACACAAGAGTCGGGCTTACCTGTCTCCGCTCATGTTCGGGTCAGCGATAGAATCTTTGATCTGCACGAGGTAGGGAAAATAAAAACATTACTAAAAAAGAAGTAAAATTAAGAATTTAAAGCTGTGTTTGGATGCACTATTGAATTGAATTGCATTAATTAGTTCAATATAACTAGAAATGAACAAATTGTGGTTACCTTCTTTAGTAAATATTTCTAAAACTCGGTTGACTCAACAAGACTTTGATTTGAGTCACTAGGGAACACGTTCATCTGTATCAAGCAGTGAGATTGTACTCACAATCTCCATAAATGAAGCACATGCCTACCAACCATACCAGTGACTGCACCTGTGCTGGGTTTTGCTATTTTGTATTCTTTATTTATCTACAATCCCTTTAAATTTAATTTAGTTTTAGATAGAGAGTCAAGAGAAGATTGGATCAAGCCTTCAAGTCGACCCAACTCAGCATGGGATCAAGTTGAGTTCCCTGGCTTTTGAAATATGCTTTAGCATTCATACCATGAGACCAGATTCCAAATTGCACTTATGTTACTTTCATTTCAGACTTGAAAGCGCGGTTTTTGGATCCCGTACAACTTGCCTGAGTTAACTCGAACTCGGTAGGATGTGATCCAGTTTGACACCCCAAGTCATCTAGACTATTCGCAACCTGATTCAGATGAGTCAGTGATTTACCATGGACTCAACGGGTCCATACTCGACTCGAGACCGAACAAGACAATCTGAATCACCGAGTCCTTCAACCATGCTTGAAAGGGATGTAATCAGATTTTGAGCGCAATTTCATTATGAATACTAAGGTGATTACCATTTGGTCATCTGACTCATTTTCTCTCTACTAAGTAGAGCAATTCAATTCAATATTGCATCCAAACGCATCCTGAGAGAATCATTGCAATTGTGAACAAAAAATTACTGTACTTACCTTTTTAAAATTTTTGGGTTCCGTGGTAGCCTCCGTTGCTTTTGAAGAGTGGATACTTCAAACGGGCATTGGCTGGATCGAGGGAATGTGAACTACCAGATGAATTCCCTGGAGGATCGGAAATCTTTGAGATGGTAGTGCTATTTATCTATGGTTCTTCCTCACTCATTGACCCTTTTAATGTTGCGGCTCTCCGATGTGCGGCCGAGTTCCTTGAAATGACTGAAGATCACTGCTCAGGCAATCTCTGCGAGCGGGCCGACCTGTATCTGAACCAAGTGGTTCTGCAGAGTTGGGATGATACATTGATCGTCCTTCAGAAGTGTCAGATGTTGCTTCCATGGGCAGAAGATCTACTGATAGTTGGCCGCTGCGTCGAGTCTCTAGCTTTCATGTCCTGCATGGAAATTCTTGATCCAGAGCAGAGACGAGACCGGCCTGTGGTCACATTGCATTCCTTAGTCGGCCGAGCTTGGGACTGCAAGACTGTCATGGAAATCGTAGGCCTGGACCTGTGGATCAAAGATCTGATAGCACTGCCTTTTGAGTTCTTCAAAAGGATAATCATGTCCCTGAGAAGACAAGGAATGAAGGAGAAATATGTGGGACCCATGATAGCATTTTACGCTACCAAATGGGTGCTGTCAAAGAAGACCCACCAGTTTTGGGAGAACGCAGCTGACAAAAAGGGGGCCCATGACGCAATTAACAAAATTTCCGTCATCCTGCAAGGTATAGTCGGCTTGCTGCCAATCTCAGAGAAGGCTACTAAAGTGATTCCAGTCGGGTTCTACTTCGCCTTGCTTTCAAGATCATTGGATCTTGGTTTAAGCAACAAAAGCAACATGAAGTTACAAGATCAGATTGTGTCAATGTTACACTTAGCAAGGGTGGATGATTTTCTCCTTCCTGAAAATGGCATGGGGTCCACTGCGTCCAGTGTGGAATTAGCAACAATGGAGAGGATTGTTTCCATTCGAGTATCATCGGATGCAGAGGCGGGCCATGCCCCTTTGAGTAGTATCAGTGTTGTTGCAGAACTATGGGATGGGTATCTTCGCCGAATCGCCATTGATCCGAAGTTGGCACCTAGAAGATTCATGGAACTCATCGAGATCGTACCAATATCAAATCGGCAGACCCACAATAATCTTTACAGAGCAGTGACCACCTTCCTAAAGGTATTATTTTGAGAACTCATGTTATGATCTTATGAATCTTTCATGTTCATGAAGCGGGATGCTTACCTGCAGGCAGCCCGTCTGCAAGCACCAAACAGTAAGTGCCTCCCATGCGTACCAAAGACGTCCATTTGTGTGTGATCCAGGCTGTTTGTCAGATGGGCCATGCTACAAATGCTCTCTGGACTAAAAATCAGATTGGCCCACGTGTCAGATAGACTGACTCCGTACAAAGATGGACAGATAAGAAATGATAACCAGACATCCACATTCAACAAACACGATTGCCCGCCAGATAAGTGGGCTGGCCAAGTTATGCTTTTGGGGACCCAGGTTACACAGATGTTTGTTGTATGTGTAGTGTACAGTGCCCGAGTTTGGCAATTGCAGATGCATACGCACATGTAGCATTCCTCTTACAAAGAAGAATCTAAATCTTCAAATCTTGGCTACTATGAATTTTCAGGAACACCCAGACATAACCCACGAAGAGAAGGCATCTGTCTGCAAATACCTCAACTGCCAGAAGCTATCACAGGAGACATGCATCGAAGCAGTCCAAAACGAGCTGATGCCGCTGCGTTTAATAGTCCAAGCTCTCTTTGTACAGCAGCTCAATACACACCAAGCCTTCAAAGACTGCTCAGAATCGTTCAGATACACACATTGCAGCGAGCCATCAGGAAGCCTTTCGAGCTCGAGATACCAGCTCCCCAAGAGCCAGAATCTTGGAGAAAGCCCATGTAAACAAGGCAACCAAGAAGGAGAAACAGTCAATATGCCCTTGGGTTACTTGATACAGAAAGATCTTCCTTTACAAAGTTCGGAACTTAATAAAGACGATCTTGAGTCCACGAGCTTTAGAATTCAAAGCCTCGAAGAAGAACTCATGTCCTTGAAAAGAACCCTTCAACGACAGAACACCTCAAAGGGATCACAGCAGTTCCCAGGAAAGATGAAGAGCTTTAGAATATCGAGTTTAGAGGCAAGATCAGCGGGTAAGAAGGGAAAGCCACTTAGCCAACCTAGCAGTTGTATTGGTTCCGTGAATTGGGCTACTCAAAGAAGGTATGCAGGTAGGATACTGAAGATATTTCGGAAGATGGCCTTGTTTGGAATAGGCAAATCAAAGAGTAAACAGGTTGCTTCGGGTCTTTCAGATGGCCCAAGTCCTTGTAACAGGACACAAGACATGCGTGAGATGTACGGCCGTTGAATCTCTTCACACAGAAGAGCTTTTTTTCCATTTTACAGAGAAAAACACCATAATACAATCAACATAAACACGCTAGCATATGGATAGACATAGATGCGTGCAAGAACATAGATAATACATGAACACATGCATGCTTTTATGCAGACATGTATAAAAGCTTATGTGTGTGTGTACATGCATGTAACATATTTCTCCTTGAGGAAAGCCATTGTTTCGCATTAGGTTTCCTTGCATGCACTTAATAGGTAATCTACCATTATCAATATAAATGCCCCAGAGAATTACATACTTTTTTCTGGTATTGTTAACTGCAAACATGAAGATACAGTTCCAAGTTTCTGAAAGATTCAAGAAACTGGTTTATGCAATAAGTGATTCATTAGACAAAGGGAGCTAATCCAGTCATGGTTAAAAGACTCGGCAACTTGAACCGATTCGTTCAGCCCTGACTAGAGTCACGACTTCTTTTCTTTTTTTTTTTCTGTTAGCTTGTTAGTACACCCACTGTCAGATCACACTTCACTGTTAGCCACCCCCCACTAGGGAATCGATGCCAAGACCTCAATGTTGAAACGAGGTATCTTTCACTCAGTCTATACAAGTTGACTCAGATGAATCACATCAGACTCATCCAAGTCTTAAAACCATGGATCTAGTACCTCTAGAGGCATGGGAAATACCATGCCTACTTGTCACTGCCGTACGTTTTGCATACGTGGAAAAAATCAGAAACATTCATCCAGTAGGTCCAATAGAAATGGGCCACAACCGAAAATCATTCTTTGGATGGTCCTTGCCCTTTAATCAGTGGCATACAAATAGGCACTAAAAGTAAAAAATTCAGCAATGGCTCCCATTCAAAAAAAGGATAATCTATTAGATAGTTTGAACAGTCCATCATGGTTTAAAGACTTGGCGACTCAACCCAACTCATTTGGCCCTGAGAGTAAGGGCTGAATCTGTCCAACTCAGGGGTGACTCAGGGTCTCGACTCGTGGTAGAAAACCAGATCAAGTCAGACCAAGTCTGAGTCAACTCAAACGAGTCGCATCAAATGAGTCTGAGTCTCAAAACCATGAGTTTAATTAAGGCAAATTCTTTTTAGGGCCTGTTTGGATTCGTTGAAATGTAAATTGAGGAAACATCACTTCCATGAAATCAGCATTTCCTTTTTCTTTTTTCTTTTTTCCTGGAAATGTCATTTCCTGAAAGCATGGCTATTTTTCATTTCCTCATACCTAAGAAACATCATTTCCAAGAAATCGAGGGAAATGACCCCAAGTGCCCCACATATAGCATATGCCACCACCCATTTCTAAGTGTCCCACATGCAATCGTCCATCTTCAAGTGCCCAACATATGCCAATGTGCAATATGCCCCACCACCCATCTTAAAGTACCATAGATGTGCCAATGTGTTACACATGTAACATGTGCCACCACCAATCTTTCACTGTTCCCACCCTCATCTTCAAATGCTCCGCATGCTATTAAGCCACATATGCCGCATGGTTGTCATCCATCTTTAAGCGCTTCACATGTGCAACACATGGCACCAACCATCATCAAATACCCCATGTGCAAACAGCCATCTCCAAGTACCCCGCATGTGCCCATGTGCTATATGTGCCGCCATCCATCTAAAAACACCATAAATGTGCCACATGTGCAGCCATCCATCTTTAAGTGCTCCACATGCATCACATGTGCATAATACACCACTATCCATCTTCAAGCAGCCCACGTATGCCACTGTCCCACATGTGACAATGTGACATGTTCTACAATCTATCCTCAATGCAGACATGTGCACCTTCTGTGTTTGAGTAGAATTTTCATGAACAGTTTCTTCTTTTTTCCAAAGAGCAGATTTGAAAATGGAGGAATTTTTTTCAGGAAAATGTTGTTGAAAAGCAATTGAGGAAAATGGCTTCCCTTCCATTTATTTCTTAGAAACGGTGTTTCCCGGGAAAACACCATTTCTTTTTCCCCACAAATCCAAACAGGTCCTTGGCTGCCAATCACAGGCAGAGCCCATAGGACGCATGATCAAATATCACACGTACGTACGATGTGTATGGTACATAAAACAGATTCATTGGATCTTGTCCCTTACTCTAATAGCATCATTGAGCACTTTGTGCTCATTCCATTTAAAAAAGGAAAAAGAAAATAAAAGAAAGAAAGAAAAGTAAATGTAAAAAAGACCACCCAATTCGACTGGACAGGATTGAAACAGCCAAATTTAGGCTGCATTTGGAACTTTGGACACACAAATGAATTGAATCAAGATTTTTCAGTTTGTCACAAAAATCTGATGTTTCCCAGTACTCTTAACGAGGAAGTAGCCCTCAAATTTTAGTCCAGTTCCTTTCAAGTCCAATCTGACCATAACATAGCAATTTGGAGATCAATCCCTCAATATGAATGCTAAGGGAATCACAATTTTTGTCACGTTATTAGATGGATTATTGAAGTCCAGTTTAATATCACATCCAAGTGCCCCTAATCTGTTTTTCAACAAAATGTTGTTAAACTAAAAAACCATTCACAACCAGGGTTACCATGAAGACAGGTCACAGAAGCACACAATCTGAGAATGGGTACACCATTCACTGATTTCTCCAGCACTGCGCTAGGGTTAGGACCATCTAGGCCACTCCATCACAAACTATGCAATGTAGTCATAAGAAACTATGCGAAGCAATCATACACAAAATTATTGTCATTTTTTTGTGCTATTATAAATATAAAAAGTAAAACTAACAACCACAAGGGTATGCAGAAATTCAATTTTGATGGGAGTTCTAAAGGAAACCCCCGGGCCCGCTCCTTACCGTGATTTTATGTGTGACCGTGTGTGCATGCACAGACATGTGCATATGTGCATGCATATGTCGTTAGGAATGAACGAGTTAAGCGGATGCATAATCCACCTTCAATGAGTGCATTTCAACCAACTTTATTAAGTGGGAATCTTAGGCAGGAGGATATCCATGGAGAATGGGGAAACAAGTGGAGCGAATTCAGGAGGTGAAGGGGACACTCTCTCACATTATTAGGCAGGAGGACATTCATGGAGATGCAATCCTTGTTTTGTAATCTTTTCCTTGAAATAAAATTTCATATTATCCTCCCAAAAAAAAAGTTTAAATTTATAGGTTCTACATCTAAATTTATATACAACTTTAATAAAAATAACCTTGTAGGCCATAGTTTTCAGTTACTAAAAATAGAAATGTGGATCCCAAATGACATAGAAACTAAATAATATGATCCAAACCAGTTTGAATCAGCATTTTTTTATATTAAACAAGTTCAAAACAGCAATTGAGTGAAAGAACCATCCAAAGAACCCATTCCCCCTCCAGATCAGTTTTTAAAGCATTGATTCCTACTTGTAGCAGTAGTAATAAACAGTACTTTATGATGTAGGACATTAACCACTTGCTCTAAAAGCTCGAACTGTTAGAGTATGGCGAATTAATCCCTTTATCTCATTGCCCAGGCCCCACGTCTCATGGGTTAGGCCCTCGGTCGAACCCTCCTCGTGGGCCCCAAATCACATTGGTACCGCCTCACACGAGCCACCCGAGTCACATGGGGCATTTTCTCACAAACCACGCCTCAAAACCCCAAGTGTGCCCATACACCACCCCACTCGAGCCCGGTGTGAAAATGCCCCCGCATTAATCACCCCCGGTGAGGAGTCTCGAACATGAGACCTCCCACTCTGATACCAATTTGATGTAGGACAATTAACCACTTGCTCTAAAAGCTGGAACTGTTAGAGTATGGTGAATTAATCCCTTTATCTCATTGCCTAGGCCCCACGTCTCATGGGTTAGGCCCTCGGTCGAACCCTCCTCGTGGGCCCCAAATCACATGGGTACCACCTCACACGAGCCACCTGAGTCACACGGGTGGGGCCCGCATCTCATGAGTCACCTGCCTCACACAAGCCGCCCACCCCGAGTGTGCCCCTGCATCTCACAGGCCACCCCACTCGAGCCCGATGTGAAAATGCCCCCGCATTACTTTAGCACAAGCAGCATGGTATTAAAAAACAGTTATGTAATGGCCATAACCTGTTATATGATACAGGGTTGTAATGGATTTTCTGAAAAAGAAAAAAAAGGCCCATAACAGGCTTAAAAGGCCCATAATAGGCTGACACATGTCTTTAATGGTCTGATACTCGGCTAATATATTTTCTTCCTTTAAAAAAACTTTGACCATTACAGAGCCATAGCTAATGTTACAGCCCATATCATAAGGGCCATAAGGCTGGCCATTATGGCCACCATTACCGTTATTGAATACCTTGACAAACGGTCTCTGTGATAAACCCAAACATGGCATTTCAGACCCTGATGTAGAGAAAAATAATCCTTAAAGAGGTGATAACCTTAATATACGTACACACGGAGAAGGATACAACAAGACTAAATCGAACAGCATACAACTGGTATTAGCAGCTCACACAGGCTTAGAAAAGTAACAAACTCAACCCAATTACTCTAAAGAATAGAGACATGGATCATGCTAACTAAATACCGGGGCTACTTCAGGATGTGGGTCACAATGAACTTTCTGAGACTCCAAGACATTTCTTGTAGCTTCAATGATGACTTGTCCATTCACATAGTGCTGCCGGCAGACTGGCATGTAGACATCGGCCCCACCAATCAGTTCAGTTTGCATTTCACCTGTCTTCCTAAGCGTAAAGAAGGCCCCTTTGCCACAGACCTCACAGCGAGATGTTAGTTTGGTTACGGAATTGGCTAAAGGTATAATATCCAGCACAGACCCAAAGCTCCTTCTGCAAGCAGACATGCAGCTTGTTCATCAAAACAACAGTGATAAGAGATTACTGAAATAAAAAAATGATGACACAAGTACACATCAGAGACTCAATGATAGGGCTGCAGCTTGGGTTTGGCTCAGCCTGAACTTGATTGACCCAACCCGAGTTTAGGTTGGATTGCAAGGTCCTTGGGTTGGGTTTGTGTTGGAAAATGCCAACCAGAATTGAAATCAGGTTGGATTTGGGTTGAACAAATTCAGGTTAGATTGGAAATAATCACATGTATTTGGATAGCGTTGGGTCAAGTATAGAAGACTTCCAATTGGGCTCAGGTTGGGCACCTTGGTTGGAATTCCAGGCATGTATGGTTGTGGGTTGGGTCAGGCAGTTCATCAAAACAGGGCGGCCCACCCGATGCACGAGTCAGACATCAAACACATGCATGTGTGAATATATGGTGGAGAGGTTCAATTGGGCTTAACACAAATATCCATGTTGCAAGTATCATAAAGTGGTACCTCAAGTAGTCACCATCAAGGCCTGCAACGATTACGGTCTTCCCATCATGATCGGCTGCCTTGCAGCAGAAATCATAAAGGTCTTCGAAGAATTGAGCTTCGTCGATTCCTATAACATCAAGCTGAAACAATGTGTTCTTGATGAGAAGATTATATAGAACCGCTTACTACAAGGAAATTTACAACACCAAATCATCTAAGCAGTACACTTCTTTGAAATTTTTCGGCCTTTCCCATATACAGTTCTCACAATTGCTTCCACAGTGTGTTCCACAATCTTCATGGATACTGAAGCGTATTTGCAAACATAACAACCGACAGGTATCTGTTTGTCACACGACGCACACAGTATTTGCCCATTGACACCATTAGGAGAGCGATCTAATTATTTATCTAGTCCCTGACGTGCATATGGTATTCTACTGTACTCTAGGTTTGCTGCATCTGAGGGTTTTCCTGAATTCAGCAGTTATTCAAACTCATATAAAACAATGAACAGGCAAACAAGTATTGAATTCGAAGTAATAAATAACCTTTTTGGAATGATTTTATGTACTATCATTTTCTTAGAGAATTTATCTTCAGATGGGTTTGCAATCAACAGTGTCAGTATGTTTAGGATTATTCATGAACAGGTTCCAATTCATTTAATTCATCATAAAGCAAGGAGCGAAGTATTGTCCAAAACCACTATGTATCACCCGATACGCACTGGTATTGCCAATGAATGATGCTGCTGTATTGGCCCGAAACAGCCTGATATAAGGGTGATACCGAGTTGTATTGGTGGTGAATGATTTGATGCCCACTACACCAATTTAAAACCTTGTTATAGAGTAAATGGTCAAAGAACCGGTGGGGCCATTTTAGCTCATAATGCAGCCGAACCCCATGCTGCAATTCTTTGCGATTCAAGTTGGACTAAAATGAGGGTAATTGCAATTTGGGGCTAGCACCATTTTAGTTTATAATTCCCCCATTATGTGGAGTGTGCCGGCTCTATTTTTTGGCATCCCATCCTTTATCGAATTGATTTTTTGTGATTCAAATTGATTGAACAGCCAAACACATAGCAGTGTGCTAACCCAATTGGTAAAAGCAATGTGCCACTGCCAGTCTTTGTAAGCCCCGCTAAAAGGCAATGGGAGTAGCATCTTCACCATGGTTTATATATTTGGAAGCCGCCTCATTCGGGTTTTTGGCAGCTCAATGTTGATGGGAGTTCATTGAGGAGCGTTTTAAAGGATGATAATGGCTTGATTAAGTCTGATTTGACTTTCAAGAAGCAGACCTGCTCAATCAATTTAACCTTTCATCTCGTATTGCTGATTCTAATGCAAAGGGGTTGATGCAGGACATGAAATGTAAATATGATATGCAAGATTTCAGGCTTAGATCATACCAATTCAGAAACAATTACACAAATTTCACATCCCACATGAAAATCCAAACGTTCAATTAAAGGGGAATCTATGCGGGTCCAGGCCTACACATGATAGGGCTGGATCAATAAAAATTATGAAGCAAACGATACTCAAAGATAAGAAATAATCCTCCACACATACATAGTAATCAGTCCCTAATCCAAGGGATTCACCAGTTTCAAATCAAGGAACCCTAGGGAAAGAAAATGGGCATATAAGTTAGGGAAAACGTAATCTAGGGCTAGGTTTCATGAAAAAAGGCTATGAGAGGATAAAAACCTGAGCCAAAAGACGATCCCGCGTATGGACAGCGGGCCTGGGGCGCTCGCACGTGCGCGGGTATTCGGCCGCACGTGCGAGGGGGCGTCGTTTGCAGAAAAGCTCTCCTTGGCCCTGGTCGGCCAGGGGGAGGCTCCAAAACACCGAAGTTTCGGGTCGATCCGAGCTACGGCTTGTGCGTGGTGCTCCGCCGAAGTGTCAGCTCGCCTACGGGCCGAAATCTGGAAACCTGCTGTAATGAAGAATTCTGATGCAATAGAATGACGAATTCGAAATATGGATGGTGGGGGAAGATGGAAAAAAAAAAAAAAAAAGATGATGGGGAATGGGGATGAATCGGGATCGATGTGGCTTCGCACCACGGTAGTTAGCCCTTCGAAAGGGGAGGGCTTCGCACCCACTTTTAAATTCTTCCACAACTCACGAAAAGAGCAGAAAAATAAAGCAGGAATTTTTATTAAACTTGAATGAATAAAAAAACTACAAGGGGTGCCTATTTATAGGAAAAACCCTATACCCCAAAAACTCACACAATGTGCGCAACCTATTACTTAGTGATGAAGTAAACTAAAATAAAAACTAAACACAGAAATCTAAAGCGTTCATAATGTTCTAAATAATAACACTAAGCAAAACCTAAAAAATGAAATTAATCCGACAAATGGGCCACGATCATGAGATCCCATGATGGGCTTTTCTTGACTATCGGGCCCACTTTTCTAAACCAAAACTTGTCTTCTAGCTAGGAGGCCCTCCCTGGACGTCGTCATCGAGCCAAATCGATGATGGGATCCTCCTTCTGCGTACATACGTGCGTAGGGGTGGTGGTATGCGGTCGTGCGTGTGCACGATGTCCTCATCAGATCTTTTCTTTATATAGCAATTTGGTGCAACTTGATTATCGAGTCAATGATATCTAAACACCCAAATCACAAATATATGAACATGCATACACTCATAAGAAATATTGAGTAGAGCAAGAGAAATAACTCTATTGATATTCAAACTTCTGTTGCTATAATACATAGAAAACTCACAATTCAGAAAAATGTGGAATGCCCACCTCTTACACTATCCCTCCTTTTATAGACCCTAAAGACAATTCCTGTGAATCTTTAATGAAAATCCCCCAACTATTTGATTGATTTCAAATTAATTATAATTCAGTTAAGATAATAAAAATGCCATCAACAAATATTTGATGCCAACTATTTGATTGATTTCAAATTAATTATAATTCAGTTAAGATAATAAAAATGCCATCAACAAATATTTGACCTAAAATAGCAAAAACAAATGTACTATATACTTCCAAAATTCTCAATCATATCCCCTAAATATTGCAACAAACAGCTCAAAATCAGCACATGATGCGCCTTATGATGGGCCATGGACCTAAATCATTTCCCTCGATTTAGAAAGAAATTGACTCCACAAGTTAGATGCTTCATACAAATAGTAGGAGTCTGGATCCAATTAAACCCATGATTCATATACATTCATAATAGAGTTGTTCTTCTATTTCACTGAATATCACTTTTATCGGCCCTGTTGAACATCAATAGTCTTCTACACAACACTTGCTCAACTTCTTCTTTCTTTTTCTTCAGAAGTTGTTTGCCCATATCGACAATGACTTCATCTTGCACGTCAAACACCTCGCCATAATTCTCAAAACAAATTTGCCGCATTGAAAGTCGGTGAGAAATCTCTTTCATCTGGCAACTCAATCTCATAGGCATTATCACCCAACTTCTTCTTGACTCGGGATGGACCAATCTTCTTCGACTTGAGTATGTTGTAAGTTCTCCTTAAAAACTTTTCTTTGCGGAGATAAACCATAACCAAGTCACCTTTTGTATCAATCTTCTCCCGCCAATGTCCATTTCCAGCTCCTCGGTACTTGGCGTTCTCTTCAATCTTCTTCTTCATTTGAACTTGCAAGTCTTAGAAATGCTTAGCGAAAGCATCAACATCTTCGCTCACTTGAGCTTGCGCCGATAATGGTATTAAGTCAAGTACATGGTGTGGACTACTCCCATTTACAATCTCAAATGGAGATTTTCCCCTAATACAATTTACTAAGTTGTTAGTAAATTTGACTTGGGATAAAGCCCACCGAGATATGTTATCGGTCATGATAATCCACAAGCAGTTACTAAGAATCCCATTAATTGCCTCGATTTTGCCCTCTATTTGATGATATGCACTAGAGAATTGTAGTCTCCAACAGCTTCCATAAAGTGCATTAGAAGTGCCTCACAAACTTCAAATTGTGGTTCGAAGTTATTATTTTCAATGCCTTGTGAAGTGACACAATCTCCGTGGAGAATATATTGGCGATATGCACCGGTGCTTTTGCGTGGAATGAATAGGCCATTTTCAAAAAATAATCTACCATAACATAATTCAAATTTGCTTCCCTTCGAATTTTAGGAAGACCCAAAATAAATTCCATGAAAATATGCACCCATATCGAGACTAGAACAGGAAGCAACATATAAAGGCCAATGCTCTATATTTGACCTTTGTATACATGACATCAGTGACATCATGCTACAAACCGTTCAATGTCACGGCGCATATGAGCCCAGTAATATTTTTCCTCCACCATGGTCAATGTTTTCTCTTCCAAAGTGTCCACCTTTTTTTTAAAAAAAAGGTTAGCTTGTTAGTACACACCCATGTCAGTACACACACTCCATGTTAGCCACCCCCACTAGGGATCGATATTAAGACCTCAAGTGTTGAAACGAGGTATCTCCACTCAGTTTGCCAATTGATGCCAAAGTGTCCACCTAGTTTTCCTCCACGTAGCTCAAATCAAATGTTTTCCCACAACAATCCTTTTAGAATGCATAAGCAAGAACCCATGAATAAATATCTATCATGTAAGATGAATTCACACTTTCAATCCTAGTCGTCCATGCATCTGTCAAGAACCTTACCAAAAATAAGGTCCTTATATTCCATCCCATGACCTCCATGGCAAGTGTTCATAATAGAACTACCTTCCTACGCAAAGTTTTTGTGGCTTTATTACGCAAAAGGAAAGTATATCTTGTAGAAAAGACTTCACTCCGCATGACGAGCACTCAGCTTTTTCTGGAAGTTGATATATTTCAACATTTCATGGTAGTAAAGAATGAATTCCTGATTAATAATTTAATGTCGTAACGCTTGAACCGCTACATAGAACTTGAGTTCATATATAGAGTAATTCTTTTGTACATTGTTAAACTTCTCGTTAAAAAAAAAAAAAAAAAAAAAGTGATCGGCTTTCCTTCCTAACTCAACATTGTGCCAATGCTAATATTTGAACCATTGGTTTCCACTTAAAAGACTTTATTAAAGTTCAAAATGCAAGAGTTAGAGCCTTTGTCATCTTCTTTTTGATGGTATCAAAGATTCGATCTAACACTTTAGTCCATTCGAACTACCTCCACGTATGCAATTGGCCACAGATGAGATAATAGTGTACTGAACTCCAAATAAATCTTCAGTAAATGTCGTCAAGCCATGGAAAGAACAGACTTCCAAAAAGGTTCATAGAGTATGTTGCTCCGTAGAGACCTTGATTTTCCCATGGTTAACTTTAATCCCTTCCACAAATACAATATACCCCAAAAACACAACACTATAAAAAAGGAGCACTTTTTCCCTCCGTAGCACCTCAAATACTTGTCGTAAGTGATCAAGGTGAACAAATAAATCAAAAATAAAAATAAGAATGTTATCAAAATAAAAAACTAAGAAATTTTCCATGGAGCAAAGTACCTCTATCATCAGCTTCGTGAAAGTATTTGGGGCATTTGAAAGACCGAATGGCATTACAAGCCACTCAAAAAATCCATATCACATCTTAAACATACTCTTCCACTCATCACTGAGCCAGATATGAATTTGATGATATCCAATCCTAAAGTCGATTTTTTAAAAGATCTTCGTTCCATACAACATGTCCAACATATCAGCCAATCATAGATTAGGAAATCGGTACTTAATAGTAATCCGATTGATCGCATGATTGTCCACACATGTCCTCCAAGATTCATCATTCTTAAAAGTTAATAATGCATGAACAACACATTGTGGCATGTTTTTCCAAATTAAAACATTTTCTAGCAACTTAGTAACCTATTGGTGGAGCTCAACAATATCAAACTAGACTCATTCAGTAGTAAGCACGATTCAGCCAGCTTGAACCTAGCACTAAATTGATGTGATGTTGAAAATTCCTCATAGGAGGAAATCCAACTGAGAATTCTTCGGGTACTAAGTCTTCATATTCATAAAATTCTAGTGTAAGAGGCCGAATATCTAACTGTTTTGTCTTCTTTAGCAACCAAAACATAAATTATACTAGTCCCCTTGCTTCCCTCTTCATATTTTTCTACACTAAACAATTTCTGACCTTTATTTCTATCATATTTGGGTTGTGGAAGATATTTCATTGGGTGCAATGTGATATTAACACCATCCTTGACAAAGGAATAAGCATTAGTTAGAGCTAAATGCACCATATTTCAATCCCACAACCAGTCTCCCCAACAAAATGAAGCATGCATCCATGGGAAGTAGTCCACATTTTGTGAATATGATGATAGGGGTGAGATGTTGGTTATTCTACATCTACTACATCTTTAACATGCATCTCATCCTCATGTGCATGTTCTTCATATTATGTGTCATCCTTGACTTTCATACGGTCGAAAGTGTCTTTAATGTATTCTCCTTCCTCAGCCAAATTCACTTTAACCATAAATTAATATTCAGGACATCGAAAAGAACAATCCCAACTCCCCACACATAAAGAATGCAAAATAGTGTTGTTTTGCCCCATATTGGATGCACTAGTCCCTCACCCATAACCACCTTTCCATGGGTTGGGATTTGGCTTCCTTGTTAGGGTTGGCCCATCGTCTCTCGGCCTACGAAAGGCCTTATGGTCAATGGCAATCCTTATGAGGCACCAAATTGTCTTTGAAGTCCCCAATTAGTTACCTTCTCAACTTTTAATGCAAGTGTGTATACATTGGATACCTTAAATACATTTTTGAAAGCCAAATATTCTTTTCAAAAGTCAATTCATTTCTTATGTCCGAGTTAAGACCATTAAGATACCTTGAAATCTTTTTATCTTCATATTCACGAAACCATGCCTATAATAGCAATGTACAAAACTCCTCGGTGTGTTCATTACTGATTTGTTCTCGTGATGTTGATCATATTTAATAAAGGTCATGTGCATAAATCGTGGGTAGAATTATTTTTTTTTAACTTCTTTTTAATCTTTTTCCAAGAATTTACTTTCTCACCTTGATAGCTTCATTCAGCATAAGGTGGCCAAAAATTTTCTTAACTACTATTTCAACCTTCCGATTGTCCTTGATTTCCCTACGCGCAAACGCATTTCCCACCTTGCTTAGTGATGCGGGATAGAATGACCTATCCTAATATGATACCATGAAATTAAAAGACAGATTAACTAGAGCAATGAAACGACAAAATAAAGCTAATTTACCATAAATTCAGAAATTTCATATTCATGACCTATACAAATTTAAGCCTATGATAGTGCCATAATATGAATCTCATAAATTACTGATTAACTGGGACCTATGGGAGATAGAACACCCATCCTAGCATAGGGCTAAATTTGAATTCAATGGAAATCATGTGTCTTGTAATAGTTTTGACATATTAGGGTTGTTTAAAGGCTAGGGAATGTGGGAAATGGGTTTGGGGTATCAAGGCTTAGAGGAATTAAGGTTTGGAACATTAGGGTAGAGGTTTGAGTTTGGATTTCAGATTTTGGGTTTAAGGGTTTTAGGACTTGGGTTTCTAGAATTGGAAATATATGTTTCAAGTTGTGAGAATTAGGGATTTATGATATGGACAAGGGATTTTCGAATTTGGAAATTTTAAGGTTAGGATTTTGGAAAATTTTGGATTAGGATTTTAAGGATTTAGGGTTAGGGTTTTGAAAACTAGAGTTTTGGATGGATTAGGGGTTGTAGAAAGAAGAATGAAAGTTTAAAAGAAGAAGAAGAAAGAAGGTTTTAAATTTATTTAAAAAAATAAAAAAAATAAAAAATAAAAAATAAAAAACAAAGATGAAAAAGGAAGAAAATAAGACGATGAGAGAAGATGATACCTTATTGAGATGAGAGAAAAGTAAAAAAAAAATATGATACCTTGTACCCATGGCTTTACACCACCAACCCAATCACAAGATGAAATTTTGCTCAATTTCAAAGCAAAATGAGAGAAATCTCTTTCATTCATAACATGCATAATGGCTAGGATGGGGACATCCAACCCTTTATAGTTTAAAAAAGACCTTTTACAAAAGACACTCTCAAATAAGATTCTCAATATAAAGACGCTTAATGAATTAAAAGTTGTTCCTAACTCCCTAATCTCTACACAAATATGAGCTATACCAAAAACAATGAAACATGCAAACAAAGTAAACAACTAAACTATTTCGTGGCCCATAAGGTTCACGATCAAGATGTCCGATAATAATGATCCAACGGTCCGATCACCATCTCCACTCGATCCAATGGTCCGATGTGTCCATCAATCTCCTATATACAGCCCACAGGTAGCTTCCCAGTGTAGGGTCCTTGAATATGCACGAACATGCATGTGGAGTCTTCAACGTGGCTAAGAATGTGAATTGAGCCAAGTGGCCCTCCTTTGGTATGGCGGTCGGATGTCCTCATGACTTAGCCAATCAATGATGCAAAACAACCATGAAATTCCGGAATTTCTATCTTAATTCTGTGTTATCTATCATATTCCAACAAAAGGAATCGATCGTTGATATCTCCACAAGCTAGGGCCGCCCATTGTTGGTCAGGACCTTGATAGGGACCTTTCCCTACGTGTCCACGTGCTCCGAATTAGGTCTCTAGATTCCTTCCACAATAAAACTCTCCCACTTGATTAATGAGATTGCCTACCATATGCTTGAGTTGATCTACTCAATTTATGAGTGTGTGGATCAATTGAGTTACTTGCACAAACTCTTCTGGTATAACGCCTTCAAAGCCCTTAGGAGATGATATAAAGTCGAAAATCTCAAAGATGACCTACTCTAATACCAAATTAGTGCAACTCAGTTATCGAGTCAATGAAATCTCAACACCCCAATCGTAAAGAAATGAACATGTATAAACTCATAAGAGATATTCGAGTAGAAAAAGAGAGAAATAATTCTGTTAATATTCAAACTTTTCTTACACTACTTGAGGAAACTCACAGTTCAAAAAAATGTGGACTACTTCCTCCTACACCACTCCCTCTTTTATAAATACTAAAGACAATCACCATGAATCTTTAATGAAAATTCCTCATCTATTAGATTAATTTCACATCAATCATAATTAATTTCAAATCAATGTATAATTTATTGAAAATAATAAAAATTCCACCAACAAAGATTTAACCTAAATAAGAAAAATAGATCTACTATTTGATGCCCCAAAATCTTCAATCATATCTTCCATATCAGCCACCCTATCTTCAACAAATGGCAAATGTGATCTCTGACATTTAGGACCTAAATCTTACCATAAACGGCTTAAAATCACTAAATGTTTAACCATACAGTGGGCCATGGGCCTACACCACAATTTCATTTCATCATGATGAAATACAACTTTGAAAGGATTTTCTCTTCTCAACCCCATACAAAGTCATCTTTCGTCATTATGAAGATGACAAGCATAAGACCAAACATACATAAAACAACATATCATCCGAAAGAATGGAGAAAGTATAGGAATCATATAACAGAAATAAAGGTTTTAAATACATATTGAACTAGACCAGTCAATACCATTAGCTCGTGAAAAGAGAAAATATCCACCAAAATACAAATTAAATGTCTAACTTCAAAAATACTTTCCTTAAAACAACATAGAAAATGAACCGGCTTAAAGTCGTAATGGAAAACTATCCAAAATTTTGCCACTGCATACCTTTTCATATTCAACAGCTCCATATTTTGCCTTGAAAGATGAAAGATCTGACAAAGACCAGCATGGCATTCTTGCACCATCATGTGTCACGATCGAGTCCAACCCATATCTTGTATCCTTGTCAGATTTTACTATTGCAACTTTTCTAGAAACAGAAAAAGTAAGGAAAACAGAAAATAAGATGCCGATTTGCTATTTAATAAGTAACAATGTACTTCACTAATGAAAGGAGAGGGATGCAGATCTCACTCTCATTAAAATAAAAGACGAAATATACAACGTTCAGCCCAAAATTATCAGAATTTTCACTCAGGCCAACATTCTGAACAGGTGGAGCCTGCCTTACAGATCAAGACCATTTATATGGTGACTGGTGAGACACCATGGATGGGCAATGATGCAAAGCACTCAACCCATCATATGATGTCCTGAATATAGCTAATGGTCCATGAGAAAGGAAATAAAGGAGACAGAATGAGAAAGGATTCACGGCAGTGTAGTCAAAGGGGAACTAGGTGCATGCATGGACGATTTGGCCATGGTGCACCTCACCTGGACCCAGGCGAGGCACTTACCCCAGGCATGCATCTAGCACCTAGCACCTGGGTACACCAAGGCATGCCAGCGTCACATGGGGGTTTTTTACCCACCTTTACAAGGTGTAAATACATAAGAGGGGCATCCTAAACCTATTTCAGTAACTCTCATCTTTCTTTTCATCTTTTGAGATCAAAAGCTTAAGATTTCTTTTACCCAAATTCCAACCTCCTCTCATTTTTTCTTCTTCTAATAGTGAGCTTTTGATTAACAGTTATTAGTTTTGTACTTGACTGGTTTCATAGATGGTTTGATTAATGGTTACTGATTAGTTGACTACTATACTAGTTTAACAAAAAGATTGTTTAGTGTGTAAATGCATTTTTTCTATTTCTCTTAGCTTGGTTTTACTTTTCATTTTCCTTTGAAATTTGAAGTGGTATTGATTTTGATTGATTAAAAAAATCAACATATATTGACAAATATGCATATATTAGTATTTATCATACATGTCGTTGTCATTGCCTAAGTCTTATCCCAGTTAATTGGGGTCAGCCACATGAATCCTGTTTGGCCATTCCGCTCTATCAAGAGCCATACCTTCTATTAGACAAATGGTCATCAAGTCTTTTCTTACTATCTCCACCCGCATGCTTTTGGGTCTTCCCCTTGCCCTTTTAGAGCCTTCAACTTGTACCAACTCACTCCTAACCGGCGCAATTCTTGGTCTCCGTTGCACATGACCAAAGCATCTAAGTCTATTTCCACTCGTCTTATTACATACTGGTGCTAGTCCTAAGTTCCCTCGAAACCAGCCCTTAGACCTCTGTGATTACAATAGAATACCTAAGGCCTGCAGCCACTCCTGTCCTTGTCCCAATTGTGGACTAGAAACTTGTTAGAGCTAATCAAGCTTCTTCCAAATCCCTCCGCAAGCAGGGTTGGAGACAGGACCTCGTTCCCAGTAACATGCCCATTGATTATGTATGTGCATGCTCCCCTATGATGAGAATCTGATTTCTCATTTCTTCTATCAGATTGTCATCGTATGTAGACAACTCAGAAGGGGCACCAATCAGATGGCTGGAGTGTTTGACAAGGACATTTTCTATCCACAGCCAATCCATGGAGGGGCTATCAGATGAATAGTATGGGTCATTTTAAGGTGGGTTCCACCTGTACAGAATGGTGACCTGAATGAAATGCCAATATACAATGCCAATCATTGTATAATACTGTATACATCAAAAAGGGGGGAAAAATCGGTCAGTGCAAAACACCAAAACTCAAATGAAGAGATTTTTGCAGGAAAAACAAAATAGAAATATATTGGCAAAGAAGGCTGCCGATCCACTTCCTCTGTGTCCTGCACAATATGCAAGAGGCACGTGTTTAGGATCATGTGAGCCGGACATCCTGCGGGCTCGCCCAATGTTGTCAAATGGCATTAGTGATCCTCTGTGATTGCTTATGCCAAATCGCTTGCAATCACATAATCGCATAAGTGATTGCACAACTTTTTTTATTTTAAAAAATTTTTAAAATTCAAAATATTTTTAAAAAAATATATTTTAAAAAAAAAAATCAAAAAAGAAGAAGAAGGAAAGTATGTGATCACATAACCGCATATGTGATCGCTTTATGCGATATACGATCGCATAACCACATATGCAATCACTTCATGCGATATGCGATTACATACTATCCATCACATATGCCATATGAATGTCATTATGCGATTATGCAATCGCATAACAACATTGGGCTCGCCGGCTACTGATTGGCCACTGAAAAAAATGCTCGGTTTGGAGTAACCCAGTTATCTAACAAATGGCCATTTTCTCACAAAATCTGAGCCATTGATGACATTTGTCTACTACTATCTATCTATATGCCACCAATTGAAGGGTTAGGATTCTCCAAAAGATGAGATTTTGTACGATGGACCATTCAGCATTTGCCATATCAAAATGAGCGGTTCCGACCTAGGGGAGAGGATATGGTAGAGCCAGTAGAACGGTTACCACACATCGTAGGGCAGCATAACAATCGGGACCATTCATCTAGTTTCCCAAACTGTAGACTGACAGTCGTCGAAAATACACATCTATAAGATGATCCCAGCCATCCGATCCATGTGGTTTTCAAAACACGGACCATCCATGATATGCATCACGAGATGGACGGCCCCGATTAATACATCCATATGCACTGGATCGGATCAATTTTCATGATGGAATTCGAACGAGGGAAGAACGAGGAAGATCCGAACCTGCCGTTGCTGCTCTCCGACTGGATGCGGCGGAGAAGGGCAGTGGTTTTGCCAGCGAACATCGGGCCGAGGATGACGTGGATCTCTCCGGAAGCGGGGCCGGTCTGCATGGCGGGATCAGAGCCGTCGATGAGGATCGGAGAGAGGGATGGGAGAGAGTCGTTGAGGGAGGAAGAAGAAGAAGAAGAAGAAGAAGAGAAGGCCTTTGTAGGGAAAAAGAGGGGAGGACAGATTGGTGATTTGGAAAAAAGGGAAGGGCAGAATGAGAAAGGGAGGAGAAGAGGAGATTTGTGTTTGTAGAGGGTTGGATTGATGGAGAAGGGAGAGAGGGAAAGGGATTTCATGATCTTGGAAATGGACGGCATGGATTGGACGGGGTATTTATTATTCTGCGGCTCTGATTTCGGGAGATTTGAAAAAAATGGAGGGAAGGGATTCAAAGCCAAATTGGGGTTTTTGGAGGGAAAGCATTGAAAGGCAGAGAAAGAGAGCTTCGGTTAGAGAGGTGGGGTTTTGTTGAAGATGAAATGTCGGGTCTGCTTCATGTCAAAGCAGACCCGAATTTCTCGGGAGCCAGTGCGAAATAATTTGTTGTGGGGCCCACAGTGGTGTCTGTGTGAAATCCAGTCCGTCCATCAGTTGATTCAGCTTATTTTAGATCTTAATCCCAGACTTCAGGCAGATCCAAAACTCATGTGGGCCGCACCACCGGAAACAGTAGGGGTGCGGATGACCACTGTTGGAACCTTCTTCGGCCCACTGAATTTCGGATTAGGCTGATATTTCCTTTTTTTCTTCATCCTGGTGGGATTAATCTCATGAACGGTTTGGATGGCATGTGAACATCAAGGTGGGACCCATGAAGGTTTCCCCGGTGGTTTCATTTTGGGAGCGGATTCGGTCCGTCGGGCTAATACCCGGTTCGGTCAGGCCGTGAACGTGGGGCCCACCTTGATGCATGTGTTGTATATCCACGCCGTCCATTCATTTTTAAAGATAATTTTAGGGCATTGGACCAAAAATAAAGAAGATAAAAAATCTCATTTTGACCACACCATAGGAAAAAGTGGTGACTGACCATTAAAAACTTCTTGTGGACCACGAAGTTTTGGATCAAGCTAATATTTGTGTTTTACCTTAATCCAGGTCTTCGTGACCTTATCAGATGGAAAATAAACGTTGATGTGGGCTCTAGGAAGTTTTTAATGTTGGGCATTCATTCACCGTTGTTTCATGTGGTGTGGTCCACCTGAGATTTGGATGGGGTTAAACTTCTAGATCATCCCCTAAAATGAGATGGAAAACGGATGGACGGCATGGATATACAACATATGCATCATGGTGAGCCCCACGGTCAGGGACTGACCAAACTTGTGTCACCCGGACCTGACCAAATCCGCTCCCTTTCACTTTACCCCTCGCAATCGTTGGGCCCACTTGAGTTATGATCTGACTAATGTTTGGAATTCCGTCCCTACATGAGCTGGCACAACTGATGCACGGACTGAATTTCACACCGAAATCATGGTGGCCCCACGAGAGCTTTTTGGATGAGCAGGCTCCAAATTAGGTGGGATGTGGATGCAATGTAAACCTTGGGCGTGTTTGGTCCGTGAATGGTATTGGATTGTATTAGATGTTATTGCATAATGCTTACATGTTTGGAAATACCATGGCATTGTAGTCATCCAATCCCATGTTTGGGAAAAAAATTTTACTCTCCGGAGACTTATGGAATTGTAATTAAGGGTGTACATCGAGCTGAACCGAGTCGAACTGGGCTCAACCCGGCCCGGCCTAGTCACCAGCCAAACCAACCCGAACCTGGCCCGGTCACTGGGCCAACTTGTCCAGCCCGAACTCGGCCCGGTCAGCAATCGAGTGAGTTCAGGCCAGTTTCGAGCCCACGATTTGGGCGGCCTTGATTTTTTTACTCTGCACCATCTACTTCATGGGAAGGGCTTTGGCAGGTAACTTGAACGACCTTGATTTTGGGGAAGGGCTTTTGTCATAGATTTTTGGAACTTTGCTCCATCTACAAAGGGGCCCATGATTTGGATGACCTGGATTGTCGTTAATGGGTAGAGTAACTGGGTAAGAATTTAGGATATATGTGTGTGTGTGTGGGGGAAAAGGTACTATGCACTCAACCTCACGATAAGCTCCCGTGAGGTCGAGCTATGTGGGCCCCATCGTGATGCGTTTCGACCATCAACACCGTGCATTGGATGGGTCCCCTTTAAATTATAGGATATCCCAAAAATCAGCCGTATACGGAACTCAGGTAGGCCATACCATCTAAAATTATGTGAAGACACCGTTAAAACATATAAAAGCACTTGGTGGGGCCCACCTGAGTTTTGCATGCGCCTGAAACTTGGTTTGAACCCTCATTCAAGTGGGACACACATAATGGATGGGCTAGATTTGCAAACCACATCTCGATGGGCCCTCAAAAATGGTTATGAATGTTTTAATGGTGCAAGGCCCCTCTCCACTTCTGTATGTGGTGTGGCCCACACAAGTCACGGATTGACTTGATTTTTGAGACCTAGGCCCACGATGGAATTGTGCATCTGACTGATGGGGTAGATGTTCGAAACTCATCACAGTGGGGCCCACACAGCTCGACCTCATGGGACGGACTCGCGAGGTCGAGCGCATAGTACCTTTTCCCTATATATATATAGGTTGGGTCAGGCCGAGTCAAGCCAGGTCAAGTCAGTCGAATTGAAACCTATCCAAACTCGGCCCGAACTCAGTTTCGGGCCAAAGAAAATGGCCCGTCCCGACCCGAACTCAGTTTCGGGTCATGCCAAGTCGAGTTAATCAGGCCGAGTCGGGCGAGTTAATCGGGCTAGCCCGGTTCGTGTACAGCCCTGATTGTAATCAACTGACCAAATTCACAATAGATGTCATTCACTTGTACACATATATACATAAAGAATTCCATGTGTAAATTAAACTAAATTAAACTAAACTAAAATAAACTAAACAGTGTATATGGATGGATGACATGGATAAACACATGCATCAATATGAGGCCCACATATGTAGTGGATTTCAAAATTGACGAAAATCTTGCATGGGATTGTAATTCCGCCTATCTCTCAACCTTTCACATCCTCTCCAATTACACCTGACCAAATGCAATTCTATCCCACCTAATCATGTGCCAAACAACCCCCTTAATGGGCTACTGAAGTTTTGAAGAGAAATAATATTTCTACTTTCCTTCATCATTGTGGGAATAACTTTATCAACAGCCTGTATTATATATAAACATCACGGTAGGCTTGGGAATGTTTTAACTGTGTGCTATTCATACTTAATGTTGATTGGAACTTGGAAGAGGGTGATGTGGTCAGCTCATTGCGTGCCTCCTTAAACTGTATGGGCCCATTTGGGAAGCGTGGATTTGAAACCCCATGGGGTAGATTTGAAATCCTTCTATTGTGATTGGCACCTTAGATTGGGAATCAACTTTAATCCAAAAGTATTTATGCATGATATATTTACATGGGCTTGAATTTAATTACTAAATCAACTTTAATATCTCTAATTAGTGAACGTATGTAATGTTTGACATGATAGTTATAATAAGCCCGCTGAAACATATATTTTGCCCGAAAATGATAAAATTCCAAGTCTCGAAGGGGCCACAACACAAAATCATGTCCAAGTGACTAATCAATGATTTATAATAGTTGATTTACATGGACAATGTTTGGATAGTGTTGATCATCATATTAAAGTAATTATAGTGATGCAATTGATAATTTAATTGTTTCAGGACATCATTAGTGGGCCATGTGCCCAATAAAATAATAGTCGGGTGACATACATGTCACACATGCAACTCTGGGAAGGATTTTAAGTGTAATCCAAGCTCTTACTGTGGATTTCAAACCCCCAAATTGAGTGAATTTCAAACCCCTTGGATTCGAAACCCCAGTTACTTTATGTCGCCAAACAATTAAGGGATTTGAAATTCCCCCAATTTCATGGTGCCAAACGACCCCTTTAAGTAATGGTGGAGATACAGAGTGAAGGCTTGCCTCTTGATTGACACATGACTGGAGCATGAGTTGGTCTATTTTCCTTGACACATCGTATTCTATTAAATAGTTGCTATATATTCGCTGCTCCAATAGAAATTTCAGGATCTTTTGATTCACAAATCGCCTTCCCAAAATGTATAAACACCCCTTTTGAACCCCAATAATTAAAAGCTAATGTATTTTTGGCTTTCACCATGCAAGGCCTTACTTACTAATCGTGTAGGCTTTTCTCCTTGCATCAACATAACTCGGCACAAATGTCTTTTGAGGCTGGTTTGGTTTGATGTAATTATATGTATTTCCATGTAATTTCTTTCAAATTAGTATTAAATCAAAGGCAGATTTTTTTACTAAATATGAAGTTCCTGTGCTGGAAACTTAAGTGGGACCACCGTAATGTTTGTGAGAAATCCACCTTGTCCATCCATTTTGTGAGACTTGAGACCAAAAGTGATCAAGATCCAAGACTTGAGTGGGCCACACTAAAAGAAAAGGAGAGTAGTAAAATTCCTACAGTTGAAACTTCCTTGAGGTTGACGGCGATGTTTACATGCCATCCATATCGTTCATAATGTCGTTTCTAATTGTATGAATTTAAAACACAAATATTAGCTTAATTTAAAACCTCCATGACCCCACGAATATTTAAACCGGAGATGTTCAATGCTCACATTTTCGGCCCACTTTAGTATTGGATACAGCTCATTTCTTGACTCATGTCCTAGATTTCTCACAAATATACTGAAATCGGCATCTTATTAGATGCATACATCAAACAACACCCACATTTTTGAGCGAAGAGTTGTTCCAAAATATTTCGAAGCAAAGCTTCGTGGGTACCACCATGACATGCGTTATATCCACTTCATTCATTCATTAGTAAAGATCATTTTAGGGTCCTTACTCTTGCTCGGGTGGTAGACTCTTAGGAGTTTCAACTCCTGGTTTAGGTTTCGAGTACCCATAGGTGGTGAAATTCCACTAGCGTGAGTGTGTGGGGTGTGTGTGCTTGTGTAAAAAGAAGAAGAAGAAGAAGATCATTTTAGGAGATGGTCCAAAAATGAGGCAGATTCAAACATCAAGTGTACCACACTACATAAATACCGAAGATTGAATGCTAATCATTTAAATGTTCTTCCCATAGTGTGGTCCACTTGAGCTTTGGATCTGTTTCAATTTTAGAGGCATATACTATAATGATCTGTCCAAATGAATGGACAGCATGGATAAAACATATATATATCAGGATGGGACTCATAGATTCAATCTCATTTTACTTACATAAAAGTTGCTGCTGTAAATGCCATGAACCATCCCTTCCCTTCCATCACAAATTCCTGTGAGCATCTAATTAATATTTAAAAATTGTAAAATTCAATGCAATTCTCCTTAAATACATCCAACCAAAGCTGGTAGAGCCAAAGCTGGTGGATATGAGCCACAATCTCTCAAGAACGTGAAAAGTCTTTTCCACGACCTCAGTAAATTTGATGGGATTTCTTTTCAAGAGGACTGAGAGTTACTGCCAACCTCCCCTCGCTACCAAGCTTATCTCCACTTGCCACCATAACTTCAAATCTCTCAGAGGGCTTCAGCTGAGGTCGTTTTGCTTCCTCAGGCCAAGAGCCATCAATAAAAATATAAATAAATAAAACCTCTCCTTCTTGTACTAATTATAGCCTGTCTAAAACTTCTTGTCACAATTAAGTATATATACCCCACGGCCACAATCAAATTCTCGATAGGATCAAACGATGACTTGACTACAGTTGTTGGTGTGGCCTCTGGCATCTCCTTACTAACCCCTTCTCTTCTTGAAGTGGAGCTAACCTTATGGCTGTGTTGGTATTCCTTGGATGAACTGCATATTCTCCCAAATTTCCTCCTTGAGGCCCAATACAAAGTAGCTCACTTGGAAAGTCTCCATGAGGCCTTTTATGAGGTTTTTTTTTTTAATTTTTATTTATTATTATTATTTTATTTTATTTTTTTCCTGTTAGCTTGTTAGTACACACCCATGTCAGTACGCACACTCCATGTTAGCCACCCCCACTAGGGATCGATACCAAGACCTCAAGTGTTGAAACGAGGTATCTCCACTCAGTCTGCCAATTGAGCGCGGATTTGGGTGTGAGGCCTTTTATGAGGTTGACTTGGCATTTGATATTCCCACATATAAAAGGTTTACTAAAGTTTGGTTAATGCATGTTATCAGACGTCTTCAGGTGATTTTTTCTTTTATTGGTTTTGTTTGCTAGACGGTTTTTGAGTTCAAATCGATTTGATTGAAAATGGACACTCGATCTTATCAAAGCTCATGTCAACCAACTTGCACAATTTTGTAGAATTACAGAGAAAACATGCTTAGGATTTTTGTGAGCAAAAGGACATCAAAGTTAAGGTTTTTATTGTATGGTTTGCAAAGTTTATTCTTGGATTGGTTAGTTCTTCGTCTCTTATTGTTTATTACAATGGATTCGTTGTCACTTTTGTGCCGTGGTTTGTTTTCATGATAGTTTTTCCACATAAAATCTTATGTTATTTGCGTGCTTAGTTTATTTGATCTCTTATTGTTTAATCCTAAGTTAGGATTACTTTTGCGCATTACCAACAATTCACACGCATGATCTTTATATTGATTAGAACGAAAACGAATATGGACGGGTGTGGTGAACTCTTCCCAAGTCATGATTCCCTTAGTCTTAGTGAACCACTAGTACCACTGAAGCACCTCTCTTATGAAGCAATCACAAGGTGTTGATAATCCATTAATCTATTGCTAGTTGATTTTTTTAAAAAGCAACATACAGCTTGCCGATTCCTCAACACTATATATAGCAAATGTAAAATCATGACAAAAGCCACTTAAGTTATGTGGTGTGGCCCACCTGAGTTTTAGAATATCGTGATTTCTTAAAATTCCCTTCAACCTGGTACTTTGAGTTGGATGAACGGATTGGATTGTCTCATCACCTGAGTTTTTATAAACCAAGGTGGGCATCCACACTCAACTAATAGTAGAGTTCCCATCCCAACTCTTCCACACGGTCTGGCCTACCTGCGTTTTGACCGATCTTATTTCTAGCCTCCATGAGAAGTATAAAGCAACACACGATGGACGGTGTGGATCTAATGCACTTTGTCCAAAGGGCCCTTTAAGAAATTCCCCTACCATCAGAAAATGAACATTGATATGCATGTATCCGTACAAGTGTGGCCCATGATTCTTTGATCGAAACCGTTGGTCAAAGGGTTAGAGATGGGAAGATGGGGTTTATCTAAAGTCATCCATGGTGGAAGACCATGCATTGTACTAAATTAGAGGTTCCATGGTTTGTAGTAGCAGATCTTATGTTTTTTTTTTTTTTTTTTTTTTTTTTTGGGTTAGCCCTAATAAAAATTTAATAGTGGGAATTCAATATTCACTATTTCTCATGGTGTGGCCCACTAGACTATTGGATATGATTCATTTCCAAGAGATGAGTTGGCTTTTTTTTTTTTTAAATTTTTTTATAAATACCTCGGACCCATTTTAAATTTTATTACGTTAGATGTGGGTCCAAAATTCTAATCCACTTTTCATATGGATGTTTATATGCCATCCTAGCCGTTCTTTAGGTTATTCCCACCGGGGAGAAGGGAACGTCACAAATAGAAAACTCCCCCATGAATATATGAATGGTAGGCGTTGAATCGGCACTGTCTGTGGTGTGGCCCACTTAAGTTTTTGAATCACCTTTCTTTTTTTTAGATCATATATTAACATCATCTGGACAGCCGATGAACGGATTAGATATATCAGATACACCCCACGGTGGGCCCCACAGAGCTCAGTGTTGCAGGGAATTAGAAATAGCCCCTACACTTTTGCGGTTGCAAATTGACAGCACTGCAATAGTCAGCTTCAAAGGCTACAAAACAACGGCTTAGGTTTCACCACACAATCTTATCATCTCTCCTTGTTTCTGATGTTGTGCTCTTTCCTCCAACGTACAAGAAGATCTGCAATATCCGACGCCGGCATGGATGCATTGTATACACAGATCTCCAATTCAAACAAGTGGGATCCATGGTTGGGTTATCTGGACCGTTGATCTGTCGAATCCCACCTTGGATGGGCCATGATGCCTCATAGAATGTTCTTGATGTAACTATGTTAATCCCTGGATTTATGGCCCACCTATAAGTGGTTAAAAAGAAAAATACATGTGTGTCAATGTGGCAGACAGGTAGAATATCCAGTCCGTCCATTAGGTGGGCCAGATGTTAGAAACAGTTGGACGGTGTGGAGAACTTCGGTTACGTTATCTCAGCTACAAATCTATTTTGTAAACTTCATCCCAGCTTGTTAGTGGGCCCACATGATTCTTGGGTCAGGATATCAAAATACTGGTCCCTTATGATGGATGGATTTAATCTCGTACGTTGGTGGTGTGCACATGATCTGGGTTACACACGCTTAGCACAACCCTCCATTGGAATTACCGATTACCGTTTGAGGTCTAGACCCTATGTTGGTTTTCCACCATTTAAAAATGGACAGTGAATGATCATCCTCACTTGTGGGGCACTGACAAACAGCAATCCAGACCAACCAAATTGTGGGTCCCATTGGGGATGGACCATATTTTTAAAATTAAACTGATCAAGCAATCCTAACCGTCCAATTAATGGGCTATCAAATGGATGGTTAAAAGTAAAATAGTGAGCGGTTCAGATTCTATTAGAAAAATCAGAAGGTTAATGTTATCATCTCAGTGCAATTGGTTGGTTATCATCCATCCATAGTTGGGTCAGCGATTTGGACAGTCTTGATCAACCTACAACTATGCCACGTGTACGGTGGAAGAGTCACCAACCGTTTTTAAACTGTGAAACAATATCCGCATATACAACAAAAAAACAAACAGGTGTAAGGAAATATCCATCTTCTTGAAGGAGATGTACCCAAACACGCATCTGACTTCACTGTTTAACATGGACATCTATAATAAGAAACTCTGCTAGATTTTGGTGGACCACATGCATGCACACGTGTACTGAAATGCATACATGTCGATCTAGACCATTCAAATCATGGGTCCCACTGAGGATGTCGAGCAAGCCAAAAATCAAACCAATCTGATGATCCAAACCGTCCGACCATTTGGATCAAGAGTCCACATTCACTGGGTAAAATCCAACCATTTGGATCATTGGATTAATGTGATTTCTGGGCTTTGCCATGTCCACAGTGGGGCCCACAAAGACATGTGGGACAGCTAAGGTGACGAGGTTTATGATTTTCATGGATGGAAATGATCCAGTGCTCTCAGAGCACTCTTAGTTCTTGAAGCAGTATCAGGACATTTGGACAGTCCTATCAATTGATCAGAACCGTCTATTAGGTCCATCACATGTTTACAAGCTACCACACACACACACACAAAAAAAAACACACTGATCAAACGATTATAACCATCCAATTAATAGCCAATAAAATGGAAGGTCCCCATCCTTCATAGAAAAATAGGCTCATTGAACAATTAAAGTCACCTAGATGCTGGTTCTCATCATGGTTCAGGGAATTTGGACAGTGCCATCAATTGATCCGGACCGTCCAACAGGTTCATCGCTCATTTACAAGCTACCAGGCAAAAAATCACATCGATCAAATGATTCTAACCATCTAATCAATAGTCAATAAAATGGAAGGTTGGGATCCTTATAGAAAAATAGGCCCATTGAACAATTTAAGCCATCTAGATGCTAGTTCTCATCATGGATCACTCATGGTTCATGAAAAATCACTTTTATCAGACAATTCTATCCATCCCATGATTCCCATCTATGGGTTTGAAAATGGATGGCTGTAAAAGATAAAGGAAATGACTGAACGGATCAGATCAGCTAATTTCAAACCCAAACTTACAAAACTGCAGAGAAGAAAATAAACACATTGGAGATGACAGAACATATACACAAGGATTTGAACATTGGTCATGTCAAAACATTGGCATCTAAGAAGGAAAATGTCTGCATCTGATGCATAGAAACAAAACAGATTAAATAAGCATTTGATCATAATCTCCCACTAAAAACACCATAAAATCCTATGAATTCGATCAGATCAGTTTCCATGATCTGAAAATGCTGTCGAGAAAAGATTTCAATCCGTTGTCGTTATGGTTAATATACACCATAAGCTTCATTTCATTCATTGGGGTCCATGTAGGAGGGGGGCCGTCAGAATCTGCTTCTCTCATCAATTTCATTTCAGCGGTCGATCCTGGAAACTCATTGGGAATTAGCTCAAATGGGTTTACGTCCAATCACTGCTTCGACCGTCCGATGATCTTCAAATGCAATTCAGACATCCATAGCATAACGGAGATCAGGCTTGAAAATTTGAATCTCAGCGGTTGGATCAACGCGGATTCGCTGTGTAAGCTTCCATCACTGCAAGTCCTTAGCTTAGCGAAGAATCACATCATAGGAAGTATTCCTGATTCGATATCCAACTGCACGAGCTTGACCCACCTGAATCTGAGCAGTAATTCATTGCATGGGCGGGTCCCAGCCTCTCTAACCAACTTGAAGAATCTCAGAAGCTTGGACATATCAAACAATCGCTTGTTGGGGCCTGTCCCGAATTTCGAACCAGATTTTGAGCTGGTCTACTCAATTACAATGGAATCAAATACAACCGACAATGGAACACATTTGCCAAAACTGGACAGGGAGATTTCACCTCAGCCTTCTTCAGAAGATTCAAATAGAAAGAGAGGAGGAGACCTGAGATGGGTCTATAACTACAGCCCACTGCTTCTTGTACTCGGGTGTTTTGTGCTCTTCGTGGCCGTCTCGAGAAACAGAGTACCGAAATCAGCAGAGAAGGAGAAAAAGGTCTTCCTCCAGGACTCTCCGAGTCCTATCAAGATTCTAACATCTGAAGCGAAGGAAGAAACGGAAACAGAGAACGAACAGTCGGAGCTTATTTTCTTCATCAACGAGCACGAGCGATTCAAGCTAGAAGAGCTTCTTGGCTCTGCAGCGGATTTACAGGGGCAGAGCTTTTACAGCACCCTTTACAAGGTGACGTTGAAAAACAACGACAGCTTTGCTGTCAAGAGATTGAAGAAATTGCAGGTCTCGATGGAAGCATTCCGGCAAATGATGAGGTGGGTGGGGAGCCTGAAGCATCCGAACCTCATACAGCTCGTCGCATACCATTCTTCAAATGAAGACAAGCTTCTGATCTACAGATTTCAGAGGAACAAAAGCCTATTATACCTGCTCGAAAGTAAGTATTTCAATTCCGTAGAGCTACGCAATGGCTACTCGAGATAGGAACTAATCCTACTCTCATCTCAGGCAGGCCTCACCATTTATGTGACATGGCCTGAAAACCCGGCCAGTTGAGTATCAGGTGGGCCACCCATGTAGAACAAATGTGGATAATCGGATGATTCGGTCTAGTGTTTTAAATAGTCAATAGCGTATACCGTATACCATAGCGTTCACCCTTCTGAAGCATGAGGCATAAGCTACATAGCGTGTAGCATAAGCTACACACTATTCCAAGATTTTCGATAAAGTTTGTGCTTGGTTGCACTAATTCATGATATTCTGCACCAAATTAAACTGATAAATAATGAAAATTTTACAAATTTTCATTATATTTGGTGCAACCAAACGCAACCTAAAGTAATAGAAAAGGGCAATGATTAAGTATAAAAGGTAAAGAAAGAGCAACAAAACTGATTTAATAGTGTTACTTATATTATTTTTTTAAAAGCATTGAAAAGATTAACTAATTTTTATTGAAAATAGAAAAGCATAACAAATCATTAAAAATACTAATTGATTTTAATGTTGTAATGAAAAATAACTTGTAATGTGAGCTATATAGCATGTAATGTAGTAGATGTAACATGTAGCATATGCAAATTATCATGTGGTGTAAGCTACACACGACTTAAGCCATTTTCATGAGCTATGTAGCGTTAAGGCTACGCCACACGCTACATAACACAGCATAGTTATTTAAAAGACTGGTTGGTCAACTTGATGACTGCATTGGCCTTAACACATGGTGGGCCCCACCAAATGAATGGGCAAGATCTCGCCGCACATGGCCCATTGGCACACGATCCTACTAAAGGGCACACACGTCTCTTTAATGTTTTTCTTACCATAGTTTAAAAACCCGAAAACTTCACCTTACTCGACTTGGTGTTCATCTGGGTGGCTTCGACTCGAAGTTTCGACCCAACTAGACTCAATATTAATAATTGTAAATTAAAAATAAAGAAGATTTAATTACATATGCATGCGTATTATTAAATACGAAAACTAACAGCAACCCATACCATAACCTCAGAGAGGTAATACAAAAACTAACAGCAATGCATACCATAACCTCAGAAAGGTTTGTCTTCCCAGGTCCCAGATGAGTCAGTTTCAGAACCAAGTTTCAGAAGGACTTGGTTCAAAAACTTGCTGAGTCGAGTCGACTCGGCTGAGTTTCGCGTTCAGTCAGCAAGTTTTAGAACTATGTTTCTAACATCCTCTCTATGTTTTCTGATGAAATTTATGTTGGTTTTTTTATGTTGTGAAGATTATGCAGACGGCAAGAGATGATTCAACTATCTATTTTTTCCTATACATGTGTGGTCTAGGGTTTTAAATAATGAGTAGTGTATACCATAGAGTTCACCCCTCTGAAGCGTGAGGCATAAGCTACACATTATTCCAAGATTTTCAATAAAGGTTGTGCTTGGTTGCACTAATTCATGTATTCTGCATCAAAATTAAACTGATAAATAATGAAAATTTAACAAAATTTCATTATATTCGGTACAACCAAACGCAACCTAAATTAATAGAAAAGGACAATGATTAAGTATAAAGGTAAAGAAAGAGCAACAAAATTAATTTAATACTGTTACTTATATTATTTTTCTGAAAGCATTGAAAAGATTAACTAATTTTTATTGAAAATAAAAAACATAACAAATCATTAAAAATACTAATTGATTTTAATGTTGTAATGAAAAATAACTTGTAATGTGAGCTACGTAGCATGTAACGTAGTCTATGTAACATGTAGCATATGCAAATTATCATGTGGTGTAAGCTACACGCGACTCAAGCCATTTTCATGAGCTATGTAGCATTAAGGCTAAGTTACACACTACATAGCATAGTTATTTAAAACACCAGTTGGTCAACTTGATGACTGCATTGGCCTTAATTTTGGGCCATCGCTCACACATGGTGGGCCCCACAAAATGAATGGGCAGCATCTCGCCACGCATGCCCCATTGGAACGCGATCCTACTAAAGGGCACACACGTCTCTTTACTGTTTTTCTTACCATAGTTTAAAAACCCGAAAACTTGACCTTACTCAACTTGGTGTTCATCCGGGTTGCGTCGACTCGAAGTTTCAACCCGACTAGACTCAATATTAATAATTATAAATTAAAAATATTTTTAATAATAAAGAAGATATAATTACATATGCATGCATATTATTAAATACAAAAACTAACAGCAACCATACCATAACCTCAGAGAGGTAATACAAAAAATAAGGGCAATGCATACCATAACCTCAGAGAGGTTTATCTTCCCAGGTCCCAGCCAAGTCAGTTTCAGAACCAAGTTTCAGAAGGACTTGGTTCAAAAACTCGCCGAGTCAAGTCAACTCGGCTGAGTTTTGAGTTCAATCAGCAGGTTTTAGAACTATGTTCCTAACATCTTCTCGATGTTTTCTGATGAAATTTACATTGGTTTTTATGCTGTGAAGATTATGCAGACGGCAAGAGAGATTTCCCTTGGCGGCACCGGCTATCCATCGCGAACGGGATCGCAAGGGGATTGGACTACATATATAGAAAGTCAGCAGATGAACATGTCCCACATGGGAACCTCAAGCTTTCTAATATCTTATTAAATGAGAATGAAGAACCGTTGATCAGCGAATATGGATTCCAAAAATATATAGATCCGAAGAGAGCAGTGCTGTATGCTTCGAATGGGTACAAAGCCCCCGAGAAGAGCTTAACAGAGAAGGCTGATGTATACAGTTTCGGCATAATTCTTCTCGAGTTACTGACGGGAAAGACAATAGAGAGGACTGGCTTGGATCTTCCAAAATGGGTCAGGTCCAAGGTAAGGGAGGAATGGACGGGAGAGGTTTTCGACAAGGAGGTGAACAGAGTGGGAAACCAGTGGGCCTTCCCATTGCTCAATGTCTCTCTGCAATGTGTGTCCCACTTGCCTGAGAATCGACCGACCATAGCAGAGGTCTTGGACAAGATTGAAGAGGCCGCGATTGGAGCGGATGACTACTCTTTCTCGTCCGCCTCTTCTGTCGAATCCACACAATGGGATGGTTGTCTGCTCCAAACGGTTATACCCGAGGGAGGGGAAACTCCAGGTTCAGACCTTTAAATGATTGCATAGCATAAAGGAATTACAGGACACTTGATGAGAGGAATGGGGATAGTATCCTTGGGTTTTCAGCTTGTAAAAGTGGGATACATGGTTCATGATCCACATCATTGATCTGATGGGTCCCTGCTGTCGAAAGAACACACCCCAAAAAACCAATGGGAGATTCATCATCGGCATTTTTTCAATTGAATGTGAACCACCTACTTGCAGGCCATCAATCAAAAAGTTATGACTCTGGGTCATCGAGGTTTGGGGCGTGGCCTACCCGTTGGATCAATAGTCTAGATCACCATTTATACAAATTGAAAACCATGGATCCTATAATTCCTCATATTTCAGAGGGCTTTTGGTATGGGGTTGATTTTGTTTTTCTTCGTTGAGTAGGAATAAACAAAGCATGTGTTAAAAAATTAATAAATAAATAAAGCATGTATTGTAAGATCATATTCAGTCAGTAGTACTTTTCCTGCAAATATAGGCAGGTGGCCAATGTGGTGTAGAAGATCTTTTACCTGCAATGGAAGCTTTCAGGTTTCAGATTAGAATAACCATAGAAGAGAAATTGGAAGATAAATACACATTGATGTAAGAGGTATTACACGATCCTTGATCCATGGATATGTGTGGTGTCCTCCAGTGCTAGTTCATACAAATGGGGCCCATGGTTCAATGCACGGTGGGGCAGTATATCAGGACCATTGATTTAGCATGTGTCCTATCCTTCACTGGTTCTAGGTCAAAAGTCACGCTGAATGGGCTATACTAGCCATACGAATGGCCTTGAAATGGTTAATAGTGAAAATCAAACTGATGGTAGGATCATCTGTTTGGTGAAATTCAATGACCAGGGGCCATCGGTAGTACCCACTAGATGGACGGCCTGGATCCACTGCACAACCTCCCACATGTCAAGTATTAGGCAATCCAACGTGACAATCAAAGTCGTTTTTTCTTTCTTCTATTTTTCTCATCCACTCTTTATATCCAGAACATAACCTTCTTCTTTTAAAATGCAAGCCAGTTCTCTGATCATCTCATATATCTGCTCTGTCTGTTCATGAGATTTATCTCCCACAAAGAAGGTATGGAACTCTCTCTGGACCTCAATCCAACTGCAACCGGGCTCCTTACTCATCCCTGACTGCTTCATCATTTCACGGACAACTGCAACATTTTCCCACAACCCAAAACCAGCGAAAGCATTCGACAACACCACATACTTCCCTGCATTCTCTGGTTCCAATTCAAAAAACCTCTTCGCCGCAATCTTTGCCAACTCTATGTCACCATGAACCCTACACGCGCCAAGCAAAGCACCCCAAATCACCGCATGTTGCTTGCAAGGCGACTTCCAAACTAAGTCATAAGCCTCATCTAAGCGGCCTGCACGGCCCAAAAGATCGACCATGGCTGCGTAATGCTCCCCACTTGGCTTAATTTTGAAGTCTCTCGTCATTGATGAGAAATACGTCTGACCCTCGGTAATCAGACCTCTGTGGCTACAAGCTGAGAGGACAGCAAGAAACGTAATGTAATTTGGCCTAAATCCTTCATCTATCATCCGATGGAAGAGACCCAAAACCTCTTCTACACACCCATGCTGGCCGTAACCCGATATCAGAGCAGTCCACATAACGACATTCCGCTCCGATGACTTATCAAAAATACGACGGCCGTCATCAGGACTGCTACATTTGAAATACATATCCACAAGGGCACTGTTTACAATGATGTTACCCTTGATTTGGGTCTTGATCATGACACCATGGGCCTGCTTCCCCTCCTCAAGCGTTGCCAAGCCAGCACACGCCCGGAAGACCGACGCAAACGTGAACTGATCTGGTTTCAAACCAACCCGTCTCATCCCATGGTAGAGGTTCAGACCCTCCTCTTCAAGACCCTTTTGCACGTACCCAGAGATCATTGCATTCCAAGAAACCAGATTTCGTTCGGGAATTTTAGCGAGCAGTTGGTGGGCGGTTTCCAAATCCCCCCTTTTCGCATACAATATTACCAATTTAGTCCGCAGATATTCATCGACAGCGAACCCAACAATTATCATTTGGGCGTGAATCCTTAGCCCTAACTTAAAATCTCTCAGATTTATGCATTCCTGAAGTAGGAACGCATATGTTTGGGGATTTACCGGTGACCCTTTTCGGCACAAAATCTCCACGGCTTCGAACAACCTTCCAGAAAAGCAAAGACCCTTCAACGTCTTGTCAGGTTCGAAGAAGTTCTTGCAGATTCGGCGTGAAAAGTGGAAATTTCGCAATACTGGTGAGGGCATGGAGAGTGAGAGAGAGAACCTCCAACGGTTTTTGAATTTGTGAATAAAGCGGGAATCGCAACGGTTAGATGGAGCCTAAATGACCAAACTGCCACTGAACCGATTCCAGGCGCGCTCCCATCACAAACAGCCCACACGTGCCTGCGTTTCCCACGTGTGGGATCAACGCCGTTCTTTAGATGGTCCCGCAAAGTGAATTGTCTGTATAAAAATCATGCCGGCGGACTTTGTCAAGTGAGGTGAGAGAGAGACAATGGCAAGCGTGTTGAATGTAGGCCGTTGATTATCATTTGCTGAACCGTCCATTTCTTTGTCCACGTTGTGGTGGCCCATTTGACCCAAACAGGTGGGGCCCATGGTCTAGTGATCCAGACCGTTGATACTTTGTTACCAATTTGGATGGTGGATGAACGACAAATCTCCTCGATGGAAGAAGCTTATGACCCTTGAATAGGTGGCTCAACAAATTGACGGTTGAGATAGAAAGCAAATCAAGGGTCCACATTCAACCGAAAAAGGCATAGATATTCTTTATCCATGATCTTTCAATGTTTATTTTATTCATTTACTTAAATTTTTTGGTGGATGAGTAATCTAAGGTGAGATCCATCATATCCACGGTTTAGATCATTCAGCCCCGGGGCCCACTGATACAAAAGCCTACTAGACCATATTCTTTTACAGTCCTCCATCAAGAGGGCCCCACATGAGCGAAAAAATCAACGGCCATTACTCGCCTGTATGGTGGGCAAAAGCACAATCACTCCCTGCCGGCCTAATAAACGGCCTAGATCTTGCGTCCATGCCAGCTGGCATGTACACGGTCTATTCGTGTCCACAACTGCCCATGTCCTGCAAGTGTATTTTTAATCCGTACCATCCATCCGGTGGTTCGATTTGGATGGCCGGTAATCTGCACTTTACAGATGGGGCCAATGGTCAGATCCGAACCGTTGATTGACCATTCCACAGAATGCCCAACATTCTCACCACAAATCTTGCTGTATTTATGATCTTAACCATGTATTTGTAGCCATCTGGACCTTTGATCTGATGGGCCCCACATGGATGGACCTTTGATCCTGGCATCCACCGTTTTGTACAACTGGGAAAATCCCAACCATCGAATTGGTCGGAAAATAGGCAGGTAAATCAAAGAAGTCCATCCACCTTGGGACCCACCAAAATGGGCTGGACCGCTGAACTAAATTTAAATTTCATTTCATAAAGTCCATTTCGGTTTGGGCCGGGCCTGTGGTCTGGTTCGGCCCAATTTATAGGAGAATCCAGACGGGCCTGTAGTGGAGACCCATTTAAAATTGACGGCCCTGATGAGACCACCCCAACATTCTTTTAAACCTTTCTTTCCGATCATGGAAAATGAAAATGCAATTGGAGCGTGTTTGGCTGCTCTAATAGATTGAATTGCAATTTATCAATATGATAGTGTGGAAAATACCACAATGGAATTTCCTTCCACCAGGCCCAGGTAGGATTGAGATAAACTGATCAAGCTCATTCGAAATTTGGGCTTTGGGCTTAAAAGTTCCATCCAAGCTCAATCCAATGGACATTGAAGAAGAGGCCTAGATCAGCACTCAAGCGGGCCGCAAATAGAAAACGTGGTTCTTTGGGCCAAAAATCAAGACCCAGCCCACATCCACAGGATTAAAACTAAACACGTGCTAGCCAGAAGTGGGCTTGATCTAAGAACCCGTTAGCCAGCCAGGCTCACCGAATCGTCTGAGTGGGGGTATATTAGGGGATGACTTGTGGCATCAAACCAAATCAAACTCAACTAAGTCCGAGTCGACTCAGCTGAATCTGCAATTAGGGGTGCACATTGGGCGGAACCTAGTCGAACTGGGCTCTACCTGGCCCAGCCCAGTAACTAAGCAAACATGTCCAGCCCGAACTCGGCCCGGTCAGCAATCGGGCCACTTTCGGACCTTACAGCAAGTTCATGGGTCGGGTGGCGTTCTCTCTCTCTCTCTCTCTCTCTCTCTCTATATATATATATATATATATATATATAATCTGAGTCGAGCCGGGTTGGGCCAGGTTGAGTCGGGTTTCAGACCAAGTCGGGCCGAACTGGGACCTGTACGAACTCGGCCCGAACTCAGTTTCAAGTTGAAGAAAATGGCTCGTCCCGGACCGAACTCAGTTCCGGGTCGGCCGAGTCGAGTTTTTTCGGGCCGAGTCGAGCGAGTTAACCGAGCTAGCCCAGTTCGTGTACAGCCCTATCTGCAATCCATCATTTCATCTAAAACACGGTATGTTGGATCAGGTGGGTCGCTCTGTGCATATGCGTAAGCAAACAATAACATATGGCCATCATGGATTTCAACCGTCCATCCATTCGCAATGCTTGTGGGGAGGCCATGGTGAAAAAATAAAAAAAAGCGCAGATCTATGGTCCATACATGGCAATGATATGATGGCCCCCATCATGTAACCACACACTAAGTGAGCCCCACCATGATGATGATTGAGATGCTCCAAAAATCAAGCCTATCCAATCACCAAGTTTGCCATCCTATATAAATCTACTTCTTCAATAATACGGGAATAGAACCACTTGGGTCAGTAAAAATAGCAATCTAGATAGCAAATGGCCCATAATCCGGATCACATGGTTTGGAATAAAAAACATAGCAAATGGCCCATAATCCGGATCACACATTTCGGAATGGAAAACATAGTGGAGTTGATAATCTAAGAAAGATTGCTTGAAACATCAAAATGGCCTGGACCAACTATGGTATAGAAGGCAGCATTTGGATGCACAAAAAAAATGAATTGCAATGAGGAGACAGGAAATGCCCACATTCATATCACATTCATAATTGGTAAAAAATTCCAACTTGAAAAGAACATAATTGCAATTTGGGAACATAGCCCCCTCATCAAGCTATTATTGCAATTCGCTTTGATAGTGCATCCAAACGTGGCCATAGAGAAATAGGTGCATTGATACTTCTGCTCATTCGCATTCCAACACCACTGAATGCTCAGTGCACTCGCTCACATGCTGATAGACAGGGTGACTTTGTTGCACGTGTGTGAGATCTGGGCCATTCATTAGGTAGGACCACATGTGTAAATACAACATTCACCATTGACCACTATTTCTTACCATTCGTACAATGGACCACACACGTATAGAACATGGGCCATTGTTTTTATTCCCCCTCTCATAACAGTGTTCCAATTGATGAGTGACCAAACTGATTTATCAAGTAGATCAAGTCCAAAGCATGTCCTACCTTAAATGGTCCTGATCTTTCACATGTGTGCATGTTGGCACTTGTTCTTTGCCCCGTCCGTCGCACCGGAGCGAGTTCACCTAGCCTTCCTCGTCTGGCATCACAACTTCGATGGGCCCCACCTGCTTATTAATACATAATCATATCTGATTAAAGATGTATTATACAATACATGGACTGGAAGCTTGTACTGTATATTCAGGTTTTCAGTTTCTACAAGTGGGGCACATGGTTCATGCATCTAAACAGTCAATGTTATAGGACCCACCGATGACGGCCCACGCACAGAAAAAAAACCACCCCAACTGGAAAGAATTCTAACCTTTCAATAGGTGGTCAACAAACAGATAGTTAAGAGAGCAGCAACTCGCATTCGACTAAGAAAAAACAAGTTCAAATATTGTTCAGCTAGGATCTTCCAATCTGGGGGATTTATGGTGCATAGATGACCTACAGTGAGGCCCATCATATCAATGTTCTGGATCATGGGACCATGGGACCATGGGACCCACCTGCACAAATTGAAAACCAGAACAGCACCATACAACCTTTCAATGCAAATAGCAAAGACAGAGAAATCCTTAACACAACAAAGCACAAAGATACAACAATCTCAAACACATTTTCTAAGCAGATTGTATTTCTACATGCCGCCACACATGAGAACCCGGCACATGTGCTGGACATCCAGGGCATAAATTCGGACGGCCCCACCATGCAAATGACCTGGCCTAAAGTCAGGTCATGGATTAATCAGATGGGCCACACATGTATTAAAACAATGGATAGTTCAAGAAAATGTTGCCTACATTCAACATACTCTATACAGCGAGTTCCACCCAAGGTAGCTGGCGTAACACCGGTCCATGTATCAGCCCGTAACATGCTCATATTCATCTATTATGGATTCATATCAGCCCATTAGGGGCTCGTAACAGTTACAGGCCTTTTTTTTTTTTCCTTTTCCTTCAGATCGGGTGTAACAGCCCTATATCAAGTAGCGGGTCCCATCATTACCATTACATAACCGTTTTTGAATACCTTGGTCCCACCTGATCCATGGCCGTGACATCCTATTTATGTGCCGCATGGGCATGTGCAGCAAGGTGTGGAGATGCATGGACTTAGAAAAAATCTACAGTTCAAATAGCACAAAGCTGGTGAAAGAAACACCTACTGCTATAAAATCAGTACTATCTCAGTTGTATTTTAGAGTCACCTGTATATGCTCTGAAGCCGTCCAAAAGAAGCTCAAAAGAAGGCTCTACTCCCATAAAACACTCTCGATCCAGCGGCCTTTGATGTTTGTAATTTCTGATCAGAGCTCGGATTCACATTCTCCAAATCGGTGCTGCCGTTCTCGATATCCATTGGGAGCTTCATCTTCGCCAATGATTCTGTGAATTGCTGCATGCTTTTCATGTACATGTTGACTATATCCTGCTGAACGACTGACTGCTCTGGTTCGATCTTTATATTGAGAACGGATTGCGCGAATGTGTTGTTAGTTGGTCCGCCTGAGGAATCAGCCTCACTGTCTGTGTTGTCGGAGCTTCTCTCTTTCTGAGATGAAACAGCCTGGTCATGATTCGGAGATTTCGAAACTCCCAGAGGGTAAGATTTAGAACTTGTAGGAATGGGAGTGGAGGGAGAGAAGTTGATCGGAATGCTGCTTGGGGGATTATCACTTTTTAAAGCTTTGACGGTATCAAGACTCCCCGTTGAGAAGCTTTCCACGACACGAACACCTATTTCCGAGTTCAGGTGATTGCCATCATCTGAAGTGACCAAGCTCTTGGAGCTTTGGGAATCCATGTCGGTAGTGCACGGGAGGCCGATATACTCCGAAACCATTAGACAGTTTTCATTTGCCATCTTCAGATCAGGGAATTCGATCTTATCGTATTCACATGTGGGTGGACTATCTGTCTCCGAATAAAGCAAACTGCTATTCGGGTTCACAGACGAAGGCGGCCTGGAAACAACCATGACTTCCGGTGACGACCCACTATAGGAAAGTGACAATTGGACGAAACCTGCGGGAGAATGGAAGAGATCGGTAGACGAGAGCGGAAAGTCTCGCATCAGTCTCCCATTTCCAACCACCACCTCCGATAACGGCACCAATGCAAATCCGAGCAACTGGTCTTCGAGATAGTTCTTCACTCTACTCAACATCCATATCTCGCACTTGAGCGATGATTCAATTGTACGGACGTTGAGCCGAAGAGTCTCGTTGAAGACTGGATTCTTTCCTCCCCCATTGATGATTTGGGTTGATGCCGTAGATTCGGGGTCACTGGTCAGGCAGAGCTTGGCATATACGTCTTGTTTATGGTATATGCAGATGTTGTGGATGTCCCTAGCTTGATGTATGTAAACCTCAAGAACGCCAATGTAACTATCTACATTTGGGATGCCAATGCCCAAAGAGAAACTGCTAGAATTCTGCACGTCTAGTAATGTGAATCCTTGCTTATCCGAATGGGGAATGATTGGAGAGTTAGTGAATGGTGAGAATGATTGTTCAGAATCCATCATCAGATTGCTGAGAGTCCCGAATTGGTGAAGGACGCTTCCAAATGGCAATGCAAGAGAACAGAACAAAATTTAAAAAACTTCAGTTCGATATCTGAAAATGGACTCCTCCAAACACAAAAAACAGGAAGAGATTGCTTGCAGACTTGATTCTTGAAAACCCCAAAAGCTAAAACCCTGACTTGGGATTGCAGGTTAAGTCCTGAAATCCTAAGAACCCTAATTTTTTTTACTTAGAATCTGAGAGCGAAAATTGAAGACTGTTACTTGAAACCCAAGATTCACATCCCAGATATAGAATTGCAAAAGAGATTATTGAAACAAAGAAAACCCGAATTCAAAACACAGAACAGATGGATACTGCAAGATTCAAAAACCTTAGTAATGGGATTCCGGGCTCAATTCTCATAATGAAGATCCAAGATTTGAAACCTGGATTTGGAATTACAGAAAAACTGAGAGTACCTAAAATTCAAACCCAGATGAGTCGTCCAAGATCTAAAACCCCAGCAGTGAAGTTGCAGACTGGTTTTTAACACACAAGCTCCAACCTCCAACACCAGATAGGGAATTACAAAAAATGCATGGAAAACCCAAAATTCAAAACCAAAAACAGACAGATCTCACAAAATGCAAAACCCTAATGACGGAATTGAAACTCAAAATCCAAGAACCATAAAGAGATATTAGAAAGGGATTAGGCTCTTTTCCAGCCTAAAACCCTAACTTAAATCCCAACAATGTCCAACAACAGTTGCAGTAGACATGAACAGAATCCAATAAAGCTACAGCCTTTCTTTCTTTCTTTTTTCCTTTTTCTTTTACAAAAGAAGAGCCGAAATCCGTACCAGCAGAACCCAAAAACCCAAAATTCAAAACCAAAACACACAATTACAGAGAGATTATTCAAACCCAGAAACCGAAATCCATATGAAACACTTTACAGATTGATTAGACTATAGACATGAACAGAATCCAATAAAGCCACCAACTTTTTTGAAAAAAAAAAAAAACAGAATCCAAAATCCCAAAAATTCAAACCCAAACTCAGAATTACAGACAGATTCTTAAAAACCCTTCAAAGCAAAATCCATTTTAAAAAAGAAAGCAGAATCAGAGCTCAACATTACAGAACCAGAAGAATCCAAAAACCCCAAAATTCAAAACCCAAGCTCAAAATCACAGACAAATACCTGAAACGAACCAAAATCCATGGAAAACAGAACACTCAGATTCTCTCAACCCCACATTCCAAACTCAAATCCCAACAAAACCCAACAACAACTGCATCAGACATGAACAGAATCCAATAAATCCACTACCATCCTTTGGAGAGAAAACCTAAAAATATAGTACCAGCAGAATCCAAAAAGTCCAAAATTCAAAATCCAAACCCAGACTAACAGAAAGATTTTCAAAAGTTGCAGTACCAAAATAATATTAAAAACCCCAAAATGCAGACCCCAAACTCAAAAGAACAGACTGATTCCTAACGCCCAAAAACCAAAATCCATGGAGAACAGCACAAAATGGATCAGATTATTTCAACACGACATTCCAGACTCAAAACCCAACAACAGTGAACAGCAGACATGAACAACGTCCAGTAAAGCCACCACCTTTCTTTGAATAGAAAAGTCAAAAACACAAAACCAGCAGAATAAAAAATCCCCAAAATTCAAAACCCAAACTCAGAATTACAGACAAATTTTAAAATTACAGCACCAGAAGCATCCAAAACCCCCAAAATTCAAAACCCAAACTCAAACTCACAGACAGATTCCTGAAACCCAAGAACCAAAATCCACAGAAAACAGAGCACAAATGGATCAGATTCTTTCAACCTCACATTCAAACTCAAATCCCAACAAAACCCAACAACAGTTGCATCAGACATGAATAGAAAATCCAATTAAAGCTACTTCCTTTCTCGAACAGAATCAAAGAAGCAAAACAAGAGAAAAGAGAAATCACAAAGAAAATCCAATGAATTTAGAATCTATAAAGCTCAAAAAAAGGTGGGATTCTTGCCTTTGGTCAGAGGATTCCACTGATTTTCGTACTTAAAATTCGGGTTTTCCTTGTCCAGAGACCTCGAATCCAAGGAATTCAGATGGGAAGATGCTCGAGTTCCTGTCATGGCAATATCTGTAGAGCGAAACTTTTATACTCTGGCGGAGTACGAACATTGATACACACACACACTGAGAAATCGCATTTATGAGAGAGATCGATTCGAATCCAACTGTTCAAATAACGGGTCCCATTTTAGATGTGCGGAAAATAAAAAATTTTAATTTTTTAGCAAATGTTCATTTCTGAGTGATGGGCATTTATTGGACGGTTGATCTGAAAAATCCAACGGCCATATTTCAACAAACAAGTGTCCACGAATCTCCGGTTAGGTTTATTCAAACAATCTGAATTTGGGAGTGTGGATTAAGTAAGTTTCATGCCGTCCATAAATTAGGTCTTTATTTTGAGTTGATGTACGGTAGGTATACAATTTATGAGTGCCCGGGTATCAAGCATCATGAACTGCCCGAGTATGGAATATCCGCTCCCATACCAAATTTATGGTTCTGTAACTCTCTAACTCACTTTTTTGAAGTTTTAGAAGACAAAAACAACCTAATGCCATCACTCCTACAGTGGCCTTTTATTTGAAAAAGAGTAATGTGCCTCCACTGAAAATTAAGAATTGGCCTACCTCTTGATTGATTTGATCGGTTCATTTTAATAGAATAGTGGAAAATTCACAACAATTTTTTTTGCTTATATTTTATGTTTGAAGTTTTTCGTGCAACATAACTATACTAACATTATACGTTGATTTTGAATCGTTTCCTTCGGTGTGGTATATACATGATGAGTTTTGTTCTAAAACTTGAACTGATGATATGAAATTAAAATCCCTTACATGTGGATGGGTTGGATTTACTTCACAACAACCCAATGGGCCCCACATAATATATGAATCCATTCAAAATGTGGGGCCCTTCCGCATGAGGTCATTTAGTCGTTTCTTGGTTTTTTCTTATGAAGGAAAGATGGTGTTTTTTAGTTTTCCTACGTCTTCCTTCTTCCTTCATTGATTTCTTTTATAGTTATTTTTTGTATTTAGAATCCCCTAATTGTTTGGCAGCATAATCCAGGGGGGTTTGAAACCCACGGTGAGAGCTTGGATTACACCTAAAATCATTTCAATAGTTGCAAGTGTAACATGTGTGTCACCATACTATCATTCTATTGGGCACATAGCCCAGTAATGATATCCAAAAATAATTAAATTATCAATTGGATCACTATAATTACTTTAATATGATGATCAACACCGTCCAAATATTGTCTATGTAAATCAATGGTTAAAAATCGTTGATTAGTCACTTGAACATGATCTTGTGCTTGTAGCTCATCCGAGACTTGAAATTTCATCATTTTCGGGCAAAGCATATATTTTAGCGGACTTATTACAACCATTGTGTCAAAATTTACTTATCTCACTAATTAGATATATTAAAATTGGTTTAGTAAATAAATTCAAACCCTTGTAAATATACCATTCATAGCTACTTTTGGATTAAAGTTGATTTACAATCTTGGGTCTTAAACACGCAAGGAGGATTTCTAATCTAAGGGGTTCCGAATCTAGGGGGTTCTAAATCCACGCTTCCAAATAAGCCCTAATGGATGAATGTTGTAATGGAATAATGTTGAGATGAAAGTATGTTGTAATGGATGAATGCAATGTGGTGGATCGTTGATATTTACTGTAGATCACCAATATTTACATTATGGATTGCCGATATTTGGTGTAAATTGTTGATATTCACTATGGACCACTGATATTAAGAGTGAACCGTTGATATTAAGAGTGAATTGTTGATATTCATTATGGACCGCTGATATTTTCATTGTGGATCGTTAATCCCACGAAAACGCCCATAACTCCCTCGTTACATGTTCAATTTAGGTGATATTGTGCTTGTTAGAAAGTTACTATGATGAAATTTCAAATAAATTTGAAATAATATCATTTAAAGAGTATTTTATTTCTCAAAAGTGGGCCCAAAGTTCATAATTGACTTTGAATTGCTTATATTCATTATGGGCCATCGATATGATGAAAGCGTCTATGACTCTCTCGTTATATATCTAATTTGGGTGATTTCATATTCGTTGGAAAGATAATTCGATGAAATTTTAAATGACTTTAAAATAATCTCATTTGGACACCATTCGACTAACTAAAAGTAGGACCAAAGTTTATCTACAATCCATAGTGAATGATAAATTTTGAACCCGTTTTTGGATAATAAAATGATATCTAAATGAAACAACTCTAAATTCATTTGAAATTTTATTAAACTATCTTTTCAGCGAGTATAAGATCATTTAAATCGGACATGTAACGAGGAGGTTATGACTATTTTTGTTTAATCGATAGCCCATAGTGAATATCAACGATTCATAGTAAATAATGAGCTTTGTGACTACTTTTTGACAATCAAATGGTGTCAAAACGAGGTGATTCTAATGCCATTTGAAATTTTATCAAATTACATTTTCAATAAGTATAATATCAATCAAATCATGGATGTTGTGAGTGAGTTATGGCTGTTTTCTGCATATCGATGGCCCATAGTGAATATCACTAATTAATAGTGAATGATAAACTTTGGGTCCACTTTTGGGTAATCAAATGGTGTCCAAATAAGATGATTCCAAAGTCATTAGAAATTTCATCAAATTACATTCCCAACGAGCATAAGATCATTTAAATCAGGCATGTATTGAGGGAGTTATGGTCGTTTTTGTGGAATCGACGATCTACGACAAATATTTGCGATCCACGGTGAAAATATCAACGATCCATAATGAATATCAGTGGTCCACAGTAAATATTAGTGGTTCACTCTTAATATTAGCAGTTCACAGTAAATATCGATGATCTACACTGAATATTAACGATCCACAGTGAAAATATTGACGATCCACAGTGACTATGGGTGATCCACAGTAAATATTGATGATCCACTATACAACATTCATCCATTACAAAAATCCATCTATCACAAAATTCATCAATTCCAACATTCATCACATTCGTGCATTACAACATTCTCCCATTACAAAATTCATCCATTACAATATCATTCATTATAAAAATGCATCCATTACACTATTCTTCCATACCCTCCATTCCACAAACTACCACCATTCATACCATATATATATATATATATATATATATATATATATATATATATATATATAAAAGAAACTAAAGAAGGAAAGTAACCAAAAAATACAATCTTCCATTTCACACCTTCCCCTCTCTCGTGAAAAAATCAAGGAAGGAAGAAGAAAACAACCAAATGGCCTCGTGCGAGAAGGGCCCCACATTTTAAACCCATCTACATTTTATGTAGGGTCCGCTGGGTTATAATGAAGCAAATATAACATGTACACATGTAAGATATTTTAATTTTACGTCTTCGGTTCAAGTTTGAGGACAAAACTCATCATACATGTACTATATTAAAGAAAACAATTTAGAATTAACGCATAACATTTGTATAATTGTAAGCCACATATACCTTCGACCAAAAAATTGAAAATGTCTTTCGTGGGTTCACAATTGTTCAATTAAAATTAACAGATCAAATCACCTAAGAAATATACTGAATTTCAATTTTTGGTGGGGTATATGTCCCTTTTTAAAAAGTTCTGTCTTTTTTAGCTAAGAGCCCATGTCAGTGTTGTCCTCTAAAAATATCATGTTTGGTCTATACAAGCTGGTGCAACAACTACATCTCAGCACAGAGCCATCTTGACCAAAGAAACCCTTTTCTCGTGGCTACTGATGTGCGAGTGGATCCTGTGATAATCCATGGGAGATTTTGCGCTTGCTTACTCGCGTTTTTAGTTCTCATAGTCTGGGGCCATATTTCGGTGATCCAGACCGTCATTTTGTTTCTTTGCCCCATGAATGAACGGTTCAAAGCAGAAAAACAACAATCCACTTTCAACTAAAAATACACAAAGATTGGTGGATTGGATCTTTCAAGCTGGAGAGTTTTGGATGTGTAACTCACCCATAGCTGGATGAGATAAATCAACGGTCTGGATTATAGAATTGTGGGCCTCAGTGGACAAACTGATACCCGAGGATAGTATGCAACGCCTTGGGTCGAGGATCAATCAGTCCTCAGAAAGTAAGGCTGGCCTCAGGTCCCCTCCATGATTAGAAGAGGAAGCTAGAGGATGAATGATTAGTGCACTCTATCCCGCCACATGGACGAGATCTGACCGTTCATCAGGCAGGGCACATTAGAATCTACCCCCACAGGAATAAAAAGAACCTGGTCCGTTGAACAGGTGGGCCATGCTTCTGTGAGAAAAATGGACGCCCAGAAGAAAATGATGGAAGGTCCCGGTCTTGATTACATGCACGTCTACACTACTGGCCTAAGGTACGATCTCCATCAATCTGGTCCGTCGATGTGGCAGGAACTATAATGGGTGGCCCATGTTTAAAAGAAATCAGCTATCAGTCATTCTATTAGTTACTGCATGGGACCCACTTACATTTTCGTTTCTACCTCTCTTTGATAGTTTGATGTCCATTGATCAGACGGCTAAGGTCGTCCCATCTATAAGTATGTTAACCATTTATCACTCACCCAGTACGGGCAACTAGATCAACGGTCCCGATTAATAAGTCGGATGATAATGTGGGGCGGTGGTTAACCCGACTACAATGGCTCTCCATTGATTTTGATGTCGTGTTCCACTCAACGGGTGGATTGTCCTGATTTTCATATCAGCTGATTATAATAGTGTGGTCCACCTTTTGAACGGACTGGATATTCTATACATATAACATGTTGGTGGAGGCAAAAATGGCTGTATCAGAAGTTGTTATCATTTCTCTGTTATATTCTTCTCATTTTGATGATTGTGTGGCTGATCTCTTGAATTGATTGGCCTAAGTTTTGGCCCATGACGCATTCAAAACGTGAATATGTGGATAAACGGTCAGGATCTCATGCACTTGTGCCTCACGTGTGGGGAGAGTAGAGTCCAGATGGCTACACCTCAAACTATCATTCCCATTTCTCTAAGGGGGGATTTTGCTTCGGTTTTAAAAAATCCTCTACTTGGTGGTAGTGGTGACTAATCTTCTCACACGTGGCATTGATGCAAGCCATCCAGACCATTGAAACTGTGTGTACCATTGTGGATGGTGGGTATGTCTAAAATCATTTTGGTCAAGTAATCCTAACCATCCAATTAATGGCTATCAAACAGATGGTTGAAAGTAAAATATTGAGTGGTCTCGTCCACATTAGAAGAAAAAAATCAGATGGTTAATATCATATTCTCCACAAAACTTTTGATTCTGCTCCATCCACAGTTGGGTCAGTGTTTGGACGGTCTAGATTGCCATAAAACTATCTCAAGTGGTACTAAACTAGGATAGGGGTGTGGCCTATTTGAGGCATGTGTTCCATCTTTCTTTTTGGCAATAAAGCACGTGTTACATTGTTTAAAGAAAGTTGGATTGTGTGGACCAGATAATAGAGACCATGGCTAATGATGGTGGGACCCATGGCCAAGTTCAATTGACTAAAAGGGTCTAATGGTGGAGCCCATGGTCTACTTGAAATGACTTGAAAGGGATATAATTCAATGATTTCAAGAACCTCATGAAATGATCTATCAATTTGAGGAATGTTGCAGTTTCAACTTTTTATTTTTTAAGAGAATGGGTGAAAAGAAAGGGTAGCGGATTGGATGGTGATCCCAACTCTTCTGGGCCCACCTTGATGTATGTGTTTTATCCACACAGTCCATCCGTTCTGACAGCTCATTTTATGAGGTCGAGATTGAAGCACATTGGATGGAAATTGGCTCCATCCGACGGCTGAAATTTCACCGTGGAACTGAATCGACGGTGGAGTTGTGGAGGCAATAAATAGTGGTGCCTCTAGAGGGACCAAATGACTTCCCAATTGTAATTAACATTCATTAAAACTAGAGAAATAATCCAATGTGATTTCTCTCAAGTGGGCCCACCTTTGATCCTTATAAATCGTCCTCTTTCTCTCCCTATCCAACGGCTCTGATCATTCCATCTGGTGATTTTAGAGTCATATTTATCTAATGGCTCACATGGATCTATTAGTGGAATTTGCACGTAGGGTGATGGGCCGGACTAGTTTAGGCCCATATAGGCCCAACACTTAAGACCCAAGCCCGATTTAAGCATAAGACTACAGGCCCAGATAAAGCCCAAAATAATTAGTCAGGCTTGGGCTTGACCCAGCCCGGCCTGAAAATTGAAATGTTTCTAATCTATCCACTGATCAACGGCTAACATATGAACAAAGAAGTAGATATTATAGAAGAATGAAATAAATGGTCTAGATTAAAAATGGATGGATTGGCCAACGGTGGATTAGAATGGCATATTTGCGGAACATGACACATGCATTAAAATTCAGATCAGTTAAAAAGGCTTGAGCCCAAGTCCCATCACTTGGGCCATGCTTGGAGGCCCAATACAGGCCCACTGCCCTGTTAAGTTGCTTTCGATTTCAACTTTAAATATTGCAGCTGGACACGAGTCGAGCTTGGCCTAGCCAGCAGGCTACCCCAGCTTGAACTTGGTGCGGCTTAGCCAACAAGGTACCTCAGCTTGAACTCAGCACGGCTGGATCCTTGAGCCTAGCTGGACAGATCGGATTGATCAACAGCTGGGGTCAGCTCGAGCTCGATCTTTCGAGCCGAGTTCAAGTTCAAACCTATGAGCTAAGTTCGAATTTAGATTTTATAGTTTTTAATATATATTATTATAATATAAATAATATATAATATATAATACCTAATTTATTTAAATATATAAATATATTAAAAAATATTTATACTAAGTGAACCTGATTCGAGTTAAATCGATTCAAACCGAGTCAAGTTCGAGTCAAGTTCCGAGCTGAGTTGAGTCAAGTTCTGTCTAGTATGAACTCTATTTCAAGCTCAAAAAGTCAATTTGACTCAACTCGAATCCAGTTTCGAGCCGAGTAGAGCTTTTGCGAGTCAAGTCGAGCGAGTTAACCGAACTAACTTATTCCGTGTACAACTCTATTTAAAATCACAGATTGGAATTTGAAAATGGGCCCATTTTGGGCCCTTATACGAGTTGCTGTCTGTGGGGGTCACTTTGGTTTGTTTATAGAATTTAATTTGGACATTAGAGTTGTGCTACACTAAAAATGGGACGCTGAAAATATGAGCTGATTTAATAATCTAATTACAAACACTATAGAAAAAAAATGGACAACCACACACAAAATACCTAGGTATGATATGGTGGGCCATGTCATGATATTGATTATTGGGACCACCAGTTTCATGGTGGGTTGAATGTGTGTAAGCTGTATACATACATAATGGGCCTCACATGTTTTCTTCTTCAACGGTTGTAGAGACCCACCAACCTCTAATATGAATACCACAATTTGAACAAATGATCAAAATTCAATTCAATACTTCATCCAAACGGCATGGCTGTGATCTGACACATGACCTTGACATTTCACCTCTTTAAGTCATAGTCGATCGCTACGGCATGATGCATGCACCTTCTTGGTGAGGAGTAGTTGTTTTGGCTTTGAAGACATGAATAGACAAGCATCCTAACTTCTCCAGTAAGGTTGCGTTTGGATGCCTAAACAATTGCGATTGCAATCAATTTAGTTGTAATTAAGAGAAAATCATAGAAACCATTGATGTTTTCTACTGTCTACAGTATGGAAGTGGTTCCCATTCTATTAAAGAACAAATTTTAAGCAATTCAATTGAAGTAAAAAGCCTAATCAAATAATCAAAGAGTGCCCATTTTTCCACCACATGTTACATGGGTTACCATACAACAATCATGCCAATGGATGTCATTAGAATATAAAATGAATGGTGAAGATCCTTAATGAAGTTCAGCTGAGACTAACTACTCAAGCCATTTATTTATTGGTTCAGATCCTGGATCACTTATGGTTCTAAAGAGTCACTTTTATCATACAATCTTAACCATCTAATGTAGAGTGGGTCACAAACACTTTCATGGTAGAAGGCCCGATCGAAGGCGAAAACAATCCTGACTATCAGGACCTTAAATTAGTCGTGTCTCGCAAATTAAGATAAGTTTTTTGACATATTATATGTGATTTTGGGGTAGGAGGCCTACTTAAGCCAACTAATCTGCTACACTGGGTTGCCCATGCTAGATTTATGAGATTCTATCATATCATATCGATGGTCAAAAGTTCCATTTAGTTTCATTTTTATTATAAATAATAAGTTTTAGTTCGAGTATAACTTTTGATCCTTTGAGTTGTAGAAGTAGTGCCCAACATGAAAATGACTTGGAAAAGTAATGTGGTTGGGCCAATTTGGACACTTATTATTTTTGGCCAAAACGACGAAGTCTAGTAAGAATAGAAGTCATCTATAAATAAGTTTACTATTTATAATAAGTCACATTTTTAGGGTATTTGACCTGGAGTCTAAGTGTAAAACTCGGTCCTAAGTTTGATTTCCTTATTTAAAAGGTTGTAATTTTTTTAATCATCAATTAAGTTATTTCAAATTTATTAGGAATTATTTATACTTTTATAAATAATTTCTAATAAAGAGTCTAGAGAGCTCCATAGATTCAGAGTTGTTAACCCCCAAGGAAGATGGTGTTCGACCTCTTGCGCTACCATCCAATGCATGGGCTTAAAAACAGATGCTTCTGAAAGGGAAGGAAAATTATGAATAGTTCATGTCATAGCATGACTCTTGAATCCTCTCACTTCCTTCCTTTTAGGAGGTATTCTCTCCATAAAATCATCTCAATTCCCGATGTGATGTATGTGTCTTATATTAGCAAGGCCCATCCATTTTTACAGCTCATTTTAGGGAATGATCCCAAAAATAACCAGATCCAAATCTCAGTAAAGCACACCACAATAAATAGTGGTGATTGACCATTAAAAACTTCTCATGGGCCACAAAAGTTTTGGATTAAGCTGATATTTATGTGGTTGATTGATTTATGTATTTTTTACCTAATTAACAAGTTGGGTGGAAAATAAACATTCTGGTGCCCTTGAGAAGTTTTTAATGGTGGGTATTCAATCACCACCATTTTTTTGTGGTGTGGTCTACCTAAGGTTTGGATATGCTTCATTTTTTTGGATTATACCCTAAAATGAGCTGTCAAAATGGATAGATGGCATGGATGTTAGACACATACATCATGGTGGGCCCCATAGTCAGGGATCCACCAACCTTTATGGGTCCATTGGAACACTATAACTTATGATGCTTTAAAAGCTGTGTACCATTAGAGCTATACATGAGTCGAATCGAGTGAAGCTTGGCACAGCTCGGCTCGGTTAGTAGCTAACCCCAGCTCAACCTCAGCTTGGCTTGGTTCAGTCAATAACTCGGGGCCAGTTCAAGCCTGTGCAACATTTTCTCAAACATATGAAATGCATATTCAAATTATCACATAATGCAAAATAGTAACAACTCTTTATGGGTATTTCATCAAACACTCAGCCAGCAAAATCAAAATCAAGATATGATGACAATTTTATGATGTAAAGTTTTTTTTTTGGCAATGATTTGTTTTGTATCCATGCCTTCCTTGCTACCAACTGATGTGGAGAACGTACACACCCTCAAACAACACCCCGTTCAGTCATTTAATCAAACACTCGACAAGCAGCATCAATATCAAAATAACTGCGTCACTGAGCTGATTCAATCGAGTTGAGCTTCGATTTGAGTCAAGTCATGCTCGGGAAGGCTCGAACTTGGCTCGAAATTTTTTCAAACTCCAAAAACCAGCTCTACTTAGTCTAAATCCAATTTCGAACTCAGGCGAGTCGAGCGAGCTGACCGAGCTAACTCAACTCATGTACAACTCTATGTACCATTTCCCAAATAAAGGATTTTGCATGGAAAATGTCCATAGATAACTAGTAATATTTCTTATAGTGAACTAAACGTCAGGTGGACCATTGAACTTGTTAGTAATCAGAGTGGTTTACTGGGACACATGATTTCTATTGTGTTTTTAGGGAATTAGAAAGTTTTAGGGTGCCTTATAGCCCTAGCCTGGGATGGGCTGAGGTCCATCCAAGCCCAGGATCAGGTTCATGGGCTCTCAATCGAGCCTAGCGGGGCCAGCTTGGTCCATTGACCATTCTACTTGCAGGAGTAATGTATCCTACCAAGTAGACGGTTAGTCCATCTGTCCTTTATCCAATGTAAGAAATGCCAATGTAGACCCCACTCTTTTCTCTAAGAATCAAGGAATGAATGATTTGATATTATATCTATAAAATAATTCATGAAATTGTATAAATAAAAGTCAAGATGGCCGAGTTGGTCTAAGGCGCCAGTTTCAGGTACTGGTCCGAAAGGGCATGGGTTCGAATCCCATTCTTGACAACTAATTTTTTTGGATGTTTTGTACGGTCCAGATCGTTGGAAATCAACGATCCTGATCATTGGTCTAGTGGGCCATTTTGAGAATGATTTTTCATTGATGTTTTTGTACGATCCAGATTGTTGGAATTCAACGGTCCTGATCATTGGTCTAGTGGGCCATTTCGAAATTGATTTAATTTTATTTTTTAAAAATGTTTTGTACGATCCAGGTTGTTGGAATTCAACGGTCCTGATCATTGGTTTAGTGGGCCATTTTGAAATTGATTTTTCATTGGTGTTTTTGTACGATCCAGATCGTTGGAATTCAATGGTCCTGATCATTGGTCTAGTGGGTCATTTTGAAATTGATTTTTCATTGATGCTTTTCTACGATCCAGATTGTTGGAATTCAACGGTCCTGACTCCTGATCATTGGTCTAGTGGGCCATTTTCAATTTGATTTTTCATTGATGTTTTTGTACGATCCAGATCGTTGGAATTCAATGGTCCTGATCATTGGTCTGGTGAGCCATTTTGAAACTGATATTTCATTGATGTTTTTGTACGATCCAGACTGTTGGAATTCAACGGTCCTGATCATTGGGCTAGTGGGCCATTTTGAAATTGATTTTTCATTGATCCAGCTCATTGATCTAGTGGGCCGTAGTGGTATAAGCTTTTGATTTTTTTTTCATTGATCCAGACCATTGGTGTCGTGGGCCACTATAAGCTTTTCAAAATTATTTTGTTTTTCAAAGATCCAGATTATTAGTTTAGTGGGCCAATATAAGATTTTGAAACTAAAATTTTGACGATCAATAGACTGCAGTCACATAAATTTTTTGAAATTGATTTTTCATCATCAACCTCATTGGTCCATGGGGTTGGGCATTTACCTCTAATCTGATTTGAAAAATAGTGAAACTAAAAAGGCTTAAACTTAGAGCTGTACACTCGGCCTATTGGGATACACATTTTGGGATGTATTGTATCGTATTAGAAGTTATGATTTGACATTTACCTGTATGAATTGGAGTTAATAGGAGTTGAATCCCATGCGTGCGAATATAAACTCCAACCAAAATTTTGAACCTACGGTAGAGTATTGTCGTGGGTTCTGTTGCTGTTAGTACTTTGTATTCATTGAGATGTATTCGGCAGCGGACGAAAATTTGAAATTTGTATGATTACAAGATATCTGATACCTATGCAGTGTAAGATTGGGATCGTTCATTTGGTACATTTCAACGTGAAAATCATCTGGGCTAGAAATCAGAAAGTTCCATACGTCAAACAGGGATCTTACCTAGCAACCCGGTTACCTTCTCCTCTCTGCGGTTTCTCATCTCCTCTCTCTCTCTCTCTCTCTCTCTCTCTCTCTCTCTCTCGCGCGCGCGCCGAAAAAGCATAGGAAATGATCCCTATCTTTCTCTCATTGGCCCTTCTCTTCAGAGATAGGGGCCTTGGAGACTCGAAAAGAGAAATGGGTGGCAGCGCTCGCATCCCCGCAGCTGAACTCCCCTCCCCCTTTGGGAAATTGGGCTGTAACCTTTCCGACGCCAAGCTTCGAGAGATTGCCTACGAGATATTCGTCGGATCCTGCCGGGCTTCAGGTGGAAAGCCATTGACTTTCATCCCTCAATCCGAGAGATCCGAGAAGGCGCTGAATTCATCGACGTCTTCAATCTCGCCTTCTTTGCAGAGATCCCTGACTTCTAATGCGGCAAGCAAGATGAAGAAGGCGCTGGGGTTGAAATCTTCATCTGGGCTAGAAATCAGAAAGTTCCAGATGTCTACGTGGAAAAAAATGGATGATTATAAAAAATTGAGGATCGTTAGTCGTGCATGGTGGGACTTGCCAGTTGAACAGTGTGTATCTTGTACACGTGGAGATTTTTTTTTCTGATCGGAACTATCGTAGTGCTGGGCCACGCTTCAGATAGTCAACAATCCAAAAGAGAAGACACTGGGCTCCCGAAGCCATCTAATAATTACCCTTTGATCATAGAGCCCATCCATGCAGTGTCCCGCTATATCAACAGTCCTGATTACAAGGTATATTCATAACTATATAGCTGTTGTAGGTACATGTCCCACGTTGGTTGACAATTGTACATTTTGTATTAAAATTTGTACGATTGTACAATACGCAGACATAATATGTCATATCCAGACATTGATCTGTATAACGTATTGTATACTATACCAAACAATACCTCCTATCCAAACATTGATTAGTATCTGATTGATTTGGATGTATTCTGAAAACCGTCTAAGGTATACATGAACAATACTCGAATACAATACAATACATCTTAATACGCGAATCCAAACATGTGAATGTTCGAGTGCTGAGCAGGGCTGAGATGGTGTTTATAAGCAACATCAAAATCAAAGAAAAATGGTATTTATTTCATATACATACCTTCCTTGCCACTAGCTGACACTTTGTTGAGTCTTTTCATTAAACACTTGGTGAGCAACATTAATATCAGAGTAACCGAGTTATCGAACTAGTTCGATCCGAGTTTGATTTGAGTTGGGGTTCGATCCAAGTCGAGTCGAGTTGAGTCCGGGCAAGCTCGAACTCGGTTTGAAATTTTTTCGAGCTCAAAAAATTAGCTCGACTCGGCTCGAACTCAGCTTCGAACTGAGTCGAATCGAGCTTTTTCGAGTCGAGTCAAGTGAGCTAATCGAGCTAACCTAGTTTGTGTACACCCCTAGTTGTACACGAACCAAGTTAGCTCGGTTAACTTGCTCGACTTTACTCGGCTCGGCTCAAAAGTGGGTTAGAGTTGAGTGGAGCTGATTATTTAAGCTTGAAAAAATCTCGGCTACTTGAACTAATTTTATAAATTAGTCTTTGGACAATTTAGACAATATTGATTAATCAAAATGTTTAGTCGATCAATCAACATAATTCAGAAAATATTTGTAAACATTATGGATGTTTTTTTTAGCATATACATCATTAGAACATGTGGGGCTAGATTGATCGAAGATTGCTCGGTTGATGCTTAGATTAACAGCGCACACATTTTCGCGTAATTACGTAGTTTCTTATTACGATAGTTTTATTATAAATATGTGTGTAATACAGAATTATGACAATGAGGGGAGGGTTTAAATATTTATAAAAGTGCTTTGAAGGGAGGCTATAATTTTATAATTTTTTAAAAGGTTTCACGTTAGTAAGCAGTTTTATTTCTTATAATACTGAGCTGGGCACGGCTCGATCCGCACCATTGATACTTCTAATAAAATATTGTCACTAGTTAGGAGCCGTACAAGATGGGCCCACCAAAATAATCTAAGTGTGGGCCCATGGATGTGGGAACATAAATGAATTGGGTGACTCTCATTATGCTGTGTTGAGGTTTGCTCATCTCAAACGCGCGTGGAATCCTGTATAAAAAGTATGCCACTTGTACGGTTGAAGAATCACATCAATTTCTAAAACGGTGGTGAACTGCCATATGAAGTCTCTCTGGCCCTTCATTAACGTTGACGACCGAGAAAAAATGAGGAGTGTTTAGCGCTTGAAGTTTTTATTAGTTGCATCTGGATGTGGAGAATCCAATCATTATATCTGGACCGTCCATTTGGTCAAGCCCACACTTTATGGTCTACCAACTGAGAAATCAACTGATTGGATGACTATACAAGTCTGATCAAAGCATGCAAAATAGACAGTTAAAGCTTGGATTGCTTAAGGTTTCGGACAATCGCTTCATCAGATGATCCTAACCATCAAATCCATTCCTTTGGAGCTATAAAAGAAGCAAGCCGATGAAGGGATCGATCAAATCGTGGGATCGAGATGAGATCTTCCACATTGGCTTGTAACGAGTGGGCCAATCCTTATATACGTACCATATTAATTTCTGGACTATGTGTCCCAATGGCCAATGGATCATTTTTCCAAATTAAGATTGGAAAAGTAGATTAGTAGGTTGCATTATTTCTCCGTCACCTTTAAAACAAGTCCCAACTATAGCATTTCATGAGTTGACCTTGGCATAGCTCGGCTTGGCTCGGCCAATAGTTAACCCTAGTTTGAACTTGGCTCGGCTGGGTCCTCGGGCTTGTCTAGACAAGTCAACTCAATTCAGTGAGCAGATTGGGCTAATTTGAGTCACGTTTGAGCATGTGCGGTATTTTCTCAAATACTTTATAGGTATTTCATCAAACACCTGGTGTATCCATCCCTTCCTCACTAGCACTTTGTTGAGTCATTTCATCAAACACTCAGTGAGGAGCATCGGGATCAAAATAATTGAGGCACTGAGCTAATTTGATTTGAGTTGAGGTTCAATTCGAGTCCAATCAAGCTTAGGTAAGCTCAAACACAGCTCAAAATTTTGTCGAGCTCCAAAATCCAGCTTGAATCGGTCCAAATTCAATTTCGAGCAAAGGCGAGTAGAGCTTTTTCGAGTCGAATCAAGCAAGCTGACGTAGCTAACTCAACTTGTGTACAGCTCTAGCCCCAACACTGGCTCGGCCCAAGCCCAGGACGAGCCCAACCTAAAAATTGATAAAATCCCTATTTTCCCATTTGATTGTTCCTAATATCTCTTTCAATCAAGTGGGCCATACAAGCACGAAGAAAAAAGGCACCTAAAAGGGATTGAAACCGACAGTCTACTTTCAACATGAAATTGGGTTAGGCTAAAATGACATGAGCCCAAGTCCGGCCCATGGGCCAAGCTAATAGGTCCATGGATGGGTCCGGTGGGCTGCTGGCCCATTGCCACCGTTGCACCGTGTGGGCCCCACAAAGCTCGATTCCACTGTGGTCATTTTAATTCCTGAAAAGAAATTTTTTTTTTTGACAATATGAAAGTGGAATCCATACCAGAAATGAACGATTGAGATTGAATGAGATTCCCTAACTAGAAGTCTAGAATCATACATTACTTCCAAAAGGTAGCCAAGCATCTTCTTAGAACAAACGCTACCTTGTTGATAGATTTCTATGAGCCGTACTCTAAGTGGCTCAGCTATGATGCGTTTTGCAGATTGTCAAATGTCAGTTTGCATGATGAAATAATGGCTGTTGTTTTGGATGGTTTTGTAAAGACGTGGATTGCCTGCAGCCCTAAGCTCTGTGAAACCCACCATGATGTATGTGATTTATCTGTGCCGTTCGTCTGTTTCTCCATATCATTTTAGGGGAGGATTCAAGCAGGAGGCTGCAGATTCAAATCCCAGTTGTATCACACGACATGAAACAGTGGTGATTGAACACCCACCAAACAAAAAATTCCTAGGGTCCACTATAATGTTTATTTGCAATATAACCCATTCGTAATATGAATCTAGGGCCGTACATCGCGCCCAATCGAGCCGAGGTGGGCCAAGCTCAGCTTGACTCGTCCGTGCTCTACTTGAGTTTGAGCTCTAGCTCGAGTTCAACGTTGGAGCTTCGCTTGTTTGCCAAAGCTTTCGAGTCGAGCTTACCTCAAGTCGAGTAGAACTCATCCAATCCAGTGCCCAACTCACACTCGACTCAAGTTAGCACTTAACTGGACCCAATCCAACGTACAACTCGACCTATGACTTAATCCAAATCAAATGGAAAATCAAATATTCATTGACATACAAAAAATTAAATAAATCAATTGTGATAGAGGAATGTAACCTACATATGTGGTGGGTGCTGATTGTTGGGAGAGAGAGAGAGAGTAACAGAGCTGGAGCGAGTGTTTGAGTGTTGAGCCGGGCTGAGATGAGTTAGGCAGATGTCAATCGAGTGACCGAGTAAGGATCCAGAGAGAGAGAGAGAGAGAGAGAGAGATTGCTGCAGCGAGATAAAAAAAAGGTTGGGACAGATAGAATTTTGTTCTAAAATTATATATATATATATATATATATATATATATATATATATATATATATATAAAATATTCAAGTTGAGTTGAGCTGCATTACGTTTGAACTTGGCTCATTTTCTAATTAAGTTGGGTAGTATGGAGCTTAACTCACCCCGAGTCATCTTTCAAGCATGATTATTCAAGTATAATTAATCTGAGCTAACTCGAGCCAAGTCCGGCGAGATTTTCAAGCTAGCTCGACTGGTGCACAGCCCTATGTCAATCCCATCAAGATGAATAGAAAACACAAATGACAGCGTGATAAAAAAAACTTCTGTCGGCCAAATAAATTTTAATGGTGGGAGTTCAGTGCCACTTTTTTCTGTGGTGTGACCCACTTGAGTGTTGGATCTGTCTCACATTTGGGCTCGAACACTAAAATGGACTTGTAAAATGAATGAACGGAATAGATATAACACATATATCAAGGTGGACCCTACAGATCTTTAGGGCTGCATGAATTTTGCTGGGGTATTCCACTCTTGTAAATCTTCTCACCCACGCACAGGTGCCAAGGACGTGTGCAGTATCTAAGCTTCCCTTCAACTGTGCTACACTGCTCAGATATTGTGGCTATAAATCTAAGTTGTTTCACACCTCACGTGGGCCATCGCATACAAAACAAATGGATGGCTGTAAAAACGTTTAACAGTCTTTCTATATTGTGGCCCTCAACGGGGCTAAAGGGCCACACTTTTAAGCCAAGATGTAAAAACCATGGCCCATCCAATGGAAGGCTCTGATCTTGCACACGCATTCCATATTGGCACGTGTGTTTGCGTGAATATTTAAGGCTACATCGTTATGTTATTTACATGGGTTTTAAGAGAGCGGATTGCCTGAGTAAACTCTTGGGGCTCAACCATGACGTAAATGTCTTATCCACACCGTCCATCCATTTTTTCGGCTCATTTTAAGGCACGAACCCAAAATTGAAGCATATCCAAATCTCAAGTGGACCACACTGAGAAGGTTTCGATGGTGGATGATTTATTATTCCCACTGTTTCCTATGGTGTGGTCCACTTGAGTTTTGGATATTCTTTAATTTCAAGCTCATACTGAAAATGAATGGGGCAAAACAGATGAACGGTATAGATAAAACATATACATCACGGTGGGCCCCACAGAGTCTAGTTACTCGGGTGTATGTGGTAGCTTGTCACCATTGATTTCTAAGCGGCAGACAGGTCTGAAGTGCACTCAAAGGATTTAAGTCTCATCAGCAGCAGTTAGCAAATGCTAATTAATCACACTCACGTGGTTAAAAAAAAGGTGCCGACTCGTACTTTGATTGGTCCACACAGATGGGTGGGGCTCACACGTCCAATCATAACCTATTTAACGCACGTGCGACCAAGGAAACTGCCTGGGACACGTTCCAGAAGGGAGGTGTAAGACTAGCAGGGCTGCTGGTATTTCTCATACGACTGGAAATGGAATCCTCTACAACATCCGATTATGTAGTGTGTATGCAAACACCTGAGCTTTGTGGGAATAACCATCTTTTATATAATATCTACTCCTTCCATAAGATGAGAATCATTATATTAACCGTCCATGTAAAAAATAATCCCTATCCATAGCTCAGGTCAGCCACACTACGTGAAATAATATAAAACTTCTAAGTTCACTTGGAATGGCCCGCTTGAGTTTTGGGTCAGGCTGATTTTTGAAATAAACCTTCATCTTGATGCTACTCACATGATTTACGGTTTGGATGGATTATACACGCCATGTTGGGCCCCACACATAATTAGCATCTCCTTCCCATTGTTCCCTTTGGTGTGGCCCAGCTGAGTTTTTTCTTGGGATAATTTTACCTTCTGGGGTTAATATTTATTAATCCTACCTGATGGACGGATTAGATGTTACAATCAAAGACAGTGGCCCCCACAGAGGTTGGGCGTTGTACCTACTCTGTCCAACAGGTGTTGTTTTGTATTACGGTCTACTTTCATATAGCTGGTTACATACAAACCAAACCAAAGTCAAAAAGGGAAACCCGCACGGAGAATATACTGCAGAGCACAAACACGTGTGCATATGTGCCAGCTGGAAAACTGTGTGGACACATGATCAGTGGTTAAGGTGGTCCCCAAGAAAAGGTCAGTTCTGTCCACTCAACAGGCAGGTGAAACTTGTATGTGTATCCAGCTCATGGGGGGCCAGAGTTATTAACAAATGTACAGCTGAAGAAAACTTGGACTGGGTTTTCAAAGCCATCCACTTATTTCCTAACTCAATGGTCCAACCTGGTTTGGCCCCACCTGGTGGGCTACCACATCTATTGTTGGATTTGTTGTCCTGAAAAATTAATGTAGGGTGATGGAAATGTGATAGGGATGATTACAGTCCTTCACGGTGATCATTATATATATATATATATATATATATATATATATATATATATATATATATATATATATATATATATATATGTATATGGAAAAGGTACTATGCCCTCGACCTCATGATAAGCTCCCGTGAGGTCGAGCTGTGTGGGCCCCACCGTGATGCGTGTCAACCATCAACACCATACATTTAATGAGTCCCCTCAAAATTATGGGATATTCCAAAAATCAGCCATATACAGTACTCAGGTGAGCCATACCATCTAAAATTATGTGAAGACACCTCATGGGACGGACTCGTGAAGTCGAGTGCATAGTACCTTTCATCATGGAAATATATATATATATATATATATATATATATATATATATATATATATATATATATATATATATATATATATATATTACACACCTCATGTTGAAACTCGGAGTCTACCACTCGAGCAAGGATTGGAACCCACATGGAGTCTACCCTAACGAGCCATGACCGAAATAAATACTTGGCATATATTTGTGGACATCATTCTTTGAAATGCATAGTCATCTTTTATGAGCGGAACTGGCTTGGTGCAAGTTGTACCTTTAGCTCTTACCTTACCTAGGATATGAGTGTGCCATGTGTGGCCGCTATTAGGCCAACATGTTAAGGACTGTAATTTGAGTAGTCCCATTTTATTTATTTATTTATTTATTTTTTTCAGTTGGGGTGTTAGTTCACCTACTCTCGGTTTACACTTTACTGTTAGTCACCCTCACTAGGGATTGATACCAAGACTTCAGTGTTGAAACGAGGTATCTTTCACTCAGTCTACCACTTGAGCTAGTTGATTTATCTTATGGTCGCCATGTGTTGGGTGCAAACGGGCATATAGAGTAAAATATAACATGATGCTGCCTGGTATAAGGCCTGGCTAGTTGTGAAGGGCTTAAGTTTGTCATTGAGTATCAAAACACCTCTCTAGTTGGCAAACTTAACTTGGTGAGTGTCCTACTTTAGGTAGTTGCCAATTGTCTTGGTTGCAAAAAATCAATTCCTTAATGGAGATCTTCACGAGTAAATCCACATGTGACCCTACTTGGATTTGTGGATTCATAGTCATCTGACAAGGTGTGTCATTTTAAAAAAGTGCCTTATGGTTTTAAGTAATCCATTCATGCTTGGTTTGAACGTGTTAGTGATATTTTATTTTATATATGGTTTCAACCTTGTCTCTTCGGCCATCCCATCTTTTCAAAATCTTTATTTAGAAGTGTTTTTAGTAAGCCATATGATATAAGGGGTTGTTTGGCATCTTGTATTTAGTATAAATTAGAATCCAAAACGATTACCGTATATCCATGTGAATTGGAATCTTCAATCTTGTTTGGCACTGTAGATGGAATTTGGTGGAATAAAAATATACTCTACGGAATATGACACGTGGCCCATGTTTATATGAAATCCACTCGAATCACTAGGCGCATCACTTTGTTTTAGCCATCGGGCTAAAAAATTACCTTGATCCGTGATTCAGGTGGACCACAAGATTAGAAACAATATACCGGGCAACAATCACCCTTCAAACTATTTCCCTTTGTGTGGCCCACATGAATCATAAATGGGCCTGATTTTTTGTCCCAACCCGTAAATTTAGCTGATATCTAATAGTTGGAGTGGATTTCATATAATCATTACAGTAGCCCTGAAAAATCAAAGGTGGGCATCCCTCTCTCGAAAATTTGCTTCATGTGGTGGACTTGATTACAAACCAAATTGACTCTTACCCTTTATACTAAAATGGGGTGCCACACATGGTGATCGGGGTGGATTTCACAAAACATTACAGTGGGCCTGATTAATTCTTCCAGTAAATTTTAGGTGATTTGAAGTTAATATCATGCTTTAAAGCATGTGCACAGCTAAGAAGTTCTCACACGTGCTGCGTTGTAATGTTTATGTAAAATCAACTCCAAGCACCAAGTGCATCATCCCATTTTAGTTGGTGTCCAAAAATTATCCTGGTAAACTACACAATTGAAAATATATAGTATATGGAAAACACTTACCCTCCAAACTGTTTCCCTTCATGTGGCCCATCATTTTTTGTTGCGAGTCTTAAATTTTAGCTTGCCATTTAATGGTTCAAATGGATTTCATATATTCATGGTAGGGTCTAGAAAAATCAAGGGTTGGTGTCCATCTCACACTTTTTCCTTTGGTATATATGGCTCACCTGAATCACGTATCAGATCAATTTTTAGGCCCCATGAAAATGTGTTGATACATCCAGTAATTTCACTTAAAATAGAAGTGGGGCCCACTATTCTTGAAGTGGAATTCTTGTGATTTTAATGCCTGACATCACCACATGGAATCCATGATTATCATTATTAAAATTATATTTCTTTCGGGTGATTTCAAAATAGATGAATTATTACATTTACCACCATAGTCTGTCAAGTACAATTACTTTTTGCTACTATTACCACTGGATCCATGCTGTCAGATGACCCCAATATTGTACCTTGATGAACTGGCTCTATTATATCATTTCTCAAGGCATTATTATGAAAAAAATGTGGACAACATCCGTTGATCAGACAAGTGGGTCCCATAGAAATGTATAATCAAAGAGTAAACATGAACCAAACGACAGATTTAGAGCACCCAGGTGCACACAAAATGGTGCATTTTCTACCACTCATACAATGTAATGCAATCAGTGGTCCACACATCTCCAAAGATAATTATACATCTATGGTGGGTCATTATTATTATAAATTAACAGTATTTTGTCCATACCAGTTAATGCCCTTGCCATAAGTTAGGAGCCACACAAGCTTTTGGTCCACAAGCATGTGAGAGCATAAATGAAGTTGGATTCTTGATGCTGATGTGTGTGGCAAATTCCTCCCCAACCCCACATGCTTTTCAACTACTTGTATTATGAGAAAATAGAAAGGTTTGCCAATTCCATGTGTGTGGATGGGCATGCAAAAACACAGTTGTCAATATGAAAAAAATGCGTGAGATCTAAGCTTTTCATTAGAATATGGCGTACGCTATTTAGATGTTTAAAACTAAAAATCATCTTATATCTCAGGTAGGCCTCATTATATAAAACAAATGGACGGTAGGAAAATATTGTTTGAACCATCGGTGGTGAAATGGTTTTATAAGTACTTTCCATTGATGATTTATAAATGTTAACAATTCTCTGAATTTGGATTATCGCAAGTACCTCACCCATCCAAATCCCACATAGAAATTTGCACCAAATGACAAAAATACCCTTCTCTTAGGAGTTTATTTTTCCTACATGTGGGGCCCACAGTTATGTACAAATGAATCCAGCCTGTTCAGCTGGTTTCCCACCATCATAACTCCTGATGTGGCCTAATGAAAATATATCACATGCATACATTACATGCAATTTTCACTGTAATTATAATTTTGCATTTTTACTATCGTCTCTGGATCAGATACATGCACATGGTGCTTTTTCATTGAACTGATCATAGGTTAATTCATGGTTCTCTCTGGAAATCACATCGGTTGGAGAACTTTTCAAATCTATGACATGGGCCATTCGATGGTTGGATCGATATGATTTTTAGGGTTTCTTATTTTTACGGAGTAACCATGTTGAATGGGTTAGATGGCATACTAGTAGTATTATAGGTCCGTGTGTTTTTCACTTATTACCCAATGTAAGTGGACCTTTGTGTATAAATGGCATCCAACCTGCCCGACAAAGTCCCTCCACCATCAATAGTGGATGACGAAAAAAATAGGCTAACCCAATAATTGGGTGATTAGTTGGATCAACCTAACAATATGGTGGGCCACCTGATTAGTTGGATGTACCTGACTTTTGGGGATCGGATTAGGTGTTAGCAGGTAACACCTTGGTATATCCACACTGTCCTTTTGGGGCTCACTTTGATATATTTTTTGTATATCCACATGGCTCATTTGTTTTTCTAGCTTATTTTAGGGAGCTATTTCAATACTTAAGTAGATCCAAATCTCAAGTGGACCACACAATTAGAAAAAGTGGTTAATGATCATTAAAAGCTTTTCGTGGGCCACAAAAGTTTTGTGTCAAGCTGATATTTATATTTTCCCTTCATCCATGTCTGATTGACCTTATAAATGAGTTGGACGGAAAGGAAACATTATGTTGGGCATTACTGTTGGCCCTAAGAAGTTTTTAATGATAGGCGTTCAATCACCACTGTTTCCGGTGGTGTAGTCCACCTGAGATTTGGATTTGCTTAATTTTTTGAATCACGTCCTAGAATGAGCTTGAAAAATGGATGGACGGCATGGATATATATACAACACATGATTAATGTGGGCCCCACAGTAAGGGTAACACCTAACTTATGGGCTTTCTCATTTTCATGGAGGAACCACATTGAAACCGTTGGATGACATACAAGCACTATGGTAGGCCTTCATGTCTATGACTAATTACCTATTGTAGGCCCACCCTTGTGTAAACATCCAACCTATCCAACAAGGTCCCTCCACCATCAATATCTTCCACACCAAAATGTTCAAGCGACCACAATCATAAATTCTCCAAATCTACATGGTGGCCCACCTGATGGATGGATTGATTTTTGGGGTTTCCCATTTTCATGGAATAACCACCTTGAATAGGTGAGAGGACACACAAGCTTTATGGTGGGCCTACATGTCCTTGTCTAATTACCTATTATGTACATTTAACAGTATCCAACCTGTTTAATTAGCAGGGTTATGCTACCATAAAAATATTAGACTACAGGAAGAAAAATGAGACTAATGAAATCTATGGGTGGGCCTGACCTACCCAAAAAACCTTCGAATCTGGTGGGACATTTAATGGTTGGATCAACGGTTTCTTATTTTCATGGACTGACCATGTTGAGAAGTTGGATCATACGTAGGCAAGCGTGGTTTCAACTACCCTATGAGATAAATGCTAAAATTGTTAATTTTCAAAGATAAGGATGCTGCAGTAAATCTATAAATCTAAAGGGATGTAGTTACAATAATCCAAATCGGAAGGGGGTTCTTACGATTGTGAAAGTTATAAGACGTATTTACAAACATCCCTTTTGTAAGCTTATAGGAAGATGGAAAGCTCAGATCTTGCAAGCTTGTTCAAATGTTGGTACGTGTGCCTGAGCGTGGATGTGCGGGGCTCCACACGCCCGTGGGATTATCCAACCTCAGAAAATAAAAATCTTATGGACGGTCTGAAAATCTTAGCCCGTTCCTCCATTGCCTAACATAAATGTGGGCCCTATCCGAGATTCAAACACTCTCGATGATATAAACTGTGGGTCCCACCTAATACACGGCCCAGATTCAGCACGTACTTCCCAGGTTTGCACATGTGGCTGCGTGCAGTTGTTGCGGAGTTTATTTGCAGTGCAACGCACCAACTGACCGGATTTTTGGTTTACATGGCCCGACACCCGTGTGTGTGAATGAGAAACTACTTTTTCATTCTTTTGAAGGATAAAAATGCCCCCGTGTTATAATTGTGCCTTGTATGTAGGGGTGTACACGGGTCGGGCCGAGTCGAACTGGCTTCAGCCCGTCCAGGGCCGTTCAATAGCCACACAAGGCCCGAACTCGACCGGGCCTGGTCACCGGGCCAACATCTCAAGCCCGAACCGGGCCCTGCGCGAGTTCGGGCTGAGTTCGGGCCAGTTTCGAACCTTACAGCAAGTTCATGGGAAGGGCTTTGGCAGGTAATCCGCGTCCCATTACAAGGCCCTCGATCAACGGTTTAGATAGTTGAACTATAGACTCCTCAAAAAATCTAACTAGTCGGGACATTTACATACATTTACATACATTTGACAAAGCATAAAATAAAACATTTTATACAAATTAAATACAGTCATACACGGGTCGGGCCGGGCAGGGTTGGGTCGGGCCGGGCCGGGGCGAGTCGGATTTCGAACCGAGTCGGGTCGAACTGGGAGGTATCCGAACTCGGCCTGAACTCACTTTCGGGCCTAGAAAATTGGCTCATCTTGACCCGAACTCAGTTCCGAGTCGGGCCGAGTTGGGCTTTTTCGGGCCGGGTCGAGCGAGCTAACCGGGCTAGCCTAGTTTGTGTACACCCCTACTTGTATGGCAAACTCTCGCCTCCGGAAGTGAAATATTATTTTAATAAGAGACGCGGGCCTTACCCATAATTGAAATTTAGCTCACTCCTTGACCAACATGACCTGTTTATTTTAACTGGACAACCATGAATCTAAGGAAGGGACTTTTCAATTTTCTGTTTTAAGGTATTTGCGGCGCACAAATACACTACTTTGTGTGTTAATTCTGAATTATTTCTTTCGATGTGGTTCATCTGTGATGAGATTTGCCCACAAACTTAGGGCAATTATATGAAATTAAAACCTCTTACTTGTGGACATGTCGAATCTGTTTCAAGACAACCCAGTGAGCCTCGCATAAGATATGGATGGGTTTAAAATGTGGGGCTCTTGCCGCATGAGGCTATTTGATAATTTGTTTCATACTTTTTTTCTTCATTCATTTTTTTTTTTTTTTCACTTCTTAAGACCACACAAAGCCGAAGCTTCTTTGACAGTTGGTAGTTGTATGGCCATAGTCAACACTCTCTCAGCAATGACAAAAAACTCCGGTCAAGCTTCAACAAGCTTCAGGCAACTTCCAAAATTTTTTTAAAAGTTTTTTGGGAACAATCTTTGAAGTAGAAGCTGGTGAGCAGATCTAAGTTTTTTGTGATTCTTTGTTTTGTCTTTGTTGGTGGGCATAAATTGTAGAAGTTTGTGTAAGAGGAGGGTGTGGTATGAGTTTGTAAAAGGGAAGATGGTGTTGTGATTCATTTATAGATGTTTATTTTTCTTATTATAGGAATGGTGGGTGTTTGTGAAAAAGGAGTGTGGGGGTTCCATTTTTTTGTTTGGTTGTATGATTAATAAGAGCACATGCATCACGAATATTCATTGCTATTCAATGTGAATCGCGAATATTCACATATCACCGCTGATATTCACTATGAATTATAGATATTCACATAGAATCGCTGATATTCATGGATATTAAAAGAGTACATTGATATTCGTTGTGGTTCACGGATATTGTTAGAGGACCGCTGATATTCACAGATAATATCAGTAGTCCTATGTAAATATCCACGAACCATAGTGAATATCAGCGGTTCTTTGTGAATATCCATGATTCACAGTGAATATCAACGGTCCTATGTGAATATTTGCGATTCACAATGAATATTAACGGTCCTATGTAAATATGTAATACAAATAGTGTCTTTGAATGAATTGGTATGATCATATTTAAATATAATACTGTCTTTCATCTACCACAAAATCTTTTGCGAGGTGAGGAAACCTGGCCTTTGCCTAAACTACATAACATAAGGGTATCCCTGAAGTGCTTGATAACATTTCTTAGTATTGTGAAACATGATTTCAACAACTGCCCTACCAGGAGGGAGATGTTTAGGAAAAATAAATTAGGATACCTTCTTGATTTCAATGAAGAAGTATAGAGGGCAAATGGACATTTGATTCATTACTTAATGCAGAAGTATATTGGTGACCTTTGCTTTGACTTCAATGACACCATTCTTAGCTTCAAAGAGGTGGACTTTGCGTTTATTATGGGTTTGAAGTGGGGAATACGACAAATATCGAAGCAGACCTGGGGGAATGCATATTGGGAAATTGAATGGAAGTTTGAAATGGTGAGTGGGATTCCACAACAAATTAGTGGTCACGAATGTGGGATATTCGTTATGAAATACATCGACTCTTTGTCGAGCGAGCTAGAGATTGTATTTCACTTGGTAAATTTCTTATGATATCTTTTTCATTCATAATTATTATTAGATACCATTTTTACAGGACTGATATTAATGTTGGGGGCCATGCACAAAACCTTAGGATTTAGCCTCCCAAAACAAACCAGAATTATGGAATAATAATGCAATGAAATAAATCAAACTATAAATCACACAACACAAGAGATTTTTATGTGGAAAACCCTCAAAGAGGTAAAAACCACGGGACCTCGTCCAGATCAACAATCCACTATGAAGTAGAACGTTACAACCTTCTTCACTCACGCAGGAGTGGACAAATAATAAGAGAATAAAAGAAAAACGGAGAGATCTAACCGATTACGAGGACGTAGAAGCGTTGAGATATCAATTGCACTGTAGATAACCCCTACGAGTAGAGCCTCCATTCAACAAGATTTCTCTCTCTCTTTCTCTCTCTCTCACACACTTTTGATAGCCTTAAACCCTTTAGAAAACTCTTGTAAAGCTTTAGGAAACCCTCTTGTATTACCTCTTGAATACCCTAGAAAACCCTAGGGACCTCCTATTTATAGTTTAGGAAACTCTCTTTCGCACCCTTGCGAAAGTCGCCTCAAAATTCAGAATCCCGCATAAAATAGCGGAACGAATTTGCGTAACCTCCACTGGTCGAACAGGGTCCTCGACAAGTTAAGCGGCCCACTCAACCGGTTGAGTATCTCCCTCGACTGGTCGAGCACCTCGGAGAAAATAATCAGATGGTCGCTGGACTTTGAGTCAAGCCCCACTCGATCGGTCAAGCGAGGCTCACGATCAGTCGAGTCCTGGGAGGAAATCCCATCAAAACTCCCCCTTTCCGACCCAAGAGGGATTGACCTTCTTCAAGCCAGCCAGGTTTCTACAAACCTCAAACTCAGCACTTGGGTAAAGTCTTGGTCATCATGTCTGACCCATTATCGTCCATGTGGACCTTCTCAAGCTGTAACACCTTCTGTTCTATAGTATCCATGACCAGTGATACCGAATTTCTATGTGCTTTGACTTGTAATGCTGACTTGGATTCTTTCTCAAGTGTATAGCACTTTGACTATTGCAATAAACCATATGCTCATCCTGCTTCAGGTTAAGTTCCTGTATGAACCTTTTCATCCAAAGCATCTCTTTACATGCTTCTGTAACTACAACGTACTCGGCATCTGTCGTCGACAATGCTACGACCTTCTATAGTTTGCTCTGCTAGGAGACTGCTCCCCTTGCAAACGTGAGCATGAACTCCGATGTAGACTTCCTGGAGTCTATGTTACCTGCCATATCTGCATCTATGTAGCCCTCTAACATAGGTTTATCGTCACCATATCATAGGCTCAACCTAGATGAACCTCTTAGATACCGCAGTATCCACTTCACTATATCATAGGTGTGGTTCTTATGTAAGGATCTCGTCTCCTCTCGCATAGCTCTTAACCACTCCCCCTTATGCTCATTGGCTAGGGCCTCAGAATAATCTTCTAGCTCTCCCCCATCAGTGAGTATAATGTACTCATGCGGTGAGTACCTCTTGGACGACTGTTTATCCTTAGATGACCTCTTCACTTGTGACTCAACAGGTGGATTAAGGGCTGCTCCCCTGGTCTATCTTCTGAAGGAACTCCCTTATCTTCTGTACCTTACTGTACTCCCCCGTTATCAGGCATCATGGGAGGAATAATCGGATCAATGTCTTCTAGCTCACCTGAACTAGGCTGGTTCTTCTCTGGCTTACCAATGTCTTTTATATACTGATCTTCAAAGAAAACCACATCTCTGCTCCTGACGAGCTTCTTTTTGGTCGAATCCCACAATTTATAACCGAACTTTTAATCATCATACCCTAAGAACAAACACTGCCTGATCTTCATATCGAGCTTGAACCTCTCGTCCTTTGGTACGTGAACGGATGCCCTGCATCCAAACACCCTGAGATGACTCTACGATGGATCCTATCTAGTCCACACCTTCTCAGGCACTTCTCCATTCAACGGGGTTGATGGAGAACGTCTTGAGCAATTTCACATGGGATAACATGCATCTGATTCTCTCTACAATGGTGCGACTCATTCGCTCAACCACACCATTATGCTGGGGTTTTTGGGAACCGTCTGTTCATACCGTATACCTAGAGACTTACAATACTCATGAAAGTCGCTAATGTATTCACCACCATTGTCAGTGTAGATGCACTTCAATGATCTACCTGTCTCTCTCTTGACCATAGCATGAAACAATTTAAACACACCAAAGACCTCGTCCTTGGATTTCAAACTATGAACCCAAATCATCGTAGATGCATCATCTATAAAAGTGACAAAATATAATTCCCCACCCAAGGTTTTTGTCCTCATAGGACCACAAACATCAGAATAAACCAAATCTAATGCATGTACTTTATTAACATGAGAAGCAGTTTTAATAAATGAAACTCTATGCTGTTTCCCTGATAAACAGTTAAGATAGGTTTTGAGAGGTATACCTGTCACATCTGGAAGGAGCCATTTCCTCGCTAGTAGTGAAGCCCCACTCATGTGGCCTAGACGCCTGTGCCACGTGTCAATAGCTGAATCTTCCACTGCGTTCAACCTACCTTTGCACACACTGACACTTGCCTTGTAAAGGGTACAATACTTCTTTCCTTTGGTTGCGATCAACGAACCCTTGATGAGCTTCCAGCGCCCACTAGCAAACTGACTTTCATAGTCATCACCATCCAACCTTCCCATCGACATCAAGTTGAGGCAAAGGTCTGGGATATACCTCACATCCTTGAGAACTAATGTGTAGCCCACATCGGACTTCACACAAATATCACCGACACCTACGATCTTTGATATACCAGAATTTTCCATCTTCACGGTCCCATAGTCACCTGACCACTACCAAAAAACTGGGCAAAGCCGACGGACCTGAGGTAGTTTTGGCTACGGCTAAAATCCGTCGGCATCTCCGACGGCTAAAAGCCATCGGCGAAACCCATTAATCCGTCGTCCTAGCACATGTTTTGAATGGTGGACATCCAACCGTCCAGCATATTCTGCTTTTGTGGTCCACCTAAGACTTAATTAGGGCTCGATTTTTGGGATCGATCCCAAAATGATGTGGAGAAATGGATGGATGGCATGGATGAAACATATCCATCATGGTGGGGCCCATAGATCCCTCCCATTTCCAAAGCTATTTTTACCGTTTTTTCCTCCTTTTAAAAACTGTGAGTTTTGTACAGAATGTAAAATGGTGGTGACTCGTTCTTCAAAATAGTAGCAATGATATAGAGTTATCCAGACCATTCAAATAATCTGTCTAGTTATAAAGGTTTAATATTTATAATTTTATTATATAATACATTTTAAATTTCCAGAAAAGGGTCCCTCTTGCATGTACGGTTATTATAAGTTGTTTGTTATAAACAATGGTAAACTAACACTTTTGCGGATTTGAAATGTTCTTGTGATTTAGAAGAGGAATGCCAAAACGGAGACGTTTCATTTTCGTCGCGCGCAAACTCCCTCCTCTCTCGTCCCGTGCGCTTCTCCCGCCCTCTCCCTTCCTCGATCTCTCTCTCCATCTCGCTTGTCCGACCCTTTGGCTTCATCGATTTCTCTCCCTTCCTCTCCTTCCCTCATCTCTCGATCTCCCCCGATTTCCCTCCCTCTCCATTGACGTCTCTCCCAGCTTCTCTCTTCAAGCAACCATTGATCGATCTCCTCCAATAGCCGACGTGAATAGAAGAAATTAGGGCACACGAAATGAAAGGTACTCTCTCTTTCTCTCATTTCCTCTTTTAATGGTCGAAATTGGGCAAAGAACCATGGCAAAAGGGGCAGCCATATCTGCCGCTGTCCATGGCCTCCTACATGTTTGAAGAAATGCTTCAACCAAGAGATTCTTGTTGAGGGCCTCTTTGGACAAGGGTGGCCAAGATGGATGGATTCCGATTGGTTAGCCCTGTCCCTTCTGTTTTGGGCAGCAGATGAAACAGAGTATAAACCAACATCGGGTCCTTATATCACACCTCTTTGAGACCATGGGGTGTGAGTGTGTACGTGAGTGAATTGTCTACTTGGCCCATCGTACCAAACTGAATCAGATCCCACTGAGTCTTTTTGAAGAGTCGCATAACCCGTCTCGAGTCTTAAAACCATGGGTGACTGTAGTCTTCAACTATCCCTTTTTTCTTTTTCTTTAAAAAAAAAGTCTTAAGTACTTGTATCACACGCACTCACGTCTTTGCATAGTATCGGAGTGGCATAAGAATCTTGTGTTGCAGTTGTTTCTCTGTGTAGCTGTAATTCTTCATTAGGTAGTTGATGGTTTTTGTCTAGGCTTTTGATGCTTGTTTTGACCTTTCCTTGCCCAAAATCATGATGGTTCGATTATCGTAGTCTAGGATTTATGGTACAAATGGACAGTCAAGATAACTTCATCATGCTTTTGTTAGTCGCCCATTTGTTTCGACATTGTGGTCCACATGATAAGTAGCAAGCTTCTTTTTTGGGACATGGCATCTGCATTACAGAGCCACTCGGATAGATGGCTTGGATCTTATATCCATATTTTATTTTGGCAAATGCAAGTGTGCAGATGGGCTACGTACCTTAATCCAACCACCTTATGGAAAAAGAAAGACCTCATTGTAGGTTAGCTAAAAGTATTAGAAATGGGATTTTTTGTCTGATTTGATAGTGGGGTTAACAAATACTGGGATGATTGAGGATGTTAAGATCAGTTAATGACGTGTCCCCACACAGATCGCTAAATTCCTGCAAGTCTGATTCATTGCTTATGTGTACAAAGGGCAGTTTCTCATATTTGGCTTTACATAACTCGATTAGTTTGATTTGGGGATAGAAAATTAGAAATGCTGATCTTTTCTTTAGTTTGGTAAATATAAAAGCAAATCGTGTTTGCTCCCTGAAGCTGAATGGTTTAATAGAAAGCAGTAAGAGCTTCAAGTAGTTACCAATAAGAGATTCTAGTAATTTTAACATGCACACAAGTTTTTAATTATCTTTTATTTGTCGAGTATCCGAACTTTTTCTTTCCTTGTTGAGAGAAGGAAGCATGAATTGAATTTAAGAGAGGGTAATGACTGGGAGTTCTCCACGAGGAAGAAGTTACTGAAGCAACTATAGTAGCCAAGACGCTCACCATGGGATGGAAAAGCAAAGACACAAGGCCTTTAAAACAATGAATATTGATGGTGATTAACAGGCTTCCATTCTTTGCTATTAGGAATGGTGACGATTCTTGGTCACTAGAGACCAGTTCTGGGGGTCTAGTAAATGCTCGTCTTGGTAAGTGGAAAATAAACTCCTTATTCAATGGTTCTATTCAAATACCTCCCAGATTTTCATGATTACCTTAACCTTATTGTTACTTCAAAACATTTCTCGCTTCATTTGTAAAAATGTAAAAATAGTTTGAGGATTTCATCCTAAATAAATTCAAAGCTAAGTTTTGTCTCTCATTAATCTAATCTACATAATACTATTCAAATTGAGATAGGTCACCAGATGAAAGTCAATAAAATGGCTATCAGTGCAACATATTAAAAAATCAACAAATATACTCATTTTGCTTTTTTGTTTTGTTTTGTTTTGTATTTGTAGATATTTTAGTGACAGAGCCAATTGTAGCTTTCATAAATCTGAAAGTTTCCATCATTGGCATGGCAATTCATAGACTACAATTCTAAGAATTGTATTTTACTAATCATTGGAGAAAATGAAGAGCCTCATCTTAATTGCGAAAATTGTCTTCATTGATGATCAGTCTGGTGAACAGATGTTGGTTATTGTCATTTGGATTTTCCCACATTAAAGCTCAACGTTGTTGGTGGACGCCCATTTTCTTGTGGGGGAGATCAGCTTATTTCGAAAAGACTTCTTTCTCGCAAGGTCAGTAGAAATAATAGATGATTGAGTCACATTTCAAAAATGTGGGTTTTAACGGACATACCACGGGCAAGGGAAGATGCTTGGCATTCCAAGAAACTCATATTTGGTCTTCCATTAAGGAATTTTGTTGCTTCTTGAAGCTTTCATGAGTCGACCATCTTCGTAGGTAATCTAAAATACCTCACAGTCATTCTAGTTTATAGATCTAATTTAGAAGTGAACTATTTGAAGACCATGTTGAATGCTTAGGCTATGTCTAGATCAACATCTCTATGAATGCTTTAAACCGTTATTCCAGTTTTCTGCTTCATCAAATATATTTATACAATAAAGGGAGCTGATCAAACTAGAAGGATGAAAAAACTGATTGTGCCGGCCTATTCTACTATCTTGTATGTTGTTTGTCAAACACCCTGAATAGCAAATGATCTTGGACTAGTTTTATTATTATTATTATTATTATTATTTTTTAATGTCCTGTATGTTGTTTGTCAAATGCATTGGAATAGGGAGCAATCTTGTGTCACATATGGCTTAAATGCAAATGGACAATTTTGCACATTTGAGGTTCTTGCAGATTAATAGTGGCACCTCCAAGGTACTTTTAGATGTATCGTAACAAATCTAGGCTATGGTGTTTGTACACTTTTTCGTAGTTGCATGTGCGATGCTTGAAGGTTGAATGTTGCAAGCACACTTGCAGTCTTTTAAATTTTTATAAGCTTACATTGAACCAGACTGGGAAACCATCACTCACAGCAATGGATGGCGAGATCCCCCTGCCTATGGATGGTGTATAAGCAATGAACTAATTTGAGCTGTTCACGGCCGGAATTCCTGCTCTCAGGTGAGATCCCCGCCTATGGATGGCGTATGCCTCAAAAATCTCCCCGACTGGATGATTCTAACCACGAAGTCTTTGAACTTCTTTTTTTATGAAAGATGGCTAAGATTTGGTTTAAAAAAGAGAGGATGCTATTAACCATCTATCTGTAGATCCCCAACTGAAGGGTTAGTATCTCCAAATGTGGGTGATTTTTAGGGACAACTCCCATACATGTATCTCTAGAACCTATCAAAGTAGACCATGCAAGAAAATAGACTTCCAAGATGCAAACTCGCTCTTTTTCAAGTTTTCTTTTGCAATTCATTAGAACCTCCAGTATCATTGTTGCAGTTTGATTTATGCCGCATCAAGTGGTACCAGGAAGTAGATTGCCCTTGGTAAGAGTTCCATCATTAGAGGTAAATGGAAGGAATGGGATTACGCCGTAAAATTCTTCTTGCAGCTCTTGCTAGTAGTTTGGAATATAAGGACTTCCATTCAAGGTTATAAATATCGGATCACCACATCACCACCCCAAAATGATACGCCAATATGAATCAGACAGTATTGGTGCCCAAGGTATGAACCAGACCCAAAGTGACAAAATCAGAACCCTCAACAGGTACATAATGGTTTGTAATACTAAGAAACTTTGTACCAAGTGATATTCTGCACTTCATAGTAATAACAACAAATTTCCAGCGTTTGAATCAAAACATGAGTTACAATGCCAGCCTATTTTACTTGGACATGGAAGCATTTGAATAGAAACATGAGTTACAATACCACCTACGTCACTTGAACATTGAACACCAAAATGGACCAAGCTTCCGACAAAGATATTAGGACTTCTGAACAACTCACATGTTTAAGTAGTTAAGAGTGTATATGTGACCAAGTTTTAGCGATATGAAGAAAGATGAGGAAATGATAATGTTTCTCCTCTTTTTCCTTGCCGAGGACAAGAAAAGTCATGAGGATTAAACGCAAGTATGACACTTATTTGCAAAGTTTTCAGGTAGTGTAGAACCAACTACCATTCCGTAATGAGGCTAGGATCCTAGAACCATAGTACAGTCCAATCAAAACAGAGGCAAAACCATAATCATTCTCTATGTATACTTCTAAATTGTAATTTGTAATTAGCAAACATCTTCATTTAGCAAGTTTTCACACTTTGAACTCTGCAAAGAAATCACAAGTATGTGCATTCACATTTGCAAATGCATTATTAGAACCCATACATAATCAAACAAAGGAAGCATTTTTCTTCGCTTTGGATGGATCAACAAAAGCCTCGAAAAGTGTTTTGATTTGTATCGCTTTAACGTGTCCCAGTCAAATCGCATTTCACGAGAAAATGCTTTGAGGCTAATTGCAAGAAAAGCAATGGCCAAAAACACCTAGGGCCCGTGGCTTATGATCCTTATTTTTTACTGTGCAAATTCCAGGTGTCGCTTGTATTGCCAATGTATCCCCAATATTTTTGACTGTGTAAATTCCAGGTATTGATCGGATTCATCTGCTAGACTTCTACCCAGAGTCCACCTCAGCATGCCATGTGGATTTCAAGTGAGCAATATCCAAATCTAGTTATCTATAGTTATGAAGTTATACAAGCAATTGATCTCACCATGAAGATCACATCTTGAAAATCAGGACGATCCACTCATTAGATGGGCCACACCTGTATGTTGAGTCAGAACATCGCTTAACCATCTGTTTTGATGGCATGACCTGCTTGATGAGTGGATCAACTGATTTTTGCTTCAGGTGACTTTCATGATGAGGCCTACCATTTTATGTGGAATGATCGGGAAGTATGGTGCAAATGAATTGTATAGGACACCTTGAGAATCCGATCGTTGGTCTGAACTATCCATCTGGTAACTCTAACCATCCAATGGTTGGCCATTTTGCCATCTCTTTTCAAGTAATGAATTTGTTTTTAAGAACATCACATCAAACTGTTTAACGGGGCTCATTGGATGGATGGTCCAGGTTGATGATTGGACGTTGGTTTTTTTTTTTTTTTCAATGATATTTTTTGGCCTGTTGGTTGGATGGTTAGGATTATCCAGTCAGTGTGTTTTGGCAATGAATACGCAAAGATTGGGACAGTGAATCAATGGTCCATAAAGTTGATTGAACTGTCAATGAATCTCGTACGTACAACTGGTGTGCCCCACATAACAATTCACATGAACTGCACTGGTTCATTGCCATTCTAACTTCTCTGCAATAAAGCAATTTTATGTTTGGAGCCCATCATGAACGTCCACCTCTTTTGCTTTCTTATTTATTTCAGAACAGGGATGCTTTGATGAAAATGTTGACATTTGAGAAGGTGGAAGAAATGGTGAAGAGAAGGGTGGAGAAGAAGGCAAAGGTGTTTGGGTAGGAAGTGAGCCTCGACGACAAAGCCGATAAGGCCAAGTGCTTTTGAATCTGCAGAAATGTGCACCTTAGCAGAGAGTTTTAAGTAGGTAAATTCAATGCTACTTAGATGAAAACAGGGCAGTTTTGTTAAACTTCTCTCTTGTTTCATTTTTTTTTTTAAAGCATATATCCAATCCAAATATTTGGAATTTGATTTCTTCCTTTTCTATTGTGTAGACTTACCTTCTTAAATAGGTTTGTTCGTTCAGAGCTTTGGAGAAATGGGTATATCTAGTTTTGGATATGTGTGTTGATTAATACACATCCATAACTAGATATACCAATTTCTCCAAAGCCCTAACGAACTAACTTAATTGAGACGGAAAAGTCTACACAATAGAAAAGGAAGAAATCAAAATCAAATATATCATCCAAATTCTTTTTTTTTCTAATTAATGAGATCGTCGACGGATTTTAGCCGCCGAGAACACTGACGAATTTTAGCCGCCGACAATACCGACGGTTTTTAGCCGTTGACAACACCGACGGTTTTTAGCCGCCGAGAACGCCAACGGTTTTTAGCCGCCGACAACGTCGACGGATTTTGGCCGCCGACAACGCCGACGGATTTTAGCCGTCGTCGAGCAACGCCGACACACCCTTTACTGACAGACCTTGCGACGGCTAAAAGCTGTCGGAGAAGGTTATTGCTGACGGTTTTTAGCCGTCGACGTTGCCCTGTTTTTTGGTAGTGGACTTGTAGCTTGTGAAGAAATCCTTGTGTGGAGTCGCATGAAAAGAAGCTCCCGAGTCAATCACCTAGTCGGTGTCCTGACTCGTAGCCGTGAGACATATATCATGATCCGCTAAAAGAATAACTACAACGTTGCCATCTGAAGTGATCACAGTAGAATTTGATTCATCTTCCTTCTCCTTTCCTTTTCCTTTCTTGTTATTCTTATTTTTACAACATTCATGCTTATAGTGGCCATTCTTGCTACAATTCCAGCATTTAACATCCTTCCTGGTACTCGACTTGCCTATTGATTTATCTCAGGCCTTCCCGCTCTTCCTATTCTTTCCTCTCACCCGTTCCTGTGTCACAAGGGCATCTTGCTGACTAGACCCCTGAGACTTCCTCATTGTTTCCTCATTGAAGAGACAGCTAGTAACCTGTTCCATGTAAATCTTTCTGTCTGGCGGGGAGTTACTTAGAGACACCACCAATGTCTCCCAACTGTTAGGCAATGAACTAAGCAATAGCAAAGCCTGCAATTCATCATCCATGACCATCTTCATAGAGAAGAGTTGGTTCACTATACTGCTCACCTCATTCATATGCTCGGCCACAAAACCACCATCTTTGAACTTGAGATTCACAAGTCGCCTTATCAGAAAAATCTTATTACTTGTTGTCTTCCTCTCATACAGCCCTTCCAATTTCAGCCATAGGCTAGCGACTGAGGTCTCCGTAGACACATGATGGAATACGGAATCGTCCAACCATTGTCTGATAAACCCCACCGCCTTCCGATCCATCTTCTTTCAATCATCGTCAGACATATCCTTAGATTTTGCTGATATGCCTAAAATTGGAGAATATAGGTCCTTGCAATAAAGCAAGTTCTCCTTTTTAGCCTTCCATATGGTCCAGTTAGAACCATTGAGGCTGATCATCCTTGATGAGCCACTTTCCATAATTCAATACCGATCCTACCCATTCAATGAACTTAGCTCTGATACCACTTTGTTGGAGGCCTTGCACAAAACCTTAGGATCTAGCCTCCTAAAACAAATCAGAATTATGAAATAATAATGCAATGAAATAAATCAAAGCATAAACCACACAACACGAGATTTTTACGTAAAAAATCCTCAAAGAGGTAAAAACCACGGGACCTCGTCCAGATCAACAATCCACTATGAAGTAGAACGTTACAACCTTCTTCACTCGCGCAGCGGAAGCGTGGTGGGCCCATAACCCACAGGTCCAAGGATCAAAACCTGGCTTTGATACTATCTTGTAAGACCCGTATCGTAGTCCGTACTGTTCCGTCGAACCCCACGATCCTTCCCGATGAATTCCGGTAATCTGCGACCTATATCCGACATTGTGCGTGATCCTAAGCTAAGTCCTGCATATCAGAGCCGGCTCGACCCGAGACTTGTACTAGTGCGACCGCGCCGTCGCCGTGGTTCTGATGACGAGTTTCATGCGCCGAGGCAATACCCAGGCCAAGAGATGTGGGCCCGTGTTCAGTTCGAGGAAAACGCCGCGCGTTGCAAATACCGAGGGAATCTCTACGACACATTACATCACTCAATCAATCAATGTCAAGTACAACCACCCCTCTCTTAAAGTCAACTCTCTCTTACAACTAAGTACATTCACCCATCACTCACCATCCCTCCCTCCATCACTCACATCACCTCTCTCTCTCATTCCTCTCTCATTCTATGCAACCCCCATGAGAAGTGGACGTCCATGGTTCCATGAGGAAAACTAGGTATGGCCCACTCCCTATCACCCAATCCTATCCTCCAAAATTGATCCCAACCGTTGAAATTGTACCTTTGGAGCTCTAACATGCATTGGCGGAAGGAGGGGGAGATCAAAGGTGGGTGCCTCTCTCTCTCTCTCTCCCTCTCTTTTTCATTTATTTTGTGTGTGATGATGTGATAGCATGGCCCACCCGGATGTGCCCCACCTTGATGTATGTTTCATCCAAACCGTACATGTCATGTGGGCCCTACCTTAGAGGAGTGAAAAACACAAATATCAAAGTGACCCAAGTGGGCCACGTCCCCGTGGGACCCACTTTAATTGTATGCAACCGTCCAGCGTCTCTGGATGCTGGACATGGTTGCATAGTGCCAAGTGAAACGTGAATAGGTGGTGGGTGTACTGACTGCAGCAACAACAAAACACAAAAAAGGGGTTTTGAGGCTTTTGGGTGGACCACTCACACAGGCCCCACCTGGATGCATTGATCAAATTCATGCCGTCTATTCCGTTCCCCAAAACATTTTAGGTGTTGAGCCGAAAAATAAGGCCCATCTGATCATCGAGCGGGACATAGCGTAGAAAACAGTGGCCTTACCGTCAAAACCATCCTCACATTTCTATACGGCAAAAATATCTCTCATATTGGTCTCATTTCGTCAACTAGGGGCCGTAGAATCTAATGGCCGGGTTGGATTTTTCAGATACGGACTGCACATAGGAAAAACCGCAGAAATCCTTGAATTAAAAAAATAAAATAAAGCAAACAGCAGCAGCGTCTGCTGCTGCTGCTATTGGCGGAGGACGACGCAGGCAGTGTCCTGCGGTTGACGCTGTGGGCGGACGGGCTGGGCCTCACGGCCCAGATGTGGGCCCCACGTGATGTGTGTTTAACATCAACACTAGGCATTTGATGGCCCCTCAGGGCCATGGGACCCACTCCAAAAATCAGCCCTATCTGGGGCTCAGATGGTCCACACTACAAGAAACAGTGATGATGAACGTCTACCATTAGAACCCTTCCTGGGTCACAGAAGTTTTGAATTAAAATGAAATTTGTTTTTCCTATTCATCTTGGTCCATGTGACCTTACCAACGGATTGGATGGAAAGTAAACGTTATGGTGGGCCCCACGTGGGACCCACACGGATGTATGTATATTATTCCCACCATCCACGGCTGTGGACGTTGGAACCCACCCTGCATGTATGTGTTTTATCTAGGCCTGCCCCCTCCCTCTCCGCCCCCGCCCCCCCCCTCAAACACGGGTGCTGCGCCGGTCAGGCCCCACCGTGACGTATGTGCTGGTCCACACCGTCCATAGGGCTGGACGGTGGGCCACCTCATGAAGTATGTGTTATATCTTAACCGTCCATCACTGGACGTGGCCCCACCATGTGGACAGTGACATCCACCGTTCAAATTTCTTAGGGGCCACAGAAGTTGCTGATCAAACTTATATTTTTGTGTTCACTTCATCTAGCTCTATGTTAACTTATGAATTTGCTTGGATCTCAAACACATCACGGCTGACCACTCCGTGATATGATCATCCATTGAGGCCCACTTCGTTGTGTTTTGAGGCCCAGGTGCAAGGCTCACCTGGATATTTATAAGGCCCATGTTATAGGGCCCATATTGATATATTTGTGGCCGTTGTGGAGGCCCACCTGGATATGTATAAGGCCCATGTTATAGGGCCCATATAGATATATTTGTGGCCGTTATGGAGGCCCACCTGGATATTTATAAGGCCCATGTTATAGGACCCATATTGATATATTTGTGGCCGTTGTTGAGGCCTACCTTGAATTGTTTAAGACCTACGTGATTAGGCCCATCTTGATGTATTGGTGGCCCGTTGTTGAGGCCTACCTTGAATTGTACAAGGCCCCTTGTTGAAGACCATCTTGATGTATTGGTGGCCTGTTGTTGAGGCTCACCTTGATGTGAATGTAAGGCCCATGTTATGAGGTCCATTGCAATGTGTGATTCATTAATGGTTTGTGTAATGATATTTATAGCGGGCCATGTCTTGGGACCAATGATAACTTAACGCCCATATTGTAAGTACAATGTTGGTTAAATGTCCGCATTGTAACTCTCCCTAAGACCCATTGATAGGCGTTTACGCCCATACTTGTTGTGTGTAGGCCCACCTTTATGTTATATATTTTCTACACCGCCACTCCTTGTGGGACCCACACGTGATGTATGTGTCTTATATCTACACCGTCCGATGATATGGACAGTAGGGACCACCTAGACATATGGATCCACGTTGTCCACCTATTCTGCACTCATGCCATCCATCTGTTTTACCTTCAGCTGTCCAATCAGGTTGGACGCTGCTAGTTCGGTTTTATCCAAGTCGTCCCACTGTAGGACCCTGCTTTGATGCATGTATCGTATTCACATCATTCATCTGTGCTAGACACATGATGTACGTGCTCAATTCGCCACCATCCACAGGGACAGTGGGGCCCTGACTTGATATATGTATTATACCTACTCCGTTCATCTGTTCTGGGTAGTTTAGATGGTGTTGTGCCGCCCCACCACGATGCATTTGTTTGTCCACACCGTTCAGATTGATCTGGACGGTGCTGGACGTGTTGGGATGGTGATGAGGACTCCACCATGACATTTGTATCTTATGTCCATGCCGTCCTTATGCCGATCCCACCTTGATGGATGTGATTCACCCACACCGCCTGGCCATGTGATAAGGGCCCGCCTGTGATGTATATTTGAGTTCCATTTGTGAGGTCCGATGTGGTGTATATTAGGCCCAGGTGATGGGCCTGTTATTATGTATAAGGCCCATGTGCAGGGCCCACCTGTTGCTTATTTATGGCCCACTAGTGTGGCCCATTGATGCGGCCCACTTAATACATAGGAGGCCTATGGGCGAGGCCCAATGTGATGTATTCGAGGTCCATGTGATGCGGCCCATTACGATGTGTATTAGGCCTTTGTGTGAGGCTATGGGCCCACTATATGTTTAACCCTATGTGAGCTACTCCTTGGGAGCAGTGTTAGTTGAATGTCCACATTGGTAGGCAATGATGGTTGGATGTCCACATTGTGACCTTCCCTTAGGCCTTGTTAGGCCCATTCCCATCATTCTCTTAGTGGGTTAACCCAAATAAGTGGGCCCCATTCGTCATAGATGGATGGGTTCGTGCTATCGGGTTGATAGAACCCCGACTGAGGGTGGATTTTTATATTATGAGTGATCGGTTGTTCACCTATAGACCCTGCCTTACTTATGTGATGATTATCGTGGCCGATTACCGATCGTGGCCGATTATCGATTGACGTGGCCGATTGCCGATTCTACTTATCGTGGCCGATTGACTGATTACCGATCGAGGCCAATTATCTTGACCGATTACCGATCGTGGCCGATTATCGATTGACGTGGCCGATTAACCGATTACCGATTATCGTGATCGATTACAGATCATGGCCGATTATCGATTGACGTGGTTGATTGCCAACTCTACTTATCGTGGCCGATTGACCGATTGCCAATTGAGGCCGATTATCGTGATCAATTACCGATCGTGGCCGATTATCGATTGATGTGGTCGATTGTCGATTCTACTTGTCGTGGTCGATTGACCGATTATCGATCGAGGCAGATTGTTGATGCTGATTATTGATACTGATTATGAGTATGTGATAGCATAACATCATGATACATGCCCATACGCATCATCTGCATGTTTGTTATGAGATGTGGTTGACCATTGCATATGTCATTGAGCACGTTAATATGAGACTCCCTGTTAGGCGGAGGTTATCACACATGAGCGCATGGCATGCGCAGGATTGATGCATGACTGGATTGTGTGACTCATGCATCTTGTATTGTGTATTATACGCTTTAGCGACATCAGGGTCGTAGCCTCCACAGGCATATCGTGGATGGCCAGACGGGACACCGGAAATGTTTGGTTCTAACATACGGGCGCCATAGATGTCCCTGGGTGAAAATTTCTAAACCTCCGTGGCCAGGAGATGACTCCAACGTCAAGACTGAGTGGATATATGAGTGCACAATGGCCGAATACCAGGAGGCCGCGTCTCCCACTGTTTCGTGGTCGGTTGGAAAGGGGTGTGGCCTTACTCGCCCGAGGGTAGGGGGCAATATTAGGCTGAGTTTTTGTAACACCCCGTACTTTTCAATACTCAGGTGTTACCATGACGACCTAAATTAGAATTACAAACTCGATTTAGTGATTTTGTAAGCAATGGTAAACTCATTTTAATTGTATATATATTTTATCATTATTCGTAGGAATACGTATGTTACTTAAATTATTTAAATCATGTATATTATTTAAACTATATACGAATCAAATTGTAGACCAACACATTATTATATAATCAATGTATATTAATTAACATTTACATTTTATAACTCTAACTATATACGAATGTATTATAACTAAACAAATAAATATATATATATATATATATATATATATATGAAAAATATATATTTATAATGTAATCTAAAACATTACTTACCATTACCAATATTATGATAATGAATGTATGAGAATATTACATAAATTAATTATAGTACACTTTCGATAATTAATATTTATATATATATATATATATATAAAATATTTCAAAGTAAATAAATAATCATTAATATAAAATATAAATGTAATATAAGTTGTATGTATGTTACATTTATTATTACGTAGTCTATAGTATTTTGGAACTAATGGACAGGCCGGATTTCACTTAAGAATACCATGGGCCACGCAAACCACCAATCCAACACAAATGTGGCGTGTATGGCCCACCTAAGCTATGGATCCACCTCATTCTTCAAGCCGAGCCCTAAATTGACATGACAAAATACATGGCCGGAGTGGATCAGATCACAGACATCACTGTGTACCCCATTATCGCTGCGTGTGCACATCAGGTACGTGCAGCCGCTGTGCACTGGAACATGGAGACCGGTCAGAGCAGCTCTGACCGAAATTTCTAAAGAAGGAAATTCCTTCTTTCTCATCTCCCGCGCCCTGGCGTTTTTGAACGGATGGATAGCCGTTCGTTTGTTCGAATTTTGGCCCACCATCATGGGTCAGTTCCACGATCTGAACCGTCCATGTTGTATAAGACTTAAAACCATGCAAACCCTGCCCAATTTTCCCGACTATCTCTCACACACGAGACCACAATCACAGGCACAAGCAAGCTGTTTGTGCTTCTTCTCTTTCCAAAAATGGAAAGCTCGGTTTTCCTCCACGCTTGCGATCCGCGTCAGCCAGCTAGGGGCTCACCTAGACCGTCCGATACAAGAAACCTCAGCCATCCATTTCTACTCACACATATTTGGGTTTTCAGTGGGAAAACCGACGCCAAGCCCACTGTTTTGCTAAGTTGTTTCAAAAGGGCAGATAGTGGTATTAGATCATGGCCGTTCATTGCTCATCCGACGATGCTGGGAGAGCTTAGGGCAACTTAAAATGAGGGAGGGTTATTCAGCATTTGATTTTATTTGTTGCTCACAACCCTTCCATGAAAACTCGGCCGCTCCTCTCAAAACTCAAGCCCACCAACCAAACGGGCTTAAAGCTTCGAAACAGAGGTTTGGAGAGCACTGTGGGAGCAACCAGAGCTGTCCCCATGGAGCGGATTGAAGCCAGAGTCGCCGGATTTCAAGTTGCCATTAACGGCCAGCTTGTCTTCCTCATTTAAACTGCACCGGCTCAGTCCGAATTAGGTGCGATTTTGCTCGAGATCAGGCCCTCTCGAACGTTGAAACAAGAAGGGAGGAAGAAGAAGAAAAAAAAAACAGAAAGAAAAGAAGAAGGAAGAAGGGAGAGAGGTGCAGCTGTTGCTGCCGCTGCCGCACCATGCACGCCACCTTCAGGTACAACCCAAAAACCCATCGTCCCTCTGAACTCAGTGGGCCGCATCTGAGTTAAACAACTTGGTTGGGCCGCTGCTAGGTCTCCAGAGAAGCAGGGAAGAAAGAGAGTGAAAGAGGGAAGAAGAAAGAAAGAAGAACGTGAGAAAGGCGTGGTGTCGCTGGGTTCTTGCCCGAGTCCCATTCCACCGACTCACTGTGAGTCAGCTTGTGGGATCAGTTGCTGACCTGTTTGGTCATCAGAGAAGGGAGAAGGAGGAACGAGAGAGAGACAGCGTGGGGCTGCTGTTCAGCTGAAACCGAGTCGACTCAGTTTCTGACTGAGTTGACTGGGTCGAGTGGCCTAGTCCAGACATTTTTGGACATTCCAATGAAAATAAAAGAAAGAAGATAGCAAGAAAGAAAAGGAGAAGGGCAGTGCGAAGAAGAGAATCGAGAGAGAGAGAGAGAGAGAGAGAGAGAGAGAGAGAGAGAGAGAGAGAGAGAGAGAGAGAGTAGGGGAGTCGAGTCAACTCGCTGCCGAGTTGACTCGGTCCAGGTTGCTGCTGGGTGTTCCAGCAACAGGTGAGAGAGAGAGAGAGAGAGGAAAAGAAGAAAAGAGAAAGAAAGGAAGGAGAGGAAGATAGAGGGTTTGGGGTTGTTGGTGGCTACCGAGTCAACTCGGTGGAGTTGGGCTGAATTTGGGTTGGCCCACTCGAGCCTTATAGCTGCCAAGTGACATAAACCTAAGGTAAATCAAAACCCATTTCATTTGTTTGCTACTGAGTTGACTCAGTGAGTCTTCACTAATTAAATTCATTAACCGTAGGAAACAAGCATTACCATTTTCATTGATAATTTGATTGGTTGTGGTCACATGTTTATTAACTAGATTTGACTCAATCGAACTTCAGACGTGCTATCTAGCGAGCCACACAACTAGGTTGTTTGACTAAGGTGAGGACTCACCCTTTGAGCTTCCCACTTGATTTCATCAATCTAGATATAGATGATGACATGAATCACTTAACTGAGTTACTTACTTTATTATTGAACATGTTTTGTTGCATAGTTAATTCATGTGTTGGACAATAAATGTTTCTTTTAGATTATATCATGCATGAATGGTTCGATGATAACATGCTATTCTTTATTGTATACGTATTAATTTATTTATATGCTACCACTTGGGCTTGAATGATGGACTGAATGGAACTTACCTTGGACTTGTGATCTTGCGGTCTACATTTGCCCTTTGTGGCTTGGATGTGTCATTGGTGCCCTTTGTGGCTTATTGGTTACATTTACACATCCATGGTTTCCTAGCCATCTTGCGGAGTTCAGTCGTACCCTGATTTCCGGGTGGAGCCGAAGTTCGCTTTGTCGATTTTCTAGCCATCTTGCGGAGTTCACGTACGACATGATTTTCGGGTGGTCTAGGGTTTGTATGTTGTTTGTCTCTTCATCTGTGGTGTTCATTCGTACCATGATTTCCGGGTGGAGCTGAAGTTCGCTTTGTCGATTTTTCTATCCATCTTGCGGAGTTCACGTACGACATGATTCTCGGGTGAAGTGGGGGTTTAAAGGGGGGGATTTTCTATTCGCCTTGCAAATTCTACTTGTACCATGATTTCCGGGTGGAGCCGAAGTTTGCTTTGTCGATTTTCTAGCAATTTTGCGGAGTTCACGTACAACGTGATTTCACGCGCAACAAAAAATCATATGTTTGATTGTTTGGTTATCTGAACATGTTTCCTTGCATTGCGACTACTATTATATCTTGCTTATGACGAGATTGTGTTGGTTGACTTAAATTTCTGTAGGCATACTCATGATTATAAATTGCTCTATTTAATATATCTAAATTTATGATTGGCGTTCTATATTGATTATGAATGACGAGTGTGCAATCTTGGAGGGTGCTCCTTACTGCGATTGCCATTGACGCTATCAAACTGTAACAGTTGATGCAGGTGTAGAGCAAGCCGATGTTGTTCATTGGGTTGCTAGAGCAGATCGAGTAGCTGAGAAGCTAGACGGGGTCCTTGCGGCCCGTATTGAACCCCACCACTAGCTTATAGATCCTTATTTTTCCTTATACGAACTTTGTTATTTGGGATTGTATAAGTTCCTGTATGGGCGCTACAATTGAAATTTTGAAATGATCAGAATGTTTTTATACAATGCATGGTTTATCCTAGCTTCATTGCTGTTAACTCTGATTAATGATAAATGGTTCAAATTTACACTAGATTTTATAAGTTAACACTCGGGTTTTTGGGAAATGGGTTATATACTCGGGTCCTGAAAACACGGGGCGTTACAGTTTGACCAGCTCGTGAATGGTCCGCTATCGACGTGCCGGATAGGTATTGACAGACTATTGGCTAGGTGGATAGTGAGGTTTCTTACGCTCACTTGGACTGTGCTGCTGGGAGAGAGACAGTGTCATTTGGAGTGTACTAAACCCTGGTGATAATCCCAGAGATGAACTGTACTGATGTGGACTTATTGAGCCAGAGTTGCATACTCATTCATTCATTCATTCACTATCCACTCGGACTGGTGGTGTGCAACTATTGGTTACGTGTACCTTCGCATGGCCAGGATTTCTGTTGGGCGCGCGACTAACCTGAGATCAGGAGTTTACCACATTAAGTTTGACTATCTAAATTTAGGTATGGGACTGGTTTGGATAGAAGTCCCTTGTGATAGACCCCATAGCCTGCGATACTTTGCACTATCATCCTGACTTCACACACCAGCATGGTCATTCTATTCGCACTGCATATTACATTACATCCATGGCATATAGTATCTTGGGTTACTGTGTTTCTTCATTTATATGGTCTAAATACGATTGACGTTATTTGTGGACTCATCAGGAATTACACACTGCATCGCATCCTCGACATTTGATAATTGGCTCGTTATGACTCCTCATTTGCATAACTATTCTATATTGCTTATTCTGATATTGATTGACGCATGGACTTGTCCGTATTTTCGCTTACTTTGTTATCGTATAATTTATAATCTTGCCAGTATTTCTGTTTACTCTGATAATTTATGCTCTTGTCCGTATTTTACTTACTTTGTTAACATATGATTCATGACCTTGCGCCTATTTCGACATCGTATGATTATGACATTGGGTTGAATACTTGACACTTACCTTGTGCATACACTTACACCACCCTCTAAGCTTTCTATAAGCTTATGCACGATAGATGCGTACAGGTGATGTTAGGTTGCAGCAGTGTTGAGCTTGGAGCATGCAGCGGTCTTCTAGAGCTTAATTTTCGATTTATGTATTTCCTTCAGTATTGTAATCAAATGATTATATTAGTGGATATGTGATGTTGATGTTGCCTTTGTGAAATGGGTTATCTTGTGGTTATGCTTATCGCGAGTTAAATATACAAGAAAAATCCTCCTTGTAGGATCCCAGGATCGGAATCTTGCATATGGATGCTAGGAGCCGAGAATGGGGTACTACGGAGGCTGTCGGCATCGGATTCGGCAATCGGGATTCTTGTGAATCCGATTTTCGGGTTTGGGGCGTGACATATCTTGTAACGCCCTTAAAATCGGGAGTCGTGCATACACTCGACTCCCACGTTCCCGGGTGTCACTTATAACCGATTTTTACTATAATTTGCATTTAATCAAATGTAAAGGCGCAGCGTGGAATTACTTGGAACATGAAGCACAACCACAACTAATCTGCTGAAATAAAAGAAGTCAAATACATATACAAATCCAAAAGAACATAAATGGGTCGCACAAGGCATTGCCCAACAAATCACAAAAAGAATGATATATCCAAAAAATAAAGCTGAGTCCACTACTCAGTGATCCAGAATCCCGTCTACTGAGCCGATGAAGACCCGCTCATCAACTGAAACTAAGAGAACTCGTCCTCCTCCTCGAGGCTCGTGTCACCAGGCTCCTCCAAATCTGTATCACCTGCATCTATAGGCCAGTCTGGTTGGTGTTTTAAAATACCGTCCCAGAGTGGGAGTGAGTGATCAACTCAGTGGGTGCTATTAATCTTAAGTTGTACAAGCAACAGTCATATTAAGAATTTAATGAAAGACATTATTCACAGTGACTAAACTAATCTTGGTAATGCGTATGCATGATGAATGATATGATGCATGCCCTCACCACAACACTCCCTCGAGCGACTCCATCTAACGATTCCGTATGTCAACACTTCCTCAGAGCGACCTCGACTGCCGAGTTGCCACCCTAACTAGTGCGATGTAATGTGATCGTGTTAGCCGAGTTCTTAGTTAAGTCCATTCATCCAGCAGGTTTGAGAATTTGGTACACCCCACGTATCAATGCCTTAATTTGGTTACGAGGCTAAGGCCCCCCAACGTGTGAAGCCGAGACCCCACAATCCTTGATCCCATCGGGTTCCCTATCCCCGACTCCAAGCACATGGGGAGTGCAGAGAGGAAGGGATCGCTCGCAGTCACTACGGGGAGGCGCATCACCCCACCATAGGCTGACAGCTCGGACACAGTGTCCCATTCCACCATGCCTGGCTCATGAGACAGTGGATCAACTTCAAATGGTTATCGGTGGGCTACAACGGTGGTAGGGTATTCCAAGTTCCATACATATGTGAGCAAACAAGGTTAACAAATAGGGCTGGTCGGTAAGTAGGCTAGACCGCACGAGTCAGGCAAATATGCGACAAACGACATTGGGTACAAGGGACTCATGTAGTCGAACTACTGTCGCTCGTACACACCGGCTCAAGCCCACGGGTTTAGCCCTAGCATAGTCCTACCGATGGGACTACCGTCTCTTCTCATGTTCCTGACCAAACCAAGTGTATGAATAGTGATTCATAGCATGCCAACTACCAATGCATCATCCAGCATAAACAACATCATGGTTTCATACTACTCAACATACAATTTAAATTCTCGTAGCAAGCAAGGCTAACAATATCATGAAATAAAGTGCATGTGAGTTATGTGTGTAGGTGAGAAAGTTAAGCACTTCCTTTATCTTAAGAAATCATAAGTACAAGAGTAATGAATCATGGATACTAAGAAGCAACACTATAAGGAAAAATCCAACAAGGCATGAGCATGAGATCATCCATACACAATCATGTGAGAGGCAAGAACATCATCATATGAAAAGCAAACACACAATCCATGCAAATCCAACAAACATGCAATTCTTAGGATTCTTCTAAATTCTTCAAATATAGCATCCAAATAATCAAAATCATTAGATTCGTAATAAAATTGGTACTAGGCCACCTAAGGATAATAGTCCGCACCTATGGTTTATTGAGATCTTGGAAATGACCTAGAAATGCCGAACTCGGAGTCGATTAGCCGGAATCCCTAAAACAAAGCATTGCATGTTAGAATCTCATGCAAATTCTCCCTTAACATGAGGGGTTTCCAAGAAGATGAGAGATTTACCTATCAAATCGGCGGAGAGGGGTTCTCCCAGTTGTGGATGATGAATTTTCTTGAGGTAGGGTTTTGTAAGATGGGACTCCCTTGGGCCCTACTTTGATCTATGACCCACCTTCACTCTCTTTCACTCTCTCTTCCTCTCTTCTTCCTTTCTTCTTTCTCCCTTTTCTCTCTTCTCTCTTTCCTTCCCTAGGGCAAATTCATATGGGGAGAGGGGTGCCCAAAAGAACCCCTTTTATAATGTCAGATTTGGTACAAATGGCCCCAAGCTTCCACGATTTCTCAAAATAGACCACTAGGACTCCCTATTGGTGTTGGGGCGGCCCTAACACCCCTTTTGCCACCAAATTTTGTATGTATGTGACTCATGACCCTATGAGGGGTCATGCAAGGTTTGGGAACAAATGAATGAATGAATATGAGGTTTGAGCATACAATTTCGATTCTTTAAATGGCCCTGTGGAGTCCATTCTGATGATTGGAGTGGTTCTAGTGACCCTCTGACTATGAAAGTTGTAGGATAGGTGTTCCATGGCCCGATGAAGGGCCATGCAAAATTTGGGAACAATCGGATATGGGGTTTGATCGTACAGGCCTGATTTGTGATCAACGATCATCGTGCCACGATCAGGTTCCAAATTTGGTGAACGGGCGTAGAAAAATACATTAAACCTTCATAAATTTGGAAGAAATCTGACGGCTGAAAAGTCTGGTATCTCAATTTTATTTGCAAGTGCCAGATTCTAATTCTGGCATTGGTGGGGTGCATTTGGCAAGTGCCAGATTCTAATTCTGGGTGTCCACTGGGTTTGTGGTCCGCAATGGACCACAAGCCTAGTAAGATCTTCAGTTCCCTAAATTTTTAGCTTTTTCTGACCTTCTCGGTCGCTAGGTGGCCCACACGGGCTATTGTTAAGTGTAAACAGGCCATCTGGCTTGGCGGCCTGCACTTTATCTCATCATAACTAGACTGGTCCACCCCAGTATAAACTAACATTGAGTGCTAATGGTAATTAAGTGATATTATAAGTTAATTAATTAAAAAAATCTTGAGGATTTTTGAGAATCCAAAATAGTGAAAATCCAGGATGTTACATAAACAATAACAGAATAAAAGAAAAACGTAGAGATCTAACCGATTATGAGGACGTAGAAGCGCTGAGATATCAAGTGCACTGTAGATAACTCATACGAGCAGAACCTCCATTCCACAAGCTTCCTCTCTCTCTCTCTCACCTTTGATAGCCCTAAACCCTTTAGCAAACCCTTATAAAGCTTTAGGAAACCATCTTGTATTACCTCTTGAATACCCTAGAAAACCTTAGAGACCTCCTATTTATAGTTTAGGAAACTCTCTTTCGCACCCTTGCAAAAGCCGCTTCAAAATTCCAAATCTTGCATAAAATCACGGAATGAATTTGCATAACCTCGATTAGTCAAGCAGGGTCCTCGACCGGTCGAGCGGCCTACTCGACCGGTCGAGTACCTCCCTCGACTGGTCGAGTACCTCGGAGAAAATAATCAGATGATCACTGGACTTTGAGTCGAGCTCCACTCGACTGGTCGAGCAACACCCTCAACCGGTCGAGTGAGGCTCACGACCGATCGAGTCTTAAGAAGAAATCCCATTAATTAACTTCTACGTCTTGCTACAGTATGAAATAAAGAAATTCATATAAATATTGTCCTTCAATTGTCTTTAGTAGTATATGAAGTGTTATCCTGAAACTATCGAAGCGGTTGAGCTTGAAAAGGTAGAAGATGTGAAAGGAAGTTTAGAAGTGATAGATATAAAACCCCCCGTTTGGAAGGAAACTACACTTAGATTCTTTTTTAGGAAGATAAAATATTTTCAAATTTTATTTCGGTCGAAGGTATCAAATGTATATATGAGTGTTGTAATTACTATATTTTTAATTTAATTATTTTTCGTTTAGTGTAATGAATATGACGATTGGTGTAATGTGACAAATGGTGTAATGGATAAATGTGATGATTTTTGCAATAAAAGAATGTTGGAATGGAGGACCACTGATATTCACTGTGAATCACAGATATTTACAAAGGACCATTGATATTCGCTAAGAATCGCAGATATTCAAAGGACCGTTGATATTCATAGTGAACCGCTGATATTCACTGTGAATCATGGACAAAGGACCGCTGATATTCATTGTGAATCACTGATATTATCAGCGGATAGTCGATATTAACAGCCTACCATATTTAATATCTGTAGTCCACAATTATTATTCGCGATCCACAATTAATATTCGTGGTCCACAGTTAATATCGATGATCTACAATTAATATCTGCAGTGCACAGTGAATATTGGTAGTCCTCAGTGAATTAATCCATAAACTTTTACAACTTTTAGAATGGATGAAATTTGTCTTGTCAGCATTACTTTACAAAAAGTGGCCACTGTGGCAATTACACTATACATATACAAAAAAATAGATAATAAAATCTTTCAAATTATAAAAAGTGACAGATAGATCTAAAAAATCAATTTTTTACTGACGACTAGAAAGTGCACGTCATTCGATTGTGACCCGTTCGCTTGCACCTAGAGCACTTTACAGGTTGCCTTTGTTCACGCATGCTTGTAATTCTTCTCTTTTTCCGTCTTTTAGATCGTGTTTTTTGAATAATGGATTTATGATGCGTCTCTTTTGAAATCCAGTATGACCATTAGTTGGGGGGAAGAATTTCAGGGTGTGACCATAAAAATGAGAGAAGAAGACATCAGGAATGAAGGATGAGCCTTCTTATTTTTGTGGGACCAAAAATTCCCTTTCAAACCTCTTTTCTCATTGCGGGACAAGTAATGTCATACGCATGCAGATTAGGTATTACCTCGCCTGTTCAGTACTTGAGACAGGGAGAGGCTCCAACTGAGGGGCCGCTGCGATATGTGAATTTTATCCACACCGTCCAACAATTTTTCCATATCATTTTAGAGTATTGGACAAAAAATAAAGCAGATCAAAGTCTCAAGTGGACCACACCACATGAAGCAACGGTGCTACGTGTTGCTTATTTGCCATCCAACCAATCGACATGGTCATATGCACCCGGATGAAGTGAAAAAAAAAATATCATCTTGATGCAAAATTTCTGTAGCCCCCAATAATTTCTTAACTGTTCAAATTTAATCCCCACTTTGTGGTCCACTTGATCCTTTTATCTTCTCTATTCTAAGGGTTATAATCTAAAGTGATATTTATAAATATATGGACGGTGTGGATAAAATTAATCCATCACGTTGGCCCATAAATGTCCCTCGTAGACTCCGCCTGACCCGAGCTCTGAACAGGCAGGGGTAGTACCTAATCTGCGCCCACGCCATACGAGGAGCAGTTATTGCAAAGGCACAAAAAGTTGGAAAGTGCTATAAAGTTGTTGTGGGGCTTATTGGATTGTTTTGAGGCAAATCCAACCTGTCTGTAAGGGATTTTAATTTCATTTTATCGCACTAGGATTAAGATCAAATCTCATCATAGATGAACCGTACCGAAGGGAATAAATTAGTATTAATGCACAAAATTAGTGTATTTATAGACCACAAATATCTTACAAAAAAAATATTGAAAAGATCCTTCCGGAAGTCGATGAAGTTCCAATTAGAATAAAGGGATCATATCAACCGATGGATAGGTCAAATTTCAATTCATAGTGTGGGCCATATTGCCTTTTCAGAAAGCTTTCCAACTTTTGGAGACGAGAGCCGACCATACTAAAGGTAGGTAGATGGGTATTTTCATATTTCAAAAATGAAAAAGTAATTTTAGGATTAAAATTCCTTAATTACGTAAGTACAAAGTTAATGACACAACCACTTCATCTCACAAGGGGATGCCGACAAAAACCCATATTGACATGTTATCTTGTTAATACGGCACGTCGTGTAGAGGCTTACACGTGCACACACAGGCACATGTGCATATACGAAAGACGTGAGTGAGATCAGAGTCTTCCATAAGGTTGGAATTAAGGCTTAGATCTTCTCCCTGAATAATAAGACAATTTCACTCTTCAAGTTGGCCACAAAATACACACAAAATGCACGGTTCAAGTGTTTTTTCCTCCAGCCATTCATTTGTTATAGTATGATGTGGCCCACCAGGGCATGAAATAACCTGATTTTTAATCTAGAAGATCTTAACAACTACCTCAGCTGATGAAAAGCTCAGATCCATCTGTAACGACCTGTAAATTTCCGTACATTGAGTCGAGTACCACCTCGACCAGAAATCACGTAGGATTAAATTCTTTAGAAATTTAACAAAGTTAACTAAGTACTAAACTCGATTAGCCATGAAATCCGTTAGGATCACTTTAAATACGATCTGCAAGACCCAAAAGTTGCAGAATCATTGACGCTAGGTTACCCTAAAGTCTAGAACCAAACCCATTTCCCGTCTGCTCTCGGGAATGAAACGAAACTTCGTATTAGGTTTAGATCGCACATCGGGAGTCTGATTAACCCGAAGCTAAGGAACTGGGACCGCCCCACTGGGCTTAACAATCATCTCAAAAAGCAGCTCCATCCGATGTTCCATGGCCATTCGCTTCGATCCGGAGTGAGGGTGTGTGAAAAAACTATTCCCATTTCAAAATAAATATCTGGAATAGTGATCTGGCATCATTCGTTGACGCATCAGTATTAAGCAACCTGACCGTCAGAATCAGACCAAATTACATCCTCGGATTAAGAAAAATTTCAGGAACATTTACATGTACTTGAAATTTCTGATCGTGGCCCGCTGACCGTCGAACTGAAAGTGGTCCGCCACGTGTGATCTGGGAATCCGATCGAGTCTAAAATGTAATCCCACGTAGATCCATAGATGGTGAGCTTAAGTCTGACGTTTGGTTCAAGGAGGGCCACCAGAACCTCCCTTTTGAGCTGGAAAAGTGGCGAAATGCCTATATAAGCAGTCACCCTTGAAACTGAGTCTAGTTTGGAAATGTTTTTGGCTATAAAAGGGGCTTAGAACAGCCCCTCTCACAGCCATACGAATTTGGGATTTTAACCCTAGAGAGAGAGAGAAAAGAGGGAGAATAGTTTGGGATTTGTGGGAGATCTTCCTCCTACTGCTTTGGATTGTTACACGGCCTACACCGCTTCATTCCAGGTGTTTTTCCGGCGGTATCCATCCCATTTGAAGGTAAGAAACCCTAACCCTAGGTCTGATTTAAGGTAGGATCGATGTGAGTTGTGTAACGACTAACCGATTCCACTCTTTAGGCTAGAAAACTCCCGTATACGGAAGATTTACTACCCTTGCTGATTCGTTGCGTTTCAAAAGGCAAAGGTGAGGACTTTAAGTGTATAAGTTACGGTTTTCAACGCTTTCAATGCCAGATAATGGTAGATTCATGATCTGCTTGCAATTGCACATGTACAAAGTGCTTTCCGTTTCCTGTTTCGATTAACGTTGTAAAATATGGAATTTCACATACTCTAGGTATACGTAGAAATACCGTATATGTATTTTTTTTGGATAAATGTTTGACATGTTTATTTAATGTATGATTATATAATATATGAATAAAATACTAGTTTGGCGAAAGGAATCGCCAAAATACATGTTCACTTGTAAATGCGACGTATGTTGAAATTGTGTATTTTAGAAATACCGTATACGTATTTCTTTTGGAATAATGTTTAACATATTTATTTAATATATGCTTATACAATACATGAATAAAATACTAGTTTGGCGAAAGGAATCGCCGCAATCTATGTTCGCTTGTAAACACTATGTATGTTGAAATTGCGTATTCTAGAAATACCGCTTATGTACAAATTTTGGAAATGTAATTGTCATGATTATTTGTCGTATGAATATGGTATGCGTGGATAAAATAACCGCTTGGCGAAAGAATAGCCCTAATACGCATTTGTTAACATACGTCGTGTATGTTGGAATAGTGTATTCTAAGTGTTCGCGTAGATGCTTGTGTGTGTAAATGTTTGTGTGTTAGTGCCTTAGAGAGGTGCTGATATGGGATTTTCGACTCCCTTAGAGACATGTAGGACCCCCTCCACGCGGTGGTTCGCTATAACCACTCACTTGTGATGTGTATGTAATCGTATCCCTACGTGTATAGTGCTTTACAACATGCTTTACAACATGCTTTACTTCATGCTTTACTTCATGCTTTATAACATGCCTGCTAATATGCTGTATTGCTTGTTTATCATGCTTTACTCTATATGCTATTGATGAGAACTGTTTGAGTTTGGGACTATGCCTATAGTCCAAACATTCGGTACCAGACTTGAGGTTGTGGCTGAGATGCATGTCGCCACAAAGGATGTGTCTGGCGAACCCGAGTCGTACTTCGGTTGGCGATAGTGGTTGGCCACACGGAGTGCTTTTGCGCTCCATATCGTTCAACTTGTGGTGCGCTCGAGCTAGTCAGGCCCGTCAAGTAAACCGGAGTGTATATGTATGTTCACCATGTTTGGTCGCTACTGCTTGAACCTAGGGTACCAAACTTACCAGTGGCGATCCCGTTAACCATGGTACCTCGATCCGCTATGACGCATGAGCCGGGCATGGTGGTATGGGACACCGTGGTCGAGCTGTCGGCCTACGCTGGGGTCATGTGCCTCCCCGTAGTGACCATTGCGCAACTAAACTCGTGAGCCGATTATGGTGGTATGGGACACTATATTCGAGCTGTCGATACTTACGGCGAGAGCCGAGTACGGTGAGACCTGTGCTCGTGCTGACGGGCGACGAGTCCTCTGTAGTATCTTCGAGTATACTCCAAGTGTCTGTGATTGGCGACGAATCTTTCACAGTAATTAGAGTATGAGTTGAGCCGAGTACGGTGAGACCTGTACTTGAGCTGACGGCTAGTGATTGAGCCAAGTACGGTGAGATATGTACTTGAGCTGACGGCCTGCAATTGAGCCACATACGGTGAGATCTGTATCCGCGTTGACGGGTGACGAGCCCTTTGCGATGCCTTCACTACGCTTCTCAAACCATAATATCGTATGAGATTAGCTAGGATTGACGACCCTAGAATGGATCATGTTTGGGAATGATACAAGGGAGGTACCTTAGTTTCCCAATACTGCTGGTTGAAATGGATTAATAAAAACTTGGTAATCATGAGCATCATCGCACCGCATGTGCTTTGTAGATGTGGCGCACTGAGGGAGTAAGCATTCGCGAACGTAAGATGATGTCGCTTGAGATAGTTCATGTTGTTCGTTCTGCCAGGAACGATCTTTCGCTCCCATTTGGCCGTCTGATCTGCAGGATGGCTCGTGATATCGGCCATAGACTCAATATGGAAGACCTTGCACCAGTCCGAGTCATAAATGAGGAGACACTCAAGAATATGAAGATCGGCCCTCAACAGCGGCAAGCACGACTCGACGAGTCTGGAGATGAGTCGAATAGCGCCGGTGAGGAGAGTGTTGACCTCCAGGCAAAGAGTGATGAGGAGCGCCGTGATGACATATAGGAAGAAGAACCTGAGGCTCAGGACACTGAGGACAGTTCACCTCCTGCGGCTCAGGAACAGGGTGTGAATCGGGATGCTTTTGATGCACGTTTGGCCCGTCTCGAGGAGGGTCAAGCGCCTGCGCAAAGAAGAGGTTGGACAAGTTCGGGTTGAGCTTGGTGAGACTCGAGCCAAGCTTGAAGAGACCGAAGCCTACATGAAGAGGAGCTTTAAGAAGGTGTCTCGTACGTTGAAGGCCATTTTGTACTGTGTGCAGGACAAGAACGCTCCTCCTCCACCGCCTGCTTCGGATGTTTAGTCATCTACGTGGTTGTGTGTTGTTGTTTGCTTTGGTTACTGCGATAGGCGGTTTATGTTTTCATGTAGATGAAGTAGTAGATAGTAACATGTTTTGGGTGTTTGATGTAGTGGATGTATTGGCTATGATGTGAATTCTGTCGTGATTCATGTAACTCTGTATTCCATGTATTATGACAATTTTGGGTAAATGAAAAGCATGTAGCCTCTTTGTTTTGATGATGTGTGGAGTGCTTAAGTGCTTTATGAAGTGTATTGTGCCTTATCTCACAAATGATCTATCCTATGTTGTCTAGGGCATGCCGCGGCAAAGATATCGCGGAGAACGGCACGCCTCCTTTTGACTCGGCTCTCTATGGACCGGACTCCTTCAGTAGTAGTGGTCCCCGCGGACCGAGGGTTGGGTTCGATCGCCTCCCGGGGTCCTACTGGGTGGACTGCCACCTTACACGCCCCCGGTCCGTGAGCAGTATCGGCCGTCTTTTTCTGCGTAGCATGACTCTCAGGCTGCTCCGTCGACTGATAGGTTTGAGCAGCTGATGATGATGATGCATCGGCGCAGATGCTGTGAAGAAGAGATGTAAGCAGCAGACGGCCAGCAGAGACGCGACACCAGGCGGCACCAGCAGCTTATGGCCACTATCGCTGAGGCCTTGTCCCGTGGTGGTAGTGCGACTCCACTTACGACATCTGCACATCCTGATGAGCATTCTGAGCCTCCTGCTCAGGTTGAGGATGTGCCTCTGCCCCCATCCGTCGCACCTCCTACTGGAGAGGTCAGTACTCATGGTTTACTCGAGCGATTTCAGCGCTTGAGGCCTCCCTCATTTATGGGTTCTCACAGACCCGAGGAGGCAGAGTTCTGGCTTGACCGCATCTCTAAGATGCTTCGGATGCTACATTGCTCAGAGGCAGAGCAGGTGGAGCTGGCAGCTTTCATGTTTGAGAGGGAGGCCAGTTTATGGTGGGACAGCGTGTTGCCCACGGTCGCAGTAGATTTCGTGTGGACTTGGGAGGCTTTTGAGTCTCGGTTCCACGAGAAGTACTACCCGCAGACGTATCGGCATGAGCGGGAGGATGAGTTTCTGCGCCTCAGGCAGGGAGGCATGACGATCACGGAGTACGAGCACCGCTTTACAGAGTTGGGCCGCTTTGTCCCGACTATACTGGTGGATGAGCAGATGCGGTCGTCGTTTCTCCTTGGGTTTGCGACCGGAGATACGGTCGAGGATTTGCTGCCTCAGTATCCCCACCTACGCGGCATTGGTCCACATGTCTATGACGGCCGAGCAGGATATGGACCAATTGGCCAGATCGCGTGGTGCTATGGTTGTGAGACCACGCCAGGATTTGCAGAGCAGGCCTATCTTAGGCAAGAGTCCTCGGGCTGATTCTCTTCTCAGGGCGGCAGCGCTAGTTATTCCTATGAGACGCCCGTTGGTGACTTGCACGTTTTGCGGGAAACCTGGACACCCTGCTGAGAGCTGCTTCTCGCGCATGAGGGCTAGCGGATTTGCGCCACCGCAGAGATTGGGTCGCCCTTATCCACAGGCCATATCAGCTCCGCCGCTACAGACCGTTCCTGCACATCCTTCATTCTGACCTCCCGTGCCGTCCTTCAGGCCGCCACAGCGACCCTTGGCTCCTCAGCCGAACCGCCAGCAGCAGGCTCGCGTTCATACGCTTGTGGCTGAGGCACCTGAGACGTCGGTTTCAGCTCCGATGGCTTTCGAGGGTACGACTTTTATTCATGGTACTCCCGTTTCTTTATTGGTGGACACTGGGTCCACCACTTCTATTGTTTCTTGTGGGGCGGTGAAACGCCTATCTTTGCATACGATTCCCACTAAGGGAATGAGACTCACTACGGCTACCGGGACCTGTTCGGATGTCACACGGTTCTGCGAGGGTTGCTCGATAGTTTTGGGTAGCAGCACTGTGCTCGTCGACCTTATTGTTGCTCCGCTATGGCACTACGACGTTATACTTGGCATGGATTGGCTCGCCAAGATGAGGGCGGGGATAGATTGCGATGCTCGGATCATGACTGCCTATGGACCTGACGGCACAGCTTTCACGTTCCCGCACGGAGTGTGTCGGTTGGCCCTGTCGAGTTGATTGTTATGCTGCTTTACTTGTGCCGATTGATGGTCCGACACTGGAGGGTACGCCAGTGGTTTGGGAGTTTGTTGGAGTCTTTAAGACTATCCCTGGTTTACCTCCTCGGCGTGAGATTGATTTTATGATTGACCTTACGCCTGGTGCGACGCCCATCTCGTTGCCGACTTATCGTATGCCTCCATGTGAGATGGAGGAGCTGCGGAAACAGATTGACGAACTTGTAGAGTGAGGTTTTATTCGACCTAGTGTGTCTCCTTGGGGAGCACCTGTGTTGTTCGTGAAGAAGGACGGGTCGCTACGGTTGTGTATTGATTACCGTAGGTTGAACCAGGTCACGGTGAAGAACAAGTATCCTTTGCTCAGATTGATGATCTGTTCGATCAGTTGAGAGGGGGCGAAGTATTTCTCGAAGATTGACCTTCGCCGTGGGTACCACCGCTGCGCGTGAGAGAGGAGGACGTGCGAAGGCCTTCGGACGTGCTTCGGGCACTATGAGTTTTTGGTGATGTCGTTCGGTCTGACGAACGCACCAGTCGTGTTCATGGATCTGATGAACCGGGTATTTCGGCCCTTCCTTTACCGATTCGTCATCATCTTTATCGATGGCATCTTGATATACTCCACGAGTCGGGAGGAGCACGAGGAGCACCTGCGAACAGTATTGGGTACGTTGGAGAAGAACCAGTTGTTTACGCAATACAAGAAGTGCGACTTCTGGCAGGAGGAAGTCAAGTTCTGGGACATGTAGTGTCCAAGGATGGGATAGCAAAGGACCTTGCTATGGTAGCCGCGGCTCAGATCGGCAATTGCACAGTCGATTCTTGAGGTGAGGAGTTTCCTTGGTCCGGCCGGGTATTACGTGACGTTTCATTCGGGATTTCTCGAAGATCGTCGCTATTGTCTCGCAGGACTCGAAGGACTGAAGTTCGCCCGGAATGAGAAGGCGGAAGCGCCTTTTAAGGAGCCGAAGGACAAGTTGACGTCCCCCGTGCTAGTATTGCGCAGCAAGGGGTGAAATACATGGTGTATACTTGACGCGTCTCGCGTTGGTTTGGGTTGTGTCCGATGCGAAGGATAGGGTGATTTCGTATGCGTCGAGACAATTAAGGAAGTACGAGGAGAATTACCCTATACATGACTGGAGTTAGGCAAATCATCTTTGCATTGAAGCTCTGGAGACATTACCTCTACTGCATGAGGAGTTCGAGCTTTTCTGCGACCACAAGAGCCTTAAATACATATTCACACAAATGATTTGAATATGAGACAAATACGCCGATGGATGGAGACCTCAAGGACTTCAAGTTCGAGGTTTTCTACCATCCTGGCAAGGCGAACCTTGTGGCGACGCTTGCCGAGCCGCAAGAAGGCGATTGCATTTGCGGCACCGCTGATGATAGCCGAGTGGGACATGATGGAGTTTGTGCGGGACTTCGAGCAGAGACTCACTGTCGAGGAGCCTTTTGAGTGTGTTGCGCACGTTCGGGTGCGGCCACTTATTGACGACAGGATTGTTGAGGCCCAAGAGGGCGATATACGGCTGTCTGAGCTTCGAGAGCAGGCTAGCGACGTCGTGGACTCCGAGTGGAGAGTTGGTTCTGATGGGGGTTTACGATTCCGTGGCCGCCTATGTGTTCCTGATGTAGCTGACTTGAGACGCGAGCTTCTCGAGTCCACCCATAACTCGAAGTTTGCGATGCATCCTGGTAGCACGAAGATGTACCAGGATATGAGACGGACGTATTGGTGGGATAACATGAAGGCCCACATTGCTGAGTATGTGTCTCGATGTCTGACGTGCCAGCAGGTCAAGGCAGAACATCGCCGACCTCCTGGACTACTTCAGCCCATGCCTATAGCGGAGTGGAAGTGGGACTTCATCTCCATGGACTTCATATCAGGGTTGCCGAAGACGAGGAAGGGGCATGATTCCATTTGGGTGATTGTGGACCGGTTGACCAAATCAGCCCATTTCCTCCCTATCAGAGTTACGAACTCTGCAGACGAGCTGGCTAGATTGTACATCAGGGAGATCGTCCGTTTGCACGGGGTTCCTTTGGAGATCGTGTCGGACAGAGACACGCGGTTCACATCTATCTTCTGGACTCGTATCCAGGAGGCGATGGGTGTGAAGTTGAAGTTCAGTACAGCGTTTCATCCTCAGACTGATGGGCAGACAGAGCGGGTGAATCAGATTTTGGAGGATATGTTGCGAGCATGTATGTTGGACTTCAAGGACAGCTGGGATGACTGTCTTCCGTACGCAGAGTTCGTCTACAACAACAGCTTCCAGGCGACTATTGGCATGGCTCCATATGAGGCTCTATATGGTCGACCTTGTAGGGCACCGCACTGTTGGCAGAGGTTGGCGAGCGTAGTCTGATTGGCCCAGAGTTGGTACAGGCGATTACAGAGAAGGTAAACATTATCGGGCGTCGATTACTCACAGCGCAGAGCAGGCAGAAGAGTTACGCCGATACGAGGCGGCGACCACTGGAGTTTGAGGTCGGGGATCATGTGTTCCTTCGGGTTTCCCCTATGAAGGGAGTCCTCCGGTTCGGGAAGAAGGGGAAGCTCACACCGAGGTTTATCGGTCCATTTCAGATACTGGATCGAGTGGGTGATGTGGCGTATCGTCTCGCCTTGCCTACACCACTTGCTTCCGTACACAACGTATTTCATGTATCTATGCTGAAGAAGTACGTTCCTGATCCTTCACATATCATCAGATGGGAGCAGGTACAGTTGAGTGAGGATGCTACGTACGAGCTGCCCCCGACGTGTATCCTTGATAGGAAGGAGCAGGTACTACGTAGCAAGGTCATCCCACTTGTGAAGGTGCTTTGGACACATCATTCCGAGGAGGAAGCTACCTGGGAGACTGAGGCCGAGTTCAGAAAGAACTACCCTCAGATTCTCGAGGACTACGAAAAGGTATAAATTTCGAGAACGAAATTTTTTGTTTGAGGGGGGTAGATTGTAACGACCTGTAAATTTCCGTACATTGGGTCAATTACTAGCTCGACCAGAAATCACATAGGATTAAATTATTTAGAAATTTAACAAAGTTAACTAAGTACTAAACTCGATTAGCCATGAAATCCGTTAGGATCGCTTTAAATACGATCTGCAAGACCCAAAAGTTGCAGAATCATTGACGCTAGGTTACCCTAAAGTCTAGAACCAAACCCATTTCCCGTCTCGCTTCTCTGAATGAAACGAAACTTCATATTAGGTCTAGATCGCACATCGGGAGTCCGATTAACCCGAAGCTAAAGAACTATGACCGCCCCACTGGGCTTAACAATCATCTCAAAAATCAGCTCCATCCGATGTTCCATGGCCATTCGCTTCGATCCGGAGCGAGGGTGTGTGAAAAACACTATTCCCATTCCAAAATAAATATCTCGGAATAGTGATCTCGCATCATTCGTTGACGCGTCGATAAGCAACCCGACCGTCAGAATCAGACCAAATTACACCCTCGGATTAAGAAAAATTTTAGGAACATTTACATGTACTTGGAATTTCTGATCGTGGCCCGCTGACCGTCGAACTGAAAGTGGTCCGCCACGTGCGATCTGGGAATCCGATCGAGTCAAAAACGTAATCCCACGTAGATCCATAGATGGTGAGCTTAAGTCTGACGTTTGGTTCAAGGAGGGCCATCAGAACCTCCCTTTTGAGCTGGAAAAGTGGCGAAATGCCTATATAAGCAGTCACCCTTGAAACTGAGTCTAGTTTGGGAATGTTTTTGGCTATAAAAGGGGCTTAGAACAGCCCTCTCACAGCCATACATAGAATTTGGGATTTTAACCCTAGAGAGAGAGAGAAAAAGAGGGAGAATAGTTTGGGATTTGTGGGAGATCTTCCTCCTACTTGCTTTGATTGTTACACGGCCTACACCGCTTTATTCCAGGTGTTTTCCGCGGTATCCATCCCATTTGAAGGTAAGAAACCCTAACCCTAGGTCTGATTTAAGGTAGGATCGATGTGGGTTGTGTAACGACTAACCGATTCCGCTCTTTAGGCTAGAAAACTCCCGTATACGGAAGATTTACTACCCTTGCTGATTCGTTGCGTTTCAAAAGGCAAAGGTGAGGACTTTAAGTGTATAAGTTACGGTTTTCAACGCTTTCAATGCCAGATAATGGTAAATTCATGATCTGCTTGCAATTGCACATGTACAAAGTGCTTTCCGTTTCCTGTTTAAAATATGGAATTTCACATACTCTAGGTATACGTAGAAATACCGTATACGTATTTTTTTGGATAAATGTTTGACATGTTTATTTAATGTATGATTATATAATATATGAATAAAATACTAGTTTGGCGAAAGGAATCGCCAAAATACATGTTCACTTGTAAATGCGACATATGTTGAAATTGTGTATTTTAAAAATACCGTATACGTATTTCTTTTGGAATAATGTTTGACATATTTATTTAATATATGCTTATACAATACATGAATAAAATACCAGTTTGGCGAAAGGAATCGCCGCAATCTATGTTCGCTTGTAAACACTATGTATGTTGAAATTGCGTATTCTAGAAATACCGCTTATGTACAAATTTTGAAAATGTAATTGTCATGATTATTTGTCATATGAATATGGTATGCGCGGATAAAATAACCGCTTGGCGAAAGAATAGCCCTAATACGCATTTGTTAACATGCGTCGTGTATGTTGGAATAGTGTATTCTAAGTGTTCGCGTAGATGCTTGTGTGTGTAAATGTTTGTGTGTTAGTGCCTTAGAGAGGTGCTGATATGCGATTCCCGACTCCCTTAGAGACATGTAGGACCCCCCTCCACGCGGTGGTTCGCTATAACCACTCACTTGTGATGTGTATGTAATCGTATCCCTATGTGTATAGTGCTTTACAACATGCTTTACAACATGCTTTACTTCATGCTTTATAACATGCCTGCTAATATGCTGTATTGCTTGTTTATCATGCTTTACTCCACATGCTATTGATGAGAACTGTTGAGTTTGGGACTATGCCTATAGTCCAAACATTCGGTACCAGACTTGAGGTTGTGGCTGAGATGCATGTCGCCACAAAGGATGTGTCTGCGAACCCGAGTCGTACTTCTGGTTGGCGATAGTGGTTGGCCACACGGAGTGCTTTTGCGCTCCATATCGCTCAACTTGTGGTGCGCTCGAGCTAGTCGTGCCCGTCAAGTAAACCGAGTGTATATGTATGTTCACCATGTTTGGTCGCTTTCGCTGAACCTAGGGTACCAAACTTACCGGTGGCGATCCCGTTAACCATGGTACCTCGATCCGCTAAGACGCATGAGCCGGGCATGGTGGTATGGGACACCGTGGTCGAGCCGTCGCCTACGCCGTCATGTGCCTCCCCGTAGTGACCATTGCGCAACCAAACTCGTGAGCCGATTATGGTGGTATGGGACACTATATTCGAGCCGTCGATACTTACGGCGAGAGCCGAGTACGGTGAGACCCGTGTACGTGGCCGACGGCGACGAGTCCTCCGTAGTATCTTCGAGTATACTCCAAGTGTCCGTGATTGGCGACGAGTCTTTCACAAGAACCAGAGTATGAGTTGAGCCGAGTACGGTGAGACCAGTATTTGAGCCGACGGCTAGTGATTGAGCCAAGTACGGTGAGATATGTACTTGAGCTGACGGCCAAGAATTGAGCCGCATACGGTGAGATCTCGTATCCGCGCTGACGGGTGACGAGCTCTTTGTGATGCCTTCACTACGCTTCTCAAACCATAATATCGTATGAGATTAGCTAGGATTGACGACCCTAGAATGGATCATGTTTGGGAATGATACAAGGGAGGTACCTTAGTTTCCCAATACTGCTGGTTGAAATGGATTAATAAAAACTTGGTAATCATGAGCATCATCGCACCGCATGTGCTTTGTAGATGTGACGCACTGAGGAGTAAGCATTCGCGAACGTAAGATGATGTCGCTGAGGGTGGTTTGGCAAGGGCATACAGCATCATGTCATATCATTTTTGCATTTAACAAGAGTAGTTAGAAATGTTTGAATTGTATTGTTTTATCATTACTGCTTGATTGATTTGATAACATGTTAACCTATGCTTTATTGTTCCACTGAGTTAGCTACTCACTCCCACGTTACGACGCGGTGTTTGCAACACCCACCGACTCTGTCACAGTGTAGATGGCGACTGCTCAGGAGCCGAGTTCGACTTCGAGGAGGATCAGAGGAGTTCTCCTTTATGCGATGACTGACGGCTATGCTTAGGCCGACTGCATCGTGAGGATTCCAGGGCTTATCTACAGAATTGTATTTTGATTTTTGACTTAGAAACAATACATGTATATTGGTACTCAGTTAGTACTCATACTCTGGAGTTCACAAAATTTTGTTACTTTACATACTTCGAATATAAAATTTCGATCTTCCCGCTTGCCTTTATACAATTGAATTGGAGTATGATTTACTGTTTTGGTATAATCTTATTCATGTTTATTGCGCTAACTCAGACAATATTTAACCATTATTGTGTATGTTGCATAAGTGATGCGTTGGAACTCAGGAGTTGATTTCCTACTCGACCCCCGAATTTCAGGGCGTTACACCATCACACGTGTTACATTTTGGTACGTGTGTCCGCAGCATACGTGTACGGATCCGACACGCTTGTGGGCTTGGCAGTTAGCAGACCTCAATCTTTTGTGGAGTACAATTACGCATGGCCCACGACACGTGTCAGTTATCGAATGGTGCCACGTTGCAAAACATCATCCCTCTTTTATTAATTTTGATTTGGACGGAATTGACTAAAAATAATCAAAATTAAAATTTCTTGTAAAATCATTCAGATGTTGTTGACGTGAGTAATATGAAAAGTTACACTTGTCGTTTTATGATCCTCGACCATGGACGTAAGTACCGTACTCGGGTTTCAGTTTGTAAAAGTGTGGTCAGATTCAAATGATCCAAGCCGTCGATCTGTATTCTCCTGCTGTGGATGGACCATGCTTGAAAGATATGCTTGATCAGATGATCCTACCCTTCAAATATTATATTCTGTGGCTTGCAATGCTCAAGAAGAGAAGTAATTCGGGGTCCACAGTCAACTGACTAGAGAAACTCAAGATGTGATCAGGACCATCCAATCTTGGAAGCTTTTGGAATGGATCACAACACACCAACGGTTCTGGATCACTGAATGCTAAGAGTAGTTAGTGTTGGGTCCCACTGTCGGCAGCAACGATCGGAAGCGGATTGGCTGGTGTACCACACACCACTGACCTGGCTGGTGTGTGTACGTGTCGCTCGAAGACGAGCGCTGACCCTCCTCGAGCTCCGGGCTGTACGAACGGTTAGATGGAGATCAAAGTTACATGGCCCCACAATGATGTATCTATTATATCCACACCGTTCATCAATTATTCAATGTTATTTTAGACCATGATCCCAAAAATGAGACATATCCAAATATCAAGTGGACCACACCAGGAATAGCAGTTGGGACAATGATTCTCACCGTTAAATGATTTGTAGGGCTCACCATGACCTTTATTTCCCATCCAATCCGTTCATAAAGTCACACAAACCAGGATGAAGAGTAAAAACAAATAATATGTTGATCCAAAACTTCTATAATTCCCAAAAGGGTTTCAATATTAGAAGTTCAATCCCCCACTGCTTTTTGCAGTGTGGTCCACTTGATCTTTTGATATATCTTATTTTTTGGCTCAAGCCTGACAAGGAACTCACCAAATGTACGGACGGTTTGGATATAACACATACCTCATGGTGGGACCAACAAAACTTGGTGACGCAACACATGTATGTGGTACACCAGCCAATCCGTTTCCGCAACGATCCACGTTGAACTAAAAAAAGAACGGCGGATTGGTGGCTGTGATCATTCATTCAGGAAATTAATGTCTCAGTGCATGGTTCATCTAAACTGGACAGTGGACCAACGGTCTAGATTACTCATCAATGGGCCCCACTTGTCAAAACTGAAAACCCGACTACAATATTCAACCGAGCATCAGTAGAAGATCCTACGGTTCCCCTTTCGCACGTATCGCTGCCACTGCGATAGGATACATTCGATACTTTTCTTAGCAGGTGGTAAAGGAATTCATTGCCTGTAGCATTTTGTTGGACGGGCGCAATTCATTGCCTGTAGGATGCATTCAAGCGAAGTTAAAGGTAATATCAATACTAAAAAATAAACGAGGGAAAGCTTCTTTGATGCAAGCAGATTGCCTGTAGCATGTTGTTGGACGGACGCAATTCATTCCACACCAATGAAAACTTAGATATTTGCGGCAAAAATCATCATTTCATGCTACGACTATTTATTTTTATATTTTGAGATGTACGCATGACGGACACGTGCATCCCTTTTTCGTTGGGATGGAATGCATCTAGCATCCTTTTGGGCGCAATCAAGTGAATTTGAATGTGAGTGAGCGTATGGAAATAAAATGAAATGTACATGAAATTTCGAAGAAAGGATTTAAATGTAAATACGGTGAAATGCTTTTTTTAACTCCTCCCGAGAATCACACAGGTAAACAAAGGTACTGTCATACATCTCTGCCGTGCACCGGCACGGTGATGATACTCCAAAACAATTCAATTATTAGTTACGTAATTAAAATGACACTAAAAGAATGATCCAAACTATTCAAAAGTTAACTATCAAATTTGATTATTAAAAAAATAAACAAATTGCATATTTGTGATTCTTATGTTTACGGCCCACTTGAGGTTTAAATTTTTTATTTTGGCAAAAGTTTATATTTTAGTAGGCTTATTATAATCATTTTGTTAAATATCACATAAGTACACTAACTTGGAATATTGAAGCTGATTTAAGATATCATATATATTTTTATGAATATATTAAAAATTTTCAATGTATTCCAATTCCTCCCATGTATCCCACTTAAATGGAATATTTGAATTTCAAATGTATTTTGTTTACTCCGATCCAAACACAACTCAATAAGCTACTAACCCTCAATTCATTTACTTCCAATTTCATTTCTCTGTTACCTCCATTCATAAGTTTTCAAATGAGTTTCATTGCATGCATTGGAGATGTAGAGCTGTATCATTAGCATAAGAGAAATCTTAAAAGGACATGGGTGAAGATGGCAAAAAAATACTTGGCAACCTATAATTTGTTGGAATATTTGGTTGAATTAAATAGATTATTAAAAAATCAAGAACCAAAAAAGAAAATAAAATTGGAGAAAAAAAACTTATTGTATTGAGTCGAGGTGTGACGTGAGTCACTCGGCTTGAAATCGAATTTGCACCCCTTGGACAACGTCCTAAGTGCAATAGGTTTCCAGACTAATCGACCTCCAGAATACAACGACTATGACCCGGTTTCAGCGGTGCACTCACTGTACACGGGCTCGAACCACTTGCAGTTTAACCCAAAGTGTTGAGTTGACTCAACAACGAACTCAACAAAAATTGATTTTGTTCATACTTTGAAACTGGAATGGAAGTCCTTTTATAAACTCTGAAGTGGTGGATTAAGCACCCTTTATAAAGGGTTAGGTCTGTTAGGTTTAAATCCAACAGGTGCGATCAACGAAACACTCACATCTCTTTGGTTTAAAACGAAAATGCGCAACTATGAGTACACTCTCGCAAATAAAGTCCCGTGAGTACCCATACACACACTCTTACGCGAGTACACCCACACTCCCATCCCGTTCCATTTCGCATGTGCACTCGGACTCGACACAGCTTGGCGCGCATGTGTGGTTAATGGTATAAATTATAGTTATTAGCATAGCCCCCCACAGGGCCAAATTCACATGCTCCCTGAATGAGGTTCAAGCCCTAAGGTAAAAAACTTAACTAACAAACATGAATATTTTTTTTGGTAAATCCGATGTAGGACAAAACCCATAATTCAAAATCAACAGAATTTTCAAATGTGGAGGGAAACCAAAATATTTGAAATTTAAATTTAAATATTAATTTTGAAACAAAATACAACATAGTTTAATTAAGGATGAGTGGTTGGAGTGAAATGTTGGAACATGATTAATTCATGTATCTTACGACAATTAGTTGGTTTAAAGCTTTGATGATGACAATGATATAAGAATTGTTAACATAATAGCTGCATGAGTTGAAGCTATTAAACGAAGGGATCGACCTTATAGGAGTCTTGGATGAATCTGAGTAAATTCCTTAATAACCTATCATTTTCATGATACCAACTTCCTTAAAAAAAAATGTAGCATCTTAGCAAACAAGATGATTGGGCATCACAACTTGTGGTATAATTAGTGTGGGTGGTCAGTTCTCATGGAAACAATGCTTAGATCTTCTGGCTTTAAAATCATGCAGCTTAACGCGCTAAAATTAGAAAGAACATTTATAGTAGATGTGTTGCTGGGTACGAGGAGTCGCTTTGACTAGATTGAGTTACCAACTCAATGAGATGGAACGACACTCACGAGTTAGTGATTCAGCTCAAAATCTCATCGAGTCAAGTGGGAAAGATTTATCATAGATGTAATTTCTATGTCGGAATATGGCACACTTAATGGATGGTTTAGATCCCACACACATGCAACATATCAGCACCGCATGGGAAGGCCAGACCAAATCCAATTGTTCTAAGAGCTCCAAGTAATTTCTTACAGGAGATTCGCTCCAACAAACAGCAATGGTGGGGCCCACCATGATGTGCATGAATCATGCATCGACTCTGTCTATCAGTTGTGCCAGATTATTTTAGGATATAAGCTCAAAGCTGAGATTGATGCAGAACTCAAGTGATGAGTATTATATTATAGATCCCTCCAGCCATGTAATATCCTATATTTAGCACCTAAGACTATATTTAGCACCTAAGATCTTTCTTACAGCTGTGTATATTGCTTATCAATAGGTTGTAATCATACTATAAAGAGGGTGTTTTTCCTCCAATACAAAACACACAAAAATTCCAAATATATTAATGAGCTTTCCCATGGAGTGTTTTTATTTTTATTTTTCCTTCTTCTTTGCATGCCTTTGGACATCCAAACAAGGCATGGATTGCCATTCCATTACCCTTCCTAAAATAATGAGAAAAAAAATGTGTCATCCAAATGGGCCATCTAAGTGGTTATGCTTAGCTAGCTTAGCTTCACTTGACTTTTCTTAGTGCTCTCTACGGTGCTAATTAGATTGAACGGTCACACATCTTATTTCCATCATTGACCACTAGCTTTTGTTGCCATTCCTGGATTCTAATATGTGTCACTGACAAGTGTAACAGACTTTCATACAAAAACGTGTTTGGGCCGTGACCTCTCGACGTTACTCGTGACAACAACTACAATATTTTGAAAATTTCACTTTATATACACACACACTCACATGTGCGCACTTTTGCATATGTGTCATGAGCTCAAAATCTGAACGATTTATGGGATATGGCACCACATGAAACTCTCATGGAGAAATTTTCACCTTGATCCAAAACTTTGGTGGGCCATAGCAAAGAGAGATGCAAATCAATGGAGGAAACTGTTTTCTTTTTTTCATGGCCCACCAAAGTTTTAAATTAGGGTAAACGTTGAGCCCTGAAGGTTTCATGGGGGTGCTGCATCATGTGGACCGTTCAGATGTTGGGTGTGCAGTTGAGCATTGGGTTTTATCTATATATATATATTATTATTATTATCAAATAATATGATGCTAAAAATCAGGCCACTCCAAGAACTTATGTGGACCACACGGAGAGAATATAGAGATTTTATCTCCACTTTGACTTGTTTTAGTCTTTCTAAAGTTCTGAGGTCCTAATTGGATCAAACAGTCATACTTAATTCCTACGACAGTGATATGTGTCACTTAACGAGTGGTAGACTAATTTAAATGAAAACGCGTACAAGATATAACCTTTATACCAATGAGGTGACAAATATTGGCAACATCTTGAAAATCACACAATATTTACAAAAATATAGTCAAATTATATTATTGCAAAAATAAAAGAGATTTTGAAAATCTCCACACTTATTATTATTATTATTATTATTATTATTATTATTATTATTATTAGTATTATTATTTTACAATTTCTCACGTTTTTAATGCAGAAATTATTTTAGAGATTTTATTGCAAAAATATTCCTTCAAAATTTTGATTTTATCAAATAATGCTTTCACTATCTAAATTTATGAGATGGTGATCCTTTAGGAATAAAGTTGAGAATTGTGAGGTCCACATGGTATATATATATGTATGACATCCTAACTTATCCAATATTCGCACCCCACCATGATTATCACTGGGACAAAAATTTAGTCAATCAAGTCATCAAATGGGCTGCACATGAATTTAAATAATTTTGGGTGGTGTATGTTATTTTCTATGGTGGGATCCACCTTTTATTTGAATTTGCCAGAATTTTCTATTTGATATTCATGATATATAGGATTCATTTGTTAAATGGGTTGGATGTCATACACATACAACATGGGCTTCACAATTCTCAACTTTATTATTCTTTTAAATGTAACTAATGAGAGTAATTTTGTAATTTCATACAGCAAAAGTCATTCCACTTGGTAAAATTCAAATTCGCCATAAGTTTTAGGACAAGATCTCAAGTCCAATCAGTTTTGACCATAAGTAGATATACCCTCTAACGTGTCAAATGCTAAAACATCTAACTCATCCAATGAATTATCCCCATCATGATTATCACCTTGTGCCAACACAACCACATCCTCTTATTACGTGGACCACACTTGTATTTTGTTATTTATCTAATCAATAGATAAACATTGTTTTCTACAATCTGGACCCAATAAGTAAATGGAGTTGATTTTTGAACAAGGTGATTCTTTTGTTTTTCTGTTAGCTTGTTAGTACACCCCACTGTCAGTTCACACTTCACTGTTATCCACCCCCACTAGGGATTGATACCAAGACCTCAGTGTTGAAACAACGAGGTATCTTTCACTCAGTCTTTCACTTGAGCTATGGATAGGGTGTAACACAAGGTGATTCTTAATATTTGAAAGGCTAGATATGGCATGCACATGATAAGTTGGAAGTTATCCATGATTATCATTGTTAAAATCACATTTCTATCCAATGATTTCAAAATAGATGAATTATTACTTTTACAACCTTAGTCTATCAAGTACAATTACTTTTTGCTACCATTACCACTGGATCCATGCTGTCAGATGACCCCAGTATTGTACCTTATGGTGAACTGGCTCTATTATATCATTTCTCAAGGCATTATTATAAAAAATATTGTGGACAACATCCCTTGATCAGACAAGTGGGTCCCATAGAAATGTATAATCAAGAGTAGACATGAACCAAACGACAGATTTAGAGCACCCAGGTGCACACAAATGGTGCATTTTCTACCACTTATACAATGTAATATAATTAGTGGTCCACACTGATGGGGATTTTTCTGCTCATTGTTGATATCGATGAAATCGAACAGGTTTCGATGAAATCGATAATTTTTGCAGTGATTTTTCACTTTCTTGGGTTGTTGGACCAGAATTTTGATCCCATGATATCATCGAGAGACTTTGGATGATATCAACATGGGCTTCATCGAGATGGCTCGATGACATCGATAATTGTTGTAATTTCCACCCCACTTGGTCGCAAATTTGATAAGTTTTTGTCCAAGATCTCGATATCATCGAGAGACCTTCGTATGATATCTAACGTGTCAATCTAGACCTTCGATATCATCGACGAATTATCCCCATCATGATGCATTGCGGAAACACCACATCCTCTTTTACGTGGACCACACTTGATTTTGTTTTCTATTTGGATTCTACCTCCTTTTATTCTTATATAAAGTAAATGGTGTATTTTTGAACAAGGTGATTCTTTTGTTTTTCTGGGTGTATTCACCCCAGGGCATTCTAAGTTTCCTAAAGATTTTCTAGAGGGCTTGGGGCTATCAAAGGAGAGAGTGGGAGAAAGAGATAAGAGGAAGCTTCCAGATTATCATTGAGATTCACTTTCGTCCAGAGGTGATTTTACTTTTACAACCTTACGTCTCAACGCTTCTACGTCCTTGTGATCAGTGAGATCTCTCCGTTTTTCTTTTGTTCTCTTATTGTTCATCTACTCCTGCGTGAGTGAAGAAGGTTTGATTCAAGCGGTGTATGCTTGTGATCGGTTGTAACATTCTGCTTTATAGTGGATTGTTGATCTGGACAAGGTTCCGTGGTTTTTACCTCTTTGAGGGTTTTTCACGTAAAAATCCCTAGTGTGGTGTGGTATATGTTTTGATTTAGTTCATTACATTATTATTCCATAATTCTAGTTTGTTTCGGGAGGCTAGATCCTAAGGTTTTGTGTAAGGCCCCCAACAAAGTGGTATCGAGTCGCTAAGTTCATCGAATCGGATTCGTAGGATATCGGTTTCGAATTATGGAAGGTGGCTCATCAAGGATGATCAACCTCAATAGTTATAACTGGACCGTATGGAAGGCTAAGATGGAGGACTTGCTTTATTGCAAGGACCTATATTCTCCAATTTTAAGCATATCAGCAAAATCCAAGGATATGTCTGATGATGATTGGAAGAAGATGGACCGAAAGGCGGTGGGGTTTATTAGACAATGGTTGAATGATTTCGTGTTTCACCATGTGTCTACAGACACCTCAGCTGCTAGCATATGACTGAAATTACAAGGGTTGTATGAGAGGAAGATATCCGGTAATAAGATTTTTCTAATAAGGCGACTTGTGAATCTCAAGTTCAAGGATGGTGGTTCTGTGGCCGAGCACATGAATGAGGTCAGCAATATAATGAACTAGCTCTCTGCTATAAAGATGGTCCTGGATGATGAATTGCAGGCTTTGTTATTACTTAGTTCATTGCCTGATAGTTGGGAGACATTGGTGGTGTCTCTAAGTAACTCCACGCCAGACGGAAAAATATCCATGGAACAGGTAATCAGTTGTCTCTTCAATGAGGAGATAAGGAGGAAGTTTCAGGGGTCTACTCAGCAAGAGGCCCTTGTAATACAAGAACGGGGGAGAGGAAAGAACATGAATTTTAGGAAGGCTCGAGATAAATCAAGAGGCAAGTCGAGTAACAGAAAAGATGTTGATTGCTGGAACTGTGGCAAGAAGGGTCACTACAAGCATGAATGTCCTGGTAAAAAAACGACAAGAAAGGAAAATGGAAGGAAGATGAATTATATTCCACTGCGGTCGCTTCAGATGGCGACGTTGTAGTTATTCTTTTAGAGATCATGATGTATGTCTCACGGCTACGAGTCAGGACACCGACTGGGTGATTGCCTCATGAGCTTCGTTTCATGTAACTCCACGCAAGGACTTCTTCACAAGCTACAAGTCAGGTGACTATGGGACTGTGAAGATGGAAAATTCAGGCGTATCGAAGATCTTATGGGTCAGTGATATTTGTGTGAAGACCGATGTGGGCTGCACATTGGTTCTTAAGGATGTGAGGCATATCCCAGACCTTCGCTTCAACTTGATGTCAATGGGAAGGTTGGATGATGATGGCTATAAAAGCCGGTTTGCTGGTGGGCGCCGGAAGCTCATCAAGGGTTTGTTGATCGTGGCCAAAGGAAAGAAGTGTTGCACCCTTTACAAGGCAAGTGTCAGTATGTGCAAGGGTGGGTTGAATGTAGCAGAAGATTCAGCTATTAACATGTGGCACAGGCGTCTAGGCCACATGAGTGAAAAAGGGCTTTAGGTACTAGCAAAGAAACGACTCCTTCCAGACATGACAAGTACACCTATCAAAACCTGTCTTGATTGTTTATTAGGGAAATAGCATAGAGTTTTACTTGTTAAAACTGCTTCTCATGTTAATAAAGTGCATACATTAGATTTGGTTTAACCTTGCGTGGGGCATTGTATTTTGTCACTTTTATGGATGATGCATCTAGGAGGGTTTGAGTTTATGCTTTGAAATCCAAAGACGAGGTCTTTGGTGTGTTTAAATTGTTTCATGCTATGGTCGAGAGAGAGACAGGTAGATCATTGAAGTGCATCCTCACTGACAATGGTGGTGAATATATTGGCGACTTTCATGAGTACTGCAAGTCCCTGAGTATACGGCATGAATAGACGGTTCCTAAGACCCCCCAGTATAATGGTGTAACTGAGCGAATGAATCGCACCATTGTTGAGAGAATCAGATGCATGTTAGCCCATGCGAAATTGCCCAAGACGTTCTGGGGAGAAGCAATGCACACAGTAGTGTATTTGATAAACAGGTCTCCATCAGCTCCATTGAATGGAGAAGTACCTAAGAAGTTGTGGACTGGACATGATCCATCGTACAATCATCTCAGGGTGTTTGGATGCAGGGCATCTGTTCACGTACCAAAGGACGAGAGGTTCAAGCTCGATATGAAGATCAGACAGTGTGTGTTCTTGGGGTACGGTGATGAAAAATTCGGTTACAGATTGTGGGATCTGACTGAGAGGAAGCTCGTCAGGAGCAGAGATGTGGTTTTCTTTGAAGATCAGTGTATAGAAGACATTGGTAAGCCATAGAAGAACCAACCTACTTCAGGTGAGCTAGAGGACATGGATCCGGTTACTCCTCCCGTGGTGCTTGATGACGGGAGAGTACAACAAGGTGTAAAGGACGAGGGAATTCCTTCAGAAGATGGACCAGGGGAGTAGCTCCCATTTGATCCACCTGTTGAGCCACAGGTGAGGAGGTCATCTAGGGACAAACAGCCGTCCAAAAGGTACTCGTCGCATGAGTACATTATGCTAACCGACGGGGGAGAGCTAGAAGATTGTTTTGAGGCCTTAGCCGATGAGCAGAAAGATGAGTGGTTGAAAGCTATGCAAGAAGAGATGAAATCCTTGCATAAGAACCACACCTATGACATGGTGAAACTGCCTAAGGGCAAGAAAGCTCTGAGCAACAAGTGAGTGTTTAGAAAGAAGATCGAGCAGAAGAATTCACAGACGAGGTTCAAGGCCAGACTTGTGGTAAAAGGGTTTGTTCAGATGAAAGGCATAGACTTCGAGGAGATATTCTCACCAGTGGTGAAGATGACATCTATATGGATGTTGCTTGGGTTGGCGGCTAGCATGGATCTGGAGATAGAGCAGTTAGATGTTAAAACTGCCTTTCTCCATAGTGACCTAGAAGAAGAGATCTACATGCACCAACTAGAAGGGTTCAAAGTCAAGGGCAAGGAGCATATGGTGTGTAAGCTGAGGAAGAGCTTGTATGGGCTGAAATAAGCTCCACGGCAATGGTACAAGAAGTTCGACTCGTTTATGTTGAAGCATGGATATGACAGAACGGAGTCGGACCACTGTGTGTTCACGCGCAAGTTCTCAGATGGTGATTTTTTAGTTCTGCTGTTATACGTTGGTGACATACTCATCATGAGAAAAGACATCAAGAAGATCGACAGGCTGAAACAGGAGTTGGGCAAGTCATTTGCGATGAAAGACTTGGGCCCGACTAAACAGATCCTAAGAATGGAGATAACCCGTGACAGAAGCAGCAGAAAGCTTTGGCTGTCACAAGAGCGGTATATTGAGAGTCTTAGAATTGGTTCAATATGAATGCAGCGAAGCCGGTTAATACTCTACTGGATGGTCACTTCAAATTGAGCGACAGACAGTGTCCCAAAACGAAGGCAGAGGTGGAAGAGATGTAGAAGATACCCTACGTGTTAGCCGTAGGAAGTTTGATGTATGCTATGGTGTGTATACGCCCAGACATAGCATATGCGGTTGGTGTTGTCAGCCGGTATCTTATCAATCCTGGCAAAGAGCATTGGGCAACGGTGAAATGGATACTGCAGTATCTAAAAGGCTCATCCAGGTTGAGCCTATGCTATGGTGACGGTAAACCTGTGTTAGAGGGTTACACAGATGTAAATATGACATGTGAGATAGACTCCAAGAAGTCTACATCGGGGTTCATGTTCACGTTTGCAGGGGGAGCGGTCTCCTAGCAGAGCAAGCTACAGAAGGTCGTAGCATTGTCGATGACAGAAGCCGAGTACATTGCAGTCAAAGACGCATGTAAAGAGATGCTTTGGATGAAGAGGTTCCTGCAGAAATTTAGCCTGAAACAGGAACAGCACGTGGTCTATTGTGATAATCAAAGTGCTATACACTTGAGCAAGAATCCAAGTCAACACTCCAAGTCAAAGCACATAGAGGTTCGGTATCACTGGATCAGGGATATTTTGGAACAGAAGGTGTTACAGCTTGAGAAGGGGCACACGGACGATAATGGGTCAGATATGATGACCAAGGCTTTGCTCAAGGGTAAGTTTGAGGTTTGTAGAAACCAGGCTGGCTTGAAGAAGGTGAACTCCTCCTGAGTCGAAAAGGGGGAGATTTGATGAGAATTTTTCTCTTCATTGTTGGTATCGATGAAATCGAACAGGTTTCGATATTATCGATAATTGCAGGATTTTTCACTGTTGGTTGTTGGACAGTTTTTGGTCCTGTCGATATCATCGAGAGACTTTTAGATGATATCGAGGCTGTCATCGAGAGTGGCTCGATGACATCGATAATTGTTGGAATTTTCACCTCTGGTCGCTGGACAGTTTTTGTCCCGTCTCGATATCATCGAGAGACCTTCAGATGATATCGAAACTGTTATCGAGAGACCTTTGATATCATCGACGAGTTCTGCCGATGCGATTGCAGAAACGCAGATTTTGTGGATTTTATTTTCTATTTGGATTCTACATCCTTCTATTCTTATATAAAGGGGTGTATGCAGGATTGGGGTGTATTTCAGGGCATTTTAAGTTTTCTAAAGGTTTTCTAGGAGGGCTTAGGGCTATCAAAGGAGAGAGTGAGAGAAAGAGATAGAGGAAGCTTGTAGAAGGGAGATTCTGCTCGTTGAGGTGATCTACTTCGCAGTCCACGTCTCAGCACTTCTACGTCCTCGTGATCGGTGAGATCTCTTCGTTTTTCTTTTGTTCTCTTATTGTTCATCCACTCCTGCGCGAGTGAAGAAGGTTTGATCTAAGCGGTGTATGCTTGTGATCGGTTGTAGCGTTCTGCTTTATAGTGGATTGTTGATCTGGACGAGGTCCCGTGGTTTTTACCTCTTTGAGGGTTTTCCACGTAAAAATCTCTGGTGTGGTGTAGTTTATGTTTTGATTTAGTTCATTACATTATTATTCCATAATTCTGGTTTGTTTCAGGAGGCTAGATTCTAAGGTTTTGTGCAAGGCCCCCAACACACACATCTCCAAAGACAATTATACATCTATGGTGGGCCAATATTATTATAAATTAACAGTAGTTTGTCCATACTAGTTAACGCCCTTGCCACAAGTTAGGAGCCACACAAGCTTTTGGTCCACAGGAATCAGAAAATGGCCCAAGTGAAAGCATAAATGAAGTTGGATTCTTGATGCTAATGTGTGTGGCTAATTCCTCTCCAACCCCACATGCATTTCAACTACTTGTATTATGAGAAAATAGAAAGGTTTGCCAATTCCATGTGTGTGGATGGCCTTGCAAAAGCACACGTGTCAATATAAAAAAAATGTGTGAGATCTAAGCTTTTCATTAGATGGGGGTACACTATTTAGATATTTAAACCTAAAAAACATCTTATATCTCAGGTAGGCCTCATTATATAAAACAAATGGACGGTAGGAAAATATTGTTTGAACCATGAGTGATGAAATAGTTTTATAAGTACTTCCCATTGATGATTTATAAATGTTAACACCTTCCTCTCTGAACTTGGACTATTGCAAGTACCTCACCCAGCCAAAGACCACATAGAAATTTGCACCAAATGACAAATATACCTTTCTCTTAGGTGTTTATTTTTCCTACATGTGGGGCCCACGGTTATGTACAGATGAATCCAACCCGTTCAACTGGTTTCCCACCATCATAACTCCTGATGTGGCCCAATGAAAATATATCACATACATACATTACATGTACTTTTTACTGTAATTATCATTTTGCCTTTCTACCATTGTTTCAATCAAACACGTGCACTTGGTGCTTTTTCATTGACATCTGTCGGAGAACTTTCCAAATCTATGAAATGGGCCATTCGATGGTTGATCGATATGATTTCTAGGGTTTCTTATTTTTATGGAGTAACCATGGTGATTGGGTTGGCATGCGTTGGATGGCATGCTAGTAGTACTATAGGTCTGTGTGTTTTTCACTTATTACCCAATGTAGGTGGACCTTTGTGTATAAATGGCATCCAACCCGCCCAACAAAGTCCCTCCACCATCAATAGTCGATGACGAAAAAATCAGGCTAACCCAATAACTAGGTGATTAGTTGGATCAACCTAACAATATGATGGGCCACCTGATTAGTTGGATGTACCTAACTTTTGGGGATTGGATTAGGTGTTAGCAGGTAACACCTTGGTATATCCACATTGCCCTTTTGGGGCTCACTTTGATATTTTTTTTGTATGTCCACGCGGTTTATTTGTTTTTCTAGCTTATTTTAGGGAGTTATTCCAATACTTAAGTAGATCCAAATCTCAAGTGGACTACACCATTAGAAAAAGTGGTTAATGACCATTAAAAGCTTTTTTGGGCTACAAAAGTTTTGTATCAAGCTGATATTTATATTTTCCCTTCATCCATGTCTGATTGACCTTATAAATGAGTTGGATGGAAAGGAAACATTATATTGGGCATTACTGTTGGCCCTAGGAAATTTTTAATGATAGGCGTTCAATCACCATTGTTTCTTCTGGTGTGGTCCACCTGAGATTTGGACCTACTTAATTTTTTGAATCGCATCCTAAAATGGACTTGAAAAACGGATGGACGGCATGGATATACAACACATGATTAATGTGGGCTCCACGGTAAGGGTAACACCTAACTTATGGGCTTCCTCATTTTCACGGAGGAACCACATTGAAACCGTTGGATGACATACAAGCACTATGGTAGGCCTTCATGTCTATGACTAGTTACCTATTGTAGGCCCACCCTTGTGGGTAAACATCCAACCTATCCAACAAGGTCCCTCCACCATCAATATCTTCCACACCAAAATGTTCAAGCGACCACAGTCATAAATTCTCCAAATCTACATGGTGGGCCACCTGATGGATGGATTGATTTTTTGGGGTTTCCCATTTTCATGGAATATATAACCACCTTGAATGAGTGAGAGAACACACAAGCTTTATGGTGGGCCCACATGTCCTTGTCAGCATTACTTTACAAAAAGTGGCCACAGTGGCAATTACACTATACATAAAAAAAAAAAAAAAAAAGATAATAAAATCTTCCAAATTATAAAAAGTGACAAATGGATCTAAAAAATCAATTTTTACTGACGATTAGAAGGTGCGCGTCATCCGATTGTGACCCCGTTAGCTTGCACCTAGAGCACTTTATAGGTCCCCTTTGTTCACCCATGCTTGTAATTCTTCCTTTTTTTTTTCATCTTTTATATTGTGTTTTTTGAATCATGGATTCACGATGCATCTCTTTTGAAATTCAGTATGACCATTAGTTGGGGGAAAGAATTTCAGGACGTGACCATAAAAACGAGAGAAGAAGACATCAGGAATAAACCACACCAAAGGAAACAACTCTGAGAGGAAAGACCACCGTTATTTGTATTGATGGCTACAATGGTCTTGAATAAAGATAAAATGAACGCCTTCCGATGACCCAGGTAGCCCCGAATCGCATAAATGGATCAGATCAACTAAGGGATGAGTCTTCTTATTATTGTCGTGGGACCGAAAATTCCCTTTCAAACCCTTTTTCTCATTGCGGATCAAGTAATGTGGTATGCATGCGGCTTAGGTACTACCCCGAACGTTTGGTACTCGGGATAGGGAGAGGCTCCGAGGGCCATTGAGGGGCCACTGTGATGTGTGAATTTTATCTATACCGTCTAACCATTTTTCCATATCATTTTAGAGTATTGGACAAAAAATAAGGTAGATCAAAGTCTCAAGTGGACCACACCACATGAAGCAGCGGTGCTACGTGTTGCTTATTTGCCATCCAACCTGTTGACATGGTCATATGCACTTGGAGGAAGTGAAAAAATAAATAAATATGATCATCTTGATGCAAAACTTCCATAGCCCCCAATAATTTCTTAACTATTCAAATTTAATCTGCACTTTCTGGTCCACTTGATCCTTTTATCTTCTTTATTCTGAGGGTTATAATTTAAATTGATATTTAAAAATATATAAACGGTGTGGATAAAATTAATCCATCACGTTGGCCCATAAATGTCCCTCAGAGCCTCCGCCTTTCCCTAGCTCCAAATAGGCGGGGGTAGTACCTAATCTGCGCCAAGGCCTTAGGAGGAGCAACTATTGCAAAGGTGTTAAAAGATGAAAAGTGCTTTAAAGTTGTCGTTGGGCCCGTTGAGTTATTTTGAGGCAAATCCAATCCGTCTACAAGGGGTTTTAATTTCATGTCATCGCAGGAGAATTGAGATCAAATCTCATCATAGATGAACCATACTAAAGAGAATAAATTAGTATTAATGCACAAAGTTAGTGTATTTGTGGACCACGAATATCTTTTAAAAAAAATATCAAGAAGATCCTTCCATAAGTTCAAGATAGTTCAATTAAAATAAACGGATTAGATGAACCAACAGATAGGTCAAATTTCAATTTATAGTGTGGGCCATATTCCCTTTTCAGAAAGCTTTTCAACTTTTGAGACTAGAGCTGACCCTACTAAAGGTAACTGTGGTGGATGGGTATTTTAATGTTCCAAAAGTAATTTTAGGATTAAAATTCCTTAATTACGCTGAGTACAAAGTTAATGACACAACCACTTCATCTCACACGGCCACGCCGACAAAAACCCATCTTGACGTGTAGAGGCTTACACGTGCACACACGCACACACAGGCACATGTGCATATGCGAAAGACGTGTGTGAGATCAGAGTCTTCTATAAGGTAGGAATTAAGGCTTAGATCTTCTTCCTGAATAATAAGACAATTTCACTCTTCAAGTGTTATTTTTCTCCAGCCATTCATTTGTTATAGTATGATGTGGCCCACCAGGGCATGAAATAACCTGATTTTTATTCCAGAAGATCTTAACAACTACCTCAGCTGATGGAAAGCTCAGATCCATCACACGTGTTACATTGTGGTACGTGTGTCCGCAGCATATGTGTACGGCTCCGGCACGCTTGTGGGTTTGGCAGTTGGCAGACCTCAATCTTTGATTAGAGCTGGAATACATCCGGCGATCCGCCCGATCCGCCCCGTTCCGAACAGATCCGACGGCCAAGATCAGGCCTGATCGGGTCAGATTTTTCAGATCCGATTATTTTCGGCTCGAGTACGGATAGACCTATATCCGGACAGACCCGACCCGGATACCCGACCCGACCCGAACAGACTCGACCCGAATGTATTAAATGTGTGTATATATATATATATATTAAAAAAAAAAAAACTTTTACCGCCTAAATTTAGCGCCAAAACATCCCACCTAATGTCTGTCCTCTCAATCTCTCTTTATTCATGATTTTCTCTCCCCTTCCTATTTTTATTGAAGAAGAAGGTAAGAAGAAGGTACCGTTGGAGAAAGACATATGGTTTTCTTCCCTTCCTATTTTTATTGAAGAGAGGTAAGAAGAAGGTACCGTTGGAGAAAGACATTATCGAGAAGAGCTTTGTGGTGCCATTTTAAGACTTTGTTGCAAAAACATCATCCCTCTCTTATTAATTTTGATTTGGATGGAATTGACTAAAAATAATCAAAATTAAAATTTCTTGTAAAATCATTCTGATGTTGTTGACGTGAGTAATGGAAAGTGGCACGTTGTTTTATGATCCTCGACCATGGACGTAAGTACTGTACTCGGGTTTCAGTTTGTTAAAGTATGGTCAGATTCAAATGATCCAGGCCGTCAATCTGTATTCTCCCGCTGTGGATGGACCATCCTTGAAAGATATGCTTGATCAGATGATCCTACCCTTCCAATATTATATTCTGTGGCTTGAAATGCTCAAGAAGAGAAGTAATTCGGGGCCACGGTCAACTGACTAGAGAAAGCTCAAGATGTGATCAGGACCATCCAATCTTGGAAGCTTTTGGAATGGATCACAACACAGCAACGGTTCTGGATCACTGAATGCTAAGAGTTGTTAGTGTTGGGTCCCACTGTCGGCAGCAACGATCGGAATCGCATTGGCTGGTGTACCACACACCACTGACCTGGCTGATGTGTGTACGTGTCGTGCGAAGACGAGCGCTGACACTCCTCGAGCTCCGGGCTGTACGAACGGTTAGATGGAGATCAAAGTTACATGGCCCCACAATGATGTATCTATTATATCCACACCGTTCCTCAATTATTCAATGTTATTTTAGACCATAATCCCAAAAATGAGACATATCCGAATATCAAGTGGACCACACAAGGAATAGAAGTTGGGACAATGATTCTCACCGTTAAAACATTCGTAGGGCCCACCATGACCTTTATTTCCCATCCAATCCGTTCATTAGGTACACAGACCTGGATGAAGAGGAAAAACAAATAATATATTGATCCAAAACTTCCATGTCCCCCAAAAGGGTTTCAATGTTAGAGGTTCAATCCCCCACTGCTTTTTGAAGTGTGGTCCACTTGATCTTTTGATATATCTTATTTTTCAGCTCAAGCGTTAGAAGGAGCTCACAAAATGTACGGACGGTTTGGATATAACACATACCTCATGGTGGACCCACAAAAGTTGGTGACGTCAACACACGTGTGGTACACCAGCCAATCCGTTTCTGCAACGATCCACGTTGAACTAAAAAAAGAACGGCTGATGGGTGGCTGTGATCATTCAGTCAGGAAATGTTTCAGTGCATGGTCCAGACAGTGGACCAACGGTCTAGATTACTCATCAATGGACCCACTTGTCAAAACTGAAAACCTGACTACAATATTCAACCAAGCATGTAGAAGATCCTACGGTTCTCCTTTCGCACGTATCGCTGCCACTGTGATAGGATACATTCGATCTTTTCTTAGCAGGTGGTAAATGAATTCTACACTTATACTAGAATTATAAATGAACGCATTCAAGCGAAGTTAAAGGTAATATCATTACTAAAAAATAAATGAGGGAAAGCTTCTTTGATGCAAGCAGATTGCCTGTAGCATGTTGTTGGACGGACGCAATTCATTCCACACCAATGAAAACTTAGATATTTGCGCAAAAATCATCATTTCATGCTACGACTATTTATTTTTATATTATGAGATGGATGCATGATGGACACGTGCATCCCTTTTTCATTGGGATGGAATGCATCTAGCATCCTATTGGGTGCAATCCTCAAGTGAATTTGAATGTGACTGAGAGTATGGAAATAAAATGAAATGTAACTGAAATTTCAAAGAAAGGATTTAAAAGTAAATACGGGGAAATGTTTTTTTAACTCCTCCCGAGAATCACACAGGTAGAGCTGGGCATCGGACCGAGTCAGATTGGATTGGGCCAAACCCGATTCGATTCGAAATTTGCACGCTCAAACCCGAACCCGATCTGATCCGATATCGAGTCCGGGCCATTTTACTCGATCCGATCTGATCTTCTGCTTGCCTGAACCTATCTGAGTCCGACTCGGTCAGGAAAATTGAGTCGGATCGGATTGGACAAGGTTCGGATCGTTATTTTTTCAACGGTTTGGAAATTATTATTCTCATTGTTTCCTATGGTGTGATCAACTTGATTATTGAATATTCTTAAAATTTAGTATCAACTCCTAAATTGATATGGAAAAACTAATGAACGGTGTCGATAAATCAAAAAATTCAAGACGGGCCCACATAGTTTACTCATTAGGATAAAAGTATAGCTCACGTAGCTTCTTGAAGAAGCTTATGCCTGTTGCTTCCCGAAGAAGCTTCAAATACAGGCTAACACCAGCTATACACTCTCTAGTCTCTAGGTACGTGTCGTCGTGGTTAACTCTGTTGGGCCCACCATGAACGTATCTGGTCTATCCACGTCGTCCATCTGTTTTCCCATCTTATTTTAGGGGTTGAGACCAAAATTTAAGCATACCCAAAGATCAAGTGGACCGTACCATTAGAAACATTTGGAATAAAGACTTCCACCATTGAAACCTTTCTAGGGCCCACAGTGATGTTTATTTCTCATCCAACCTGTTTATAAGATCACACAGATATTGATGAAGGGAAAACACAAATACAAGCTTGATCCAAAACTTCAGTGGCCCCCAAGAAATTTTCAACGGTATATGTTCAATTCACACGGTTTCCTATGGTGTGGTCCAGTTGAGGTTTAGATATACTTAATTTTTAGGCTCAAGCCCTAAAATTATTTGTTAAAATGGATGGACGGAGTGGATAAAATACATAAATCACGGTGGACCCCACAGAGTTTAATCAGTACGCTTAGCCTACTAAGTTACTCAGTACGCAATCTGTCACAATCTGCTTCTAGCTAACACCAGCTGTACTTGGTACGTGTCGCTCGAAGACGAGCACTGACGCTCCTCGAGCTTTGAGTTGTACGAACGGTTTAAAGGAGATCAAAGTTACAAGGGCCTTACAGTGATGTATTTATTATATCTACACCGTGAATCTATTTTCAGAGATAATTTTGGAGCATTATCCAAAAAATGAATGATATCCAAAGATCATCTGGACCACACCATAAATAGAAGTGGAGATAATGATTTTTTCACCGTTAAAAAACTTGTAGGATCCACCTACTAATATGAGATGTAGGGAGGGGTAAACTTATAATTTTATAGTTACCACACCAGGTGCGGTCCGAATCAAATCGGATCGGATCCAAACAGATCGGATTTCGGTTCGGTTTGGTCGGATTTGCTACTTACCTGAATCCGATCCGACTGTCGTTTGGATCTGACCGATCCTACCCGAATCTAACCGATCCAGACCATCGGTTCTGTTCGAATCGGGGCAGATCAGGTCAATCGGGTCCATTTTGCCCACCTTTACACACATGTAAACAAAGGTACTGTCACACATCTCTGCCATGCACTGGCACTGATGACACTCTAAAACAATTCAATTATCAGTTACATAATTAAAATGACACTAAAAGAATGATCCAAACCATTCAAATGTCAACTATCAAATTTGATTATTAAAAAAATAAGCAAGTTGCATATTTGTGATTCTTACGTTTACGACCCACTTGAGGTTTAAATTTTTTATTTTTTTTAATATAATCATTTTGTTAAATATCACATAAGTACACTAACTTAGAATATTAAAGCTGATTTAAGGTATCATATATATTTTTATGAATATATTAAAAATTTTCAATGTGTTCCAATTCCTCCCATGTATCCCACTTAAATGGAATATTTGAAATTCAAATGTATTTCGTTTACTCCCATCCAAACACAACTGAATAAGCTACTTACTCTCAATTCATTTACTTCCAATTTCATTTCTCCCTCACCTCCATTTACAAGTTTTCATATGAGTTTCATGGCATGCATTGGAGATGTAGAGTTGTATCATTAGGATAAGAGAAATCTTAAAAGGACATGGGTGAAGATAGTAAAAAAATACCTGGCAACCTATAATTTGTCGGAATATTTGGTTGAATTAAATAGACTATTAAATAATCGAGAACCAAAAAAGAAAATAAAATTGGAGAAAATTACTTATTAAATTGAGTCGAGGTGTGACGTGAGTCACTCGGCTTGAAATCGAATTTGCTCCCCTTGGACAGCGTCCTAAGTGCAATAGGTTTCCAGACTAATCGACCTCCAGGATACAACGACTATGACCCGATTTCAGTGGTGCACTCACTGTACGTGGGCTCGAACCACTTGCAGTTTAACCTAAAGTGCTGAGTTGGCTCAGCAACGAACTCAGCAAAAATTGATTTTGTTCATACTTTGAAACTGAAATGGAAGTCCTTTTGTAAACTCCGAAGTGGTGCATTAAGCACCCTTCATAAAGGGTTAGGTCCGTTGGGTTTAAACCCAACAGGTGCGATCAACCAAACAGTTACATCTCTTTGATTTAAAACAAAAATGCACAACTGTGAGTACACTCTCGCAAATAAAGTCCTGCGAGTACCCATACACACACTCGTATGCGAGTACACCCACACTCGCACCTGTGCCCAATCCATCCCGTCCAGTTGTGCATGCGCATGCAGACTCGGCACGGCTTGACACGTGTGTGTGGTTAATGGTATAAATTATAGTTATTAGCATAGCCCCCCACAGGGCCAAATTCACATGCTCCCTGAATGAGGTTCAAGCCCTAAGTCAAAAAACTTAACTAACTGTAGACACTGGAAATTGGCGCCCACGTTGATTTAAATGTTATGTTTTGATGATGGGGGTGATTAGGCAAATTTATGAATGTTAGAGTCGACATTAGCTAATTAATCTCAGAATCCCGCAGTCGGCTAGAACCCACGGAATGTGTAAGGTTGGAGAAATCCGAAGACTCTCCTACCTTAGAGTGACTCCTGATCTGCGATCCGAGATTCCGGGTAAGGGACCTCGGTTACAAAGAGGGAAGGTGTTAGGCACCCTCTCTGCCCGTATGAATGTATGATCTCTACTTTGTGCGTTAAAACAATCTCAAGGGATGGATGATGTGGTCGAGATAGGACTAGGCACACACGTGGATTTCTAATGCGGCAAGATCCGAGATTTCGGCAAGTTACAAGGCATACGTCTAACGGCGTGTCTAGAAGGCGGATATGATGATGCTTATGCAAAGAGGTAAGAAAAATGGACTAGATCACTAGGAATTTCTGATGTGACAGGATCCGATGTACGGCAAGTCACAGAACATACGTTCACTAGAGATCTAGAGAAGCAGGGAGGTTGAGAAGGGAATAGATGTCATGATGAATGCTTCTATATAAAATGAATGGATCTTTGGCTCGATCGTGAGTAGGCTAAGAGATGGACTGCACCATGATCAATCCGGGCTAGGCTTGTGGGGTTAGGAAGGTCGGGATGAGGCTAAGGGGGAGCTAAAAAATCTGAACTCGGAGGCTTAGGAGCAACTCTTCTCCCTCACTCTCTTCCTCTCTCTCTCTCTTTTCTCTCTCTCTCTCTCTCGGATGAGAAGGTGTGTTAAAATATGAAGAGGAGAAGGCTATTTATAGCCTTCTCCAATGGTTCTATTGTAATTTTTGGATTTGAGAGGGGTAAAAAGGTGAGGTGGCAAGTTATGGTTAGTTGTGGAGAGAGGAATACCACGTGGCACTTTCTCATTGGCTATGGGGAGCAGTAAAATGGTAAATAGTGAAGATGGAGAGGGTAAATTCAGGGAAAAGTTGACTTTTGGACGTTAGGACAGCTGTACACACGCGGACCGCGAGTGGCAACAGTCCGACTACCGCCCGCGGTAGTCCGACTACCACCCGGGCTAGGTTGGGTGAAAAACTCGTGTGGCTGGCTACGCGCATGTTTTTTGAGAGGAAGCGGTCAAACTACCACCTCGGGTACAGTTTCTCCCAAAATTTGGTCGGTGGGTCCTTTTTTGGGTCCTGAGGGTGAAACAAAATCTGTTTTGGATATTTGGCTTTAAAAGGCTTAAAATTGGCTCGATTGTGAGTGAAGATTTGAGTATATTTTGGCTTGAATGATGGCTTGTGATAGCTTAGGTTTGGATCACGGTTTTGGCTAAGGTTAGGGTTTAGGCTAGTTTTAGGGCTTGGTTCGGATTAGGGTTTGGTTTAGGATATGCTCATGGTTCCCGGATTGTCTTAGCTTTCTCAAGATGTTAGCCTGGGTGGGGTGTCTACACTAACATACATGAATATTTTCTTTGGTTAATCGTAGGACAAAACCTACAACTCAAAATCAACAGAAATTTCAAATGTGGAGGGAAACGGAAATATTTGAAATTTAAATTTAAATATTAATTTTGAAACAAAATACAACATGGTTTAATTAAGGATGAGTGGTTGGAGTGAAATGTTGGAACATGATTCATGTATCTTACTATAATTAGTTGGTTTAAAGCTTTGATGATGACAATGATATAAGAACTGTTAATGTAATAGCTGCATGAATTGAAGCTATTAAATGAAGGGATCGACCTTATAGGAGTCTTGGATGAATCGGAGTAAATTCCTTAATAACCTATCATTTTCATGATACCAACTTCCTTAAAAAAATGTAGCATCTTAGCAAACAAGATGATTGGGCATCACAACTTGTGGTATAGTTAGTGTGGGTGGTCAGTTCTCATGGAAACCATGCTTAGATCTTCTGGCTTTAAAATCATGCGACTTAACGCGGTAAAATTAAAAAGAACATTTATAGTAGATGTGTTGCAGGACTCGAGGAGTCCCTTTGACTAGAATGAGTTACCAACTCAACGAGATGGAACGACACTCACAAGTTAGTGATTCAGCTCAAAATCTCATCGAGTCAAGTGGGAAAGATTTATCATAGATGTAATTGCTATGTCGCATTATGGCAACTTAATGGATGGTTTAGATCCCACACACATGCAACATATCAGCACTGCATGGGAAGGCACACCAAGTCCAATTGTTCTAAGAGCTCCAAGTAATTTCTTAAAGGAGATTCTCTCCAACAAACAGCAATGGTGGGCCCACCATGATGTGCGTGAAACATGCATCGACTGTCTATCAGTTGTGCCAGATTATTTAGGATATAAGCTCAAAGCTGAGATTGATGCAGAACTTAAGTAATGAGTATTAGATTGTAAATCTCTTCAGCTATGTAATATCCTATATTTAGCACGTAGGACTACATTTAGCACTTAGGATCTTTCTTACTACTGTGTATATTGCTTATCAATAGGTTACAATCATATTATAAAGAGGGTGTTTTTCCTCCAATACAAAACACACAGAAATTCCAAACGTATTATGGTAAAGAGGGTGTTTTTATTCCAATACATAACACACTGAAATTCCAAACGTATTAATAAGCCTTTCCCACGGAGTGTTTTTTTTTTTTTTTTTTTTTTTAAATTTATTTTTTCCCTTCTTCTTCGCATGCCTTTGGACATCCAAACAGGGCATGGATTGCCATACCATTACCCTTCCTAAAATAATGAGAAAAAAATGTGTCATCCAAACGGGCCATCTAAGTGGTTATGCTTAGCTACCTTATCTTCACTTGACTTTTCTTAGTGCTCTCTACGGTGCTAATTAGATTGAACGGTCACACATCCTATTTCCATCACTGGCCACTAGCTTTTGTTGCCATTGCTGGATTCTAATATGTGTCACTTACAAGTGTAACAGACTTTCATACAAAAACGTGTTTGGGCCGTAACCTCGACGTTACTCGTGACAACAACTACAATATTTTGAAATTTTCACTTTATATACACACACACACTGACACACACATGTGTGCACTTCTGCATATGTGTCATGAGCTCAAAATCCGAACGATTTATTTGATACGGCACCACATGAAACTCTCATGGAGAAATTTTCACCTTGATCCAAAATTTTGGTGGGCCATAGCAAAGAGAGATGCAAATCAATGGCGGAAACTGTTTTCTTTTTTCCATGGCCTACCAAAGTTTTAAATTAGGGTAAACGTTAAGCTCCGAAGGTTTCATGGGGGTGCTGCATCATGTGGACCGTTCAGATGTTGGGTGTGCAGTTGAGCATTGGGTTATATATATATATAATAATTATTATTATTATCAGATAATATGATGCTAAAAATCAGGCCACTCCAAGAACTTAGGTGGACCACAAGGAGAGAATATAGAGATTTTATCTCCACTTTGACTTGTTTTAGTCTTTCTAAAGTTCTGAGGTCCTAAGTGGATAAAACAGTCATACATCTTGTTATTTTCATCATTGACCATCACCATTTGGCATCATTACTTAATTCCTACGACAGTGAAATGTGTCACTTAACAAGTGGTAGACTAATTTAAATGAAAACGCGTACAAGATATAACCTTAAATATTGGTAACATCTTGAAAATCACACAATATTTTCAAAAACATAGTCAAATGATATTATTGCAAAAATAAATGAGATTTTGAAAATCTCCAAACTTATTATTATTATTATCATTATTTTACAATTTCTCACATTTTCAATGCAGAAATTATTTTAGAGATTTTATTGCAAAAATATTCCTTCAAAATTTTGATTTTATCAAATAATGCTTGCACCATCTAAATTTATGAGATGATGATTCTTCAGGAATAAAGTTACTAAATTACTTTTATATTTTTTTCAAAAGTAATAAAGCTGAGAATTGTGAGGCCCACTTTTATATTATCCAATATACGCACCCCACCATGATTATCACTCTGACGAAAACTTAGTCAATCAAATAATCAAATGGGCTACACGTGAATTTAAATAATTTCAGGTGGCGTATGTTATTTTCTACAGTGGGATCCACCTTTTAGTTGAATTTGCCAGAATTTTCATTGGTTCGATATTCATGATAGGATTCATTTGTTAAATGGGTTGGATGTCATACACAATTCTCAACTTTATTATTTTTTAAAATGTAACTAATGAGAGTAATTTTGTAATTTCATACCTCAAAAGTCATTCCACTTGGTAAAATTCAAATTCCCCATAAGTTTTAAGACAAGATCTCAAGTCCAATCAGTTTTGACCATAAGTAGATATACCTTCCAACCTGTCAAATGCTAAAACCTCTAACTCATCCACAATGAATTATCCTCATCATGATTATCACCTTGTGTCAAAACAGCTACATCCACTTATTAGGTGGACCACACTTGTATTCTATTATTTATCTAATCAATAGATGAACATTATTTTCTACAATCTGGTCCCAATAAGTAAATGGAGCTGATTTTTGCACGAGGTGATTCTTAATATTTGAAAGGCTAGATATCGAACACACATGATAAGTCGGAAGTTATCCGTTCGGTGGACGGTTGGACCAGAGTGGAAGATCGGTCCAATCTTTGGTGCAATTGAAGAAGAAGAGTAGACTAACATCAATGGTAGACGAAGTAGATCATGGTTTAGGGTTTCGGTGCCTCAAATCGACTCGTTCGATCTTGAGTTGAGTTCGGACTAGATATCGAACCGATTAGGTCTGACCGAGTCCACTCGGAGCAGTCGAGTCAGAGTCTTCCTAGTCTTGACACCATCATGTGGATACTAATAAGTCTAAATGCAATCAGGTGTATGGGAAGGTTTTCATGCACTTAGCATATTATATCATTTCTCATTGTAACTCCATGAACTGTCTGTCTCAGTACTTATTTGTAAAGGTGTAAAGGTCTTTGACTTGAATGATAATTCATCACCATTTTAAAAATGACAGTGCCTCTTTGACCATATGCATTGTGTAGTTTTATGGCAATCCAAACAGTTCAAATGGCTGACCTATTATCAATGGAGAATAGTAAAAATTGTACTACCATGGTTATAGTAACATTGTGAATTTCTAATTAGACCATTCAGTATTCCACTTTTAAGCATCCATTTGGTAGCCACCAGTTGGATAGTTAGGGTCGATTAATTAGTAACATTTCTTAGAAATGCTTCATCTACTTTGTGCTAATCAATTTAGACAGTGTGGATGACAGCGAGTGAGCAAATGTGTGAGGAGGATGAGCTATCACCAATTTTAAAATGGTGCAAAACCGTCATAGGCATTTGGTGCAAGTTTAAGGGGTCGTTTCACACCATAGATTAGGGGGGTTTGAGGGGATTTCAAATCCCCCAGTATGTTTGGCACCTTAAAGTAAATGGTGGTTTGAAATCCCCTCAGGGCGTGTTTGGTCGGGCGCTGGATATGGTATTAGATGTAATTAGGAGGGTTATCCTGCGCCTCCCCATCCCATCTGCTGTTTGGGATGGAAGGATGTGCCTTGCCCTCGTAAACAACGCCCAAATCTGAGACGGATTCTGCCAATCCCTGGATGCGAGGGTTCACCGCTATGTGGGGCCCACCGAGATATCAATGAGATATCCACTCCCTCCATCATTTTCATCAGCCTACATTCAGCTCATAATGTGTTTTAGGGCAGATATAAAACAATGAGTGGGGCACACCACAAGAAAACGCAAAGATGCAAGCCCATCAATTTGTGACGGTCCAAACAAGCTGTTGTATATCCCATCAGCTATCCCAAACCCATGGGATCAAGGGACAAACACTGACACCACCATCATTAACTTAAAATCCATCCTATCCCTCCTAATCCCATGGGATTGGTCTGGCCAAACACACCCTCAAAGAGGGGTTTGCAATCTAAGGTGAAAGCTTGAATTGCATCTAAAATCCTTCCCAGAGTTGCATGTGTGTCACAGGACTATTAATCTATTGGGCACATGTAACGCCCCGAACATTTCAATACCCGCGTATTGAAAGTTCTCGAGTGTTACCAAGAAGTTAACTTAGTGTGTACACGCGTACAACACAAATCTAACTATCCTAACCTTATATCCATTCTATGACACGAATCTAATTATTGGGAATGATCTCCATGCATAGATTCGGCAATCTGATCATTGATTTTGAGACAAGACCACCCATCATGTGATTTAACGTGCGTACCTTCTTTCAAAAGAATCGGTGAATAACTCCCCATCCATGAGTATTTAGATGTAAGTTCTTTTATAAGAATTACTTGAAAACGTGCCTACTACCATGAAGACCCATTAGAGTTTGCAAAACTCTTAGATTAATGATAATTACGAAAATGCCATTAACCTAGACCCCAAATTATAGATCACATAGTTCCCACTATCTAATTAGCGTGAAATTCTATATCATGCCTATGAATCCTAAATTAACCGAACACGTCGAATTTCAACTCTTAGATCATTGTAAAATAACCTAATGGATAGATCAACCATTAACCATTGAGTTTAAGGCCACTTAAGATTCAAATGCACTATATGAGCTAGGGATGACCTCATTAACAATTAACAAAGAAAAATGGACGGAGTAGATCTAACCATATATCATCATGGACCTCACACGCAAGGTGCGTGTGCACAAGGGCTAGTAAACTAGCACTACACGGAAACACCCAGTGCGGTCAAACCATGGTTGACCCGCACTCTTCAACAAAAGAGAAAAAATCTCTCTCGTTCCCACATTCGGACGTTTTAAATGCATGACGTCCATCTGGACATGATTGGACCCACCATCAAGGATCCCCTCGAAGATCTAAGCCGTCCATCCTGTATATGGGAAAATTCCGAACGAACCTTAGTTGTTTCCACCTAAAGGAGAGCTTCCATACGGGTATAAACCCAGTCACGATGGACTATTCGCAGAAGGAAAACCCAATGGTCGATTGGGGCCATTAGCTTCAATCAAGAAATCGATTTCAACGTATATAACGTTGATTGATTCGATCAAACGGTGGGCCATCCAAAACCAACCTAACCTTTGGAAGAAAGAATCAGAATCCAATTCCGTTCCCACCGTTCCATGTCTCTTTTGCAAACAGCTTGCCAAGAACACTCTGGAAGACCCTCGCCAGTATAAAAATGACCGGGAGGAGAAAGAAAGAAAGGAAAAGGAGAAAGAAACGTGAGATAAGGAAAGAGGAAGAAGAAAATGAGAGAGGGAGAGAGTGAGTTCGGTTCGAGGGCAGCTGCGCGGGCTGACTCGACTGAGTCGTTGATCGAGCTGTGAATTGATTCTTGGTCTAGCAACCTTGCTAGGTAAGAAAGAGAGAAAGAGAAAGAAACGAAAGAAGGGAGAAGAAGAAGGAAAGAAAGGAGAGTTGAGCCAAGGTGACTCAGTGAGTCAACTCAATTCGGATATTTTGTTAACTTCGGGCTGCACTAGTAGAGACTAGCAACTGAATAAGGTAAGTTGTTCATCCATATAATGTCCAACCCAAGTCATCTTAACATTGATTGGTAGTACAAATCAAATCTTAAATCTACATTTATAGTTTTAACCCTAGTATTATGACAATCTAACCGTGAGGATCACATTAATTGTACTAGAATTGGGTGCTACAATGCATCTATTCGAGTCTAGCAACGTAGAGTGTGATTGGATTCAAGAGGTGAGGGTTTTATCCTTTAGGCTTACATTAATTTAAGCTATTATATTTACCTTGCCCTGACATGCCACCCTGTTGTTTCATCTTGCCTTTACATGTCTTCATAATTTCTCTATCTTGTCTTTAATATGCTTCGAGTTACTTTGAATTCTTCCTACAATTATATGTTTTACTATGAATTATTTGCCCTTTGAGATTCTAGTATAATGTTGTTTACATGAGATCTTTATGAATTTATGTGGGGTCATGAATACAAGCATTGCTATTGCCTTTATCAATTTATTGAGTTGGCCGTTGTCACTCTCCTCTTTATTGAGTTGGTCATTATCACTCTCCTTGTTATTGAGTTCGCCATTGCTACTCGTCTATCTGTTGAGTTAGTCATTGCTACTCTTCTTTTATTGAGTTGATCATTGTCACTCTCCCCTATATTATGTTGGTTATTGCCACGTTTATCTCTGCTGAGTTAGCGATTACCACTCTTGTCTTTATTATTTTGGCCTTGTGTTATATATACCTATAAGGGTTGGACAAGTGTTTTGATATTTCAGAACTCCCTTAATTCAATCTATCTCTTTATAAGTGCAAGTGATGTGTAAGATGTATCACAAATAGTGATTCAAATATTCTATCATAAACGTAATGCGCTCTGGGTAGAGACCCTCTTGGTCATCACGTAATTTCATGGGTCTTCAATTAGTGGTGCACAAATCGATGTGCGTAATTCGCAAATGTAGTGTCACATCACTTTTGGAATTGGATCGTAAATAATTGCTCCATGATCAAATCGTGTCACGTAATTCACTAAGCTCATGTGTTGCATGCCTTGAGGAGTTCACGTAAATTTACGGTAGTGTTGGCCATGCTGGCAAATATCCGTAGTTATGGGATGCGGGTCGAGCCGGGTTATCTATAAATCGTATTCCACATTGTGATAATCACTACATATGATGAGCCCCACACACTTTGCTAGGCATGCATCTCATGTAGATTGTTTGCGCATTCTGATATCCTCGTAGTAGTGGACTACGGGATATATCAGAACCCATACATTACTCTTATAAATCTCTTGAATTATTGTTAATCTTAAAAGATAACCATCACTATGAGTAGGGCATTGACTCTCTCCTAACTATACAGATAATGTAGGTGACGCACAGATTAAAGACTTAGAGGACCATTTTCCTATAGAAGACTATAATGAAAGAATCCAAAGACAGTTTTACTATTTAGTTTTATACTTCTATTGGAAACTCGATAATGTAATAAGCTTCCATTGAAAAGGCATTTGATTATTTAATGAATTGTTTTACTCCGATAAAATAATTAATACAATTTATTTTATTTTTGTGAATGTTACCTTCAGAAATGTATCTAGATGTGATTTAAATGAAAGAAAAAATACGGTGTGATTTTCAAAGCATCCAAGTTTTACATTATTAATATCCAATTTTCTAGGGTATGAGTATAAACTCTGGCGTTGAAAATTCGGGATGTTACAACACATGACCCATTGATGATATTCCAGCACAATTAGATTATCAATTGCATCACTATAATTACTTTAATACGATGTTCCGTGTCATCCAAACATTGTCCATGTAAATTAATGGTTAAAAATCATCGGTTAGTTACTCGGATGTGATCTTGTGTTTGTGGTTCATCTAAGACTTGGAATTTTATTATTTTCAAATAAAGTATCTATTTCAGTGGGGTTATTACAACAATTATATTAAACATTACAAACGTACACTAATTAGATATATTAAAGTTGATTTAGTAATTAAATTTAAACTCCCGTAAATATATTATATATAGCTACTTTTGGATTATAGTAATTTTGAATCTAAGGTACCAAACACAACAAAAGATTTTAAATCCAAGGGATTCCAAATCGACACTCCCAAACAGGCTATAAGGATTTGGACGATACTTGAACCTTAAGTGGAATAAGTGTATGGTAACCCTCCCATGAACATAGTTGTATTTGAACTTGTTCATGGTGTCCACTATTAATCTTGGTCCACTCTTCATAAGCTATCTTTAAAAAAGTCATATTGCTCAGATGACCTAAACCATCTACTTAGTGCATATGTAAAAATCGATTGACAAGATTGTTCACAAAAGACATATCTAGGCCATCCAATTGCTGTGGATTTTTATTTTTATTTTTCTCACTAGGAGGGAGGAGACTTGACCTAATGACAGTTAATATAAACCATTTATATATATATAATGCTCGGGAATGACTTCACCATCATATGACTGACCAACAATTACTAGCGATTCCGGCTTCTTGCAGGCAAAACGGCCCTATCATACAAATGCCTTGATTTGACGCGAACCCAACTCGAAAATCATCTTCAAAAGCCCGATGGCACCGAACCCAATAGCACGTGGGTCTGATTATTCAAGAATGAGACATGGACCCGAAAGTACCAAGATCCGACCCGAACCCGGCCCAATAGATAGCCAGCCTTTTTAGCCTACCACTATCACACTCAATTCATTGACAGACACACCCAACTTTTCTATTTTTCGTAATTCATTGGTACAAATTTGTATTATTTTGATACCCAAAGGAGAAAAAAAATGGCCCACCATCAATCTAAGTGAGTGTAAATATCAGTTTTGGGGTACAAGACAGAAGCGGTGCAGCCGCCTGTACTGAAATCTTCCACGTAAGCAAACTCGATAAGGATGCAGATTATGCAGTGAGGCCCTCACCTCTCTTTATCAAGGTGTGAAGACTCTGTGGGGCCCAACGTAATTTATGTGCTTTATCCACGCCGTCTATCGGTTTTGTAATCTCATTTTATTGCATGATTCCAAAACCAAAACATATCCAAAGTTGTAGTGGACCACACTATAGAAAACAGTGAGGAATAATGACATCCACCGTTGAAATCTTCTTAGGGCCACGGTGATATTTTCATAATTTCATACGTGCATGGATCAAGGGAAAATACAAATATCAGCTTGATCCAAAACTTCTGTATCCTCTAAGAAGTTTTCAACGATAGCCATTCAATTCACACTTTTTCCTATGGTGTGGTCCACTCGAGTATTGGAAATACTTCAATTTTGGTCTCATGCCCTAAAATGAGGTGGGAAAACGGATGGACGGTGTGGATAAAACACATACCCCTCAATGGGCCTCACAGAGTCTTTAAACCACGGTAAAAGGTGGTGAGCGCCTCACCACACAATCCACGTAGGGAAACGGATTGGCTACTCCCCCTGACACCAGCCCCGGGGCTGATGGTCGGTGCTCTGCGGGCCCCGCCATGATGTATGTGTTTCATCTATTCTGTTCATCCATCTTTAAAGATCATTTTAGGGCTTGATTGAAAAAATGATAGATATATAAACCTCAGGTGGACCACACCACATGAAAACAATAATGATTGGATATCCACCATTAATATCTTCCTAAGGCCCACTGTACTGTTTATTTGACATCCAATCTGTTGATTAGGTCATACAGGCCCAGATGAAGTAAAAAAAAACAAAAATCAGCTTGATCCAAAACTTTTATGGGCCCCAAAATATTTTTAAAGGTCGACGCTCATTAAACACTGTTTCTTGTAATGTGGTCCAATTGAGATTGGGATATATCTCATTTTTGGTCTCATATCTTAAAATTGTCTGTAAAAATAGATGGACGGCATGGATGAAATACATACATCATGGTGGGCCCCACAGAGCACCGACCACCAGCCATTGGCTGGTGTCAGGGGGAGTAGCCAATCCGTTTCCGATGAAAAGGCTGTCACGTTGGATGCTGCCACCTGTCAAGTCGATGGGCCCCACGATCGATTAGTCGGTATTGGGAGGTGGGCCCCACAGGCGACAGACGTCCAATAATGATTCTTCTAAGCTTTTGAGGAATGTTATTGGGACCCACCCCGACCGACAGATACTCTATATTTATTAGACCAGATCTACGGCCGGTGTTTTACTCAGTGCGTAAAACACCCAAGTCTGTGGGGTCCACCGTATTGTATATGTGAAATCCAGTCCGTATATCATGTTATGTCTTTAGATTGGAGTCATATGACAAAATTTTAGTTGGTTTCACAGCTAAGATGATCCAAACCCCACATGTCACAATGTGGATGGGATGCCAACCGTAGGTTTGTTTGTGGGGCCATCGTGGTGTATTTCTTTCATCGAACCGTTAATCAGGTGTAAGTCATCAGGATGAAGAGGATATACAAAATTCAGCCTGATATAAAACTCAGGCCGTCCACACCGAGTGAATTTATTATTTATATGAGAAATTTTACATTGCTCCTATTTGGTGGCTGATATGATTTTTTAATCGATATTAGCTTCTGTATGTACGGTCAAAATTATGGTTTTCATCTGATGGACGGAGTAGATTTTATATAATGGTTTACTTTCTTCTAATTTTGTGTGCTCGAAATTCAGTGCAAGTGATTGCACCATACCAATTTAAAAACTTCTGTGTCGTTGAAAATGGTGGTAAGTGGTAACTCACGTTTTCACAAAAATCGCCTAAAAATCTCGCAATATTCTAGCAGATATACAATTCATTAAACGATAAAATCGCGAGATTCTAAAATGTCGGCAGTTTTAATTTATTGTGAAATTATCACAATATTAACGAAATCAGTATTTAAAATTTAAAGTTTAAATTAACTCAATTTCTCATGTTTTAAAATTTTCAATATTATTTATTTATTTTTGAATTGATAATTTAAAAAAATTTAGCAAGATTTCCCTAATAATACCGTGAGAAAAAGTCACATATCAAAATCTCCTAATGTCCTATTGTGGATGGAGCTTATCTCTCAAATCAAGCAGATTGAGCAATCCTAACAGTCCAATTAATGGCTATCAAAAGAATGGTTGGATGGAAATTGGAGTGGTCCAAATTCATAGGGAAAAATCTGTCATTAATATTGTTAAGGGTAAAAATGAGCTGGTCAGAAGTATAACGTCGGATTGAATTTCTTTACACGTCACGTGGTTAGCTAGTGGCAGTAATGACCAATGAGCTCCTTAATGGCCTGGAACGGTATTTTGTATTTTATTATACAATGCTGAGCTCGAGGTTGAACTCCTCCACGGCACCTGCACCGTATGATAAGATGAAGATGATGGTTATCCTCAATTTTATTTATATTCTATTAAATAAGGTAGTTCGATCTCAATGCTCGGATATGACGCTCAAGGGTAGGTCGGTGATCTATTCAATGTTAAGAAAAAACTCGACAACGACTCATTAGAGAATTCAGGTCGGTAAACTACTCATCAAGATAGCTATATAGGATACCTCGGATGCTCGGCCTCAACATATCCTATTACATGTTTCTTTTGATTTCGGCTACTTAGACCCTATCGAATATATCTATCGGCGAAGATTTCGGACGATAATCGCGATACACTTGGAATATGAAGGTACATATAAACCCTACGCAAAAATCACACTAAAAAACTTTATGTTCTAGTAGACCTAAGTTGCATGTCTGATTTTGGCATCGGAGTGTCCCTTGCTGTAGCCAAGGGCTCCATATCTGTCTTCTCTTGCAAATATTAAGTGGTCTAAGGGGAACGTCTGCAGCAGGGTAAGTGATTTGGACAGCCTGAATTGCTATCGAAGAGTCCACTACCATTTATTCAACTATGCAAGACTAACACAGAAGCCTTTACTCTTAAATACATGCAGAGAAAGTGGGCCACCTTTCTTAACTGCTAGGTCAAGACGGTGTTACATCAAGGTGGGCCACCTTTCTTAATTGCTACGTCAGATGATGTTACAGCTTAAAAAGGTAGCTTGATTTGTAAGGGGCCCACCTCTAATGAATGGTCACAATCCAGTAGAAGCAGCTAAAGTTCACCATCGTTGAATCCTATCAAGGTTCCATCAAGAGCGGACCATGAGGTAAGCGTGGCCCACTTTGATCTTTTTTAGATGTAGTCAGATCGAGTGGGCCCCACTTTCCATCACCTACTGATCTTGATTGGATGGCACGAGAAGACCCAACAACGAACATTACATGGACCAGATCATCCGGACGTGTTATGAGATGACAGACCTCAACCGTTAATTGGTTGTCCTATCAACGGTCCTGTCTTCCTGTGATCATTTTTAAAGGGGAGATGATACCATACAGCTGGGGATGCATTGATCCTGGCCGCCCATCGAGCCTTATCGTCAATGAGTCATTTTTGAAAGTTCATACCAATTAGAGAATCCTGTCCGTCGTATTTCTTTAATTTCCCTAGACGAATGTCTGGCAATTAATCATCTTCATCTCAGACCGTTGCTTTCAAGGCCACCTGTCATATGGATAGAAAAATGGGATATTTGTGTATTTTTAAAAACCAACCATCCAAAGTAGGTGCAAATAGATGGACGGACCAGATTGATTCAATTTAAAATCACGTGAACCGACTAAATTGTAGACCCCACTGCCTTTAAGTCATAGTTTCAAAATTAGATTGATTGACTAATTCTAGACTTTGATTCGTGGACCCTTTTTATTTTATTTTTATTTTTTTAATTTTATTTTTATTTTTATTGAAATAGGATTCGGAATCCAGGGTGCCAAACACAACGGGAGGATTTCAAATTCATGGGCTTTCATGTTTAGGGGATTCCGAATCCACGGGTTTTCAAATCTATGCTCGCAAACAGGCCCAAGTATTATTTCCAATGAGAATTGATCACCTACATGCAACTGTACCATAACTTGTGGTACCATGTCATTTTCTCGGCAAACATGCCACTTCTTAAGAAATCAATAGCAATAGCAAGACCCACAATAAAGACAGCTTCCTGAAAAATAGGATGATCACTCAACACATATACATATATATATATATATATATATATATATATATATATATATATATATATATATATATATATGAAAATGCTCACCTGCCAACTAGTTCTTGTACTTTTTTGAGAACACATCATACGTGATGAATCTCATAAATCTGAACCGTCCACATGAAGCGAGAACCTCATGAAATATGAATTTTTACTTTGATCAAACTTTGGTGGACCGTGAAAAATGTAAATAATTTCTTTCCTCTTTACTATGGATATGAATAAAAGTTTTAGATAAACAAAACTAGGTCCTGCTTCACAATATTTGGTTCTTCATCATGTATGATGGGTTCTTAAAAAAGTTCGTACGTACTGGTTCGAAGGTGAGCGCATATATATATATATATATATATATATATATATATATATATATATGTGTGTGTGTGTGTGTGTGTGTGTGTGTGTGGGAAAAGGTACTATGCGCTCAAGCTCACGGTAAGCTCCCATGATGTTGAGCTATGTGGGCCCTACTGTGATGCGTGTCGACCATCAACACCGTGCATTTGATGGGTTCCCTTTAAATTATGGGATATCCCAAAAATCAGCCATATACTGAACTCAGGTGGGCCATCCCATCTAAAATCATGTGAAGACATGTCTAAAACATATAAAAGTATTTGGTTTGGCCCACTTGACTTTTGGATGGGACTGAAACTTGGTCTAACACCTCATCCAAGTGAGACACACATGATGGATGGGCTGGATTTGTGAACCACATCTTAGTGGGCCCAATAAGTGATTATCAATGTTTTAATGGGAGGGTAACCCCTCTCAACTGTTTTATGTGGTGTGGCCCACCCAAGTCATGGATTGACTTGATTTTTAAGCACTTTTCCCACCATGGAATGGTGCATCTGACTAATGGGGTAGATGCTTGACACACATCATAATGGGCCCACACAACTCGACCTCATGGAAACTTTCCATGAGGACGACCTCATAGTATATAGAGTAATGATCTCCTGCGAACCATCCGGTCAGGCTTGGTGTGGTCCAAATTCCCACCACTCTCTGTTGGGCCCACTATGAATGGATGTGGTCTGTCTACCTTGTCCATCCGTTTTTCAATCGCACTTTAATAGTTGAGATCAAAATTGAATCACTTCCGAATGCTCAAGTGGTCCATAGAATAGGAACCCACCACAGAAAACAATGGGGAGAGTGACGCTGTAAGAACTGAAAATTAAATTAGAGTAGGTGTACTATCACTTCCAGGAAGACAATGTGTAGGCTAATGTGGTCGAAGACCGCTGTAAGATTGTAAAGTAGAGCTCATCAAAATAGTTCCCATATAAATCATCTCAGAACAAATGGGTAACTCCGACTATAGTGGATTCTTGTTCACAAGATTTAGTTTTCAAAAGAGGTTTTAGGGAAGAGATAAAACATTAATTATTTTCCTCCTACATTATACTTTGCTTGGGTTAATATAGAGAGCAATGACTCTCTCTCTCTCTAATGGTTAAAAATCGACCAACGAATAAAGAGAGAATAGGTACATAATAAAAAGCATATGATGGTTAAAAAAACTTTTTTGAAATCATTTAGACTTTGAAAAAAATAGAGAATATACATGTAACAAACAAGCATGCACCTACCCACCACACCGCCCCACCAGATCATATGATGATCATTTTACCCTCATCTCCTATGCAACTAGCTGCCGACATAGGGCCTCATTGTAGTGCATCCATGTCCTCTAACTTGTTTAGCATGGTCACTCTGTCTCGAAAATAAAACACCCAAAAAATTAAGTTAATCCAACCATTGGATGGTTGCCCATTAATTTCTTTAGTGTGGCCCACCTGATTATTAGGCCAGCCTAATTCTAATTGCATCCAATTTTATGGGAAGCCAATGCTATTTATAAATGATGGTGACCCCATCCCCACACTGCAATAAAATGAAATGATATTGTTGTCATATAATCCAAAACATAAGTGAGGTGTGTGAATGATTAAATCTCTACTGTTTTCTAAGCTTTACTTAATGAGTGGTCTATATCTCAAGCACGTTTGGGGCATGTAAAGTTGTTCCACGTGTATGTGTGGGCCACAACATGGGTTGTGTAGTGAGATGCTCACCAACTTTTATGGTGGTGTGAAGAGGCCCACCGTGATGTATTTGTTTTATCCACACCTTTCATCTATTTTTCTAGCTTAATTTAGGGTATGAGACCAAAATTAAATATATCCAATGCTCAGGTGGACCATATTATAGGAAATAGTGGGGATTGAATGTCTACCATTGAAAACTTCGCGGGGACAAGAAGTTTTGGATCAAGATGATGTTTTGTGTTTTCCTTTCATTCATGTGTGACCTTATGAACAGGGTGACTGACAAATAAACGTCTCTGTGAGCCCTAGGAAGGTTTCAACGATGGATGTCATTATCCCTACTTTTATCTATAGTGTGGTCCACGTTACCTTTGGATATGCTTCAAGTTTGGGCTCATGCTCTAAAATGAGCTGAAAAAACTGATGGACGGTGTAGATAAAACACATACATCATGATGGGCCTCACAGAGTTTTCACATCACAAGGGTGGTGAGTACTAATGCAATAAGGAGAACCTCCGTGCATGCTGCACTACCAGAGCCCATTGCATTTTAAACCACAAAAATTCACGTAGATAAAAAGGATTATTATTATTTATAAATTTAAAAAATATTATTATTATTATTTGTGGTTGCAAACGCAGTGTACGGCCATTGCATTACGGTGAAGGGAAAGGGTAGCCGCATCTTTCTTCCCAGTGAGGGTATTTTGGTCATTTTCTTTTTATAAAGGAGGGCTGTTCATCGAGCCAAGTCTGGGCCAAGCTTGGCTTGACTCGTCCGTGCTATACTCAAGTTGGAGTTTGAGCTCGTGCTCGCCCTCGAGTTCAACATTGAAGGGCTTTTTTGCTAAAGCTTTTGAGTTGATCTCGAGTCAAGCTAGTGGTTCGAGTCGAGTTGAGCTTACCTCGAGTCGAGTCAGGCTTGTTCATATGTCAACCCAGTGCCTAACCCGACCCAAATTCATACTCGAGTTGATAAGTGGGTTGAGATGAGTCGAGTTAGGTGTGGATTGAGAGAGAGAGAGAGAGAGAGAGAGAGAGCTCAGCTCGGGCGGGTGGGGGATGGCAACAAGCGGGCTGGGTAAGGGAAAGAGAGTGAAAGGGGGAAAGATGATGAGTTTTTTTGACCCATCGTCGACCGGTCATGAGCCCTGCTCGACTGGTCGAAGGTTGGTCTCAACTAGTCGTAGGAGTCGAGCCGTGGCACGACTCAAAGTCCAACGACTTAGGCTATTTTTCTCTGAGGTACTCAACCAGTCATGGGAGGTGCTCGACCAGTCGTGGGTAGCGCTCGACCGGTCGTAGGTTCGTCACGACCAGTCGTAGTTACGCAGATTCGTTCCGCGATTTTGCACGGATTTCGTATCGCAAGTCCTTCACAACTGGGATGCAGAAACGAGTTTCCTAAAACCTTAAATAGGAGGTACCTAGGGTTTTCTAAGTACGACAAGAGAGTTTCCTAAAGCTTTACAGGAGATTTGCTAAAAGGTTTAGGGCTATCAAAGGTGAGACAGAGAGAGAGGAAAAGAGAGAGAGGAAGTTTATAGAAGGGAGATTATGCTCATGAAGGTTATCTACTATGCAATCTATACCTCAGCGCTTCTATGTCCTAATCGGTGAGATCTCTCCGTTTTTCTTTGTTTCTCTCATTGTTTATCCACTCCTGCGTGAGTGAAGAAGTTTGTAATGCTCTACTTCATAGTGGATTGTTGATCCGGACGAGGTCCCGTGGTTTTTACCTCTTCGAGGGTTTTCCACGTAAAAATCTCTTATGTAGTGTGTGATTGATGCATTGATTATTTTCATTGCTTTATTATCCATAATTCTGGTTTGTTCTGGAGGGCCAGATCCTAAGGTTTTGTACAAGGCCCCTAACAAAGTGGTATCAGAGCTAAGTTCATTGAACGGGTAGGATCGGTTTTGAATTATGGAAGGTGGCTCATCAAGGATGATCAGCCTCAATGGTTCTAACTGGACCATATGGAAGGCTAAGATGGAGGACTTGCTTTATTGCAAGGACCTATATTCTCCAATTTTAGGCATATCAGCAAAATCCAAGGATATGACTGATGATGATTGGAAGAAGATTGACCCAAAGACGGTGGGGTTTATTAGACAATGGTTGGATGATGTAGTGTTCCACCATGTGTCTACGGAAACCTCAGCCGCTAGCATATGGCTAAAATTACAAGGGCTGTATAAGAGGAAGAAAGCCGGTAATAAGATTTTTTTGATAAGGTAACTTGTGAATCTCAAGTTCAAAGATTGTGGTTCTGTGGTCGAGCACATGAATGATGTCAGTAATATAGTGAACCAACTCTCCTCTATGAAGATGGTTCTGGATGATGAATTGCAGGCTTTACTATTGCTTAATTCATTGCCTGACAGTTAAGAGACATTGGTGGTATCTCTAAGTAATTCTGCGCCAGACGGAAAGATATCCATGGAACATGTAATTAGCTGTCTCTTCAATGAAGAGACAAGGAGGAAGTCTCAGGGGTCTACTCAATAAGAGGCTCTTGTGACATAGGAATGAGGGAGATGAAAGAACAGGGAGGGCGAGAAGGTGCGAGATAAATCAAGAGGTAAGTCGAGTAACAGAAAGGATGCTGATTGCTGAAATTGTGGCAAGAAGGGCCACTACAAACATGAATGTCGTGATAAGAAGAATGACAAGAAAGGAAAAGGGAAGGAAGATGAATCAGATTCCACTACGGTCGCTTCGGATGGCGACGTTGTAGTCATTCTTTCTGCAGATCATGATATATGTCTCACGGCTACGAGTCAGGACACCGACTGGGTGATAGACTCGGGAGCTTCTTTTCATGCAACTCCACGCAGAGACTTCTTCACAAGCTACAGTTCAGGTGACTATGGGACTATGAAGATGGAAAATTCTGGCGTATCAAAAATCGTGAGAGTCGGTGATATTTGTGTGAAGACCGATGTGGGCTGCACATTGGTTCTTAGGGATGTGAGGCATTTCCCAGACCTTCGCCTCAACTTGATGTCGACGGGAAGGTTGGATGATGATGGCTATGAAAGCCGGTTTGCTGGTGGGCGATGGAAGCTCATCAAGGGTTCATTGATCGTGGCTAGAGAAAAGAAGTGTTGCACAATTTACAAGACAAGTGTCAGTATGTGCAAGGGTGGGTGGAATGCAGCGGAAGATTCAGCTATTGACATGTGGCACAGGCGTCTAAGCCACATGAGTGAAAAAGGGCTTCAGCTACTAGCGACGAAACGACTCCTTCCAGACATGACAGGTACACCTCTCAAAACCTGTCTTGATTGTTTATCAGGGAAATAACATAGAGTTTCATTTATTAAAACTGCTTCTCATGTTAATAAAGTGCATGCATTAGATTTGGTTTATTCTAATATTTGTGGTCCTATGAGGACAAAAACCTTAGGTGGGGCATTATATTTTGTTACTTTTATAGATGATGCATATAGGAGAGTTTGGGTTTATGCTTTGAAATCCAAGGACGAGGTCTTTGGTGTGTTTAAATTGTTTCATGCCATGGTCGAGAGAGAGACAAGTAGATCATTGAAGTACATCCGCACTGACAATGGTGGTGAATACATTGGCGACTTTCATGATTATTGCAAGTCCCTAGGTATACTGCATGAACAGACGGTTCCCAAGACCCCCAGCATAATGGTGTAGCTGAGCGAATGAATCGCACCATTATAGAGAATCAGATGCATGTTATCCCATGTGAAGTTACCCAAGACGTTATCGGGAGAAGCAATGCACATGGCAGTTTATTTGATAAACAGTATCCATCCGCCCCGTTGAATGGAGAAGTGCCTGAGAAGGTGTGGACTAGACATGATCCATCGTATAGTTATCTCAGGATGTTTGGATGTAGGGCATCCGTTCACGTACCAAAGGACGAGAGGTCCAAGCTTGATATGAAGATCAGATAGTGTGTGTTCTTAGGGTACGGTGATGAAAAGTTCGGTTATAGGTTATGGGATTCAACCGAGAGGAAGCTCATCAAGAGCAGAGATGTGGTTTTCTTTGAAGATCAGTGTATAGAAGACATTGGTAAGCCAGAGAAGAACCAGCCTAGTTCAGGTGAGCTAGAGGACATGGCTCCGGTTACTCTTCCCGTGGTGCCTGATGACGGGGGAATACAATAAGGTGCAGAGGATGAGGAAGTTCCTTCAGAAGACGGACTAGGGGAGCAGCCCCCACTTGATCCACATGTTGAGCCACATGTGAGGAGGTCATCTAGGGACAGACAGCCGTCCAAAAGGTACTCGTCGCATGAGTACATTATGCTCACTGATGAGGGAGAGCCAAAAGATTATTTTGAGGCCCTAGCCGACGAGCATAAGAGGGAGTGGTTGAAAGCTATACAAGAGGAGATAGAATCCTTGCATAAAAACTACACCTATGATATGATGAAATTGCCTAAGGGCAAGAAAGCTTTGAGCAACAAATGGGTGTTCAGAAAAAAGATTATTCTAATGCCCTAGCCGACGAGCATAAGAGGGAGTGGTTGAAAGCTATACTAGAGGAGATAAAATCCTTGCATAAGAACCACACCTATGATATGGTGAAATTGCCTAAGGGTAAAAAAGTTTTGAGCAACAAATGGGTGTTCAGAAAGAAGATTGAGCAGAAGCATTCACAGACGAGGTTTAAGGCCAGACTTGTGGTGAAAGGGTTTAGTCAGAGGAAAGGCATAAACTTCAAGGAGATATTCTCACCAGTGGTGAAGATGACATCCATATGAGTGTTGCTTGGGTTGACGGCTAGCATAGATCTGGAGATAGAGCAGTTAGATGTTAAAACTGTCTTTCTCCATGGTGACCTGGAAGAAGAGATCTACATGCACCAACCAGAGGGGTTCGAAGTCAAGGGCAAAGAGCATATGGTGTGTAGGCTGAGGAAGAGCTTGTATGGGCTGAAACAAGCTCCACAGTCATGTACAAGAAGTTCGACTCGTTTATGTTTAAGATTGGATATGACAGAATGGAGTCGGACCACTGTGTGTTCACGTGCAAGTTCTCAGATAGTGATTTCTTAGTTCTGCTCTTATACGTTAATGACATGCTCAGTATGGGAAAAGACATCAAGAAGATCGACAGGCTGAAACAAGAGTTAGGCAAGTCTATTGCGATGAAAGACTTGGGCCCGGCTAAACAGATCCTAAAAATGGAGATAACCCGTGACAGAAGCAGCAGAAAGCTTTGGTTGTCACAAGAGCGGTATATTAAGAAAGTCCTAGAGCGGTTCAATATGAATACAGTGAAGTCGGTCAGTACTCCACTGGATGGTCACTTCAAAATGAGCGACAAACAGTGTTCCAAGACGAAAGCAGAGGTGGATGAGATGCAGAAGTTACCCTACGCGTCAATGATAGGAAGTTTAATGTATGCTATAGTGTGTACACACCCAGACATAACATATGCGGTTGGTGTTGTCAGCCGGTATCTTGCCAATCCTGGCAAAGAGTATTGGGCAACAGTGAAATGGATACCGCGGTATCTAAGAGGCTCATTCAGGTTGAGCCTATGCTATGGTGACAGAAAACCCATGTTAAAGGGCTACACAGATGCAGATATGACAGGTGACATAGACTCCAAGAAGTCTACATCGGGGTTCATGTTCACGTTTGCAAGAAGAGTGGTTTCTTGGCAGAACAAGCTACAAAAAGTCTTAGCATTGTTGATGACAGATGTCGAGTATATTGCAGTCACAAAGGCATTTAAAGAGATGCTTTGGATGAAGAGGTTCTTACAGGAACTTAGTCTGAAACAGGAGGAGTACGTGGTCTATTGCGATAGTCAGAGTGCTATACACTTGAGCAAGAATCCAAGTCAGCATTTCAAGTCAAAGCACATGGAGATTCGGTATCACTGGATCAAGGATACTTTGGAACAGAAGGTGTTACAACTTGAGAAGGTCCACACGGACGATAATGGGTCAGACATGGTGACCAAGGCTTTACTCAAGGGCAAGTTTGAGGTTTGTAGAAACCTGATTGGCTTGAAGAAGGTGAATCCCCCCCGGGTCAAAAAGGGGGAGATTTGATGGGATTTTTTGACCCGTCATCGACCGGTCGTGAGCCCTGCTCGACCGGTCGAAGGCTGGTCTAGACCAATTGTAGGAGTCGAGCTGTGGCACGACTCAAAGTCTAGTGACTTGGGTTATTTTTCTCCGGGGTGCTTGACCGGTCGTGGGAGGCGCTCGACCGGTCGTGGGTGGCGCTCAACCGGTCGTAGGTTCGTCACGACCAGTCATAGTTACGTAGATTCGTTCCGCGATTTTACGCGGATTTCGTGTCGCAAGTCCTTTCACAACTGGGATGCAGAAAGGAGTTTCTTAAAACCTTAGATAGGAGGTACTTAGGGTTTTCTAAGTACAACAAGAGGGTTTTCTAAAGTTTTACAAGGGATTTGTTAAAGGGTTTAGGACTATCAAAGGTGAGAGAGAGAGAAGATTATAGAAGGGAGACTATGCTCGTGAAGGTTATCTACTGTGCAATCTATATCTCAGCGCTTCTATGTCCTTGTAATCAGTGAGATTTCTCCGTTTTTCTTTGTTTCTCTCATTGTTTATCCACTCCTATGTGAATGAAGAAGTTTGTAACGTTCTACTTCATAGTGAATTGTTGATCTAGACAAGGTCCCGTGGTTTTTACCTCTTCGAGGGTTTTCCACATAAAAATCTCTTGCGTGATGTGTGATTGATGCATTGATTATTTTCATTGCTTTATTATCCATAATTCTGGTTTGTTCTGGAGGGCTAGATCCTAAGGTTTTGTGCTAGGCCCCAACAAAAGAGAGGGTCGGGTAGGGTCGACGTCGAGTAGGGCTTTTTAAAAAAAAAAGTTTATATATATATATATATATATATATATATATATATATATATATATATATATATATATATATATATATATATATAAAATATACTTGAGTCGAGTTAATATGCACCATGCTCAAACTCGGTTCAATTTCAACTCGAGTTTTCAAAAGTGAGCTTTTTTTTTTTTTTTTTTTTAACATACGGACACACACTTACGCTAGTGGAATTTCACCACCCATGGATACTCGAACCCTTGACCGGGTGTTAAAACTCCTGAGAGTCTACCCACCCGAGCAAGAGTAAGGATCCTTCAAAAGTGAGCTTGACTTGCTTCGAGTTGCCCCTTCAAGCCGAGTCAATGTGAGCTTTTCTAGCCAGCTCGACTCCCGTGGCCACTACAAAGAAATGCCAAATGCAAATATGATAAAAGCGAGGGTGAAACCTAAAAACTACTAAAAGTTGAGGCAGGCAAATACAAGTTGGCTTTAAAATTCGGTACATACCAGGCTGTGTAAAATCCTCACCATTCATCAAGCGGTACCCACTTTAGTGGGAGCGGATTAGGTCAGGTTGGGATAACACCTAGCATGATCAGGCTGTAAACAAGGGCCCACCTTGATGTATGTGTTGTAGTAGGTCGTTTTGCCAACTCATAAGCCTAAAAATGAAGTAGATCATAAATTTGAGGTGGGCAACATCATAGGAAACAATGATGATTGGCTAATCTTTTTTGGGGCCACTAAAGCCATGGTTTAGGTGCCGATATTTGTGTTTTTATATCATCCATGTCTGGATGACCTTATTTACATGTTGATAGAAAATGAATATCACCATGGCCTTAAAAGTTTTTTAATGGACGGCGTTGCCTTAAAAGTTTTTTAATAGACGGTGTTCATTCGCTACTATTTCAAAAGTTTTTAATGGAGGGTGTTCAATAGCTGTTATTTTAAAAGTTTTTAATGGAGGGCATTCAATCACTGTTATTTCAAAAGTTTTTAATGGAAGGCATTCAATCACTACTATTTCGCATGTGTAATCTATTGAGATTTTGATTTGTCTCATTTTGAGTTCATGCACTAAAATGAACTGAAAAAATAGATGAATGGCATGGTTCTACAACACATTACATCAAGGTGGGCCCAACAATTACAGCCTGATCAAATTCCGTACCGAATCTGCTCCCACTTTAGTGGGATCCTCGCCATTCATTAAGGTGTACTCACTCAGGGTACTGTTTTGTGGCTTTTGCTCATTTAACACGTGTGACTCACTTGCCGAAGCCTAAGTGGTGCACATGAGAGATCCAGGCAGGGGCGGCTCAAAGGGGTAGGCGGGTGAGGCAATCGCCTAAGGCCCCCTATTTGAAATCGGATTGCGTACTGAGTTACCAAGTACATTCTCACGGTACTGAGTAAACTCAGTTGGGCCCACCATGAATGTATTTGTCTTATCCACTCCGTCCATCCATTTTTTCAGATCATTTTAGTGGTTGAGCCCAACTTTGAGATATATCTAAAGCTCAAGTAGACCATACTGCAGGAAACTGTGGAAATAATGATTTCCACCATTGAAACCTTTCTATGGACGACAGTGATATTTAATTGTCATCCAACCTTTTCATAATATCACAAAGACATGGATGAAGTGAAAAAAAAATCAGATTGATCTAAAACTTCTGTGGCCCCCACAAAATTTTCAATGGTAGATGTTCAATTCACACTTTTTCTAGTGGTGTAGCCCATTTGGCCTTTGGATATGCTTCATTTTTGGGCTATGACCAACACTTTTCTGCTAAAATGTATGGACGGAGTGGATAAAATGCATGAATGAGTGTGGGACCCACACAGTTTACTCAGTACACTAATTATACAGAGTTACTCAGTACGCAATCCGTTTCCATCCTAATTATGAAGACCCTATATTATAGAAATTTTAAAATTTCTTAATTATGAAGGTACTATATTATAACAAAATTAAAATTAAGAAAAGAAAAAAGGCCTAAATTTTTTGAATAAAACTTATTAAAAGGTCTAAAAATTAGTTTACAAATTTGAAATTGAAAATAAAAAACAAATCCTAAAAACTAGCACTATCAATAATAACAATCTAACTCTACTGTCTCTTTTCAAAATAATAGCATCATTCCCAATAAATTCTTCTCCTAAAACCTAGGACCACAATTACCTACTTTATTGGTAATTAAGTTCTCAAAAAATTAAATTTTAAGCCTCATTTTTATGACTTGCCTAAGGCCCCCGAAAATGTTGAGCCGCCCCTGGATCCAGGCCATTAAATAGGTGGGGATCATTGGGAAAATGCTCTGCCCCAAAAATCACTCCGCCCCACTCATTGAGTGACGTGTATGAGTAAAGAAGTAGAAAGAAAGATCCAATAGTCCATGTTGGACCCTAATGATTGATAGAAGTGTACACGAGCCCAACCGAGTCGAGCTTGGCATAACTCGACTTGGCTCATCCACTAGCTGACCCCATCTCGAACTCGGCTCAGCTTGGTCCTCAAGCTTGATTGGCTAGCTAGGCTTGGTTCAGTCAGCAACTCACAGGCCAATTCAAGCCAAGATCGGGCCTATGTGACATTTTCACGAACACATGAAGTGCACTTTCAATTTCTTACCGTATGTAAAGCAACAACAGCTGTTCACTCTGGTATTTCATCAAACACCTTTTAGGCAACATCAAAATCAAGAAAAAAAAAAATTTCATATACATGCATTCCTTGCCACCAGTTGACACTTCGTTGAGTCATTTATTAGTATTATTATTATTATTATTATTATTTTATAACGCGCACACACCCCCACACACTCACACTTAGTGGAATTTCACCACCTATGGGTACTCAAACCCTTAACCGGGTGTTGAAACTTTTGAGAGTCTACCACCCGAGCAAGAGTAAAGACCTACTTCGTTGAGGTATTTCATCAAACACTTGAAGCAACATCAAGCTCATCAAAGTTGACTTCTTGGTTTCGATTTGAATTTTTCAAGTTGAGTCGGGCTCAGACATGCTCGAACTTGGTTTGAAATTTTTTCGAGCTCAACTGGGCTCGAACTCAATTTTGAACTGAGTTAAATCAAGCTTTTTCGAGTCGAGTCAAGCGAGCTAACCGAGCTAACTCGGTTCATATACAGCCCTAAGGATTAATTGGAACGCAAAATAAGTGCGACTGTATCCAGCCAGGTGGGTGTGGCCCACCTCGATATATGTATTATATATCTAAACCATCCATCGGCAGCTAGCTCATTTTAAGGTATGGTACCAAAAATGAAGCAGATACAAATCTCAAGTAGACCACACATTAGGGATTAAATTCACACCATTAAAAACTTCTTTGGACCTTATCAACACGTGGGATGGCAGATAAACATTACGGTGGATCCTATGAAGTTTTATTGTAGCTTTTAATGACCATTGTTTCCTGTGGTATGGTCCACCTGATATTTGTATCTGTTTCAGTTTCAGGACTCTGCCTTCAAATAAGAGGGCAAAACGGATGGACGGCGTGGAAATGCAACACATACATCAAGGTGGGCCCAGGGTCAAGGCCGTACCCAGGTGGCTGGATCCGGGCTCTCACCTAATCCGCGTTCCAATGAAGTGGATATTCATGCTCCTCGGACGAGTTTATATTGCACGCGGATTGCACGCGACACCAACAGCAGTGGTCGAATCCTAGGTGGGGCCCACCTTTATGTTTGTGAGAAATCCGTTCAAACAGGACGCGGATTGGCCAGTGACTTTGATAGCAGTGGCTACGGGTCGGTGCTATGTAGACCCATCATGATGTGTGTGTTTCATCTATGCCGTTCATCTTATTTTTAGATCATTTCATAGTATGAATCTGAAAATGAGGTATATTTAAATCTCAAATGGACCACATCACATAAATAGTGTTGATTGAAAGTCCACCATTAAAAACTGCTTAGGCCCCCAAAAGTTACGGATCTATTTATTTTTTGTTTTTTTTTGGTTTTTTTTTCCTTCATTCAAGTTTTCAACCGTGGACATTCAATCACTAGTACGTAGATTGCGTCCTACCCAGGCTTTCTCCGGCTAGGACAGGTAAGAGCTTTGAATGGCCACCCTGATGATGTGTCTTATTCACACCGTCCACTATTTTTTCATATCATTTGATGGCATAAACCTAAAAAAGAGGCAGATCTAAGACTCAAGTGGACTACACAATGAGGATTAAACTCTTATTGACAAAAACTTCTTGGGGCTGTGGAAGTTTTGGATGGAACTGATATTTGTGTTTTCTCTTCATCTAAGTCCATGTAACTTTATGAATAGGTTGGATGGAAAATAAGCATCATGGTGGGCCCTAGAAAAGTTTCAACAATGAGAATCATTATCACTGCTGCTTCCTCTGGTGTAGTACACTTGAGCCTTGGATCTACCTCATTTTTAGGCCCATATCCTAAAATGAAACGAAAAAATTGAATGGACGGTATGGATAAGACCCATACATCATGATGGCCACTCAACGCTCTTGCCCGTTCCCAAGTGGAGACTACAGGGTAATCCAAGCTCTGATTGCGGATTTCAAACTCCTTTGCGGGGATCTGAAACCCTGTTTACTTTATGCTGCCAAATAACAAGGGAATTTGAAAACCCCTCAAATCCCCTTGTATCCACCGTGCCAAACGACCCCTTATGTACATGTTGATAGATAATGAATATTACCATGGCCTTAAAAGGTTTTCAACGGACGGTCTTCAATCACTACTATTTCAAAAGTTTTTAATGGAGGGCATTCAATCACTATTATTTCAAACGTTTTTAATGGAGGGCATTCAATCACTACTGTTTCTCCTGCTATAATTTATTAAGATTTGGATTTGCCTCATTTTGAGTTCATGCCCTAAAATGAACTGAAAAAAATAGATGAATTGCATTGATTATACAACACATTACATCAAATGGGCCCCACAATCACAGCCTAATCAAATTCCGTACCGAATCTGTTCCCACTTTAGTGGGATCCTCGCCATTCATTAAATTGTACTCACTCAAGGTGTTTTGTGGCTTTGGAACACATATATAACCGAATGCATGGTTTTCGCCCATTTAACACGTGTGACTCACGTGCCAAAGCCTAAGTCGTGCACATGTGAGAGATCCAGGCCATTAAAAAGGTGGGGATCATTGGGAAAATGCTCTGCCCCAAAAATCAATCCGCTCCGCTCATTGAGTGATGTGCATGAGAAAAGATGGAGAATGGAAAGATCCAACGGTCGATGTTAGACACTAATGATTGGAACTCAAAATAGGTGCGACCGGATCCACCCATGTGGATGTGTGGCCCTAACCATGGGGCCCACCTAGATGTATGTATTATATATCTAGACCATCCATCAGCTGCTTAGTTCATTTTAGGGTATGGTCACAAAAATGAAGCAGATACAAATCTCAAGTGGGCAAAATGGATGGACGGCGTGGAAATGCAACACGTGCATCAAGGTGGGCCCCAGGGGCAAGGCCGCATCCACGTGGCTGGAACCGGGGTCTCAACTAATCCGCGTTCCAATGAGTGGATATTCATGCCCTTTGCACGAGTTTATATTGCACGCGGATTGCACGCGACGCCAACTGCAGTGGTCTAATACTAGTGGGGCCCACCGTTATGTTTGCGAGAAATCCATCCAAACAGGACGCGGATTGGCAAGTGACCCTGCCAGCAGTGGCTACCGGTCTGTGCTCTTTGGACCCATCAGGATGTGTGTTTCATCTAGGCGGTTCCTCCCTCTTTTTTCTTTTCTTTTTTTTTAATCATTTCATAATCTGAGCCTGAAAATGAGGTAGGTGGACCACATCACAGATATAATGTTGATTGAAAGCCCACCATTAAAAACTGCTGGATCTATTAGTTTTTTGTTTTTTTTTTTTTTTGTTTTGTTTGGTTTGTTTGTTTTTGGTTTTTTTCCTTCATTCAGGTTTGTAGGACCAAATGAAAAAGTTGGATGTCAAATAAACATTAGGTTACATTGGACCCACAAGGTTTTTAATGGTGGACATTCAATTGCTAGCAGGCGGATTGCATCCTACCCTGCTTGTCTCTGGCTGAAAACAGACGAGAGCTTTGACTGGTCATCATGATGAATGGGTCTTATTCATACTTGTCCATCCATTTTTTCGTATCATTTTATAGCATGAGCTAAAAAATGAGGTAGATCAAAGGCCAGAGTGAAGTACATAAGGGTAAGGGTGTACACGAGTCAATCCGAATCGAACTGGACTTAACTCGACCTAGCTCGATCACCAGCCAAACCCAGCCCAAACCCGGCCTGGCCTGGTCACCAGGCCAACATGTCCAGCCCGAACTCGACCTGGTTAACAATCGGGCCGAGTTTCGGGCCTTACAGAAAGTTCATGGGAAGGGCTTTGGCAGGTAATCCGCATCTTATTACAAGGCTCTCGGTTAATGGTTTAGATAGTTGAACCATAGACTTTACAAAAAATCTAACTAGTCAGGACATTATAATTCCTTTTTGTATTTGGATAAATCTAGGCCGTTCAAGTTATATGTCTGTGAGGTGGATGAGTCACTGTCACTTCAAAGATGGGCGGTGAATTATCCCAAAAGGGTAAAGAGGAAAGGGACGGGTAGTGTTTTGAATACACACACACACACACACACACACACACACACCGAGTCGGGCTGAACTGGGAACTAGCCGAACTCGATCCGAACTCAATTTCGGGCTGAAGAAAATGGTCCGTTCCGACCCGAACTCAGTTCCGGGTCGGGACGAGTCGAGCTTTTTCGTGCCGAGTTGAGTGAGTTAACCGAGGTAACCCAGTTCGTGTACAGCCCTACATAAGGGGGATTAAACTATTACGGATGAAAACTTCTTACGGCCTGAAGTTTTGGATGGAGCTGATATTTATGTTTTCTCTTCATCCGGGTCCATGTAACTTTATGAATAGGTTGGATGTAAAATAAGAATCACAGTAGGCCCTAGAAAAGTTTCATAGGTGTGAATAATTATCACCACTACTTCCTCTAGTGTGGTCATATCCTAAAATGATACGAAAAAAATGGATGAACAGTGTGGATAAGACCCTACATCATGGTGGCCACCAGCTGGAGACAGGCAGGGTACTACCCAATTCGCGTCCCAATCACTATTATTTTCCTATGGTGTGGTCCATCTAAGATCTAGATCCGCTTCATTTTTTGGGATCGGGCTGTAAAATAATCCCCAAAAAAAAATGAATGGATAGCATGTATGAAACGAAATCGGATTACGTACTGAGTTACTCAGTACGCCCTTATCATACTGAGTAAACTCGGTTGGTCACACCGTGCATGTATGTGGTTTATCCACACCGTCCATCTGTTTTTCCATATCATTTTAGGGGTTAAGCCCAAAATTAAAGCATGTACAACACTTAAGTGTACGATACCACCCGAAACAGTGGAAGTATTGATTTCCACTGTTGAAACCTTTCTAAGGTCCCCATTGACGTTTATTTGTCATCCAATCTGTTCATAAGATCACACAGACATAGATGAAGGGAAAAAAAAACACAAATATCAGCTTGATCTAAAATTTCTGTGGCTCCCAAGAACTTTTCAACCGTAAATGTTCAACTCACACTTTTTCCAGTATTGTGGTCCACTTTAACTTTGGATATACTTAATGTTTGGTATAAATCACTAAAATTATCTTATAAAGTGGATGGAGGAAGTGGATAAAATGCATGAATGATGGTAGGCCCCACAGAGTTTACTCAGTACGCTCAGCGTACTGAGGTACTCAGTACGCAACCCGCTTCTGTATGAAACATACACGTAGTGGGGCCCACAGTAGCTACCAGTAGCGTCACCAGCCAAACCGTTCCAACAAACATCCGCTTTTCCTGATTATGTTAGGACGCAGTCACATATCCCAGCCTAATGTGGACCCAACACCCACTAGATAGCAGGTGTCGAAGCTCTGTGGGCCCACCATGATGTATGTGTTTTATCCACACCATCCATACATTTTGCCAGTTCATTTTTAGGCATGGGCTAAAAAATATGGTAAAGCCAAAGCTCGAGTGGACCATACATTAGGAAATTACAGTGGGAATTGAATGGCTACCATTGAAAACTTCTTAAATGTCACATAAGTTTTGGATCAAGCTGATATACGTGTTTTCCCTTCATCTAGGGTTACATGAAACAGATTAGATGGCAAATAAACAATATTGTGATGCGCACCCAAGAATTTTTCAATTCATATCAACTTAATCTCCAATGTTTCTCTAGTGTGGTCCACTTGAGCTTTGGATCTGCTTTATTTTTAGGCTCATGTCCTAAAATTAGCTGGAAGAATGGAGGGAGAGCGAAGGTGAATAAAATGCATATATCATGATGGAGCGGCCACACGAAAGATAAAAGTGAAGAGTGAAATGCCTATTGTTAACCTTCCCAGGGTCTATCTTGATGTTTAGGTGCCATCCAAACTGTTCGTAAGGTCATTTCCACTAGGATGAACCCAAAACACAAAAATATTAGCCTGGTACGAAACTTCTGCGGCCCCACAAATGTTTCAAAGGTGTGTGTTCAATACTTTCATATCATGTGGTCCACTTGAATTACGGATATGCCTCATTTTTTGACTCATATCCTAACATTAGCTAGAAAAATGGATGCGCATGATAGATTTCTCACAGACATCATAGTGGGCCCACCTAGCATTTTTAGGTTGTCACAGTGGGCCCACCTGATACCCCGCGTTGAAATACTCATGGGGTTTCAATGGTGGGCATTTTTCTCTCCCCCTTTTCTTACCGCGTGACAGACTCAAGTTTTAGATCTACCTCATTTTTTGAGCTCATGACCTCACATGAGCTGGTAAAATGGATGGACGAGATTTCTCACAAACATCGTAGTGGCCCTCCCTAGCTTCAAACCACCTATATATATTCAACACACCCAATTGTGGAGTAGACCGTCCTGATTTTCGATCACATTACATATTTGTCATGAACATGCTATAGCTTTCTAATCTAATTATGTCCCTTTGTTTGTGAAACACCTTAAATTGATAATATGATAGATTGTTGTATATATAAATATTGAAGATTGTTTAGTGGTACATTTACACACACACACACACACATGCACACATATATATAGCTGGATGCTCAGCTGCACACCAGTTTGAATGGAACCCGTGCAAACTTTTTTGAGAACTCATCATACAAGATGTGACTCCAAAATCTGAACGGTCCACATGAAGCAGCACCTCATGAAACCCCCCATGCCCAATATTTACTTCGATCCAAAACTTTGGTGGTTCATGAAAAATGACAATAGTTTCCTTCCTTGATTTGTATTTCTCTTTGCTATGGCCCATCAGAATTTTAGATCGATGTGAAAATTTGTCCATTAGGGTTTCATGGGATTCCGCATCACATGGACCATTTGAATTAGATGCCCATGACACGTGTGCAAAGGTGCGCATGTGCGTGTGCATGACTCTCTCTCACCTATGCACTTGCACACCTTTTCATACGTGTCATGGGTGTCTAATCCGAACAGTTCATGTGATGCGGAATCCCATGAAACCCCATGGAACCAATTTTCACACTGATCTAAAACTCTAGTGGGCCATAGAAAAGAGATGCAAATCAAGAGAGGAAACTATTTTATTTTCCATGGCCCACTAAGTTTTGGATCAAAGTATAAGTTCAGCCATAGGGGTTTAATGGGGTGATGCATTACTCAAATTTTGGAATCACATCACATATGATTAGTCCTTAAAAAGTTCGAAGGAGTTCCGTGCGAACTGGTGCGCAGCTGAGCATTTAGCTATATATACATAATGCTTGAAAATTGATCGGAGCACATATGTCCATGTGAGATGCTTGAACTTGGATGATCACGTACGTAACATGTTGAAACATGTCCCACACATGCATGTGTACATTTAACTATAAGGTTGCATTGATGAGGCTGTAAATGAGCTAGGCTCATGTAAGCAAAATTAAAATTTTTAATGGGTTAACAGAACAGTCCTAAATTCAAGCAAAGCTAACCTTGGGCTAGCCCAATGATAGCCCTAGTCATTGACATGCCATTCTACCTTTATAATTGATACACCCAATTCATGATTTCATGGTCATATATCTATGGCTCCTTATTCAAAAGCTCATTAGTAGGTTGTACATAATTACTAGTGGCAACTTTTGCTAAAATTCAAAAGAGTCATTATAATTGAACATTCCTTTAGCTTCATATTTTATTCTTACACCCATGGGCTCGATGGAAAAAGTTGTGTGACGGTTAGTAATCCTTAGTGCGTGCTGTTTAGGTTAGCCGATCATGGACATATTGTTATTGACTATTGATTCCATCGATTGTTTTTTAAATACCTTAGATCATAGATAGATAGATTGTAGTTAGTTTGGGAGGAAAGTAAATTTTTATTTGGTTATACATTGCATGTCACATTGACACGTGTCACATTTTTGATAGTTTAACATTGATGGTGTCATATATGCACACGTAAGATGCTTGAACTTGGACAGTTGCATCGTGGGACATTTAAGTATGTTATATGTATGCATGGATAAAAATGATCTTCACTTGACATAATGCGTAGGGGTGTACATGAATCAAGCTAGCTCTTACTCCGGTGGTAGACTCTCAGGAGTTTTAACACCTGGTTGAGGGTTCGAGTACCCAGGTGAAATCCCACCATGGCGTGAGTGTGTGGTAGTGTGTGTGCGCGTGTGTAAAAAAAAAAAACCCGAGGTAGCTCGACTCGACTCGAAAAAGCTCGATTCGACTTGGTTCGAAGCTAAGTTCGAACCGAGTCGAGTTGATTTTTTGAGCTTGAAAATGAGTTCGAGCTGGCCCCAGCTCAACTCGACTTGACTTGGATTGAACCAGTTCAGTGACTTGGTTTCTTTGATATTGATGTTGCTCACCAAGTGTTTGTTGAAATGACTTAAAGAAGTGTGGCTGGTGGTAAGGAAGGTATGTATATGAAACCAACACCCTTTTTTCTTGATTTTTATGTTGCTTAGAAGGTGTTTGATAAAATACCTATAAACCCATTGTTGTTATCTCAAATACAGTGAGATTTTGAAGGTGCGGTCTAGGTGTTTGTGAAAACGTCTCAATGGCGAACTCGGCTCAATCTTGGCTCGAACTCGGCCTGAGCTACTGACCAAATTGAGTCGAGTTAGCCAGTCAGGCTCAAGGATCGATTCGAGCTAAGTTCAAGCTGAGGTCAACTAGTGGCCAAGCCGAGCCAGCTCAACTCGGTTCGGTTCGACTCAATGTACACCCCTAATAACGAGGCATGGAGAAACAGAAGGTCACCATTCGTTTTTCTAAAATAACATTCAAATCCATGAGTAAAAAGACAATCTCAAAAAATGAAAATAAAATTTATATTATTAGTTAAAGTGCTACCTACATGGTATCTAATCATCTTATATAAGCAAAATAAGCCCAAGACTCCTAATTTGATTCAAAATAAGAAACTTTCTTTAAATAGTAAAAAATACTTAAATATATCTAAGCTTATAAGTAACCCTTAAAATTGAACTCTTAAAACCCTAAAAAACAAAGAAAATGAAACTTATTTTAAAATAATAAAAATTACTAAAATAATAACTTTTTTGAAATAATAAAAATTAAAATATTAACTTAAAACCTAATTTAACCCTAAAATGATTAAATTTTGCAAAGCCATTTGAGAGCCAATAATGTCACAAACTAGATTTTTGGTACCAAGTGCATAAACTAGACCCGAGATCCACGTCATGACTTGTACATTAAGTGCACATAGCATATTCCAATACATTAAATAAAATCATGAATCCAATTATCATTATAGAAATCAAATCATACATCCAATCAAATTTAGTAAGAGAACATAACTTCAGAGTAAGCATACAAGCATGTCAAACAACCAAATACTTTAACCTTAATGGAATGAAACATGCCAGGATCACTCATATTGATCGGGTGAAAATAATTCTAATGAGTATGCCCATTTGATTAAATTAGAACTCCCTAATAATCAGGTAAATGAAATCAAGTTTTGAACATATAATTCAACCTAGTAGGACCTATCTTTGATTGACCAATCTTCCATAGTGGGGCCCACTTGATCAATCACAGTGGTTGATCACCATTAGTGACCTACCAATGGTCCATAATATAAGTAATTAAACATATCAGAAGTCTACTAACCTGATTACCAAAGTTCATAAATTATCAAGTCTGTTTAAGTATCTGTCGATCGAATCAACAGAACCGTCAAACAAATTGACAAGATACTTCGATTGATCGACTTCGATCGATGGTTTGTTGATTGAATCAAGGTTTGATCGAATCAAAAAATTCTTGAATTATAGATTTTTGTCACTAGATATTTTTTGCCAATTTCGATCGAATCGACACCAACCGTCGATTGATGGAAACTGCTTTGGACTAAATGAAAATTTGATGAACCCAAATAGAGAATTGAGAATATTTCCTTAGTCAGAGTTTATGATCTAATGATGCTCATTGATTAGATTCAAACCGTCCATTGGCTCTCTTATAGTCAAATTAGTTAATGGCCAATGAATATGTTAGATCTTAACCATCCACAACCTATATTCTTCTTATAATAGGACTAAACAAAATTCCTTTATTAAGTTTAGCCCACCAGACGATCAAATCAACCTCATATTCTGGACATCTCTAAGTTCGATTCCAGAACTAATACAAATGTCATAGTTCGGATCATATCTCAACCATCCAATGATTCAACACAATAGATCATTATATAATTCTTTGTCTAAGATTACCTCAAAATGATGCGGCCATCCAATGGTTTGATTGACCTAAGATTTATGGTTCTAATAGATATAGACTTTGAGAATTTATTGATCGGTATGGATATGTTCACATGTCATAGAAAACTTTGATATGATTCTCTGTGCTAAGTCACAACTTGCATAGAGAATTATGCGTCTTTCGATTTATAATCTATACACCATAATACATTATTGACCAATAAATCTTATTTGTTTGTTGTATATGCTAGATAGGAATACCCTACATTACTCATAACTTGGGGAAAAAAACATTGGATATCTATCAATACGGCCCATGAAATGTTCGGATGGTCTCAATTCTTGAGATCCTAACCTATTTTGATCTATTGCATGGATTACTATATCAATCACTATATCCATGTTTAATTTATAAGAAAACTCCCTATGCCAAGTGTCGTAAAAAATTCAATTTATCTAAAAGATTTCATAGAAAAGGGTATCCCTTCATTAATATCACTAAATAGTGTTATACAATGAACATATGGCCAATCTAACCCGTTCATGTCCATTGCATGACTCTAGTGTGTATATATATATATATATCCACAAGCATTATAAATAAGCTCCTAGTGATTTCCCAGCTATAGAGCATGCTAATACCTATTCAACAATATATCATAGCCTTGAAATAAAATAATTGATACCAAAGTTATACCTTTTTTCCCAATTAGAGCTTGACCTGAATTTGTTCAATCCTAGCCCTACATTGGGTTGTCTTTACCTATCCTATGTTACAAATATGTGATGAAATTATAAAGTGGTCATTAACAAGTAGTTTCAATCTCCACAATAAACACCCCATACATTGTACAACGGTCACACATCCATGGCTATTGTCTAAATAAGCATTGGTTTCCATTCACAAAGATGTGGACAAATCATGACCATATAAAGTTGTACATTACTACTAGTTAGGACAACCTTTTCTAAATCCAACATGTTGTCAAGTGTGGTGATGTTGATTTAGGTTGGGTACATCGAGTGGTCCAATTTCTATTAATGGCCTATTTCTTTCACCAATTACTATGGTAGAAAAAATAAAACATGCAATGCTTATAAATTACTTGTTTCTTACAACATTGTTGTCAGATTCTTGTTGGGCTTGTAATCATGACATGAGAATTTAAATAAATAAAAATTCACCTATTTTTTTATTCTTTGAATGCATCTGCATTTGATGGGTGATTCTCTTCACCTGGTAGTCTTAAAATCGTAAAAATAACATATTTTCTCTATAGTACCAAGGTAATTGGGAAGCGAGCACACCTGGATATTTGTTTTTACAATTATATATGTGAATATAAGTACATAGTTAATAATTTTTTTTGAAAGGCGTTTGTTTAAGAATGAAATACCTCTGTATTTAGTAAACAGCGTCATAAAGCATGAATTCCAACACAGCTTTGTACTTGCAAAATTATTCGTGGGTCTCATGGTGATGTACACAGGTGATATGATAGTCTATCTGCATGACTGCAAAAAAAATGATATAGATTGGAAGCTCAAGTTTACCACACCACAAGGAAACAAGGAGTTTAATGACATCCACCATTCAAAATTAAAACTTTCATAGGGCTGCCCAGATAATGTATATCCATCATCCAACCTGTTTATAAAATAAGACTAACATGTATATATGATAAATGTATACACACAAATATCAACTTGATCCAAAACTTCTACGACTCCATAAATTTTCAATGTTAGTTGGTTAATTTTCACTATTTCTTATGGACTGGTCTACCTGAGCTTTATATCTACTTCATTTTTGGCCTCACACCCTAAGATATACAAACATCATGGTGGGCCCCACAATTATTATGTAGAAATTGTGCCAATTCAATGGTGTGGTCCACAATTATTACGTACACACCCACACGTCAGTACACACACTCCATGTTAGCCACCCCCACTATAGCATGTACGTACACACCCATGTCAGTAGACACACTCCATGTTAGCCACCCCTACCAGGGATCGATACTTCATTTTTGGACTGGTCTACCTGAGCTTTATATCTACTTCATTTTTGGCCTCACACCCTAAGATATACCACCCCACTAGATCGATACCTAGACCTCAAAGGTTGAAAGGAGGTATCTCCACTCAGTCTGCCAGTTGAGCTAGGGATCGGTACCAAGACCTCAAGGGTTGAAAGGAGGTATCTCCACTCAGTCTGCCAGTTGAGCTATGGATCCCCGTGTTGGCGTGGTCTACTTGAGTCAGGCTTTGGCTTTATGAACCTTCATGTAGGTTTGGTCGGTTGGGAAGGTAATGTGATCTAGGCCCATTTACAAAACAGGCATGAGATCTTATACACGTGTATGACACGTCAGCACATGCGCGGGCCGTCTTTTGGTTCATCTCACACGCGCGTCCATCTTCTACAATCTTTCGGCACGTAGGGAGCAGATTAGGTGTTACCCTTACCATGAGGCCCACGTTGATAATTTTTTGTATATCCACGCGGTCCATCCATTTCTCCGGCCCATTTAGGACGTGGTCCAAAAATAATTAAGCAGATCTAAATGTTAGATGGACCACACTACAGCAAACAGTGGTGATTGAATGGTCCACCATTAAAAAATTCTAAAGGGACCGTTGTAAGGTTTTCATAATGTTTATTTTCCATCCAACTTTTTGATAATGTGAAGAAGATATGGATAAATTGAAAATACCAAGATTGGATTGATCAAAAACTTTCGTGGCCCACAAAACCTTTGTAATGGTCATTAATAACTGTTTCTAGTGGTGTGGTTGAAAGGAGATTTAGATCTGGTTAAGGTTTGCAGGGCATTCTAAAATGTGATGGAAAAAAAGATGGACGGCGTGGATATAAGAAAAATACATAAAGGTGGCCCCATAAGGTAAGCGTAACACCCACTAAGGTGTTACCCGGGTAACACCTAATGTTCTCTACGGCAGGCGAGGCATAGATGATGGTCCCACCATATGAAGAGCGTGGATTACTCACACTGTTGCCTACGGAGCGCATATATGTTTGGAGCGGGGAGCAGCCATTTTCAATCTCCGAAAGCCTCTCTCTCTCTCTCTCTCTCCCTCCCTCTCTCTCTCTCGCTCTGCAACACCAGCAGGATAAAATGCTCCAGAAAGCCCCATTGATCTCTCTCTACTAATCTCTCTCTCTCTCTCTCTCTCTCTCTCTCACACACACACGACATAGAAAGCGCAGTAAACCCCATTGCCGTTCGCTAACCTCTCTCTCTCTCTCTCTCTCTCTCTCTCTCTCTCTCTCTCCCCACATCTGCAAAAGGAAAAAGAGAGAGCCATCTCTTACCTTACAACACACACCCTTTCTCTCTCTCTCTCTCTCTCTCTCTCAAAATAAAACAAAACAAAAAAAAAAAAAAAAACCCAATACACCTCCCCTGTGTGTGTAACAACTGCAAAAAAAAAAAAAAAAAAAGCCCCAAAAATCCAATTTGCGATTTCTCTTACCTTACAACACACACCCTTTTCTTCTTCTCCACTCTCTCTCTCTCTCTCTCTCTCTCTCTCTCTCTCTCTCTCTCTCTCTCTCTCTCTCTCTCTCGATTTCTCTTACCTTAGAACACTCACCCTTTTCTTCTCTCTCTCTCTCTCTCTCTCTCTCTCTCACACACACACACACACACATCTACAAAAGAAAAAAAGAGAGCCATCTCTTACCTTACAACACACCCTTTTCTCTCTCTCTCTCTCTCTCTCTCTCTCTCTCTCTCTCACATCTACAAAAGAAAAAAAGAGAGCCATCTCTTACCATACAACACACCCTTTTCCTCTCTCTCTCTCTCTCTCTCTCTCTCAAGGAAAAACCTCAAATATCCCGTTCTCTAACCTCTCCTCACATGCCGTTTTCCTCTCTCTCTACAACACCCACAAGAAAAAAATCCCAAATTTCCCTTTCTCTAACCTCTCATCCCACTCTCTAACCTCTCCTCGCATTCTCTCTCTCTCTCTCTGCAACACCCACAAGGAAAAAACCCCAAATTTCCCTCTCTAACCTCTCATCCCATTCTCTAACCTCTCTCTCTCTCTCTCTCTCTCTCTCTCTCTCTCTCTGCAACACCCACAAGGAAAAAACCCCAAATTTCCCTCTCTCTCTCTCTCTCTCTCACTCAAAATGGTCTCTCTGGCCGAGTCCCACTCATGCTCTCCACAACGAACCCCTTCATCCACTCCCCAACGCCCCCAAGTTCGCTCCATGCGCACCATCCGATCCACCCTCTTCCAATCCGACCATTCATCCTCCTCCTTCACCTCCAACTCCCATCCGCCTCCCTCAATCGCCCCTTCCACCCAAACCATCGATTTCACCCTCCAACAGCTCGCCACCAAAAACTCCCCTTACAAACCATCCCCCGAACCATCCGATCTTCTCGATCTCTCACAAGCCTTTAGTGATTTCTCTGCTTACAGCAGCGACATCTCCGGTGAATTGCAGCGCCTTGCTGCTATCCCACCTGGCCCAGACGATCCACCACCACCCCACGAAAACCCAGATCAAGATCCCTCTCTTGAATCCTTTGTCCAGCCCGGGGACCTTGAATCAATCATTGAGAGCTGCGTTGGTGAATTGGGCTCCCTTTCGATCGACATGAAGCGCAGAGCTGCAGCTAAGTTGCGCCTCCTTGCGAAGAACCGGCCTGAAAACCGTGCTCTGATTGGGTCATCCGGGGCGATCCCGGTGCTAATTCCTCTCCTCCGGTGCGGAGATCCCATGGTGCAGGAGCACGCAGTGACGGCTCTCCTCAACCTATCGCTCCATGAGGAGAACAAGGTTGAGATCACTCAATCCGGTGCGATCAAGCCGTTGATCTTTGTACTCAAGACCGGCACGTCGGTATCGAAGCAGAACGCTGCGTGCGCACTGCTCAGCCTCTCATTGGTTGAGGACAACAAGATCACAATAGGAGCTTGTGGGGCGATCCCGCCGTTGGTTTCGCTGCTCCTGAATGGATCGAACCGTGGGAAGAAGGATGCGCTGACAACATTGTATAAGCTCTGCTCAGTGCAGCAGAACAAGGAGCGGGCTGTGAGCGCAGGTGCGGTGAGGCCACTGGTGGGTCTGGTGGGAGAGCAGGGGAGTGGGACCATGGAAAAGGCGATGGTGGTATTGAGTAGTTTGGCAGGGATACCGGAGGGAAGAACTTCCATAGTCGAGGAGAGCGGAATCTCAGTGTTGGTTGAGGCAATTGAGGGTGCGTCTGGCAAGGGGAGGGAGTTTGCAGTGCTGACACTGCTGCAGCTGTGCGCCGACAGCATGACAAACCGGGGGTTGCTGGTGAGGGAGGGCGGGATTCCGCCGTTGGTTGCACTGTCCCAGTCCGGTACAGCACGGGCAAAACACAAGGTATAGAATTCTCTTCTTGTAGTAGTATCAGATCATTCAATAGTGGGTTTTCTAACGTAATAGATGTTATCATGCTCAGTTTAGTTGTTAGCTTCCAGTAGGTAGATCTCCTATAATGGTTCTTTAGTGTAGTTGTGCTCACATTTTATAGTGTAGTTGTTAATTTACAGTAGTTTGAAGTCTTCAGTGGGGACCCAATAACCAAAATTTAGGGCATTGGGTGCGAGTCGCCGGATTCTGAAACTAGTACTACTCAACCCAACTAATTCGATTCTGCTCATGTAAACCGAGACAATTTGTGGTTGGTCGACTTGGTTTCAGATGTTGTTTAGAATCATTTTTGGGTGTGGTCATTATTATAGTGTTTCTGATCATTTAGAGCTGCAGTATTGAGTGTTAACCAATGACTGATAACTGATTTGTGCATATTGGATGTGATCACACTAATATTGTGGTTGTTAACTTACAGAGTCCAGACAGTCACCAGATCGCCTACAACGGATTTTTAATGTAGTGGTGCTAACATTCTGGTAGTGTAGTTGTAGTTGTCGGTAGGGGTGTCCGGTTGAGGGTCAACCCGAACCCAACCCAACCTCAAGAAGACAACCTGCAGCCCGACCGAACCTGACCTGAATTCCAACCCAAAATCCTCTATACTCAACCCAACCTGACCCAACCCAACCTAACCGGATGTAAATTTTCTCAACCTGATTTGAAATGGAGTTGGAGCTTTCCAACCCTAACCTGACCTGAGGATCCTGACCACCTGATCCAAACTCAGGTTGGTTTATCAAACCCAATAACCAAAATTTACTGTACTTGGTGCATAGTTTTAAATGGAGGCTTTGTAGAATGGCCTGTTGGGACGCCAGCTGAAACTGATATGACTCACCCTGACTTGTTCTATTTTGATCCGGTGACTCATTTCATTCCCTCCCAAAACTGAGACAGCTTGGTGGAGTTAACTCGGGTGCAGACAATGTTTATAACCATTTTTGCGTGTGACCTTGCTTATGATGTATTTAGAGCAGGTTGGGTGTTGGTGTAGTTGTTAATTTGCAGCTGTTTGGGTTTGCAGCGTATATTCGGTTAAAGCGGTTAATGAAATTGTAGGATGTTGGATCTGATCATGCCCATGGTGTATATGTTAATTGGAGGATACCCAAATTCTTGATTTTTAAAGGTCAGACGTGATCATGGTTGCAGTGTCGTGAGTTTATGGTGGATTTGAGATTGTATGGCATTAGCCGTCGATGCTGGAGTCTGTAAATGGATGGTTGAGGAAAATGGAGATGGAAAAGATGAATTGTTAACATTCGATGGACGAAAATTGCACTGGTTGGATGTTTAAGAATGTCTGGTTGCTTGGTGTTTGGGCTGTGGCCCATTGGGAGAGTGGACAGTGGGTCAGGGTCCTGGAATGAGTGAACCAATGGGAAACTGCACCTAGCGAAGCCCCCCGAACCATGAGCTATGATCCAAGCCCGAACTTGACCGTGAACATAATATCAATGGTTTGATCCATCTAGGACGCGAGCATGGCTGCTCCTGCATATATATATATATATATATATATATATATATATATATATATATATATATATATATATATATATATATATATGCATGTCTGTGATATGGTTGCATGTGTTTGTATATCCACACATACATTTACATTGCATGTGTTCTTAGGTTGGGCATATGCATTTGGCCTCTTGGGCGCATGTATGTACCATAGTTTGAAAACTTGACCTGACTCGATGTTCAACTGGGTTGGGTAGAATTGAAGACTCGACCCAACTCAACTCGATATTTAATAAATTATAAATTACAGTTCCATGATTAGTCACAGATGTTTAAAAGAGGTCTCAAGTCCAATCGGTCGGACCACAAGTTACGGTCCACCCCCAGTGGATAACTTCAACCTTTCATGTGCATACGATATCAAATCTGTCCAATAGGTTTGCCGTACCATGAGGATTGCCCCTATACAAAAATCAGCCACATCCACTCATTGAAGGGACCATTCTTGTATTTTGCTGATATCAATGGCTAGGCATTTTTTAGTGGTGTGGCCCACTTGATGAGTAGATGAGGCTGATTTATGCACCATGTGATCCTCATGGTGGGCGATGGACGGGTTGGATTTAATCAGTTGAAAGTTATTCAATGCGTGCACCATTACTTGTGGTCCAACCGAATAGGACTTCAGACCTTCTCTATTTAAGATGGTTATAATTACTATACTAAAAATAAAATACAGGATATGACCACTGGGCAGTGCACCACTTAAAATTCACTGGGTGACTGTTCAAGTCAGTGCGAGTCGAATCAAGTCGACTCGACAAGTCTTTCCAAGTCAGCATTGAGTCATGAAAAACACCTAGTTTCCCAGTGACTCAGCTCGAAATCTTGCTGATTTAAGTGTATATGCACAGCCCATTCGATCCCCTTGCAACATCTTAAGCAATGAATGTATATGATAGTGATACAAGGTTTTCTTATTGGGTTAATTTTTTTTTTTTTTTAATTGTGTGTGTGTGCAGGCTGAAACACTTCTTCGGTACTTGCGGGAGCAGCGACAGGACGCATCTTGTTCGAACCCGTGAAGGATTTGATTTGATTTGGTTGCATGGGAAGACTGGTGTGTGTATTTTTACTATTGACTGTAAATAGGGAGTGTACTGTTTGTACAGTGTGTTGGTTGAAATGAAGAACAAGACCAAGAGAAGATGAGATTAGGAGAGAGGAACTGACCCTAGTAGATGGAGGTTATTAGGCTTTTGATTTTTAGTGTTTTTCTTTATCTTTTGTTAATCTTGGGTTTGTGACTTGTGAGAGATTATTATATTAGATTTGGGATTTGGGTTATGATCCTATGTTTTGTTTGGGGGATCCAAATTCAATTAGAAAAAATTGCATTTTGGGTTTCATTTACATGCTGGTTTTTTTTTTATTTATTGTACCAAAAGAGCATGTTCTAAGAGAGCTTGAAATCTTCTCTCTATGATTTCCATGTGGTATTTGTCTATCATGGCACTAGTTTTATTGCAATTTTCTGTATCATATATACTTCAATTTCTCCCATATAAACCAATCTCATCCGTTGGATTGGTTCACTTTCCCATTGCTTTGTGCCATCCAATTTGATGGGCCACCCCACATCTTGAATGAGCTGTGTTTTGTGGAATTTTGTGCGTGAATCATATCAATACAAAACCATTTCATCCAGACCTTTGCAATTTTAGGTGCCAAATATATCCTGATTTTCACCAAATAAACCAATCTCATCCGTTGGATCAGTTGGCATCCACAGGTTCACTCCACCCAATTTGGTGGGCCATATCTTAAATGAGCTGTGTTTTGTGAAAAGCAATCTGATCATTTCCATGCTTTTGGATGGTTGTAAAAAGTTCCCAGCAATAGCCCCACCAAAGAATCTATTGATGAAATGGTTAATGCTCCAGCTAAAATCCCACCTCAGAAGCTACTGATTAGATGGTCCAGATTGGCTTAACCGGCATGATTCTCGAGATGTGGTCCACCATTCTAAAGGTAGTTCCAAAGGCATGTGAACCAATGGACCACATCCCATTGCAGGTTTGCTTTGTCGTTGATGAGTTGGCATTGAACCTTTATAATCATTGAAAAAAAGAAGAATAATTGCAAATCAAGCTATCTGAATTAAAATACAGATCAGGTAGCAAAAACCAATGACTAGGAAGTTCTTATAAACAAATCCAACGGAAGAGGTTTGTGGTTTTGGTGTCGGTTGTTGGATTGATTACTAACCCCTATTAGTTTAAAGGACCTGATTTTTACACCCCACCCTCTTTGATAGTTACACTAACCCTTACTTTTGGTAATACAACTACTATGATGCAACAATGTGGCTGAATGGGGGTGGCCGTTCAACTGGTGGGTCCCATTGTGTATGTGATCTGGTTCGAAATTGGACGGTCCCACTGCTCACCTGATAATCAGATAGTTTGATGTTACCTATATTTATGTGCTGAATCTAGATCTTTTGCTTGCCACAAAGAGAAATTTTGAAACTGGTCTATGTTATCAATGATGTTGTCAGCACTGCTTCATTACGTGATGATGTGGCACAATCAGATTGCAATAAACATAAATTTCTTATTTGTGGCAATTAGAGAATTCAGATTCTTGTGTGCTAGTATTATGAGATTCCTCTCCCTCCAACTTATATGATGCATGTGGTTGGCTAGTGGTCGCCCCTTAAAAGGGGCGGGTCACCCCATGGTCATTAAAAATAAAAATAAAAATTCCATCCCATGTGGCCGTTAAAAGTGGTAGCTAGGATTAGGTGAGACCCCGGACTCACTCAATAGGGTGCGGCCCTTACCGTGGAGCTCACCTTGATGTAAATAATCTGTATTCAGTTTTTTCAAATCATTTTAGGTCATAGTCCCAAAAATAGATTTGAGGTCATAGTCCCGAAAATGAAGCAGATCCAATTATTTGGTGTACTAGTATAGGAAACGGTGGTGATTGACTATTAATGGGCCCAAAAGTTTTGGATCAAGCTGATATTTGTTTTTTTTCCCTTCATTTACGCATATGTGACCTTATCAACAGACCTTATCAATAGATTGAATGACTAATAAACGTCATCGAAACATTAATGCGTACCCTAAAAAGTTTTTAATGGTAGATTGTTCAATCACCACTGTTTCCTATGGTATGGTCCACCTGATAATGGATTTGCTTCATTTATTGGATAATTTTTTTAAAATGATCTATAAAAATAGATGAATGGTGTGGATACATAATACATACATCAAGGTGGGCCCAATGAGAAGGGCCGCACCGTCTTGGGTCAATTCGGGTCTCACCTAATCCACTCCCGTTAAAAGGTGAGCCTTCCTGCACGTGTTATGATTTGAAAGCAGTGGGTTTGTTTCTATCTTCTGTTTTGGTGCAAAATAAGATAATGTTGCTTATACTCATGTGCCAGTATTATTAGACGCACCATCTCCCATTTCTATGGGAAATGGTGCCATGAGTCTATCTGATTGGAGCTTCTCAGGAGGTCTGGCCCACCGTGACATGTGTTGGACATCCACGCAGCATTTGATAGGGTCCATTTAAGTTATGAGATGTGCCAAAAATTAACTATCCAAGACTAAAGTAGGTAACACCTAGAGGTGTATGCGAGTTGAACCGAGTTGAGTCAGCATAGCTCAACTTGGCTCGGCCACTAGCTGACCCTAACTTGAACTCGGCTTGGTCCTTGAGCTTGATTGGCCAATTTGACTTGGTTCCGTCAGCAGCTTGGGCGGTTTGAGCGAGTTGAGGGTTCGAGTGAGTTCAACACATCTTGCATTTTCAAATACATGGAGTGCACTTTCAATTTCTTACTGTATATAAAACAGCAACAACTATTTACAAGTATTTCATTAAACACCTTATAAGCAACATCAAAATAAAAAAAAAAATGGTATTTATTTCATATATATATATATATATATATATATATATATATATATATACATTCATTGCCATTGGCCGACACTTCATTGAGTCATTTTATTAAACACTTCGTGAGCAACGTTAATACCAAAGTAACCGAGAGTCATCGAATGGCTCGATCCGAGTTTGATTCAAGTTAGGATTCGATGCGAGTCGAGTCAAGCTCGGCAAGACCAAACCCGATTCGAAAATTTTTGGGGTTCAAAAAATCAGTTGGTGGGGGCCTACATGAGTTTTGGAACACATTTAATTGATGAGTTGAATGTCTAAACTACATCTTACTAAGCCTTATTTACAATAAGGAAGATTTTAATAGGAAGGTATAGAAAACTTTTCCTCCCCGCAGCCCCCCTCCCCAACAAAAAAAAAAAAAAAAAGAAAAAGAAAAAGACAGGATTTGACCAAAGGAAAGGCTGCCACTTTCGTAAGCTGCATGGGAGGACTTTTACTTTCATGCACCTACGCTCTTGTGTCACTTCAAACCTTTTAAATGTATTTGGACCGTACAAATTGTCGTCCAAATGGATCATATCTATAAATTTAAGCTGATCAAGTGATCCTAACCATCTAATTACTGGTCATCAAATGAATGGTTAAGGCCAAAATAGCCAGTGGTACAAGTTGGAAGGGAAAAATCATATGATTAACGGCATGGATTGCCTTGCAATTATGCCACGTGTAATTATTTATTTTTATTTTTTTTCCAATTATGCAAAACTAGCCACACCCTATTATATGATACAACCGACCATACCTTTCCTCTGTATACACAACCTTTCATTCTGAGGAGTGGGGTCCATGTTTATGAGTAATCTGGAATCATTGGTTTGTTGTGTACAGCTGTAGATCATCTGTGCCTTCAAAATTCACCTTGATTAGGCCATCTCAAGTCCTAACCTTTAGGATGAGAAAGAAATAAAACAAACGGTCCAAATTCATCTGAAAAGGTTCCTTGGTCGACAGGATCTTTCAATTTATGAATTTTTTAGGGCATGTCCACCTACCCTTTTGGGTCTCATCAGACCAATGACCTGGATTACCCAAACAATGAATTTTCCTTATACAATAATACAGCTGTACTCCCAAAAGTAGGAAAGAAGGGGTGCATATATCAATCAAGGTGGGTGTAGAAATTAATCCTCCCAATTTAATAAGTGAAGCTTTGATACTCTGGCAGAGTGTGATAGATGCTACTCAGTCACTTTTTAATTGCATACGTGGCATTCAAGCAACTCAAATTAAACTGTCGTAGTTCAGATTTATCATGAACTAAATATTACACTTATTTGATAATTTGATTGACTGATTGGTAGACATTTATTGGACGGTTAAACAAGAAAAAAAATCCAACGGTCCTGTTTCACCAAATAGATGTCCATGAATCAAAGGTTAGTATTTTTCAACCGATCTGATTGTGGGGCTGTGACTAATTCGACAGTGGGTCCCACAATTTAGTAAGTTTAGTTTGTGTTAGTCCATGCCACATGTGCAATTTATGAGTGCCTGTGTATCAAGTGTCATACTTCGCCGGAATATCAAGTAACTCCCCTAATATGATTGCTGATAGTATATATATGATAATGAGATGCACGTGAGATGCAGGTGCAAACGCAAGCATGAAGAATCAAAAGAGTCTTCCTAATCTCTATTTAATAATAATTTAAGATCCATAACCACTCATCTTTGAACATTTTTACTCCTCTAACTAACACAACAGTTTATCTACCTGATCTCAACCGTTAAGTTGTGGACCCCACTAAAGATGCTGGGATGTGGCCGAAATTGGATAGATTGGGTCATTTGTGTCCATCCATCAGGCTGATTGACTTGCTTGATTCTTGTGATTTTTGGGCTGTGGCACTAGACGTGTACACGAACCGAGCTAGCTTGGTTAGCTCGATCGGCTTGGCTCGAAAAAGCTCCGTTCAGCTCGGTCCGAAGCTGTGTTCGAGTTGAGTTGAGCCGATATTTTGAGCTCGAAAATAAATTTGAGCCGAGTTCGAGTTGGCCCGACTCGACTTGACTCAAATCAAACCCAGCTCAAATCGTACTCATATCAAACCAATTCGGTGACTCAGCTGCTTTGATATTAATGTTGATCATCATATGTTTGATGAAATGACTCAACGAAGTATGACTGATGCCAAGGAAGGTATGTATATGAAACCAATACCCTTTTTTTTTTCTTAGTTTTTATGTTGCTTAAAAAGTGTTTGATAAAATACCTATAAAACTATTAACATTGCTTGTCCATCCATCAGGCTGATTGACTTGAACTTCGGCTTGGCCACTGCAAGCCAGGCAGAACCAGCCGATTCCTGGCAGTTCGAGCTGATTTTGTTCGACTCGATGTACACCCCCATGTGGCACATTCGGTGGTGGATGTTGAATATGGACGGTCTTGATTGATGTTTGAGTGTAGGGTGGTTGTGCATTTTGGGTGTGATCTCCAACCGTTGTTATTTACGGGGCATGGCGTGGGGCCCAACAAATGAACGGAGAGATCTTGTTCAAGTGAGCCATTTCTACGGATATAGAGTGCTTGATCACTAAATGAGATATGATCATTTAGCACAGGATCAACGGCCTACAAACAATCTTCGTATGGGAAGATTGCAACCATTAGATCAATGGCCTACAAATGGACGGTTAAGAAGATAACATCAGAAAATGTCAACGGTCAGAATCGCCTAATAATTGGAGGGATGGGATTTTCCAGTGCCGTGTATTTTTAAGGCTGGTGGGCCCCACGACAAGAAACCGGCGGGTCAACCTGCTTTTTACATTCTCACTGTTTCAACTTTCAAGACAATTACACAGGCCCCCTTTCTTTTGAATTATTACAAATAACCCCTTACTTTTAAAATTTTCATGCAGATTTCCTCCTTGAAAGGAAAGTCCTATGACTATCAAATTAGCAACTAGCTGGAGACGTGTGGGCCCACTATAGTGGGTACAGATCATTCAATTAGCTATAGCCATTACTGATAAAATGAGACATCCTAAAAATCAGGTTGATCCAACCATTGATTGGGCCACCACTCAATAATGATCAGGATAGCTTGGCTTTTCAAACGTCCAACTTTTATTGTGAAGCCATGTTGCAGAAGGGGTTGAATGCCATTTAGGGATTGTTTGTTTGATGGTAAACTGTTGTAATCCATGGTAAATATGAATGCCGGTAAAAAAAAAATGGCCATTTGGTTGATGATAAACCGTGATAATTATGAATTGTAATCCTCTCAATATACTAATGATCGAATGCAAATGCTAAAAAGTTGGATTTTTGAAAGTGGGCCATCTTTTATGGCCCACCCAAGGCCTTTTCTTTTTGACTTATTATAATCATTATCTCAAATGTGATGTATACTAATTTGAAATATTTAGCTTAATATAATCTAATTACAGGTATTCAAACACAATTTTGGAATTTTAGTATGTACTAATTATAAGTATTAAATTGTATTCTAATTACAAGCATCGAGCTAAAATGGAAAATTTCAATTAACATCAATTCCATTTACTATGTGATTTGGATTCTAATGTATTTCAATTAAAAACATCCAAACAAACCATTATTCATAATAGGCATCTTAAATGAGGACATTTTTTCATTAGCATTAGGGGTGCACATAGTTCAGTTTCGATTTCAAAAGGGATGAGAACTAAAGGTGGCTGATTCACCTATCTCCTTAATTATTTGGTTCTAGTCTCGAAATCGGGACCGGACTGTGTGCACCCCTAATTAGCAGTTCAGTTTCGATTTCAAAAGGGATGAGAACTAAAGGTGACTAATTCACTTATCTCCTTAATTATTTGGTTCTAGTCTCGAAACCGGAACCGGACCGTGTGCACCCCTAATTAGCATAGGATGTTGCCTTAGAAGGCTATAATTTCAATAATTTAAACATAAGGGGGTAAATATAATTTTCATATAGGTGAGGGGCGGTGGCAGCAATTAACGGCAAAAATCTCTAGATTGGTGAGGTGGCAGCAAACAACGTACTGGCTAATCTCATCTCAGAGGTATACAGCTTTCACTAAACGACAAAGTCCTGAATGAACACGAACACGGATGTTTTATCAGTCGCGACATACGGAAGAGTCCGAATGCTCCTGGCGATATGATGAAGTGATTCGCGCGTGTAGAGATTGGAGAGACCATCCACAGCACACCAGAACAACGTGGCATCTCTGTACATGATCCAAGCCACCCGTTGGATGGTGGGCCAAGTGAATATCCAGCCCTCAAAATCAGGAACGTTCATTCCTTCAGTGCATTACAGCCGTCAGTAGAAAATACCTTTCTGGTTTTTCTTTTTTTCCCCTTAAACTATCCATTTTTCTCATACACGTTATTAACACGTGAACGGATTGGCTACTCCCCCTGACACCAGCCCGTGGCTGATGGTCGGTGATCTGTGGGCCCCACCATGATGTATGTATTTCATCCATTCCGTTCATACATTTTTAAAGATCATTTTAGGGCTTTGTCCCAAAAATGAGAGGGATATAAATCTCAGGTGGACCACACCATAGGAAAACAATAGTGATTGGATATCCTATTGTACTGTTTATTTGAAATCCAATCTGTTGATTATGTCATAAAAACCCAGATGAAGGGAAAAAACAAAGATCATCTTGATCCAATACTTTTATGGGCCCCAAAATGTTTTTAATGGTTGACATTCATTCAACACTGTTTCCTATAATGTGGTCCACTTGAGATTGGGATATAACTCATTTTTTTGTAATATTATAAAATGATCTAGAAAAATAGATGGATGGCATTGATGAAACACATACATCGTGGTGGGGCCCACAGAGCACCGACCACCGGCCATCGGCTGGTGGCAGGGGGAGTAGCCAATCAGTTTCCTATTCACTCCTGATGAATAGACCTGATTTGGCACTTGTGTGGTGGATAAGACAACAAAACCGACAAGCCTCTTTTCTACAACGCACGCCAGCACAACACGTGTCAGCGATCCGGGCCGTTTATAAGGTAAAGCATACTGTTAACATGCGATGTACCGACAATCCAGATGGAACAAGTTGACTATGGACTGTTGGATTTTTTATTTTTTATTTTTTATTTTATTATTATTTTTTTAAATCAGGATCTGGGGCTGGATTTTTTATTTTTTCTAACCGTCCATTTTCCACGTGTAATTTGATCAGTACTCTTGAATTCAGTGCATGTTTACTTTGTACCCTACATGATGAACGATCCAGATCTTTGATACGTGTGCCATATCTTGGTTTTATACAGGCCGCACATGGTACTGCATGTGGCCAACTCGGCTGACTTTAGCACCGTACATTCACATGGCCTGCCATAATTTCACAAAACAAAAAGAGTCATATGATTCCGAGGCAAGGTGCAGGCACTCACGTGCTATACCTGTTTGGATTGAAATTTACAGGGTAATGTGATATGGTTTCACGATAAAAGATACATTGCCCTACATCGGAGCACAACCATGTAAATTTGAGTTACTAATAAATTCAAATTAAAAGAATTCATATATAATATTATTTTCAATTCCTATACGTGGTGAAAAATTACAATAATTAAAAATAGAACAATATAATAAAACAAAATAACTAAACTAAAGATAAACAATTCACAAATATAAAATATTTTACATAAAAATTTCTGATAAAAAAATTACAGCACAAAATGATAGAGATATCTGTAAGTGAAAACCTTAGAATTATATAAACTTACATTCTTCTGTTACATATGTTCCCGACATCCCTTGTGATGCATATCTTTAGGAAATTCGCAAGTTCATTGAGAAATCCTATCCAAGCTCTTTATATATATATATATATATATATATATATATATATATATATATATATATATATATATATATATATATATATCTTTTAACAAACCCTACGGGACTATTTGGCCAGGCGAAACCCATGGGATTATGAGGGATTGGATCAATTTTAGGGTAACGATGGTGATGTCAATGTTTATCCGTTGATCCCATAGATTTGCAATAGCTCATGAGATATATAGCAGCGTGTTTGGACCGTCACAAATGGCAAGTCCCATGGGTTTGCATCTCCACTGCTTCTTGTAGTGTGCCTCATTCACTCTGTTATATCTGCCTCAAAACAGGTTCATAGCTTAATGTAGGCCAGTGAAAATAATGGAGTGGATATCTCATTGATATCTCGGTGGGCCCCACATAGCATAAGAAACTTGCATTCCACATTTGCCGAATCTGTCTTTAGAGCAGGTGGTGTTTATGAGGGCTGGGCTGCAGCAGATGAAGTACACCCGCCATCCCAGACAGCACGTAAGATGGGATCAACGGCTAAAACCCTCATATTACCTCTTAATACCATATCCAGTGCTCGGCCAAACACGCCCTAACTCTTTAAGAGAAAATGCTACATGGAATAAATTAATCAAATTGAAAAACTGAACTTAAATACAATGTTCTGTACAAAATCATAAAACTCACTATAAACATCACAGTGAGTCACAATTTACGATCGACCATGCTCTACAAAATACAAAACATCTGTCCAATAGTATAAAAAGTTATACAATCATTATACATTTCAATTACATTATCATGAAAATTTCAAATTCAAACCGATTCATCACCTCCAAATATAGCAATTATGAATATTGCAAATGTTTTCAAAAGATTAAGAGATGTTTGTTTTGCCCATTAATGTTTAGGGTGTCAATGAATCGTGCTTAGACCTATAAAAATCAAAATTTTGAAAAAACCCAGCCTCAAAAAGTTCAAAATATCTAGCCAAGCCCAGCTTATTGACAGCCCTAAATATTCTAATGTTGAAAAGTAGAAGTGTCAAACTTTCAAATTCAAATAGTTAAGTCATGATATTTTGACATAAAAATAATATAGAAAGGGTGGGTAAGCCAAACATAACAATAGCGGCCAACAGTAAATATTGCTCGAGAACAGCTAAATTAATTTATAATCATTGCATATTTCTTTTATAATACTACATTAGTGGATTCAAGTGTGGCTATTATTATCCCATTGCTTCCCATGGCGTGGTCCACTTGAGCTTTGGATTTGTGCCATTTTTAGGTTCATGCTCTAAAATGATCAAGCAAGTTGAATGGACGGTGTGGATAAAACACATACATCATGGTGGGGCCTGCACTGTTTTGCCATGTACAAACGGTACCACCCCCAGGCCACCGTACCTGCCAACATCATATATCAGTCAAATAACCCCTACGTGTAAATTAAAAGCATGTTGACCCACCGACTCATGGATATGCTTGTTTGTAGAATCAAAACCATTGGATATTTATCAATTTTAACCGTCCAATAAACGTCTGAAAATCCAATAGTCAGATAATCACGTACGGGCAGCTTTTGGTTCATGGTATATCTAAATTTGGAACCACAACTCGAGCAGCTTAATTCCTAAGTGCCTGCACATCATCCACCACACTCAGCCAGAGTATCGAAGATTCTCCTTTTACTATTATTATTATTAGTTTATTTTTTTAGACCTTGCGAGGAAGAAGGTAAAAGAAAAATACCGGCTTGTCTTTTTTGGTGTGACATCAAAAAAAATAAATAAATAAATATATATATATATATATATATATATATATTATATATATAGAGAGAGAGAGGGAGGGAAATGCTCACCCACGCACCCGTTCGCGAAGGTGCAAACTTTTTTGAGAACCCATCATATGTGATGTGGATCCAAAACTAGAATGTTGGGCCCAAGTTTTACTTTGATCCAAAATTTTGGTGGGCAATGAAAAATGAAAATAGTTTTCTCCCTTGATTTGTATTTCTCTTTGATATGGTCTACCAGAATTTTAGATCAGGGTGAAAATTTATCTTTTATAGTTTCATGGGATTCCGCATCACATGGACCGTTCAGATTAGACACCCATGACACGTGTTCAAAGGTACGCACGTGCACACGACTCTCTATATATATGTGTGTGTGTGCACGCGCGCGTGAAATGGCAGTTTGAGATTGACCTCATGGGAACTTCCAATGAGGTTGAGCTGTGTGGGTCCCACCACCGTTCAGATGCACAGGCTTAAAAATTAAGTTAATCTATGACTTGGGTGGGCCACACCACATACAACAGTTGAGAGGAATTACCCTCCCATTAAAACATTCATAATTATTTATTGGGCTCACCGAGATGTGGATCATAAATCTAAATAATCCATTTTGTGTCTCACTTGGTTGAGAGTCGGACCAAGTTTCAACCCATCCAAAACTCAAGTGGGCCCCACTTAGTACCACACACACACACACACACACACACACACACACACACACACATATATATATATATATATATATATATATATATATCACAACATAGATATCTGTTGAAAAAATATGCAGTCCATCTGCACCAACAGTACATTCCCATATAAACAAATAACACTGTAAGTATCGACATTGCATTCCTTTAAATTATTTTTAATGAATTCAAAATCATCACATCATCATATCTGGAATGCATCACCATAAACAGATACATACTATTACAATATGTTTGAAGGAAGGTTGAAGGTCGAAAATTTCTCCAATTGTCAATGATGCATGAGGTCATGTGGACTGCCACGTTCCAATTCTAAAGAACACCTGTAGCAGCTATAGGGCTGTGGGTTGGCTCTGGCCTGGATTTTGAATTGTCAATGATGCATGAGGTCATGTGAACGCCCGCTCCTATTTAAAATTTTGATTTGTCTGGTCTGAGCCTGGTCCATTGACACCCCTAAGAACCCACCACTGACGCAGGGGAGGACGTGAGGTAGAGCACCGTCTTCCTCAAGAGGATAACTATTCCGAATCCACTAACTTCTCTGACTCTCACATAGACTTTCTCGAATCCACGAGAAAAGAGAGCAGAAAATAGAAATAAATTCTAATAAATTCGAAATAGATTAATGAATGCATAAAAACGAGTTCACAACCCTTTAAATAAGGGTACTAAGCAATGAGAAAGAAATCATAATCAAACTACAACTAAAACTCACTAGAATTCACGACTTACTATAAATAGTAAACTTACTATTTATAGGCGGTCGTGATGTCTACTAAAATGCGCAAGGTTTTCGGCCAAAATAGTAAGTGTCCTATTTGGCTTCACCAAACCGTTCCTCTAATTATTCTAAGCTCTTTTCACGTTGGGCGCAACTCCTAAAGCCCGACGGATGAAGAGTTATAATCAAAATAAAACTTATTATTTATAATAAAACGAAATTGAAACAGGAAACGACCGTCGAATCGAAGTTTCTCGTAATTCCGAGCTTCGCAACCCGGCATAAGGGGGTCGGTTGGCTAAAGTAGCTCGTTCTACTCCAAAATCATATATTTTATGTCGGCTAACTCATCCCGAATGCGAGATACGCCTGATTGAAGGTCCGATGGTCCAGATCACTTTTGTCGCCGACCGGGCCTTTTCTAATCCATCTTTGCCATGTAATTGTCCGCGACCCGCTCTACATCAACCACCTAGGGTTTGAAGATAAAAACCCTTGCTTCTATCCAAACCCCTAATTTTATGGCATGTTTGAATGACACCTACGACCTCTGATTGGAGACGAAGATGACCTTGCGGGTGGGAAATCTTTCTTTCACTAAAAACGACAAGAAGTCGGCGATTAATGGTCGATATTACGTCAAAACGGGCCCTTAGTCACAACCTTGAATAGAGAAGACTTTTTGACTGCTAAATCAAATAGCTACTCTATTTTATTCTGCACTTTTTTCTTCTTCCTTTATGTCACTCTCTAGACCATGCACATGACAACCTTTCATATTCAACCTAACATATTTGAAATATTAATAACCATATACAATTCCTTATCTACTTCTAGAAACGCTCCAGTGGTCTCTTGGAGTAGTGTAACTTATAATGCTCATGCTAATTACATTGGTCCACTTGGACAGTCTAATTCAATTCAATTTATGAATTTATATTGTTCGTTAGGTCCAATTCATGTTTCATGGTCTGCTATACAAACATTGTACTAATCCAACAAATATTAACCATTGATGAACAACCTTTTAATACTAATGGTCAAAGTTGTTTACCAAAAATAGGTCCAATTAACAATCTGATCCATCTATTTGTTAGGGCCCATCATGGATTGCTTATATATGATTATGAAAAATTAATTTTGTTGGGTGATAGTCCTTCCATTCATGGCTTGGAAAAGGATGGCTATAGAAAATAAGGCCAATCATGGATGGAGAATCACTTAATTAGTGAAATTTTTTCATAGTAGTTCAAGAAATGTGTTATGAACCTAATAGACGGTTCAAATTGATGAATTGAGCTATCCAAATGGATTGATCCGATACTTGAGCATAATAACTTATACTACTAGTTGCATTGTGACATTTAGTCAAATCCATTGATATAAACCGTTCCTTACGTTTAGTGCACGTATCACGAGCTACCATATCCAAACTTCACATGAATCTGATAAATTTTAACCATTTGATCAACGGTCTTCAATATATGTGGAAAAGATCATTCAGATGAAATAAGTCCAATCAACAATTTGATCTATCCATTTGTTAGGGCTCATTTGTCAGGCAATTGTAACCATTCAATTCATAGCTTGAGATAAGGATGACTAAATAAATTAGGGAAAAATAAAGGATGGATTGGATCATTCAAACAATGGAATTTTTGTTGGGTAGCCTTAGGGTCTATTTGGGAGCGTGGATTTGGAACCCTCGATTCAGAACCCCAAGTTTTAAAGCCCCTGGATTTGCAATCCTTCCTGTGTATTTGACATCCTGAGTGTAAATCAACTTTAATCCAAAAGTACCTATGTATGATATATTTACAAGGGTTTAAATTTAATTACTAAATCAACTTTAATATATCTAAATAGTGAAATATGTAATTTTTGACACAATAGTTATATTAAGCCTGCTGAAATATATGCTTTGTCTTGAAATGATGAAACCCCAAGTGCCTAACGACCCCTAAGAAATTTGCTCTAGAATATATAAATTGTTCAAACCAATAATATGGAGTGTCCAAACCAAAGGATGCAACTAGGAGCATCCTTTTGGATTAGGTTATGTCAACGGTAACTGTTGAGGATGTCATTGTGATGGCTACATAAAGCAGCACTTGTGGGCCACACCAAATAAATTAATTTCGGGATGCAATACAAACATATGCATCAGAACGTACATGATTGTGCACAACGCCGCCGAAGTTGAGTCGGCCGAGTCAGGTTGACTCGAGCTATCAAATCAAACAGGTTTAATCAAGTCTTGGTGGAGCTGGACAAGTCACATCAGCCTCATCCAAGTTGTAAAACCATGGTCATCCATTTGATTTGTACCACCAATACCTCATGAGATATTTCGACCGAGTCTATGTCAGCTTCATGAGTCACGTGATACTCATCTGAGTCTTAAAACTATCATAATGTGATTAAAAAGCATCAAGTTGATCTGCATCGCAGATATTTTAATAAAATTCAATATCATACCAAGATTGATAATATAAGGCATTGTATCACATGGGAAATATAACAAGAAATTCATACAATAATACGAACTTATGAGCTGGGCTTGAAAGTTATTATAATTTTCAGTGGTGATGCATGGGTCATGTGGACATTCCAACGCTACCTATTTCACCCTTAGCAGCCACCATCCTTCGAAATTCTTGCATTGTACCACCTCCTTAATCGCAGTCTCTACTAGAAAAGGCTCTTTGGCCGTTTAAAATAAAGTATGGATCTATTTCATTTCACTTCTTTTTCCATTTATGTTACTCTTTGGACAGCGCACACATAGGTTTTTTTTTTTTTTTTTTAGAGTTAGCTTGTTAGTACACATCCATGTCATCCCACACACTCCATGTTAGCCACCCCCTCTAGGGATCAATACCTGACCTCGAGTGTTGAAACGAAGTATCTCCACTCAGTCCAAACTTGGGTATGGGTGTCACATAGGGTTAGCAATGGCTTAGGTCTTAATTAGATTGATCTCAATCCAAACTTGACCCATTTAAGTAAGGGGCTTATAATTCTAGTCCAACCTTGACCCAAATCTATCACCCATATGGCTCAACCCAACCCACCCAAAATTTACCAAACCCAAGCCTAACAGGTCAGGCTCCACTAAACAAACCTGGCCTGACATAACCACATGACTTGGGTCTAAGAATGGAATATAGGGCTAAAGGCACGCCAACATAATCCAATTAGTCGCATGTAAAAACAATAAGAATTCTCTAAGGTGGCCGTTATTGATAGTCGGGATTGCCCTAAGAGTTAGATAGTGTGATCAAGATTACCAATGGACCTCACTCAATTCTAATACATCTAAAAATCATGTAAGAGGTGGTGTACTACAATTATGTCATATATATAGTGTATACTAGGATTACCAAATTCATGTAGAGCCTTAGTGAGAGCAGTTTCTATAGGTTTCAAACTCTTCAACCCTAAATTATATAAATAAAATTAGGTCTTAAAGCCTATACATGACGGAAGCTTCACTTTAGGTGTGAAGACTACGACATCAATCTTATAATAATGGAGTCCTAATAAGGTTCACAATGATCTCATAACCAATGCATAGCACGGTCCTCTGCAGCTCTGAATATAATTTAAAAACATGCAAATAGGATATAGGTCATCCGACTAGGAAGCCTTGTGTGAGGTAGCGGTAGCTAAGATAATTGGTACATGACCGTATGAGTGTTCGGCCCTGAAGAAGGTCGAGTACAAAGCCTCAGAGGGTGTACTATGCAACGATGATTGTCCATGTTATTTGTATCCCCTACCTGATCAACGGCCCAGATCTCTGACACATGTGATGGTGGCGTCCGTTGTAAAAATAAAAAGAAGCTTCTCGGTTTTCTTACGTTCCTGATTTGGCCCACCATCCAGCGAGTGGCTTGGATCATGCACAAAGATGCCACGTTGTTGTGGTGTGCTGTGTATGGACTCTCCAATCTCTCCGTTCATGAATCACTTTATCATACCTCCATGATCATTTGGTGAACATTTGGACTCTTCTGTGTGTCGCGGCGGATAAGACAACAGTACTCATTCAGGACTTTGTCGTTTAGCGAAAGCTGTATGCCTAGTATCTGAGATGAGATCAGCAGCCTGTACGTTGATTGCTGCCACCTCACCAATCTATAGATTTTTTCTGCTAATCTAGGCATTCCTTTCCCAGCTTTCCCCTCTGGCATGCCCTCCTTATGTTTTAGATCCACCTGCTTTTTTGTTACATGTCCTAAGATGAGCTTGCAAAATGACTGAACGGATTGGATTTCTCACATAAATCACAGTGGCACATTTAAGTTTCCCACCGCCACAATATCCAGGATGAATACACTCCATGCATGGTACGATCATACAGGCCCCACATTTCGTACTCTAATGACATTACCATCGTACATTCACGTGGCGTCTGATAATTTAAGGGGAGTCATGTGATACTCAGACAGCTCATGACACCCGATACACATGCAGGCACTTAGATATGGTACGCGAGTCATTAGTTAGGAACTTGTTTGAATTGAAAATTACATGGTAAAGTAATATAAAAAATAAAAATAAAAATTGCAATTATGTTTTTACCAAATCTAAACCAAACGTGGGTCAAATGCAATGTTTTCAAGAGATTAGGAAATTCAAACTTCAAATCCAATATGGATTTGATCATTTAATATTAAAATGATTAAATAGAATCACGGTTCTCAAGGCGGATAATGGAGGTTTTCAAGCTACTCTTCGTTTGGTGGGGTATTGGTGGGGTGGTAGTGACCAAAGCCCTCTTTTTTCCTATGGCACTATTGGGTCGGTGATTTTTGAATAACTTTACTGTTATTCTCACCGGCGGCGTCAAAAGGAAGATGTTGCAATCTGGTTGTCCCTGCTAACCCGCCACGTACCTTCGAAATGAAGTGACATTGGAAACGTCGATTGTAATCAGGGGCCCTTCGAATGCCTAAGTCCACAATGGGTATAGTTAGCTAGGTTAGGGTAATTGTGCATACTTTCTTCCTTTTTCAAGGGCTCTATTTATAATTCTTTGAGATCACTTAGGTATGTGGCAATGAATCTGCTTGATATATGTGTATCATAGAATGAATATGTTTCTATGCATAAAACACCTTCTCTGTGAGATCCTCAGCAGAGATCTTAGAAGGTAATCCCACTTGTATAGGGGGAAGATCCTCCTTTTTATTCTGAGGTCGTGGTTGGCACCCGATGCCGAGTTACCCTTCATGTTGAAGGGTTTCCCCGATCTTCCCATTTTATTTCAGGTGTTTGATCAGTCCGATTTTATCTATAACAACGGTCACTAAACTAAACAAAGCAATCTTCAACCAAATTTAAATATTTTCAACGGACATGTAAAAGAATTTATAATCATTCTATTTTTCATTGCATTATTATTATAAGATCCAAATAACCTAAAGTTATTATGATAAAATCAAGTTGGTTGGACAATCTTCACCTCGAATTCATGGACACTTGTATGTTGAAATAAAATACACCCTTTGGATATTTTCCAAATTTAATCATCTAAATAATGTCTACCAAGCCAATAGCTTAATAATCCAATATAGGTAGTTTTTTGTTCATGATACATTTAAATTGGGAACCACAACTTGAACAGTTTAATTTCTAAATACCTATGTATCATCCATTAGACTCAACTAGAATAATTCCTTCTCCAAACTTGCTTTAAAATAAGGTTTAAAAAATGGCAGATGTATTTTTGTGTGACATGAAGATAGAATTATTCATAAGCTGCCCATTGAAAAAAATAGCAGTCACATTCATTCAATCAACATCACTAACAAATTCACTACAAGCAATATGAATTTTACTGACGAAACTTTTACCTACGAATATAATTTTCGTAGAGTTTTACTGACGAAACTTTTACCTACGAATATAATTTTCGTAGAGTTTTACTGACGAAACTTTTACCTACGAATATAATTTTCGTAGGCAAAAGGTGTCACATCTTTACATTTTAAAAACATCTTTACCGGCGAAAATTTTTGTAGATAAAGGGTGTTTTGAATTTTTTTTTTAAAAAGACCAAAAATCAAAAGACCAAAAATAAAAAAGTTTACTCTAGTAAAAGCCATCATTACCAACGAAAAGTTTCGTAAGTAAAGGGCGTTTGGAATTTTTGAGTTCTTTTAGATAATTTAATGAATTCAATATCATGACAATATCTTATTTGAAAAGCATCACCATAAACTAATGTACTATGACAATATTTTTGAACTAAGGTCGAGGCTTAGTCCAACACTCAAATAGGTCATGTCGATTGTGACATTCGAATTTTAAAGAATACATGTAGTAGCCATAAGGCTATTAACCAGTCCTTCGTAGGTTGGCTTTGGCCCGGATTTTGAATTATTCAAGCAGGGCGTATTCAAAATTTTGCCTTGTCCAACGCAAGCTTGGCCGATTGACAACCTATCTCAGGGTTTGAAGAAATAACCCTTGTTTCGGTCCAAATCTATTATTTTGCAGTATGTTTGAATCACACCTACGACTTTTGATTGGAGACCAAGACGAACTTATGGGTTGTAAATCTTAATTTCTTTCACCAAAAACAAGGAGAAGTTGGTAATCAACAGCTGTCATTACATCAAAACGGGCCATTCATTAGTCGCAACCTCGAATAGAGAAGACTTTTTTCACCACTATAACAAAGAGCAACTCTATTCCATTTCACTCATTTTCTTCCTCCTTTTATGTCACTCTCTAAACCATGCACATGGAAACCTTTTATATTCAACCTAACTTATTTAAAATCATAATAACCATACAATACCTTATCTGCTTCTAGAAATGTTCTAGTGCTATCTCAGACTAGTATAACTTATAGTGCTCATACGCAAAACATGAATTGAACCTAATGAACAATATGAATTGATGAATTGAATTGCATGTAGACTAATGCAATTCAATTCATCAATTCATATTGTTCATTAGGTCCAATTCATGTTTCATGGTCTGCCTTGCAAACATTATACCAATCCAACAAATATTAACCATTAATAAATAATCATTAGTATGAATGGTCAAAGTTGTTTACACAAAAGTAGGTCCAATCAACAATTTGATCCATCTATTTATTACATTCCATCATGGATTTCTTATAGATCACTTGAATCATCGAAATATTTCCATAGTAGTTTATGAAATATGTTTTGATCTTAATTAGCATTTTAAATTAATTAATTATCTTATTAGGAGCACTATAACTTATAGGACTCCTACTTACTAAGCCACGGTGCTCTCATGGCAAAATAAGTGATAGTCAAATCCATTGATCTAAACTGTTCCTTAGGTCTGGTGCACAACCCACGAGCTACGATATGCAAACTTCACACAATCCCACAAATAATAACCATTTGATCAATTGTCTTCAATATGGGTGGTCAAGATTGTTGTCAAAAAAAGTCTTCAAGTCTACTTGACTGGTTGAGCAAACTGCTCGACCAGTCGAGGGTCCACTCGACCGGTCGAGGCCAACTCGACTCGAAGTCCAGTGACTTCATCCTTTCGCTATTCCGTGTTACTCGACCAATCGAGGGGTTTGCTCGACCGGTCGAGCGGGTTGCTCGACCAGTCAAGGCCCTCCTTCGACTAGTCGAGGTTACACAGATTTTTGTGCAGATTCTGTGCAGACTGCGTAAATTTGAGGCGGTTTCAAGAATGTACGAAAGGGGAGTTTTCTAAACTATAAATAGGGGTCCCTAGGGCTATTCTAGGGTATTTTAGAGCTTTTTAAAAAATTTTCAAGGGTTCCTAAAGGGCTCTAGGATTATCAAAGGGTGTAGTAAGGGTGACATTCAAGGTTGTTCGAATCGGATCTAGATCTGTGTGATTCCGCAGGCCAAAATACCAACAAGTGGTATCAGAAAAATCGTTGGGGCACATATCTGAATCTGAGGGGTTAGTAATGATGGCAAGTACTAGGTATGATATTGAAAAGTACTCAGGAAAAAATAATTTTGAGTTATGGAAGATCAAGATAATGAGTTCCTTAATCAAGCAAGGCGAAGATGGTGCTCTTGAGGAGCGAAAGTCTACTATGACTGATGATGAATGGAATACTCTTGATAAGAAGGCTTTATCATCGATCCGTTTATGTCTCATGGATGAGGTGCTCTACAACGTCATGAGGGAGAAAACTGCGTCTAAGTTATGGGCAAAGTTAGAGGATGTCTATATGAAAAAATTCCTCGAAATTACCTCGACTGCAACATGGTGGGATAACTTCAAGATGGCAGATGGTGGAGATTTGGAGGCTCACATCAGCAACATTAATAAATTGGTTTAAAATTTGTTGGATATGGAGGAAGTGATGAAAGATGAAGAACAAGCATGTATGTTGCTGAATTCTCTCCCGGCGTCGTATGAGTCATTCAAGGACACTATGTGTAGCGCAAATAAAACCCTGAGTGTTGACACCATTATCTCTACCCTTCAAGGGAAGCCTATGAGAAAGCATAACGTCAACATGGGATATCTTCTGAGGCACTGCTTACAAGGGGTAGGAATTATAAACAAGGTACGGTTCTTCGGTTCTAGATCCAAATCCAAGGGCAAGGGCAAAGGAAAGGTAAAGTACTGGAATTGTGGGATGGAAGGACATGTGAAGAAGGATTGTGAAAATCCTAAATCTAAGAGAGAAGATTCTGAGGCTTCGTATAAAAATGTCAATGTTGTCACGTCAGATAGATCGAGTGGATGTGATGGTAATGTTTTATCTATGTCTACTATCAGGCGGCCATATGATGATCGTAAGGACGAGTGAATGCTAGACATAGGGGCATCTTTTCACATGATTTCTCATCGAAGTTGGTTCACCAGCTACAAGGAGTGCGATGGTGGATAGGTATTTATGAGCAATGACATTGCTTGTAATGTTGTGGTTGTTGGTATAGTACGTATTAAGATGTTTGATGGGGTGGAGTGTGCCTTGGTGATGTTAGGCATGTTTCGATTTAAGCAGAATCGATTGCTTCGGTGTACTTGAGGCAAAAGGATGCAAGTACACAGGTATTGATGGTGCTCTTAAAGTATCTAAGGGAGTACGGGTAATCATGAAAGTGCACCGACTCGGTAACATGTACAGGTTGATCAGGAGCACTTCAAAAGGTGGAGCTGCATTATATGTAGTGGATTTCACTTCTGCACATATGTGGCATGTTGGGTATGGCTACATGAGCGGGCAGGGCAGGAATCTGAGACGTGTGGACAGGGATACAGAGCAGGTGGAGCAGCTACCTGTGAGAAGAATCACACGGCATGTAATGCCCCAGTTTTCAGAACCCTAGTACTCCACTCGTTTCCGAAAACCCGGGTGTTAACTGATACTCAAAAGATATTTAAACCAAATCAAAGTGCAGTTAAAGGATCTAAGCGTAGTATAAATGTAACCCATCTAAAAACAATTTCAGGGCCACTCAGTTAGGGCCTATATACAAAACTTCAAATCTCAAAATGTTTCAAGAGTTACTAGCAAAAAGGGAAATAAAAGCAGCTATCGATTTAGTCTGTAAAACTCCACCTCATCCTAATGGGGCTCCTCTTCATAATAGTCTTCTCCCAATTCCGTGAGATCAGCATCTAAACCCGCCTCATTCGCACCCTCACTTGTGCCTGCATTATCTATACGGTTATATATTCAAAGGATGAGTGGCTAGCTCAGTAGGAACTCCCCTCAAGATTACACACCAACACATTAACCAAGAATTGTTCTGGATAGTAAAACATACAAAACATTTCATGATGATCTTGTTTAAGTGCATGGACGCGTGAGCGCACGTCAACTAGGGGTGCACATCCAGTTGGTCAGTGAATGGGCCTTTTAAACAGTTGGCACATTCATGCATGGGAATGAGCCTTTCAAACAGTCAGCTCATCCCAACAAGGGAATGGACCTTTCAAACAGTTAGTCCATTCAGGCGAGAGAATGAGTCTTTCAAACAGTCGACTTATTTAAGTTACGAAGGAACAAGTTTTTCAAACAGTCGACCCACTTAAGTAAGATAACGGGCCTTTCAAACAGTTGGCTCACTTAAGTAATGAATGAGCCTTTCAAACAGTCGGCTCATTCATGCTAGGAGAATGGGCCTTTCAAACAGTCAGCTCATCCGAATAAGAGAAATGGACCTTTCCAACAGTTAGTCCATTCAAAAATAGAAGTGTCATGTATGCATGATTAATTCTAATCATTATTATCCGAATTTACAAGCATCCAATTTAGAAAGACTTTCTAATAGATATCATAGTCCAAGGTTTATAAGCACGTATTACATAATTATCTTTCAAGCAAAATCTGGCATATCACATATGTAGGTTTCTACAAAATAGATAATAAGCATGTAATTAATTTTAATACTACCGTAAATAGCTTTAAAAGCAGAGTCATTAATTATTAGGTAAAATTAGAGTTGGACTAACACATGAGTTAACATAGAAGAGGAAAGCTCAAGGGGTAGAATTCTCACGTGAAGGGTTATAGCTCCTTTCTTGATTCGGTTTTCTAAAGCTAGCTAACAGTCCAATGCTGTAAAATTGGTTTCCTAGAGTCATTTCCAACCCAAGAGTTTGTGTTAGCTCATGTTTCCAAAAACCACTAATGGAAAGGTTTGTAAGAGCCCTTGCCTCATGTGAACTGGGCCAGTTTTGGCCCATAAATCAAGGCCTGAGCCGAGCCCATATCTGTTGACCGTAGATGACCCAAAACTGGGCCATAGTGGGCCTTGTTTGGCCTCAACCCGGCAGCCCACCAATTACATGAGTATGACCCACAATCCTATGTGGTGCGGCCCACTGTAATACTTAGTGTGGCCCATTACCATAAATAGTGAGGCCCACCAGATGTGGTGCGGCCCATCACCATAAATAGTGAGGCCCACCAGATGTGGTGCGGCCCACTTGAGCTTCCCACCTGATACGGCCCACCAGATGTTTTTGCAGGGCCGGAATATGCACGGGCCCATGGCCTGCCTACAGCGAATGGCCCATCAACACCATACAAGGTGCAGCCCACCGATGGCAATGAGGCCTACAGTGTTATACCCTTGGGTGGAGCCCACTCAGCCGATCGTGGTGTGGCCCATTAGAACTGTCTTTGAGCCCAGATCTAGCCCTCAACTGACACTCCCTACTAGGCAAGAAAACTACTTCCCCATCATTGCTACAGTCCATCTGAGGGCTTCGATCGAAGGCCGTTTTCTGCCCTGGTTGGAGGGCTTGGTTTTCGACCAAATTTCGGCCCAACTGGAGCTAGATGCTATGGTTTTCGTGGCCCATTAGAAAATTTGGTTCTAGCCCCACTTTTGGATGGGTTTAAACCAGATTGTGGCCTGTTTCCGGCCCCCTCTTCCAGGGTAGATTGGTGGCTGGAACTTGGCCAATGGACGGCCTTAAGATGGACCCAATCTCGGCCTAGGGCCTGGTTGAAGAAGAGCCGAATGGCCCTGTTGCAGTGAAGATCAAAACGAACTAACGGGGCTTGGCAATCACCTAGACTTCTATGTTCAAGGGGGTGGAGCCAACAAAGAAAGCAATGGGCCGAAATGGCGAAGCTTCAGTGCCTGCAGACCGACCCAACTCGGTGCCGAGTTAAATGGTCCGGTTGGTGCGGTGTGGCACCGAGTACGCCCACGCTTGCTTTCTTCCTTTCTCTCTCTCACCCTCTCTATTTTCTCTCCTTTTCCTCTATCTCGGGAGGTGATTACGGATGCACCGACCACTCGATCCAACTCGAACAGCTCAACTCGGTGCAGTGCGGCACCTAGTTTTCACCCGCTCGACAGAACTTCTCTCTTTATTTCCCTCTCTCTCTCTCTCTCTCTCTCTCAGCGAGATTCTGAGTGAGAATCCCTAGGAGGTCGGGCCTATTTATAGAGTTAAGGCCACGCCCATCTCTCAACGGATGGTCCAGGTACAGCTAGATTGGGCCCACATTTACTCCATTTCTGCCCAGTGTGAAGATGATCTGACGGTGGGGAGATGTTTCTGCCACCATGGGCCATCGAATGGACGCCTTAGATCTAGAAGTGGGGCTCATTGTATCATGATGGGTTTCCCGACTAAACGAGGAAGATGGCTACTTGCAAATGGCAGATTTTTATTGGTGGAAGATCTTGTTGATCCAACCCATTTGGAGGGATCGGATGCACCCTAGGATTTTTGTGGGGCCCACTAATCGCATCCCCGATCTCTCATCCAAGCTTCTCGCGAGATTCTTCCACCGCCGCCTTTTTCTCCGCGACCGGCGATATTTTCGTGAAGCCGCTTGTTACTACCTAATGTGGATGGTTGGGGTGGCTCTCGAGCTTGACCTGGAGGCTCGGATCGAGCTTGCCGGTGTTTTCCCAAGTGGGAGTGTTTCCGGCGTTGGACCGCCGCGTGCGGCCGCTCGGCCGGTTTTGGCGACAAATGGAAGACGCGGATTCCTACCCTATTCGACGACCGATATTAAGGGAGGGTTACTGCGCGATCACGACATGGAGGGCCTCATAACTGCTCTTTTCTGAGGTGTGCAGCCGTGCATTCGAGACCATCCGCATCTCGTACACATTCATACGTGCATGGGCTGATTTGGATGCTTAGGTTTTGGTCGCCCGGATCCTCCCAGTCCAATGGAGGGTTCAAATAGTTCAAATGGTGGCTAGAAGTGGGCCATAATGCATCTACAGCGAATGTTTTCCTATTGTCCTTTGCCTGCGCACATGCACGATTGCATGGGCCGATTGCTATCGTGGTCGCAGCCGTCCCGAGGGTGAAAGACCGATGGAGCACCTGATCTCATGGATGGTGGCCAAAGGTGGGTCACGCCTCGAACGGCGCCGCCCCCCCTGCTCACATCATTGGCCAAAGAATGGGAGAGAAATCTCCCTTTTCTCTAACTCATTGGCTTAGCGACGTCTTGACCGCCCTAGACGTCCAATGTACGTCGTGCACTGCCATGCGAGGTGCACATGCACCTTGTGTGGACCCCATTGCAATGTCTGAGGCAAAAATCCACACCTACCATTCTCTCCAGGGCCCCAAATCAGCGCCCTTGGCCGAAGGTCAACCCATTCTAAAGTCTAGGTGGGGCCCTTAACTCGATTCGGGGTTTTACGGGAGGTCTTTCGTTGATCTGATGGTCAGATCATTCTTAGATTTGATCTTTGGTGGGCCTCAGTTGACCCTAGAGGAATCTAATGTTTGGCACCTCAATCAAATTTAGAGGATTTCAATCCTTATCGATGAGTCTTGGAGGAACTAGTGTCTTTGGTTTAGGTTAAGATGATATTAGGACACTTTGTGATCCAGTGGTCGAAATATTAATGTATTACACCTCGTAGTCAGCGTCTTGGTGGCATCAACGTATGATCGGGATTCATCTTTAGTGTGTGTGTTTGTTGTGTTAAGTTTCCTTTAAGTTAGGTATCATTTAGCGTTTAAGTTTATGATCATGCTAATTCCGGTTTTAAATGGTAACACCCGCGTATTAAAGGTGCGCGGTGTTACATGGCATGATCGCAGGATATCGGTAAGGTACATGGACGACTCAAATATCGCAAGAGATTCATCTTCTATTTAGATGGCTCTAGGTGAGCCTGGTGCTGAGAAGTGAAATGTGACTATGGGCGATGTGATGGATTCGTGGTACCAGATCGACATATGGGAGCGGGTGGAGCTTCTAGTGGGTCGGAGAGCGGTTGGATATAGGTGGATCTTCAGGAGGATACAGTATAGATACAGAGCGAGGTTGGTAGCGAAGGGTTATGCTCAGAGAGAAAGGATCGACTTCTCAGAGATATCCGCACTGACATTATAGCAGGTGTCTTTTAAATCCGTGATTGGCGCTGGTTGGCCAATGTAATCTTGAGCTGGAAGGATGGATGTGGAGTCTGCACTTCTGCAAGGGAAATTAGAAGAGCAGATCTACATAAAACAACTAGAGCGGTTTGAAGTTAAAGGGACTGAGAAAAGACTTTGCAAGAGGTAGTGGTTCGACCTGTCACATAAGCAGTGGTTTAATTCCTTCATGGTGAGTCAGGAATTGATGACATGTAGATCGCCAATTATGACATGTCCGAAATTAATGTATTGAAGACTCGATTAAGTGGGACATTCATGATGAAGGATTGGGGGGGGGGGGAAATGCAAAGATGGTTCTCGGCATTGAGACTGAAGGAGGAGTAGGCTTTGGTAATCACAAAAGGAATACCTTCTGTGTAGGTATTGATCAAGGATGTGATGGGCCAGGTAAAGCCGAAAAGCGTTCCCTACGCATCTCTCCTCAAGTTTTCCTCATGACATGTCCCAAAACAGATGAGAAAAAATAAGATATCTCATGAGCCTTATTTGAATGAGGTTGGCAGTGTATGTCATGATCTGGATTGGATCGGTTATTTCACAGGCTATCAATGTTGCGAGCATGTACCCCGACAAGCAATATTGGGTAGCGATAAGATGGTGAAGATTAAATCTTTACTTTTGGGAAGACAATAACAAAGTTAGTTGCATATGCGGATTCAGATTCGGCAAACATGCTCACCAAGATCATTCCTTAAAAGAAGTTCAAGTTCTGTGCAACTTCTCTGGGCTTGGCGATGGCGTAAAAGGAAGGAGTGTGTATGAGAAACTACAATGTGATGCAGAGATAAGAGAAGAGGTCAAGGAGTTACACGGTTGAAGATTGAAGACTTGGTGGAGATTGTTATCAGAAAAAGTCTTCAAGTCTGCTCGACTGGTTGAGCGGGTTGCTCGACGGGTCGAGGCCAGCTCGACTCGAAGTCCAGGTGGTGTCCTTTCGCTATTCCGTGTTGCTCGACCAGGTCCGAGGGGCTCGTTCAACCGATCGAGTGGGTTGCTTTCGACCAATCGAAGCCCTCCTTCGATTAGTTGAGGTTACGCAAATTCTTGCGCGGATTCTGCGCGGACTGCGTAAATTTGATGCGGTTTCAAGGATGTGTGGAAGGAGAGTTTCCTAAACTATAAATAGGGGTCCCTAGGGCTATTTTAAGGTATTCTAAAGCTTTCTAAAAATTTTCCAAGGGTTCCTAAAGGGTTCTAGGGTTATCAAAGGATGTAGTAAGGGTGAGATTCAAGGTTGTTCGAATCGGATCTAGATCTGTGTGATTCCGCAGGCCAAAATCCCAACAAAGACCATTTAGACAAAATAGGTGCAATCAACAAATTGATCTATCCATTTGTTAGGGCCCATTTGTCAAACAATTGTAACCATCCAATCCATGGCTTGAGAAAAGGATGGCTATAGAAATAAGGATGGATTAGATCATTTGATCAATGCAATTTTTGTTGGGTAGCTTATGAAATGTGTCCTAGACTTGATGAACTGTTCAAATCAATTGATGGGAGTGTCCATGCAAAAGGATGCAACTAGGAGCACTATAACTTATAGTGCTCTCGAGAACATAAGAGCATTTCCCATGCATTGAACTACCCAAACCTATAAGCATTAGATTATGTTAATGGTCACTAATGAAAATGACGTTGTAATGGTTACATAGAGTGGTACATGTGGGCACCAAACAAATTCATTTTGCGATACAATACAAACATATCCATCAAAACATGATTGCGTGCAAGGCAGCCTAAGTTGAATAAGGGGTTGCCTGAGTTAGGCTGATTCATGCTACCAATCAAACCAGGTCCCACTAAGTCCATGTCGAGTTGGATGAGTCACATCAGACTCATCTCATGAGTCTTAAAACCATGGTCATGCATTGAAAAGCATGATTTGATATGAGATATTTAGACCGAGCCAGGGTCGACTTGGACGAGTCAGGTCATACTCATCTGAGTCTTAAAACTATGGTAATGTGATTAAAAAGTATGGAGTTAATCTGCATGATCGATACGTCCTGAGATATTTTAATGGAATTCAATATCATACCAAGGTTGATAATATAAGGCATTGTATCATATGAGAAATATATTACAAGAAATTCGTACAATAATACAATCTTGTGAGCATATGCCATGTCGTCAATGACTACAACATTCATATGCTACATATTTCACCCTAAGTATCCACCACCTCTGAAATTCCTACATTGCACCACCTCCTTATTCCTAATCTCTATTAGAAAAGGCTTTTGATCTATTTCATTTCACATTTTCTTCTTTTTCTGTTTGTGTCACTCTATGGACCATGCACACATAGCTAGGGTTGGCAATAGGCCAGTATAAGATCAGCCCAAGCCTTACCCATTTACTAAATAGGCCAAGAATTCTAGTCCAAACTCGAGCCATAATTAGAGCTAGGCATCGAGTCGAGTCGGACCGAGTTAGGGCTAACTTGATTCCATCCGAGTCCGGTTTGGCCTAGACTGATCCGAACCGATTCCGATCCGGTCAGAAGTACCGAGTCGGGTCAAGTTGGCACCGAGTCGGATTGAGAGATGAGGGAGGGAGAGACCAAGAGATTGGAGAGGAGAGAGAGGAGGAGGAGGAGGAGGGTGATGGTGGTGGGTGGTTGTTGAGCTTGGAAGATGAGGAGGATGAGGGAGTAAGAGGGAGAGGTGCCAGGCTTGGAAGATGAGGAGGATGACAGAGGGAGGGAGATTTTGGGATCGGGTCAGGGTAGGGTGCAGAGGTGCGGCGGGTAGGGTTAGAGAGTCGGGTTTCGGATCGAGTCAGGTCTAACCGGATCGACTTTCGGGTTGAGTTACTAGGTATCTCGAACTTAACTCGGTTTGATTTCAGATTGGGCGAAACCTACTCGGTTCAGACCGACTCACCCATTCGGTTTGGGTCAAGTCGGATCCGAACAAGTCGAACGAGTCAAGTTAGCCGGATCAAGTCGTCCCATGCCCACCTCTAGCCGTAATCCATTACCCTAACCCAGATAACATTCACCAAACCTAAGCTTAACTTGGCCTAACTACTTAATTGTAATTAGGTCAGGCTCGACCAACCAGACTAGACCTGGCGTGGCCACACTTAAGTTTAAGAATGGCATATAGGGCTAAAGGCACGCCGGCCTAATCAAATTAGTAGTATATATACAAACATGTACATATGATGTGCATCTATCTATTGTCTATTAATTTCTTTTGGATTTTGAGTTGGGTGATGTTGGATCATCTGCCCTAACCCATTACCAAGGGTTGGTAGAGTTCAACCTTAAATGGGCCACATTTTCTAAACTGAACCTGACCCATTACATATATAGCTAGGTCCAAATCCACCTCAAAAGTGGATTGGGAGAATGGACCCACAGGTCAACCCGACCTATTGCCGCACCTATGCGGATGGCAACCTTTATGAGTCGATCGAATATGAAATTTTCATAGTCGTCCAATTCCTCATCTACTCCTACTTTTCATAAATACTAAAAATTACCCAAACCCAAATAATAATGTATGTCATGTCAATATCATTGCCATAGATCATGACATTGCGAGTACTTGTGGTGCCGACACATCCGCCCCGTTTTGAAATCTTTCCTTGCTTTCCTCTACTCCTAAGGCTTATTAAAGTGGTATTTATTTCAGAGTATTTGCCCAAGCGACCGCTCCAAAGCTCAAAAACTTGAGTCGGTGTTGGGTTGACTTAAAGACTAGATTGAGTTTTATTTGACTCGACTGTAGTCAGCGAGTTAACTCAACGAGTCTTGTCGACACCGGGCTTTTTTATAATGGTGTTATATTTTATAATATAGCAATGTTTTAGATAGCGATGTTATTCCATTATCCAACAAAGGTTATTTTAGAAATAGAGGTCAGAGTTCTCTATTAGTGACTAATGCAGAATTTTCCTCTTACGCATAGGTTTTGCACTTATGGGTGATCCAAACCATTGAGCTTGTAGCTTATCATGGGTGGACCATGCTCGAAGAATTCTTCAATCAGACCATTCTAATTTTTCACAGAAGAAATCTTTTTTATTTATTATTTTTACTTTTTTCTTATAGAATTGGTAGAAAAAGTCAGGGATTACGTTTTGTATATTAAACCTTTATTTTGGGGCCCACTTTATGCATAGCTAGGGTCACCTGCACACGTTATCCTTTGGTGTTGCCCACCTGAATCACAGCTCAGCCTGGAACGACTGCCCTTTGATTGGAACGCAATCTAACCCATATCAGTCGAAAAGTCATGAGTCTTTGACAAAGGTGCTCTTGTTTTTTGCCCTAGGCCTAATGCAAGATCACACATCTAATGGGTGGAGTAGAATCTATAAACAAATCATGGTGAGCCCAAAAAAAAAATTAAAATAATAATAATAATAATAATAATAATAAATCTATGGGAATGTCCCACTGTCATTTGTTACTCAACAATAGAGATTTAAAGTGAATTTTGTGAGAGGGTTACTTTTGGTTTCTTCTACAAGAGTCCACCAAAAAAACAGGCTGACTTGTGATTTAGGTGAATTATACCAATGGAAACCCTTAGGAGAGATGTATGCCCTTGAATTTTACAGGGCCCACCGTGATGATTATATGAAATCCACCCCAATTATTAAATGCCACACCAAAATTTACAATGGGGCCCAAAAAAAATCACATCCATGATTTAGGTGGGCCACACCAAGGGAAACAGTTCGAAGAGTGAGTGTTGTCTTGTACACTAATTTTCCATTGTGTGGCCTGCCAGAATCATGGATAGGGATGATTTTTTGGTTCTGAGCCAAAATAGGTAATGCACCTGGTTGTCAACATGGATTTCACAGAGGGCAATCCGAACTATCAATCCCCTTTGTAAGTGATTTTTTTATCCAATAGTAAGGTACTTCAATAATTACTTGAATTAATTGGATAGTTTATTGAAAACGTTTTTTTTAAGTCGACATCATCCTTGACATTGCCAGCACTACTGCATTAAATGCAGTTTGTGATGATGTGACCCACTCACATTGCAACAAACAAAAAAACCCTTGTATATATGTACATATATATGTCTCAGCTAAAGTAGGCCAGACCTTCACGATCCACCCTTAGATCAGGCCGGGTCAGTCGAACCCAAACTAATCACATTTAAACAGGATTGGGTTAGGCTTGGGTTTGATAAATTTAAATAGGTTGGGTTGGTACTAATTGGTTATGGCTCAAGTTCAAGCTAGAATTCTTGGCCCGTTTAGTAAATGGATGAGTCTGAAGTTGACATTGACCCGATCCAAACCCTACATCTTGCTACTCCTATTGATTGCTAGGGTGCCGATGGGTCATATCAATGTTGAGATTTTGTGTTTGGATAATCACTTTTCAAAGTCATCTTCATGCTTTATAATTAAAATGTAACATAAGAGCATACCTCCAAGAGATGATGTATATAGCACATCTGATACTTGGACATGATCCAAACCATGCATTAAGGGGGTGTTTGTTTTTTCATTTACACATGCAATTAAGCAAATAGGTAATGATTATTTACCCATGTAATCACCGCTTCAGTTTCTAAGTTGGTATTGAGCATGAGCTTATTTGTTAAGCTTCCCATTTCACAGCATTTAATCCATACAATTTCCACCTATAAAAATTATAGGGCCCACCATGATGTTTGTATCTTATCTACGCCATTCATCTGCTCTGCCATCTCATTTTAGGGCATGATTTTAAGAATGAGGCAGATTTGAGTCTCAAGTGAACCACACCATAGGAAGTGGTGGGAATGGTGGGCGCCATTAACCCCTAATTTCCTATGGTGTGGTCCACTTGAGCTTCTAATATATCTCATTTTGTGAAACATGCCCTATAATGAGGTGATAAAATGGATGGACGGCATAGATTACATATATATACATCACTGTAGGGACCCACAATTTTTTTATAATGTGGATGGATTTTCCTCTTAAACAGACCCCCTTGGAAACTAAATATTAGTTATTTACTCCTATTTACATATGTAATTGAAAAACAAACACCCATCCTAAAATGTGAAGATATTCTCTCTTGAAATATGTGCCGATCTCCACCGTTGAGTTGCATCTCTGGAGTATAGAATTTAGTGGGGATGTGGAGTAAAGATACTCAATATCCTTGTCCGTGGACAGCTGTTATTGCACTTATTAAGAGGGAAATCTAAATATTAAAAACCCTTGTCTGCCATTCTCATGGCAGCCAAACTGCCCAATCTCTAATAAGATACAACCGCCTTTGTCTTAAGTGAAGATTTTCACACATCTCTTTGTTGGTCACACCAATATACGGCTGTCAATGGAAAGGACCTAGGGTTGTAGTAAGCGTGGCCTATTAATAACCCTACATCAATAACAATAGAGATGTGCTATCATGACTGGGACATACACACCTCATTTCAACCATGCTCTATCACCTTATGAAGAGTCCTAAAACGGTATTCTAGAATACCATATGGATATTATCCATCAAGCCCTTATTCATGTGGGTCCCTAGGGTTTGGACCAAATGTACTAACAACGGACTTGAAAAAGAGGCCATGGAGAAAATGGGCCAAGAAATGTTAATGTAGAGCAGGTCGCGAGCACTTCCATGTCCTGGATGGACCAGAGAAGGCCTGATCGGAGGTGAAAGTGATCTGGACCACCAGAATCTTAAAACATGTGTATCACGCAGACTAGAATGAGTTATTCAACGTGGTATTTTTTCCTCATGGATTTGAGGAATCTCTGTGAAGAGTCCAAAGAAGATCCATGGATTTGGAGTAGTTATCCTTTGGGAAGACGGTGATCGACCTCATCACACCCATCCCTACATCAAATGTGGACCTGGCTCAATTAAACCTGACCCACATATAAGAAGCTTATAAAATGGGCATGGAAGGGTTTAAACCATGAATACTTAGATATCACTCGGCCCGAAAATCAGGCCTATTAGGCCATTGTTTGATAATTTTATGAGCCAGGCCATAGGCTTAAATTCAAGAACTTTTTAAGTGGTCCACGCTCATCACATTAGCCTATTATAATTCAGAAAATGATTATGTGTGCCAAAATCTAGCCACCATCCATAAGTTGTGGGTAGAAATCCTTGTAACATGCACACTTCAAAATGGGTTTTTTGAATATCTTTATTTTGAAATCTTTCTAGATTTCCATCACCCTTCTTTTTATAGTGGTCGAGATTTAGGAACCGACTTTCGAGAACATGTGGCTCATTAAAGCTATGGCCATCATATTTTTTGTGGTTTGGAAAATTCTAAAACCACGGTTTAAGATAAGTAGAAACAAACCCATCTCTTTCAAAACCCCATCAATGCAATGCAAGACCAAGCAAGATATTAAAAAAAATAATAATAATAATAAGGGTGGAAATGGTTCGAAATGGCCCGCCCGTCGGGTTCAAATCGTGGGCCGGCCATGATTTGAAACCGAAGATAGTAGGATAACTTTCGCTAACTAAGCGCCATGATTGTAAGGCCAAAAATGGATATCTATGGATATCTTTTTACTCAATTCCTTGACAAATCTACCCAAGAAAATCATATTTAGATATGTAATTTTTTACCTAATCACCCAATTACCCGATTTCTAAGTATTCGCTTGCTCCATCGCAGAAGGGTGTTGTCATAATTTACCCAACTAATAATATTTTAATTAAATAATTATATTATTAATATTAACGGAGACATTCTCCGATGCTCTAAGAGCACTATAAGTTAATAATGATCCTGGTTGCATTGGGAAACTTGCATGAGCCTAAGTTGTTTATTAGATCCCATGCATACTTTAGGGTTACCAAGCAAACATCACAAATAGCTGAAACATATTAACCATTTGATCAATGGCTTTTATTATGGATTGAAGATTGTTTATACAAAAATACATCTAATCAACATTTTGATCGTTTTTTTGTTAGTACTAATAATGGATTACTTATTATTTTAAAGAAATAATTTTTTTAGGCAATCATAACCATCCAATTCATGGCTTAGAAAAGGGACGGCTAGAGAGAGTATGGTCAAATCAAGGATGGACTGGATCACCGATCAGTGCCATTTTCGTATGGTAATCCTTGAAATGTGTTTTCTTACAGTGCTTTGGGCTTGCTTCATCTATAGTGAGGCCCATCACCTCAACGCTCTAGATCACCATACCATGGGTCTTGGAATCCTTGGATGCACTTGTATAAAATATCGATGCGAAAGTGCATGATGCATCTAGGGTTGCTGGGGGTGTCAATGTGTCAGGCTAGCCCATCAGGTTACTGGGCTCAGCTTCATTTGGGCTGGATTGGGCTGGGCCCATGTTTAAAATGAAGCCCGTTTATTAATAAGGTTGAGAATGGGCTGTGTGAAGGCCCACCAGCCTAATCCAAGCCCACCACAGCTCCACCCATTTAGGGCCTATTTGCTATTCCAGGGGAATTGCAGTGTATTTTATACTTTTCAAGCATTAATTACATGATACATGAATTTGTAAAGGAAAGGATGATGTTTAGGTATGGAAAATGAGATGGACTTTTTATGTTCCGCCATGATGTATGTATTTTATCCATGCCGTCCATTCATTTGGCCAGGTCATTCTAGGGTTTGCCTCAAAAAATGAGACAGATTCAAAGCTCAAGTGGACCACAACATTTAAAGGGTTAATCTCCAATATTTTATATAGTGTGGTCCACTTGATCTCTGAATCCGCCTCATTTTTTGGGCCTGTTTCCTAAAATAATCTATACTAATGAATGGATGGAGTTGATATATAACACATATATTATAGTGGGGCCCACTAAGCTTTGGCTTCAAATTATCATGAAATCTGATAAGGGGAACTTCTCTTCACTTTCGAAACGGATGGTGCCGTTTGATGCATTTAACGTTGATTTGAGAGAAATTATATAAAAATACATGTAATTACATCAAACCAAATAGGTCTTTATGGTTTCAATGATATATCCAAAAGTTCTCTTTTCTTTTTTTGTTGGTTCTTTTTTTTTCCAATATATTTTTAAAATATTTAATGGTTAATTAATATTAAACTATTAATAGCAATTAATATTTCTATAGGTGGCTATTCTAATTTTTATAATAATTAATATTCTTTTAGATAATTATTAATAGCAATTAACATTCTTTTAGGCCTTGTTTGGGCAAATGTTTTTAGGCGTATTGAGGTGTATGGAATTGGGTGATTTGACGCATTTAATGCTGTCAGTGAATTGTCGGTGGTTTGGGTGTACTCACCAATTCCATGACCAGCTGCGGACGTGTTTGGGTGGTGTGGTATTGCAACCATCCCACCACCAATGTTGTTTGGATAAGTGAGGAAATGCTTCCGGTAACTGTCAGACCCACTGGATTGGTGTTTGGCGAGATTGAACACCATTCTTCCTGAAGCAATTTACATACTGACACTGTTCAAGGGAAGAAAACGGTGGATATCACGGGCCATGCATTTGGTGGCCCTTGCAAACCAAAAACCAATCAATAAGTTGTCAGGGGCCATGCATCACGGGCCACGCATCACGATCAGAAAACGGTGGATATCACGGGCCATGTATCACGGGCCAATCTGTCCATGGTGGACCCCATAGTTTCAACACTTTAGATCACTCAACCATTGGGACATTCATACAAACCGAAAAGCAAAACCATTGGGGCCGTTCCTGTGAAAATTTTCAATGTTTCAACATACAATTTGCATGTCAGATACCTCCACCCAATACTAACAATACTCATGTCTATGAAACCCAGAGATTACCAACTAGAAGCAAAATTAACCAAACAAACAACAAAAACCATATGAAAAAACCTAGGAATCCAACATAAAAGAACATACGAAAGACCCCTTTTTGGCCCCTCTTCGCAATACCCATGTCCAAAAATCGAGAAGTTTCAAACCAGGAGATAGGAAAACAAACATAAGAACGTGTAAGAAGCCCATATGAAGGCCGAAAAACTCCAACCATAAGTAAATCCATAGGTCTCTCAAAACAGGATATTTGTGCAACTTCACAAAAACCATATCAGATTTCTCCAAAATCGAAAAAAATTTACAAGTAAAAAGCCCATCTGAAGATTGGAGATCGCCTATATCCATGCATAAGAAGCCAAGAAATCTCCAACCACAAGCAAATTCACCATATTAATAACAATGCACGTCAAATTACTTCCTTCCAACATAGACGTTCTGAGTTCGAATCTTATTTGTAGTATCCATCTCTAGAACAAGTGAAATTTTAAAACAGAACAAAAATCATTTCGTAAACAACAAAACCCATATGAAAAATGTCAAACCCATTTGCAACTTTCCGTTGTTCCAATACAAAATAGCGTACAGGAAACTCAGAACCACTGCAACATCTATCCACACCAAAGAAAGAAGAACACAAGAACCAACCAAAAGCAAATTCATCACAAAAACAACAAAACCCATATGGAACCCAAAGCTACCGGAGAATGGATAGTTCTTTGAAGGATAGTTTGGAAACACCTACCTCACACAACGCCCACGGCAGCGCGAGAAACAATACCTCTCTACCCAGCAAGAACGGGCCTCGAACATGCATCCCTCTATATAGGAGAGATTTCACGCCAAACACCTCTGCCATGGCCTCTCTCCCGCCATACCCTCTCTCCCGCCATCTCTAGGGATTGAGAAATCCCATCAGTCACCGTACGAGTAGATCTGGTTTCACTGTGGATGGGAAGGATGTGAGAGAGTTGGCATCGATTCCAAGGAGGGATTTCGCAATCCCTCCATATCTCGCTGAATACATCGAAGAGCTGTCAACTACCTGCAGTCGACGCCGCCCAAACACGAGGGGGGTAGGGTCGGTGGGATTTGACAATCCTATCCCTCCTAATACGTGTTAATACACCTTAACACATTTGCCCAAACAGGCCCTTAAATGACTATTCCAATTTGAAATATGATAAATAAGTTTGAGCTTAGGCTAAGAATGAGCTCTAGTTATTAACTTGCGTGGCTGAGTTCAAGCCTTCCATTTTGGCCCGTTAATGGTCTAAGTTGGGCTTGGGGTTTAGACCTACTATGTGGGCTAGACTTAAACTATTTGAATCCGGCCGTAAAAGCCCTAAGGTTTACTAATGAATATTGATTTACCAATGACCCTGACGTATATAAGGCAATTGGATTTGGATTTGGGATCTTTAATGTAATTCAAGATCTAATTCAAAGTCATGGATAACATTTGCATATTAAACCTTCATTTTGGTGACCACTTTATGCACAACTAGGGCCATTCGTACACTGCATGTCACAGTTGGCATGCGTGTGGGGTAAATGTTAGGGAATTTCTACCCTATTAATTTAAGTAATCATCATTGGAGTACCTTCCTAATAGATTGCTTAATAGATGTTGGCTCGGTGATACGAGCAATAGGAGTTGGTGGCTTAGGTCAGCCCTAAGATGTGGAGCACACTTTAGTTGTGAAATTTCGTAAAGACAAAACAACCTAATAAAAGATCTTCAAGATCGGCCTATGTCAAGAAAAGATCAAACTCAAGTCCGGTTCATACTCAAGAGAAGATTAAGCTCAAGATCGGCTAATGTTCAAGAAAAGATCAAGCTCAAGTTCAAGATGAAGTCGGAGACTAAGTTCAAGTCAAAGAAGAACATATATTTGATGTATTTCAAGTGGTATAAAACCCTAGAAAGACTTTATGACTAGGTGCTTTCAAAATGTTTAAATGTTGGGTTTTTATGATTATTTTGCCTAGAATTCAGCCAGCCCAACTTCAAGCCCGAAGCAACAACTAATTTTTGTTGCAAATTCGACTAGCCCGAGTTTTGGTTCAGCTAGCCCAAGCTTGAAATTTGGCTAGCCCATTATAGATAAATCTTATCCCGCGCAATTCGAAATTCGTTGAACTGAATCTGGTTTGCTCGGGCTAGTCAAAATTCTAATTTCTTTGCCTATAAATTGAGTTCTTCTCTCATTCCGAATTACACAAGTTAACTATCAAAATCCTTCTGCAAGAGAGAGAGAAGCTCAAGTTATTAGCTAGCTATTGAACGATATTTATAATTTAATTCATATAGTTTTTTTCAATTCCTTTTTATCTCAAATCTTTCAAGTTTGATTCTAAAGAAAGTAAACTATACTCCTCTTTTGAGATCTAAGATAATTGATTTAAGTAGCCTTTAGCTTTAACTTAATTAAAATCAATAGAACCCTAGACCCTTTCCATTTGACTAAACAAGGAACAATCTACATTCAAGAAAGAGGTTCTTTGGCTACAAGCTTCTGATACATCTTCTACGATGAAGATAAGTATACCTTCTAAACTCTTTTAGGTTTTTCTCAGATAGCTTGTTAAAATCTCAGTTAAGGTTTTATCTGAGATGGCTTGTAAAATCTCAGTTTGGGTTTGATTGTGATAGCCCGTGAAAATCACAAGAATTGTATAAGGTTGTTAAGGTGAACCTAAGAAAACATTTTCATAGTGAAAATCGAAATTACGAGGGAAGTAATTTTGGGAATGGAGTAAGTGTGGCTGTTTTTAAAGCACCAAACCACTATACTCCTTTGTGCCATGTGGTGAATGTTTTTATTTTATTTGTAGTGGATTTATTGTATTTAATTTTAGTTGAGTAATAAATGTTGTAATACTTTATATTTATTCTTGTAAGTTTGAGGTTTTAATTTTAAAGAAGTTCATGAAATAAGGTTGTAACATCCCAGATTTTTACTGTTTTGGATTTTCAAAAATCCTTAAATTTTTTTTTGTAATTAACGTATATTATCACTAACTGACCATTAACATCCAACGTTAGCTTAAACACGAGAGGTCCAGTCTGGTCACGATCAGACCATGTGCGAACCGTCAAGCCAAGTAGCCCGATTACACTTAACAACAGCCCATATGGGCCGCCGAGCGACCGAGGAAGGTCAGAAAAAATCTAAAAATTTAGGAAATCATATATCTCACTGGGCTTGTGGTCCATCGTAGACTGTGGACCCAGTGGAAACCCAGAACTAGGATCTGGCAGTAGCCGAATGCACCCTACCAATGCCAGAATTGGAATCTGGCACTTGCAAATAAAACCAAGATACCAGGCTTTTTGGCTGTCGATTTTCTTTCAAATTTACGATGAATGTTTAATGTATTTTTCTACGCCCGCCCACCAAATCTAGGTCCCGATCGTAGCACGGTGACCGTTGATCGCAAATCGGGCCCGTACGATCAAACTCCATATCCGATCATTTTCAAATTTTGCATGGCCCTTCATCGGGCCATGGACCACTTATCCTATAAATTTCATAGCTAGAGGGCCATCAGAAATGCCCCATCAATCAGAATGGACCCCACAGAGCCATTTAACAATCAGAACCGTTTGATCAAACCCCATAATCGTTCATCCATTTGTTCCCAAACTTTGTATAACCCTTCATCAGGCCGTGGAACCCCTGTCTTATAAATTTCTTGACCAGAGACTCATCAGAGCAACCCCGTTACTCTTTTAGCCTAAAATCGACGGTTTAGAGTAAGCACGACCAAATCTCCACATTCACTAGTTATAAATAGGCCACACTATGAACATAGTTAATCCAAACACTAATCATTGCCCACGAGAAATCTCACTACCAAATTCATTACAGAAATGCCCCGATTTTCCAAACAAGCTCTAAACCGCTCGTTGGCAGGCCACTAGTCCCAAAATTATAGAGTAATGTCCGTCTTGTTGGGCTCGACGCCCATCGCGGGAGTCGGACCTGAGTAGTGCCCAGAACCGCTTAACATGAACCAAAGGACGAGTGCATGAGAAGTGCAAATACCCCAAGAAAAGGAGCTGGAACTTAAGTGAATTGGGTCGTCCACTCTTATGCCAAGTTAAGGATTTCGGACCGTCGGTTTACGACCACACTTTATCCGTGGATTAAGAATATTTTTCTGCTCGTATCTGTATAGCCACGACCTCGATCGACTATCGGTGACCGTTAAACAGACTTATAATCATGTCCGTTGATTAACACATCCAAATGGCAGGCCGATCATATCCATACGTAGATCATCATTAGGGCTAACTATCCTAGGGTGTAAATCAATATGTACACCTCATAGTGGGCCCTAGAGGTTAAAAAAACCCTCCCATAGGGTTAGTTTGGTAAAAACCCAACACTTGGGGCCATTGGCACCAAATCTGGCACTATAAAGGGGCCTCATTTGGGGCACCCCTCTCCCCATACGATTTTTGCCCTAGAAGAGAGAGAAGAGAGAAAGGGGAGAGGAGAATGAGGAGAGCAAAGAGGAGAGGAAGAGAGAATGAAGAAGGGTGAAGGTGGACCATAGCTCAAGTGGGGCCCAAAGGAGTTTGATTCTTGCAACTCCTCATCTCTTCTTCAACGAATCCCTCACCCACAACCGGAAGAACCCCTCTCATCCGATTGGGTAGGTAACATCTCATCTTTTTCTTGAAACCCATGTATTGAGAGGGATTTGGCAAGGATTTCAAACATGCAAACGTTGCTCTAGGGATTCCGGTCGTCCGACCCCAAAGGCCCTCATTCCTAGGTCATTTTCCAAGTCTCCAACGAATCCGAAGGTGCGGACTATTATCCTTAGGTGGCCTAGCACCAATTTTATTACGAATCTAATGATTTTGATTATTTGGATGCTATATTTAAAGAATCTAGAGAAACCCTAGGATTTGGATGTTTGCTGGAGGATTGTATGGGATTGTTTATTTGTTTAGTTCTCATATGATATTGTTCGTGTTTCTCACATGATTAGGCTACCATGAATGATCACATGTTTTTGCTTTGCTTGATCTCTCATATGATGTGCCTTATAGCGTGTATGATTTATTGAGTCTTGTGCATTTTGGATCTAAGGGATGTAGGAAGTGCTTAACTTCCTCACCCACACACATAACTCACATGCACTTTATTTCATGATATTGTTAGCCTTGTTTGCTATGAGAACTTAAATTGTATGTTGAGAACATAATGTTGTTTATACTGGATGATGCATTAGTAGTTGGCATGCTATGATTCATTATTCATACCCTTGGGTTGGTCAGGAACATGAGGAGGGCGAAGGTGGTTCCGTTGGTAGGACCGCCTTGAGGCTAAACCCATGGATTTGAGCGAGTGCGTGTGGGCGACAGTAGTTAGACTACATGGGTTGCTTGCACCCGATGCCGTTCCGCCACGTACTTGCTTGGACTCTTGCGGTCTAGCCTACTTTCTGGCCAACCATGATTGTTAACCTTGTTTGCTCACATATGTATGAAACCTGAAACACCCTACAACCGTTGTAGCTCATCGATAATCAGATTGAAATGGGTCCACTGCCTCGTGAGCCGGGCATAGTGGAATGAGACACTGTGTCCGAGCTGTCGGCCTACGCTAGGGTGCCGCGCCTCCCCGTAGTGACCGCGAGCGATCCCTTCTCTCGGCACTCCTCATGTGCTTGAAGTCGGGGATGGGGAACCCGACGGGATCAAGGACCGCGAGGTCTTGGCCTCACACGTTGGGGGGCCTTGGCCTCGCAACTAGTTCAGGGCATTTGATATGTAGGGTGTATCAGATTCTCCAACCTGCTGGATGAATGACTTAACTAAAAACTCGGTTAACATTATCACTATATTGCATTAGTTAGGGTGGTGACTCGGAAGTCGAGGTCGCTCTGAGGGAGTGTTGACATATGCGATCGTTAGACGAAGTCGCTTGAGGGAGAGTTGTGGCGAGGGCATGCATCATATCATCCACCATCATGCATATACATTAATAAGATTAGATAGGTGTTTATGAATGACTGTTTTTCATTAAATTCATAGTATAATTGATATCTGTTGTAACTTAAGACTAATAGCACCCACTGAGTTGATCACTCACTCCCACTCTGGGACGGTGTTTTAAAACACTAACCAGACTCTTCAATAGTTGCAGGTAACACCGAGTACAAGGAGCCTTGCGGCGTGAGCTTGGATGAGGAGGACGAGTTGTCCTATCTCCAGTTGATGGGTGGTTCGCCACAGAGTTCGCAAATGGACTTGGATCGCTGAGTGTTGGACTCAGCTCATCATTCCTTTTGGATATATTTCTGTAATTTTATTGGGCAACGCCTTGTGCGACCTGTTTATCTTAATTTGGACTTGTAAAAATTTAGACTCATTCATCTCAGTAGACTAGTTGTGATTGTACTTCATGTTCCAAGCGATTCCACGCTGCGCAATTAAACTTGATTAAACACAAACTAATAAAAATCGGATATAAGTGATGTCCTGGAACTCGGGAGTCGAGCTTATGCACGACCCCCAATTTTCAGGGCGTTACAAAGGTTGTACTAAAACATTTAGGTGAAAGTTGTCCTACAAATTATTTGGAATCAAAGTTTCAATACTTGAGCAATTGAAATCTTTGCTTAATTTACAAATTCTACATTTATTTTGATTATTTGGCATTGTCCTATTCACCCCCCTTTAGGACATCTTAAGCTCTCCTTTTCAGAATCCACTCTAGTCATCCAGTGGGTCACCCCATGTTAGACCCGGGAGTGAAAAATCAGCCCTTAATATATTATAATATATAATATATATAATTTATTTAAATAATGTAAATATTTACAAAATGTTTATATTAAGTGAACCCGATCCGAGTTGAATCAATTCAAACCCGAGTCAAGTTTTGAGCTGAGCCGAGTCAAGTCAAGCTTAGTTTAGCTCGAACTCGACTAAAAATTTTTCGACCTCAAAAAATCAACTTGACTCGGCTCAAAAACACATTCATTACAAGTCGAGTCAAGCTTTTCCAAGTCGAGTTGAGCAAGTTAACTGAGCTAACTTGGTTCATGTAACTCTAGTCATGTCCACCATTTTTGAAATTCTTATAAGCATATGCTCAACCATTAGTCTAACCCACTTTTGATGCGGGGTTAAGGAAAAATGGGAAGTGGGTCTAAGGAAAAATGGGAAGAGGGTCATGCTAGAGCAAGAATTCTAGAACATTTTAGTGAATTGGTTGGGCTTGGCTTGAACCGTATTCAATCATACCTGCCCATATAGGCCATATGACCCAACCCAACTTGAAGCTTGACACAAAATAAAGAAGAAAAGTACAGATAATTTATGTATGTATGTATATCTCAACTTAGGCCGGTCAGGTCGGGTCAGTTGAGCAGCATAATCACACTTAAACAAGATTGGGTCAGGCTTGGGTTTGATAAATTTAAATAGGTTGGGTTGGTCCGCAGATTAAGTAGCCACTACGCCAAAATCTTAAATTTGCGACGGACCAGATTTGTCGTAAAACCAAATAAACGATGGACCTTATCCGAACCCTATCAAGAATTCTTGGCCCATTTAGTAAAGGAATTGTGCTGAGGATGGCATTGACCTTGTCCGAACCCGGCATCTTGCTACTCCTATTGATTGCTACAGTGTGTCGATGGGCCCACATGGCCCACCTTGATGTGTCTTTTGAGGGTTTCGCAAGGGGAAGTCCACATCCATGGATAAGGGCTTCAATGGAAGCCAAGAAATGGAGATTCCCACCTTAAGGGGTTATATTGATGTTGAAATCTTGTGTTTGGATGTAGCTTTTCAAAGCTATGTTCATGCTTTATAATTAAAATGCACCATAGGAGCATACATCTATAGCACATCTAACACTTGGACTTGATCCAAACCATGTATTAAGTTCATCTTAAAATGTGAACATATTCTCTCCTGAAATCTGTGCCGATCGTTGCATTTTTGGATTATAGAATTTAGTGAGGATGTGGATTAAAGATCCTTGAATTCCTTGTCCATGGACAACCGTCATTTCACTTATTAAGACAGAACCCTAAATATTCAAAATTTGGAGAAACCCTTGTCTGCCATATTCAAGATAGCCAAACGGTCATTCAAATTAGATACAACCACCATTGTCTTAAGTGAAGGTTTCCACACATCCAAACAACTCTTTGTTGGTCACATCAATATACGGCTGTCAATGGAGAGGACTAGGGTTGTAGAAGGCGTGGCCTATTAACAACCCTATGTTGCTATCATGACTGTGACATGCACTTCATTTTAACCCATCTCTATCAACTCACGAAGAGTAAAAGTAATTCCTTTCTTGTTGGATTTTGGACCACATGTACTGAAAACAGCTTGAAAAAGAAACCATCGAAGAAATGAGCCAAAAAACACAGACCCAGTTCAATTAAACCTGACCCAAATGGGCATCGAACGGCTTAAACCATGAATTCTTAAATATCACTCGGCTAGAAAATCAGGCCTATTAGGCCATGGTATGATAATTTTATGAGCTACGCCATAGACTTAAATTCAAGAAATTTTTAAGTGGTCTGAGATTATGTGTGTGCCAATATCTAGCCACCATCCATAAGTTGTGGGTGGAAATCCTTAACATGCACACTTCAAAATGGATTTTCAAATATCTTTATTTTGAAATCTTGCTAGATTCCCGCCACCTATCTTTTTTAAGTGGTCAAGATTTAAGAACCGACTTTCAAGAACACATGGATTATTAAAGCTATGGCCATCATATTTTTTATGGTTTAAAAATTCTAGAACCGCGTTTTAACATAATCACATTCTAGTAGAAACAAACCCATCCCTTTCAAAACCCCATTATATATATATATATATATATATATATATATATATATATATATATATATATATATATATATATATATCATGGTTGTAGGGCCAGCAATGGATATCCATTTACCCAATTCCTCGACAATTCTTTAAAAAAAAAAAAAAAAAAAAAAATCATATTTAGGTATGGAATTTTTTACTCCACCCGATTTCCTGACTTCTAAGTAGAGCCAGGCATGGGATAATTCCACTTGGCAAACTTAACTCATCCGACTCGTTCAGACCTGGCTCGATCTAATCCGAGTTGACTTCATCCAATCCAAACTCATACCGAGTCGAGTTTGGGTCACCTAGTAACTTGACTCGACTCGACCTGAAATCCAACTCGGTACTGACCTGACTTGTGTGTGTGTGTACACACACAGATCTAATGTTTCAGATCTTGAGATGCCGTGTAACTGATGGAGAAGCTGCAATTCCGGCAAGTGCACCTAGGTTTTGAGTTGTGATTTCAGCTCATGTATACCCGCTACACTGGACCCGACTTGGTACTTGTGACCGGGTCAGACTTGGTCCGGATTAGTCCAAACCAGACCTAGACTTGGATCAGGTCGGGCATGCTGGACTCGTACCGAGTCGGGTTGAGTTTGGATCAAGTCTATTTTCAAAACCGGATGAAGTTGGGTCAGCCCTAACTCGATCTGACTCAACTCAATGCCCAACTCTATTTCTAAGTGGGTCAGATGCAGATGGTCACACATCAGTATCCACTTAGGGTATTTTCATAATTTACCCAACTAATAATATTTTAATTAAATTATAATAACGAAAGGCATGCTTGAGTGCTTAAGAGCGCTATAAGTTATAGAGCTCCTAGTTCCATTGGCACACTTGCATTGTCCAATACATTGACCCGGGCTGTTTATTGGATCCAATGCACATTTCTAGGGTTAGCATAAAAACATCACGAATAGCTAAAACATATTAACAATTTGATTAATGATCTTTAATATGGACAGTCGAGATTGTTTACACAAAAATTCATCTAATTAACAATTTAATCCTCTTCTTTTTGTTAGTAAGAATAATGGATTAGTTATTATTCTAAAGAATCAGTTTCATTGGGCAATCACAACCATCCCATTAATAAGACCGAATCAAGGATGGATTGGATCATCAAATCAGTGAGATGTCTTTAGGGTGGTCCAAGAAATGTGTTTTGTAGTTAATAAACGGTCCTGACCGATGGATTGGATTATCTAAATGAACATATGATACTAGGAGAATTATAACTTAAAAGTGCTTTTTGAGATCACCATACCATGGATCCTGGAATTCTGGGCTGCACTTGCATAAAATGGACACATTAGGAGATGATGCACCTAGGGTTGGTAGGGCTGGCAATGGACTGGGCTGGCCCATTGGGCTTCCAAGCTAGGCCTACTTTGAACTGGACTTGAGCTAGCCTATATGGCCCATGGTCCGGCCCGGGCGAAAAAGTGAACTTTGTTTATTAATCAGCGGGCTTGGGCGGTGTATAAATGCCCATCAGCCCAGCTCAAGTCCAGTTCAGCTCGAATGTTTACAATTTTTAAGGATATATTTAAAAGTTTTATTCTTTTTTTTTTTTCAATTTATTTTTTTTATTTAATGACTAATATATATTAATTTATTAATAGCAATTGATATTTTTCTAGTAATTATTCTATTTTCAACAGTAATTAATATTCTCCTAGTTGACTATTCAATTTTAGAGATTGTAAATGGGTTTGAGCTTAGGTTAGTCTCGAGGGAATAAAATTGGATTCAGATATGATATCTTTTACCGAATTCAAAATATTTACCTGTTTGCTGAATTACCCAACTTATGAGCGGGTCGGACATGGATATTGCAATATAGACCCATTTACTATTTTCCAGTTAATCATTCATATGATGGCCACAAATTGATCAAGTGATTTTAAATATATGGTCCCACAATTTGGATGGTTTGGATGATTGTATAAGCTAGTGCTATATGTGATAAGAGAGTTATGACCATTTTTTTATAATTGTCCACAACTATATATTTAAATACTTCCCATGAGGTCAAGCTGTGTGGGCCCCACCGTGATGCGTATCGAACATCTACCCCATCAGTTAGTGCACCATTCCATGTTGGGCCTTGGGCTTAAAAATCAAGTCAATCCATAACTTTTGTGGGCCACACCACATACAAAAGTTGAGAGGGGCTATCCTCCCATTAAAACATTCATAATCGTTTTTTGGGCCCACCCAGATGTCGTTCACAAATCCAGCCCATCCATTATGTGTGTCTCACTTAGATGAGGGGTCAAACCAAGTTTTAGACGCATTCAAATTTCAGGTGGGCCCCGCCAAGTGCTTTTATATATTTTAGGCATGTCTTCATATGATTTTAGATACTATGGCCCACCTGAGTTCCTTGTACAGCTGATTTTTGAAATATCCCATAATTTAAAGGGGACCGATCAAATGCACGATGTTGATGTTCGACACACATCATGGTGGGGCGCACATAACTCAATGTAACATCTCGAATTTTTGTCAACCTGGAATTAGACGTCCTTAGGCAATGGGTCGATCCTAACACCTTATTAACCTGTCAGAACTCAATCCCAAAGTCTGAAGCCGCTTTTGAACCCATTTCCTTCACAAATCCCATCATTCACCACCTTATCTTTCAATTTTTCTAAGTACTTTCACATTAGACACTAATCTTAAGGCTTAGGTGATGAAGAACAATACTTAAACTATAAATTGTTGTAGTTAGTAAATACAGAAATAAAATGGGCTTTAAACCAATACCCTTATGGAATTTCACAAAACAAATAGGTTATTTAGAACATCCGCCTCTCCTGCCCTAGGATTTCCTTTTGTTGTAATTAGGGCGTGTTTTAGTAAGTATTGATAACTTGAATCACTGTATGTGCCAACTACAAAGGCCCAAGTACCCCCTCAGACAAAAATCTTACAGGACTAAATCCTTTAGAAATTAGACAAAGTTAACTAAGTGCTAAACTGAATTAGCTACGAAATCCGCACTAATCACTTCAAATACGATCTGCAAGACCCAAAACTTGTACAATCATTGACGCTAGGTTACTCTAAAATCTAGGATCAACCTCATTACCCGACTGCTCTCGGGAGCACATCGAAACTCCGTATCAAATCTGGATCGCACGTCGGAAGTCCGATTAATACGAAGTTAAGGAATTAGGACCGCCTTGTTGGGCTTGACAACCATCTCGGAAATCAAATCCAGATTGTGTCCCAGCGCTATTCGCTTGAGCCCAAAGTGAGGAGTGTAAGAAATGTGAAATTAATTAAAAATAAAATACAAATTTATGAAATCTGAGACTTGTCGCTTGCGGGTCAGTATTAAGCAACCTGACCGTCAGAATCTGACCCAAATGCACCCTCGGATCAGGAAAAATTTCATAAACATATCCATGTACTTGGAAATTCATATCGAGATCCGCTGACCGTTGAACTGAAATTAGTCCGCCACGCATGATATGGGAATCCGACTAAAACGAAAACTTAACTCCACCTTGATCCAAGGTTGGTGAGCTTAAGTCCGACATTTGGCTCAAGGGGGCCCGCCAGAAGTCCTCCGTTGAGCTGAAACTGGGTCACTTTGATTATAACCCAAGTATACCTTCACCTTAAGTCTACTTTGGTGTATTTTTAGGCTATATAAGGACCTTAGAACCTTCTCTCTTGCAGCCATACGAATTTGAGAGAAACCCTAGAGAGAGAAGAGAGAAAAGAGAGAGAAAGAGTGTGAGAAGTGGGAGGAACTCCCTACTACTATCCCTTGCCGCTACACAAGCTGCACCACCCCATTCTCATCGCTTTCCCAGCGATTCCGACTTCGTTTCTAGGTAAGAAACTCTAACCCTAATCTGTTTTGGAGTTGTAAAGGTTGTAGGTTATGAAATAGCTAACTTATTTCATTCTATAGATTACCAAACTGCCGTATACGAAGGTTTAGCAAACCTATCGAATTCGTTACGGTTCTACGACAAAAAGGTGCGAACTTTAGGTGTATAGGTTATGGTTTTCAACGCTTTCAATGTCAGATAATGATAGATTCATGATCTGCATGCAATTGTACATGTACAAAGTGCTGTCTATTTTCCGTTTTGATTAAAGACGAAGAATATGGAATTTTACATATTCTAGGTATTTGTAGAAAGTACCGTATACATATAAATTTTGAAAATGTGTTTGCTCATGCTCATGCTTACATTGGTCCACTTGGACATTCTAATTCAATTCAATTTATGAATTTATATTGTTCATTAGGTCCAATTCATGTTTCATGGTCTGCTATGCAAACATTGTACTAATCCAACAAATATTAACCATTGATGAACAACCTTTTAATACTAATGGTCAAAGTTGTTTACCAAAAATAGGTCCAATTGTTTACAATCTCATCCATCTATTTGTTAGGGCCCATCATGGATTGGTTATGATTATGAAAAATTAATTTTGTTGGGTGATATAGTCCTTACATTCGTTGCTTGGAAAAGGATGGCTATAGAAAATAAGGCCAAATCATGGATGGAGAATCACTTGATCAGTGAAATTTTTTCATAGTAGTTCAAGAAATGTGTTATGAACCTAATAGACAGTTCAAATTGATCAATTGAGCTATCCAAATGGATTGATCCTATACTTGAGCATAATAACTTATAGTACTAGTTGCATTGTGACATTTAGTCAAATCCATTGATATAAACCGTTCCTTAAGTTTAGTGCACATATCACGAGCTACCATATGCAAACTTCACATGAATCCTATAAATTTTAACCATTTGATCAACGGTCTTCAATATAGGTGGAAAAGATCATTTAAATGAAATAAGTCCAATCAACAATTTGATCTATCCATTTGTTAGGGCTCATTTGTCAGGCAATTGTAACCATCCAATTCATAGCTTGAGATAAGGATGACTAAATAAATTAGGGAAAAATAAAGGATGGATTGGATCATTCAAACAATGGAATTTTTGTTGGGTAGCCTTAGGGTCTATTTGGGAGCGTGGATTTGGAACCCCCAATTCGGAACTCGAGGTTTTAAAGCCCCTGGATTTGCAATCCTCCCGGTGTATTTAGCACCCTTGAGTGTAAATCAACTTTAATCTAAAAGTACCTATGTATGATATATTTACAAGGGTTTGAATTTAATTACTAAATCAACTTTAATATCTTTATATAGTGAGATATGTAATTTTTGACACAATAGTTGTGTTAAGCCCGCTGAAATATATACTTTGCCTTTAAATGATGAAACCCCGGGTGCCTAACGACCTCTAAGAAATTTGCTCTAGACTTTATAAATTGTTCAAATCAATAATATAGAGTGTCCAAACCAAAGGATGCAACTAGGAGCATCCTTTTGGATTAGGTTATGTCAACGGTAACTGTTGAGGATGTCATAGTGATGGCTACATAAAGCAGCACTTGTGGGCCACACCAAATAAATTAATTTCGGGATGCAATACAAACATATGCATCAGAACGTACATGATTGCGCACAACGCCGCCGAAGTTGAGTCGGCCGAGTCAGGTTGACTCGAGCTATCAAATCAAACAGGTTTAATCAAGTCTAGGTGGAGCTGGACAAGTCACATCAGCGTCATCCAAGTTGTAAAACCATGGTCATCCATTTGATTTGTACCACCAATACCTTATGAGATATTTCAACCGAGTCTATGTCAGCTTCATGAGTCACGTGATACTCATCTGAGTCTTAAAACTGTCATAATGTGATTAAAAAGCATCAAGTTGATCTGCATCGCAGATATTTTAATAAAATTCAATATCATACGAAGGTTGATAATATAATTGGCATTGTATCACATGGGAAATATAACAAGAAATTCATACAATAATACGATCTTATGAGCTGGGCTTGAAAGTTATTATAATTTTCAGTGGTGATGCATGGGTCATGTGGACATTCCAATGCTACCTATTTCACCCGTAGCAGCCACCATCCTTTGAAATTCTCGCATTGTACCACCTCCTTAATCGAAAAGGCTCTTTGGCCATTTAAAATAAAGTATGGATCTATTTCATTTCACTTCTTTTTCCATTTATGTTACTCTTTGGACCGTGCACACATAGGGTTAGCAATGGCTTAGTTCCTAATTAGATTGAGCTCAATCCAAACCTGACCCATTTAAATTAGGGGCTTATAATTATAGTCCAAACTTGACCTGCAATCTATCACCCATATGTCTCAACCTAACCCACCCAAAATTCACCAAACCCAAGCCTAACAGGTCAGGCTCCACTAACCAAACCCGGCCTGACTTGGGTCTAAGAATGGAATATAGGGCTAAATGTACTCCAACATAATCCAATTAGTGGTATGTAAAAACTATAGGAATTTTCCATGGGCTTTATTGATAGTCTGGATTGCCCTAAGAGTTGGATAGTGTGATCAGAAATACCAATGGACTCCACTCAGTTCTGATACATCTAAAAATCATATAAGGGGAAGTGCGTTACAAGTGTGTCACGCACATAGTGTTTAAATTGGACTAGGTTTATCAAATTCATGTAGAGCCTTAGTGAGATGAGTTTCTATGGATTCCAAACTCTTCAGCCTTTTAAACTATATAAATAGAGCTGGTTCTCTAAGCCTATATATAACTGAAGCTTATGACTAAAGCTTCACTCTTACCCCAGTGGTTCTCTAAAAGTGTAAGGTATGAAGACTAAAACATCAAGCTTACAGTAATGGAGTCCCAATAAGGTGCGCAATGATCTCATAGTCATAACCGATGCATATCACAGTCCCCTGCAATTCTGTAGTTTAAAAACATACACATAGGATATAGGTCATCGGACTAAGAAGCTTTGTGTGAGGTAGCTGTAGCTGAGATAATTGGCACATGACCGTGAGAGTGTTGGGCCCTGAAGAAGGTCGAGTACAAAGCCTCAGAGGGTGTACTATGCAACGATGATTGTCCATGATAATAGTATGCCCTACCTGATCAACGGCCCGGATCTCTGACACATTCCTGATTTGGCCCACCATCTAGCAAGTGGCTTGGATCATGCACAAAGATGCCACGTTGTTCTGGTGTGCTGTGTATGGACTCCCCAATCTCCCCGTGCATGAATCACTTCATCATATCTCCATGAACATTTGGACTCTTCTGTGTGTCGCGGCGGATAAAACAACAGTACTCATTCAGGACTTTGTCGTTTAGCGAAAGCTGTATGCCTTAGGCCGTGTTTGTTAACGCTGAATTTTTACACTTAACGCGGAATTGGAAAAATTTTCCATGTTTAGTGGTGTTTGTTAATGCGTTGTTAGCGCTGAAGACGGAATGCGTTAAGTGGTTTTTCACTGAATTCTTTCAGTGATAGGAGTCTCGCTTAATGGTGAACGTGGAATGCATTCCGTGATTTTTCATTAAACAAAAAGTTTTTGCTTCCAAAAGTACCCCTTTTCTACGGTAATTTTTTCTTTGAAGTTGTTTGCGCGATACAAAATGAACCTTTAACCTGTGAAACTTCTTTATGCCCCACCATAATTTATGTGTTTGATCCACATTGTCCATTAATTTTTTTAGATAATTTAAGGTGTGATCCAATAAAAGAAGCAGGTCCAATGATTAATTGGACCACAAGGTGGGGATTGAACATCCACTGTTAAAAACTTCTTAAGAGCTAGAGAAGTTTCATATCAAGCTGATATTTGTGTATCGCTTCATCCTCGTCTACATGACCTAATGAATAGGTTGGATGGTAAGAAAAACATCACAGTGGCCGTTAGAAAGGTTTCAACGATGGCTGTCATTATCATTGTAGCATCCTTTGGTGTGGCTCACTAAAGCTGTGGACCTGCTTCATCTTTTATATTATATATTAAAATAATATAAGAAAAATGATGAACGGCTTAGAACACATTTAACACGACCTGTCATCCAAATAGACTTAGAACACATTTAATTGATGAGTTGAATGTCTAAACTACATCTTACTAAGCCTTATTTACAATAAGGAAGATTTTAATAGGAAGGTATAGAATCTCAACCATTATAGCTAGTGTGACCCACCTAAGTCATACATTGGCCTAATTTCAAGGCCCATGAGATTAACCTCGTGTAACTTATATATATATATATATATATATATATATATATATATATATATATATATATATATATATATATATGTATGGGAAAAGGTACTATGCGCTCGAGCGTAAAGCGGTCGTCCGTGAGGTCGAGCTGGGTGGGCCCCACCGTGATGCCTTTCGAACATCAACACCGTCCACCAGATGTACCATTCCATGGTGGGCCTGGACGGCCCAAAATCAAGTCAATCCGTGACTTTAATGGGCCACACTACATACATAAGTGCAGAGGAGCCGTGTACCATTAAAATATTCATAACCATTTTTGAGGGCCCACAGAGATGTATTTTGCAAATCCAGACCATCCATTATGTGTGTCCCACTTGAATGAGGGTTTAGACCAAGTTTTAGGTGCATGGAAAACTCAAGTGGGTCCCACCAGTGCTTTTATATGTTTTTGGCATGTATACTTATGGTTTTAGATGGTGTGGTCTACCTGAGTCACAGATTGACCTAATTTTGGGCCGTCCAGGTCCACCATGGAATGGTGCATCTGGTGGACGATGTTGATGTTCGAAAGGCATCACGGTGGGGCCCACCCAGCTCGACCTCACGGACGACCGCTTTAGGCTCGAGTGCATAGTACCTTTTCCCACATATATATATATATATATATATATATATATATATATATATATATATATATATATATATATATATATATATAATCCACTCCCGTTAAAAGGTGAGCCTTCCTGCACGTGTTATGATTTGAAAGCAGTGGGTTTGTTTCTATCTTCTGTTTTGGTGCAAAATAAGATAATGTTGCTTATGCTCACGTGCCAGTATTATTAGATGCACCATCTCCCATTTCTATGGGAAATGGTGCCATGAGGTCTATCTTATTGGAGCTTCTCATGAGGTCTGGGCCCATCGTGACGTGTGTTGGACATCCACACTGCATTTGATAGGGTTCATTTAAGTGATGAGATGTGGCAAAAATTAACTATCCAAGACTAAAGTAGGTAACACCTGGAGGTGTATGCGAGTTGAACCGAGTTGAGCTCAGCATAGTTCAACTTGGCTCGGCCACTAGCTGACCCCAACTTGAGCTTGGCTCAGTCCTTGAGCTTGATTGGCCAGCTTGACTTGGTTCCATCAGCAACTTGGGCCGATTGGAGCCGAGTTCGAGCCGGTGTTGCATTTTGGCAAATACATGGAGTGCACTTTCAATTTCTAACTGTATATAAAACAGTAACAGGTATTTTACAGGTATTTCATCAAACAACTTGCAGGCAACATCAAAATTAAGAAAAAATGATATTTGTTTCATAAGTATACATTCATTGCCAATGGCCGACACTTCATTGAGTCATTTTATCAAACACTTGGTGAGCAATGTTAATACCAAAGTGACCAAGAGTCATCGAATGGTGAGTCAAGCTCAGCAAGATCAAACTCAATTCGAAAATTTTTCCCGTTCAAAAAATTAGCTGGTTGGGGCTTACATGAGTTTTGAAATGGCATAAAATTTAAGACTACCTTTCATCCAAATAGACTTAGGACACATTTAATTGATGAGTTGAATGTCTGAATTCCATCTTACTAAGCCTTATTTACAATAAGGAAGATTTTAATAGGAAGGTATAGAATCTCAACCATTATAGCTAGTGGGGCCCACCTAAGTCATACATTGGCTTAATTACAAGGCCCATGAGAAGCTTTCCATGAGATCAACCTCGTGTAACTTTTCATATATATATATATATATATATATATATGGAAAAGGTACTATGCGCTTTACATATATATATATATATATATATATATATATATATATATATGGAAAAGGTACTATGCGCTCGACGTAAAGCGGTCGTCCATGAGGTTGAGCTGGGGTGGGTCCCACCATGATTCCTTTTGAAGATCCACACCGTTCACTAGATGTACCGCTCCAAGTGGGATCTACACGGCTGGAAATCGACCGTCCACGGAACTCAAGTGGGCCATACTTTCTGAAAACATAAGTATACACGCGAAAACATGTAAAATTACACGGTGGGGCTCACCTGAGATGTGGATACCACCTGAAAAGTGGTCTAAAATTACATCCAAGTGGGACATACATGATGGACGGTGTTGATCATCACGGTGGAGCAGTACCTTTTCCAAGACAATAAGACAGGAATTTACCAAAGGATATATATATATATATATATATATATATATATATATATATATATATATATATATATATATATATATATGCCAAGACAATAAGACAGGAATTGACCAAAGGAAAGCCTGCCACGAAGGACTATTACTTTCGTAAGCTGCATGGGAGGACTTCTACTTTCATGCACCTACGCTCTTATGTGACTTCAAACCTTTTAAATGTATTTGGACCGTACAAATGGATCATATCCATAAATATATGCTGATCAAGTGATCCTAACCATCTAATTACTGGTCATCAAATGAATGGTTAAGGCTAAGATAGCCAGTGGTGCAAGTTGGAAGGGAAAAATCATATGATTAACGGTATGGATTGCCTTGCAATTATGCCACGTGTATTTTTATTTTTTTTTTCCAATTATGCAAAACCAGCCCCACCCTATTATTATGATACAACCGACCATACCTTTCCTCAGTATACACAACCTTTCCTTCTGAGGAGTGGGGTCCATGTTTTTGAGTAATCTGGAACCATTGGTTTGTTGTGTACAGCTGTAGATCATCTGTGCCTTCAAAATTCACCTTGATTAAGCCATCTCAAGTCCTAACCTTTAGGATGAGAAATAAATAAAACAAACGGTCCAAATTCATCTGAAAAGGTTCCTTGGTCGACATGATCTTTCAATTTATGAATTTTTTAGGGCATGTCCACCTACCCTTTTGGGTCTCATCAGACCAATGACCTGGATTACCCAAACAATGAATTTTCCTTATACAATAATACAGCTGTACTCCCAAAAGTAGGAAAGAAGGGGTGCATCGATCAATCAAGGTGGGTGTAGAAATTAATCCTCCCAATTTAATAAGTGAAGCTTTGATACTCTGGCAGAGTGTGATAGATGCTACTCAGTCACTTTTTAATTGCATACGTGGCATTCAAGCAACTCAAATTAAACTGTCGTAGTTCAGATGTATCATGAACTAAATATTACACTTATTTGATAATTTGATTGTCTGATTGGTAGACATTTATTGGACGGTTAAACAAGAAAAAAAATCCAACGGTCCTGTTTCACCAAATAGATGTCCATGAATCAAAGGTTAGTATTTTTCAACCAATCTGATTGTGGGGCTGTGACTAATTCGACAGTGGGTCCCACAATTTAGTAAGTTTAGTTTGTGTTAGTCCATGCCACATGTGCAATTTATGAGTGCCTGTGTATCAAGTGTCAAACTTCGCCAGAGTATCAAATAACTCCCCTAATATGATAGCTGATGGTATATATATGATAATGAGATGCACGTGAGATGTAACGTGCAAACACAAGCATAAAGAATCAAAAGAGTCTTCCTAATCTATATTTAATAATAATTTAAGATCCATAACCACTCATCTTTGAACATTTTTACTCCTCTAACTAACACAACAGTTTATCTACCTGATCTCAACCGTTAAGTTGTGGACCCCACTAAAGATGCTGGGATGTGGCCGAAATTGGATAGATTGGGTCATTTGTACCATTAGATAGTGATCAATGAACCCACCCTTCATTTGATGTCCATCCATCAGGCTGATTGACTTGCTTGATTCCTGTGATTTTTGGGCTGTGGCACATCCGGTGGTGGATCTTGAATATGGACGGTCTTGATTGATGTTTGAGTGTAGGGTGGTTGTGCATTTTGTGTGTGATCTCCAACCGTTGTTATTTACGGGGCATGGCGTGGGGCCCAACAAATGAACGGAGAAATTTTGTTCATGTGAGCCATTGATCACTAAATGAGATATGATCATTTAGCACAGGATCAACGGCCAACAAACAATCTTCGTATGGGAAGATTGCAACCATTCGATCAATGGCCTACAAATGGACGGTTAAGAAGATAACATCAGAAAATGTCAACGGTCAGAATCGCCTAATAATTGGAGGGATGGGATTTTCCAGTGCCGTGTATTTTTAAGGCTTGTGGGCCCCACGACAAGAAACCGTCGGGTCAACTTGCTTTGCATTCTCACTGTTACAATTTACAAGGCAATTACACATGCCCCCTTTATTTTGAATTATTACAAATAACCCCTTACATTTTAAAAATTCCATGTAGGTTTCCTCCTTGAACTATCAAATTAGGAACTAGCTGGAGACGTGTCACTATAGTGGGTACAAATCATTCAATTAGCTATAGCCATTACTGATAAAATGAGACATCCTAAAAATCAAGTTGATCCAACCATTGATTGAGCCACCACTCAATAATGATCAAGATAGCTTGGCTTTTCAAATGTCCAACTTTTATTGTGAATCCATGTTGTAGAAGGGGTTGAATGCCATTTAGGGATTGTTTGGTTGATGGTAAAAGGTCATAATCCATGGTAAATGAATGCCGGTAAAAAAAATGGTCATTTCGTTGATGATAAACCATGATAATTATGAATTGTAATCCTCTCAATACATTAATAATCAAATGCAAATGCTAAAAAAGTTGGATTTTTGAAAGTGGGCCATCTTTTATGGCCCACCTAAGGCTTTTTTTTTTGGCTTATTATAATCGTTATCTCAAATGTGATGTATACTAATTTGAAATATTTAACTTAATATAATCTAATTATAGGTATTCAAACACAATTTTTGAATTTTAGTATGTTCTAAATATAAGTATTAAATTGTATTCTAATTACAAGCATCAAACTAAAATGGAAATTTTCAATTAACATCAATTCCATTTACTATGTGATTTGGATTCTAATGTATTCCAATTAAAAACATCCAAACGAGCCATTATTCATAATAGGCACCTTAAATGAGGACATTTTTGTCATTAGCATAGGATGTTGCCTTAGGGGCTATAATTTCAATAATTTAAACATAAGGGGTAAATATAATTTTCATATAATTGAGGGGCGGTGGCAGCAATTAACGGCAAAAATCTCTAGATTGGTGAGGTGGCAGCAAACAACGTACTGGCTAATCTCATCTCAGAGGTATACAGCTTTCACTAAACGACAAAGTCCTGAATGAGCACGAACACGGATGTTTTATCAGTCGCGACATACGGAAGAGTCCGAATGCTCCTCGTGATATGATGAAGTGATTCGCGCGTGTAGAGATTGGAGAGACCATCCACAGCACACCAGAACAACGTGGCATCTCTGTGCATGATCCAAGCCACCCGTTGGATGGTGGGCCAAGTGAATATCCAGCCCTCAAAATCAGGAACGTTCATTCCTTCAGTGCATTACAGCCGTCAGTACAAAATACCTTTCTAGTTTTTTTTTTTTTTTTTCCCTTAAACTATCCATTTTTCTCATACACGTTATTAACACGTGAACGGATTGGCTACTCCCCCTGACACCAGCCCGTGGCTGATGGTCGGTGATCTGTGGGCCCCACCATGATGTATGTATTTCATCCATTCCGTTCATACATTTTTAAAGATCATTTTACGGCTTTGTCCCAAAAATGAGAGGGATATAAATCTCAGGTGGACCACACCATAGGAAAACAATAGTGATTGGATATCCATCATTTAAATCCTACTAAGGCCCATTGTACTGTTTATTTGAAATCCAATCTGTTGATTATGTCATAAAAACCCAGATGAAGGGAAAAAACAAAGATCATCTTGATCCAATACTTTTATGGGCCCCAAAATGTTTTTAATGGTTGACGTTCATTCAACACTGTTTCCTATAATGTGGTCCACTTGAGATTGGGATATAACTCATTTTTCTTGTAATATCATAAAATGATCTAGAAAAATAGATGGATGGCATTGATGAAACACATACAACGTAGTAGGGCCCACAGAGCACCGACGACAGGCCATTGGCTGGTGGCAGGGGGAGTAGGCAATCCGTTTCCTATTAACACCTGATGAACAGACCTGATTTGGCACTTGTGTGGTGGATAAGACAGAACAAAACCGACAAGCCTCTTTTCTTCAACGCACGCTAGCACTACACGTGTCAGCGATCCAGGCCGTTTATAAGGTAAAGCATACTGTTAACATGCGATGTACCGACAATCCAGATGGAACAAGTTGACTATGGGGATTTTTTATTTTTTATTTTTTCTTTTTATTTTTATTATTATTTTTTAAAATCAGGATCTGGGGCCGGATTTTTTATTTTTTCTAACCGTCCATTTTCCACGTGTAATTTGATCAGTACTCTTGAATTCAGTGCATGTTTACTTTGTACCCTACATGATGAACGATCCAGATCTTTGATACGTGTGCCATATCTTGGTTTTATACAGGCCGCACATGGTACTGCATGTGGCCAACTCGGCTGACTTTAGCACCGTACATTCACATGGCCTACGATAATTTCAAAAAACAAAAAGAGTCATATGATTCCGAGGCAAGGTGGAGGCACTCACGTGCTATACCTGTTTGGATTGAAAATTACAGGGTAATGTGATATGGTTTCACGATAAAAGATACATTGCCCTACATCAGAGCACAACCATGTAAATTTGAGTTACTAATAAATTCAAATTAAAAGAATTCATATATAATATTATTTTCAATTCCTATACGTGGTGAAAAATTACGATAATTAAAAATAGAACAATATAATAACACAAAATAACTAAACTAAAGATAAACAATTCACAAATATAAAATATTTTACATAAAAATTTCTGATAAAAAAATTACAGCACAAAATGATAGAGATATCTGCAAGTGAAAACCTTAGAATTATATAAACTTACATTCTTCTGTTACATATGTTCCCGACATCCCTTGTGATGCATATCTTTAGGAAATTCGCAAGTTCATTGAGAAATCCTATCCAAGCTCTTTATATATATATATATATATATATATATATATATATATATATATATATATATATATATACTTTTAACAAACCCTACGGGCCTATTTGGCCAGGCAAAACCCATGGGATTATGAGGGATTGGATCAATTTTAGGGTAACGATGGTGATGTCAATGTTTATCCGTTGATCCTATAGATTTGCAATAGCTCATGAGATATACACAGTGTATTTGGACCGTCACAAATGGCAAGTCCCATGGGTTTGCATATCCACTGCTTCTTGTAGTGTGCCCCACTCACTCTATTATATCTGCCTTAAAACAGGTTCATAGCTTAATGTAGGCCAGTGAAAATAATGGAGTGGATATCTCATTGATATCTCGGTGGGCCCCACATAGCATAAGAAACTTGCATCCCACATTTGTTGAAAATCCATCTTTAGAGCAGGTGGTGTTTATAAGGGCTGCAGCAGATGAAGTACACCCGCCATCCCAAACAGCACGCAGGATGGGATCGGCGGCTAAAACCCTCCTATTATCTCTTAATACCATATCAAGTGCCCGGCCAAACATGCCCTAACTCTTTAAGAGAAAATGCTACATGGAATAGATTAATCGTATTGAAAAACTGAACTTAAATACAATGTTCTGTACAAAATCATAAAACTCACTATAAACATCACAGTGAGCCACAATTTACGATCGACCATGCTCTACAAAATACAAAACATCTGTCCAATAGTATAAAAAGTTATACAATCATTATACATTCCAATTACATTATCATGAAAATTTCAAATTCAAATTCTTCACCTCCAAATATAGCAATTATGAATGCAAATGTTTTCAAAAGACTAAGAGATGTTTGTTTTGCCCATTAATGTTTAGGGTGTCAATGAACCGAGCTTAGACCTATAAAAATCAAAATTTTGAATAAACCCAGCTTCAAAAAGTTCAAAATATCGAGCCAAACCCAGCTTATTGATAACCCTAATTATTCTGATGTTGTAAAGTAGATGTGTCAAATTTTCAAAATCAAATAGTTAAGTCATGATATTTTGACATTAAAATAATATAGACAGGGTGGGTAAGCCAAACATAACAATAGCGGCCAACAGTAAATATTGCTCGAGAACAGCGAAATTAATTTATAATCATTGCATATTTCTTTTATAATACTACATTAGTGGATTCAAGTGTGGCTATTATTATCCCATTGCTTCCCATGGCGTGGTCCACTTGAGCTTTGGATTTGTGCCATTTTTAGGTTCATGCTCTAAAATGATCAAGCAAATTGAATGGACGGTGTGGATAAAACACATACATCATGGTGGGGCCTGCACTGTTTTGCCATGTACAAACGGAACCACCCCCAGGCCACCGTACCTGCCAACATCATATATCAGTCAAATAACCCCTACGTGTAAATGAAAAGCATGTTGACCCACCGACTCATGGATATGCTTGTTTGTAGAATCAAAACCATTGGATATTTATCAATTTTAACCGTCCAATAAACGTCTCAAAATCCACTAGTCAGATAATCACGTACGGGCAGCTTTTGGTTCATGGTATATCTAAATTTGGAACCACAACTCGAGCAGCTTAATTCCTAAGTGCCTGCACATCATCCACCACACTCAGCCAGAGTATCGAAGATTCTCCTTTTACTATTATTATTATTATTATTTTATTTTTTTAGACCTTGCGAGGAAGAAGGTATAAAAAAAATACCGGCTTGTCTTTTTTGGTGTGACATCAAAAATAAATAAATAAATAAATAAATAAATATATATATATATATATATATATATATATATATATATATATATAGAGAGAGAGAGAGAGAGAGAGAGAGAGAGAGAAATGCTCACCCACGCACCCGTTCGCACAGGTGCAAACTTTTTTGAGAACCCATCATATGTGAAGTGGATCCAAAACTTGAACCGTCCATGTGAAGCAGCACCCCATGAAACCTGCTGGGCCTAAGTTTTACTTTGATCCAAAATTTTGGTGGGCAATGAAAAATGAAAATAGTTTCCTCCCTTGATTTGTATTTCTCTTTGCTATGGCCTACCAGAATTTTAGATCAGGGTGAAAATTTATCTTTTATAGTTTCATGGGATTCCGCATCACATGGACCGTTCAGATTAGACACTCATGACACGTGTTCAAAGGTACGCACGTGCACACGACTCTCTATATATATATATATATATATATATATATATATATATATATATATATATATATGTGTGTGTGTGACATACATGCGGAATGGCAGTTTGAGATTGACCTCATGGGAACTTCCAGTGAGGTTGAACTGTGTGGGTCCCACCACCGTTCAGATCCACAGGCTTAAAAATTAAGTCAATCTATGACTTGGGTGAGCCACACCATATACAACAGTTGAGAGGAATTACCCTCCCATTAAAACATTCATAATTATTTATTGGGCTCACCGAGATGTGGATCATAAATCTAAATAATCCATTTTGTTTCTCACTTGGTTGAGGGTCGGACCAAGTTTCAACCCATCCAAAACTCAAGTGGGCCCCACTTAGTACCACACACACACACACACACACACACACACACACACACACACACACATATATATATATATATATATATATATATATATCTGTTGAAAAAATATGCAGTCCATCTGCACCAACAGTACATTCCCATATAAACAAATAACACTGTAAGTATCGACATTGCATTCCTTTAAATTATTTTTAATGAATTCAAAATCATCACATCATCATATCTGGAATGCATCACCATAAACAGATACATACTATTACAATATGTTTGAAGGAAGGTTGAAGGTCGAAAATTTCTCCAATTGTCAATGATGCATGAGGTCATGTGTACTGCCACGTTCCAATTCTAAAGAACACCTGTAGCAGCTATAGGGCTGTGGGTTGGCTCTGGCCTGGATTTTGAATTGTCAATGATGCATGAGGTCATGTGAACGCCCGCTCCTATTTAAAATTTTGATTTGTCTGGCCCGAGCCTGGTCCATTGAAAGCCCTAAGAACCCACCACTGACGCAGGGGAGGACGTGAGGTTGAGCACCGTCTTCCTCAAGAGGATAACTATTCCGAATCCACGGAACTTCTCTGGACTCCTCACATAGACTTTCTCGAATCCACGAGAAAAGAGAGCAGAAAATAGAAATAAATTCTAATAAATTCGAAATAGATTAATGAATGCATAAAAACGAGTTCACAACCCTTTAAATAAGGGTACTAAGCAATGAGAAAGAAATCATAATCAAACTACAACTAAAACTCCTAGAATTCACGACTTACTATAAATAGTAAACTTACTATTTATAGACGGTCGTGATGTCTACTAGTGCGCAAGGTTTTCGGCCAAAAATAGTAAGTGTCCTATTTGGCTTCACCAAACCGTTCCCCTAATTATTCTAAGCTCTTTTCACGTTGGGCGCAACTCCTAAAGCCCGACGGATGAAGAGTTATAATCAAAATAAAACTTATTATTTATAGTCAAAACGAAATTGAAACAGGAAAACGACCGTCGAATCAGAAGTTTCTCGTAATTCCGAGTTTCGCAACCCGGCATAGCGGGGTCGGTTGGCTAAAGTAGCTCGTTCTACTCCAAAATCATATATTTTATGTCGGCTAACTCATCCCGAATTGCGAGATACGCCTGATTGAAGGTCTGATGGTCCAGATCACTTTTGTCGCCGACCGGGCCTTTTCTAATCCATCTTTGCCATGTAATTGTCCGCGACCCGCTCTACATCAACCACCTAGGGTTTGAAGATAAAAACCCTTGCTTCTATCCAAACCCCTAATTTTATGGCATGTTTGAATGACACCTACAGCCTCTGATTGGAGACGAAGATGACCTTGTGGGTGGTAAATCTTTCTTTCACTAAAAACGACAAGAAGTCGGCGATTAATGGCCGATATTACATCAAAACGGGCCCTTAGTCACAACCTTGAATAGAGAAGACTTTTTTGACTGCTAAATCAACTAGCTACTCTATTTTATTCTGCACTTTTTTCTTCTTCCTTTATGTCACTCTCTAGACCATGCACATGACAACCTTTCATATTCAACCTAACATATTTGAAATATTAATAACCATATACAATTCCTTATCTACTTCTAGAAACGCTCCAGTGGTCTCTTGGAGTAGTGTAACTTATAATGCTCATGCTAATTACATTGGTCCACTTGGACAGTCTAATTCAATTCAATTTATGAATTTATATTGTTCGTTAGGTCCAATTCATGTTTCATGGTCTGCTATACAAACATTGTACTAATCCAACAAATATTAACCATTGATGAACAACCTTTTAATACTAATGGTCAAAGTTGTTTACCAAAAATAGGTCCAATTAACAATCTGATCCATCTATTTGTTAGGGCCCATCATGGATTGCTTATGATTATGAAAAATTAATTTTTTTGGGTGATAGTCCTTCCATTCATAGCTTGGAAAAGGATGGCTATAGAAAATAAGGCCAATCATGGATGGAGAATCACTTGATTAGTGAAATTTTTTCATAGTAGTTCAAGAAATGTGTTATGAACCTAATAGACGGTTCAAATTGATGAATTGAGCTATCCAAATGGATTGATCCTATACTTGAGCATAATAACTTATACTACTAGTTGCATTGTGACATTTAGTCAAATCCATTGATATAAACCGTTCCTTACGTTTAGTGCACGTATCACGAGCTACCATATCCAAACTTCACATGAATCTGATAAATTTTAACCATTTGATCAACGGTCTTCAATATAGGTGGAAAAGAGATCATTTAGATGAAATAAGTCCAATCAACAATTTGATCTATCCATTTGTTAGGGCTCATTTGTCAGGCAATTGTAACCATCCAATTCATAGCTTGAGATAAAGATTACTAAATAAATTAGGGAAAAATAAAGGATGGATTGGATTATTCAAACAATGGAATTTTTGTGGGTAGCCTTAGGGTCTATTTGGGAGCGTGGATTTGGAACCCCCGATTCAGAACCCCAGGTTTTGAAGCCCCTGGATTTGCAATCCTCCCGGTATATTTGGCACCCTGCAGTGTAAATCAACTTTAATCCAAAAGTACCTATGTATGATATATTTACAAGGGTTTGAATTTAATTACTAAATCAACTTTAATATCTCTAAATAGTGAGATATGTAATTTTTGACACAATAATTGTGTTAAGCCCGCTGAAATATATGCTTTGCCTTAAAATGATGAAACCCCCATGTGCCTAACGACCCCTAAGAAATTTGCTCTAGAATATATAAATTGTTCAAATCAATAATATAGAGTGTCCAAATTAACCGAAGGATGCAACTAGGAGCATCCTTTTGGATTAGGTTATGTCAACGGTATCTGTTGAGGATGTCATTGTGATGGCTACATAAAGCAGCACTTGTGGGCCACGCCAAATAAATTAATTTCAGGATGCAATACAAACATATGCATCAGAACGTACATGATTGTGCACAACGCCGCCGAAGTTGAGTCGGCCGAGTCAGGTTGACTCGAGCTATCAAATCAAACAGGTTTAATCAAGTCTTGGTGGAGCTGGACAAGTCACATCAGCCTCATCCAAGTTGTAAAACCATGGTCATCCATTTGATTTGTACCACCAATACCTCATGAGATATTTCGACCGGGTCTATGTCAGCTTCATGAGTCACGTGATACTCATCTGAGTCTTAAAACTATCATAATGTGATTAAAAAGCATCAAGTTGATCTGCATCGCAGATATTTTAATAAAATTCAATATCATACCAAGATTGATAATATAAGGCATTGTATCATATGGGAAATATAACAAGAAATTCATACAATAATACGATCTTATGAGCTGGGCTTGAAAGTTATTATAATTTTCAGTGGTGATGCATGGGTCATGTTGACATTCCAATGCTACCTATTTCACCCTTAGCAGCCACCATCCTTTGAAATTCTTGCATTGTACCACCTCCTTAATCGCAGTCTCTATTAGAAAAGTCTCTTTGACCGTTTAAAATAAAGTATGGATCTATTTCATTTCACTTCTTCTTTTTCCATTTATGTTACTCTCTGGACAGCGCACACATAGGTTTTTTTTTTTTTTTTTAGAGTTAGCTTGTTAGTACACATCCATGTCATCCCACACACTCCATGTTAGCCACCCCCTCTAGGGATCAATACCAAGACCTCGAGTGTTGAAACGAAGTATCTCCACTCAGTCTGCCAGTTAAGCTATGGGTATGGGTGTCACACATAGGGTTAGCAATGGCTTAGGTCTTAATTAGATTGATCTCAATCCAAACTTGACCCATTTAAGTAAGGGGCTTATAATTCTAGTCCAACCTTGACCCGCAATCTATCACCCATATGGCTCAACCTCACCCACCCAAAATTCACCAAACCCAAGCCTAACAGGTCAGGCTCCACTAACCAAACCCAGCCTGATTTGGGTCTAAGAATGGAATATTGGGCTAAAGGCACTCCAAAATTAGTGGTATGTGAAAACTATAAGAATTCTCTATGGGCTTTATTGATAGTCTAGATTGCCCTAAGAGTTAGATTGTGTGATCGGAAATACCAATGGACTCCACTTAGTTCTGATACATCTAAAAATCGTGTAAGGGGTGGTGCGTTACAACTATGTCACACACATAATGTTTAAGTTGGACTAGGATTGTCAAATTCATACGGATCCTTAGTGAGAGGAGTTTCGATGGGTTTCAAACTCCTCAACCCTCTAAATTATATAAATAAAATTAGGTCTTAAAGCCTATACATGACGGAAGCTTCACTTTAGGTGTGAAGACTACGACATCAATCTTATAATAATGGAGTCCTAATAAGGTTCACAATGATCTCATAACCAATGCATAGCACGGTCCTCTGCAGCTCTGAATATAATTTAAAAACATGCAAATAGGATATAGGTCATCCGACTAGGAAGCCTTGTGTGAGGTAGCGGTAGCTAAGATAATTGGTACATGACCGTATGAGTGTTCGGCCCTGAAGAAGGTCGAGTACAAAGCCTCAGAGGGTGTACTATGCAACGATGATTGTCCATGTTATTTGTATCCCCTACCTGATCAACGGCCCGGATCTCTGACACACGTGATGCTGGCGTCCGTTATAAGAATAAAAAGAAGTTCTCGGTTTTCTTACGTTCCTGATTTGACCCACCATCTAGCGAGTGGCTTGGATCATGCACAAAGATGCCACGTTGTTCTGGTGTGCTGTGTATGGATTCTCCAATCTCTCCGTGCATGAATCACTTCATCACATCTCCATGAACATCTGGACTCTTCTGTGTGTCGGGGCGGATAAAACAACAGTACTCATTCAGGACTTTGTCGTTTAGCGAAAGCTGTATGCCTCAGTATCTGAGATGAGATCAGCAGCCTGTACGTTGATTGCTGCCACCTCACCAATCTATAGATTTTTTCTGCTAATCTAGGCATTCCTTTCCAGCTTTCCCCTCTGGCTTGCCCTCCTTATGTTTTAGATCGACCTGATTTTTTGGTTACATGTCTTAAGATGAGCTTGCAAAATGAATGAACGGATTGGATTTCTCATAAAAATCACAGTTGCCCATTTAAGTTTCCCACCGCCACAATATCTTAGATTGATACACTCCATGCATGGTACCAGCATGTAGGCCCCACATTTCGTCCTCTAATGACATTACCATCGTACATTCACGCGGCGTCTGATAATTTAAAGAAAGGAAGTCATGTGATACTCAGGCAGCTTATGACACCCGATACACATGCAGGCACTTAGATATGGTACTCGAGTCATATGTTAAGAACTTATTTGGATTGAAAATTACATGGTAAAGTAATATAAATTTTTTTTTGCAATTATGGTTTTACCAAATCTAAACCAAACGTGGGTCAAATGCAATGTTTTCAAGAGATTAGGAAATTCAAAGTTCAAACCCAATATGGATTTGATGATTTAATATTAAAGTGATTAAATAGTATCACGGTTCTCAAGGCGGATCATGGAGGTTTTCAAGCTACTCTTCGTTTGGTGGGGTATTGGTGGGGTGATGGTGACCAAAGCCTTCTTTTTTCCCATGCCACTATTGGGTTGGGGATTTTTGAATAACTTTACTGTTATTCTCACCGACGGCGTCAAATGGTTGATGTTGCAATCTGGTTGTCCCTGCTAACCCGCCATGTACCTGTGAAATGAAGTGACATTGGAGGCTTGAAATGAAGTGACATTGGAGGCGCCGATTGTAACAAGGGTCCCTTCGATGGCTAAGTCCACAATGGGTATAGTTAGCTGGGTTAGGGTAGTTGTGCCTACTTTCTTCCTTTTTCAAGGGCTCTATTTATAATCCTTCGAGATCACTTACGTATGTAGCAATGAATCTGCTTGATAAATGTGTATCACAGAATGAATATGTTTCTATGTATAAAACAACTTTCTCTGTGAGATCCTCGGTGGAGATCTCAGAAGGTAATTCCACTTGTATACAGGGAAGATCCTCCTTTTTATTCTGAGGTCGTGGTCGGCACCCGATACAGAGTTGATATCCGACCCTTCATGTTGAAGGGTTTCCCCCGATCTTCCATTTTATTTTAGTTGTTTGATCAGTCCGATTTTATCTATAACAACTGTTAATAAACTAAACAAAGTAATCTTCAACCAAATTTAAATATTTTCAACAGACATGTGAAAGAATTTGTAACCATTCTATTTTTCATTACATTATTATTATAAGATCCAAATAACCTAAAGTAATTATGATAAAATCAAGTTCGTTGGACAATCTTCACCTCGAATTCACAGAAACTTGTACGTTGAATCAAAATACACCCTTTGGATATTTTCCAAATTTAATCATCTAAATAATGTCTACCAATCCAATAGCTTAATAATCCAATATAGGGAGCTTTTTTTTTTCATGATACATTTAAATTGGGAACCACAACTTGAACAGTTTAATTTCTTAATACCTATGTATCATCCATTAGACTCAACTAGAATAATTCCTTCTCCAAACTTGCTTTAAAATAAGGTTTAAAAAATGGCAGATGTATTTTTGTGTGACATGAAGATAGAATTATTCATAAGCTGCCCATTGAAAAAAATAGCAGTCACATTCATTCAATCAACATCACTAACAAATTCACTACAAGCAATATGAATTTTACTGACGAAACTTTTACCTACGAATATAATTTTCGTAGAGTTTTACTGACGAAACTTTTACCTACGAATATAATTTTCGTAGAGTTTTACTGACGAAACTTTTACCTACGAATATAATTTTCGTAGGCAAAAGGTGTCACATCTTTACATTTTAAAAACATCTTTACCGGCGAAAATTTTTGTAGATAAAGGGTGTTTTGAATTTTTTTTTTAAAAAGACCAAAAATCAAAAGACCAAAAATAAAAAAGTTTACTCTAGTAAAAGCCATCATTACCAACGAAAAGTTTCGTAAGTAAAGGGCGTTTGGAATTTTTGAGTTCTTTTAGATAATTTAATGAATTCAATATCATGACAATATCTTATTTGGAAAGCATCACCATAAACTAATGTAGTATGACAATATTTTTGAACTAAGGTCGAGGCTTAGTCTAACAGTCAAAATGTATGAGGTCATGTCGATTGTGACATTCGAATTTTAAAGAATACATGTAGTAGCCATAAGGCTATTAACCAGTCCTTCGTAGGTTGGCTTTGGCCCGGATTTTGAATTATTCAAGCAGGGCGTATTCAAAATTTTGCCTTGTCCAACGCAAGCTTGGCCGATTGACAACCTATCTCAGGGTTTGAAGAAATAACCCTTGTTTCGGTCCAAATCTATTATTTTGCAGTATGTTTGAATCACACCTACGACTTTTGATTGGAGACCAAGACGAACTTATGGGTTGTAAATCTTAATTTCTTTCACCAAAAACAAGGAGAAGTTGGTAATCAACAGCTGTCATTACATCAAAACGGGCCATTCATTAGTCGCAACCTCGAATAGAAGACTTTTTCACCACTATAACAAAGAGCAACTCTATTCCATTTCACTCATTTTCTTCCTCCTTTTATGTCACTCTCTAAACCATGCACATGGAAACCTTTTATATTCAACCTAACTTATTTAAAATCATAATAACCATACAATACCTTATCTGCTTCTAGAAATGTTCTAGTGCTATCTCAGACTAGTATAACTTATAGTGCTCATACGCAAAACATGAATTGAACCTAATGAACAATATGAATTGATGAATTGAATTGCATGTAGACTAATGCAATTCAATTCATCAATTCATATTGTTCATTAGGTCCAATTCATGTTTCATGGTCTGCCTTGCAAACATTATACCAATCCAACAAATATTAACCATTAATAAATAATCATTAGTATGAATGGTCAAAGTTGTTTACACAAAAGTAGGTCCAATCAACAATTTGATCCATCTATTTATTACATTCCATCATGGATTTCTTATAGATCACTTGAATCATCGAAATATTTCCATAGTAGTTTATGAAATATGTTTTGATCTTAATTAGCATTTTAAATTAATTAATTATCTTATTAGGAGCACTATAACTTATAGGACTCCTACTTACTAAGCCACGGTGCTCTCATGGCAAAATAAGTGATAGTCAAATCCATTGATCTAAACTGTTCCTTAGGTCTGGTGCACAACCCACGAGCTACGATATGCAAACTTCACACAATCCCACAAATAATAACCATTTGATCAATTGTCTTCAATATGGGTGGTCAAGATTGTTGTCAAAAAAAGTCTTCAAGTCTACTTGACTGGTTGAGCAAACTGCTCGACCAGTCGAGGGTCCACTCGACCGGTCGAGGCCAACTCGACTCGAAGTCCAGTGACTTCATCCTTTCGCTATTCCGTGTTACTCGACCAATCGAGGGGTTTGCTCGACCGGTCGAGCGGGTTGCTCGACCAGTCAAGGCCCTCCTTCGACTAGTCGAGGTTACACAGATTTTTGTGCAGATTCTGTGCAGACTGCGTAAATTTGAGGCGGTTTCAAGAATGTACGAAAGGGGAGTTTTCTAAACTATAAATAGGGGTCCCTAGGGCTATTCTAGGGTATTTTAGAGCTTTTTAAAAAATTTTCAAGGGTTCCTAAAGGGCTCTAGGATTATCAAAGGGTGTAGTAAGGGTGACATTCAAGGTTGTTCGAATCGGATCTAGATCTGTGTGATTCCGCAGGCCAAAATACCAACAAGTGGTATCAGAAAAATCGTTGGGGCACATATCTGAATCTGAGGGGTTAGTAATGATGGCAAGTACTAGGTATGATATTGAAAAGTACTCAGGAAAAAATAATTTTGAGTTATGGAAGATCAAGATAATGAGTTCCTTAATCAAGAAAGGCGAAGATGGTGCTCTTGAGGAGTGAAAGTCTACTATGACTGATGATGAATGGAATACTCTTGATAAGAAGGCTTTATCATCAATCCATTTATGTCTCACGGATGAGGTGCTCTAGAACGTCATGAGGGAGAAAACTGCGTCTAAGTTATGGGCAAAGTTAGAGGATGTCTATATGAAAAAATTCCCCTGAAAATTACCTGCACTTGAAGCAGCAGTGGGATAACTTCAAGATGGCAGATGGTGGAGATTTGGAGGCTCACATCAGCAACATTAATAAATTGGTTTAAAATTTGTTGGATATGGAGGAAGTGATGAAAGATGAAGAACAAGCATGTATGTTGCTGAATTCTCTCCCGGCGTCGTATGAGTCATTCAAGGACACTATGTGTAGCGCAAATAAAACCCTGAGTGTTGACACCATTATCTCTACCCTTCAAGGGAAGCCTATGAGAAAGCATAACGTCAACATGGGATATCTTCTGAGGCACTGCTTACAAGGGGTAGGAATTATAAACAAGGTACAGGTTCTTCAGGTTCTAGATCCAAATCCAGGGGCAAGGGCAAAGGAAAGGTAAAGTGCTAGAATTGTGGGATGGAAGGACATGTGAAGAAGGATTGTGAAAATCTTAAATCTAAGAGAGAAGATTCTAAGGCTTCGTATAGGGAGGCCAATGTTGCCACGTCAGATGGATCGAGTGAATGTGATGGTAATATTTTGTCTGTGTCTACTATCAGGCGGCCATATGATGATCGTAAGGATGAGTGGATGCTAGACATAGGAGCATCTTTTCACATGATTTCTCATCGAAGTTGGTTCACCAGTTACAGGGAGTGCGATGGTGAACATGTATTTATGGGTAATGACATTGCCTGTAATGTTATGGCTGTTGGTATGGTACGTATTAAGATGTTTGATGGGGTGGAGTGTGCCTTGACTGATGTTAGGCATGTTTCTGATTTAAAGCAGAATCTGATTGCTCTCGGTGTACTTGAGGTAAAAGGATGCAAGTACACAGGTATTGATAGTGCTCTTAAAGTATCTAAGGGAGTACGGGTAATCATGAAAGCGCAACGACTCGGTAACATGTACAGGTTGATTGAGAGCACTTCAAAAGGTAGAGCTGCATTGGATGTAGCAGATTTCACCTCTGCACATGTGTGGCATGTTGGGCATGACCACATGAGTAGACAGGGCAGGAATGCTGAGACGTGCAGACAGGGATACAGAGCAGGTGGAGCAGTTACCTGTGAGAAGAATCACACGGCATGTAACGCCCCGGTTTTTAAAACTCGAGTACTCCACTTGTTTCCGAAAATTCGGGTGTTAACTGATACTCAAAAGATATTTATACCAAATCAAAGTGCGGTTAAAGGATCTAAGCGTAGTATAAATGTAACTCATCCAAAAACAATATTCAGAGCCACTCAGGTGGGGCCCATATATAAAACCTCAAATCTCAAAATGTTTCAAGAGTTACTAGCAAAAAGGAAAATAAAAGCAGCTATTGATTTAGTCTGTAAAACTCCGCCGCATCCTGACGGGGCTCCTCTTCATAATAGTCTTCTCCCAATCCCATGGGAACAGCATTTAAACCCGCCTCATTCGCACCCTCACTTGTTCCTACATTATCTGTACGGTTATATATTCAAAGGATGAGTGGCCAGCTCAGTGGGAACTCTCCTCAAAATTACACACCGCCGCATTAACCAAGCATTGTTCCAGATAGTAAAACATACAAAACATTCTATGATAATCTTGTTTAAGTGCATGGATGCGTGAGTGCACGTCAACTCAGAGCGCACATCCAGTTGGGCAATGAATGGGCCTTTCAAACAGTCGGCACATTCATGCATGGGGATGAGCCTTTCAAACAGTCAGCTCATCCCAACAAGGGAATGGACCTTTCAAACAGTCAGTCCATTCAGGCGAGAGAATGAATCTTTCAAACAGTCGACTCATTCAAGTTGCGAAGGAACAAGTTTTTCAAACAGTCGACCCACTTAAGTAAGATAACGGGCCTTTCAAACAGTTGGCTCACTTAAGTAATGAATGAGCCTTTCAAACAGTCGGCTCATTCATGCTAGGAGAATGGGCCTTTCAAACAGTCAGCTCATCCGAATAAGAGAAATGGACCTTTCCAACAGTTAGTCCATTCAAAAATAGAAGTGTCATGTATGCATGATTAATTCTAATCATTATTATCCGAATTTACAAGCATCCAATTTAGAAAGACTTTCTAATAGATATCATAGTCCAAGGTTTATAAGCACGTATTACATAATTATCTTTCAAGCAAAATCTGGCATATCACATATGTAGGTTTCTACAAAATAGATAATAAGCATGTAATTAATTTTAATACTACCGTAAATAGCTTTAAAAGCAGAGTCATTAATTATTAGGTAAAATTAGAGTTGGACTAACACATGAGTTAACATAGAAGAGGAAAGCTCAAGGGGTAGAATTCTCACGTGAAGGGTTATAGCTCCTTTCTTGATTCGGTTTTCTAAAGCTAGCTAACAGTCCAATGCTGTAAAATTGGTTTCCTAGAGTCATTTCCAACCCAAGAGTTTGTGTTAGCTCATGTTTCCAAAAACCACTAATGGAAAGGTTTGTAAGAGCCCTTGCCTCATGTGAACTGGGCCAGTTTTGGCCCATAAATCAAGGCCTGAGCCGAGCCCATATCTGTTGACCGTAGATGACCCAAAACTGGGCCATAGTGGGCCTTGTTTGGCCTCAACCCGGCAGCCCACCAATTACATGAGTATGACCCACAATCCTATGTGGTGCGGCCCACTGTAATACTTAGTGTGGCCCATTACCATAAATAGTGAGGCCCACCAGATGTGGTGCGGCCCATCACCATAAATAGTGAGGCCCATCAGATGTGGTGCAGCCCACTTGAGCTTCCCACCTGATACGGCCCACCAGATGTTTTTGCAGGGCCGGAATATGCACGGGCCCATGGCCTGCCTACAGCGAATGGCCCATCAACACCATACAAGGTGCAGCCCACCGATGGCAATGAGGCCTACAGTGTTATACCCTTGGGTGGAGCCCACTCAGCCGATCGTGGTGTGGCCCATTAGAACTGTCTTTGAGCCCAGATCTAGCCCTCAACTGACACTCCCTACTAGGCAAGAAAACTACTTCCCCATCATTGCTACAGTCCATCTGAGGGCTTCGATCGAAGGCCGTTTTCTGCCCTGGTTGGAGGGCTTGGTTTTCGACCAAATTTCGGCCCAACTGGAGCTAGATGCTATGGTTTTCGTGGCCCATTAGAAAATTTGGTTCTAGCCCCACTTTTGGATGGGTTTAAACCAGATTGTGGCCTGTTTCCGGCCCCCTCTTCCAGGGTAGATTGGTGGCTGGAACTTGGCCAATGGACGGCCTTAAGATGGACCCAATCTCGGCCTAGGGCCTGGTTGAAGAAGAGCCGAATGGCCCTGTTGCAGTGAAGATCAAAACGAACTAACGGGGCTTGGCAATCACCTAGACTTCTATGTTCAAGGGGGTGGAGCCAACAGCAAAGCAATGGCTGAAATGGCGAAGCTTCAGGTCTGCACTGACCCAACTCAGGCCGAGTTAAATGGTCCGGGTTGGTGCAGTGTGGCACCGAGTACGCCCACAGTCTTGCTTTCTTCCTTTCTCTCTCTCACACCCTCTCTATTTTCTCTCCTTTTTCCTCTATCTGGGAGGTGATTACGGGATGCACTGACCCGACTCGATCCAACTCGAACAGCTCAACTCGGTGCAGTGCGGCACCTAGTTTTCACCCGCTCGACAGAACTTCTCTCTTTATTTCCCTCTCTCTCTCTCTCTCTCTCAGCGAGATTCTGAGTGAGAATCCCTAGGAGGTCGGGCCTATTTATAGAGTTAAGGCCACGCCCATCTCTCAACGGATGGTCCAGGTACAGCTAGATTGGGCCCACATTTACTCCATTTCTGCCCAGTGTGAAGATGATCTGACGGTGGGGAGATGTTTCTGCCACCATGGGCCATCGAATGGACGCCTTAGATCTAGAAGTGGGGCTCATTGTATCATGATGGGTTTCCCGACTAAACGAGGAAGATGGCTACTTGCAAATGGCAGATTTTTATTGGTGGAAGATCTTGTTGATCCAACCCATTTGGAGGGATCGGATGCACCCTAGGATTTTTGTGGGGCCCACTAATCGCATCCCCGATCTCTCATCCAAGCTTCTCGCGAGATTCTTCCACCGCCGCCTTTTTCTCCTGCGGACTGGCGATATTTTCAGGAAGCTGTTGCTACCCTAATGTGGATGGTTGGGGTGGCTCTCAGAGCTTGGACTGGAGGCTCGGATCGAGCCAGCGGTGTTTTCCCGAAGTGGGAGTGTTTCCAGCGTTGACCGCTGCTACGTGCAACTGCCTGGCTGGTTTTGGCGACAAATGGAAGACGCGGATTCCTACCCTATTCGACGACTGATATTAAGGGAGGGTTACAGGCGCAGATCACTGACATGGAGGGCCTCATAACTGCTCTTTTCTGAGGTGTGCAGCCGTGCATTCGAGACCATCCGCATCTCGTACACATTCATACGTGCATGGGCTGATTTGGATGCTTAGGTTTTGGTCACCCGAATCCTCCCAGTCCAATGGAGGGTTCAAATGGTGGCTAGAAGTGGGCCATAATGCGTCCACAGTGGACGTTTTCCTATCGTCCTTTGCCTACGCACATGCACAATTGCATGAGCCTGATTGGCTATCATGGTCGCGGTCGTCCTAAAGGTGCAAGACCGATGGATGGTCTAGATCTCATGGATGGTGGCCAGAGGTGGGCCACAGTTCGCTCGAACGACGCTGCCCCATCCTGCTCACTGGTGGCCAAAGAATGGGAGAGAAATCTCCCTTTTCTCTAACTCATTGGCTTAGCGACGTCTTGACCGCCCTAGACGTCCAATGTACGTCGTGCACTGCCATGCGAGGTGCACATGCACCTTGTGTGGACCCCATTGCAATGTCTGAGGCAAAAATCCACACCTACCATTCTCTCCAGGGCCCCAAATCAGCGCCCTTGGCCGAAGGTCAACCCATTCTAAAGTCTAGGTGGGGCCCTTAACTCGATTCGGGGTTTTACGGGAGGTCTTTCGTTGATCTGATGGTCAGATCATTCTTAGATTTGATCTTTGGTGGGCCTCAGTTGACCCTAGAGGAATCTAATGTTTGGCACCTCAATCAAATTTAGAGGATTTCAATCCTTATCGATGAGTCTTGGAGGAACTAGTGTCTTTGGTTTAGGTTAAGATGATATTAGGACACTTTGTGATCCAGTGGTCGAAATATTAATGTATTACACCTCGTAGTCAGCGTCTTGGTGGCATCAACGTATGATCGGGATTCATCTTTAGTGTGTGTGTTTGTTGTGTTAAGTTTCCTTTAAGTTAGGTATCATTTAGCGTTTAAGTTTATGATCATGCTAATTCCGGTTTTAAATGGTAACACCCGCGTATTAAAGGTGCGCGGTGTTACATGGCATGATCGCAGGATATCGGTAAGGTACATGGACGACTCAAATATCGCAAGAGATTCATCTTCTATTTAGATGGCTCTAGGTGAGCCTGGTGCTGAGAAGTGAAATGTGACTATGGGCGATGTGATGGATTCGTGGTACCAGATCGACATATGGGAGCGGGTGGAGCTTCTAGTGGGTCGGAGAGCGGTTGGATATAGGTGGATCTTCAGGAGGATACAGTATAGATACAGAGCGAGGTTGGTAGCGAAGGGTTATGCTCAGAGAGAAAGGATCGACTTCTCAGAGATATCCGCACTGACATTATAGCAGGTGTCTTTTAAATCCGTGATTGGCGCTGGTTGGCCAATGTAATCTTGAGCTGGAAGGATGGATGTGGAGTCTGCACTTCTGCAAGGGAAATTAGAAGAGCAGATCTACATAAAACAACTAGAGCGGTTTGAAGTTAAAGGGACTGAGAAAAGACTTTGCAAGAGGTAGTGGTTCGACCTGTCACATAAGCAGTGGTTTAATTCCTTCATGGTGAGTCAGGAATTGATGACATGTAGATCGCCAATTATGACATGTCTGAAATTAATGTATTGAAGACTCAGTTAAGTGGGACATTCATGATGAAGGATTGGGGGGGGGGGGGGCTGCAAAGATGGTTCTCGGCATTGAGACTGAAGGAGGAGTAGGCTTTGGTAATCACAAAAGGAATACCTTCTGTGTAGGTATTGATCAAGGATGTGATGGGCCAGGTAAAGCCGAAAAGCGTTCCCTACGCATCTCTCCTCAAGTTTTCCTCATGACATGTCCCAAAACAGATGAGAAAAAACAAGATATCTCATGAGCCTTATTTGAATGAGGTTGGCAGTGTATGTCATGATCTGGATTGGATCGGTTATTTCACAGGCTATCAATGTTGCGAGCATGTACCCCGACAAGCAATATTGGGTAGCGATAAGATGGTGAAGATTAAATCTTTACTTTTGGGAAGACAATAACAAAGTTAGTTGCATATGCGGATTCAGATTCGGCAAACATGCTCACCAAGATCATTCCTTAAAAGAAGTTCAAGTTCTGTGCAACTTCTCTGGGCTTGGCGATGGCGTAAAAGGAAGGAGTGTGTATGAGAAACTACAATGTGATGCAGAGATAAGAGAAGAGGTCAAGGAGTTACACGGTTGAAGATTGAAGACTTGGTGGAGATTGTTATCAGAAAAAGTCTTCAAGTCTGCTCGACTGGTTGAGCGGGTTGCTCGACGGGTCGAGGCCAGCTCGACTCGAAGTCCAGTGGCTGTCCTTTCGCTATTCCGTGTTGCTCGACCAGTCGAGGGGCTCGTTCAACTGATCGAGTGGGTTGCTCGACCAATCGAAGCCCTCCTTCGATTAGTTGAGGTTACGCAAATTCTTGCGCGGATTCTGCGCGGACTGCGTAAATTTGATGCGGTTTCAAGGATGTGTGGAAGGAGAGTTTCCTAAACTATAAATAGGGGTCCCTAGGGCTATTTTAAGGTATTCTAAAGCTTTCTAAAAATTTTCCAAGGGTTCCTAAAGGGTTCTAGGGTTATCAAAGGATGTGGCAAGGGTGAGATTCAAGGTTGTTCAAATTGGATCTAGATCCGTGTGATTCCACAGGCCAAAATCCAAACAAAGACCATTTAGACAAAATAGGTCCAATCAACAAATTGATCTATCCATTTGTTAGGGCCCATTTGTCAAACAATTGTAACCATCCAATCCATGGCTTGAGAAAAGGATGGCTATAGAAATAAGGATGGATTGGATCATTTGATCAATGCAATTTTTGTTGGGTAGCTTATGAAATGTGTTCTAGACTTGATGAAAAGCAAAAGGATGCAACTATGAGCACTATAACTTATAGTGCTCTCGAGAACATAAGAGCATTTCCCATGCATTGAACTACCCAAACCTATAAGCATTAGATTATGTCAATGGTTTCTAATGAAAATGACATTGTGATGGTTACATAAAGTGGTACATGTGGGCCACACCAAATAAATTCATTTTGCGATACAATACAAACATATCCATCAAAACATGATTGTGTGCAAGGCAGCCTAAGTTGAATAAGGAGTTGTCCGAGTCAGGTTGACTCATGCTACCAATCAAACCAGGTCCAACTGAGTCCATGTCGAGTTGGACGAGTCACATCAGACTCATCTCATGAGTCTTAAAACCATGGTCATGCATTGAAAAGCATGATTTGATATGAGATATTTAGACCGAGCCAGGGTCGACTTGGACGAGTCAGGTCATACTCATCTGAGTCTTAAAACTATTGTAATGTGATTAAAAAGCATGGAGTTAATCTGCCTGACCGTTACATCCTGAGATATTTTAATGGAATTCAATATCATACCAAGGTTGATAATATAAGGCATTGTATCATATGAGAAATACATTACAAGAAATTTGTACAATAATACAATCTTGTGAGCATATGCCATGTCGTCAATGACTACGACATTCATATGCTACATATTTCACCCTAAGTATCCACCACCCTCTGAAATTCCTACATTGCACCACCTCCTTATTCCTAATCTCTATTAGAAAAGGCTTTTGATCTATTTCATTTCACATTTTCTTCTTTTTCTGTTCGTGTCACTCTATGGACCATGCACGCATAGCTAGGGTTGGCAATAGGCCGGTATAAGATCAGCCCAAGCCTTACCCATTTACTAAACAGGCCAAGAATTCCAGTCCAAACTCGAGCCGTAATTAGAGCTAGGCATCGAGTCGAGTCGGACCGAGTTAGGGCTAACTTGATTCCATCCGAGTCTGGTTTGGCCTAGACTGATCCGAACCGATTCCGATCCGGTCAGAAGTACCGAGTCGGGTCAAGTTGGCACCGAGTCGGATTGAGAGATGAGGGAGGGAGAGACCAAGAGATTGGAGAGGAGAGAGAGGAGGAGGAGGAGGAGGGTGATGGTGGTGGGTGGTTGTTGAGCTTGGAAGATGAGGAGGATGAGGGAGTAAGAGGGAGAGGTGCCAGGCTTGGAAGATGAGGAGGATGACAGAGGGAGGGAGATTTTGGGATCGGGTCAGGGTAGGGTGCAGTAGGTGCGGCGAGTAGGGTTAGAAAGTCAGGTTTCGGATCTAGTCGGGTCTAACTGGATCGAGTTTTGGGTCGAGTTACTAGGTATCTCGAACTTGACTCGGTTTGATTTCAGATTGAGTGAAACCTACTCGGTTCAGACTGACTCACCCATTCGGTTTGGGTCAAGTCGGATCTGAACAAGTCGAACAAGTCCAGTTAGCCGGATCAAGTCATCCCGTGCTCACCTCTAGCAGTAATCCACTACCCTAACCTACATAACATTCACCAAACCCAAGCTTAACTTGACCTAACTATTTAATTGTAATTAAGTTAGGCTCGACCAACCAGACCAGACCTAGCATGACCACACTTAAGTTTAAGAATGGAATATAGGGCTAAGGGCAGGCCGGCCTAATCAAATTAGTAGTATATATACAGACATGAATATATGATGTTCATCTATCTACCTATTGTCTATTAATTTCTTTTGGATTTTGAGTTGGGTGGTGCTGGATCATCTGCCCTAACCCATTACCAAGGGTTGGTAGTGTTCAACCTTAAATGGGCCACATTTTCTAAACTGAACCTGACCCATTACATATATAGCTAGGTCCAAATCCACCTCAAAAGTGGATTGGGAGAATGGACCCACAGGTCAACCCGACCTATTGCCGCCCCTATGCGGATGGCAACCTTTATGAGTCGATCGAATATGAAATTTTCATTGTCGTCCAATTCCTCATCTACTCCTACTTTTCATAAATACTAAAAATTACCCAAACCCAAATAATAATGTATGTCATGTCAATATCATTGCCATAGATCATGACATTGCGAGTACTTGTGGTGCCGACACATCCGCCCGTTTTGAAATCTTTCCTTGCTTTCCTCTACTCCTAAGGCTCATTAAAGTGGTATTTATTTCAGAGTATTTGCCCAAGCGACCGCTCGGAATCTCAAAAACTTGAGTCGGTGTTGGGTTGACTCAAAGACTCAATTGAGTTTTATTTGACTCGACTGTAGTCAGCGAGTTAACTCAACGAGTCTCGTCGACACCGGGCTTTTTCATAATGGTGTTATATTTTATAATATAGCAATGTTTTAGATAGCGATGTTATTCCATTATCCAACAAAGGTTATTTTAGAAATAGAGGTCAGAGTTGATCTATTAGTGACTAATGCAGAATTTTCCTCTTACGCATAGGTTTTGCACTTATGGGTGATCCAAACCATTGAGCTTGTAGCTTATCATGGGTGGACCATGCTCGAAGAATTCTTCAATCAGACCATTCTAATTTTTCACAGAAGAAATCTTTTTTTCTTATTATTTTTACTTTTTTTCTTATAGAATTGGTAGAAAAAGTCAAGGATAACGTTTTGTATATTAAACCTTTATTTTGGGGCCCACTTTATGCATAGCTAGAGTCACCTGCACACGTTATCCTTTGGTGTTGCCCACCTGAATCACAGTTCAGCCTGGAACGACTGCCCTTTGATTGGAACGCAATCTAACCCATATCAGTCGAAAAGTCATGAGTCTTTGACAAAGGTGCTCTTGTTTTTTGCCCTAGGCCTAATGCAAGATCACACATCTAATGGTTGGAGTAGAATCTATAAACAAATCATGGTGAGCCCAAAAAAAAAAAAATAATAATAATAATAATAAATCTACGGTAATGTCCCACTGTCATTTGTTACTCAACAATAGAGATTTAAAGTGAATTTTGTGAGAGGGTTACTTTTGGTTTCTTCTACAAGAGTCCACCAAAAAAACAGGCTGACTTGTGATTTAGGTGAATTATACCAATGGAAACCCTTAGGAGAGATGTATGCCCTTGAATTTTACAGGGCCCACCGTGATGATTATATGAAATCCACCCCAATTATTAAATGCCACACCAAAATTTACAATGGGGCCCAAAAAAAATCACATCCATGATTTAGGTGGGCCACACCAAGGGAAACAGTTCGAAGAGTGAGTGTTGTCTTGTACACTAATTTTCCATTGTGTGGCCTGCCAGAATCATGGATAGGGATGATTTTTTGGTTCTGAGCCAAAATAGGTAATGCACCTGGTTGTCAACATGGATTTCACAGAGGGCAATCCGAACTATCAATCCCCTTTGTAAGTGATTTTTTTATCCAATAGTAAGGTACTTCAATAATTACTTGAATTAATTGGATAGTTTATTGAAAACGTTTTTTTTAAGTCGACATCATCCTTGACATTGCCAGCACTACTGCATTAAATGCAGTTTGTGATGATGTGACCCACTCACATTGCAACAAACAAAAAAACCCTTGTATATATGTACATATATATGTCTCAGCTAAAGTAGGCCAGACCTTCACGATCCACCCTTAGATCAGGCCGGGTCAGTCGAACCCAAACTAATCACATTTAAACAGGATTGGGTTAGGCTTGGGTTTGATAAATTTAAATAGGTTGGGTTGGTACTAATTGGTTATGGCTCAAGTTCAAGCTAGAATTCTTGGCCAGTTTAGTAAATGGATGAGTCCGAAGTTGACATTGACCTGATCCGAACCCTACATCTTGCTACTCCTATTGATTGGTAGGGTGCCGATGGGTCATATCAATGTTGAGATTTTGTGTTTGGATAATCACTTTTCAAAGTCATCTTCATGCTTTATAATTAAAATGTAACATACGAGTATACCTCCAAGAGATGATGTATATAGCACATCTGACACTTGGACATGATCCAAACCATGCATTAAGGGGGTGTTTTTTTTTTTCATTTACACATGCAATTAAGCAAATAGGTAATGATTATTTACCCATGTAATCACTGCATCAGTTTCTAAGTTGGTATTGAGCATGAGCTTATTTGTTAAGCTTCCCATTTCACAGCATTTAATCCATACAATTTCCACCTATAAAAAATATAGGGCCCACCATGATGTTTGTATCTTATCTACGCCGTTCATCTGTTCTGCCATCTCATTTTAGGGCATGATTTTAAGAATGAGGCAGATTTGAGTCTCAAGTGAACCACACCATAGGAAGTGGTGGGAATGGTGGACGCCATTAACCCCTTATTTCCTATGGTGTGGTCCACTTGAGCTTCTAATATATCTCATTTTGTAAAGCATGCCTATAATTAGGTGATAAAATGGATGGACGGCATAGATTACATATATACATCACCGTAGGGACCCACAATTTTTTATAATGTGGATGGATTTTCCTCTTAAACAGACCCCCCCCCCCTTCAAAACTAAATATTAGTTATTTACTCCTATTTACATATGTAATTGAAAAACAAACACCCATCCTAAAATGTGAAGATATTCTCTCTTGAAATATGTGCCGATCTCCACCGTTGAGTTGCATCTCTGGAGTATAGAATTTAGTGGGGATGTGGAGTAAAGATACTCAATATCCTTGTCCGTGGACAGCTGTTATTGCACTTATTAAGAGGGAAATCTAAATATTAAAAACCCTTGTCTGCCATTCTCATGGCAGCCAAACTGCCCAATTTCTAATTAGATACAACCGCCTTTGTCTTAAGTGAAGATTTTCACACATCTCTTTGTTGGTCACATCAATATACGGCTGTCAATGGAAAGGACCTAGGGTTGTAGTAAGCGTGGCCTATTAATAACCCTACATCAATAACAATAGAGATGTGATATCATGACTGGGACATACACACCTCATTTCAACCATGCTCTATCACCTTATGAAGAGTCCTAAAACGGTATTCTAGAATACCATAGGGATATTATCCATCAAGCCCTTAATATTCATGTGGGTCCCTAGGGTTTGGACCAAATGTTAACAACGAACTTGAAAAAGAGGGCAGGGAGCAAATGGGCCAAGAAATGTTAATGTAGAGCACGTCGCGAGCACTTTCTTGTCTAGACCAGAGAAGGCCCGATCGGAGGTGAAAGTGATCTGGACCATCAGAATCTTAAAACAGGTGTATCTCGCAGACTAGAATGAGTTATTCAATGTCATAATCTTTCCTCATGGATTCGAGGAATCTCTATGAGGAGTCCAAAGAAGATCCATGGATTTGGAGTAGTTATCCTTTGGGAAGACGGTGATCAACCTCATCACACCCATCCCTACATCGAATGCGGACCTGGCTCAATTAAACCCGACCCACATATAAGAAGCTTATAAAATGGGCATGGAACGGTTTAAACCGTGTATTCTTAAATATCACTCGGCCGAAAATCAGGCCTATTAGGCCATGGTTTGATAATTTTATGAGCCAGGCCATAAGCTTAAATTCAAGAACTTTTTAAGTGGTCCACGCTCATCACATTAGCCTATTATAATTCGGAAAATGATTGCGTGCCAAAATCTAGCCACGATCCATAAGTAGTGGGTAGAAATCCTTGTAACATGCACACTTCAAAATGGGTTTTTTGAATATCTTTATTTTGAAATCTTTCTAGATTTCCATCACCCTTCTTTTTAAAGTGGTCGAGATTTAGGAACCGACTTTCGAGAACATGTGGCTCATTAAAGCTATGGCCATCATATTTTTTGTGGTTTGGAAAATTCTAAAACCACGGTTTAACATAAGTAGAAACAAACCCATCTCTTTCAAAACCCCATCAATGCAATGCAAGACCAAGCAAGATATTAAAAATAATAATAATAATAATAAGGGTGGTAATGGTTCGAAATGGCCCGCCTGTCGGGTTCAAATCGTGGGCCGGCCATGATTTGAAACCGAAGATAGCGGGATAACTTTCGCTAACTAAGCGCCATGATTGTAAGGCCAAAAATGGATATCTATGGATATCTTTTTACTCAATTCCTCGACAAATCTACCCAAGAAAATCATATTTAGATATGTAATTTTTTACCTAATCACCCAATTACCCGATTTCTAGGTATTTGCTTGCTAGATTGCAGAAGGGTGTTGTCATAATTTACCCAACTAATAATATTTTAATTAAATAATTATATTATTAATATTAATGGAGACATTCTCCAATGCTCTAAGAGCACTATAAGTTAATTAATAATGCTCCTAGTTGCATTGGGAAACTTGCATCATGAGCCTAAGTTGTTTATTATATCCCATGCATATTTCTAGGGTTACCAAGCAAACATCACAAATAGCTGAAACATATTAACCATTTGATCAATGGCTTTTATTATGGATGTGAAGATGGTTTATACAAAAATACATCTAATCAACATTTTGATCGTTTTTTTGTTAGTACTAATAATGGATTACTTATTATTATAAAGAAATAATTTTTTTAGGCAATCACAACCATCCAATTCATGGCTTAGAAAAGGGACGGCTAGAGAGAGTATGGTCAAATCAAGGATGGACTGGATCACCGATCAGTGCCATTTTCGTATGGTAATCCTTGAAATGTGTTTTCTTATAGTGCTTTGGGCTTGCTTCATCTATAGTGAGGTCCATCACCTCAACGCTCTAGATCACCATACCATGGGTCTTGGAATCCTTGAAATGTGTTTTCTTATAGTGCTGGGGGTGTCAATGTATCAGGCTAGCCCATCAGGTTACTGGGCTCAGCTTGATTTGGGATGGGTTGGCCTGGGCCCATGTTTAAAATAAAGCCCATTTATTAATAAGGTTGAGAATGGGCTGTGTGAAGGCCCACCAGCCTAATCCAAGCCCACCACAGCTCCACCCATTTAGGGCCTATTTGCTATTCCAGGGGAATTGCAGTGTATTTTATACTTTTCAAGCATTAATTACATGATACATGAATTTGTAAAGGAAAGGATGATGTTTAGGTATGGAAAATGAGATGGACTTTTTATGTTCCGCCATGATGTATGTATTTTATCCATGCCGTCCATTCATTTGGCCAGGTCATTCTAGGGTATGCCTCAAAAAATGAGACAGATCCAAAGCTCAAGTGGACCACACTATGGGAAGAACATTTAAAGGGTTAATCTCCAATATTTTATATAGTGTGGTCCACTTGATCTTTGAATCCGCCTCATTTTTTGGGCTTGTTCCCTAAAATAATCTATACTAATGAATGGATGGAGTTGATATATAACACATATATTATGGTGGGGCCCACCAAGCTTTGGCTTCGAATTATCATGAAATCTGATTAGGGGAACTTCTCTTCACTTTCGAACGGATGGTGTCGTTTGATGCATTTAATTAACGTTGATTTGAGAGAAATTATATAAAAATACATGTAATTACATCAAACCAAATAGGTTTCTATGGTTTCAATGATATATCCAAAAGTTCTCTTTTCTTTTTTTGTTGGTTCTTTTTTTTTTTTCCAATATATTTTTAAAATATTTAATGGTTAATTAATATTAAACTATTAATAGCAATTAATATTTCTATAGGTGGCTATTCTAATTTTTATAATAATTAATATTCTTTTAGATAATTATTAATAGCAATTAACATTCTTTTAGGCCCTGTTTGGGCAAATGTTTTTAGGCGTATTGAGGTGTCTGGAATTGGGTGATTTGACGCATTTAATGCTGTCAGTGAACTGTCGGTGGTTTGGGTGTACTCACCAATTCCATGACCAACTGCGGACGTGTTTGGGTGGTATGGTATTGCAACCATCCCACCACCAATGTTGTTTGGATAAGTGAGGAAATGCTTCCGGTAACTGTCAGAACCACTGGATTGGTGTTTGGCGAGATTGAACACCATTCTTCCTGAAGCAATTTACAGATACTGACACTGTTCAAGGGAAGAAAACGGTGGATATCACGGGCCATGCATTCGGTGGCCCATGCAAACCAAAAACCAATCAATAAGTTGTCAAGGGCCATGCATCACGGGCCACGCATCACGATCAGAAAACGGTGGATATCACGGGCCATGTATCACTTCACGGGCCAATCTGTCCATGGTGGACCCCATAGTTTCAATGCTTTAGATCACTCAACCATTGGGGCACTCATACAAACCGAAAAGCAAAACCATTGGGGCCGTTCCTGTGAAAATTTTCAATGTTTCAACATACAATTTGCATGTCAGATACCTCCACCCAATACTAACAATACTCATGTCTATGAAACCCAGAGATTACCAACTAGAAGCAAAATTAACCAAACAAACAACAAAAACCATATGAAAAAACCTAGGAATCCAACATAAAAGAACATACGAAAGACCCCTTTTTGGCCCCTCTTCGCAATACCCATATTCAAAAATCGAGAAGTTTCAAACCAGGAGATAGGAAAACAAACAGAAGAACATGTAAGAAGCCCATATGAAGGCCGGAAAACTCCAACCAGAAGTAAATCCATAGGTCTCTCAAAACAGGATATTTGTGCAACTTCACAAAAACCATATCAGATTTCTCCAAAATCGAAAAAAAATTACAAGTAAAAAGCCCATCTGAAGATTGGAGATCGCCTATATCCATGCATAAGAAGCCCAGAAATCTCCAACCACAAGCAAATTCACCATATTAATAACAATACACGTCAAACTACTTCCTTCCAGCATAGACGTTCTGAGTTCAAATCTTATTTACAGTATCCATCTCTAGAACAGGTGAAATTTCAAAACAGAATAGAAATCATTTCGTAAACAACAAAACCCATATGAAAAATGTCAAACCCATTTGCAACTTTCCATTGTTCCAATACAAAATAGCGTACAGGAAACTCAGAACCACTGCAACATCTATCTACACCAAAAAAAGAAGAACACAAGAACCAACCAAAAGAAAATTCATCATAAAAACAACAAAACCCATATGGAACCCAAAGCTACCGGAGAATGGATAGTCCTTTGAAGGATAGTTTGGAAACACCTACCTCACACAACGCCCACGGCAGCGCGCGAAACGATACCTCTCTACCCAGCAAGAACGGGCCTCGAACATGCATCCCTCTATATAGGAGAGATTTCATGCCAAACACCTCTGACATGGCTTCTGTCCTGCCATACCCTCTCTCCCGCCATCTCTAGGGATTGAGAAATCCCATCAGTCGTCGTACGAGTAGATCTAGTTTCACTATGGATGGGAAGGATGTGAGAAAGTCGGCATCGATTCCAAGGAGGGATTTCGCAATCCCTCCATATCTCGCTGAATACATCGAAGAGCTGTCAACTACCTGTAGTCGACGCCGCCCAAACACGAGGGGGGGTAGGGTCGATGGGATTTGACAATCCTATCCCTCCTAATACGTGTTAATACACCTTAACACGTTTGCCCAAACAGGCCCTTAAATGACTATTCCAATTTGAAATATGATAAATAAGTTTGAGCTTAGGCTAAGAATGAGCTCTAGTTATTAATTTGCGTGGCTGAGTTCAGGCCTTCCATTTTGGCCCATTAATGGTCTAAGTTGGGCTTGGGCTTTAGACCTACTATGTGGGCTAGACTTGAACTATTTGAATCCGGCCGTAAAAGCCCTAAGGTTTACTAATGAATATTGATTTACCAATGACCCTAACGTATATAACGCAATTGGATTTGGATTTGGGATCTTTAATGTAATTCAAGATCTAATTCAAAGTCATGGATAACATTTGCATATTAAACCTTCATTTTGGTGACCACTTTATGCACAGCTAGGGCCATTCGCACACTGCACGTCACAGTTGGCATGCGTGTGGGGTAAATGTTAGGGAATTTCTACCCTATTAATTTAAGTAATCATCATTGGAGTACCTTCCTAATAGATTGCTTAATAGATGTTGGCTCGGTGATACGAGCAATAGGAGTTGGTGGCTTAGGTCAGCCCTAAGATGTGAAGCACACTTTAGTTGTGAAATTTCGTAAAGACAAAACAACCTAATAAAAGATCTTCAAGATCGGCCTATGTCAAGAAAAGATCAAACTCAAGTCCAGTTCATACTCAAGAGAAAATTAAGCTCAAGATCGGCTAATGTTCAAGAAAAGATCAAGCTCAAGTTCAAGATGAAGTCGGAGACTAAGTTCAAGTCAAAGAAGAACATATATTTGATGTATTTCAAGTGGTATAAAACCCTAGAAAGACTTTATGACTAGGTGCTTTCAAAATGTTTAAATGTTGGGTTTTTATGATTATTTTGCCTAGAATTCAGCCAGCCCAACTTCAAGCCCGAAGCAACAACTAATTTTTGTTGTAAATTCGACTAGCCCGAGTTTTGGTTCAGCTAGCCCAAGCTTGAAATTCGGCTAGCCCATTATAGATAAATCTTATCCCGCGCAATCCGAAATTCGTTAAACTGAATCCGGTTTGCTCGGGCTAGTCAAAATTCTAATTTCTTTGCCTATAAATTGAGTTCTTCTCTCATTCCGAATTACACAAGTTAATTATCAAAATCCTTCTGCAAGAGAGAGAGAAGCTCAAGTTATTAGCTAGCTATTGAACAGTATTTATAATTTAATTCATATAGTTTTTTTCAATTCCTTTTTATCTCAAATCTTTCAAGTTTGATTCTAAATAAAGTAAACTATACTCCTCTTTTGAGATCTAAGATAATTGATTTAAGTAGCCTTTGGGTTTAACTTAATTAAAATCAATAGAACCCTAGACCCTTTCTATCTGATTGAATAAGGAACAATTTACATTCAAGAAAGAGGTTCTTCAGCTACAAGCTTCTGATACATCTTCTACGATGAAGATAAGTATACCTTCTAAACTCTTTTAGGTTTTTCTTAGATAGCTTGTTAAAATCTCAGTTAAGGTTTTATCTGAGATGGCCTGTAAAATCTCAGTTTGGGTTTGATTGTGATAGCCCGTGAAAATCACAAGAATTGTATAAGGTTGTTAAGGTGAACCTAAGAAAACATTTTCATAGTGAAAACCAAAATTACGAGGGAAGTAATTTTGGGAATGGAGTAAGTGTGGCTGTTTTTAAAGCACCAAACCACTATACTCCTTTGTGCCATGTGGTGAATGTTTTTATTTCATTTGTAGTGGATTGATTGTATTTAATTTTAGTTGAGTAATAAATGTTATAATACTTTATATTTATTCTTGCAAGTTTGAGGTTTTAATTTTAAAGAAGTTCATGAAATAAGGTTGTCCTACTAAAACCTTTAGGTGAAGGTTGTCCTACAAATTATTTGGAATCAAAGTTTCAATACTTAAGCAATTGAAATCTTTGCTTTATTTACAAATTCTACATTTATTTTGATTATTTGGCATTGTCCTATTCACCCCCCTTTAGGACATCTTAAGCTCTCCTTTTCATAATCTACTCCAGTCATCCAGTGGGTCACCCCATGTTAGACCCGGGAGTGAAAAATCAGCCCTTAATATATTATAATATATAATATATATAATTTATTTAAATATGTAACTATTTACAAAATGTTTATATTAAGTGAACTCGATCCGAGTTGAATCAATTCAAACCCGAGTCAAGTTTTGAGCTGAGCCGAGTCAAGTCAAGCTTAGTTTAGCTCGGACTCGACTTAAAAATTTTTCGACCTCAAAAAATCAACTTGACTCGGCTCAAAAACACATTCAAGACAAGTCGAGTCAAGCTTTTCCAAGTCGAGTTGAGCAAGTTAACTAATCTAACTTGGTTCATGTAACTCTAGTCATGCCCACCATTTTTGAAATTCTTATAAGCATATGCTCAAGTACCAATAGTCTAACCCACTTTTGATGCGGGGTTCAGTAAGGAAAAATGGGAAGTGGGTCTAAGGTAAAATGGGAAGAGGGTCATGCTAGAGCAAGAATTCTAGAACATTTTAGTGAATTGGTTGGGCTTGGCTTGAACCGTATTCAATCATACCTGCCCATATAGGCCATATGACCCAACCCAACTTGAAGCTTGACACAAAATAAAGAAGAAAAGTACAGATGATTTATGTATGTATGTATATCTCAACTTAGGCAGGTCAGGTCGGGTCAGTTGAGCAGCATAATCACACTTAAACAAGATTGGGTCAGGCTTGGGTTTGATAAATTTAAATAGGTTGGGTTGGTCTGCAGATTAAGTAGCCACTACACCAAAATCTTAAATTTGCGACGGACCAGATTTGTCGTAAAACCAAATAAACGATGAACCCTATCCGAACCCTATCAAGAATTCTTGGCCCATTTAGTAAAGGAATTGTGCTGAGGATGGCATTGACCTTGTCCGAACCCGGCATCTTGCTACTCCTATTGATTGCTACAGTGTGTCGATGGGCCCACATGGCCCACCTTGATGTGTCTTTTGAGGGTTTCGCAAGGGGAAGTCCACATCCATGGATAAGGCCTTCAATGGAAGCCAAGAAATGGAGATTCCCACCTTAGGGGGTTATATTGATGTTGAAATCTTGTGTTTGGATGTAGCTTTTCAAAGCTATGTTCATGCTTTATAATTAAAATGCACCATAGGAGCATACATCTATAGCACATCTGACACTTGGACTTGATCCAAACCATGTATTGAGTTCATCTTAGAATGTGAACATATTCTCTCCGGAAATCTGTGCCGATCGTTGCATTTTTGGATTATAGAATTTAGTGAGGATGTGGATTAAAGATCCTTGAATTCCTTGTCCATGGACAACTGTCATTTCACTTATTAAGACAGAACCCTAAATATTCAAAATTTGGAGAAACCCTTGTCTGCCATATTCAAGATAGCCAAACGGTCATTCAAATTAGATACAACCACCATTGTCTTAAGTGAAGGTTTCCACACATCCAAACAACTCTTGTTGGTCACATCAATATACGGCTGTCAATGGAGAGGACTAGGGTTGTAGAAGGCGTGGCCTATTAACAACCCTATGTTGCTATCATGACTGTGACATGCACTTCATTTTAACCCATCTCTATCAACTCACGAAGAGTAAGAGTAATTCCTTTCTTTTTAACCCATCTCTATCAACTCACGAAGAGTAAGAGTAATTCCTTTCTTGTTAGATTTTGGACCACATGTACTGAAAACAGCTTGAAAAAGAAACCATTGAAGAAATGAGCCAAAAAACACAGACCCAGTTCAATTAAACCTGACCCAAATGGGCATCGAACAGCTTAAAACATGAATTCTTAAATATCACTCGGCCAGAAAATCGGGCCTATTAGGCCATGGTATGATAATTTTATGAGCTAGGCCATAGACTTAAATTCAAGAAATTTTTAAGTGGTCTATGCTCATCACATTAGCCTATTATACCCGGAAAGAGATTATGTGTGTGCCAATATCTAGCCACCATCCATAAGTTGTGGGTGGAAATCCTTAACATGCACACTTCAAAATGAATTTTCGAATATCTTTATTTTGAAATCTTGCTAGATTCCCACCACCCATCTTTTTTAAGTGGTCAAGATTTAAGAACCGACTTTCGAGAACACATGGATTATTAAAGCTATGGCCATCATATTTTTTATGGTTTGAAAAATTCTAGAACCGCGTTTTAACATAATCAATCTAGTAGAAACAAACCCATCCCTTTCAAAACCCTATCAATGCAATGCAAGACCAAGGAGGTGATATATATATATATATATATATATATATATATATATATATATATGTGTGTGTGTGTGTGTGTGTGTGTGTGTGTGTGTGTGTGTTGTTGCCTGGAATGGCCCGCCCATTGGGTTCAAATCCTAGGCTGAGCCCGATTTGAATCCCAAGGCAGTGGGGTAACTTTTGCTAACTAAGCATCATGGTTGTAGGGCCAGCAATGGATATCCATTTACCCAATTCCTCAACAATTCTTTTAAAGAAATACAAATAAATATAATAATAATAATAAAATAATAATAAAATCCATATTTAGGTATGGAATTTTTTTACTCCACCCGACTACCTTTTTTTTTTGTTTTTTCTGTTAGCTTGTTATTACACGTCACCGTCGGTTCACACTTCACTGGTAGCCACCCCCACTGGGGATCGATACCAAGACCTCAGTGTTGAAACAAGGTATCTTTCACTCAGTCTACCACTTGGCATGGGATAATTCCACTCGACAAAGTCAACTCGTCTGACTCATTCAGACCTGGCTCGATCTTATCTGAGTTGACTTCATCCAATCCGAACTCAAACCGAGTCGAGTTTGGGTCACCTAGTAACTTGACTCAACTCGACCCGAAATCCAACTCGATACTGACTTGACTTGTTCTGAAACTCATCTTGTGTGTGTGTGTGTGTGTGTGTGTGTGTGTGTGTATAATATTTTAGATCTGAGATGCCTTGTAGCTGATGGAGAGGCTGCAATTCCGACAAGTGCACCTAGGTTTCGAGTTGTGATTTCAGCCCATGTAGACTCCGACTCGGTACTTGTGACCGGGTCGGACTTGGTCCGGATTAGTCCAAGCCAGACCTAGACTTGGATCAGGTCGGGCATGCTGGACTTGGTACCGAGTCGGGTAGAGTTTGGGTCAAGTTTATTTCAAAATTGGGATGAAGTTGGGTCAGCCCTAACTCGATCTGACTCGACTTGGATGCCCAACTCCACTTCTAAGTGGGTCGGATACAGATGGTCAATCATGAGTATCCACTTAGGGTATTTTCATAATTTACCCAACTAATAATATTTTAATTAAATTATAATAATGAAAGACATGCTCGAGTACTTAAGAGCGCTATAAGTTATAGAGCTCCTAGTTCCATTGGCACACTTGCATTGTCCAATACATTGACCGGGGCTGTTTATTGGATCCAATGCACATTTCTAGGGTTCGCATAAAAACATCACGAATAGCTAAAACATATTAACAATTTGATCAATGGTCTTTAATATGGACGGTCGAGATTGTTTACACAAAAATTCATCTAATTAACAATTTAATCCTCTTCTTTTTGTTAGTAGGAATAATGGATTACTTATTATTCTAAAGGATCAGTTTCGTTGGGCAATCACAACCATCCCATTAATAAGGCCAAATCAAGGATGGATTGGATCATCAAATCAGTGAGATGTCTTTAGGGTGGTCCAAGAAATGTGTTTTGTAGTTAATAAACGGTCCGGATCGATGGATTGGATTATCTAAATGAACATATGAAACTAGGAGAATTATAACTTAAAAGTGCTTTGGGAGATCACCATACCATGGATTCTGGAATTCTTGGGCTGCACTTGCATAAAATGGACACATTAGGAGATGATGCACATAGGGTTGGTAGGGCAGGCAATGAACTGGGCTGGCCTATTGGGCTTGCAAGCTAGGCCTTCTTTGAACTGGACTTGAGCTAGCCTATATGGCCCATGGACCGGCGCTTATTTATTAATCCACCGGGCTTGGGTGGTGTATAACCATTAGCCCAACTCGACTCCAGCTGAGCTTGAATGTTTACAATTTTCAAGGATATATTTAAAAGTTTTATTTTTATTTTCCTTTTCAATTTATTTTTTAAAATAATTAATGTCTAATATATATTAATTTATTAATGGCAATTGATATTTTTCTAGTAATTATTCTATTTTCAATAGTAATTAATATTCTCCCAGATGACCATTCAATTCTAGAGGTTGTAAATGGGTTTGAGCTTAGGTTAGGCTCGAGGGAATAAATTTGTATATATATATATATATGGAAATAGTTCTATGCGTGGAGCTGTGTGGGCCCCACTGTGATGCGTGTCTAACATCTACCCCATCAGTCAGATGCACCATTCCATGGTGGGCCTTGGGCTTAAAAATCAAGTCAATCCATAATTTTTGTGGGCCACACCACATACAAAAGTTGAGAGGGGTTATCCTCCCATTAAAACATTCATAATCATTTTTTGTGCCCACCCAGATGTCGTTCACAAATCCAGTCCATCCATCATGTGTGTCCCACTTAGATGAGGGGTCAAGCTAAGTTTTAGACGCATCCAAATTTCAAGTGGGCCCCGCCAAGTGCTTTTATATGTTTTAGGCATGTCTTCATATGATTTTAGATGGTATGGCCCACCTGAGTTCCTTGTACAGCTGATTTTTTGAGATACCCCATAATTTAAAGGGGACTGATCAAATGCACAGTGTTGATGTTCGACACACATCATGGTGGGGCCCACACAGCTCGATCTCATGGGAAGTTCCCATGAGCTCGACTGCATGGAACCCATTGAGTGGACCCTGGCCCAGGTTAGATTCAGCTCGATGCAGTCAATAACAAAGCTAGGGCTCTTGATTGGGCTGGACCTAGGGTTGCCTAAGCCCAGATTTTGAAGGGTGTGTGGCTTGACCTATTTAAAATTTTGCATTTGCTAGAGAAGAGAACCCATCGATGACCCTACATGGAGTAAAAAGAGTTCACCAGAAAGAATGAAATGAAACCAAATAAAGGATAACAAGGGCCGGGCTTAAGAGTGCATTCGGTTGCACTAGATATCATGAAACTGTTAGTCTAGCTTAGTAAAATATTTCATGAAATTTGGTCAACCAAACACACCCTCGTTGGGGGTGCTCTTCTACAAAAGGGGTTTTTTTCATAACTTTGTCATTGACTCATTGAAAACCGGTGTGATTGGCTTTTGGCGAGTGGGCTTTTAAGAGCTTATTCAGATGAGTAAGAGATCAAACAGGATTTGTAAAGTGTAATCAAACACATATCATGAAGTCGGATTTTACTCAAAACAACATTCATCTGACAAATTGTCCTAAATGTTTGTTTCTGTTAGGACTTGTGGAAGCACATATAGAGGAATCAAACAAAATAATTACAATCACAAAAGCAAATCCAACCGAGAACACTTTGAATTTACGTGAAAAAATTATTATAGGAAAAAACTACGGCACAAAGCGATCATTACATTTTTTTTATATAGAATTTAGTAGGGATGTATAGTAAAGATCCTTGAATTCCTTGTCCATGAACAACTATCATTTCACTTATTAGGACAGAACCCTAAATATTCAAATTTTGTGGAAACACTTCTCTGACATATTCAAGATAGCCAAACAGTCAAATTTCAAATTAGATACAACCACCATTGTCTTAAGTGAAGGTTTCCACACATCCAAACAACTTGTAGTTGGTCACATCAATACACGCTATCAATGGAGAGGACTAGGGTTGTAGTAGCCGTGGCCTATGAACAACCCTACGTTGCTATAACGTCTGTGACATGCACTTTAATTTAACCCATCTCTATCACCTCGTGAAGAATCAGAGTAATTCTTTTCTACTTAGATTTTGAACCACATGTACTTAAAACAGCTTGAAAAAGAACCCATAGAAGAATGAGCCAAAAAATGTGGACCCAGTTCAATTAAACCTGACCCAAATGGGCGTGGAACGGCCTAAACCATGAATTCCTAAGGGCCCGTTTGGCCGGTTGGCTTGGAAGGGATTAGATGGTAGTGGAAGGGATTGGATGGTAAATCCCGGGAATGGCCGGGCATGCCAAACAGTCTAGGTGATCTGATCCAAATCCTATGGATCTTCAGACAATCCAGGGACAACACCATCATTACATTTAAATCCCATCCAATCCATCCTAATCCGTTCAAATTAGCCCGCGACGTGTTTGGTTTGTGGGATTGGAAGGGTTCGGAAGCTTTAATCTCCGGATTAGCCGGGCGTGCCAAACGGACTGGATGTATCAATCCAGGGATATAGCAATTCCTTGGATCTCAAGACAATCCGCTGACAACACCATCATTACCTAGATATCCACGCCATCCACCCTAATACCATTCACTCCCTTCCAATCCACCCGGCCAAACGGGCCCTAAATATCACTCAACCCAAAAATCAGGCCTATTAGGCCATGGTATGATAATTTTATGAGCCAGGCTTTCAAGAACTTTTTTAAGTGGTCTATGCTCATCACATTAGCCTATTATAATCGGGAGAGAGATTATGTGTGCCAATATCTAGCCACCATCCACAAGTAGTGGATGGAAATCCTTGTAACATGCGCACCCTTTTTATTTTATTTTATTTTTACACACGCGCACACACCACCACACACTCACGCCTTGGTGGGATTATATTCAGTTCAACTCGTGTACAACTCTTAAGTATATTATATATATATTATGGAACCATGTAAATTTTTGTTACTCTTATTTCTTATTTTTTTATTTACTTTTAAGATTTTGTTTAATTTTTTATTTTTTATTTCATTCTTTCATATTGCTTGCATCAATCCTGGTAGGTATTTTTTTTACCGCGGAGGTGATAGCATATGTTAAAACATTTGAGCTATTCTAGGCCTACCATTGATCTTTACGTGGCATCCAAGAGCAGACCAGCCTGACCCATTAACAGCCAAGAAATTAAATTAAATTTAAAAAAAAAAAAAAAAAAAAAAAACCCTTCAATTCTGCAAATGCTTCAGCAAATGGATGGTTCAAATTGCCTATTGGATATTTCTTCATAAGCAATCTTGACCATCAATTTTATGGCCTCTTGATTAGACGTCTAGAATCATCCAATCTATTGGGCTGTCCATGTGTCCTGCAAAATTTGAAATTTGCCCAAGCTTCAAACTAAAATCCTCACAAATCCGAAAAATCTTCTCTTTTAACCCAAAAAAAAAAAAAAAAAATTTTGAATTACATGAAGGAATAACATTGATCCAATAAACCCAAACACAAAACAACTCATTTTAATACAAAATTTCAAAAGAACACATTTTCTTTATGATTGAAAAGAAACACCCACATGATATAAGGTGTGGGCCCCACCAATCACATGGCAAACATGAATGGTAATCACGACTCTCCATCTAAAACCCCACTCCATCAATGGACCACATACCAAAATTATCACCCATCCATGCACTAATCCTACTCATCTGATCAAATCTGAACCGTCCATTTTAGGTTGTCGATTGAATGGCCAAAAATCATCCAATTACCTTGATTTTTTTGCCCATATCCAATCCAGACGGAGATACACGAAATCAATGGTCTTGATCACCAAAATCAAGCCCCACATGTACGGTGGAGATGTTTTAATTTGAATTACTTCCACTCCCCTTTTCAAATCCACCCATCAATCCCTCTCTCCTCAACTTCTCTTCCTTAGCTTTTCTACAAAAAACCACCCAACTATTCACTTCCAATGCAATACAAACCCCCACCACTGTAGAAAGTGACAAACAATACCCTAATTTTTGATAGGATAGCCCATATCCCATCACTTCAAAACCCTGAAAAACATTCACAACCCCCAAAACTACACATGCATACCCCACAAAATGGTGGTATGATTTCCAATATTTCCTAAACTTGTGTGTTGTTTTGGGCCTAAACAAAAGAGCCAGTGTCTGTATGGCCCCCAAACAAAATGCAGCGATCCCAAGCTTCCTGTGGAGCCCATACACCACGCCGGGCGAATCCTGACCGAGCCTGATCCCGATCGCAAATCCAACGGTCCCGATTGAGAATCCAGCTAGCTGGGTGGCCGCATGGGCATAGAACCATGTGGGGCCCAGTGACTGGACCTGGCGTAGGTATCGGGCCCCGATTGCCCCGACGGGTAGTAAGAACCCCCACGAGATTGCGTTGAGGATTGCGTGGGCGGTCTTTAAGGAACGAATGTTCGTGGGGCCCACTGCAGAAGCGCCGGACATGAGATCAACGGTTGCGATGGAGCTGAGATCAGTTATAGTGGTTGGATGGACGGTTGGGGAGTAGCCTTGGACGTAGAGACCGCGATTCCAGATGTGATGGACTTTGGTCCTGTTGGGCACTAGCTTCAACGTGGCGAAGATCTGTACCGTTGATCCTTCTCGGACGGCCATCGTGGCCTTCCCGCTCGTTAGTGTGGCTGATGAGGCAATCAGGTGGACATCGAGCGGTCGAGATAGAAGTGGGCCCCGCTGGAGTTTAACGGATGGATCGAGGATGTATGGGAGGATGATCAGACGGCCAGTGCTTGGATCAGAGAAAGCAATCAACGCGCGAGTCCCAGTCATCTCAGGAGAGGTGGGGTTGATTCCCCACGCGACCCACCCAGATGGTGAGATGAACGTCCCTGAGAAGGCCACGTCGAGGGTGGCATTTTTTGGATGGTATGTCCATGCAACGGAGGCTTGTTGTGTGGGCAGGGACATGCACTCCTGATAGGTTTTTGGGCCGATCTCAGCCGTACAGTGGGCTGCAGCTGCTGTGGGTGGCCCACCTGAGAGGAGAAGAAGGAATAAGAAGAAGATCATGGTTTTGTGAGGAGTAGAAGAGAGTTGTGGAAATGAAAGAGAATGTCTGTGTGATAACTTGTATAAGATATGAAATGGATGGTTTTGATGGGAAGTTGGGTGGTGGGCCAGGGTCTGATCAAGTGATCATGATTGTTTTTTGTTTGTGTCTTAGCTTTCAAGGCAAGGGAGCTTTTGGTGGGACGTGGATTGCGTCCAATCCCCGTCCGTCGCCAGCTGGGAACGGGCAGGAGCTTTGAGTGGCCATCGTGATGTATGGGTCTCATCCACACCGTCCATCCATTTTTTTCGTATCATTTTAGGGATAAGCCCAAATATTAGGCAGATCCAAGGTTCAAGTGGACTACACAATGGGGATTAACCACTTACCGTTGAAAATTTTTTGATGGTCACAGAAGTTTTGGATGGAGCTGATATTTATGGTTTCTCTTCATCCAGGTCTATGTAACTCTATGAATAGGTTGGATGGAAAATAAACAGCAAGGTGGGCCCTATAAAAGTTTCAACGGTGAAAGTCATTATCACCGCTGCTTCCTGTGGTGTGGTCCACTTGAGTCTTGGATCTTCCTAATTTTTTATAATTATATTCTAAAATGATAGTAAAAAATGGATGGACGGTATGGATAAGACCCATACATGACGATGGACACTCAAAGCTCCTAGCCGTTCCCACATGGAGAGAGGCGGAGGTAGGACGCAATCCGCGTCTGCTTTTGGTATATCGTGTGAGGATTGATTTGGTGGGTGGGAGTGGGCCGTTTGGATTTGAAAGTTTGAGGGATATCATTGCTACTCTGATTGACTATGGCCATCCATACAAATGCACACAATGGATATGGATTTTTGTGTAAATGTAATTCAATCCAAACCGTTCAAATTGTTTCTATGAGGTAAATGGTGGCAGATCCTAAAACCATCAATTGATTGCTTGATCTTTTATATTCCAATTGATTGACAAGTTACTGTGTTGAATTTGGAGATGACTATTGATGACAAAATATAAATTCATCCGTTCATTAAGATTTTTAGATTACGATTTGGACGGTTTGGATTACATAGATGCAAGACAGGTGCACGGGCCAGCAAACCTCACAACTTCCCATTGATTTGAATTGGTATAATGAGAGGAATTATATAATCCTCTACTCGAGGAAGTGCACACTATCCTCTGATTTTTATGAGTGGGCCCCATATTTAGATGATCCATACGGTTGATGCGATATACCCCACACGAGATGGACCATCTACCAAAGATTCACTCCGCAGGAGAATGTTAACCCTCCAATTGGGGCCCTGCAGATTGGACGGCTAAGAAAAGAAATACAGCAGCTGTCCCTGCTAAAACTGAAAGAAGGTGAAAGTTTTGGATGGCTTGGATCTCCCAATCAAGGAGATCTTTGGGGCATGGTGCTTCCAAGGTGGGACCCACTAGACTGACGTTGATCTTTGAAGGAAAGATAGAATTCAAACATGTGGTGAGGATGATAGAATTCACACAGGAAGTGATTGTTGTTTGTGACTTTTGTGGCAAGTGCTTGTCTTTTAAGGAAAGATAATGATGGTGATTCTTGAGTGTGGGTCACAACTGGGCTCGCTGGAACCTGGGCCTGGCTCAAGCCCAGTTCTCTTCGCGCCACTCGACATGGGTCCACAGCCAGCCTATTATGCCTTTGGGTCCGGCCCACCATGGATCGGCTCGGTTAAAAAGTCCATGCCTGATTATTAGGGCTGTCAATGGATAGGACCGAGAGGAGCCACAAAGTAAGATCTAGGCCCAAGCCCAGATCGATCTGGCCCAAGCCTTGCCCTTTTGTGCTAGACTTGGGTTGTTCATTAAGCGTGCCACACTATCGTGATATATGACAAAAATACCCTTGAAACCCTAATGGGCCGGGTCAATGAGCTCTTAGACAAAGCTCGAGCCTGCACTATGCCTGGTCCATGGGCCTATATTGCAGTCCAAGCCCAGCATGAAGCAAGCCAGGCCCAAAAGCCTGATGAGCTAACCTGACCAATTGATAGAACTACCCATCTTTACCCCAATTGAGTTATGTTGGTTGATTTGCCTAGTCATATTAGGATAAGCACACTACTTTTGTAAAGGAATCTAAATTCTCTACTTGCCATAAGTAGAAATATCCTACTTTTCGCATCATGATTGGTGCATGTCATCATTGATGTTGTCAGCACTGCTGTATTAAATGCAGAGTGTGTGATGATGCGGTCCAATTAAATTGCAACAAGCAGGATTTCTTACTTGTGGCAAGCAGAGGATTGGGATGCGTTAGCATGTGTATGTAAGTGGAATAATGATCCAGTGGGCTGTGTATGGAACCTATTCATGCACTTAATTAGTTACTTTTGGATTTATTGGCATACGTATCACCTATGTGAACTGCCAACTAGACCCCTTATCTCTGCTACTTAGTAGCATGACACATAAGGTATGTGGATAAAAATACCTTTTTGGTATTAAAATTTTTAAAACAATTAAAAAACACTTTTCATGTTCTTGCTTCTTTTTTTTCTTGTAAAATCTTAGCCATTTAAATCTTAAAGGCTTGTGTGATCCATGGATTTGAGGAGATTTGAGGGTATTCCAAATCTATTGGTCATTTGGCAAGGTAGATAAGAGGGTATTCTAAATCCAGGGGATTTCAAATCCTCACTTTCAATGAGTTTTTCCATGCTCCCTTTTATTTGGATTACTAATTCTCTCGTCTTTCATTTTTTCATTTTTTTTAACTTGGAGAATTGCATGCGTAGCAAATATGTCACTGGGCTACTAATCTATTATACATGTGGCCTGCTGGTGATATCTCAAAATGATGAGATTATCAACTACATCACTCAAATTACATTGATAGAATCATCCGAGCAATTCAAACGTTGGCCATATAAATCATTGGTTAAAAAATGCTAGTTAGTCACTTAGTTGTGATCCTATGCTTGTGGCTTATCCAGGGCTTGGAATTTCATCATTTTTTGCCAAAGTATCTATTTCACCGGGCTTACTACAATCACTGTATCAAACATTGCATTTATACGCTAATTATGGATTTTAAAGTTGATTTAGCAATTAAATTTAAACTTCTATAAATATACTACATAATTTAAGTGCATAGCTATTTTTTATTTACTGGGAATTTGAATCCAAGGTTCCAAACACAAATCAAAGAATTCCAAACCCGGTAATCTAAATCCACAGTGCCAAATGTGGCCTAATCTATCTTAGAAAAATGTTACATTTTTAGGTTCCTAAAACACGTCTTGCTTTTTTGGGATGTCCTCTTATACTCTTAAAAATATTAAACTCATTGCAGGGGTAAAATTGACTAAACATTATTTATGGTAAGTGCAAGTATGTAAGGGGGAATTAATGAGGATACACACTCCTTGCAATTATTATTATTTACTTATTTTATCTTTTTAAAACTTGCCTCATGAAAGGACATGAAAATTTTCAAATCTAAATAAAAAACATTTAGAAAACCTAGTAGACAAGGCAATCTATTGATGGTACAACAGATCCGTAGGTATCAATTGGACCCAAGTTTAACAAGTTCAGATATAATTTTTAGACCCATTGAGAAATCAAGTTGGGTCCAGACCATGACTTTGGATGTTGAGGCGATGAGTAGAATATGCGTGTGAAACATTGTTTCTATAGGCACCCCACCCGAAACGAGATTTAAATTATTCTTTGGTTTTAGCATAAGCTTTGATAAAAACATTTCCAAAAGGGCGAGCACATGTCAAGGAGCGTCACAGGTTTGGCAGGATACATTTTAGGTTAGTCGAGGAAATGTTGGATAGACCAGATTGGCCAATCTAGGGGTCAGCCAAGCTAACTTTAGTTAAATCATCAAAGTCCTTCGAAGAGCTTAAAAACACATATCATGGATAATGTCATCTCTGAATGCCCACAAAAGCCTTAGAAGCCTAGACAATTCCATTAGAAATGGTCTCTGGTGCGACCCGAGGATGATAAACGGGTCAAATTGGCAGGCTCATAGACTGAGTGAAAGATACATTGTTTCAACACTGAGGTCTTGGTATCGATTCCTAGTGGGGGTGGCTAACAGTGAAGTGTGAACTGACAGTGGGTATACTAACAACCTAACAAAAAAATAAAAGGCTCATAGCCCAATCCAAGCATATGACAACTAATCTCTCAGAATGTTCAAACATTTTAAAAGTAGATAATGATGATTAAGCCATATTTTCCAGACTCCAATTGACCTGATCAGTTGATACTTGAAGACTAGTGATGTATGGAATTCTGTAAACCTCAAACCCTTGTATATAACAGTTACAGGGCAAATAATGACAAAACTCCATAACAAGTACCTAAGGTACAGTTATCAAAAGCAACACCTGCCATAGTAATAATAAACAATCCGAGGTGGGCCCTTTGCTAAAAGCGAAAAGCAAAGTTATGGGTCTTCAACTGGTGCTTGAAGCACTTATTGGAGGTTTATTTAAATCCCATCACAATAGACCATTTCGTGTAAGGGAGAAGATGCATGGGGGACTATTAATTATCTGTTGGGTCAGTTGTGCCAGTTTGAAGGATCCGGAGTTATTTGGGTTTTGTGAACAATGTTCAAAATACTATTGCCTCTGATTTGACAGTCCTGTCAAAGGCTCCCTTTTGTCTCACCTAGGAACCACACTAAACTCCAGCCGAAGAATATAATGAAGGCGAAAGAGTAAGGTTAGAATTTGGGACATCCAACCACCCTTCTTATTGAAGAAATGGTGCGTGGTTTCTTTATTTTCTTCTCACATCTCAAATTGACCGACTCTACATTCCACATTCCAACACGCTTGTAAAGCTCACTCTACATTCTTTACTTCTGTTTTTTTAAAAAACTTTTTTTCTTCTGCCTACTCAAGATTTCAACACCCTACAAAGTATGGCCTGACATAGTACTGTTAAAGTTTAACTGAATCGCTTAAAACCCTGAAAAGCTTTGTAAAGTACAAACCACACTGTGTGGGCGAAAAAAGGTACCTAACTCCTTTCGTAACCATGACCCTTATCCGAAATTTATGATACAGATCAACCGCAGGAATCACAAGGGATAGAAGGGTTATGTGATTATTCAATCCTTAAATGATTCTACGTTTTATACCCAACCATAGATTCTGAAATTTATTTGGCCAGTGACAACTCCAGTCCAAACATCTAAAACCCTAGCACGCTCCATTGCATAATACAGTCGAGGAAACAAAAGGTAAAATTATCATACAAAAAACTAATAGTTCAGTGGTGCTCCTGCACGGCGGCATCCACAGTTTCTTATAGGAAACGGTTCTCGTTCTCCTCTTATCTATGCATATTGGTAAATCCTGAGTTCCTTAAGATTTTGCATGTGCTCTTTATGGGCAACGTCGTTTACATAAGGGAACATATGTGGAGATTATAGTAATTTTATTTGTCTTCCTTGACGGGAGATTTCATGTATAATAGAAGATTCAAAAAAGGGTAAGCCTTATACTTTTGATTTATACCATTTTAGGGAAGAAGAAAACTCTGGGAGATTTCATATATGATAGAAGATTCAAAAAAGGGTAAGCCTTATACTTTTGATTTATACTATTTTAGGGAAGAAGAAAACTCTATGTTGTTAACCCATTGACACAAGTATATTGCTAGATTGTAAATCTCCATGCCTCTAGTCTCTTATTTTTCTCTTTACCTTTTGGATTTTAATTTGACTATTTTCTCTTATGGTTTTGTTTTACTTACATTGATTGTGTACCAGTGTTTTCCATAACAAATGAAAACCTTGTGTGAAAGCTAGAAAGTAGGCATCCAAGCACCCCTATCAGATCATTTGTGGTTGCACGTTCGGTGCTGACGCAGGGATGAACGTGATGAGGATAACTATCCAATCCACTAGATCTGTAATTCTCAAATCCACGAGAAAAGAAAGCAGAAAAATAGAAATAAATTCTAAGAAATTCGAAATTGATTAATTGATGAATAAAAACGAGTTCACAACCCTTTAAATAGGGATACCAAGCAATGGGAAAGAAATCAGAATCAAACTACAACTAAAACTCCTAGAATTCGCAACTTACTATAAATAGTAAAATTACTATTTATAGACGGTCATGATGTCTACTAGTGCGCAAGGTTTTCGGCCAAAAATAGTAAGTGTCCTATTTGGCTTCACCAAACCGTTTTCCTAATTATTCTAAGCTCTTTTCACGTTGGGCGCAGCTCCTAAAGCCCGACGGATGAAAAGTTATAATCAAATTAAAACTTACTATTTATAGTAAAAATGAAATTAAAATAGGGAAACGACCGTCGATCCAGGGGTTTTTCGCAATTCCGGGGGTCACAACCCTATGTAGCTGGGTTGGTTGGCTAAAGTAGCTCGTTCTACCTCAAAATCATATATTTTACGTCAAGTAACTCATTCCGGATTGCGAGATACGCTCGATCTAAGGTCTGACGGTCCAGATGACTTCTGTCGTCGACCGAACCTTTTCTAATCCATCCTGGCCATGAAATTGTCTGTGACCCGCTCTACATCAGGAGCGTTAGTATATATGATAGAGTAATAAATATAGAACGTAACCTGAGTGGTACAGTGGCATCACAGGGTGGTGCAGTGGCATCGTACTCCTGAGTCACATCGTCCTGTGGTGGTGTTGGGTCAACGTAACCTTAAACAGGTACTATTGGGGTGTGTACTCCTGAGACTAAACTATAGATCGTTTGCAAATGATGTCAAGGCATAAATGTGCCCTGGAGCTGGTAGTCGCAGTGTCTGGATTTTCAATCTCAGTTGCTAATGTGGAGGAGGCCTAACTTGTTGTTGCATTTGTTGAGGCTACGTGGATCTTTGTAGTGGCGTCAAAGTCAATTGTATACCCTAAGAAGGTAGCGAAGATGTCTGGTATGAAATTGGTTGCACAAACAATGGAGGCGGTCGGTAGAATTGCTGTGGAGGTCCCTGATTCTGCGAATATTGAAAATGGAAGAACCGTCGGCAGAGGCGGACGGGATGACCTATGCATCCACAGTTATAACAATTTTCAGTGAAGAGCACGGAGGTTTCATAGTGGCATATATGTTTGGTTTCTGGCATGGGTGTTATTTTCTGTCTCTTGGCAGTTTTATGTTATGGATGGTGTGCATAAGGTATGGTCCTAACTCCACTCTTCACATCATTTCTGAGCTCTTGGTTCTTCCGGTGCTCATTCAAGTCCTCTATTGCAATGGCGCGTTCTAGTGCTTCAGCATAAGTCTTCACGAGGAACGGTGCTAATCGGCTACAGGTGGAGGGTCTGAGTCCTTCAATAAACTTTTGCGCTTTGCAGAGTTCATCAGGTATCAAAAATGTCATGAAATGTGACAAGTCGATGACCTTTGGGTCGTATTGTCGTACCGTTATGCCGCATTGCTCTAGCTTTGTGAATTCCGCTACTTTCTGATTGTGTACATATGCGAACAAATATTTGTCGTCAAACTTCGCACAAAATTGTGTCCATGTCCAAGCTTAATCTTGTGGTTCTCCCTGACGATTAATTCACACCAATAGTTAGCTTCTACATCAAGCTTGTATACAGTTAATTCAACCTTCTGATGCTCATAGCATTTCATCGTCATAAATATTTTCTCTATACGACTCTTCTATCCTTCAGCTTTGCTTGAGTCAGGCCCACCCTCGAATGTAGGCGGCCTTTGTTTCTTAAACTTCTCAAGCAACGATCGCATTCCTTCATGGGATATGTGCACAAGTTGGGCTTCATTCTAGGTATTGGCCCTAAGCATTTGAGTGCCCATGATGGCCGTGAATCCTTCCATTGCATTGAGGATCTTATCAATAACCTCACTCTACCTAGCTGTATTAGGTACGAAAGTCTCCAATGCGGCTTTGTTGTTCGCACCCAAGTTCGACATGACCTACAATTGAGAAAGGAGAAATCTAAGTACGTTGTATGATTTCCTATTTGCAAAGAAGATTGAATGATCTAAAAAAATTATACATTAAAGTTTAAGAGAAATTGAGCCGAGATATGTGTCAAGGTTCAAGTGTAGAGAAAAAAAATCAAGGCTTGGGGTTGTTGTTCCCACTGATGTTTTTGAAACATCTAAATGTTGGATCGATCTCAATTTTTTTTTTATCATACTACATATATGAGTCTACTATCACCTTGTAAAATATCAGTCTCATCTGAGGTCTATAGAAAATACTAAAATTTAGACAGTGAAAGTTGTCCAGAAGTAAACGATTTATGAACAATCTAACAACAACCCAAAATCGGTACAATAAAAGTATGAAATTACAATTTCTAATTATTTGTTTTCATGAAAATAAACTTATCAATCTACAATATGGCTTTTGAGTCACATCGATTGGAGTTGTGATTATATAGTTATGATTTTCTAAAGCCAAGTGTTTTATGCTAACTGTTGTTATCCACAATGACGTAGCAGTTAAAAAAATCCTTAAAATTCTTCTAAGTCCTAATTTGAGTATAATCTAATGTATGTCTTAAATAGATTCAAATTTGATGCTAACATAGAGGCAAGGGATCTTAAGTTTGGAACTTCTAACTTTATTCATCACAAAAACAAGGGGTTTTAGGCCCCTAATTTGAAAGACTACCCTAGGTCATCCGTTGGAATCCACAACCTGGCTCTGATATCAATCTGTCATGTTCCGAAATTCAATACCCAAGTCGATCATGCCCGAATCCGAATCCTAGATACGCGAGGTATATTTAATCAAATTTCAATTCAAATTCACACGGTTCACATTCATTCACTAGGCAATCAGAGCCATCTAAAAGAAAATAAACTTAAAATTCTTATTAAATAAATATTCACTAATCCATCATCCATTCTTTGATAATTCTCTCAATTACATTCAAATTCAAAATAACTACTCATATGAACAAAATAAAAGCAACACTAAACTAATCCATATGCAACAAAAGTAGAACTATGGAACTTATTAGCTTGCTTATACTACTCCATCTTTGCACCTGCAAAAAGAGCTAAGAGGGTGTGAGCACAATGGCTCGTAGGGTCGCATCCTTCCCAAAATTGAGAATTTTATGTCAGCATGTTACAATGAATATATAACGAATGGTCAAGTCATAGTGTGTGGTATCGCAGGCTGGTAGGGGCCTCGCACCAAGAGTCACAACTCACGTTAGTCTCATACCTAATGTGTGAAGTGATTCCAAGATGTTAAACTTCTAACCCCTAATACTCTCATAGCTATTGGGGATCGTGGCCCATGAATGCATGCACCAAAATTGTATTTATGCATCCGCAACCTAAATGTAAGAGAACATTAACATTTCAATAATAACAACTGAAATTATAATAATGAAGTCAAATAAAACAAAACTTCTGATCTGTTTTTGGACTTTACCCTGGCAAAGCATTCATGCACTCATTTTAGGGATTAACCCAAGGCAGAGCACCGTGATCGTTTTGGACCTCCCAGGGCATGGCATCGTGCATCCAACATTTTAGGGAGTTTAGGCAAAGCACCTACATGTATATTCACCTAATCTTAAATAAAAAGAAAATACTACAAGCATCATGGAACACGGGCTAGGAATTGGATATTTAAATATGACATTCATCCTATAACATAGGCCAAGAATCGATGTCTACAAATACTAAAATTCACAATTGCGGCATAAAATAAACATACTTTCGGGAATGACCCTAGGATAGAGCACCCGTAATAAGATAACATGATAATCATTTATAGGACAGAGCACCCATAATAAAATAACATGATGATCCTTTCTAGGACAAAACACCCATAATTTAAATACATTCAAAAGTAGTTAACAATAATAAAATGAACTCATTCAACATATCGGAAATCAAATAAATGCATTCTACATCATTTAAAACCAAAATCAAATAATTTAAATCAACAATATGAAATAAATAATCCATGGAATCAAAGTACGTACTAATGTAGTCTTTTCAACTGGGAAGATGACTTACCTGAGTATGATGTATGGTTGGATTAGACGAGAAGATCTAAGTTCAATATGAGTGCGATCTAATCTGTTGAACACAAAAGATTAATTATCGATCAAACCAAAGTAGGCCCGAGGGAAGAGATTTGTTGTGTGATTCAAAAAGGAAATCAACCAAGTTTTCTGATTTTGAAAATTGACTTACTGAGTCATAAGTAGTGAGTCACGCATGCTAGTTCTAAGAAGGAAATGGTGCATGGTATACATAGTGCTTATGGTGCATGAATTTCAACTAGATTTGATTTTATGGAAGAGAAAGCTTACCTCTAGAGTCTAATGTGGGAGGATTTCGGAAGTGGTTTGGAATTAATATGAACTCGATCGGCAACATGGCAGTGAGGCGCTAGACAGAACTCGATTTTAGCTCAGTGAGTGTCAATCACAAGAAAAAGGTGCATAAAGTATATAGAGTACTCTAGCATGGTGGATTTGAATGGCGAGTCGACTCGACGCTTGATACACGCCTACATGAATCATACAAGAATCAGCCCCTAGCATGAGCATCTTCACCACTCCAACTCTAAATTCTAAATCATTACCCGTGATTTTCAGAAGTTAGGAAATTACCTAGCGCAAGATTCAATTTGAAATGCGGTTGTTAGATAGTGCAACAAAAGTCCGTTTAACAAGGAAGACGAGTCCACCTCTAATGGTGAATTTCTAATCACTAAACTTCTTGAGGTATCATTTCTTCAAGGTGGTAGGAATCAGTGTAGGGAAGCATGATAGCATAACATGTAGTGTCCACATCTTCCATCTATTCAAATGGTTCAATACAATCACAAATTTACACATGATATCATAAACTTCACATTATTGCTTTACCCGTAGTTAAGCATTCACGGTCACATGATCAAATGGTCATATTATGAAGAAATTCACATAGATAGGTGGTCACATATGTCACATGGCCCCACAAATATCTCAAGTCTACATGGTCGAATGGCCACACAAGTATCACAAATTCTAGTTTATATTTGGGGACCGCGGAAGCACACAGAGATGAATCAAACGAAGTAATCCAATCGTATTAATCAAGCACAAACACAAACACTCCAATTTTAATGTGGAAAAACCCTTTTGGGAAAAAAATCAAGACACAAAACGACATATAATCACTATGAAAGCAGAAATTACAAGAGTTTAGAGAATACTCGATTCGAACAAGCCTCAAACCACCTCAAGCTACACCTTTAAAACCTTATGAATGAATTCGACGCCATCAAACTCCATCAAAGGCGCCATCGAACTCCATCGAAGGCGCCATCAAACGTATTGCACAGAGTTACGCAGAGTTGCGTATCTGCGAAATTTGTTTCCGATTTCGATTGTGATTCTTCCTAAGGCTATATATAAAGGTGTAATCAGGATTATAGGTATATCAGAGCTTTTTTCCACTTCGTTCTTAGGGTTTCAAGGGTATAGCTTGGGGTGATTTGAAGTTTGTTCAAATAAGGTATACTCTAAACTCTTGTAATTTCTACTTTCATAGTGATTATTTGTCACTTTGTGACGTGGTTTTTTTCCGAAAGAATTTTTCCACATAAAAATCGGTGAATTTGCATTGTGCTTGATTGGTGTGATTGGATTACTTCACTTGATTCATCTAGGTGTGCTTCTATGGTCCACGACAATTTAGTGGTTAGTAGAGCTGTATATGAGTCGAACCGAGTCGAACTTGTCAGCAGCTCGACTAGACTCGGCCACTAGCTGACCCCAGCTCCAACTCGGCTCAGGCCGATACTCGAGCCTAATTGGCCAGCTCTGCCCGGTTCGGTCAGCAGCTTGGGCTAGTTCGAGCTAAAATCGAGTCTATGCGGCATTTTCTCAAACACGTGAAGTGCACCTTCAATTTCTCACAATATGTAAAACAACAGTAGTAGTTTATAGGTATTTCATCAAACACGCAGTAGGCAACAACAAAATTAAGATAAAAGGGTATTTGTTTCATATCCATACTTTCTTCACCACCAGTCGACACTTCGTTGGGTCATTTCATCAAACACTTGTTGAGCAACATCAATATTAAAATAACTGAATCACTGAACTGGTTCGATCCGATTTTGATTTGAGTTAGGGTTTGATCCGAGTCGATTCGAGCTTGGACAATCTTGAACTCGGCTCAAAATTTTTTCTAGCTCCAAAAATCAGGTCGACTCAACTTGAACTCAGTTTTGAACCGAGTTGAATCAAGCTTTATCGAGACAAGCCGAGCGAGTTAACCGAGCTAAGTTCATGTACAGTTCTGTTGGTTAGACGCATATCACAAAGTCGCATTTATTAGTCAAGCTTGGATGTGATAGACCCTGGCCCAGCCCCTTGAAGTCCTTCCAGAACCCTTTACGGTTGCAATGGCTCAAGTTGGCCCACCCATCAATTGGTCTATTATGTAGCAGGTCTGGGCCCATGCTAAATAGGTTGCTGCTCAGACAAGAATCCAACCCTGCCTAACCCCCAAACCCACACCTACCACATGGGGTACATGTCAATGGAAGGAGACCTGCTGGCCGGTGGCTTTTCTTTTATTTCTTTCTTGTACTTTGTTTTTTTCTCAGAGGCAGAGCTCGCTCCTCCCCCCACTCTCTCTCTCTCTGATGGCAGGTTCTTTGGTTCATCTCAATCGCACGCCAGATCATCCACCTTATGCAGAGGTAAAATCTCTCTCTCTCTCTCTCTCTCTCTCTCTCTCTCTCTCTCTCTCTCTCTCATTTTCTCCTCCTATAATTTCAGATGATCTCGGATGCGATCATGTCCCTGGGGAAGAATGCGGATCTAGTGAGTCGTCCATCTCAACATACATCAAATCGAACCACCAAGATCTGCCCGTGGCCCACTCCAACCTCCTCTCCTACCATCTCTCCAAACTCATCCGCCTCGGTGAAATCGACCAATCCACCCCCAATTCCTACTCAGTTTCTACCGACTCAAACCCTAAAAATCCTAACCCTAATTCCTCCCCCTCACCTCGCCGTGGTCGCTCTCATTCCAAAAACCCTAACCCTATTCCTTCCCCCCCACCCCCACGTCGCCGTGGTCGCCCTCCCAAGACGGAGACGCTCAAAAACAGAGGCAGCGAGCGCAGGAGAAGCGGCAAACCACCCAAGCGGAAGCCCGATCGGGACGAGAAGGCGGGTTTGTTGCCGGGCATAGCTGCGATCGATGTTGGGGATGTGCCGCTGCCACTGCCACGACGTCGTGGACGGCCTCCGAAGCGTAAAAATGCTCGCGCGGTGGGCCCCAGTGGAGTGGGGTCGGAAGGGTAAGAGGGTTGAAGACGAGCTCGACGGTGGTTAAAATGTCCAAGGTAGGAGGGAGATAGGTCGTGAATTTGAATGGTTTTAAATTCAAATTTGAGGGGGTTTAAAGGGATTTGATTTCAGATTTCAGGTTTTCAACGGTTTCAAATCCCTCCAAGCTAAAAGCTAGGGTTGTATGTGTAATATGTGTGTCACTGCATTATTAATCTATTGGGCACATGGCCTACTGATGATATTTCAAAATAATTAGATTATCAATTTCATCACTATAATTACTTTAATACGATGAATCGTGCCATCCAGAAATTGTCCATGTAAATCAACATATGTAAATCAGCGGTTAAAAATCGTTGGTTGGTCACTTGGATGTGATCTTCTGCTTTTGGCCCATTCGAGACTTGGAATTTCATCATTTCCGGGTAAAGTATATATTTCAAGAGTCTTATTATAACCATTGTGTCAAACATTTCAAGAGTCTTATTATAACCATTGCATCAAACATCATACACATGCATTAATTAGAGATATTAAATTTGATTTAGTAATTAAATTCAAATTCTTGTAAATATAACGTTTCTAGTTTTTGGATAATAGGAGATTCTGAATCCAGAATACCAAATACAACAAGAGGATTTCAAATATAAGGGATTCTGAATTTAGAGGGTTCCAAATCCATGCTCCCAAACAGGCTTTTTATAGGAATATTTTCTCATCCGTATTAAGTGACTGTTTGGATACATGGAATCCATGGGTTTTTTTATATGAAAAATGTGATGATTATCTATAGCTAAGTTCACTGCTTACTAAAAATTTGATTTTTAGGTAGGCTTTATGTAAATGTAACTGGAGTCCTCAAATTAATTAGACTACAAGAAATAAGAAATCACCTTTAAAAATAATAAAGAACAATAATAATGGAGAATTACATTGTTCTTGCGTAAGAAATCTCTACGGACAGTTTATTGATTATTTTTGTGAATTCACATATCAAACCAACCGTCTTGTCAGTGGATTAATTTTCACAACGACCTTGTGTATCCAAACATGACCCAAGTATTTTAATTAGTGGCAATGAGTTGGTAGAATGATCACACATGCGACGTGATCATATGTGCGGTCATCTTTATTGGGTTAAGTGTTTATGCATTGGGACCATGTGTACATAGCCTTTAACTCTTTGGTAGTGGTTTTAACTATTGAGAGTATTTTTGTAATTTCACATTTTTTTTTTTAAGGTCCTGGTATAATAAAATTAGTAGCACGATACTTGGGGCGACTAGAGTATCCCATTCTCTCTCTCTCACTCACGTTTCTCTTTCTTTTCTACTCCTTTTTTCTTTCTTTCTTTTTCTTTAAAATTAACATGGTTTCAAAATTATGTTAATCCATTTTTCTTCTTGATCTCTTACTTCCTTTTTTCTTCTTCTTTTTTTCTTTTTTTTTGAAAATTTTCTTTCTACTTGGTAGGAAACTCTAAAGTGTTTGGGTTCTCGCTTAACCTAATTTCCTTCGATTGTTGTATTCCACACGACGAGTGGTGAAATCATATTTAATGAAGGTGTGTAATGCCTGCTTTTGCATTCTACTTACGTGATGGGACAAAATGGGCTATCTTTCATTTAGTATGTAATCTACAGTCAATTTTGAAGTATGGAATCAGATTTGAATGCTGAAATGTTAGTAGTTTCATGAAGAACAATGCAGATCCAAAGCTAAAGTAGACCACAACATTGAAGATGGCAGGAATTGATGCTACTGTTGAAAACTTCTTGAGGTTACAAAGGGTTCTGGTCAAGCTGATATTTGTATTTTAACTTTAGCTGGTTAGATGGAAAATAAGCCTGGTGGATGGCCTTAGGAAAGTTTCAACCATAGTTTGTTCAATCCCATTGCTTTCTATGTGTGAGCTTTCGATGTACTTCATTTTTAGGCTAATGCTCTAGAATTATCTAGAAAAATTGATGGATGGAGTAGATCTAACACAAAAATCATAGTGAGAGCCAAAAAAGTTTCATACATTAAAAGTTGTGTTGTGTGGTTAGCAATCTATTTGGGAGAGAGAAATCCGGCATATCTTTGTAACGTCTTGAATTTTTGTTATTTTGATTTTTCAAAAATTCCTAAAACTTTTTTTTACATAACTAGCCTACATTGTCATTTACTGACCATTAACGTTCGAGGTGAGCCTATATGTAGGTGATACCAATAAAGAACCGTACAAATTCGATTAATCAACTATAGGAAGCCAATGAATCCATGTAATCACTTAAACCTCAAGTCTAGCATCGTGATTTGTTCATCTAGGGCCCAGATCTAGCTAACCTATCATTAACTAATTGAGATAACCATAACCAAATAAAAACCTACCTAAAGCCGAGATAACTATGGGTCAGATCTTAATTAATAAACCAAATCAACCTAGTTACTCATTTAGCCTAAGAACCAATGGTCTAGAGTGATCATGACTAAATCACCATTTTCGCTAATTTCAAATAGATCACACCATGAACTTAGTTAATGCAGACCCTAACCAATGTTGTCAAATCGCATATGCGATTGCATGCGATCCGCATATGCTGTTCGCATATGCGATCGCACAATCGCATATGCCATGGCATACTTTTTTTTTCCAAAAAAAAAAAAAAAAAAAAAAAAAAAAAAAACTAAAAATTCTAAAAATTCTTTTAAAAAAAAAGAGGGGAAAACTCATGTTACTCATCTAATTAGTACACATGATTGGATTGGATTATTTTACTTATTTCATTATAGTTTGTGTGTTTCATTAAGTGATATATTTAATTACTTATATTATATAAATTTTAACAAAACAATCAACAAGCTACATTAAAAGATAACTAATTATTATAAACTTGAAGAAAGAAATTTTAATGATAAATGGATAACTTGAAACAACATACAAGTTATAACTTACAACAAAGACAACTTATAAAATACAAAAAATAAACATAATTGAAATAATTGTAGAGAGATTAGAGTAAGAAAGAAAGAGGTGTAAGAGAGAGAGAGTAAGAGATTTTAAGCTTTGGAGTAAAGAATAGTGAAAATGGAGGGGTATGAGTGCCTAATTATAGGCAAAGTTCTCCAATTTGAAAAAAATAAAAAATAAAAATAAAAATAAAAAAATTTCACTCTTGGCTATTGGGAAATATGCTTGTCGCATATCACGATATGCGATCGCATACTCGCATATGCGATCGCATATTTATCGCATACAAAAGTATGCCATAGGCATACTTGCCAGATCGCATATGCCATCATGGCATATGCGATGCGATCAAAAGTATGCGCATATGCGATCGCATATGCGCATATGCGATCGCATTTGATAACAATGACCCTAACAACTGCGCACAAGAAATCTCTTTATCCAATTCATTCAAAAAATGTCATGATTATCCAAATAAGCTCTAAATCGCTCATTAGTGGACTACTAAATCTGAGGCTATAGAAAGACGTTTGTCTTAGTGGGCTTGACATCTATCGCGGGTGGTGAACTAAGATAATGCCTAAAACTGCTCAACTTAAGCCAGAGGTCGAGTGCTTGGAATACGCAAATGTCTTAGACTGAAATCTGAAACTTAAGTGAAATAGACCCCCTACTCTTTCGTGAAGTTGTGACTTTCCAACCGTTAGATCGCAACTAAACTCGAGGTACGAGTTAAAGATATTTTCTCCTCATATTCATATAGTCGTAGCCCCGATCGATCACCGACGACCGTCTATCGCAAGTGGGGTCCCCACAGTTTATCGAAGCATCTGATTGCCGCCAAATTGTGATGTAACATAGATCCCATGGTAGAACACCTACCCTCTAGTGCGAATAGGCCTGTAGGCCTCCATTGAGGCCCTTTAAGTCAGAAACACCCTCCCCCAGGACAAGTTTAATGGAAAAGGAGGCACCGGGGCTATTTATGCACATTCTGGCACTATAAATGTTATAGGAAAATGAGAGCAGACTCGATAAGGACCGACTCAAGCAAACCGAATCGATCAGTAGGGCCTCGGAAGGAGAACATCGCGACAAGTCCGGCTTTACTTCCAAACTATGATTCCAAAACTAGGGTTACTGGGGAAAGAGAAATGGGGCAATTCGATCTGAGCCCTCATCTGGGGCTCTCATCCGAAGAACTACGACCCTAGATTAGCCGATCCGAGCTCTTGTCTGAGCTCTCATCCGAAGAACTACGGCCCTGAATCGGCCGAACAGAGCTCTTGTCCGAGCTCTCATCCGAAGAACTATGGCTCTAAATTGGCCGAGTCGAGCCCTACTCACATCTCGGAGGCTGGAGACGTATTCCGACCACGAACTCCAACCATAAGATCTGACTAACTGCTCAAGAGACCGAGTTTCAGAACCAACCCCAATATGTACGTGGCCAAATATCACGCCCATAGATACGCCTCATTAAGGCATACGGGAGAGTGAACCGGTGCACGAGATAGCAACCGACATCTTCGCACGTGCGACATCCGCTTGATTGAGAAAATCGTGCCGAGATTGACGGTCATGATCCCATCGCCTCATGGGTATAAATACTAAATGAACCCATTACAATAAGTATGCAAGATCTCACACCCTCTCTCTACATTACACAACTTAGACCCAGATTCCCTAGCCTGACTTAGGCATCGGAGGGTCCCCTATTTAAGGCAGGGTCTCCTTTGCTCACTTTTCTGTGCAGGAACAGGGTCCGTTCTGGATTCTCAGCATTAAGTGGAGGTTGGTCCAGATTTTGACCTCAACAATAAATATCTCTCATTTCTCAGTCTGTCACTCCCATACGAATTTTCACTTGCAAAAAGAGGGGAAAGAGAGGAAGAGAATGTGAGAAAGTATAAGAGGGGGTAGATTGGAGCATTCGCCCCATCCCCGCTAGCCCGTGATGTAACCGCGGCCACACCGCACACCAGAATTGCCTTGGCAACAATCAAAGGTAACTAACAAGCCCTTTTTTAAGATTTGGGCCTTGAGGGTCGATTGCATGTGCCCTTATAAGCTAACCACGCCAGTGCAGGATACAGACAAGTCGATCTACGAACCCAAATCCTAGGAGCGGTGCTAGAAGTTCGATTAACCACTTCTAGGTGTGGACCATTATCCTTAGGTTGCCGATTATCAAGCCCATATCACAATTAACAATTTATGTAGTGAATGGATGATCGCATGCTAGCTAGTGTATACCCGTTCGATTGATTGCTCTTCATAAATTTCGAATTTTTGTGTAATGTAGCCTGAATATCTGATTGCATGCTAGAATAGGGTGAAATTGCTTAAATTGTATGCTTATGCTTTATATCATTCTCCTACATATGCACTTAATTTTGCCTTATCACATGTAAATTGTGATGATTTGGGTAATACGCCGGCATGTTTGATAAAATGCTTAAATCAAGTAGAATTTTTCTTGATTTGTTGTTTGGTACTCTTTCCTGTAATTGCGATAATTAATTTATTAAGTATATTGATTAATTGTGGCTATTTAGTTAATCAGGTTGGCCGGTAAATCATAAATTTACGAGGGCAACCCTATTTAGATTGACCACCCCAGACTAGTCTGATTGACCCGGGGCAAATATGGACAACCGATAGTAGTTGAACTACACAGGATGCTTGCACCCAATGCCGGTTAAGCCGAGGTTCGCCCGAGTCAACCGAACCAGTCTAATAGCCGACCAACCATGTATGTCCACCATGTACAATCATACCTGCCTGAATCTGGAGCACCCCATACCCATAAGAGGCCTACTAATAACCATTAGTGATACGATCCTCAAGTCTCATGAGCCAGGCATGGTGTTATGGGACATCGTGTCTGTGTTGTCGGCCCACACTGTGGTGACAAGCCTCCCTGTAATGACAAATGAGCAACTAATAAGGCTATCAGCCCAGTACATCAAACTGTAATGATGTCACAATCATTCCACAAATTGTGTTTGAGTAATGACCTCTACTTCATTTGTGAGCGCCCTACACCCGTCGATGGGCGGCCTAATCCTTTGCGTCTGAGTTATGTCATCTGGGTCCTAAGTGATTGATTGGGCCAGTGTTAGCCTCACATTGATTGAGGAGTTGTCGTCTGAGTGATAAACCCTAATATGAATCAAGAATCGCAGGCACAGAGCCGCTATGGTCGTCGGGCCTATCAATATGGATAAGGCCATTGATTATATGGATGTGTTTCAGATTCCCCAATTTTGCTGGATGAACGGACTTAATTAATTCACTTGGTTAGCACGAACATTCATCGCATCGCATTAGTTTAAGCTGTGGTGACTCGAGAATTGTGGTCACGCGATGAGGGAGTGTTGGCATTTGCGAATGAGGTGGCGGAGTCGCTATGAGGGAGTGTTAGATTGTAAGGACATGCATTATCTCACAACAACATGCACGTGCATTAATAAGAGCATCTTGGATCTGAATGTGTTTTATCATTGACCGTGTTTGTGAAATTGATAACATATGTAGCTTGATGTTAATGGAACCACTGAGTTGATCCCTCACTCTCACTCTGGGATGGTGTTTTAAAACACTAACCAGACAATGTTATAGATGCAGGTACTATGGAGTCCGATGCGTTGAAGGAGACGCACACAAACTCGGAGGAGGAGTCCCCGTACTTCTAGTTGCTGGGTGGGCAGATGTCGGACACCTACGGGACGTCGACGGAATTTTAGAGTCGACACATTTTGTATTTTTGGAACTGTATATTTTTCTCAGTTGTATTTCTACTTGTTAACTGATTTACTTGCTCTAAAATTTACATTTATTCCAGGGTATATCGCTTTGTATATTTTAATTCTATAAACGGCTCAAATGCCAGGTGAAACGAATTGTAGAATCCCACTCCCGCAAATCATTAGTCACATCCAGGATAACGGGAGTCCAGTATTTACTCGGCCCTCGAAATCCGGAGCGTTACAATCTTGTTAGTTGGAGTCATCAAAATTCTTATGCCTTCAACATAAATGATCTACTCTCTCGTTAAAAAGCATATCCTAGCAGAAGCAGATTATGTCTTACCCTCACCAATCTCTAGCCATGGTTGTGCATATATGTATCGGTCCCACCATTATGTATCAGTCTATTCACACCATCCTTTCCATTTCTCATATCAATTTAAGGTATGAGCCAAAAGATAAGGCAGATGCAACACCGGAGTGGACCATACCAAATACTAAACTTGACTTGCATTAAATGCAAATGCATTAAATGTAGGTTATTTTTGTGTTGCATTAAATGCAAGAGTCATTTTTGGTGTGGTCCACTTAAGCTTTGTAGCTGCTCATTTTTTAGCTCATACCTTAAAATGATACGAGAAAAGGGATGGACAACATGAATAGAAAAATACATCACGGTGGCCCCACACAAATCTGCCCATTCGTGGCTGGGGTACAATCGGCGTCCAATCCTAGTTGACAATTTAGAATTTTTGTCATAATGAGGTTTCACGTTATATTAATTATTTAAATAATAATAAAAAAGTTTGACCCAAATTACTAAATGCTTTATTTATGTGTCCTCACAAGATCAATCGGATGGCCACCCTTATTTTGAATGGGAATGATTCGTGTAATCCTAAAAGCTTTATCCCAACTAATTAGCGTAAGCTACATGAACCCTGTGCCATAATTCCACTCTATCAAAGGTGAAAACTTCAATTAGACCAATTAGACCACTCATCTTAAAATTTTAATAAGAAGAAGAAAAAAGGTGTTTCACTATTAGATGTGCCACACCTGTACGATCAAGTTAGACTGTTTGTTGTCCAGTCATTCAAATGGTGTGGCCCATCTAATAAGTGGACCAGCATGAGTTTTCTGATAGGTGACCTTCATGGTAGGGCCTGTCATTTGCATGGTATTAAAATTGTGTATTAAATGGCATGTTGGTGAAGAAGATCTGCTCTGCCATCCATATAGGTGAGGAGATGATCTTATCAAAACCTAGTAACACTCATGATTTCTTTAGAACACGAATCAGAAATATTTTAGTAGTTTTTAAATTTTGGTTTCTCATCACTGAAATTTCGAAATTTATCGGACGAAGGTTCGTAGGATTTTACCACAATGGATGACATTATTCGAAATTATATGGGACTTATGTGAGGTGTATCATTGTTTGTATGGTTTTCTCTGATCACGCGTGTATGCTCTTTTTGTTGTGCGCGGTGTGCTAGGACCGATGTAGGTCTGGTCCAAACCGTGATCACTGTTGACCCCTGGCGTAGAGATAGAGCGGCACTGGGTCGATCGACCACCGTCTATTTAACCAATAATTTTGCGCTTGTGTTAAAATAGGTGATTTGTGAAGGCTAGGGCTCCACCTTTAATGAGCTCTTTTTGTCTTGTCTATCAAGGACCTACGAATGTGCAACAGTTGTATAATTGAATGGGTGGAGGTGGATGGAAATGAATGCGAGTTTTAAACGTGATCAGTCATGGTCTTCTTACCACTAAGCAGGATTGCCAACCCTAGCTAAGAGCAACAGCGTATTGGTGAGCGGGGTGTTCAATTCTGGAGATTACAAAAGGCTAATGTCAGACCAGCGTATGAGCATACGTGGCCAGGTTCTAAGGCTAATAGTCTTCCTTCAGATCCGGGGCATATGCATAGATGGAATGGAATTACAACTACTGAATTAAAAATATGAGTTGGTCCGGCGTGGTCATAGGGACAGACTGATGTTACTTCTATCCTAAAGGTCCCACCTAATGAGCGATGGATGAAGTTAAAGGATTGGAACCCTTCTTCTGTGTTTGCTCCTGCTATTTATAACTTATCATGTTGAAGGTTGAAGATAATGGATGGCCCACGTGGCGCCTCTGCGTGTATCCAGTTAGAAAAGAGCAGTTATCATCCTCTCGATCGTAGTTGCCTCAGTCGAACGTGCTTAGAGCTGGGCAAAACAGACCCGATCCGATGGATCTGACCTGATCAGAACCGAACCGATGGTTTGAATCAGTGCGGATTGGGTAGCTCTATCCAGATCCGAAATCTTTTCGGGTCGAGTTCGAATTGGCCCTGATCCGACCCGACCTAACCTGAAAACCCGATCTGAATGGATCCGGACCGATCCGATCCTACCTGATCCGGAGTAGTTCTTATCAATACTTCTACTTTTCCCTGTGGTATGGTCCGCTTGAGCTTTGGATATGCATCAATTTTGGGTTCAACCACTAAAATGATCTACAAAAACGAATGGACGACGTGGATAAACCACATGCATTCAAGGTGGGCCCCAACAGAATTTACTGTGTACAATAAGAAGAATATTTGCTAGTGTACCGCACATAGCTATGTAGCTAGCTGTAGGCACCTAGCTGTAGGTACGTGTCGTGCCAAGACGAGCACTAACGCTCCTCAAGCTGTGAGTTGTACGAACGGTTCAAAGGAGATCAAAGTTATATGGCCCCACAGTGATGTATTTATTATATCTACATTGTTCATATATATTAAGAGATCGTTTTAGAGCATTATCCAAAAAAATGGATCATATCCAAAGATCATTTGGACCACACCACAAATAGCAAGAGAGAATGATTTTCACCTTTAAACAATTCGTAGGACCCACCATAACATTTATTTTCCATCCAATCTGTTCATAAGGTCACAAAGACCTGAATTAAGAGGAAAAACAAATTTGAAATTGATCCAAAACTTCTGTGAGACTGTGACTCCAAAAAGGCATTCAATGGTAGATGTTCAATCCCCACTGCTTTTTCCAGTGTGGTCCACTTGATAGTCAGATCTATCTTATTTTTCGTCTCAAGCCTTGAAACGAGCTCACCAATGGATGGACGGTTTGGATATAACACATATCCCATGATCAGACCTACAGAACTTGGTAACGTCAAAGTCGGCATTTTGTGCACAACACGTTACAGGTAGCTACCGTGCACAACATGTTCACAACTGCAGTGCCTCGAGCTCCGAGTTGTAAGAATGGCTCAAATGATATCAACCTTACATGGGCCCCACAATGATGTATTTATTATATTCATACCGTTTATCCATTTTTCATGATCATTTTAGATCATTTGGAAAAAAAAAAAACGAATTACATCTAAAGCTCAAATGGTTCACACCGAAAATAGCAACGAGGATAATGATTTTCACCGTTTTTAATGATCTGAATCGCGCCCAACCCGATCCGACTTGGTTTCCTTGATCGAGTCGGACTCGGTTCGGGTTAGGCCAACCGTGTGTCGGATCGGTTCGAGTCCTATGTCCCAAATTCGGTCCTGGATCGAATCGGGTTCGGGTCAGCTCAGCTAGATTTCGGACCGAATCGGGTTAAACCCAATCCGATCCGACTCGGTCCGATGCCCACCTCTAAACGTGCTTCAACACCGACGTGTCCATAACGACTATTCATCATTATCTAGAAATGTCTTTGTTGACGTGGCATACAAAGGTATTTATTATTATTATTATTATTTTTAATGTGGCGTGCCGCTAGACATACTGTATATGTCATACTCATACGACACAATGTGTTGTGGATTAGATTTTGGTATAAAGATTGCCCCCTTATGTTTCTTGTCATTTGACAAATGATGGCGAGAAACATGATAGGCAAATTAAGGGCAGGTACAAGGTTTTATGAGATAACCTTGGCATATCGAATATATTCATCTTTTTGTTTATAATATACATCCCAAGCCTTCTCTTCTCCTCTTTTCGTTGCTGCAACATGTTTTTGGAGTCGTTTCTACTAAGATGAAATGAAAACACAAGTATTGCATGATCCAAAACTTTTGTAGCCCTGCGGATATTTCAACCGTCGACGTTCAATCCTTACATTTTTGGCCCACTGGAGTATTGAATGTACGCAATGAACTCCCAGCAATTGCTGGAAGCCTACTCAGCAATTGGACTTCTACAGTTGAATGTGAACTGGCGTTGTGTTTCCTCACTTCACCATTGTCCATCAAGGAAATTTTAGGACATGGCTCATCCATGGCCGCAATCGTGAGATCAACGGTCTTGATTTGTGCATTCTGAAAGCCCACAAGCATGACTAGACGCAGATTTCTAGAGAAGGCCTTTCGTGGGAAGTCAACTCAATCCATTCCTTTTGCTATGTCGTTTTAGAACATGTTACATGAAAGAAATTTAGGTGTACCCAAAACTCAAGGGGTAATTTTTTACTATAGATTCGACCTTCCAACCATATTTTTTTTAGTCCGAATAAAACCTACTTTACTAATTTAGACTTTCACCGATGCAAAAAGCAAAAATACCAGGTGCTTTTACCTGAAAAACAGCAGTATTTTTGTCCAAAATCTTTCTTTCCGTACCTAAAAAATTTACTTTCATGACATAAGTTTTCGGTCATTTATAAAAAAAAAAAAAAAAATGCTTAAAAGGTAAGTGTCTACTGTACTATTTTTTTCAAAACTAAATGGGTCACAAATGAGGGAAATTCGGGGAAATAAATTTATACAGTTGAAACCGTCCTAGGCTCCACCTTGATGTTAATATGTCATCCAAATCGTTTATAAGGTCATTCCCACTAGGATGAAGTGAAAATACACCGACAGGAAAAAAAGTTTTAAAAAAAAAAAGAAAAAAGAAAAAGCCTGATACAACTTTTATAGCCATAAGTATGTTTCAACGGTGCTCACTAAATCCCAACTCTTTCCTCTCGTGTGGCCCACTTGAGTTTTGGATCCACCTCAAATTTTTTATTATAATTCCTAAAATAACCTCTAAAAAGGATCAACCGAGTTGATTTCTCAAAAACATGGTGGTGGGCCCCACCCAACATCCTTGGGTAGGAAGTTCCTGAAAAAGCCTTCCCCTGGAAATCCACGTCCACCATGACCTGACACTGGCCCACTCGCCCACATATAGGGGCTGGGATTGTCCTGTGGGCGGGGCTTCAAAAGGAAACGTACGGCTTTGATTTGACGAATTTAAGGGCTGGGCGAGAACGGGCCCAATCACTTCTTGGCCCCGAGCTTTATCAAGAGGGGCGACACCGAAGCTGGGCTTGGGCCTTGGGCCACATATTTACGGGCCTGGCCAAAACCCGCCATTGTCCTCTCTACTGGGGCTTATCCGATAAACGATCTGGACCACAAATCCATCGGGCCGACATGTCTATATTCGGGGCTCGAGTATTCCACAAAATCCATGACTCCAGGATCATGCGAGAGAGTGAGAGCCCTACTTGGATCTAGTGAATGGACGGTTAGGATCACCAATCCGTTGGGCCCACTTGTCTGTAGTCAAGGCTCGAGGATTCCAGTTATATATCCTCGCCTCCACTGTCATGAGAGAGAGAGAGAGAGAGAGAGAGAATGGGAGTGATGTTGGAAGGGAAGAGGGTGATATTAGTACCGTACATGAGGGAGCACGTGCCCAAGTACCACGAATGGATGCGGGACCCATATCTCTTGCAGGCCACAGGATCCGAACCCTTGACACTGGACCAAGAGTACGAGATGCACCTCTCCTGGACCCAGGACCCCAACAGTAACCTCTCTCTCTCTCTCTCTCTCTCTCTCTCTCTCTCTCTCTCTCTCTCTCTCTCTCTCTCTCTCTCTCTCTCTCTCTCTCTCTCTCCTGCTTTTGATGCCCATACCCCATTCATACACTGGCAATGGTTGCCATTCACACGAGTATTTCGTCTACCCAAACAGAAAGGGGTGTATCTATCAAAATTTAGGGCGTCAGTATCAACTTCTCTGTTTTTTTTTTTTTTTTTTTTAAATAACAATTATTTGATACTCTGGCCGCGAATGGAGCTTGATACGCAGGCATTTGGAAATTGTACACATGGCACACAGTAACTCGAATTAAACAGACTAAATTGTGGTCCCGGAGTGTTGTTAACTCACAATCCTGAAATCAGATTGGGTGAATAATCCGAACCTCTGATTCGTGGACACTTGCTGGTTGAAATAAAACCATTTGGGCCTGTTTGGATGCCTATAAGCTCTTTAAGTTGTGACTTACGGGTTATCATGTTTGAATGTAAGCTGTAAGTTACTTATAAGGTAAGTTGGTTTTTGTTTTTGGGTAACCTGTATGTTAGTTACAGGTAAGAAACTGTATATTCACACCAAGTAGAGCTTGGAGTAGAAAATTATTTCAAAACATTATAATTATATAGAAGAAATCTTGGCACTAATTATGATATTTTGTTAAGCTTGTCTAGATGAATGTTTTAGCTAATTATTAGGCTAAACCAATCATCAAGTGGGTCATAAAAATGGGCCCATGGATTCAAAATACCTACAATATAGAAATCCTAGTAATGCTAAGATGCGTCAAAACAAAAAATTACAAGTCAATGGCCTGATACAACTCCTTTGCAACTCATAAGAAGAGAAGCATTGTACAATAGCGTCTGATTACATAATCTGATGCTACAACTAGAATTCATGGCTCCCTGATCTAAACTATTGACTTGACTTGGTAGGCCCCACTCAAATAAGGCAATGTAGAAGGAGACAAGAACAAAAGGTTGTATATGTTAAGGGTTTGTTTGGATAAATGTTGAATAAGTCTTGGTTGTCCTATTCTATAGGAAGTCTATTGAAATGAGTTAGTGTATCCCATTTCTTTAGGAGTACTCCAATCGTGGAACTAGTTGGTTCCTATTTCTCTGGTTAGTTTGTTTATGCTTTTTTATTAAAGATGTAATCAGATCTTTAAATTAATTAATTGAATTCCTCCTTCAAAATATTCGTTGTGCATTTGTCTCTTTCAACTTTTTACATTTGGTATCAGAGACAAATGGAGTCATATATTTTTTTTATTTTTTATTTTTTTTAATCATGGCAACTGCCTCTGCTTTGAGAATTCGGGGTTGATGATCATTAGGCTGCTGCCTGCTTCCATCTCTATTTCCTCAACCTCCTCATCCTCTTCTTTTGTATCCTCCTCGGCCTCTACCTCTTGAACTTGAGGATTCAGCAAAGGTTGAAGCTTTTAATGCTTGCTCTTCGGTGGTGGTACTGCTGCACCGGTTCACCTTTTGCTCATGGACTAGCAAAGAACTCTGCAGCTCATCAATGGAGAGTCCATCAATGTCATTTGATTCTTCAATCAAACAAACGACATAGTCAAACTTCAAGGTCATCGAGCGCAGAATTTTTTCGATGATGGTGACGTCTTCCATCTTGTCGCCATGGGTGCGCATCTTGTTTGCAATCACCATGGTTCTTGAGAAATAATCGGAAACACATTCTCCTTGTTTCATACAAAGAGTCTCGAATTTTGCGCGAAGTGCTTGGAGTTGTGCACGTTTCACCTTCGTCATGCCTTGATACTTCTTTTTTAGAGAATCCCAAATCTGTTTAGAAGTAAGTATCTTTGGAGAGAATCGTTTCCAAGATTGAACGATCAATTGCTTGGAAAAGATAATTCTTTACTCCAAAATCTCCATTAACATGCTCCAATGATCGTAGTGACCATCGAAGCGAGGTATGGTTGGCTGGATATAGTTATCAACCACCTTGTCAGACGCCATTGATTTTGCTGCTACAAGTAAGAAGACTGCTACTTCTTTTTACCTCAACCTGGCTTTAATACCAAATGTAAAAAGTTGAAAGAGACAAATGCATAACGAATATTTTGAAGGAGGAATTCAATTAATTAATTTGAAGATCTGATTACATCTTAAATAAAAAAGCATAAATAAACTAACTAGAGAAATAGAAACCAATTAATTCCATGATTGGAGTACTCCTAAAGAAATGAGATACACTAACCCATTTCAACAGACTTCGTATAGAATAGACATCCAATACTTATTCAACATTTATCCAAACAAACCTTTAATAGTATAGGGATACATGGACAGTCCAATCAATTGATCTGAATCGGGTGCAACTGTCATGGCCTCACCGAACTGGGCCCACTTCAAATAAAAGTAGAAAAAAAAAAGCTCGTAACCCTATAACTACAGAGGGAGAGGGGAGGAGAGAGAGAGGTGCATGATGACGCTAATTAGAGAGAGAGAGAGAGAGAGAGCTTACTGGAGCTTCAATGGTTGGAGCTTTGCTGTAATGGAAGTGTGTTTCCCCCCTCTTCCCCTCTTTTTAAAAATCGGATTGTTGGCATCTAAGTCACTTAGAGGGAAGTATTTTCTCACCCCCAGCCCCTAGAAGTTTCCTGGCAATTTTGCCTCTAAGTGACTTACATGTTAATTTCCTCCCCCAAACACCACCTGTAAGTCACTTCCCTGTAAGTCACTTCCCACTAACCCAACTTATAGGCATCCAAACAGGCCCTTAGATGTTTTTCATTTTTAAGTCCAATAAATGTCCACAAATCCAATAGTTAAATAATCACATAATCGTAATTTTTAGGTTCATGATACATCTAAACTAGGGCCCTTAATTTGGACAGTTTAGTTTGAATTACTTGTATGCCACATATTCAGTATCTATATATTCTCCATTCATACTCAACCCCATTATTAAAAGCAATGTCCCTCTTTCCCCTAAGGATGAAAGAGAGTATCTGATATTGCTTTAATATCTTGTTCTTTTAATTTTAGTTTATTAATAAAATTAAAAACTTTGATGGATCATATCTGGTAGTATAATTGATGTTTGTTGATTGAAGGGTCTTTTTCCTGCATTCAATGAGAAACAATAATGATTGAACCCATCCCATACTTTTTTACCTATTCTATCGTAATTCATTCTAAATTTGATCAACATTATCTGAAACAGAAGGAGAAAGTACTCAATGTGTCTTGAAGAAGATGTCACACTACGTGAATATACCCTTGTTTAGAGGACAATTAAATTATGAGAGGAAACTAAAATGATAAGATAAGAAAATAACTGGTTCGAGATAAGACTAAATTTGGAATAGGCTTAACCCAAACTATTCAAATTTCAGGCCTAATAGACCATTGAAGTAAAAAAATTAAAAATTAAAAAAAAAATCGGTAAGTTTAAATCAATTTTTTGTATTATTGTGTCTTTCAAAAAGTTTTAAACAAATTTAAGCCAAGCTCGTGTCCATTCTAAGGAACAAAGTGTACGAGAAAATATTAACATTTTTGTTGGGTAGAAGCTTAGTGGAACTAAGTATCCTATTGTTGCTTCGATGGTCCGTGACTTCTTGGGAATGAGTGTGATCTATTGCTGCATCTTACATAGGTCATTTATCATTTAATATTGAAGGTAGACTACCAGTTAGCTACTGAAGTAGATTGCAGCTGAGCACTATGGGGAATTTGATATATGCACAAGATTTTGATTAAGGAATTTATGAAAGGTAATTTTGATTTCTAAAATGTAAATTTTTGGTAATTTGTTTCTGTTTCTATTTAATGCATTGATTACATTTTATGCAATCTAGGTCGAATCTGGACCAAAATCAAGTTGGGCTGGTTGGCTCAGACCAAATTGACTAGAGCCTGGTAGATCACCAACATCCCACTCAAATCAATGATTTAAAAAAATAATAATAATCAAGAAACTTGAACAAAGCTTCAACAGTAAACCAACTTCAATACAATAGGCCAAACAAGATTGGGGTGTGTATTCACTTATTTTTTTCCAAACTTGAACAAAGCTTCAACAGTTAACAAATCAATGATTGAATGAAGGCAATAGTCAGTTCAAAGAGAAAAATGAGTGTATCCCTCCCCTTCCCTCTCTCTCTCTTTATTTTTTCCCCTTTTCAGTTGTCGAGGTTTTCTTGGGAAATGCGTTAAGGCCCCCTGTTTTTATAGATTCATTCTTTTGTGTATATATGGCGACAATTAGCATCTACTATGTATTCTATTCAGATAGAAGGGGTGTATCTATCAAAAACTAGGGATGTATATATCAGCTCTTCCATGTTCCCTTTTCTTTCTTTTTTCTTTGTTCTTTGATTCCAGATCTCTTGCTAGACTTTGATTTGATGAAATGAATATGAGATGTGGGTGTTGCAGAGCACACATTCATTGTCTTGGATAAGCAAATGATTGTTGGAGACTTTGTTCATGGAGATGCCCATGTTGAAGGTTAGATTCTATATTTCTTTATTTATTTTTTTCTTCTTCTTTTTTTTTTTTCTATGGATTTTGTTAGGAAATAGATATTCTGTGTGGTTATTTCATTTTTATTCCTGCTTGTCTTATTTGTGGGAGATAGAGGCTAGGGTTTTCCAAGATATAAAATACGACTAGAATTGTGTTAGTGGACTAACTTACAACTGATGTGTTTTGAAGTCATCGACATGAAGTATGCTTTTTAGAAAGTAAAGGAAAATTATAGTAAAGCCCTTTAACCAACTCCTATCAGTAACACTCCCCTTCAAGCTAGGAGCATAGATTTCAATCATACCAGTTTGGAACAAGCTTCAGCATTAGGTTCTGGAAGGGCATGGGTAGGGAATTTATTCCTGGGCCATGGCTTTTCCATCTATCTACTCCCTTGACACAATCAAGGAGGCGAAAGTGAGTGTTATGAGCTTTTGGGGGAACCCATGGTTTGGAATGTTCCTCTCATACAAAATCTAAACGAGGAAACTAGAGACTTTGTTGCTCTGATGGGTATCCTTCATGAGGCACGTATTGACACCTCACGTGAAGATACTAAAGGGGCGTTTGGATCGTAAGTTACTTAAGATAAGCTACTTATGGCTCAAGTAACTTATCTTAGTTTCTACTTATTAAGCAAATAAGTATGTTTAGTAAACAACATACTTATCAGCTTCTCCTCTCTTTTGTCTCTCCTGTTGCCTCTCTTCAACAACTTATGAAAAGTGAAAAAGCTAAAAAAAACTAACTGAAGTGATTAAGTAATTTAAAATAAAAAAGTTACTTATAACTAATCATAAACCAAACTTACTTATCTGAAATAAGTTACTAATGCTGTAAGTAGAAAAAGTAACTTATTTGGTGGCATCCAAATGGGCCCTAAGTGTCGGAGGCGAGCGATGAATGGTAGGTTCTCAGCCAAGTCCATCTTCTCTAAACTATGTGTTGGGGTTGGCTCTGACTACCGTTGTGCTAAGATATGGAAAGCCCCTATTCCTCATAGAGTGTGAGCATTTACTTCATTAGCCATTGCCAATAAAATCCTTACAGTAGATAATCTTGAAAGGAGAAATATGGCGATGGTGAATATGTGCATCGTGTATGGGAAAAGTGATGAGGACATCGTGCACACGCACGGCCGCACACCACCACCCCTACGCACGTATGTAAGCAGAAGGAGGATCCCATCATCGATCTGGCTCGATGACGACGTCCAGGGAGGGCCTCCTAGCTAGAAGACAAGTTTTGGTTCAGAAAAGTGGGCCCGATAGTCAAGAAAAGTCCATCATGGGATCTCATGATCGTGGCCCACTCGTCGGATTGATTTCATTTTTTAGGTTTTGCTTATTGTTATTATTTAGAACATTGTGAACGCTTTAGATTTCTTTGTTTGGTTTTTATTTTAGTTTACTCCATCACCAAGTAATAGGTGTCGCACATGGTGTGAGTTTTTGAGTATAGGGCTCTCCCTTTAAATAGGCACCCCTTGTAGTTCTTTTGATTCATTCAAGTTTAATAAAAATTCCTACTTTATTTTTCTGCTCTCTTCGTGAGTTGTGGAAGAATTCAAAAGTGGGTGCGAAGCCCTCCCTTTTCGAAGAGCTAACTACCGTGGTGCGAAGCCACATCGACCCCGATTCATCCCCATCCCCCATCATTTTTTTTTCCATCTTCTCCCACCATCCATACTTCGAATTCGTCATTCATTTGCATCGAGTTCCTCATTACGACGGTTTCAATTTCGGCCCGTAGGCGAGCTGACACTTCGGCGGAGCACCACGCACAAGCCGTAGCTCGGATCGACCCGAAACTTCGGGGTTTTGGAGCCTCCCCCTGGCCGACCAGGGCCAAGGAGAGCTTTTCTACAAACGACGCTCGCGCCCCAAGCCCGCTGCCCATACGCGGGATCGTCTTTTGGCTCAGGTTTTTATCCTCTTTTATCCTCTCATAGCCTTTTTTCATGAAACCTAGCCTTAGATTACGTTTTCCCTAACTTATATGCCCCTTTTCTTTCCCTAGGGTTCCTTGATTTGAAACTGGTGAATCCCTTGGATTAGGGACTGATTACTATGTATGTGTGAAGGATTATTTCTTATCTTTGAGTATCGTTTGCTTCATAATTTTTATTGATCCAGCCCTATTATGTGTAGGCCTGGACCCGCATAAATTCCTCTTTAATTGAACGTTTGGATTTTCATGTGGGATGTGGAATTTGTGTAATTGTTTCTGAATTGGTATGATCTAAGCCTGAAATCTTGCATATCATATTTACATTTCATGCCCTGCATCAAAAAGCAAGGAATCTGTGGCTCACCTCTTCGTACATTGCCCAGTTGCCAGTGAATGTTGGGGTCAATTGTTTAAACCGTTAAAAGTTAAATGGGTCGATGGGGGAGGTTTTTGCAGGCTGGACTGATGGTCCGTTTTCAGATCACTGAAGATGATTATTGTCCCTTTTCCCTTTCTCAGTTATTTGGGGGTTATAGAAGGAAAGGAACATAAGAATTTTTTAAGGCAAGAGCATTTCAAAGACAGCTCTGTCCTATTCTATTGTCTCTTCGGTTCTTGGTTGAGTCCGTAGCCTCCCAGAATTTTCAGGAATCTCAGTTACTGACTTGAGAAGAAATGGGAGTCAATAGTTTCTTGGTGGTCTGATCAGGGTTCAGGCTTATGTTTTTATTTTATTTTGGATCTGCTGTCCCCTGTCCTTTGTGTTTTGTTTTGGTCCCGCAGTGGAGTGATGATAAGGTCACCTTCTTCTGCAAGTTCTTTCATTTTGCTGTTTTGGGTTTAATGATATTGTCATCTTCTCAAAGAAAAAAAAAAAGGGAGTTCCATAAAGCGTGCCTTTTCCAATTTCCTATGTAGATAATAGATGAATCATCTTAATGGATTCCAGTCTCCATAAATAGTTTCACAAACAGAAGGAGAACAGTATATTAGAGAGGCTGAATTTTCAGCTATGTAGCACAAGGCCATGAAAAAGAAGTCAAAAGAGTTCCATCATCCCCATCATAATCTTAGCCTTTACCCAAACAATTTGGTGTTGGCTTTTAAATGGTAGGCTGCCAAAAAAGTTCTATAAGTGGGACTGCCCACTAGACATCAACCTTCCACTGTTAAACTGGCCATGGTAGTGGCTCACATCGAACTGCATATATATGCCAAACACATTCCCTCCCAGTAGTGAACCTAGCCCAATGATTACAAGCACACCCTAATAGGGCCATAATTTGGGCTATGGTCAACCCGAACCCAATTGATGCAACCCGATTTCAGGTTGGGTTGGGTTGGGTTAGGTTGTCAAGGTCCTTGGGTCGGGTTTGGGTTGGTGTTCCAACCCGATTTGCAAATTCGAGTTGGGTTGGGAATAGTCACATGTATTTGGGTTGGGTGGTTTGGGTTGGCGTTCCAACCTGATTTGCAAATTTGGTTCGGGTTGGGAATAATCACATTTATTTTGGTTGGGTCAAGTATAGAGGAATTCAGGTTGGGCACCTCATGTTAGGCTGTGGGTTGGGTCCTCTTGAGATTGGGTCGGTCTAGGGTTGACCCTCAACCCAACCCAAACTGCTCTAGTTGCACCCCGACACTCCAAAAGGATGAGCAAGCAAAGGAAGGTCATGGAGGGGTACTTGTCAAGCAAACCGTGAAGCAACCACACATCTGAAAGGTCATGCTCATGTAGTTGGCTGCACAAAATAGTAAGGTACCCACTGACACATTATAACCAACACGACTCACATGCCAACATGATCAGGCCTGACATTGCAACTTAGCACAACTATTGCACTTCCCACAAAGGGAAATTTGCAAACAGAACCATCCAACAAATTATAAGTGATTTAATGGGCCATTCATAGTTTCAGGGTCTGAATTAGTTCATATTTGCACATGCATTGCCTAGTGCATTAATTATCAAAATATCACCTTTAAATCATCTCACCCAAAGTTGGAGCCATCCCAAAATGTGGCTTGCAACTGAGCAGTGAATAAAAAGATGGGGGGCATCCTCTTCTTCCTTACATCACATCCCTAATGAGTTCGGAAGTGAGAAATCTTTCTTTCTTTTCTCAGATTATTCAGCTTTAGAACCTTATATAAGCTAGCAGTTCAACAAAAAACTTTAACCTTTGAGGGGGCATCACCAGACCATACTGCACCCCAAATTTCATTCGACCAAGCATGGATTACAAAAGGATCGGGAAGAAAAAATGCCATCTCGTCTTGTTGAACAGCCCAGATTTTTGTCAGGAGCCAAATACTGCATAAACAGTAAAATGATGTTGATATCTCTATGCCAGAACACTGTTGGTAATCGAATCTTTTACACAAGATCATCTTCATCATCATCAGCTAAGCCTTATTCCAAACATGAATCCTTTTCTGCCATTCCACTCTATCAAGGGTTTGGAATGTCATATTGTTCAGATTCATGCTGGAAGTTCATGGCATAAGTTTGACGCTGGCTGCCAACCTGATGCAATCCACCACTATCTGGGATGGGGACCGGCAATGAGAGCATATAACTACCACAGGCACAAGGTAATAGACGATTGCACAAGTTGATTACAATCAAGTGCCATCTAATAGTCTATTACATAGGTTAATTACAATCAACGAGTTGAATCTTTTACACAAAATATTATTAAATATTTTTCTTCCGTGATCTTCAAACATAATTAATTGCTTGCTTGAAACTGTGCATCATGTTTTTAGTGTTTGCAATTTGCAAGGTGATAATGATAGCATTCTTTGTTTCAGCTATGGTTGGTGACGTGAATATTTACATGAATGACCTTGATGACTTACAGATGGCCGAGATTGAAATAATGATCGCAGAACCCAAAAGGTACTGATCAGTTCCATTTATGATATATTCTACAAGTGTGTGTGTGTGTGTGTGTGTGTGTGTGTGTGTGTGTGTGTGTGTGTGTGTGTGTGTGTGTATGCGTGCTGTGCTATAGCTAGTTGCCAACTTATTAAAAAATGGTTACGTAACGGCCATTACAACTTTCAACCATTACATAACGTTAATGGTGGTAACCATTACACGTTATGGAGCAATAACGACTGTTATATAAAAAATGGCCCAATTGCCCATATCGTAATGGTAATGGTACAGCCACCGTAACCATTATAGAATACCTTGTTCCTTGCTTTAAATCCGCATCTATTGTCTTATTGACCATTCATACATTTCAAAAACATACTAATTTTGGCCTTGTAGATTCATTTTTTGCTGTGGCATGTGATTTATCGCAATGGTTTTATTCTCATCATAGTTCAAAAAGCTCGAAAAATCGACTTGGCTCAATATATAGCCAGGTTGGGTCAACACAAAGGCTCAACATAGTCTTAATTTGATTCACTCGTTTAAATAAATAAATTTAGAGTATCTAGGGTGGCTTGGAAATTTAAATTGTGGTAAATAGACAAAGTTTTAAAAAAATACCCAACATAAAATACAACAATACCTCATAGCCCTCTGGGCCTCTGGTAGTATGTATTGCCATTTTAAAATGAGATTGCCCATTCGACTCTTTCTACAGGCATACTTTTTTTTTTGACGAAAAGGTTAAATAGTTGACTAGTCGAGTGATTTGGTTGAGTTGTGCCGATCCCAATGTGTTGACCAAATTTGCGAGCTGACTCAACGAGTCTTGGCTGAGTCTCTGCCATTAGCAAGTTGCGAAGAGTCTCGGCTCGAAATCTTGCTGGGTCCAGTCAGTGTTCGAGTTGTCGGTATCGCTACAAGTTTCGCTGGCCAAAGATAAAGATATAATATCATTATCACCAATAATATCGCCAATAACCGGAAATGCGGAGAAAAATGCGAAAACATGGAGGTAACGGTGAAATTTTTTAATGAAACTTCAGGACATGCCTAAATACACATGTTTGTATATTTAGAAATTAAAATTTTGGAAAAAAAATGCATTAAATAATAAGTTTTCATTTAATGGAGCCCAAAAAAGCATATGTTTCCATAAGAAATTACTCTAATAATAACCAAAATAAATTTATCTAAGTTTCAAGTTGACCACACCATATGAAACGGTGGGAATAATGATTTCCACCATTGAAATCTTCATAGGGCCCAGTGATGTTTTTTTTTTCATCCAAACTGTTCATAAGATCACAAGGACATGGATGAATACAAAACAAAAATATCAGGTTGATACAAAACTTTTGTGGCCCCCAAGAATTTTTCAATGGTAAACATTCAATTCACACAGTTTCATGTGGTGTGGTCCACCTAAGCTTTGGATATGCTTCATTTTTTGGCTTGTGCCTTAAAATCATCTAATAAAATGGATGGACAGAATGGATCAAATACGTAAATTAAGATTGGCCCACGGAGTTTACTCAGTACACAATCCACTTCCGTTAATTTACCGAGGTCGGTGGATCAGGAAGCAGATTGGCTAGTGTACCTCACACCAGCTATCGACGTCAGCAAGTTTTGTGGGTTTGATCATGAGGTATGTGTTATATCCAAACCGTTCATCCATTTGAAGAGCTCGTCTTAAGGCTTTAGACGAAAAATAAGACAGATATAACTATCAAGTGGACCACACTACAAAAACCAGTGGGGTATTGAACGTCTACCATTAAAACCCTTAAACCCTTTTTGGGGTCACAGAAGTTTTGGATCAATATGAAAATTGTTTTTCCTCTTCATTCAGATATTTGTGTTTTTATGAACAGATTGGATGCAAAATAAACGTTATGGTGGGCCCTACGAATTGTTTAACGGTGAAAATCATTATCTCCGCTGCTATCTATGGTGTGGTCCATGTAATCTTTGGATATGATTCATTTTTTGGATAATGCTCTAAAATGAACTCTAAAAATAGATGAACGGTGTAGATATAATAAATACATCACTGTGGGGCCAATGTAACTTTGATCTCCTTTGAACCGTTCGTACAACTCGGAGCTCGAGGAGCGTTAGTGCTCGTCTTCGCACGACACGTACCTACAGTAACTATATAGCTGGTGTGAGGTACACCAGCCAATCCGCTTCCGATGGATCCCTAACTATGGGACCCATTATGAAGTATGTACCTTACATCTGCACCGTCCATCATATATGACGGCTTATTTTAGTGCGTGATCTGAAAAAATGAGCCAAATTCAAATCTTCAATGGACCACACCATAGGAAACTGTGTGAATTGAACGCATATCATTAAAAACTTCTTGGTGGCCACAAAAATTTTGAATCAAGCTGATATTTATTTTAACCCTTTGTCCATGCCTTTTTATATTTACAAAAAGGTTTACTGAGGGTTTCAAAATGCTATCTCAATCTCCCAAAATCCCTGATTTTTCGCCAAAATCATGTATTTGTGACATCAATCTTCCAATCGAACAAAGAAAAGGGAAAATTTCAGATTTCTTTACCTCTGTCGAAGGCGAGAGTTGTCGATTGCTACCCACGAGATTCTTTTCTTCCAAGTTCCGATCAACCATCAATTTTTTTGATTTTTTTCGCTTTTTACCTATTTTGTCGCAAAAAATCCAAAATTATCAACAATATCGCCGATATTTCGCCGATAATCCAGAGAGAAACGAAAAATGGGGGTTTCGGTGTCGCTAGATATTATCGGCGATGTTATCAACATTTTGTTGACAATGCGAACACTGGGTCCAGTTGACTTGGCTGAGTTTCAAGTCGACTCACCGAGTTTTAGAACTATGATTCTCATTGTTTCGAGCTTTGGTTAAAATGCAAAGATTTTGTACTCAATTTCTAGGATTTTTGTATCAAGGGGAAATAAAATATTTTCTCACATGTGCTTCACTACTTCATTCTTTTGCCATTATGTTCTTCGAAAAACACTGAAGAAGATCGACGGATGCCACCGTATTGTTTTTCATTTTTGGATGTGGGACTTCTAACTAATCTTTTAAGGATTTGTCTTAGTTTGCTAATGTGGCTCCTCTTGGTAGCATAGCCGTGGAAAGGGGCTTGGAGAAGAATCTGTTTTGATGATGATGGCTTTTGCAGTCAAGAATTTCGGGATCCAATCATTCCGTGCTAAAATTGGAGAATCGAACACTGCATCTCTTAGGCTCTTCAGGAAATTGGTCTCTCTCTCTCTCTCTCTCTCTCTGTGTGTGTGTGTGTGTGTGTGTGTGTGTGTGTGTGTGTGTGTGTGTGTGTGTGTGTGTGTGAGCAAGCCATGGCGGGAAAATTGTGCCCATTTGGTGATCCTAAGCTTCCGATCAATAGCATGAAAATGGACAGTCAAGATTGATTGGAGAAACAAAATAGGTCCAATCATCATCTTGAAACATCTAGTAGATAGATCCCACTTTTTATTTCTTATGATTCTAAAGTAACACATTGATTTGAGGATTCTAACCATGTGATTTATGCTTTTAAACGACAGACAATTCTAACAATTGGCCCCATTCAAAGTGTTAGCATCATCCATGGCGTTATTCTTGCACCATGGCTTGCTCCTAGTTGTGTGAATGAATGAATGGTTCAGATCGACACTAGGTCACCCTTGCCGTTTAAAAGGTTTAGGGACATCGCCAAGGTCCTCATGAAGGTGGAGACATCGGATGCCCTTCTAAATGCCCAACATCCCCAAACCTTCTTAATCCTATGTGGGATGCCTATCATTGATTTGAACCGTCTTTTCATTCACAAAACTTGGGGCAAGCCATAGTTCAAAAGTCACACCAAGATGATCCCAAACATCTGATCAATAGTGCGGAAAATGGACCGTCAATATTTTGTAAAACAAAATAGGTCCAGTCATCACTTGAAACATCTATTATATAGACTTTGTACTGTTTATGATTCCAAAGTAGCGCTTTGGTTCAATGATTCTAACCATGTGAGCTATGGCCCTTAAACAACAAACAGTTGTAACAAATTGGCCCCATTCAAAAGCTTGGGATCATCAGATCGACGTGATTCTTGCACCATGGCTTGTTCCTAGTGGTACTACTGAATAAACTGTCCCGATTGATGATTGGATGTCTCACATGTCATTCAAAAGGATTGGGGACATTGCTAACAACCCCATAAATGTGTGGATGTTAGCAAAACCCATGTGCGCGCGTGCGCATGATGCATGCATGTAAACATGTGTATGTTTATATACAGGAGAAATGCTCCATTGCTCTCAGAGCACTCTAAGTTAGAGTTCTCCTAATTACAGTCCAATTGATCAATCTGAACTGTCTGTTAAGTCTAGGACACATTTCATGGACCACCACATAAAAATTACATCGATCCGATATCTCATCCATCCTTGGTTTGGCGTTGTTTTCTATTGCCATACCTTTTCCAAGTTATGGATGGGATGGCTACAATTGCCTTAGAAAAGTGATTGTTTAGAATCATAAGCAATCCATGATGAGCCCCAATGAATAGATGGATCAAATTGTTGATTGGACCCGTTTTGTGTAAACGATCTTGATCGTCTATATTAATGGCCATTGATCAATGGTTAATATGTTGGATTTGTGCGTTTGCATTGTAGCCCATGAAATGTGCATCAGACCTACTGGATATTCTGGATCAATGAATTGGATTGTCTTAGTATCCCAATGCAACTAGGAACACTAACTTTTTTCCTTTTTTGTTTTGAGAGAACCAGAGCATTTCTCTATGCTCGGTAGTGTTGACACGGTAGTGTTGAGCAAAACTGAGGCCCACGTGCTGTGCATGAGAAAAACTGATCCTTAGGCCGTCTGATGGTTGCAAGCACTAACGAATTGCAAGTAACTCAGATTGTACCATCCAGACTGTGGGTCCTAATTTAAATGGATCATAAACGAAACTTGCACTGATGAAAGTTGAAATGGAAAGATAACCGACGATCTGACTTAAAAAGACAAATGCCCATTAATCATCTTTTAGGATTGTCCAACTGATATGATTTTTTAATGATGACATATCTACAGTGGGTCCCTCAATTTGGATGGCTTAATTTGAGCTAATATATGCCACATGTACAACTTACGTCTTCTTAATATTAACCATCACACTTTGCTAGAGTAACAAATAACTCCCCTAAGCCTCGGACAGCTTTTCACATCAGCCGTCATTTTAAGATTGAGATAATATATGCCACGTGTGTGTGTGTGTGTGTGTGTGTGTGTGTGTGTGTGTGTGTGTGTGTGTGTGTGTTTGTATGCAGTTTTGTGCTCATGCATGTCGGTATGCATGATAGAGAAACTAATAACATTCCTGTGGTTCGATGTAGGGCTTTGAAGATGCTACTTACAGTGAAGTCTTCAAAGAGGTGAGGTTTAAGTTCAACTATTTACAGAAATCATTAACTCATATGTACGATTATTGCATTGCTAGTGGGTGTAGCCCATGCAATGCACATAGAGAAAGGAAGAGAAATCGTGGATCGTGCTAGCCTGTTTTGTGTAGGCATGTGGAGGGCTTGACTTGTGCAGTTGCGCTAACTGATTGCTATGTGGGACAAACATGCAGCCGATCCACCTTGTCCATCAGATGCGCTGACACATTTTCACCATGGATCTAAAATGCTGAAAATTCCAAGACTTATATAGCCCTCACCATAGGGAACGGTGTAAAGTCATGCCTAAAAACCATAAATTCACATTGTTTGGGCTACATGAGTCTTGAAATCTCCTGATTTTTGGGGAGTCCGTTCATCCCGGTGTGTAACATCAGTTGAGTGGATTGGATGGCAAATGCAAACCACAGTGAACACCACACGCAATTTGGACGATTTTAATCGTGTGACTTCCCATATCAACTGCTTTCCATGGTGTAGCCCACCTTAGTGTTGAATCGGCCTGGTTTTTGGGCCCCAGTCCAAACCATGGTATTAAAAAACAGTTATGTTACAGCCATAATAGCTGTGACATAACAGCAACAGTGGTGTCTGTTATGCGATACGATGCCATGCCTGATTTGCAAAGATAGCCATAACGGCCATAAAGGACTGGTAACGGGCTGACATGGGGCCAATACATCTTTTCCTTTAAAAGGAATTTCGACTGTTCCAGGGTTGTAACGGCCTGAATCATATGGCTATAAGATGTTATGGCCATTATTACTGTTATTGAATACCTTGGTCCACACGGAAGGTGGCGCACCTGATGGATGGGGTGGATTTCATCCACACGAAGTTGTTTCGTCTGCATCAGCAAAAGTAACGTCCTCATACAAAAGTAAGGCAAATTCGAAATCGGGTGAGAGAATTTTCAAAAATCAGCAGGACAGAAAATTTCGGCACTGTGGGAGGCTTGCTGCAGGTAAAACATAAGCTGTTGGTTGGCTTTTTGCAGGTGAAATATGAGTTCTATCAGGCAATGCCACATTTTCATTTTCTTAATATACCCCTATCTTCAATTTAAAGGTCTTCCAATGTCATTTGAATATCTGAACCTCGAAAACTAATTGCAGAGGCAAAATGTCCAAAAAGGCTATTTTCATTATATATTGTATAGATAGATACTGGTACACTTAGGTGCCATTGCTCTTATCATGTTTTCTTTAGCTTGCGTTTGGATGCATCATCCAATTGAGTTGGTATGATTAGTTTAATCAAGTGAAACAGACTAGAATCCAAACCACACATGTTACTGGCAGGTTGGTTTAGATAGGAATGTGATTGTGGTTTGAGAGACTTTTTTTTTAAAAGGTTTTTCTTTAATGGCATGTCCTATTATCTTATCACAAAATTATTGTGATTTAAATGTGAAATTATTTCAAAATTTAAACAATTCATTACATACATATTTAAAAAATTTTAATTTATTTGTTAAATTATAATAAATATTTTTATATTTTAATTTCAGGGAGATTTGACAAATAATATCTCAAGAAAGACGTTAGAATGTGAAATCTCCTGAGAAAATCGCAAACTGAAAAATTGCCGAGAATGCAACTTATTACTATGCTTACAATATATAAAATAGCTGAAATTAACTAATGCACACCTTAGATCATGCTGGCTACATGGGTTTGCTTTCCTCGTCTTAGGTTGCAACTTCGAATCTCACCATTCTGAATCAGCGACCAGATTCGACGAGTCTTGTTATCTCAGGACCTGGTCACACTCATGATCAAGTTGCAAAGTGACTCAGCTTGAAATCTAGCTTAGTCAAGCTGAGTCAGCTGAGTCTCGAGTCGAATCACCCAGTTTTAGAACTATGGTTTGAACTGAAGGTTTGCAATTCAGTTCACTTGTGCATCCAAACACGGCCTCATGTTTAAACAGTAATGCTTGCAAGTAAATTCACCCAAGCATCCAAACGCGGTGTAAACCATGTTTATATGCCGTCATTAATTTTGAATTATCCTTTAATTGAATGTTTGGCAGGTGACTTTGGAGTTGCTGGCGAGCAAGCTAAGGTGTAATGAGCTGGTAGATAGCATGACCATTCATTCGTAGCCGTCCGTTGCCATGTGGGTCAGTTCAAGCCATTAGCTCAATGTTGCAATCTTGAGGTTAGAGGTCAGATCTTTTTCTTTTTTCAATTGAAGAGCTCCAACATTGTATTGATACGTAAATTGAACGGTTTAGATCATATTTCTATAACTTGTCGCTGTCCACATTTGTATGATAGAGTGAGAGATATTGATGGTTCAGATCGTGTTGATGTAACTTGTTACAGTCCACAAGTAGGCTGTAGCTTATATGATAAAATGGGAGGTTGCCTGTCCATGTATCTCGAATCCAAACGGTCCAAACAGTGAGACCTGTACATTGGCTATGAATTCAAAATCGGATCGTTGGACACATCTTTTCTTATTATTATTATTATTTTGGTGGACAGTTTGATTGAATTCTGATTAGTGGATGCTATTTTGTTGAATTTGGACTGTTTTCTACTGCTGATATTTTAGACAGTTGAACAGATTTCCATTGATGTACCAGTTATGGTCATTCATTCAATGTAAGATTTTGTATGTGGCCCATCCAGAGTGCGTCCCAACATTTGGACGGTTTGGATGCTCTTGTGTCGCGAAGAATCTAAGTGCTCTACCTGACGTGCAGGCATTTTCATTTGGGCCTGCATCAGGCAGATGGAGCCCACATTTTGGTGATCCAAACCGTTCATCTGGTAGACTTCACTGTGGATTGGCATTGCTGTGAGAGTTACCCGTCAAATGACAGTCATCCGATTATTGGTAAGCAAGGAGGGGTTGAAAGTGAGGATCTAAGCTGAGTTATTGCCATTGTCTGTTATCTCATCAGCTGGGCTGAAATGGACGCCAATCGCGTGGTTACTCCAACACCACCCCACGTAGCTGGGGTCCTCTGTAGGTTATGTTTTATCCACACCGTCCACCCGTTTTGCTGCCTCATTTTAGGACGTGAACCCAAAATTGAAGCAGATCCAAAGCTCAAGTGGACCACACGATAGGAAATAGTGGGGATTGAACGCCTACCATTGAAAACAAAAGGGATGGACAGCGTGGTTAAAACACATACATCACGGTGGGCCTATGGAGTCCTGACACCACGTAGATAGGTGGTGTTGGGTCACAACGCAATCCTCCAGCTGAAACTGTGACACGTGGGATAGTGATATACGAGAACCATGACCTGGACTTCTGAAGACCGTTTATTTTTTAATCAGGGACGATATAGAGCGACCACTTCCATTATAATGGGTAGCATTAATCAAACGGTTAGGAACAACCCATTAAGTGATTTTGAGAGGACAAGATATCAACGGTGGGCCACACATGATGAGCCATCAGGATAATATTATCAAAGCGATTCTTGACAGGGATAGGCCATCAAAGGTGGACCACATACTAGACGGTCCATACCAGTGATCAAACATTTTTCTAGTAATGCTCAAAATAAAATGGCCATTCTCCCAACCATTGACTAGATGGTTAGATCATCCGTTCATAGTGAATTGTTGGGGATGGGCCAGCAAAGGTGGACCACACGTGATGGACAGTCTGGATTAATTATCTTACCTTTTTGGTTAATCAATGTGAACCATCCATTCTCCAAGCCATTAATAAATGGTTGGGATCATTTGATGTGTTTTTTTAAAAAAAAAAAAAAAAAAGAACGAGCCTTCAAGGGTTTTACACATACTAGATGGTCCAGATTAATGATCAGACCTTTTCTGGTACAATGAATATGGATCGTCCGTTCTCCATATCATTGATCATTTGGTCATTTGGTTACGGTCATCCAATCAAAGTAATTTTAAGATGGATGTGCCATGAAAGATTTGAGCCCTTTGTGGTATAATCAACAGGAACCGTTCATCATCCAAGAAACTTGATAAGATGGTTGCGATCGTGTATAATCGTATAAACCCTCAATGGTGGCTGCTCAAGATGAATGGTTTATATCAATGGCCAGTCCTTTTCTAGTACAATCAATATGCACCTTTCGGTCTACAAGCAGTTGATTATATGGGTAGGCTCATAGGCTCAAAAGAGATCTTTGAGAGGGATGGGCCACAAATGATGCATGGTCCAAGTCATGGATTAGACCTTGTGTAGTATAATTTAATTGGACCATCCACTCTCCTGAGCATTGATCAAATGGCTAGAATTGACCCATTAAAGTGACTTTTTTAGAGAGGGATGGGCCATCAAAGGTGGGTTGGGTTGCCCATGATGGATGGTCCTAGTATTAATTGATGAAATGGCTAAGATCGATGGTTCAATGTCTCCTTTTCAGCAATGGTTAGCCCATCATAGACGGCCCACGCAATTCGACCTTTCCTAGCATATCAGCATGGATGTCTATTCTCCAAACCATTGATCAAATAATTAGGATAATCCAATCAGAGTAATTTTTGAGAGGGTTGGGCCATCGAAGACGGGTCGGTCGCACATACCTCCAAAGGTGGCTACTCATGATGAAGGGTCCAGATCAATGACCAGCCCTCTTCTATTACAATCAACTATGCACCTGCCAATCTCACCATTGATCATATGCTTAGGAATTAGGATCATCTGCTATAAAAGTTATTATTGAGAAGGATGGGCCACAAAGGTTAGAGCACACTCATCTAGGTGGGCAGCACATACCTCTAAAATTATCTCCTTTTGCATTCCATTTGTTTCATAAACCCAGTGGTAAGGGCCTGATTTTGGGGCAATACCTACATGGCAGGATCCACCCGAGATGGGCCGCCTTATGCACGGTGACAAATTTCATTCTTGGCAATTTCGCGGCCAGGAAATTTCTTGGGAGCTTTTCAAATTTGAGGTTTTCTTTGGGACATTATCGGGAAAATCTTGCCTAAATTAAAAATATTTACTCTTGAGTAAACAAATATCTAAAGAAATTTAAGATTATTTTGAAAATATTGCGATAATCTTCTAGTGTATTTTTTGGGAGATTTCCAAAATGGCAGTGATATTTGTCACACTGCTTATACACACATCTGAGATTAGTAAAGTTCATCTTCAATGAGATAAAATAGATGTTTAAAAATACCTGATGTATATATACATACCTCTCTAATAAATTTTAAAATAATAGAGGGAATAACCTAAATACGTACATGGAAACATACAGCATGAACCAGCTCAGCCAACGATTTCTGTTTTCCTTTTCTTGTTCTTCTTTTAGGCTTCAGGGAGCCTAACTTTCTCTATTGATGAATATGAATGAAAAAACATCCCGCCGCAAAAATTAATTTTTTTTAAGACAAAAATAAAATAGAAACTGTTATTCATGCCTGAATCTTGCATGGCTTCTTCAAAATTTCAGGGATGGCAATGGCACCTCACCTTTACCTCTTTATATTAAGAAAACATGGCTTCCAGGGCTTCTTCAACTCTCGGCTTGCCTTTAGGCCTTCCACATTGCTTGGCATCTTTACTCGCCAAATATTTGAGTGCTTTCTCTAGCGTGACACTATGAGGATCCGTGCCCTGCTTTGATCGTTTAAAAGCCCACATGCATATGAAAGGAAAGATTAACATCTCACACATGCAAAAATAAAAATAAAAAATACACCACCTTGCAAAAGACTTGTCTACACAGGCCGCATTAAAGACTGAAGGGTTGGGATCTCTTCCAATCTTGACGTACGTTAGGGGTGAGCCCATCAAATCAATGGTGCAGATTACTGTATGAGGGACCCCACGTGTACAGAATCCTGCTCCTCAGCGAACAATCTGTTTGCTAAGGCTCAGGACCCCATAATTCCTCATTATTGACATGAAGATGTAAGTCAGCTAAAGGAGCAAGGACAGAAGACTGAAGCAAGCTTCATAAAGCCATTTTACGATTCTGAGTACTATGAAACATAAAAAAGGGAAATGGAAGAAGCCCAGACCATGGGAAACAACAACCAAATCTTTTACTGATGGTGCATTTGATTGCACCAAATATCATTAAATATGAAATTTCATGATATTTGGTGCAACGAAATGACATTATAATAAAATAATGTAACACTAATGGTTTGGGAAACTACTTCCATGCACAATGACCATTATTTCATCATCTAACGACTGTTATTGAGAAAATAACTGCAGTTATTTTTTAAAAGAAAGGTCGGTGTTTAGTTGGTGTTGTCTGTTACATAACACAACAATAGTGACAATTGCTGTTATAACAGGTATTCTCACTTCTTCTTCTTTTCTTTTTTCTTTTTTTTTCCACAAGTGTGGGCAGAGGCTGTCTCCTCCATGAAGGACCATAATAAATTGGGTTTTGTCAAACAAAAACATCATAACGGCAAAACACAGACAAATTATTAAGTGGAAGTGGTTGCGGATTCATGAGTTGATAAATGAAATATAAGCATCAAAGAGATACAGTAAGATAGAGGATAAATGATTTATAACAGTTGATAGCCTTTAAAACGGGAAAATAAATAAATAAAAATATGGTGCCAGTCACTATTTGTGTTCTGTGCAGTGATTTAAATAGCAATAGCCGGTATCACACCAGCAATACAAAATCAAGGCAGAGTTATAAAACTACCCTGTATTGCCAAAAATATCCCATGATTTTGCAATATATCAATGATATATCAGCATATTGCGATATGTTGAATAAATCACAATATAAGACTCCGGTGTATTGTTGATATATACGATATGTATCAACGATACCAAGAGACTTTTCTTTTTCTTGAAATATATCTATACGAAGATACATCATCGCCTTTGCAAAAAAAAAAAAAAAAAAAAAAAAAAAAGAAGAAGAAGAAGAAGAAGAAGCCAAAATCTCTCCAATTTTGGGAAATGTTAAATAAGGAAAAATATGAAATTCCCCATATTCACCCATTTAACTTGCAACTAGAGTGTGGAAAAATCATGGAGAGTGCTTCTAGGCTGATCTACAGATTGACAGAAGTTCTTAGAATTTTTGAAAAAAAAATTTTATTTAATTAAAAATATTGATTTTTTTTAAAGAAAATTACACTGGGCAATCAAATTTGGTTTATTTGGGAGGAGAAGAAAAACCATTATTTTAGAAATCAAAGTGGGAAGGCAGCGGAGTTTTTAGAAAGGCTAAATTGAATGTTATGGAATGGGCTTTAGCTCAAAAGGTTGGGTGGTAGTTCTTTTTTTCCCCTTTTTCTTTGTCTGATTTGTAATTTTTTGGCTTCGGCTCTTTCTAATAAACTCATCACCTTTAGAGAGGGGGGCTAGGGAGAACAAAAAATTGGTTCCTAATATGTGTTGATGAGTGAATGTAAATAAATCCAATAACCTCTCTCTTTTGGTTGTAGAAAGAGACTCGAAGCTAGTCGTAGAGATGTTTCTTAAATGGTAGCACGCAGCTGTGCACTGTTTATGATTTCAGGATGGAAGCTTAGGAGCTTATGTTGGAACAGGCTGCTGTTTCATGTGTTTTGTGAGAGTAATCATTTTGCTGATGCTTTGGCCAATAAAGCCTGTGATTTGAGCCAAAAACATGGTTACTCATATTGTCTTCTTTAGGGCCTGTTTCCACAAACCCCTTTTTCATCAATTTTCTCGGTTGACTTTCCCGTCAATTTGCCAAAAACCAAATTGGTGAGTGGGCGCTTTCTAGCACCGATGTTGTTGAGTGGAGCATTAGAAGATGTTTGCAGAAGTGCATCCAAATGTGGAACCCAAGCTGGGGTTTGGCGCAAAATTCCCCCCCCCCCCCCAGTGATGCTAGGAGGTTGTCAGTTATGAGTCAAGTGGTTTTTCATCTTTTTTGTTCCCATTCTGATATATTTCTTTGTTTTTAATAAATGCCCCCCCCCCGAATTTTGCGCCCCCCAGCTTGGGTTCCATTCTAGGAGGTTATGTCAGTTATGAGTCAAGTGGTTTTTCATCTTTTTTGTTCCCATTCTGATATATTTCTTTGTTTTTAATAAATGCCCCCCCCCCCCCCCCCTCAAAAAAAAAAAAAAAAAAAAAAACATTATGTTTGAAAACAATTCATATATTATCCCTAAATGAGCTGGATGGACTGCAGCTGATGCCTAATAACCGGGTCTCGTTTTCTTCATATACTTTTTAACTGATTTTGATTATAATATGAAAAAACAAACAAACAAACAAATAAGGCCACTGCATAGATTCTAGGGAAAAAAGGGGGCCGCTCAGAGCTTCTCTATAGCGACAAAGTGATGGAGAGAGGGGAACAAATGTCAGCAACTACAGAACTTGAGAACAATAATGTGGAATAAATAGAAGGATGTGAAAGCTCTATTTTGTCATCCACAATCCCTTCTTACAACACAAATAGACCATGAAGTTGCATTGATGGGGACATCTCGCGCACACGCACACCCCCCTTACGCACGTACGCAAAGAGAAGGGCCACACCTTCGATCTGGATCAATGACGACATCCGTGGAGGACCTCCTAGTTAGAGGACTGTTTTGGTTCCTTGAGGTGGACCCGATCATCATGTGGATCACATGATCGTGGCCCACTACCCTAGGTGACCTAGGACTTTGAGTTTTGTTTATTACCGTTATTAGGAACATCATAAACGGTTTAGATTGCATTGATTAGTTGTTATTTTTTATTACTTATCTTTAAGTAATAGTATGCGCACATGACGCAACTTTTAGGGTATAGGATTTTTTTTAATAAATAGGCATCCCTTGTAATCTTTTTTCTCATTGAAGATGATTAATAAAATTTTGCGTTTTCCTGCTTCTCTAATTCTCTGAGTTGTAGAAACCTAATTGGGTGTGAAACTCTTCCTTCTTCGAAGGGCTAACTACCATAGTGCGAAGCCACACCCATCCCAAATCGGCCCCATCTCCTACCCTCTATATTCCTCATCTCCTACAGTCATCCCCTCATCAAATCCACCCACGTTTGCAGCTAGTCTTTCCCCTACAACAGATTTCTAGAATTTGGCCCTACAGGAGGGCTGAAACTTCGGCGGAGCACCATGTTTAAGCCGATCATCCGTTTGGCCTGAAATTTGGAGGGAAGGTGGCCCAACCCTGGCCGACTAGGCCCTTGCTAGCGGATTCTAGATTCATGGGCCCCACACACGTGCGGATCACCATCCACGCACGTGCGTCAGGCCGATTTGTTGTCCACTCGTGCGGGCCAATCACAGGTGCTCTCTCCTCTCCTTTACTCCTCTCTCACCTGATCTCCCTAGCTCTAACCCTAGATTGTCCTAAATCCCTATTTCTATGCCCCTTTTTCAACCTTAGGGTTCCCTGAATTGAAACTTGTGAATCCCTTGGATTGGGGAAATATTTCTATGCATTTGTGGATGAATTTACTCTCCTTTGAGCATTGTTTAGTTTATAACTTTATTTGATCCAGCCCTAGCATGTGTAAGCCTAGACTCGCATAGATTCCCCTTGTTGAATGCTTGATTTTTTATTTTTTTTTTGTGGAATGTGGAATTTTGTGTAATTGTTTCTAAACTAGTCTGATCTAAAGCCTGGAATCTCACATAGCATATTTAAATTTCCATGTCCTACATCATGCATGAATCCCAAAAGACTGACAAACTCAACAACGGAAGCTAAGAGATTAAGTGAGCAAAGGAGGATTACTTGAACAAGGAGCATAAAAAGGGAGGGAAAAAAAAAAAAAGGAAATACAAAAAAGGGGAGAAAATCAACTCACAGAAGAAAAGGGTTAAACCTTAAAGGTGAACTAAATCTTCCAATCTTTTGGTTTTCAAAATCCAATAACAACTGGCGGTTGTTTCTGTTGTGAAACAGTCCTTAAATAGTCACTAGACTAACCTAGAGCAACCTTAATCTTAAGCCACACATTGGCTTCTTTTCTTTTTTTTTTGAAAGATAACGATTTCTATATAAGATGGCAAAGGATAACAAAAACAGAGATAGTCGGCCCGCTGAGATAGCGGGAAGACTACTCGCCTAGAAAAGATAAATTACATCCCTTTAAGGAAACAACATTAGAAGCCCATTCTACTATCAGATATTTCGCCCTTTTAACTAGAGACTCCGCTGAGTTTGAGGTATCCCTGAAGCATCTCCCATTCCTTTCTTCCCACATGGACCACCAGACAGCTAGGAGGGCCATTCTCCAAATCTCCTTTCTATGATTGCCTAATCTAGCACCTTGCCATGCATTGAGTAACCAACCTGTGGATTCTGGAAAGGACCAATACATTCCAAAGAGGGACAGAATTGCTGGCCAGATTTGGTTGGCGAGCAGGCAGTGAATGAACAGATGGTCTACTGATTCTTCGTTTTCCATACAACACAGGCAGACATTAGTGATTATCATACCCCTTTTTCTCAAAATATCGATTGTCAAGACCTTCTTCTTTCCAACTAGCCATCCGAAGGCCGCTATCTTTGGAGGAACTTTAGATTTCCACACTCGATCTTTCAAGTTCTCAAAATTGGCGGAGGATTTGCTACCAATAGAAATATATAAGGACTTGACCGAAAATGTGCTGGATTTGTCTAATTTCCATACTAAGGTATCTTCACTGTTCTGATCCGGCTTGCAAATATTTATTCAACTAAGGAGAGCCATATAATCTTCAATCTCCCAGTCCTGGAGATCTCTTCTGCACATAAGGTTCCATACAATTTCATCCCCCACAACAGTATAGCAATCTGCAACTTTGATGGATCGATTTGGAGAGAGTAGCTTCTCCCATCCAGACGTCTTCCCAGAAACCAGTATTTTTGCCATCTCCTAGAGCAGTACCAATGCCTTTTAGAGCCTCCTTCTTTATGGAAAACACATGGCTTTCATCTCATATATACCTTGAAAAACTCATTTAAAGACTTACAATTAGGTGGGCTTAGACCCTATGAAATCTGCCAACTCTATTCATACAATGCAAAACTTACAACTTAAGCTTCTTAGTTAGATTAGAAACATTAGTTTATTAAAAACTTGTAACCAGTAACTTAAGCCAGCATAAACCTCAGCTCCAAAAGTAAAAAATTCAAGGGAGAGTGAAATATAATTTTGAAAACCAGTTAACCACAAAACCATTATTGACATTGTAGCATTGTAAAGCATAGCTGTAGAGATGTGCGGAGAGACTAGTGAAGAGCATCACCTTTCAATGGGGAGGCCAAAAAAAAAAAAAAAAAAAAAAAAAATAAAAAAAATAAAAAAAATCCTACCTTTGGCACTGGTGCAACGGTGCGCCGATGTCTAACTGAAAATCCAATTTTTGATACTCTTAGCGACACTGGTTCTTGATCCTGTGGATGACTCCCCTGCATCAAGAGAATAAGGTCGATGAGAATTCTTTTCATTGTCATACGAGTAATTGAACAGAACAGGAGAAACAAGAATTAACTTTGCAAGAGAACTACAAGGGCAGAAGTATACCAATGTTACAGGGTAGCGCAGCAACTCAAGAGCATCCTCTAACGTGATAGACTCTATATCCTTTGCCTAAAACAAACAATCAATACAAGGTTTCAGATCCAAATTACCATGTCAGGTTTCAATGGTCAAATAAAACTCTAGTTGCCTTAAGTATCCAGGAAAACAATCTCAAAATACTCATTTCAGCTGGCCATCTCCTTAATAATTGCTTACCTCAATGAACTGAGCATAGAATTTTTGAAAAGAGAGCACCAGTGCTCAGTCAGTTGAATTCTTTTTATATGTTTTCATTGTGATGCTTAAGCTAACCTATATATTGAAGAAAGCCCCAGCACGCCTCCTTGGCTAAGTAATATTACCCGTGCAGCAACCAGAACTCATGATGGCTTCACCACTCAGAACCTATACCTACTCAAACTGTGGTTCCAATGATAGAATTGGATAGCATATAGACCAATGCACACATGATAAGAATGTGCAATGATGTTGCCCAAGGAAACCCTTGTAAATGATGCACCCAACTGCAAGGAGACCTCAATTGGCTACAATATTATCAAATCCTGGCACTGAACCATCTGAATTTTACAGGGAGCATTCACCACCAATAACATAAAATCTACATCCCAAAATAAAGTTACAGCTGAAATCTATGTACCTCAGCAACTAATCACATAATTTCAAGCAATCATCACCATAAAGATTGTCAATCCACACACTGCCCTTATATGTAAGTTGTCTTCTTTAAAATTTTAAAAAAAAGTGTCTCTACTATAATATCAACTGCAAAACTTCTAAATTGTTACACAACTATTTTTGTACTAGAATGTATTCAGGAACAGATAGAAGAGAAAACGAATGATGCAACAGTCCATGCAAGTGGAAGCATGGTTCGTGATACAGACCATTGATAATCAATGAGCTCCATTATGGAGGCGTGATGACTAACCCTTCAAGCAGCGGCCAACAAATTGACAGGAAAAAAAAAAAAAAGGACAGCCAATCTGAAAGATACTTTGGCCTTTACAAAATTCCCACAGTTTAATGAACCATTTACAAATTACAATGTGATTGCTTGGGGTTGTATTCCGTTAAGTTCTCTCTATTTTTGTGATAGAACACTATCTTCTTCTTCTTCTTCTTCTTCTTTTTTGTGAAAGGCAAAGATATCTTTATTTAAATTTTTATTTTTTTTTAAGCACAAAGCAAAATAAAAATACAGATGATGAGAGATCATCTAGGACAACAGAAGCAAAGAATGCTAACCCCTTTACAATCTTCATGCTTGCCCATCATAGAGTATGTGCTTTGTTTTGTTTTTTTGTTTTTTTTGGTGGGGGGGGGGGGTGGGTTAGTTGGGGTGCAGGGCCCACTGTGGTGCATGGCATCCAACTGGTCTAACATTGTTGTTCCACATGCAGCAAGTTGCACATTTTCATCTACAACTGGTTGCATGTAAGACCTTCCCTGTGTGCGCAGGCACATCATATCACAATAATCATCATCACCTAGAGCCTAATCTCAACTAATTGGGGTTGGCTACAAAACCCCCCACCATCATTCCACTAGATCAAGGACCATATCTTCAGTTACTCATCTTGCCACCCATCCATCTCAACATCCTCATTTCAATTATATCATTCTATGAATGTGTTGCTTCTCGAATGCCCACCATTCTGATCCATAAAGCATGGTTGGTCTTGTAGTTGTCCTATAATATCTCCTCTTAGTTTGATTGGTATGCAGCGATCACATAAAACTCCAAAGGCACATCTCATCTTCATCCACCTAGTTCTAATTCTATGAGAAAAATCATTCTCAATCTCTCCATTCTCATGAACTATTGACCCAAGATATCAGAAGTGGTCATTTTGGTCAACTTCATGGTCATCAATCATAACCAATTCCTTGTTTCCACTCCTATTGCTATTAAAATTGCATTCATATACATTATTTTTATCCAACTATGTTTTTTTAGAGAGAACAACAAATTTATTAAGACGCTTGCAAATATGGGAAAAGAATACAACACCCTCACCACACTAGGAAGAAACAAAAGGATTACAGCCAAATTGGCCCTCACATATCTAGCCCAATCCAACACAAGACCCTTGATCTTACTGAAAACCTCATCCACCTCCATTCTTTCGTTCCTAAAGCAACGACAATTCCTAGCCCCCCAAATAACCCAAAGGATATCCATGAGGGTTGACCTCCATTTAGCCTTTTCGGATTTCCCAATACCTCCTCCATGCCAAGCCTACAAAAGATCACCCACCGACTTCAGCATCACTCAATCGGTACGGAGCAACCTTTTAAAAAAAAAAAAAAAAATGGACCCAGACTTCATATACAAAACCACAATTGAGAAAAAGATGATCAACTATTTCAGCGTTCTCCATGCACATCAAAAAGACATTGGGAAGAACCAATGATCTCCTTTGAAAATTATCAACTATAAGCACCCTCTTGTGCACCACAAGCCAAATGAACACCGCAACTCGGGAAGGGGATCCATAAAACCAATGTTGAAACGAATGCAACGGACGAGGAGTAGACAACCCCATGATGCATTAAAATACCCTTTCAATGACCCATTAACTAAGATGGAGAAGGAGGCTAATTTGACACAACACAAACGATCAAGCATGTAATCTAAAAAATCACAGTCAACATGATCATACGAATTTTCAATATCTAGCTTGCACACAACACCGCCCTTCCTATCTATATGCCTAGAATTGATGCATTCATGTGCAATAAGGGCGCTATCCAAAATATGCACCCTAAACCAACCCCCCCCCCCCTTCGATTAACCGATATGACCTTTGATTAAAGTCCCCTGAACCTGCAAGCCAGAATCTTGGCCAACATCTTATAGCGCCCCCCAATAAGACTAATCAGCCTAAAATCAGATGATTTGCTTCTTTAACCTTTGGAATTAGGGTTATGAACGAAAAGCTCCAAACTCATTAGAAAGCCAGCCACGCTCGAAGGTTTCCGCAAGATACTCTATCACATCCTTTTTAACTGGGTGTTAGGGCTTCTAATAAAACAACATAGGGAAACCATCAAGGCCCAGAGCCTTGTCTCCGCACATGGAGCTTAGGACAACAATCACCTCTTCCTCTACAATTGGCACTTCCAGCACCTTAATGTCTTCATTACTCAAATCTTAGAAATTCCAAGTTATCAAGCCACGGTCTTAGCCACCGATCCTTGGACAAAAGCTTAAGAGTAAAATTGGACTATGGAATCTCAAATCTTGTTTTTATTTGAAGTTCTTACCCCATTCACAACAAAAGAAGAAATTCTATTCCCACAAGCCCGAGCACTAGCAATATTGTGGAAAGAGTGCTTATTTTTATCCCCTTTCTTAAACCACAAAGCTCTAGATCTCTGTCACCATTTTATTTCCTCTTCCCTTGAATGACTGGAAAAAGAACCAAAAACTCATCCCTCCTCTTTTTATCTCCCTCCGAGAGCCCACCACCTTCTTCCATAAGGTCCAACTCATATGAATCTCTTCTGTTATGTTATAGAATTCAGCCTTCCTAGCACCAAGCACTGCTTCCTTCCACAATTTAATTTTAGCTTTCAAAATTTTGATTTTGCTGCTCAGTCTAAAACCAGCATAACCCTCTACCAAGAAGGAAGTCAACCAATCCGCCACAAGCTGATCGAATCCGTCAATTTCCAGCCAAGCCAATTCAAACCTGAAAGATCTAGGGCCCCATTTTTCTTCAGCCACCTTTAGGATAATCGGACGATGATCGAAAGCAATTCTTGTCAGTTCGCGCTAAATAACTAAAGGAAATTTCTCAACCAATCCGCTGATAGTAAAAATTTGTCCAAATGCACTAACACTACGTAATCCTGCCAGTTGGACCATGTAAACCCGCACCCCCCAATGAAAGGTCAACCATGACATGACAGACCACCCAATCTGAGAAAAGCTTCCTACTCCTGGTTATATGCCCACCCCTAGAATTTTCATTGGAAAATCGAACCACATTAAAATCCCTAGCAACACACCATGGTATCTCCCACAACAGCCTTACACTATCAAGCTCTGCCCACAGCTATTCCCTCAATCTGTATTTACACGGCCCTTAAACTACTATAAACACCCGTTGAAAACCTAAAAATACATTACAGAGTCTGACTAAAAGAGACAACACCAACAAAGACTTCCTCTCTATTCCACTTATTAGAATTCCAAGAAAATAAAATCCTTCCAGCAGTCCCATTCACGTCGACAGTAATCTAATCTTTGGGCCCCTCATAGAAAATCAAGCATACCTCTATCAATGGATTGAAGCTTGGATTCCTAAAACCTTTATAATCTGAAGCATTCTTCCATAGTACTAGCTTTGTGATAATCACTGACCTTGTCTTGTTATCAAAACTATGTCATCCAGGGAGTGTTTGATTGGGTGAAAAAAAAAGAGTTAAAGTAAAATATAGTTGATGACATAAGTGAGTCTAAAGTTTGATATAAACACAAAGAAAAGGAAATACCTTGCACCAGTTTGTCTTGCTAGAAAAATGATAAAGAAAAGTGTTTTCCCTTTCCATTTTCCAGTGGTTGAGTTGTAATTTTCAAAGAGAAACCTCTATTCCCTATAATTTTATGATTAAAAACGCCGCATTAGAGGGAAACATCTTTTCCAACCAATTGACTATTTGAAAAGGAGAAGGTTTTACTCCCTTGTTATGGAAAGGAAATTGATCTCCTCCTCTTTTTATATTTCTCAAAAAGGGAAAATGTGACATTAAATGAATACTATATGTTTTCCTTTGTTCTCCTTCAGTTTCCCTCAATACAAACGAGCCCCTACAAACAAAGTGCACCATTGGACCTTTTCCTGTAAATGCCCGGTTAACTTGTCCATAAGTAATGAAAAAAATATACAGACTCAACACCAACCCCTGGTGTACACCCAGATCCATAGCTCAAGTGGTAGACTGAGTGAAAGATACCTCGTTTCAACACTGAGGTCTTGGTATCGATCCCTAGTGGGGGTGGCTAATAGTGAAGTGTGAACTGACAGTGGGTGTACTAACAAGCTTACCCAAAAAAAAAAAAAAAACACCAACCCCTGGTGTAGACCTATTGTAATTCGAAACTCACTTGTCTCTCCAATAGTGGTCAGCATATTAGCTAGCCTCGCTCATACATGTCAATATATCCTTTGGAGATTCCTTTCTTTCCTAGTATGCAGTAGATTCTCTCTAGTGACAATATCACATGCTTTCTCTGCATAAATAAAGACTGTGTGGAGATCATTTCTCCTCTCCTTGAACTTCTCCATTGACTGTCTACGATAGCCTTGATGGCTGACCTCCCCACCATAAATCCAATTGATTTTCTTATACATGTGTCTTGTGCCTTATTCTTTGCTCAATCGCTCTCTCCCATAGTTTCACAGTACGACTCACTAGTTTAATTCAACGATAATTATTGCATCTTTATTTTTTATTTTTTTAAGATTGCCAAAAGTTTTTTAGAAGGCTAAAAGTCCAAAGAAGAAAAACAAGAGACAAACACCAAAAGAAAATAACTATACAAAAACAAAAGAAAATACATAAAGAACAAAAAGCAAGAACCAAAACAAAGCAAAACAAAAGAGCCTAAACCACTATACAACCCAAGTTGGGCCAAAGCCCAGACCAAACTAGTACCGTGGGAACCATTTACAAGAATATAGGAGTCATAAAGATGCATATTATCAAGGGTAAAGAAAATTTTAAAATATTAATAATAATACCTTCAAAATAGAGGCTCTTTTTGGTGAGAATCCTTTCCTGTCATCACCCAATTGGACATAGAATCCATATGGACCATTCTTCACATATACCTAAAAAAAATGAAAACAAAAATGTTGAGTATACATCCATTGACAAAAACCAAACAAAAAAGGAAAAAGAAAAAGTATCACTAGAAATAAATCTAAAAGTCCAAACTTTTTAAGATATCACAATTGGTAGATGAGCTGGTGAAGACAGTGTAGTGTGTGTGAGTGATCCAGGTTCAAACCCGGGTAGTGTTATCTTAAAAAAAAAAAAAAAAAAAAAAAACAAGTATCAAAATGATAATTAAAAAAAAAAGCACAACCTTTTCATTAGAACCAGGATAAAGACCCAGTAATTTTGGCTCAAAGCTCTGGTCTGGTTTTTGAGGAGCAACACCATCATCATCGTCGGTAAATATCGTCCTAGCGATGTACCTACATACAACAGTAGAGATAATTCAGCCATTTACTGGAATGGATCAAATGAGCACCATAATTAAGAATGCATGGCCAGTAGCAACCCACTGGAACTACAATGACAAAACTGAGCAATCAAAACCACTCAAGCATATTAAATATCCTTCTAAATTCATTGGTGATAGAGACATAATGCCCATATTCCTGTATTATAATTGCTTGTTATTATATTATTCATTTCATAATACTTTTCTGGTCATTCTACACATCTATAAGGGTGTATATATATCATCACATAAAGTTTCTTTCACTCTCATGACTTCTGTACCTAATATCATTCTACAACAACTTCAAAAAACGTTTCACCTGATAGTTTTTTCCTTCTTTCGTCATAGTCATCATTATATCAGAGGAAACACCATACCAAATTCCAAATTACCGACAGAACCAACACCTGTCGAATATGTACTGTGGAAATGTCTTAAACTTTAAAAACTGTTTATGTCACTGTGACTTAGTCACATATTGATTAAAAGCAATTCTGTGCACCCAACTCCTAGCGAAAGGAGTGTTGTACTTAATTTTCAGTAATTGAGTTCTATCTCCATGTCAAAGCTAATGTTTTAAAAACCAGATCAGACATAACAGTCAGATTGGATTCGACTGGAACTGGAGCTATTTCCTGGTTGATCCAAATTTAGTCATTTGCTTTCACATGAAACGTTTCAAAACATCCAATCACCAGTGGCTCGCTTATGGTGTTATGGGTTGTAAAAATGGGGATATTTCATTATTCCATCTGGATTACATAGGCTGTACCGCAAAAACAAACCAATACATCAGCAGGACTCAAGTCCAAGTCTCCCATCTAGAAGGAGGCATGTACACCAACTCAGCTAACAAGATATATACATGTGGACAAGATTTGGGAGGAAAATTCATAGAAAGTTGTGTCGTCACCATAAAATCAAACTAAAAGGGTAATTCTAATGTCCATCAATTGGAAGATTGATATGTAGTCAGGGTTACAAAATCGACAATGTCCATTGTGAAAAGTTAGGATGGTCCAATAAAAATAAGATTTTTATTTTATATCCAATATATGTTGGGGTCCCACACGTGCCACATGTACATTCTGTGCATGCGCAAGTATGGATCATTATTTCATTACATCTAGTTTAACAAATGGCTACTGAGAACAATTTCAATTATAATTGACCATATGATGATGATGAGCAGAATAGGCTAATGGGCGGATGGTAACAAACCAGTGGTTTGACCAAATCAGATTGGACAGCCAACCTTTCCAGTGTGATGACTGGTCCAATTATTAAGATATTGGTCAAGACTCGGAGTGGTGATACTGATATGCAACAATCATGTTAGTGTAGGCGTAATGCATAGTTGTATAACTTTGTAAATTGAGTATAAAAAAATACCCCGTGATCATCATTCAGCCAATGCATGCATCGTCTTGCCTAAAGTTAGATTATGACACCAAAAACTAGGAAATAGAGATAACTTAGTAGTGCCATACTGCCATTATTAGGTATAACCATTGTTTTAAGTATTGATGATATCGGCCGATATATCCCACGATATATCTTGTATCCCACCCGTGCGATACAAGATGCACAAGCAGTGGGATATATGATATATCCCACATGTTTGATCCAGTGAGCATTTTCGATTTTTGATCCTTTTTTTCTCTGTAAATCATGTTAAATCAGTGTCAAATTGTTACAAATCCATACTTTTTCATGTTTTGCACAAAAAATCATGGATTGGGAGCATCGATTTCGAGATTTTTAGGAGATGGGCCAAGTTACATAAAATTGAAAAAAAATCAAAATTTCCTAATTTCTCGCAAATCAGTTGCAATCTATATGTCCAAAAGTAAAATTAAATATGCAAGTAACCTAATCTAGTGATTCTCCTTTTGCTTTTGAATGTATTGTTTGTGTTTCCACACATCTTCTTACATTTATAAATTATATGAATAGACTTTGAATATATTTGCATCAATTCAATTAGACAATGCATAGATTAGGACCCCATACAAAGAAAACCTATTATGTGCACTTGTTTTTTGTAATGTTTTGATTTATAAGTGTGTATTGATGTCTATTTTTAACAAGTACTAAAGTTTCATTGAAAAATTCAACCAAATTCCCAATGTTTCCAACAACAGCAGTACGTTATCCGATACAACCAATATATCCCATGTGATAACTGATACATATCCGTATTCTAAGGGTGTGATACGTAACGCAATACCGATATTTCGAACACTGGGTATATATAACATGCACTTAGTATGGACAAATATATGCTCCTAAATCTGATTAAATGTATATTATTCTCAGATCCTCAGTCTGTATAATGAGTGGCCATGGTGCAGGTGATCAAGGCCATTATCTACTGAGCCCCAAAATCGATGGACCATCTGCCAAAAATCTCCCATGCGGGAAAATCCTGACCATCCAATCCTTTGCCTTTTCCCTTTAAATGTCGATCATAGCTGCATTATTTCTTTACCAGCTATTTGCAGTGCCAATTTAAGGCTAAGGCATGATCTATCAACAATGGGGCCCACCAAATCAATGGTTGGTAAGGTGAACTACGGATCCCACTTGTCCAAACTGAGGACCCAGGGATATCGTATTTATCCTTGATTAAGGAATAATGTAAAAAACATTTTGATATAACATGATCCAGGGCAAAACATGAATTATGTGCAAAACATGATCCAGGGCAAACCAGTGAGTGAGTTCTGCAGCATACTTGTGTTACACACATGGCGTGTATTCATTTATCAGAGTACATTATTACAAATTTTAATATGATGATGAAAATTTTCAAACTTAGCTAGCCTACACAAAAGTTCGAGTTCCAAAGCTTTCCACAGAGCATTGGAGCGCTTTCAATCCACAATACGAACTGAGAAAGGATGATACATCATGAGTGAACAGATTTACACAAGGATTCCATTGATATTTGATTGATATATCAAAATCTTGATTTAGATCCAGTCACATTTAACATTTTAGTTCTGCACCTGACATCTATTGATTTCCTACAACTAAGAAGAGCCTAAAATTAGCATAGCAAGAACCTAGAAAGAAAAGAAAAGAAAATCAATGAAATCATGAATCCACATGTATTGAAGTAATGTACAGCACATGTTCAGGTAGCGAAATGATAATGACAGCAATAAAATCATAGTACAACAATCCAAAAACATGTTATTATGTAAACAGAGAAAACAAAAAGAATAACAACAGTTGAAGTGAAGTCATGTTCAATAAAACTCACTTGCATTTCGGATGCTGGTTACAACCAATAAAATAGCCTGCACCAAATCTACTTACTTTGAAGACCAAAGTGCCCTCCATACAACTGTATCAGGTTTGCACTTAAATGTCATAGCAAGAACAACAAGGCAAAAAAGAAAAATGTAGTTCAAATGCAGTTTTTAGATGTGAAGAAAATACAACAACATGCGGGTTACATTTCCAATAACCAGATGTTTAGAAGAGAAAGCACGAACTTGATGATCATTGATAACTGCAAAAACAATAAAGAACTCAACAATGCACCTGCTCCCACAAAGTTAGAAAACTAGAGGCATTCTGTACATACACCATTTTCAAGCAAGGATATACCAGTGGTTTAAATAGCTTTGCAATGTAGCATGTAGCTTCGCGATTTAGTGTGTAGCTTATGCTACGTAACGCAGCTTAGCCTTAATGCCAAGTAGATCATGAACGTACCTCCTTAAGTCGCATGTAGCCTATGCTACATGCTAATTTTGCACACTCTACATGCTACATAGCCTACAATACATAGCCTACAATACAAGCTACGTAACTTGTGCTACAAGTTATTTTTCAATAATACAAATTAATTTTTTCAATGGTTTTTTACTTTTTTCATTTGTAAATAAAAACTAGTTGATCTTTTCAATGATTTTAGTAAGATAATATTAGAATTAGTATTAAATCAGTTAGGTTGCTCTTTACCTTTATACTTAATCTTTGCCTACTTTTCATATTATTTTAGGCTGTATTTGGTTGCACCAAATGTCATTAAATTTTATTAAATTTCGTTCTTAATCAGACTAATTTGATGCAGAACAACGTGATATTTGGCGCAACCAAGCACAATCTTAACTAAAAATCTAGAAGAGCTTAAAGCCTCACGCCTCAGATGGGTGAACACTATGCTACACACTATTCACTATTTAAGAAACTGGGATATACGTACTAGATTCATGTCAGTTGCTTGCAGAGCAAGTCAATAAGCTTCCATATGCATGATTTTTTATTTTTTTAAAATTTTTACAGAGAAGGTGAGGAGCAATAAACAAAGATTTTAGAAATTTGAAAGCACATTTTGTGTTATCTATGCTCAACAACGTTTCCTTTGTACTGATTTAATTGTTTGAGTGCTCCAGCAACCAAATGTGTGCGTGAGCACAAGGAAGTGTACGTGTATAGAGGAATATTGTGGATAGCATAATACCTTTCACAATAAACACCTTCTTAGAGGATTTAGTCATAGATCACATCAATTCAATTTGGAGCTATCAGTGTCCTATCAAATTAGAAACAGAGCATTGGGCTCTAGCCATTATGTAGCCTCTCTCCAAACTGCTCCTCAAGAATTAGTATGGTACAGGAGCGGTGTTCGAATTATCTCCGATATTATCTTTATCTCCAGCTCAGCGATACAAATAACACTGGTAGCGATACCGATAACCCGGGTAGTATAAAAAATTCCAGGTATTAGCAATGTATTGCTAGGTATAGCTAACGTATCAATATCGATAATGTAATCGCCAATATTCAACTATGTAAATTCTAGGTGTCGCTTGTATTGCAAATGCATCAATATCGCCAATGTATTGCCAATATTTTCGACAATGTAAATTCTGGGTAATGCTTGTTTCATAAGTGTATCAATGATATTTCAATAATATCGCGTACGTATTGATATCATCAAAATTTTGTTTATTAGTAAAAAAACAAAAATTATTTCAATTTTTTTTTCATGGGCACATGGTTTAATGTAGTGTTCAGTTTGTCATTGATAATATCTCGATATTATCGATATCGCAACATGCGCAATATTGAGACCACAATCTTTCGTTTCCTTTCCAATTGTTGATGACTTCTTGGTGAAATATCATGTGTTTTTTATATTTTGCAATATCGATGGATGTTTGGATGAAAGGATGGATGGTTAAATAGGCCAGATGGGATGGTTGGACTGACTTCTTACAACAACACATGCTTTTAAGGCCCCATTAAATGGTTTATTGCGTATGCATTTTATTTTTATTTTTTGCAATTTTTTAATTTCTAAATATGTACATTTTAACATCTCATGAAGTTTCGCTAAAAGTTCCATCGTTTTTCCCTTATCAACGATATTATCGTCGATATCAATACTGTTTCCGTATCCGTGACTTTTAACACTGTACGAGAGTTAAGGAAACAATTAACTATCGATTATCAATTAATTGTGGTTCAAAATATACAACTTGAATGTGTCTGACTTTATCCATTTCAGTATTTTTATCATTGCATTTAAAGTATTTGTGAATTTCTTTAACATTTCCCAAGAACTTGTTGGAGACTAAAAAGTTCTATGAATGTTACAAATTAACCCCCTAAAGCTCATGACATGGTTGACTTAAAACAGGCAAAAGGGGAGAAAGTAAAGAAGATTATTTGCAGATAATTCAATCTTAGCATCCGTGATCCATCCTTAGGCTACATCCTTAGGCTACATCCATGAACTTCCAACCCCACAATAGGTTAAGAACCCTGACCAAGGACTCTATATATAGATTGTAGCATTATCATGGTTAAATGCTACATATTTGAATGCTTGAAAAAACTGGAGTGCCTGACTTGGGCACATGGATAAGTGATCCCCCTCCCCAGAACTCGAACACTAGATTACCTGGGTTTGAAACTGTAAAGAAAGAGAATTTTTTGTATACCTATGTATATTTTCTTGTATTCATTAGTACTACCATACTCCATATTTTATTTCATTTATGTAGTGTTAGTCACTTTGGCTAATATACAAGACACAAGTGACCCCAAACTTCCTTACTCCTTTCCTCTCCTTTCTTTTCCCTTTCTTCCTTTGTTCCTTCTCTCTCTTGCTTCAAATCTCTCTCTTTGTCGACTTTCTACTTGGTATCGGAGACTCCTTCCTATGTTAACTAGAGGCTACATTGGTGGGGCCCACTACTAACGTCATTAGACTATACGGATGACGGCTGCAATGTACGCTCGGGTGGCCCTTGAAGGAAAATAAGTAGGGGACCTAAAAGAGCATGATTTTAGTGGAAATTTTTATGATTTTCTAGGGGTTTTTTTTTTTTTGGAAGTTTTAGGGATGTTTTCTCCAAAAAGAGGGAAAAACAAAAAAGAAACCCACCCTAGTTATACAAAGAGTCGGAAGCACAATGTCTCTTGAGAAATCGAAAGCACGAGAAGAGATTGTCGGGTGGCAGAAGGTGATACAAAGAACAATATTGAAGGAGGGGAAGGATCTAGTAGAGTATCTCACGATCTTCATTGCCAAATTTCCTGATGGCTGGCTTCCCATCAATTTTTCTAGGGTTTTCGAGAATGCAGGGGTAGTTATGAATGTTCATATCCCCCGAAATTGAGATACGAATCTCCATCAAGGATTTGCTTTCATAAGAATGAGTTCTAATGACGAAGTCCATTGTGCAATTGAGATGTTGCATTGAGAATGTTTCACATGGGTAAAGCTTCGAGTGTAGATAGCTTGTTTTGGCCCGGATGTTAAAAACAGGGAGGTTAGGTTTAAGCATGAAGGAAAGAAGGGAATAAGCAAGAAAGGTGGGAAGGAGACCTCTATCAAGGTTGTGTCTGAACCAATGAGGCAGCCATTTATAGCTTCAGTGGCAGAGAGCGGCTCGCCTTCTTTCAGGGACATCTTGGTGAGTAATTAGCCAACCTTCGGTGAAGCGGTAGTTGTCGGAGCACAAAAGGAGGCCCCTCATCTTCAACAGACAGTCGGAAACACAGAAAAGGTCGACAAGGTAAAATGGATTTCAACATCAATGGTCAGTGACGATCCCATTGTTCATATTAGACTAGAGGTCATTGAAAGTCGTTGGTTAATCTCCATTGATCACTTATAGCAAAAACGATGCCACAAGTGCCACTCCCACAAACGGTGTCTTGGTTTCGAGAGCTTGGCATTCCGAAATCGGATTTCTCAGTGAAACCCATGGCTATGGATGAAATTTGGGTTAATTTCAAGGATAGGGCTTGCTGTGATAAAATGCTACTGGCAGGAGTTCGACTTCCTGATTGTCCCTTCTGGTCCCTTAAGTGGTGGCCGAAGAACAACATTTTGGTAGGGAGATGGTGTGGATCTTAATCTGGGGAATTCCGATGGAGCTTTGGTTGCAGGATGTTTTCATCGCTTTGAGTTCTACTTTGGGAGAATTGATCACTATCGACCCTTTGATAGAAAATGGGGAGGAAGTCGGAGTAGCTCGAATGTGTATTAGAAAGAAACGTAGTAAGGCTATTCCAAATTCGATCAAGATCGTTGTCAAGGAAAAATAGTTGATTCTGAAGGTCCAAAAGGAGGAGAGCTAGGGAGTTCCAAGAAAACGGGGTGAAATATGGGCCAGTTGAAAGGTAGCATCTACTCCAGTGAGAATCATCGATAGCAACGGAGGGGAAGATGGTGTACCGCATCCATGTTCCAACGTTCTACCAAATTTTAGAAAGGACGCATGTCACCTACCAACACGATCGGCAGTAGTAGGTGAGGATTGAACAGCGGATATTTCGTCTAATTTCTCTCCATGTGACACAGGTGTTGGGAAAGAGCAGTACTCTAACGAGATCACAGCCTTGGACCCAATTCTAAAGCTTGCAACCCTTGGTTTGGAGCCACCCGTGTGGCCAATGCAGCTTCAGCAGATGGTTTGTGACACGCACTTGGTCGTTCCAAATCGGCAGGCTAGGTCGCAGCTCTGATGCCCTAATGAGCCTAGCTCTGAACTTATTTTTTTAAATCCTGGCTTGTTATTTCGCTCACTTCACACGCGTGTCCTTCCAAGATGGATGATACATTTTTGCCATCGCCACGTGCCAATAACCCTTGCCTTCATCTTACACTTGTGAGTCCTTCCACACGTATCGATCTTAAGTCTGCCACATGCAAATCTCCAGATATAGAAGCAAATAACATATCCTCTCGTAGGGAGATTCCTTATCGCAATGTTCTTCTAAGCCTTCTCCAGTCTTCCAACGAAGAATGAGGAGTCGTGGGGTATGATTTTCAAGTTTCAACTCAAGATTCTCCCTCAAATACAGAAGACCACTCCAAGAACCTCAGCAGCATCCTAAAGGAGTGGGAGGATGACTCTAGTAGGGAAGTGGAGTTTCTTCCAGAAGAAGCAAAGGTTGACGAAGACAATTCGACTCCTAAGAATTCAACAGAGGCTATTTTGGTTGATTCCCTAGTTGTTGTTGAACTTTCATCTGAGGATCGGTTGATGGAAGAGGCCCTCATAGTCGCCCCTCTATGTAACGAAAGGACTAGGCAATCAGGGCTTCTTCCCCAACCAGATGGAGCCCTCATCAATGAATCTCAGGACCCAGTGTCTGCTCAACCCACTCTATCTCAAGCTCAAATTAAATGGTCCAAGGATATTCGTGAAGAGTGGTAGGGATGATTGGTATGTCCTTTGGAGTGAATGACAAAGATGTTTATGATTTCTTTCAGTTTGTAAAAGGGAAGGGGGCTTAGAGATTTTGCTCGAGGGAAGCAGAAAGCCTAAGGCTAATATCACTTTAATTCAAGAAACCAAGCTGAATTCGATCAATAAATGTATGCTTTCTTCCATCTGGGGGTATTTCGAATGTTGATTGGGTTTCTCCGAGTGTGTGTGTGTGTGTGTGTGTGTGTGTGTGTGTGGGGGGGGGGGGGGGGGGGGGGGGGGTATACTTTTGGTGTGGAATTCCGATATTTGAAATATGGTCGACAGTATGACAGGATCTTTTTCTATGTTTGTTGTTTTACAAGATTGCTCCTCTGGTTTCATTTGGATTCTTTCTTCAGTATATGGGCCCCGTATCCTTACACAACGTGAACCAAATTTGGGTTGAACTCTCTTCAATCAGGCAGAGATGGGATCACCCATGTTGTATTGGGGATGATTTTAATTAAGTTCGATTTTCCTATGAAAAGTCTAAGCAAGGTCCAGTCTCCAGTAGTATGTGGAAATTTTCTGATTGGATTGAGTTTCATGATCTAATTGATTTACCTCTTAGGGGGGCTAATTTCACGTGGACCAAAAATCAAGCTTCCCCAAGTCCCTCGCGTTTGGATCTTTTTCTAGTTTCTCACTCTTAGATTGATAAGTTTCCCTTCGTCACTCAACGAGGCCTACCGAGAATGTTTTCTGATCACATGCCTAAACTTCTCATGGTCAAAGAAGATAGCCGAGGCCATCATCCATTCAGGTTCTAGTGTGCATGGTTGGAAATGGATGGCTTTAATGATCTCATATCTGATTGGTGGTCGTCTTTTGAAGTTACAGGATATGCAGGGTTCAGCTTGGGAATTAAGCTTAGGCAGCTTAAGGAGAAGACCGAAATATGGAAGGAAAAAAAAAAAAAGCTTTTAGGGGTTCATAACACAGAGTTCAATGAAATGTTGGGGAAAGTTCACAAAGAGGATCTCAAGGAAGAAGGCAGTCAGTTGTCGGAAGTAGAAAGAATTGAGAGGGATGATTTAAAGGCTAAGTGTGCATCCGTCTCTAAAGAAGAAGAAATCAGGTGGCATCAGCGGTCTAGGGCCTGATAGCTCAAGGAGGGAAACAAGAATATGAAATTCTTCCACAACATGGCTAGCGCCCGAGCTCGAGTTAATCGTATTAGCAATTTGGTTGTTAATGGAGCTAGGATCACCCAAAAGGATCAGATTTGTAGCACCATTGTTCAATTCTATCAAAATCTTCTCATCGGGGAGTAGTGGAGGAGGCCCAAGTTGGATAACCTATTTTTTTTCCCTCTTCAGCAGTCCGAGAAGCTACTGATTTAGAAAAGCCATTTTCGAAAGAAGAAGTGAAATCAACTCCTGATTTAATGTGCGGGGATAAAGCTCCCGGCCCTGACGGATTTCCATTGATGTTTCTTCAAAAATATTGGTGGACAATCAGATGGGATGTCAAAAAAAGAAAAAAAAAAAGGATGGGATGTCGATGATTTTTTTCTTCGAATTCTACGAGAGAGGTCGCCTTTTTAAGGATCTCAAGGCCACCTTTATCGCCTTAATCCCAAAAATCGAAGGTGTAGAATCCCTTAAAGACTTTAGGCCAATAAGTCTTATGGGTAACTCATATAAGCTGCAGGCTAAAGTCTTGACTTTGAGATTTAGAAGGGTTTTGTCCTTTGTCATTTCCGAAAATCAAGAAGCTTTCATTAGCGGTAGGCAAATACTTGATTCCGCTGTGATAGCCCATGAAAGCTTAGACTCTAGATATAGAAAAGGTATTGGAGTTATTGTTTGCAAGGTAGGTATCGAGAAGACCTACGAATCACATTGACCGGCAGTTTTTAGATTATATGTTGGAAAGGATTGGATGCAAAACCAAATGGTGAGGTTGGATGGAAGGTTGTATTCAGTCTCCCTAGTCCCTCTAATGTTTTGGTTAATGGGGCCCCTTTTGGTTACTTTAAGGCTTCTCACGTATTATGCGACGATCTGTTGTTATTGGCCAAACGTTGAGTATGATGCTTGTTAAAGAGGAGGAAAGTTGTCTTATTAGCGGGTTCAATGTTGCAAATCCAGGGGTGAAAATTAGCCATCTCAGTATGCAGATGATGCAATACTTTTTTGCAATGTGGACTTCACTTGGGTCGACAATCTTCGTAAGGTCGTGGTTTGTTTTGAAGCAGCTTCAGGGCTCAACATTAACGTATCCAAAAGCGAAATGTCTCCCAAGATAATCTTCGTTAGTTGGCTACTGTTTTTTGGTGCAAACCAAGGTCTTTTCCTTCGTCTTACCTTGGGTTACCGTTGTGTATCAGCAAGTCGGCTAAGCATCTTTGGGGCAAATTGGTCGACAGAATTGAGAGGAACCTATCCAGGTGGACACATTGATATCTTTCTTTGGGGGCCCATTTGAGTCTCATCAAATTGGCATTTTCCAACATGCCTATTTATTTCATGTCTCTTTTCAAGTGTCCCAAGTATGTTTTGGATAGACTAGAGAAATTGAAGAGGTTTTTTTTTTTTTTTTTTTTTGGAAAGGAACCGAGGATTCCGCCAAGTTTCATTTGCTCAAATGGGAGGAAGTTTGCAAGCCAATAGCGGAGGGAGGGGCTAGTTTGAAGCGTCTCGATCTAATGAACATTGTCTTTCTTGGTAAATGGCATTGGAGATTCGCGCGAGAGTGGAAAGTTATGGAGAGAGATTATTGTTTTGTGGTTGGGGTATAAAATCCCCTTCGCTTTATCATGCATCTCATATTTGGAAATCCATTTCCACTACCGATCATCTCTTTTGTTCTGGAATTTCTCTCTTGGGAAAGGGCAACCATATCCGCTTTTGGTTGGACATTTGGTGTGGAGATAGACCACTCCAGGATCTTTTCCCGAGATAGGCCCGGCTCGCTCCCGATCAAGCTTCATGGTGAATCACTCTCTCATCTCGGTGGTGTTGTCATTTGGTCTCCCCCTTCTCGGTGGAATCTATCAAATGAGTTGGATGAGCTTCTTTCTCTTCTCAACTTGTTGAACCTTAGCATGCCCCTGATTCAAGATGAAGACTCCTTAGTTTGGAAAGTTCATGCTTCTGGTCATTTCTCTGTGGGCTCATTTTATGGGTTGCTCCTTCGGCTTCAATCTTCCCACTTCAGTTTATCACGTCATTTCCCTTATTTCCATCGGTTGTATGGTGCTCCCCTAAGGATAGCGGCATTCACTTGGCTTGTGAGTAGAAAAGGAGTTCTAATGAAAGATAACCTTCAAAGAAGGTCTCTCATCCTCCAGAACATTTGTCTCATGAGCATGAGGGAAGCAAAATCCATTGACCATCTCTTCCTTCACTAGGCCTTTGCCCAGCAAGTTTGCACTTCTTCCGCATTTTCCATAACTCGTGGGTGATGCCAAAGTCGGTTGATAAGTTTTTGTGGGCTTGTCATGGGAGTAGAGTGGTAAAGTCCCAAAAATCCATTTGGAGACTCGTCACGACAGGAAGTTTTGGTTTATTTGGAGGGCTCGTAACAATTGATGCTTCATAGCAAGGATTACTTTGTTATGAAAACTATTCATATGGTTACAAACGATGCTTCAAAATAGGTCTTTTATGTAAATTCAGCTATGCACAAGCTGATTTGCCCTCCTGGTTTTTTTTTTATCCTTGTATTTTTTATCCTTGTACATTGTTATCAATAAAAAAAGTTTGCTCTCTCTCTCTCTCTCTCTCTCTCTCTCTCTCTCTCTCTCTCTCTCTCTCTCTCTCTCTATATATATATATATATATATATATATATATAAAAACCACCCTAGTTTCTTGTTGTGTTTGGCTTGGATAACAATGTACAAACCTCATAAACAAGAATTGATAAATTCAACCAAGATTTGGAGGCATGGTGAAGATTTTCGTGGAGTATATTTGCCATACAGCCTTGGCTTAGGGTTTTTTTCTGCTGGTTTTTTGGTTCAAAGGTGCCAGTCAGTAATGGGCAGTGTATATTCTCATTTGTGAGAAGTCTTTTGTGAAGCTTGGCATAAGTGCCTGAAATAAATTTTTGTGAGTTGTTTGGGTGTGGTTTAGGCTTCATGGTGGGTACATCTCCAAATTCAAGTGCTGTTTCAAGTTCCTTGATGGCTCCAAAGGGAATTAATGCTCCTAGGGTGGGTGATAATCCTGGATGCTAGATTATAATGTCAGATTTAATGCCCAGAACTATTTGGCATGGTCTTGATATTGCCAATGTATCGATATTGCCAAAAATCTGTTTATTAAAAAAATTTCCATTTCAAACATTTTTATGGGCGTGTGGTTGTATCATGTATGCAGTGCTCAAATTGTCGACAATAATATCAATCATATCATGATATTATCGTTATCACAATATATATCAAGACCATAGTCTTTCGTTTCCTTTCCATGATATTATCGTTATCATGTGTCAATATTATGAAATATCAATGTATGTTTGGATGAAAGGTTCGAGGGATAAAAGGGATGGATGGGATATGGTTGGACTGGTTTCTTACAACAGCACATGCTTTTAGGCCCCCATTAAATGGAACCTTATTATGTGTGCATTGTTTTTGCAATTTTTTGATTCCTAAATATGCAAATATCCATGTTTTAGCATCTCTCGAAGTTTCACTGAAAATTTCCACCATTTTCCCCATGCTTCCACAATGTTTCCCCACATTTTTGGTTGTCCGTGAAATTATTGGCAATATGGATATTGTTTCCATACCCCTGACCAAAGAAACTTGTAGTTACTGATACTTGGAACACTGGTTTGAAGAAGTTAGGTTGTGGGTGGAACAAGGAGACAGCAGAAGATAAATCTCACTCATGCTGATTGGGAGGTTGAAAATATGACTACCTTGTCTTAGTTATTCACTCCACGAAGCTAGAAACCAGTGAAAGCTTCATGTATTATGAAATAGACAGAGATTTGAGATTCTGTTGCGGGCTTGCAGCTTCATACTCTACAAAAAAGAATGGTGCTAGAATATTTCAACTGGCCCATGGAATCACCCATTTTTGTCAGAGGTAGAAGTCTTTGAGAAACTACTATACTACTCTTTACGACCATGTTTTTAGAGGGGGTCACCATCAACCTATTCCATCTTGTTGCGCTCAAGAACATGTTGAAATAGAGCTGCAGCAAATCTTTGACCTTCTTGCAGGGCTCAACTATAAGTATGAAACTACTCATACTCAGATTCTTAGTTGGGAGCCCCTTCCCTCTTGGGTTTGTCTTTGCTCTTCTTCAACGGGAGGATAGCCTAAAGAAGGTTATATCTAGTATTTCAAAGATATCTGCTTTGGCCAATTCATACAGTGATCTACGTAGTGTACCAGGTAAACATGGTGATGCTCTGGGGCAGTCAGATCGGAGTGGAAAGTTTGGATCCAGTACATAATGGGATTCTCCTACGTTTTCTCTCCATTTTACAATTACCTAATAATTCAGGATTCTTATTGAAAGGTCATTGTAAATTTGTAATCCATTCTCCTACGTTTTCTCCCCAATTTAAAATTACCAAATAATTCATCATTCTTTTTGAAAGGTCATTGTAATTCATGAATTAATTATGAATTAAGAATAAAATGCAAACTATAAAATAATTTGTTCTTTATTTGGGAAAATGGAATTTCTTTGAAATAGCAAATAATATCCGATGCTTTAATAAGTTTATAACACTTTTTTTCAAATAGTCTATACAGAAATGTAGAGCATGATAAGTCACTCAAATCCTTCATGCCATCTCTCTCCCACTGCATTCCAATACACAAAGCTCAATCTACACACTAAATATCTCGCAACACATATATACCTTGGGCATCTCCGGCTTTTATCAGGAAGGGATGCAAACAAGAAGTGCCCATACGTTTCCTCCAACATTTTCTCTACCTACAATTTACAATAAGCAATTAAAGCAGGGTAAGCCAATGAAAACATTGAGATCATGCTTAACAAGAAATTCTGCATATCTTCAAAAAAGAACCAGTTCATACCTGCCGAATATCAACCTTGCCTGCACGATCGCAATACATGCTAAATCGTGCCCAATAATCTTTCAAGAGGCCTTTCCATTCAGTTGTTCCAGCAGAAACATTGTCTAGCTGATAAAAGAATGAACAAGTTTAAGCCTATATATATATATATATATATTCAAGAATCCATTGGCAACAATAAACAGGAAACTTAAGGAAAATGTTGGCATACTCATTATCTTCCACCAAAAGACTATCAGCGAAGTCTTGCATAAAGCACAAAAGCAACACATGGAAGTAATGCTAAAAAGAGCAAATAAGCTAGCATTCAGACTCTAGGGGAATGTCATAGATACCATGAGAAACACCATATTTTACTGGAAAAGACTAAAATATTTATCAATGTTCAATCAATAGATTCATAAGCCACATCTGAAATAACTGGCTAACATTCTGATCGCCAAAAATAGCCAGGCACTGTGGCAGCCGTGCTTGTTAGCAGTCTTCCAGAGCATATGTGGGGAACGCAATGCTCGTTGCTTACGCAATAAGGAGGGGCCTTGGGAAGAAGTCCTTATGGAAAGTTAAGAGGGACGTTCTGGATTGGGCAGCAGGTTATTGCCTGGTACATTTTAGTGATGCTCAATCAGTTTTGGGGGTGTAACAGTATTTTTGGTGTGTTTTCTGTTGTTTTTTTTTTCTTTTTTTGTTTCAGTTCTTTAACGAAATATATTGCCCTTAAAAAAAGATAGATTCATAAGCCACAAGGCACGAAGGAAAAGACCCAAGAAATCAAGCTCCTTGCCATCAATTCCCCAAAAGAAAAAGCTCTTAATGCCAAACAACACAAAACCCATGTCCGATGCCTTGATGCACCCTCTAAATAGGGATTAAAACTTAAAAGCATGCTCTAAATAAGCATGATGCACCTCTCATTCAAATGAAAATTAACGTGAACTTTTCCTTGAATATTTTGTGCATCAAATAGCATCTTTGCAACCTCAGGAAGTCTTTGAGAGACCGCAAAAACAAAAAGATAAGAGCAGTACCTATTTTGCAGGTGAAAGAAAAAAAAAAAAAACTAGCAAATAGTTTCGTTAAGTATGAAACAAAGCTACTACCTGTCCATGCAACAATCCCTGTTAACATAGGGAGTTGGATTTTTCTCATCATCATGTCCATGATTCACATTCCACCAAGTTTGTCTAAGCTCATAGAAGGTTAATTGACCCTTTCAACAACCTCATCAGGCTAAAATATATTCAGATTCCACGAGAGAAGCATCGAATAGGCCCAAGCACATATTACTGCTACGTTAGATAAGTCTAAAAACCATACAAAAATAAAATATTTGGATGCAACAAGTTATAATTACATATTATACAACATTCCAATAACACAAATACTCCGTACTCACAAACATTATCTTGGTATGTAAGGAACTTAACATGACTGAACGTACAAATTTGACAAGACAAATACCTCCGTCTCCATATCAGCTGTGAAACTATAATCTGTAATCTCAGAGAAATGGTGGGAGAGAAATGCAGACACCTGATGTTAAAGAAAAAAGAAAAGAAACCAGTCAAATCTAAAAAGACAAGGATTCTTGAACAAGAAGCTATTGGACTAAAGCAAATTACATATAAAAATATTAATAGCGGCAGTTAAGCTAGAAAGATATGTTAGAAATGGAAATCATAAACAAATGAATTTGGAAGAGAAAAAAAAAAAGAAAAAAGATGAACAATGACCAACCACGCTACTATCATGAAATTTTCTGAACTTTCAAATTACATTTAAAAATTATTAAAAGTGACTGTTAATCTAGTAATACATGTACAAAACGGAAAGCATGAACAACAAATGAATTTGGAAGAGGAAAAAAGATGAACGATGACATCCAACCACTTTTTCTACAATTCAATTTTGCAAGTTTGAAGACATCTTTCTCACCTTCTTTTGCCCTTCCTCTCTACCATCTTCATAAGTTTGAAAACATCCTTCTCACCTTCTTTTGTTCCCAATCTATTATACAAATCAACGAATGGCTTAAGTTTAGCCTCACTACTTTCTTACTACTCATTTTGGCACTAAATATTCCTTGTTTCTAGTTACTTGCCTTGAAAAAAGATCATTTCTCACCAATAGCTTTTTAGACCTCATCATTCACCACTAGGTTTCCTTATATGTATGGCCTTTCCATTTGGATACTCCTGAAACTTCTGTTGCCACAGTCATCTCGTTCTACATAATATTAACTTCATCAACGTTCCACTTCTCCCATCAATTTAATACTAAATAACTCTGCACTCTCTCCTTTTAAATTCCACTAGTCATTTTATAAACCCGTTAATTTCACTCCCTCTCTTCCATATCTTAATGCAAACATCCATAACCACTAATGCATGTTGCATCGTCACACTCTCCCCTAACCTTGCAGTCTTTCATATCGATCCTATGTGGAGAGAACTGAGAAGTTAGTCTGGCTTGCATATGATCTGCTTTTGAAGGTTACCAAACATTCATCTTTCTTTTAAAGTATGTGTTTGCAAGAGATATATCGTATGTCATAGCAAAATCTAGGATATTACTTGCATTGATCCATCCATGTCCTCCCAAAATTGTCTCCTTATTCTATCCTCTAAACCTGTCTGCGGAGCATGTGCCCTAATGATGTTATCTCCTCTCCCCACACAAGATTTATTAATTAAAGCCTATTACTTGCTCTCTTAACATCTACAACTTTATATTTTAAATATTTGTTTACCACTACCCCTGCCGGGTTTCTGTTGCTGTCCTTTCCTATATACAAAAGTTTATATCCATCAATCTCTAGTTTTTGCCTATTTATAATTGTCTCCCATATGCAAGCTATGTTAAATCTCCTTCGTTCCATAGTATCCACTAACTTCATACTCTTACCAAACAGTGTTCCTACATTCCATATGGCAAGGAAAATCCTATTTTCCAGGACTCGCTTCTTTACCCGCACTCATCTAAAATAGCACCGGAGCCCTTGCCCACTTCTCGTTCCAACTGGGGTGTCGTTGCGGCGCATCGCTTACAGGGGTTGCCCTAGCCAACACTAACCCATTTCTCCTTGCACTGGGGAGCCAATGCACTGGTCACTTACAAGGAAAACCCTACGCAACCCTTGTCGATTTCTTGCTGCACCTAGGTGTCGGTATGCAGTGCTTATAGGGAACCCCCTAGCATGAGCTCAAAATGTTAGATTGTCAGAATTCATGATAAAAGTAGTGGCAGAAATTTGATACCAGCCAGCAACTTGACACAACCCTCCTTTATCTGAATTTAGGATAGGCAATGAGAGCGCAAAACTCCCACTAGCAGAGTTTGGCATAACAAACTGTAAAGTTGAGAAAATGTAGTGGCAACTTGCAAGGGAAACCCCATCAATCGAATGTCCTCCAAATCTTATCTATCAGATTACCACTCTCACATCAAATTGAATCACTTTTTTAAACACACAGCCTGTTGAGCAACAAATGTCACTACTCTTCCTCTTTAATAGCATTTTGGTTGCATATGTATCTCATTATAGTGTGAGACATCGTCCATGATAGTTCACCAATCATGTGAGATACTAGTGACAGGACCATAAGATACCATGCAGTATATATAGGGTTGTCAAGCAGTCAATTCAGGTAGGATCCAGGTGCACCCATACCCAGACAGATCGGACCATGGGTCCTGTAAGATCGGGTCCCACGTGGTCAGGATCCAGATCCCGTTGGACTCAAGTACCCATCGGGTTAAATAAACCTCTTTGATGTTGTAATTATAGGAACACGGTAGTTGTAATTTCCCCTTGCCACACGTACTTTGGAAGGACTTCTCTTCCATATTTCAGTTTTCCTGCATCTACTGTTTCACATTCCTGCAGTGAGTGACAGCTGCAACTTTAAATGTGATTTCTTGCATTAAATGTCTCAATCTTAAACATTATAGTCATACGTTATATGTATACAAAATTATACATAGTACTAATGGGTACCCGTGATCGGGCAATGGAACTGAACCCAACCTGGTTTTAAAACAGAAGATGTAATTGGACCCAAACATGTTTTAATTGGGTCGGGTTCCTTGTGTACCTGGACCTGCAGGTGATAGCCTCAAGTATTTAGATGTACCTAGCCTATCATTCAAAGCTAACGTAAAGTTAGAGCAGTATGATAAATAGTGGAAGTTTCTCTACTGTTGAAAAAGAGAACATACCATGCGACCTCTGAACTCTGGAAACAGTTTTCGGCTTTTCATCGTTACGTAGTTTCTTTCCTGGATGCCACCAACAATTCTAGAGTTAAAGAATGGCTACAAAGTCCAAATAAATAATGTAAAATTTTCAATGTAATCAGCAACCATGAAACTTTTGCAAATAAGATCACGGACTCAAACTAGCGATATCCATTCCCAGAAAGAACCATTTATATTTGATTATCCAACATTTTTGTGAAAATTGCACTTATAATCTGTCAATAAAGTGAAATCACGAACAAATTAGAAATAGTAAGTTATGTCACATGCTAAGTATGCCAAACATTAAAAAGATAGCATCCTACTCGTACTTAACTTCATATCTTCTTGGTAAAAGCTTGTTTATTATAATTCTCTCTCTCCTTTGTTTCAGTCATTTGTTGCTTCTTTGTTAAATTCCTTCTAGTGTCACAGACTATCTTGTTCATCCAAAATGGAATGAGGCAATGTAAGAAGAAAATGCAAGCACTTGAAAAAATGGCGGGAGGGGGGGGGGGGGGGAATAACTAATCAGTTGTAAGTGGGGGCTCACTGTCGAGTGCTGTCCAGATGGCTCCATTGGCAAGTATAAAGCCCATTCAGTTGAAAGGGCCCTTACACAAATATTTCATCTAGACTATCTGGAGACATTTGCTCCAATTGCAAAGCTAAATTCTATATGAATTCTCTTATCTATTGCCACTCACATGTAATGGCCAATGTCTCAGTTGAATGTGAAGAATGTGTTTCTGCGTGAAGAGCTTCACAAGGAAGTTTATATGGCCTTTCCTACTAGGTTTAAGCCTAAGGAGGAGATTGGAAGAGTCAATAGGCTGCAAAAGGCTCTCTATGGCCTAAAACAATCTCCCATGGTCTGAAAGATCAGTAGTGTCATGCTGAAGATAGGGTGTAACTGGAGTTGAACAGATCATACACTTGTTGTGAAGAGAAAGGAAGAGAGAATTACTATCCTGATTTTATGATAGGATATGATGCAGCTGAGACTGACAGGCACAAAAGGTATTTACATCAGGAGTTCGACATTAAAGATTTGGGACCACTTAGATACTTATTGGGAATTGAGATTGCTCATTCAAAGCTTAGGATACTTGTATCCAATGTTTTAAATATCGACGATATCGGCCGATATATCCCACGATATATCTTGTATCCCACCTGTGCAATACCAATACAAACAGGTAGTGCCGATATATCCCACATGTTTGATCTGGTGAGCATTTTCAGTTTCCGATCCCTTTTTTGTTGAAAATATGTTAAATCAATGTCAAATGGTTATAAATCCATTAGTTCTTTATGTTCTCCATTTCTTTTCGAAAATTTCCTTCAACCAATTGTCAATTGAGACTAATTTCGAAGTATTTAGGAGTATTTGATGAAATGATCATCACATACATTCTAATTTTGAAATTTGAGTGTAGGTGGTCCAATGTGGGGAAATTTTAAAATTTTCCCAATTTCTCCCAAATTGCTTGTAATGTTGCACCCTAAACATGAAATCAAGCATGTATGAGGGTTGATCTACTGATTTGTTAAGTCCTCATCAATTTTTGGAAAATAAAAATCATTTTTTAATTAAAAATTGTTAAATATTTTTTTTCTAGAAATTTTCCTTCAACCAGCTACCGTCAATTGAGACTAATTTCGGAGTATTTAGGAGTGTTTGATGAAATGATCATCACATACACTCTAAATATTATGCATTCAATTTGAAAATAGTTGCTAGTTCAATCAAACAACGCACAGCTTGGGACCCTATACAAAGGAAACCTATTATGTGCACTTCTTTTTTGAGATGTTATGATTTAAACATGTGTATTAAGGTCCTTTCTAACAATCCCTTAAGTTTCATTGAAAAATTCAACCATTTTCCTAATGTTTCTCCATGTTTCCCAAAAAGTACGATAAATTACCTGTTACAAACGATATATCCTGTGCGATAACCAACACATATCTATATCCCAAGGATGCGATACGTAACACAATACTGATATTTCAAATACTGCTTGTATCTCATACGCATTGGATCTATTAAAAGAAACTGGTATGTTGAGGCAAGGCCAGTTGATACACTAATAGAACAAAATCTCCAAGGTGCTAAAAAGAGCTTGTGGGCAAGCTCATTTACCTTAAAATAACTAGATAAGATATTCCAAATGCAGTCACCTCAATCATCTCACATGACAACCATCTATAAAATATTGAGATACTTGAAGCCAACACTTGGGAAGGTATTTTGTATTCAAATCATGGGTATAAGAACATGGGAGGAATACAATGATGCAAATTAAGTTGGACAAAATAAAAGCAAGCGATCTGTTACAGGATTTGCACCTCCGCCAATGGGAATCTTGTCACTTGGAAGAGCAAGAAGAAGTCTTTGGTGGCTAGAATGAGTGTTGAAGCAAAATATCAAGCTATGGCATATTGTACCTATGAATTAATGCATCTTGAGATGTTTCTGACTGAGTTGGGATTTTGATGGGGACATCACGCGCACGCGCACACGCACACCTCCTACGCACATACGCAAGGAGGAGGGCCCCACCATCGATTTGGATCAATGACGACGTCCAAGGAGGGCCTCCTAATTAGAGGATTGCGTTTTGGTTTGTTGGAGTGGACCCGATAGTCATGTGAATCTCACTATAGGTTCTCATGATCGTAGCCCTCTATTCTAATTAATCTAGTACTTTGAGTTTTGCTTATTATTATTATTAGGAGTATCATGGACGGTTTAGATTGCTTTAATTACTCGTTATTTTTTATTACTTCGTCGCCAAGTAATAAGTTGCGCACATGGCGCGAGTTTTTGGGTATAGGGTTTTCTTATAAATAGGCATCCCTTGTAGATTTTTTCTCATTGAAGATTAATAAAATTTCTACGTTTTTCTGTTCCTCTAAATTTCCGAGTTGTGGAGATTCAATTGGGTGTGAAACCCTCCCGTCCTCGAAGGATTAACTACCGTAGTGCGAAGCCACACATATCCCGATTCGCCTTCACCTTCTTTCATCCATATTTCTCTTCTCCTACAATCATCTACGCTTCAAATCCATCTTCTATTGCAGCCATTTTTCTCTACAGCAGATTTCCAGAATCCGGCCCTGCAGGAGGGCTGAAACTTCGACGGAGCACCACGCACAAACCATGCATCGGATCAAGCTGAAATTTGGAGATTTTGGAGTCCACTCCCGGCTGACCAGGGTCAAGCTGGCCTTTTTCTGAATAGTAGACCCCACACACGTGCAGCCTGGATCACACGCATGTGCGTCTGGGCCATTGCTGCTGTCCACACGTGCGGTACTTCTCTGGTTCGTCTCTCTCCTCTCTTTCATTCATCTTTCACCTAAATCCCTAAACCTAAGCCTAGATTATTCAAATCTCCAATTTTATGCCCTTTGTTCAACCTTAGGATTCCCCGAATTGAAATTTTTGAATCCCTTAGGGCGTGTTTGATTTCCAGTGGCCGGGTAAATACCCGTGAAAATATATAATAATTACTTCTTTCCTATTTACCTCCCATTTCCGATGTTTGATGTGACGAGACGCAGTTTTGACACAAAAACCAATAATGTCACATTATATTTGTGGGTCCCACCTTGATGCATATAGCTTATCCACACCGTTAATTTTATTATGCCTGCTAATTTTATGGCATGAACAAAAAAATAAGATATATCAAAAGCTCAAGTGGACCACGCCACAAGGAAAAGGAAATCAAACACTTACCGTTAAAAACCTCTCAAGTCCACTGTTCCTTTTGGTGTGGACCATTTGAGTATTCAATCTACCTCATTTTTCGACTCATGGCTTAGAATATTGTGTTAAAAGGTATGGACGGAATGGATTTATCATATACATCACATTGGGGTCCACGAATTTAAAATAATTCTTTTAAACCGGTTTTCGAGGTGAAAACTGCTGTGAATTTTCAAAGGAAATTCGAACGGGTGAAATGGTAATAATTACTAATTTCACGGGTATTTACACCACCCCTGAAAATCAAACACGCCCTTAGATTGGGGGAATTATTTCTGTGCATGTGTGGATGAATTTACCCTCCGTTGATTCTTGTTTAGTCTATAATTTTGATTGATCCGACCCTAGCATGTGTAGGCCTGGATCCGCATAAGATTCTCATTGATTGAGTGTTTGAGCTTTTTTGTGCGATGTGGAATTTTGTGTAATTGTTTCTAAACTAGTGTAATCTAAAGCCTGAAAATCTTGCACATCATACTTGAATTTCATGTCCTGCATCAAATTAGCTATCAGAGCCCAAGGTTTTTTATAGGGGAAAGCATTACATGTTTAGGGTTTAGTTTATTTGTGTACATTATGCATTAAGTATCATCATATAGAGTTGTTTAGAGGTCCATAATTTCTGATATAGGCTGCTGAATTTTCTGCTATCAGAAAATCCGCATATCTCTTTGCTAGATTTTCTGTTGACAGATTTTTTGGATAGATAGGTTGCTGGAAATTGAGTAGTATTGTATCGTTTTCTCCATATAAAGTCCTACAGGAGCATTTAGTCATATCTAGGCGCATATAGTCATAGTAGAAGGTCCTTAGATTGAGTTAGTAGTTGTATGCCCACAAGTACGGGTCATGGTTTTGACTTGCACCCTACACTAAACATGGAGCAATTGCAAGAGTCAATGAACAAGCTAACCCAGCAGTTTGAGTCTTTGGGTAAGTGCCTGGAACAACGTATGGACCAACGCTTTAAGCAGTTTAATGTGCGCATTACCCAACTAGAGACCTCCGTCGAGGCAAACCCCACCATTGGGGAGGATGCCCAATCTCAGGCAGGTGGTCAGGAGGTTAGACCAAGGAATGGAGGTGGCTAAGGAATTGGTCATCGGCGCACACCCGTGCACCCACCCAGCGAGGGACATCATGATCAATATGACCCAGATGTGCAACTCCTCAAATGAGTTAGAGTAGATGTCTATACGTTTAATGGCCACTTAGACCCTAAAGCCTTTTTAGACTGGCTGGCGGATATGGACCACTATTTTGAGTGGTATGACATGTCGGATGCTCGTCGAGTCCGATTCGCCAAGATGAAGATTGTGGGCCAAGCAAAGAAATTTTAGGCTACTGTAGAGCGAAAGGAACAAAGTGAGGGAGCTCCCAATAGTCCATTGCGGAGAAATGAAAGAAACACTTAAGGAGAAATACCTCCCTTTCTCTTATCACTTACGGTTGATCGAGGAATGGCAGTCTCTTCGACAAGGTTCCATGAGTGTGGCGGAATACATTGAGAAGTTCAAAGAGTACTTGACCAGGTGTGAAGTTGATGAGGATCCCGTACTCACCCTTGCTCAATTTAAAACGAGCCTCCGTACTGATATTAGGAGAGAATTGCTCGCCAAAGACATATACACTATTGAACAATTGTATCAAGTAGTGTTAGAGGCTGAGCAATACCTCAAAGCATCTGTGGGAAGGCGATATGAGTTTCGCGATTCTGGCGCTAAGGCTAACCCTTCTGGGGCTAAAGCCTAACGCTGGATACCAAAGCAAACCTTCTAGTAATTTTCAGCCCAGGCCCATGGATAATAAGGGTAAAGAAGTTATCAAGTCTAGCTCATGTAAGAGTGGAGCAACTAGGTGTTTTAGGTGTCAAGGATTTGGTCACTTTGCCCACCAGTGCGGCACGAGAAAGGGCACCAAGGCGTTACTTATTGATGAGCAAATAGAAGTAGTGCCCCCAAAGAGTGACGGCGAAGAGGAAGAATATGAGCCGGTAAAAACCCTTAGTGATGAGGAAAAGGGAGCATAAGAGTCTGCGACCCTCGCAGTTGTGCGATGCGCCCTTGCTCAAGCCAAGAACACTGACGATTGGCGCTGCAACACGATTTCTATACTTATGCAAAATGTGGGGAAAAGAGTTGTAAGATAATCGTGGATAGTGGTAGTTGTGCCAATGTGGCATCAACTAGCACTGTGAGCCATTTGAGCTTGAAGCTTGAAGCCCATCCTCAACCCTATAGATTGTCCTGGGTTGATGAAACTTCCATTCCAATCTCGCACCGTTGTCTTGTTCCTATTCAGTTTAGATCTTATAAAGACATACTTTGGTGTGATGTTGTTTCCATGGATATAGGCCATATCATTCAAGGTAGAGCGTGGCTCTATGACAAGGATGTCACCATATTTGGTCATTTGAATGTGTGTACATTCTGGTTTGAGGGCAAGAAAGTCAAGCTAAATCTACTTCCACCTAAGAACACCACTGGAAAGGAGTCCACCACACAGAGTGGCATGAGCGGAGCGGCTCAAAAGAATTGAAGGAGTTGAAGTCCAAGTTCAAGTCTCTCCATATTCTAAATGCTAAAGCCTTTGAGCGAGAAACTGAGGCGGACTCGATGGTATACGCCCTTGTGGCTAGGGAAAGTGTACCAGAGACTAGCGTAGAGTTACCCACTGAGGCCATTTAGGTAGTGCATGAATTTAATGATATCTTTCCTGATGATCTACTGAATGAGCTTCCTCCTATGAGGGATATACAGCATGCCATTGATTTAATCCCTAGGGCGACTCTACCAAACCTCCCTCATTACAGAATGAACCCAAAGGAGCATGCAGAGTTGAAGAGACAGATTGATGAGCTCCTAGAAAAGAGTTTTATTCGAGAGAGCATGAGCCCATGTGCCGTGCTCGCCTTTCTTGCACCTAAGAAGGATGGCACATGGAGGATGTGTGTTGATAGTAGGGTCATCAACAAATCACAGTCAAGTATCAGTTTCTCATACCGCGTCTTGAGGACATGTTGGATATGATGGCTAATGCTACTATCTTTTCAAAAATTGACCTCAAAAGTGGGTATCACCAAATCCGTGTACGCCCTGGTGATCAAGACGACCTTTAAGACGATGGATGGGATATACGAGTGGCTAGTTATGCCTTTTGGGCTAACTAACGCCCCAAGCACCTTCATGCATGTGATGACCCAAGTATTGAGGCTCTTCATGGGGAAGTTCCTAGTCGTATACTTTGATGATATCTTGATTTATAGCATGACCAAGGAACAACACCTCAACCATTTGAGGCAGGTTTGTGAGATCCTTAGAGCTGAGAAATTGTACATCAATCTAAAGAAGTGTGCGTTTTTGTCTAATAGTGTTATCTTCTTAGGTTTAGTTGTGTCAGCTGAGGGCGTATCGGTGGATCCCGAGAAGGTCAAGGCCATCGTCAATTGGCCTGAACCCCGCAATATTTATGAGGTGCGCAGCTTTCACGGTTGAACCACCTTCTATAAGCGGTTCATTCGAGGCTTCAGTTCCATTATAGCTCCCATCACATATTGCATAAAAAATGGAGAGTTTCAATGGACAAAGGCAGCCTCGAAGGCCTTCAAGGAGATAAAGGTCAAGATGACCAAAGCTCCAGCCATGCGACTTCCGGATTTTTCGAAGGCTTTTGAAGTCACATGTGACGCGTCAAGAGTTGGCATAGGAGGAGTACTTAGTTAGGAAGGGCACTCTGTCGGCTTTTTTTGTGAGAAACTGAATGAAGCGAAACAAAAGTATTCCACCTATGACAAAAAGTTCTATGCGGTAGTGCAATCACTACGCCATTGGCGTCATTACATATTGCCGCAAAAATTCATCTTATTCTCAGATCACGAGGCCTTGAGATATCTGAACTCTCAGAAGAAATTAAACCCTAGGCACGCCAAGTGGATTCAATTCCTTCAAGAGTACACTTTTGTGCTTAAGCACAAGGCCGGTGTAGAGAATAAGTCTGCCGACGCGTTGAGTCGTCGAGTCGCATTACTCAATTCGATGAGTGTCGAAGTCACAGGCCTCGAGCTCATCGAAGAAGATTATTCTGAGTGTCCAAATTTTGGAGTTGTGTACGCGTCGTTGTAAGAGAGTCCGTCAGGACCTAGTAGTGAGTAATTGATTTTAGACGGATATTTGTTTAAGAGTGACCACTTGTGCATACCGCGCACCTCCCTCCGCGATTTTCTTGTCTGGGAGTTATATTCAAGAGGGGTCGCAGGTCATTTCGGTCAAGACAAGATCATTGCCCTAGTGGAGGATAGGTTTCATTGGCAAAGCCTCAAGCGAGACATAGCCAAAATTATAGGGCAATGTCGTACTTGTCAACTGACAAAGCAAAAACAAAAAAAACAAAATACAGGATTATACACTTTTGCCAATTCCATCCATCCCTTGGCAGGACATCAGTATAGACTTCGTGCTTGGACTCCCCAAGACTACTTGGAAACACAATTCCATATTTGTTGTCGTAGATCACTTTTCTAAAATGGCCCACTTCATTCCTTGTTCTAAGACCTCCGACGCATCTCATGTTGCCAAGCTGTTCTTTAGTGAGGTCGTCAAACTGCATGGGTTACCAAAAACCATAGTGTCTAACTGTGACGTGTGATCCATGAGTTACTTTTGGAAGACATTATAACACATGATGAATACTAGGCTCCAATTTTCTTCTGTTTACCACAGACCGATGGTCAGACTGAGGTGGTCAATAAGAGCCCGGGGAGTTTGCTCAGATGTTTAGTGGGGGAGCACACCAGGACGTGGGACACCGTATTACCTATAGCCGAGTTTGCATTCAATAGTTCTATCAATAAGTCTAAGTCCTTTTGAAGTCGTTACTGGTTATAAGCCTAGGAAGCCTATTGATCTTGTCCCTATGTCACTGTCCCATAGGCCATCAGAGTTTGCAGTCCTTCACGCATCACATTCATTCATTGTATCAAGAAATCAGGCAAAAGATCATTACTAGTAATGAACATTACAAATTTTCTGCAAACTAGCATAAACGTTTCAAGGAATTCGATGTAGGGGACTCTGTGATGGTCCGCATTAAGCCCAAGCGGTATCCTCAGGGAGCCGTTCGTAAATTACACACGTAGCGCTGGACCCTTCAAAATTATAAAACAAAGCGGTCTCAATGCGTATGTAGTAGATCTTCCACCTTCCATGGGAATTAGTTCCACATTCAATGTGAAGGATCTAATTTCTTTTCAGGGAACCACTGATACTTTGTCCAGCCCTTCGCCCAACCATCCTGCTTCCCCAGACTTGTCCCTTAATCCATGGCCTCTTCCCGACCCTTCTTCCCAGCATCTACCTCCCATACATAACCTTCCCACACCCAGAGAGGAAATAGAGGATATTCTGGACCATCAGATAGTATCAACGTCGGACGGCGGGTTTCAAAAGTACATGGTTAAGTGGAAGTCACGCCCAGCTTCAGACAATACGTGACTCACTGAGGAGCTTCAGAGACTTGATCCTGACATCTTGGAGCGGTTCAGGAGTTTATTTCGTCAGTGGCGAAATCTTAGCAGCCGGAAAGAGTTATGGAGATATCACGCACATACGCACGCCCCCCTACGCACGTACGCAAATAGGGCCCCATCATCATCTGGATCGATGACGACATCCAGGGAGGGCCTCCTAGTTAGAGGACTACGTTTTGGTTCGTTGGAGTGGACCCGATAGTCATGTGAATCCCACCATGGGTTCTCATGATCGTGGCCCACTATTCTAATTAATCTAGTACTTTGGATTTTGTTTATTATTGTTATTAGGAGTATCATGGACGGTTTAGATTTTGCTTTGATTACTTGTCATTTTTTATTACTTCGTCGCCAAGTAATAGGTTGCGCACATGGCGCGAGTTTTTTGGTATAGATTTTTTTTTATAAACAGGCACCCCTTGTAGGTTTTTTTCTCATTGAAGATTAATAAAATTTCTACGTTTTTCTGCTCCTTTAAATTTCTGAGTTGTGGAGATTCAATTGGGTGTGAAACTCTCCCTTCCTCAAAGGGCTAACTACCATGGTGCGAAGCCGCACCTATCCCGATTCGCCCCCACCTTCTTCCATCCATATTTCTCTTTTCCTATAATCATCTACACTTCAAATCCATCATCTATTGCAACCGTTTTTCTCTCTACAGCAGATTTCCAGAATCTGGCCCTGTAGGAGGGCTAAAACTTCGGCGGAGCACCACGCACAAACTGTGCATCGGATCAAGCTGAAATTTGGGGGTTTGGAGTCCACCCCTGGTCGACCAGGGCCAAGCTAGCCTTTTTCTGAATAGTGGGCCCCACACACCTGCGGCCAGGATCACACGCACGTGCGTTTGGGCCATTGCTTTTGTCCACTCGTGCGGTACTTCTCTAGTTCATCTCTCCTCTCTTTCACTCCTCTTTCACCCAAAAGCCCTAAACCTAACCCTAGATTATTCAAATCCCCAATTTTATGCCATTTCTTCAACCTTAGGGTTCCCCAAATTGAAATTTCTAAATCCCTTGAATTGGGGGAATTATTTCTGTGCATGTGTGGATGAATTTACCCTCCTTTGATTCTTGTTTAGTCTATAATTTTGATTGATCCGGCCCTAGCATGTGTAGGCCTGGATCCGCATAAGACTCCCCTTGATTGAGTGTTTGAGCTTTTGTGTGGGATGTGGAATTCCGTGTAATTATTTCTAAACTAGTGTGATCTAAAGCCTGAAAATCTTGCACATCATACTTGAATTTCATGTCCTGCATCAAATTTGAAGTTGTTTCTCCTATAGTTTTGACAATGATGGCCAAGTAGCAATGCACATGGCAAATGACCTAGTGTATCATGAGAGAACTAAACGTATAAAAGTAAATTGTCATTTAATCTAGGAAAATGTTGCCAAAAAAATCATTTATATGCCTTGGATCCGATCAGAATTTCAAGGGATTGATATTTTTAGTCTCCCACAACTAGGTATGATTGATATCCATGCCACAACTTGAGGGGGAGTATTGGGATACATATCTTGTTTTATTAAAACTAGGGGCATTCTCGTAATTTTGTTTTGCTTAGTAGGGGCATAATTGTCCTTTTGTTTTGATTGGTTTTACCCTAATAATAGGAAATGGTGGAGAATAATTAGAAGAGGTGCAATCTCCATACGTTTTCTCCTCGCTTTTCATCTCTTCTTCTCTTCAACAAAGTTATCTCAAAGCATCAGCTAATGTAAGTCCAACTTTCAGCTCCTCAAGAACTCCTCAATTTCCCAATTTTTCCTTTTATTCTAAAATTTTCAGTTCATTAAGACGACAGCATGGTTTAAGGTATCAACTAATAAGAATCATTGCGGTGATTCTTATTAATTTTGGCTGTCCGAAGCACACAAAAGTTAGATATCTAAAAATGATGGAGTACGCCTAAAAAAATGTAAACAAACAATGCTGAACCAGAACATTTCTCATTAGTACTAGTGCTACAAACTATTCATCCAAAAAATCTACGTATAAGCAGCTGGAAACGTTGGGAAAATCTAAATTTTTAGAATAACAGTAACATTAGTTTCATGTAATGGCATTTAGCACTTCAATCCTTCCACTTTCTTTAGGAGTATCAGTTCACAAGTTTTATGGCACTAGATATACCACGAAAAAATTTTCCAGTAATTTTCATTCAAAACCAGAGAGTAACACATCAGAGAGTATATCTGGTAGAATTTCATGTGCCAAAAACATAACTCATAACGGACAAAATTGCCATATACAAGAAATACCTTTAACACTTTCATTATGGATGCATAAGTAGAGGGTCTTCCAATTCCAAGTTCTTCCAGCCTTCTAACCTTTACAATAGTAAAATGAATAAAAGAAGGATGCATAGATTAGTAGAAGAATGATTAGCTATTAAGTTTGGTCATAAGTAGTGTTATGCCAAAAAGAAATTGGGAATAACTGTATTTGATGAATAAGAACTAAAAGACAAAACTGGCAGGATTCCTTATAAGTTATACCAGACATGAAAAGGATGGCCAAACTGGCAGGATTCCATATACCAGACATGAAAAGGACGGCTTACCAATGTTGCCTCAGAATAGCGCGGAGGAGGTTCTGTATGGTGTTGTTTGAGTTCCACCTTACCAAGATGTACTTGATCCCCTGACTAAAAACCAGAACACAGCAACATTCTTGTAACTCAAAGCAAAAATTGTTTTATCAAAATTAACTGTGTGTGTCTGTCTGTGTGTCTGTGTGTGTAAAAACTTCTTATAAAAAATACTATATAACTTTTCCAAAAAGGAAAAGGAAAAAATTCTCCAGAAGTATCTTTTTTATTCAAATATCCGTTTTAGTCAAAGTTAATATAATGATTAACAAGAATAAGGTATCCTCTTTAAGTGTGTAGTTATTAACTTATTAATCTTAGACACAGTAACAATATGTTAAGCAGGAAAATGAGGAGTTTGACTTAGATGAAGTAAGATTCTATTTTCTTTTCATGATTTTTCAGATGGACTTCTTATTGTGAAACCAGGCACTTCATCTTTGAGTAAGATAACAAAATGGCAAGAAGATATTCACAAAAGAATCCATAGCATAAGTAGGAATGTAACCAGTTTCATGCGTAAGTGTGATTTTGCAATGATCACGCAAGGATGATGGCTACCTTCAGTGTGCAGAGAACATTAAAAGCTTCCTCACGAGCAATCCCTTCATTTTCATCATGTCCAACAGCTGCAGTTTCTCTATCCTAGAAAATTGTAGAAAAGAACTATTGAGCAATTCCAGAAATATTCATGGTAAAGTTCACAGTAGAATGACAAACTACTCCTAACCATTAAAAACTGACAATTCAGAGTACTTTTGGCACAAAGAAGAGCATATGTTGAATATCCGTACTAGTGCAAAATGATGGGCAAAGAAATTCAAGGACTCCAGGGAACAACGTGTATATTGAAAGATGTTGAAAGATTAAATATATCTATCCCATTAAAAAAAAAAAAAAAAGTGAAAGATTAAAAATATCTATCAAAATGTCATACACCTGTACTCCTGATAATAAAATGAAAATGTTTAGGAAGGATCAACCTTATAAACTGCTTGGTATCCAAGAAACCCAACTCTCGAACTCGTTGACCGGAGAACCGTTGCCTCTCCAACATTTGCAATATTAACTTGTACCTAGGTTGGTCAATATTGACATCAAATAATATATTAAACTGGAAGGGAATACCAATCTTAGTCGACAAACGAAAATCCAAGCACAATAATCACAAACAATAACTGTGATTAACAACAAAAAAGAACCTAAGAAGGCCAAAATCAACAATATGTAATCAATTCCACTGTGTTGAGTTGGCATTTGGGACAATAAAACAACAGGATAATGATATCTAAATGCAATACACAGTTTTCTTGAAAACTAATTAATATGCAAACGCATGGTCGTGCAAACAAACATGCATGTCCATGATAACCTGCACTTAGAACTGTTCGCATTGCAGTGGCTGTAAGTGGACAGGGAAAAAAGAATCAACAGCACATCAGAGAGATACTAAAAACCACAAAATGATTGCTTTCTGAAGTGGTATTGAGGTTATTGAATGTGTTCTTTCTATAATTAGAAGAAACTTTGCAAAAGAAAAAGGAAAAAAGTAAAACCAACTATCCACAGAGGCAATGGATAATCTGTGCCATTACAAAGCACATTTCTCCAAATCCATTCTTTGGTTAAAACATCTGCACATCCACTTCTCTCGGAACTTGCCTAAAGAAAACGGGAAGAGAGGCCAACATATTCCTAATATTCCAAGAAATTACACCTCCTAGTAGTTGAATAAGCTACCCAAAAAGCATTGTTCGAGTCCCCTTCCAAAATCAAAAGCCTGCAAAACAACTTAACAAATAGACTGGTCCCACTTTTTCTTTTCCCCCACTTCAAGTGCCATGAGCTCCGCATAACTAGGCTCCCCTGCTCCCACCGGCTCAGAAAACATTAAACCTATGGAGCTCATACCATTATGAAGAACACCATTGATGCCAAAGAGTCGTCATGGGAGTTCCCATCCACATTCAGGTTCCACCCACCCAATGGAGGGGGCTGCCAAGAGATCGACACCTTAAGTGGCACTCCAATTCCTCATCAAATCTAGTCCCTTGTATCTTTTGACTGCTCCAAGAAACAAACTATTTAACAATTGCCGATGTGAAAAAGTGATGTGCCATACATTCAAACCGTGCATCATGATAGGAAGTATGGTAGTGGAGGGTAGAAGAGTAGAGGAGAAAGAGTAGGTTTGCGAGAAGGCAGTCAGCTTTTACTCCCTACTCAACAATGATGGGTGGGCGAGACCCCATCTTGATGACCTGGTTTTAGTAGATTCTTGGAGGACTGGGCAGCTTCATTGGAAAAACCCTTCTAGGAGGTTGAAGTCAAAACAGCAGTGATGTCATTGGAAAGGGGCAAGGCCCCGGATCCAAATGGATTCCCGCTGGCCTTTTTCCATTAGTTATGAGATGTGGTCAAAGGTGATTTGATGGACTTCATGGCGGAGTTTTTCAAGAGGGGCCATTTGTCGACTGAGTTAGGAGCGTCCTCTATAGTTATCATTTTAAAGGTGTTAGGGGCAGAAAGCTTAAGGATTTCAGGGTAATCATTTTAATTAGGGGTTCATACAAGATTCTCACAAAGACATTGACGACCAGTTTCAGGGCAATGCTAGCAAATGGCGTATCTAAGAACTAGGAGGCTTTTATTGCAAGCAGACAAATTTTAGATAGTGCACTAATAGCCCACGAGCGCATCAATTCTTGGTTCAAGGAAGGAGCAAAAGGCTTGGCGTGCAAGCTGAATATAGAAAAGGAATATGATCAAGTCAATTGGAACTATTTGGACTATGTATTATAGCATATGGGGTGCAGCCTGAACTGGAAGGGTTGGATGAGTGAATGCATTCAGTCCGCAAATTTCTTGGTATTAATTAATGGATCCCCCAAAAGGCTTTTCCAAGCCGTCAAGGGGGATTCCGCAAGGTGATCCCCTCTCCCCATTCCTCTTCATCACTGTGGCTGAAGCTTTGAGCAGGACGCGAGCAAGAGATAAATGAAGCAGGAATCATAAGTGGTTCCAAAGTGGATAAGGAGAATCCTCCAATTTCACACCTTCAATTCACAATGACACTATCCTATTTTGCGAAGCAAATGATGCTATGGTGGCAAGCAGAGGTGGGCATCGAGTCGAGTCGGACTGGATTAGGTCCAACTCAACTCGATCCGGTTTTTGCAAGTACCCGACCCGAACTCGATCCAATTCGGGACTAAGTCCAGCGGGGCTGACTCGATCTGAACCGATTCCTTGCTGGCCTGACCCAAACTGAGTCCAACTTAGTCAGGGAAACCAAGTCGGATCGAGTTGAGTTTGTCCGGTCGATTTGGACTGGGCTGAGTCAAGTCGAGCCGGATACTCTGGTGTTAGGAAGGAAACGGGAGGGAAATCGGGAGAGAGAGAGGAGGGAAATTGGAAGAGAGAGGGAGAGAAAGGAGGAGGGAATGAGATGAAGTCAGCTTGAGCTGCGGTGCCGCATAAGTTCATCTGGCGGCGTCAGCTCGGGTAGGGTTAGGGTTCAAATAGAAGAAGGGTAAAGGCTTTTTTAAAAATAAAAATAAAATCTGACTTTATACTACCTGATTCCGGATTGGATCAGATCGAGTTGCTGCATGACCCAAACTCAACTCGGTTTGGCGTCTGATCCGAGTGGGTCTACTTGATCCGACCCAACCCTGGCTTTCAATTCGGGTCGGATCGGATCCGACCGGTTCAGTCGAGTTGGGCTGGAACTTGCCCACCTCTAAAGCTAAGGATGGTGATCTTATGTTTTGAAGCAAGGTTCGAGCCTCAAAGTTAACATCGCTAAGAGTGAGATATTAGGGGTGTGAATGTCTAAAGAGGAAGTTGAGCAAATGGCAGGAATTTTTTATGTCAAGTGGGATCCTTCCCATCTGCTAATCTCGGGCTTCCTCTCTACATTGGAAAGTTAGCAAAGCATTTGTGGGACGTAGTTGTGAAGAGATTTTAAAGAAAATTATCAAAATGGAATAGTCGGTACATTTCCTTCCACAACTTGTTTTTCTCTCGATTTCATGTCAGCGGGCGCATCCCTGCTTCTGCTTCTTCTCTTCTGGCCTATTGGCATGGATTCAAGTTGGGCAAGGTTAAATCCAAGCTATGGAAGATGGCAATCCTGGCCATTTGGTGGGCGATTTGGAAAGAAAGGAACGACAGATGCTTCAACAACTCTCACTCCTCCTCTCTTGTCGTGGGTTCAAGGGCTAAATCTTTGATTATTGAGTGGGCAGCCAATGTTTCTTCTCTCAAGGACTGTAGTCTTCTTTTTCTTGGCTTGTAAAGTCAGCTTCTACTACCTCAGCAGTGGCCCCTTGTTTTGTATTTCCTTTTTGTTTTAATATATTCTCTTGTTACTTATAAATAAAAATAAAAATCATGTCCCTCTTCAAATGCCCGAAGTCAATTTTGGCTAAGTTGGAAAAGTTAGGTGATTTTTTATGGCAAGGTTCAGAGAACAAGAAAAGATTTCACCGTATAGGGTGGAATGAGGTGTATAGGCCGTATAAGGAGGGGTAGGTATTAGGGACTTGGAGAAGATAAACTGGCTCTCTTAGGGAAGTGTTTGTGGCGTTTTGGGACAAAGGAGGACTCCTTATGGTGAGGAGTCATAGTAGGAAGTATGGATGTCAAGTAGGAGGTTGGGGTGTCAAAGATTTTTCTCTTTACAAAGCATCGTGAGTTTGGAAGGGTATATCTAGGCTTGAGTTTAACTTCAGCGCGAGGATTGGCTTCTCTATTGGCAATGCAGAGAGAACTCATTTTTGGAAGGATGTGTAGGCTCAAGAAACTTCTCTCCAAACAGTGTTCCCAATAGTTGCACATCTATCCACAAAAAGGGATAGCATGGTCTCCAATTGCTATTCTTTCGTTTGGACTTAAGTGGTGTGGATACCACCATGTTGAAGAAATATCCTAAACGAGGAAATTAAAGAATTTGTGAGGCTTCTTGTCTATCTTCACCTCCACATGTTGGTAAGAGAAGAAGGGGAGACAATGATATGGTTAAAGGACAAATCAAGATGCTTCTCTGTACGATCCTTTTATGAGTCTCTTTGGAAGTTTGAATGGTATAGCGCCTGCGAACACATGGCAAATGTTTGGCACTATGGAACCCATCAGAAAGTCGCAGCCTTTGGGTGGCTTGCAGGAAGGAATCGAAATCTTACCATTGTTAATCTCCAAAAGAAGTCCATGATTCCTCCCAATGCGTGTGTCATGTGCATGGTGGATATTGAGACAATTAATTAGCTTTTCATCCATTGCTCATTCGTGAGAAAAGTGTAGCGTTGCTTCATTGGCCTCTTCGATATACCTTTCGTTATGCCGGAGTCTATTGGGGAGTTGTTTTTGCTTTGGCATGGAGTTTGGCTAGAAAGGAAGGCTAGATCAATTTGGAGATTGACCTTGTTGGCTTCATTATGGTCTATTTGGGGGGAAAGGAACAACAAGTGCTTTTGAAATGAGCCCACCAAGGCGGCGGAGGTCTTCTCCAAAGAGAAGCTTCTTATAGTGGAATGGGCCTTGTATTAAATCTTTAGAAGATTGTAACTTTTCCTTTTTGCTTCAGTTGTAGTTGGTTCTTGGGCCATCTTAGTGCTCTTAATAAAATGTTTGTTACTCTTCACAAAAACCCAAAAAAAAAAAAAAAAAAAAAAAAAAAAAAAAAAAAAAAACCTTTATCCTCAATCCAAGACAAGTACCAAATTGTCCTTGAATCCTAGGATGGAGGATTTGCCCACAAATTTCAGTCAATACCCCAACCAATTACCCTCTAACTTCTCTCATTTTGTAGGAATGACACTACATATCTCTATAAAAGGACTATAATTCCCCATTTTCCAGGCCTTTTGATCATTCTCATGCACTAAGTCCCGTATACTTCAGAGAGGAGAGAGAAGTAAGAAGAGAAGAGAATTGCAGAGAAATGGAGAGATGAAGAAGGAATTAGTGCTCAGTAAGATGCATGGCTTGGCTATTTCAATACAGGATTTTGCTCCAAACATGCCAATTACCCTGGTGAAAGGTGAAGATTGAAGAAGCTAGACCAAATCCGAGGCCCTTGCATAAGTTCAGAAAAGCTTAGCATCCTTTTCTTTTCTTTTATATTTCATTTACTTGCAATGAAATTTATCTCAGAGACTATATTTGCAGATGAAGGAAGTTGCCTAACCCCTTCTTCCTTCATAACCAAATCCCTTACCTTCGAACCTATCGTTAAATCAATGTATTGAAGTCATTCGATTAGATCTTCTGTGTGTTCTCTATATACAAACACCAAAGAGCTAATGGTGACTCCTATTTCACCATTCCAGCCGATTGCATCCACACCATGATCGAGTGCCTGAAAACTGTGCTACAGTTCCTGGCGACTCCATGGGGGAGTTTTGAGATCTAGCTCCCGTTCGAGAAAGATCGCAAGCTAGTGCAAATTTCCATCGCATAGTTCATTTTACTGCTTTTATATGTCTCCCTTTCATCTTTGGAATTTTGTTTGAATCCCTCTCCCACCTCTCCTTCTAAACTTTTTCACTTTTTTACCTAGAAATCACAGCCCACAATCTGAGAAATCAGCCGGAATTTTGAAGAGATAGGCAGATTTAGCGGGTTGCAACAAAAACTGTCGGCACGGAGCAGGCACAAAAAAGATCCACCTGCACCAGTTGTGATTTCTGTGTAGATTCAGCCAATGACAGGGGATCGACCAGATCTCTTTATGTTTTCTATGAATGGTATGGACATCCACATAGTGGTATGGACATTCCTAGGTTCATTAAAAGGGTCTACTTCTATGGCCTATTTACTTATTCATCATTTACTAATCCCACAGAGAGGAGGGGGGGGGGGGGGGGTACGGACCTTATCGACTGTTGCAGCTTCCATTTGGCATGCCATTGTCCGAGACCAGATAAGAGTGTATAGTTTCAAGGAATCTTCATCAAGTATTCCAACTAGCGATGCTGAAGCAAAGGAGAAAATTGGAACATTTTTTAAGACTAGTTAGTTATAGTAAGGGGAAGCAAGATAAAGAGCTCCAAGTTGCAGCGTATGTGAAAATATAGAATGAATTAAGAAACTTAAACCTAGGATTATATGCAAAATTACATGGTAACCTCCTTATATTTGTTGGCCGAATAGCTTCATGGGCCTCTTGTGCATTCTTCACCTTAAAGTACCTGGGAGTGCTCTTCGGTGTATAATCCTGGCCATACCTATAAATTAAAGTAAGAACTAATTTAATAAACTGACAGAATTTGAATAGCAAAACAAACCTTTTTTTCTTTATACATAAGCTGGGCTGGAACCCGAGACCTCAATGTTGAAACGTGCAGTCTACCACGGAGCTACAATCTTGAACCCATTACTAGCTAGTTAACACACCACGAGAGACGCTAAGAGTAAGAAACTATAGGCGGGGAAGGAAAGAATTGCACTTTGTTTCAGTTTGCATTTCATTCTGAAGCATAAACTCTGCTGACCTTATGTTGAAAAAGAAAAGATGGCTATGAAATTAGAGAAGCTCAGGGTAAAAAGGTGGGACTATGATGCCAAAGAACATGGGAGGCGTGACATATGTTGACACAGGATTTTCATAGGTAGAGATAAAATTCGTCTTTCTTTTTTATGGTGTAATATGATCTCAGGTCGGCTATCACTGTAATTTATCTTTTAGGCACTAACAGCACCATTCAAGAGAATGATGAACAATCCCTCTAGATTTGCTCAGAAAGATGGTGAGCCATCCGTAATTGTCCAAAATGGAATATCTGGAAGTGTACAAGAAGGTGCATGAAAGTTTTTCACCACAAAACCTAGTGAAATGCAAGCCATTCTAGACAACAATCACCATGATGATGTGTAGGAATCAATGAATAACTGGATATATAACTTCTTTACGACTAAAACTTCTCCCTTTTTTTAAACGACTTCTCAATAGAGGAATATCACAAACAAAAGCACGCCCGCACCATGCAGATATGCTTGCAATGCAGCCAGAGAAACATCTATCAACCTACTTGCAGACTAAGCATAGATGTCATAAAGTGCTTACCTTTCTATAACCAAGGAGCGGATATCCTTCACAGCTTCATCACAAACCTTACAAAAAAGCAACAATCGATAAGAATTTTAATCGGAGGCAAAAACAAGACCATATCACCATTAACAAAGAAAAAAGCAGCAGATAACCAGTCTGAGACATGAAGGGGCTGCCACAGTAATACATGGTTTAGTTCCCGAGACCCAATATTGAACTTTCAAACTTAAACAGTCTCAAAAACCATAGCAGATAAAGCTAGTTTCAAATCCATTAGGAACGTCAAACACAAATGCTAGTGCTAAGATTGTAGCTTAACACCAGCACTCCATCCATATGAATGCTCAGTGAAAGAAGTTAAGAAGAGAAAACTGGGAAAATGGCACGCCAATAGTTGAGGGGAAGTTCTTATGTCCACACTCAAAGAATCAACTCTGAGCATAAACAGCTGTAATTGATTTTTAAAGCTTCACACTAGGTTGAATAAGATATAATGAGAAAATGAATTATTCTCTTTAAGAAAGGTATATAGATTAGAGTATGATAAGTCATCAGCATTCAATTTGAACTTTCTGAGATCAAAACTAAATTAGATGGATTAGAATTACTCTGCAGAGGCAGGCACTGACTTCAAACACAGGCGATCTAATGCAAGATAAGCTGTGGGTGGTTGTTGGCTTTATTTCAGATGGATCAGTTTATACCTGGGATGATCAGAACAATGTTCCAAGCTTGCTAGTTGTGAGGTGGTGGTAAGAAAAGGTAAGCTTTGTAGAGGCTAGCTTTACTGAGGGGACTGATCAATTTAGAACAAGCATAACCTCAGGATTTCCAACAGTAAATCAGATAGATCAACCGAGATCTTTCAGAGCACAGAGGATAGAGTGAAAGAATGGGCTTTGGGATCAAAACATTTACAGAATGTTGTAAGGACTTTTTGTGGTGCTACTTAGGGTTTGCAGGGGGCTGGTTGATCTCTCATCATCCTTCTCTTTTGTGGCTCTTGCTTTGTAGCTTTTTGTTTGGTTTCTAATAAGATCTGCATTAGCATTCAGAAAAAATGTAGATCGACTATACAGCAGCCAAGGAAGAAAAAAGTTTGCAGAAAAAGCTAATGGTAGTTAAAGATGGATAAAGGAAGCATATGAATTACATGAGGCCAAACATGCATCATAACAGGCAAAGGATGTTTAATGTAATTATTTTTGGTCTCCAAGCGGCGATGCATATTTCAATTGAATCCATTACCCAAGGGTCTAAAGAAAGACATCATGAAGCCAAGGTGACATATAAATGATACCTACATGCAGACCATCAGTTCGCATGTACGTTATCAACCCAGTAGTCTCATCATTTGATAGTTTAACTCCTTCATACAGCTTTTGAGCCACCTGCAATTAAATGACAAATGTAAGCACCATAGCAAACAACAGTCACCAACAACATTATAGAATGGACTAACATATTCAGCTTGACAGGATCATTGTGTGTGATGTCTAACCTAGAAAAAGCTTATGCAGGAGTACAATCATTAAGGGCGTGTTTGGATTGGGAGTAAACAAGGGGAATGCAAGGGCGTGTTTTATGTCTCTTTAAATAGTTGTAACTGAAAAAGATACCCCCATTATGGCTCATTGTGGAATAACGGTAACTATAGTCGATATCAGCCAATATATCCCACAATATATCTTGTATCCCACTTGTGTGATACGAAACACACAGGTAGTGCGGATATATCCCACATGCACAATCTATTGAGCATTTTCAATTTCCAATCCCTTTTTTAATTATGTTAAATCAGTATCAAATGGTTATAAATCCATTGGTTCTTCATGTTTTACATGAAAAATCATGAATTTGGAGCTTTGATTTTGATATCCATTGGTTCTTCATGTTCTCCGTGTTTTTTTTTTTCCAAAATTTTCCTTCAATCAACTGCCAATTGAGACTAATTTTGAAGTATTAAGGAGTATTTGATGAAATGATCATCACATACACTCTAATTTCAAAATCTAAGTGTGGGTGGTCCAATTTGGGGAAATTTGAGGAAATTTCAAATTTTTCCCAATTTCTCCCAAATTGCTTGCACTGTCACACTCCAAACATGAAATCAAGCATGTATGAGGGCTGATCTATTGATTTGTTAAGTCCTTATCAATTTTCGGAAAATGAAAATTATTTTTTAATTAAAATATTTATTAAAAAAAACTTCCTTCAACCAGCTGTCAATTGAGACTAATTTCAAAGTATTTAGGAGTTTGATGAAATGATCATCACAAACACTCTAAATTTTATACATTCAATTTGAATATAGTTGCATCAGTTTAGTCAGACAGCACATGGCTTAGGACCCTATACAAAGGAAACCTAATATGCGCACTTCTTTTTTGAGATGTTATGATTTAACGGTGTGTATTAAGGTCTTTTTTTAACCATCCCTGAAGTTTCATTGAAAAACTCAACCATTTCCCCAATGTTTCCCCATGTTTCCCAAAAAGTACGATAAGTTACTTGATACAAACGATATATCCCGTGCGATAACCAATACGTAGTATCCAAAGGATGCAATACATAACACGATACTGATATTGCGAACACTAACTGTAGTTTGTTCCTTTCAAATTGCTTTAGGTTTCTTTTTCTTCTAAAGCCTACATAAGGTCATTTAGGGGTGGAATTGCTCTTCTTATGTTATGCTTATTGAATGAAAGATATAACAGCTTTCTTTGAGGGTTTAGCATGTGCTGCTAATCGATAGAAGAGAGTGGGTGTGTAATCATTATTTCAGACTATTGGACTGCCACAGTCTTAGTTTCTTTGTCGGTGACTATCCAATCTGGCTTGTGCTGTTAATCAAAAGTAGAGAGGGTGTGCTGTTAATCGAGCACTTCTTTCTTGGAGTTTTAAGCAAACCATAATGCCCTATAAACAATATGATTGGGTATTTTCAATAGTTTTGGGATTCTTGTTGGTTACTTTCTAGTCTATATTTGGTTATTTTCTTTTTCATACTCCAGCTAGCAAGGCAAGAGAAGTCTTCATTGGTTAAGGAAATAAGCTTGTAGACAAAGTTCATTTCAAATCAGGAAAATCTTGTAGACAAAGGCGGAAGGCCCATACAGGTGAAAGGCCACATGTTTTGACCATACTACGAATATTTGAGTGAATAATGCAACTTGATGTTTTTGATTTGATTCATTCTAATTCTATCAACTAGAAGATTGTATTCTTCAAGAATTTTTTTTCTAGTTTGTACGACTAGAAGACAATCAGAAACATTCTACATTCCCTTTATTCTATTTGGGGTTTTCTTATCTACTTGTGGCATCAAAGAGAGGAGATATTAACTGCTGCAAAGGCCTCTTCTTCTTCTATTGGTCCTTCCACCCAGGCTTCATCAACCTAGTTTATTTGTTCAAAGACAACAATTTCCAGATTTGGATGGTTCGACCCATACCCTGACAGCACCTCATAGAAGTTAACTATCACCTTACAAATAGTCTTTCGGAACTGCTTCCCATGGCTATCATGCGGTCACTTTGGAACAAGCAAAATGGAAGGGTGTTCGATGACAAAAAGAACTCCTTCGAAAACAGTGGAAAACAAAGAATAAAATGGAATTAAATTACCAAAGAAGCATCTGGATCCATGGCAGTGCAGACAGCCAATACTCGTGCCTGAATCTACTTAGTAGGGCTGTTTGGATACATTTCTACATCCATTATGCAGATATGCATTGTATGTGTATACTCATCTTCTTTAATTATCAATTAATAACATTTTACCATTTCCAATCAAAATAAAAATAAAATAGAGAAAAGCTGGTTGATCCCTTTTAAGAAACTTCCATTAGGATCATGGTCAAAAACTGTGCAAGTTTGTGTTCATGTGCGTTATTGTCTATCTATTGCCAGTGATCGACCTGACATGTACTAGATAAAGCCAACATTATCACTAAGTTAAGTTTCTAACTCGGCGAATTTGGTCAAATAACTACACTAAGCAACATTAACCTGATAAAGCCAACAGCTTGACAGAAAATGAAGTTATATCAGTATGTTTAAACATCCATCACCATTTTCCGAATTAAGTTTCTATCAACAGCACAATTACAAAGTAGGATATCATCATAAATAAAAAATGGTGAAATAATAAGCATTTAGCACAATATAATAAAAGCATGAAATGAAAGTATCCTTAATGCTAAAATCATTCTCCAAGAGAAAAATTCACTTGCACAATTTAGCATTACTGCAAGACAAAACAAGATCACATTCAAAGTGGAACAACTCAAACATCATAACCTCTGACCTTCATTGTATATTCAGTGTAAAAGTTTAATCTGTTTGAAGCATCCTGCTGAAGAGTTGATGTAATATATGGTGTGGGTGGATTTCGCTGCATTTTGCTTCTTTTAGTGCCCACCACTTGAAAGTTAGAAGAAGTAACATTCTGCTCAATAGCCTTTGCCTCTGCTTGCGAGCTTATGGAGAATTTCTCTAACTTGTTGGAATCAAAATGTGTCAGCTGTGACTGGAAGTTAATGCCCCCTTCTTTCACTTTTCGCAACTCAACTTCAACACTCCAATACTCCTGTGACTTAAATTCATCGATCTCTGTTTCCCTATCACATATGAGGGCAAGAGCCACAGACTGGACTCGACCAGCGGACTGGCAACCAGGTAATTTCCTCCATAAAAGTGGTGAAATATTGAATCCAATCAAATAATCAAGAGCACGCCGTGCAAGATAAGCATGGACCAAGTCCTTGTTTATGTCTCTCGGAGACTGAAGTGCCCTTTTAATGGATGATTCAGTTATTTCATGAAAGACGACCCTTGCTACAGTAATGCCTTCATTTAAAGCATCTTGCTGTTGCAACATCTCAGAAATGTGCCAAGCAATTGCCTCTCCTTCACGATCAGGATCAGATGCAAGTATAAGATTTTTAGCTCTAAGAGATGGAAGATGAAGGAAAAAAAAAAAAAAAAAACAATGAAAATGATCAGAAGATTAACCAAAGCACAAAATGATGAAGTGGCTCAGCACATGATAACAAATAGAAACCATATAGAAACTTTCTTATCATTAACTATTCAGAATAATGACAACTTGGAATCCATCACATATTCACAATAAGAATCTCAGAAGATAAAAAAACATTCAACAAATTGACAGGTTGGCTGAGAAAGTGCCCAAGTTGTTCTGCATCATCTGGAACGCTTCATGTGAAGAAATGGGTCAAATAACCCATTTTCCCAAAATGGGAAACAATCCACCAGAGACAAGAACACAAGTCAACCAATTTAACCTGCCCAAATCACAATTTCAGAACAAGCTAGCTACATCAAGTTATGAGTGACTCGTCCACTACACCAATTTAACTTGCCCAAATCACAATTTCGGAACAAGCAAGCTACATCAAGTTATGAGTTTTCAAGCATTGACTCAGATATGTAGACTGAAATATGAAAAGCAGTCTTACCATCCTCGCACTATAATGAAAATATGAAGTTTCAATCCACAAAAAGAAAGAAGTACATAATTCAGAAGTTATTTAGGAAACAAGAGCAGCAAAATGCAATAAACAATACAATGTCACGAAAAAACAAGTGCAGTTGCATCCATCATAAACAATGCAGTATGACAACAGTGTTACTTCGCAACTAAGAGACAACACTCATCCAGCTCAAGAGTTGAGTTGGTTCACAGGCGCCCCCTTTAGAGGGGAGACTTCAGATCGAGTCTCGTAGATGAGATTTCTTGCGGAAACCCAGACCAAAAAAACTAAGAGAAAGCACAAAGAAAAGAACCATACCCCTTTAGTGCTACCTTAATGCTCTTAAGATGAGTCCAGGCAGAAGCAGGAACCTCCCAAACCATGCTGAAATCATCATCAGGCCGTACAGATCCTGACCTACCAGCCAAGTCCCTCACATGGCCATAACTAGGAAGGACTTCAAACATATCTCCAAGGTATTTCTGAATAACGTTTGCTTTTGCAACAGACTCCACCACCACAATAGATTTGCCATCAGGAGGAAACAAAGGACCTAACTTCCCACTCCAGGTCTTTACTTTGCATGCAACAGGCCTACTGCGTTCAGCTGCGCTTGATGCACGGGCTGAGGTCACTTTAGATTTGGAAGTCAGTGGTGAATCACCAGTGGATAACACCTGCAATGCAGGCTTGCTCTGTTTTGCTGGGATCTTATCCGAATTCGTAACCGTAACTTTTTTCCGAGGACTTCTCTTTCTGGAAGAGTTTTCAGCTGTTTTCTTGGATTGGTGAAGCGTGAGAACCTGATTATCAACCACTGGCAAGGGCGTCTCCTCTGCTTGATGAATCTGAAATGCTGCAGCATTAGTTAAAGTGGAAGTATAAAATTTCCATCAAGCATTTTCTCAGCCAATGAACTTGATATCTAGTGCCCACCCTCTGGTAATCCAAATTGTTCATATGATGGACCCCATGGCAGATGAAAGATACCGCAAAACATCCCCACATCCCAACCTTCTGGCTGGGCCCCTGTTATTGACGGACCTTGGTTGTAGTTGTCCTCTTTCATCAAGTGGCTAGCATCAACAGATAGGGAAGATACTTGGGTGTAATGGCATCCTAAGTTGCCACAGGGTGGGCCCTGCCTGTACTGTTGCTGGGATGAACAACACAGCACCTTTTCTTTCAATCAAGCATCATAAGACATCTTTGTTAAAATTAGTAAAAAAAAATTATGGTAGAAATGTAGTGGGCTCAATCGGATTCTTCAACGGAACAACCAGATTTACCTCATTAGCTGCATTCTTAAAGGTCTGACCAGAAATAGTGCCATTAGGTCTCTTCCCTTGCGAAGCCCCATTAGAAACTTGGGGCACACCTGCCCCAGAAGGCTGGTTGATGTCAGAAAGTAGTTCCTCTTTCTTCTTGCTTCTTGTCCGCTGACTTTGTTTCACCTGTGCTTTGGTATTTTTGGTAGTATTGCTGCTCTTAGTAGTTGTTGTAGATTTCCCAGATATCACATCCTTCATGGCTGCCTGATAAACATTTTCATCTGTGCTCTTCTTGTGTCGACTCCCCTGTTTATTGGGTTGTGCAGTAACTACAATTTTCAAGACCGACTTACTGCTCTTTGAAGGTCCCTTTTCGACAGGCAGGTTGGGGACTGTAACATGCAGCCCACCATCAAGGTTGCTATGAACATCCAACAAATTGGCCTGCTTTTGTGTTCCATGGACCACCTGGACGGCAAGAGTATTTTGACTCTGTCCGTTGCCCATGACTATATTAGTGCTTCTCTTTGTCATTGCTCTTGGAACCTGAATCTTTCCCATAGCCTTAACTGATAAGAATCTCCTAACCATCAGTTCACAAAGCAATGAATTCGATCTACCACTGTTATCAGCTTCAAAACTCCTAAAAGTGAAGATATTCATCAGATTCCTTGTATTCAGAGTCCCAAATCTTAATTGAGCATTGAAATTCGCAGTGTCTCTAAGCACGTGTCCATTCGCAAGGCTTCTTAACAGCGGATGACCATGCTCGACCTTTAACTGGGAATTCTTTAATCGATCCATGGAAGCTCTGCAATTATCCCCTGCTTTCCTAATTTTAAGCTGAATGCACTTTCCATGTTTCCCACCATTTCCAAATGATGAATATGGCAGGCAATTGCCTGAGAATTTCTGCAGCGCACTGTTTTGAGGCTGAAAATGAAACAGAGAAATTTTTTGAAGATTAACAGAACTTAGTATAATCTAGTGGAGAAAAAACAGAACAATTCTAAGCAGATTTATTTAACGATAAGTGTGTTGTGCCGTGATGCCTTGTGTCATCGGCATTTAGGACGTAAGAGTCAACACCGATTTACCCAATGAACAGATGGATAAAGATATTATGATGAACAAGGAAAATGATGATGGTAATATATCTATACTACAATAAAAAGTCAGAAAAACTTTTCATATTGTTATTTTTTAATCATGTATTTTTCTGTACTTTACAAACTACCCCTAGAAATGTAGTTCATTCTTAATATACAATTTGTGTGCCCCACGGCATCCATACCCTCCAAACTGTAGTTCCCTGTGATGGATGGAGAACATTTTCAAAAGTCCAAGTGCATAAGCAATCAGGATTTTTTTCTCACATTCACATAACAAAAATGGATCAGCAGTCAGATCCAACTCGTCTGGAATGCGGCTGCCATGTGAACACCATGCACGAACGCCGAACGGGACCCACAGGTTTTCAGTTTTAGCAAATGGGCCCATGGTGGGTCAATCCGAACCGTTGATATGTTATGGATCAGTGCGGATGGACCATGCTCCAAATAATTTCCAGATTGGTGGCCTACAGTGTTACCAAGACACATGGCACGTGCTTAGTTTCAAAGTCTGCTAAAGTGTTGGCATCGCAACCTCCAAAAATCTAAGCACAAAGACACTTCTATGCACAATAAATGGTATCTTAATTAAAGAAATGAAATAGCAAGTTAAATAAATATTAAATAAAAAATAAAAACATTGTTATTTCTTTATAGGTAAGCTAGACTCAAAACCAACACTGAACAATGAATAAAGAAAAAGGAAATTAAAACAGAATATTCACATAGCTCCAATAAAACAGATTACTAGCAATCTAAACTAACCAATGATTAACTAATGAAACATAGAAAATCAAGCAAAATCGTCTCAAGAAACGATAGGTTATATGAACACCACTTGTTCTTTTAAGAAATTATGGTCCCCAGCAAATGAGCAAAACAAACAACAAATCTTGTGAGTATGACATAAAATCTAGAGAGCGAGGAGATGAAGCCCTTCCAAGGAGTTTCTTCAACAACAAGAGGATGGAGGCAAGCTTAAGGGCCAAGAGTTACATAACCAAAAGAAGGTTGCATAACCAAAAAAAAAAAAAAAACCAAGAAAGATGAAAGAAACCTTTGTTGATAATTTTTCACACCTATGACCTCGCTTAAAGTGTCCAACATGCACCATTTTTCAATGACATCACCAAAACTGTCCATGCAGATATTGAAGTGTTGTGTGATGTCTAGGAGTGTCCAAGGATCCCCGAATGTCAGCATGGCAAAAGCCCATAAAGTAGAAGTGTCCAGGTAGAATTAGCAGCACATAGATACTAAGATAGTTGAGAGAACAGTACATATTTTAACACAAATAATATTGGTCACTGAATTGTTCCAAGCTGGAAATTTTTGGGGGCATGTTACTTCCAAGATGCAAATCACCATATAAATGGCCTGGATTACCGAACCATGGGCTCTATTTGTCAAAAATGGAAATAGAGGGTGAATCGGCTGAGTCAGGCAACTCAGCTCGACTCGACCCAGTCGCCCCCAACTCAACTCCAGACCGGACAAGTCAGTCCAAGTCACCGAATCTAAAAACCATGCTATTTACACAGATAAAATAACCTTCCTATATTGTCTGAACTTGCAACGAAGATAGATACTAAAAAGCAATCCAAATATAAAGAAGTCCAATCTCATTAAAACTCCTTTTATACCAATTATATTAGGTGACGAAGTAACTGGGGGGATAACATGGAATGGCTGAACAGAACAGAATTCATGCAGCCAACCCCATTTAGTTGGGATAAGGCTTAGATGACGATGACAAAATCTAGATACCCAGCAATGACTGTATACCCAGTCTTGTGGTGTTCGTAGGCCATAAGGTTGTCCAAAATCCCAATCATTTGATGAATTATCCAATTAGATCAGCAGGCTGCGATCTGATCACACCACACCTGTGATCAGGCAAAAAACCGGGGCCCATTGTGGACCCCAAGCAAAATCAAACAGTCCAGCATCACCCACTAAGTAACTAAACCGAGTTGAATGGGGCTTGGACCTAACAGTGGTCTTTTTTTAGTTGGGCCTCAAGCTTAAATTCTGGATCTCTTTAGTAAATGTGTCAGGCTTGTGTCACACTTTGTGGGTTGTGGGTCGGCCTCAGGTTTTAATTCTTGGCCTGTTAAATCCCTCAGAAATAAAAATAAAAATATTGTCCTGTTTATCATGGGCTCAGGTACACATTCAATGAAAATTCAAAAATTTGGAAGGCTCGGATCTTCCAATCTGGAATCTACTTGTGCCATTGTCCATCCGCCATGGGTTCCACCAGATCTACAGTTTGGATCACTGTACCATAGGCCCCAGGTGTACAAACCAAGGGCCTTGTGATACTGCATTATCATCAGGTCAACTATCATATACTTCCTCAAATACAAGAGCTTACTCACAGTGACAACATCAGTGAAATCCAATAAGGACGGATGAAAAAGCAAGACAGGAACAAGTATTGATAATTCCACTGTCGCAGAAGTACTTCTATGCAGTCATGCGAAAATTTGTAATGACCAAATTACCCCTCCAGGAGTCAGAAAATTGAAAATAAAAATAAATCAATTCAGCAGTGGGGGATATGAATTCCCAAAAACCAAATCAAAGTCCAACAGATTGTTAACATTTTCAAGCCAAAAAACTAGAAATACCGCAAAAAGAGAATTTGTGGCTTCGGAAACGAAAGTAGTGAGACATTTACACAAGCTTATCTTTTCAATGCACACACCCATTTCTACTCTTGGTGCTTGGACGGCCGTACTTGCTATTCTAACACCAGACAGTCGGAAAGGCCTGTGCGGTGAATCAAAACAAGGGGTGTAAATATCAATTCCCTTTGGTAAAATACTAACCATGATTGGATAACGAGAGAGATTGGAGAAGCTTCTTCCCTGCACGCAACTCGCCGGAAAGAGCTTATGAAGCCGGAGCGCCATCTACACTTTCCGGGGATCGATTCAAAGGCAGAAACCTCTGCAGAGAGATACAGAGAAGGAGAGATATGAGAACTCGAATCAGAAGCAGAAAGATTCGAAGAACAACGCAACGAAGACGACGAAATGAGGATGATGATGACGATGGATGATGGTGATGGATGGTGATGATGTGTGGATGATGGTGGTGGTGGTGATGTGTGGACGGTCGTGATTTACCTGGGTTTTGGTAGGGTTTTTGCGCGGCATTTGAAGAACATGTTCAGTGGAAGGAAGAGGGTGGAGATAGGGAAGGAGGGAGGGAGGGATATATAAAAGGGAAATTATTTGTTACTCTGCCAGCGTATGACGCTTGATACGCGAGCTCTTAGAACTTGTACACGCGGAATATATTAACTCGTACGAAACAGACAGAGTACATTTCTCTTTGTTATAGCCCAGAAATCAGATTGGTCGAAGTAGGCTGTGATTCGGAGATACTTCTTTGTTGAAATAAGACTACTGATTTTTTTTCATTCTGAACTGTTCATTAAATGTCCACCAAATCTGATAATCAGATCATCGAATAAGCATCAAATTCGGTTTGTGGTATATTTGAACTATTATCTAACGTTTTGACGGCTTAATTTGAATCATTTCTATTACACGTGTGCATTTTCAAAGTGCATGCGTATCATTTATCACTCTCTACGAGAGTATTGAATTTTTTTCTCAGAGACAAGATGCGTTCGGAAATACCGAATTTTAATATACTGGGAGGGAACGCGGATATAGCTTTAGGGCGAAAAAATTAGCACCGTGGACGCTTACTTTTTATGTGCTTTTTTCTTGGACAGTTGATAACTTATGTTACGAGGGTAGATGTTTTAGGTATGAAAAGGCCATTTTTGACGAAAGTATCCTTGTTTTCAAGTAAAAGCAACCGAAAAAGTAACAGTATTTTTTTTTTGTCTTTACTGAATTGCTTGTACTAATAGACATCTATATTAGTAAGGTAGGTTTTGTTCGGGTCAAAAAAGAAGGTGAATGATAGATCAGGTCCATAGTAAAAAAGTTACCCCATTTTAAGGCAAAGGAAGGAAAATTAGTGCCATGGAAGAAGATGAAGATGTGTGTGAATGCAAGGAGCATCTCTACATGTGGGTTTCACGTAGCTTAATCAACACCGTCCAACTCATGGGCCTTGTTTTGATTTTGTGACTACTAGAGTTATTTCTAGTGGAATGTGTTCATCTCCATTACTATCATTCTTCGCAAGAACCAATCAAAATATGTTACGAATAATTTATATGAATCTGCGATGTATTGAAAAATTGGACGAAATATACATAATAAGAGCGAGAACATATTAGACGATGTTACGTCATTGTTCGAGTAGCCAGTGGAAGAGCAATTGTGCAAAACTGGTTACAAGACAAATAGCTAAAGAAACAAATGAAGTAGTGATGACAAGACAAATAGCTGAAGAAACAAATGAAGTAGTGGTTAACGGTTACACTAACTGTTAGGATATGGAAATGATCTAGATGGCATATCAGGCTTCAAATAGTAAAATATGTCACAGGAATAATTCATCTTATACTAGTCTAATTAAACCAAGTATTATCTTTCAATTATCATTTTGATTACTAATTAATTTACATTTCATATTATAATTCATTAATTTTCAAACCAAGTAATTACATTTCTTAGTATAATCCTCTACCTCACCCCGTCATTTACATTCCGTTGTGTAATTCATAACGATAATTAAGTAGTTGGTAAATTTAGTTGTAATTTGGGTTTGTACTCACCTGCTGAATTCAATCATTTTGCTTGTAAAGGTGTTTTATCGCTATTATTTGCAACTAACTATAAAAATTTATTTCTCATTTTATTTTATGTATTAAAAATTTATTTTGAATGGAAGTTAAAAGTTCAGCCAATTATCAGATGACGAACCCCATTATCTATACATTGATTGATTGTGTTTACGCATTGAATGAGTGGTTAAATAAGTAACCGATCTCACCATATCTCGGTCATACATCATGCATCCACCAATCCTGGCACTTAGGTTTATAATTTTTCAGATTAAATTAATCAACAAATTCAATCATAGCATGCACTACAGCCAAGAACAATGGCCAACATATTGTTTTGAAATATGACTAGTAGAAACCTGATGGTGGTTGTGATGATAACCTTACAAATTCAAGTGCCAATGTCCATTTATTGTATGCTACCTAAGGGTGTACACGGACCGAGCTAGCTTGGTTAGCTCGCTCGACTCGACTCGGTTCGAAGCTGAGTTCAAGCCGAGTCGAGCTAATTTTTTGAGCTAAAAAATGAGTTCGAGCAGGCCCCAGCTCGACTCGACTCGACTCAGATCGAATATAGCTCAAATCCAACTCGAATCGAACTCGGACCGAACCAATTTGGTGACTCCACTACTTTGCCATTGATGTTGTTCACCAACTGTTTGATAAAATGACTCAATAAAATGTGGCCGATGGCAAGCAAGGTTTGTGATGTTGGAAACGATGGACCAGTTCAAAAAGCAGTTTGTGAACATGGAGGTCCAGGCCGAGTTCAAGTAGAGCTTGATGGCAGGCAGCACGTCGCTGTCGACTCTGGCGGGAAAAGTCAATAGCCCAATGCAACAAGTAGTAGACAATTATGAGTTGGAAGTGTCGGTGGGGCTACCATAAAACAAATACCTTTAATATATATATATATATATATATATATATATATATATATATATATATATATATATATTAGGTTTTTATATTATTTAGAAGGTGTTTGATAAAATACTATAAAACCATTGCCCCTGTTTGTAAAACAATGGGATTTTGAAATTGAAGTTCAGGTGTCTGTTGAAATGCCTCAATGGTGAACTCTTCTCGATCTTAGCTCAACTTCGGCCGGCTCGCACCAAGTTGTTGACCGATCGAAGAACTCGGCATCGAGCCGAGCCGTTCAAATATGATGTAGAGCGAATCGTCAATCAGGACCAAGCTCGAGACTAAGTTCGAGCCGAGGTTAGCCAGTGTTCGAGCCAAGGCCAACTCGACTCAATTCAACTCGATTTACACCCCTAATGCTACCCGTGTATATTTGATTTGATTATAGTCTTTTGTCATAGTGTGATTATAGTCTTTTGTCATAGTGGGGCCTATAATCTGGACGATTTGGATTTATTGCCTCGAAGCGATTTCTACATTTGAGATGTAGGGCGGAAGAACCGTGTACCTCTCTACTCATGGTCGGTCCCACTGAGCATTGATCACGAATGGTGAGAAGTGGGGCCCAGGAGATGACGGTCTGGATCGCACTAAGGGCCCCGGAAAATATATATTCAACAGTCTTGATTGCATAGCTGGACCAACAGATACACTATTACACTTTCGTATCCACTCGCTGGACTTGAAATACAAACAATTGCTAGTACCGGTGCAGTAGATCTATGGTCTGGATCGCTGAGCAAAGGGGCAGAATGATGGGCTTGTACTTGCAAATTAGTGGACGCAGGTTCAATAGATCCGGCACTGCAGTAATGCATGTGTTTTATATCCACACCATCCATCCATTCTGCCATCCCATTTTAAGGCATGAGATAAAAAACAAAGCAGATCCAAATCTCAAGTGGACCACACCACAAGTACTAGATTGATGATAGGGCCCTTTCCGTTACAAGTGATCTTGACCATCCATTGAGGCCTACAGAACTGACCAAGGGCCCACAATAAAAATACAAGTGTGGCCCACCACTCGGTCATCCCACCAGTGGGACCCACTTTCGCTGGCAAATATACAATCGAAAAATCACAATTGCACGGGTTGAATGGTATACAAATGAGTCTACCTGCATATCGGAACCATCAAAATGGTGGGCCGAACCATGATAATTTGATATCCCTTCACGTTTTACTTATACACCGTCTATTTGGAGACCACTGACAAAAATGCTAATATCTTCCAAATTAGGAAAATTTTGGAGAACCAGCCATCCACATCAGCATCTATCAAATCAACGGTTTTGATCACCTAACACTGGGCTCCATGCATCAGTGCGTCGTTCACGTACTGATGCATGAGGGCGTTCCTCAAATGAAGAGTCACCAGCACCCTGCTGGGAGATTTTGCGTCGTATGGACCCAATGTATTACCCATTTCTTTCATTGGACCATGAAAAAAAAACCCTAAGTATTAAAATAGACCTCTATTCGTATGGATAAACTTAAAAAGATATAAATATTTATACTTTTTTCAACTATTTTACCATAATAAATAGAAGTATTTCGTCAAAAAGTCAACATCCGTACCTTAAAAATCACCTTTGGTGAGATAAATATTTAGACGACAAAAAAAAAAACATTATACTAATATATCTATAGTGCTAATTTTTTCTCCGACTAGTGACTGTCGGCATAAAATATATATATATATATATATATATATATATATATATATATATATATAGATGTAAAGGATGTATAAACTTATTCTACGGACGTTGAGGTAGGGCCCATCTTAGCGTATGCATCGCATCTGATCCGTCTAAAAGAATAGACCAGCTATGGAAGTAAGATTCCCCAAAAATCAAATTTATCCAACCAGAAAGTGGGCCATCACATGAATTTGAATGGTTTTGGGTGGTTATCCATTATTTTCATGGTGTGCCCCAAATGAAGATTATACAGGATTGATTTTCTGGAAATCCTGCCATCATGGTGGGGCTTACTTAACAAACAATCTAGATGGCATTAAAAGAAAATTTGGTGGGCCACACAAGGGTAATTTTTTACTACTGATGTGTCCTTTTTTTTTTTTTTTTTCTTCGATTTGAACAAAACCTACCTTATTAATCTAGACCTCTACTAATATGGATAAATCAATAAAAACAAAAATATCAAAACCCTCTTATTATACTAAAAAATCTACTTTTGTAACATAAGTTTTTGGTTATTCATAAAAAAAACGCATAAAAGGCAAGAGTCTAGAGTGCTAATTTTTTCCATAGAAAACACAGACAACCCAAAAAAGAAGCTCTGATTGACGTGGTGTCATGCATGATCGTTGGATTGTCCTGATTTCAGAGGCATCCAGATCGCACGATGGAGGGACCCTTCTGGACGGATCAGATGCCATGAAAACATCAAAGTGGGCCCCACGAGCCAAAGTGGAAGAATAAGGTTATTTTACAGGAGAGCTTTGCCAAGTACACACGCATGCGCAATAAAGCTCATGTACACGCACGCTACACGTATGCCAGCATGGAATATGTGTGCCAGATCCAATCCATCCATCAGATTAGTACGAAATTCTGCATGTTTTCTACAAAAATCTGATCCATTCAGCATGGGAGCCCAAACACTGGAAAGAGATGGACGGTTTAGAAAACTTCAACCAACTTTTTCAGAGCGGTAGATTTATTTTGCAATCTGTGGCCCATATAAGCATTGTTTCAACGTGAATCTTGGGCAATGATTTCAATTTAGTGGTACCTTTCTGGTGGATGGATTAGATTTCATGAAAACATTAAGTGGGCCCCACGCGCAAAAGTAGTAGAATATGCTTATTCTACAGGATCTTTCCTTCTTAAAACAGCTGAAGAGATAAAACTGAATTACAGCAGGCAGAGAGAGAGAGAGAGAGAGAGAGAGAGAGATGGCGATGGTGGCGCCTCCAAGCAGCGAGTCCGAGCCTGAAATCGAGAACAACGAGAACCCAAATCGCCCAGATGGCTTAAATCCATCTGGCTCTCCTCTGGTTTGCCTTGCAAGGTTTGCGGGCGACTCAGCTGCCGGCGCTCTCATGGGCTCGGTGTTTGGCTACGGTCCGTTTTTTCTCTCATCCCTTCATCATATCTTCAATGAAAATTCAATCAATGTATGTTGATCAATCGACTTCTTCTTATATGGGTTGTTCTTGCATCTGGGGTTTTCTCAAATTTCCTTTCTTGTTTGGAAAAATTTCTCCTTGTTTTGAGTTCTTGGCGCCGCCCGTTTGAATTTCTGGTTTCGTCGTGGTTGAATTTTAATTCTGGTTATTTGGGGCTTCTTTTTTCTGATAATATTGAGCTGGGTTTCTTTTATTTACGATTGAAAGGATTTTTTTTTTTTTTTTTTGGGTTGAAATTTTGGGGGTTTATATTTGAATTTGAAATTTTTTTGTTCTGTTTGATGTGATGTTATAATGCAGGTTCGTTTTGTGCTGTTTCCTGTCAGGATTTTAAAATTGCCTTTATGGAATAGTGGTGGGATTGTTTTCTAATGGTTTTGGGAAGTTTTTTTAAGCATGGACATCTCATATTGCACCTTTTGACAATAGGAAATATTGCCGGATATTTCGGCAAATATCGCAGATTTTGTGTAAAGTATCACAAAGGCAAACATTGGGGAGGCTTAGGCAAATGGTGAAAATTTTCAGTGAAACTTCAGGAATTGTTAGAAGTAGGGGTGGAAATGGTTTGGCTCTGCCCACGGGACAAATGAACCGATCAGCTTCTGGGGTGAGTTTGGGCCAAGCTAAATGGGTTAGTGGGTTGGGTTCAGGTAGAAAATGTGGCCCATTAAGTAAACAGGTCGGGTTCATGTTGAACCCTACCCAACCTAAACTGTTCATAAATTTTATCAGTGGGTTAGATGACATGGCCCGACTCAACACAAAACCCAAAACAGATTAATAAACAATAAGTAGATACATGCATAGAGTGTATGTATGTTGGTATGTATTCTCTAATTGGATCAGGCTGGCGTACCTTTAGCCCCGTATTCCATTCTTAAACCCAAGCATAGCCATGCCACGTTGGGTCAAGTTGGTCAAGCTCAAACTGATTACAATTAAATGGGTTTAGTGAAGTCAGCTTGGGTTTGGTGAAGTTTAAGTGGGTCAAGTCGGGCCACAGGGTAATAGGTCGTGGGTCGGGTTTGGGCTGAAACTATTGGCCCGTTTAGTAAATGGGTCAGGCTTGCTGGACTGACCTTGACCCGGCCCGAATCCCACCCGCCACCACCCCTGGTTAAAAGAGTTGTGACTATACAACTGCAATTTATACATTACAAAAAAAAAAGTTTAATAGTTTTCCATTGCTTTGGTGACAAAATTGTGTTGTTTGTGTTGCCTTTCAAAAAGCCTCTATTGTTGGCCACATCCAATATGAGTTCATATCATTCAAATGTTATACAATCCAAGCAATAAAACACAAATAATACAACTAAATCCTAAAAGGAACAAAAAAATATGTTGGCCTTAGATGGCGGCTCGAAGTCGTTGTCCCTATCCCTAATAATGCTGCTCCACATCGATGCGATACCATGCCCAACTCATGAGTCGATAATTCCTGACCATTTACTCTCCAACATATTGATGGTACTCATCCCCAATAATGTGCATCGGATTGCTTAATGGTGGATTCTGATCATAATTGTCATAGTTGCTTACTGTGATGCTAATTGTGGTTGTGGTTAGACACCTCCGTTCTCATATACGTATCTTAGAAAAATCTGCCCATAGCTATACTCGTGTTTGTATCCATAGGCTAACTCATAGGCATAACCATAGCTGAATGCGTGCAAATGGGTGTAATAGCTACATAGATGCCCATCCCATGATCACATGAGCCATTTTCACAAGGCAGCATAGAGGTGGAGCTCCCTGTTCATCACTAGCATATATGGATCCAAGGCTCCGTGATATAATCTTCTCATCGCGTGGCAACTGTTTCTTACAATGCAAAAAATGTTCATTAAGCTTTGTTGCCTATGCACAATTGTGGCATGAGTGTCATAGTCTAGTCTCGAGTGGCATGGTGAAAGTGCTCTTCTTAGTGAATGGGCTAACATGCATCCAACTCGGGCTCATGAACATCATTGACAATGCCACTACCACCCCTATTGTCATTGCCTCCGTTGTCGTCTCTATCATTTCCATTATCATCTCTTTGAGATGGGGACAAAGTCCCATCATTGCTTTCTTCATTACTTAGACTCAACTCATGCAACGCCTTGTGTGACTTTAATCCGTCACCCTAGATGCTGCGCTGATGAGGTCATCAGCAAGTCTTCATGCTGAGACCTTATTTTAGCATCCTTTCACCCGTGTCAATGCCATGCCTATTGCCGCTTCAACTTTCATGGGATTAGAGCATCCATTTGGTTCATCCAAGTGTGATCTCATAATCGATTCATAAAGTGGGTCCTCTGCGCACTCCTCATTAGTGAATGCATCTCCATTGACGGTCATTAAGTCCTAGGTGTCACACTACAACTCTTACCTAGTAGAATTTCCAATAGGAGATAAAATGATAGAGAGATAAATTGATGTGTGGATGCTGGATCACGGACGGATCATGCTCATGGGTCCCTTTTTAGGGCTTTCATGTGTGTTTGAGGCATGGGGTATATATTTGACCGGGACTTGCCACTAGTCAATTACTTAGATTTCCATAGTCAGCTAGACCTTGTAAAAACCTTAAGAAGGAATAGTTGGATTTCTTGTCTTAAAATGACTCCTGATCTGTGACCGGAAATTTTGATTAAGGGACCACGGTTACAAAGAGGGAAGTTGTTAAACACCCTCTCCGCCTATATAACTGTACGATTGCTGCTTGACAAGATTAAATGAAATATTAGGGAATGGATTGGTTCTTGTGTATTGATGATGCGAATGTGTGTAATGCGGTGTGGCGATTCGGTACTTGCAACAAGCGATGGCTCGGGTTAGATAAATCTACCTTGACGCACCCACTTGGAAAAGCAGTCGAAGCCTAGTCATTTAGAGTTTTTGATTGGCGAGATCCGATATATCGACAAGTCGCAGAGCATACACTTGGACCGACTAGACCAACAGGTGGGTTGGAGTGGAAATAATGATGCACAATGCTAATGCAAATATGAATGAAATTGATCGGAGCTAAACAAGTGAACAAATTTGTCCCAAGGGTTGATTTGAGTGGCTTGGATTGATGTTTTTGTTTGCTCAAGTGGATAGGGGTTAGGCTTGGCTAGATTGACCTAGGTTAGAACTCCTTTCCTGTTATTCTTTCTTCTCTTTGGTGGATGAATGGAAAATCTAAGAGATATGAGATTCTAAGATGACTTGGTGTGTGCAAGATGATTTGAAATGAAAGACAATGAGATATTTATAGGTTTTTGGAGTGACATTTTGGTTATTCTTGAGAAGTCTATGGATAAAAGAGGTTCCACGTGGTAAGATTGACTGCCAACACGTGGTGCAATCCGAGCAATTGGATTGAGGACAAATGCTGTAATTTTGGCCAAATGTGAGGGTAACATGGTCTTTTTTACTTTAGCGCATTTGTCATTAAGAGTAGCATGATGTCCTCACTTTACCTATCCTCCCCACGAAAGATGAAGGTTGTTTACATGCTAGGCGTGTCTACATGGATAGCTTCCATTTTTTGCGGGAGTGCTCTTGGGGTAGTTTTTCCTCTTATTCACTCGCATTTGCATTATTGTGGTCCTAAGTGCTAATGGGCTTGGGCTTGAACTGGGTTTAAATTAGGGTTCAAAGTTGGGCTTGGTTTGATTTGATTGAGTTTGGCTGGGTTGATCGGGTTAACTGGGTTTGACTCTGTTCAACTAAGTTGACTAGGTTGACTGGGTTTGATTGACTTGACTTAGTTCAATTGAGGTGGTTCTAACTGTGCTTTAATCAACTTGTCAGCCCTGGGTGGGGTGTCTACAGATGCCCCTCTTTGGCAGAGGTTGCTTGCAACCGAGTGCCAAAGTGAGTGGACACCCCACTCTCACTAGTCAATCTTGGGTGTGGTTGGGATTTGTTGCCTTCCTTGGTGTCAGTGCCAGCTGTTTGTCTAGAAATATAGAACTTGCACATATCCCGAGGGTTTGGGGAGAACATTGCAATTGTCCTTGCGCTTTCTGTTGCATTACGGCCAATCAATCGCAACCCTTTCACATATGATCGATACTAGTAATGGAATGAATCTAGAAAGTAGTGCTCTTGAGCTTTATGCGGCCATACGGGGATCCCCTTTGGATCTGGAATGTCCTTTGTTTACGCGATCACCCTAAGAGTACTTGCATTACATAATCGTCAAAGTTGACCTTACGGTAAACGCACTACATTGACTTGGACTCGATCAAGTTTTGCAAGTATGGACTAGGTATGTGCATGTGACTTTTTTTTTCCGTGCAACCTTCTGGATTCAACACTTAGGTTGCAATTCTTCTTTTCTACCGTTTCAGATGGTTTCTTCTAACTAGGACTTGGCCTATAATTCATCCTCACATTGAGCATTTCGTACGATAGTCCTGAAACTAGAGTTCAGACTAATCGTACTTTGTGTGCATATGGATCCGACTATTCTTGGGAAACCGTGAGACATCTGTAGACACCTCACCTAGGGTTGATAAGTTGATCAAATCACAATAGGAATCACTTCAGTCGAATCCAATCAATCTAGTCAACTCAATCAAACCCAATCAACTCAATTTAATCCAGTTAAACTCAATCAAACTAAACCATGCCCAATTTCGAGTCCTAATCTAAGCTTAAGCCTAAGCCCATTAGCGATTAGGACTACAATAATGCAAATCCGAGTGGATCAGAGGATAAAACCACTCCACGAGTACCCTTGCAAAAAAAAATAAATGTAGGCTATCATTTGGTGGGTGATGCATTGTGCGCTGCCTGCCAAGTGGACAACTTCCATCTTTCGCAGGGAGGTTAGGTGGAGTGATGACATCATCTAACTCTTTTTGGCAAACGCGCCGAAGTGGAAAAGACCCCGTTGCCCTTTCCTTTGGTCAAAATTATGGCCTTTGCCCTCAATCCAACCGCTCGAATTGCACCATGTGACGACAGTCAATCTTAGCCACTGGAACCTCTTTTACGTATATGCTTTTCAAGAATAACCGAAATGCTACCCCAAAAACCTATAAATACTCCATTTCATTTTATTTTAAATCATTTTTCATACACCAAGTCATATCAGAATCTCATCTCTCTTAGATTTTGTACTCATCCACCGATGATGTTACTACTTCCTTATTTATATGGGTAATATATATGGCTGGTTGGGCAGGCCAAGTTACCATGCCCGACCCATTTACCTATATGGGGCACGTTTTGTGGTCTGACGTGGATATAATTAATTCAGCCTGATCTCTCCTTTTAGGAGGGTTGGGTTGGTTAGCCTGTCAGTTGACTTAACCTGTCGCTAGCCTAAGGTCCATGGGCTATTAGTAACATGAAGTTTGGTCAGCCCTTGTGTTCCTCCTTGGCATGTGTGCTAGGTATCAAAACCAAGCATCAGTTGATGGATTGAAGTAACAGTTTTGCAGTATGACTTGCCTGATGGATTTAAGTAACAGTTTTGCAGTATGACTTGCCTAGGCATTTAAACCAGTACAACTCAGTTCGACTTGGTCTGACTCGATCCTCTATCAATGTCATGTCTCGTTTCGTTTCATTTCAGACTGAAACAGATACGAGTTGGATGATACCTAGCCATATTGGATGATTTGTCAAACAATTTCAGGTGGGACCCACCACGAAGATGACCTGGCCCAAAGTCAGGCTGCTTGCTCATTTACGCAGGTCCCATTTCTACTTCTATAGACTATTAGAATTTTTTAATGCGGGCCCCATAGATAAGCTTACTCTCCTAGTGACGAGTTAGTGACATCTACATAATGAGGCTCGCTCGATGCACTGCTTGGATGTCCCATGCACTTGCATGCTAGCACGTGGCTGTTGTGTTGATGCTCAGGCAGAGAGGTCCATTTATCGGCTTAGCCGAACTCTTAATAACACTTCCGAAACCGCATTTTCCCCTTTATGAATGATTTGAGCTCACTTTGATGCTAGATCTGAGAAATTTTAGTTTTTAGAGATTGATGATTAGGACCCTAAGATGTGTTATGCAATTTTCCCAATTTGTTGGCAGTGTCATCGTGGTAGTAGTAGTGGCCTGTCACTTTTGTAGAGCACTTTACATTACAAGTGGTTTTACAAATTGTGCTTCCTGATTTCGAGGTGTCCTTTCTACTATAACTGGGTTTGCAAATTGTGGCATTTTGTTTCCAGGGAAGGTTTCACTGAATTGCTCCGGGGGAATGCCATAGCACACCTTTGCACACTCTCCAATGCCAAGTTGGAAATTTGTGTAATGTCTCATCCAGGGAATGCCTTAGCCTGATATGATTGTAGCATCAGTTCCATGATAGGAAAGTGTGATATTTTGATCTGTGTGTGGATTTTGAGTGTAGGAATGATGTGGGTTTTCTTCAATTATTTTGTTATTGGGATTAGTCATGGGATTTTGCCTAGTTGGTGGTTGACATTAAGGAGTAGCCCAAGCAAGAGTGCAAGCATGGTTTCAAGATTCTTTGGCCTGGTTAGTAAATTTAAAATTTTGGGGAATCTAGTTATCTGTGCCTTCTCACTTAGATCAGTTTGTGGTTTAGATTCACTAAGCTGGCAAACTTATTTTATTCAATTTATGAGTTATTTTATTCAATTTATGAGTACTGGAGAAGCCTCTCAATCATCACTCTAGGTCTTATGTTCAAATCTTCTGAATCTCATATATTTGTCACAATAGGCGATATTTGAAAGTTAGATGAGCTTAGGTGTTGGGGGTTCACAAAATTTTGACAAGTTTGTGTACAATAGAAATAGAGAATTCTGGCAAATTGAATTTGCTGAATTTGGGAAATGGAGATTCATATAAAAAAGAATTGCTGACCAGCTTGATTCACTGAGTTGAAACCCGCATCAGCAAAGGATGACTGCTTACCATAGATTATGGTTGCCTTCATCACCTTTTCTCATAGATTTTTCTTTTTCTTGTTTTTGGTAGTATTCTTCCAGGAGGACAGCCATTACTTGGATCATCACTAATGGCTAACAATGGAGGCCCGCCAGCAGCTGTAATAGTTCTTAATGATAGATTGTCATACGTCATCAACTCAACCTAAAACCCTTAACTGTTTAGTTCTGACCCTCCCTTGCGTGATTTTTCACCTACTCCTATCGCCACTCTCCAAATCATGTGAATTTAAATGTAGATTGGCATCATCTATGCTTTGATTGGGATGCCAAACTTTGTGTAACACTTCTTATAGGAAGTTCCTGTAACACAGAGCTCTGTGGGGCTTGCTGCGATGTCCATGTGAAATTCAATTCATCCATCAGTTTTGCCAGCTCATTTGAGGACGAGAGCCTAAAAAAAAGCAGTTCTAAGACTCAAGTGGGCCGTTACCTCAGGAAGCAGTTGGGATGAAAAAAAGCCCACCATTGGAACCATCCTGGGCTCACCATGACGTTTGTATGCCATCCAACCCGTCAGGAAGCAGATCTAAGGTGATTCCCACCAGGATGAATGGAAAACACAATAACAGCCTGGACCAAAACTTCCATGGGCCCCAGGAAGGTTTCAATGGTGGCTGTTCAATTCCCACTATTTCTTATGGTGTGGCCTAGCTGGCAAAACTGACGGCTGGAATGGATTTCACAAGGACATTGTGGTGGGCCCACAGAACTTTGTGTTACAGGAACTTGAAATTCGCACCCCTTTGATTTCTTTCGCAACTCAACAAAGCTAGACTATGTTCATCCACAATTTGGTCATCTACAACTTCATGCAATTCTTTCTGTATGAATTTTTCTATAAAGAGATACTCAAGGTAGTTAATGCCGACAGAAATTTCATTCTGCCTTCTCTATGATCACATATCCTGATACTTTCTTACATCCCATATATCATCTCCTTTCCCTGCCATTCTTACTTTCTAATCTTCCCCATGTAAGAGGGAAAATATCTATAGAAAACAAAAACAGGTAAAGATGTTATTTGGATCCTCCAATTTCTGCACACAAAGTCAATATCTTGTAGTAGCTTTGTTATGAGATTGTTTTGCTTCAAAGTCTTCAAGAAATCGATCCTTCCCTCCACCACTCAAAGTGGTTGGGAAGAACAAACATTTAATGGTTGGTCATCCTAAAATAGAGTTCTTGTTCTTCTTCTTGAAATCCTAAGGAATCACACTAAAATTTCTTATCTATTTTTTTGAATAAGAAGGAAAGGGAAATGGAGTGGTGTTTGTGTTGAACCAGTCCACCACATCTAGTAGAAACTTGAAAATACCATATGGAACTAAAAATGAGACTCTCAAGTTCCATCTGAGGTTTTGGTTTCGGTTATTATTATTATTTTTTTTAAAGCATGAAAAACCAGCTTAAGTTGATAAAAATTCGAGTTTTCTAAGTACTTCATCATGAGTTTTTCTTGGCTTTTAAAGATGCCAAGTTAATGGTATAAACTCGACAGGGTCTCGGTTGAGTTGACTCTTCTTGTCATGATTTTCAAGTGCGTAATTGGGCCATTGATAGAAAAACTACTTAATTAGGCTTTTAAATATTGCTTGTGGCCAATCGAGCAATCGCTAAAAGTTTCACAATTCCATCAAGAGATTCATTTCATTGAACTCACTCACAGGCCTAGGGATGGGCTGGGCAAGGGCCAGGTAAAATCAATGCTTTGAATAGTCTTTTGCCCAAATAGTTCAAAAATCCAGTCCTGAACTAATCCTGGCCCACCTGTTGCCAGCCCCAATGATGCATTCTTCTCTTTTGGAAAAAAAAAAAAGGGCCTTCGTATACCATACACCATACGATCTATGCATCTTGCGTAGCTAATTCACATGATTTGCTCCTTCCATCCTCAGACTACCATTCCTTTAGCTAGATCTAAAGTGTCTCTCTCCGTTTTCCTCTCCCTTAATCTCTCCTTGTTTTTTCATGTGCTATAACCCCTAGTGTTAAAAAATGCATAAGGTACTTTATTATTGGTAATTTCCACTTAATTGAACTAGTTATTGCAATTCAATACAACTGTTTCATCCAAACACATCCTCAACAATTCAAGCTATTGTATTATGTGAAATTAATTATGCAACTGACCACTGTCTCCATGATCTCTATGTTCACAAATAGGGTTAAACGGGCTGGTTCTGGGTTGGTTGGGTCCCATACTTCAAACTGATCAGGCTGCAGGGCTGGCCCCATTAAAACCTTTAAATTGCTAAGCTAGGCATGGCCCACTTGCCACCTTATTCACAAAGATGTGTTACCGAAGACTTACTGCTTTTATTTATGTTCCAAACAATATGTATGCACATGCAATGTCTTGTGCTTTCAGGTTCAGGATTGCTGAAGAAGAAAGGATTTAAAGGATCCTTTGCCGATGCGGGGTCTTCTGCAAAGGTTTGTGGTGTGTGGTTTCTAAGAGGTTTGCTATGTCCAAACATGTGTACGCCATGCCATTTCATGCCAACATGTCATGTGCATTTGTGTTCTGAGCAACCCATTAGGTGGTGGGGATGCAACTCAGGTGGGTTGGGCTTGGGTTAATCCTCAACATGACCCAACCTGCAACCCAACCTAACCTGAATTCCAATGTGAGGAGCCCAACTGAAGTACTCTATACTCAACCAGATCTGATCTAAGTCAACCCAAATTCATGTGATCATTCCCAACCTGACCTAACCCGGGCCATATTTGCTCAAAGCGAATCCAACCTGAATTCATATCGGGTTGGCTTTCCAACCTGAATCCAACCTGCAGACCTTGACAACCCGACCCAAACCGACCCGAACCTGACTCTGCAGCCCTATTAGGTGGGCACAATGTGTAGAACTTTTTCCCCAAAATTCAGGCAGGTCAATTCATTTAGCGGGCCTGGGGTATGAAGTAGATGGATGGCTAAGTTTTTTTTTTTTTTCTTTTCCCATCCATCCATTTGTTTCATCCACCAAGATCCACTGACAAGTGAACAGCCAAATTTTTACTCCAGGGCATCTACAAGCATGTACCACCAGACAGACTGCTCAGATCTTGCACATGTGCCATGTTGGCACGTGTGATGACCTTTAGATTGGCAGAGCAGTACACATTTGGGCTTAGTGGACCTTTAATTCTCAATATTCAGGGCAGGCTTTCTAGGCAGCTGTTGTTCCTAAACAAGATTATTTCCGCCCTTGCATGTATCAGACATTTGCAGTTTTATCTGGAGTTCACAGCCTTGTTGTCTGTTTCTTGAAGAGACTACGAGGAAAAGATGATGGTACGTTACATCCCAATCATGGCGTTGTTGCTCTCTTCGTCGGTTGTGGGTTTTTTTTTAAAATTATTTGTTTAACAGCATTTGTGTTGTTGTCTGCAGTAATCAATGCGGGTGTGGCAGGATGTTGCACAGGTCTTGCTCTGAGTTTTCCAGGTACTTCAAGGTCTCCTAAACCAGTATAACATTCATGCATCATATTTACAGCCATAATCTGCAATCGCCAAATGTTACACATGTGAAATCTGCACCATTCATCAGGCAGGCAATGTGCTGTATGTCCCTTTGCCCAAAAGTCTGTCAAGTTCACTCACCAGGTGTGCCGTGCATGTGTAGAAAAGCGATGGTTAGAGGGTAACCAAATCGTCCGCATTCAAACATACATGGATCACCACTCGATGAGTGGGCCACCTGATCTTCATGCTAGATTGTGTTCACTAAGAGACCCACTTGATGAACAATCCATAGTTCTAAAACCCGCTGACTTGACTTGAAACTGGGTTAAGTCAACTTGATGCGGTGAGATTTCGAGCCGAGTCTATGGGAAACTCAATCGAAAGTGTGACTTTGTTCCCGACTTGGGTAGACTCATCAAGTCGACTCGGCACAACTTGCGGTGACTCGAATGGAGTCAGTCAGTTTGTCCCAGCATGTGAGAATCAAGCTCACGAGTGTTGTCATATCCGTAACTTTTATTACAGTCATTATTTCTAACAATGTTAAATTTTCATCTTTGTTCATACTACTAATATTGTAATTTTAAATATCGAGTCGTGTCGGGTCAAGTCTTCGAGTTTGACCAACCTGGCTGAACATCGAGTCAAGTCGAGTTTTCGGGTTGTTGAACTATGGAACAACCCAGGATCTTGCATATGCGTGCAATGTCGGCAAGTGTGCGATGCTTGAGCTAGCATGTGCTTAGCTGTAAACAGCATATAACACATGTATCTTTCCATGGAACTTTGCTATGCGCACATGCGTCACCACACGTGCCAGCATGGCATGATAGGTCTGAGATATGAATCCACCTATAAGAAAGTAACCGCTATATTGATGTCCTAGACCATGAATAAGGTTGATCCATTGGTCAGGTGGGCCGTATGGCTCTGGAAAACTCAGATGAAGTTTTCTAGCCCATCCACCTGTTTCCAATATTGGGGCCTAGATGCTGAGTGGGCCGGATTTATTTTCGGGAAAACATGTAGAAGGTTTGGATCTCACACCAACGTGCCGTGCTGGTACATGTGTGGCATGTACGTGAGCTTTATGGCGCCCGTGTGCTTGCTTACCAAAGGAGCTCCATGCTATGCTAGTTGAGGTACATCTGATTGTTCTTTTTCTCAGGTGCCCCACAGGCTCTTATGCAGAGCTGCGTTACCTTCGGAGCTTTCTCATGTATCATTGAAGGGCTGAACAGGCAGCAACCAGCACTGGCCCACCCTTCATCAATGGCTGTTGGTTCCACACACCCACATGTTCTTCCTCCATTTACATTCCCTCTACCTAATAACATCCTACAAGGATTTTCTTCCTTTTGCCAGTCATTGCCAAAGCCTCCCAAGAAAATGCACTCACCACCCTTCAACTAAAACACATCACAGATGGCCCACTTTCTATTTTGGGCCTTTTTCTAGAGATTATGTAGCTTTTGAATATTGGATTCTGTAAATGAGAGTGTATTTGAATTGGATCTTTATTGCAGCTAATTTAGGGAATTTCTCCTCTTTATTGTATTTCAATCATGGGTTCTGTTCACATGCATTTGAGTGCGCGTTAAGCTAAATGCTTTGTGGGGCCCACCTGTAATGTTTATATGCAGTTCAAATTGTGCATATGATGTGCCGCATCATGTTTGTCTTATATCTCGAGAATCGTCGGATCCAAAATTTAGTGGGACACACTAGAAGGAGCAATGTACAATCACCCTCAACAACCTATATATCCATGTACTGTAGCTAGAGCTGGGCATCGATTCGAGTTGGACCGAGTTAGGGCTGGAATCATAGTTCAGAACTTAGTTGCACCTGCCAGAATTGCAACCTCTCCATCAGCTACATCGCATCTTAAATCTGTAATGTCAAATCTGAGGTTGGTTTTTTTTTTTTTTAAAAAAAATATGTACGAGTCGAGATGAGTTACTGGGTGACCTGAACTCAACTCGATTTGAGTTCGGATTGGACAAAGTCTACTTGATTTAGATCGACTCACCCACTTGGTTTGGGTCTGAACGAGTCAGATGAGTCATGTGGTCTTGTGCCTGGCTCTACTTATAGCCCACATTAGTTTTAGAATGGCCTAAGTTTTGGTGTGTCCCTTCATCCTATGGTTCTCACATGATGAATGGTTTGGATGGTATGTACAAAACATGGTGGACACCCTATTCCAGGCTGGAAGTTTCTATGATAGGTGTCACCTTCTCCAATGCGGTTCATTATTCCATTTATTGTGGCCCACCATTGCCATGGATCATGCTGGATTTTGGTATCTAGGTCTAACCTGGTTGGGTGCATCAGATGCATGGTTTGGATTCCAAATGCACATCATGATGGGCCCCACACAGCTGAAACACAGGCATTGGGACTAGGGGTGCAACTTGGGCAGTTGCGTCGAGTTGACCCTTGATCCAAGCCCGACCCAGCCTGAAGAGAACCCAAACTGCAACCCCACCTGCTCAAGTTCCGACCTGAGGTGCTCAACTTGAACCCAACCTGAAATTCTCTATGTTCAACTTGAACCCAACCTGAAATTCTCTATGTTCGACCCAGCCGGACTGATGCAGGGATGGGCGTGATGAGGTCGATCACCGTCTTCCTCGGGGGGATAATTACTCCGAATCCATGGAGCTTCTCTGAACTCCTCACAGATATGCCTTGAATCCACAAGGAAAATAAGCAAATAGAAATAAATTCTAGAAATTCTAAAATTGATTGATTGATGATAAAAACGAATTTATAATCCTTTAAATAATAATACCAAACCTTGGAAGAAGCTTACGGAATCAAACACAACTTAAACTCCCTAAAATCGTAGGCCAAAAATAGTGTCCTATTTAGCTTAACCATGTTATTCTCCTAATTTTTCTAAACACTTTTCATGTTGGACACAACCCCTAAAACTTTGTATCAAAAGTTATGATGAAACTAAAACTTATTATAAATAGTAAAAAAGAAATTAAAAAGGATTTGCGACGGTCGATCTGATGGAATCTTGCAAATTTGGCGTTAGCAAGTATAGGTGGCTAAAGTAGCTTCTACTATCCCAAAATCATACATGATACGATTGAATAACTCATTCCAATTTGCGAGATAGTCTGTTTTAAGGGTCTTCTCTGGTCCATCTTTGCCATGAAAGTGTCCGCGACCTGCTCTACATCATCAACCCAAGTGGATGTGATTATTCCCGACCTGACCTAGCCCAGCCCGAATTTCCTTGACTCGAAAACCCCAACTCGAATTCAAATCAGCCGGTGTTTTTCAACCCGAACCCAACCCGAGGACCTCGACAACCCAACTCAACCCGGCCCAACCGGAACTCGGTTTAGGTTAGTCAGGTTTGTTTTGACCCGAACCAAATTCAGCTCTGGTTGGAATGCATGTGAACAAATCCTTTCATCACATGGGGCCAACCTTGGTTGTCCGTCATTTCCCTCCCAATTTTTTTGCTTTAGGTCATAAGGCCATTTTATGGTGTTCGGTCGCTTTTAAATAGCATTTTACAAAACTAACTTCAGTCACACTAGCCATTGATTTATTGCTGTCATAGAAATAAGCAGCTCATTAATGTTATGAAAGGATAAATGATCTAATAAAATGAAAAACACCATTTTGGCGAAAGTGATCTGATCGAGTCTCTGCTATATTCCTAACATGTGGGGTCCAAAATTGGAAACCAATCAGGTTTGGTGTCCATCAAGTGCAATGACATCTACACATCACACATGTGCCAGCAGGACATGATAGATCCGAGATGCAATCCATCTATCAGAATGATACCACCATATTAATGCCATAGCCCAAGTATCATGGCGATCCACTAGTCAGGTTGGCCACAGTTTGCAACCCATCCACCCATTTCCAATATTGGGACCCACAAGCCGAGTGGACCAGATTTATCTTTGGAAAACATGTAGAAGATCAACCAACTTGATGGATGGATTGGATCTCGCGTGTACATGAGTCTTACTGCACATGCCTGTGCACCTAGCAAACCTAGCAAAGCTCACTAATTTAAATATCTATTACCACTACAACATTTAGATATCAAATACCTAGTCGAGTCAAGTAACAAGACTCAGTCTCAAGTCATCGAGTCAACCCGGCCCAGTCGAACATCAAGTCAAGAGTCGAAAATTTTCAGTTTTCAAATCATGAATTTTTCATGTCCAAAATTTCCCAATCCATCTTTAGAACTACAACAACATTGATATTCAGTTCATTCCATGGTCTCCTACAAGCTTTGGGATTGGATGAATGAACTCCCATAACAACTGAAACTCTCCTCACTTCAACTACTACTATGAAACTATTCCATGCGCTCTTTCAACTTCATTTTTATACTTTCTTCTACTTTGAGGGAGATTATAGAACTCTGCTAAATACTCCAAAGCTTCAAAGTTATCACTACATACCTTCCACAGTGCTGCAACTTCTCCTTTGGAAACAGTACCCCAATCTTCACAATCATCAAGGAAACCTAAAAGCTTTGAATAGAAAGAGTCATAGTTCATTAGTATGAAGGGAACAGGAAGTGTTGATCCTATCCTTTCCAGCTGAAGCAAGGCTAGTATCTCAAAGACTTCATCTAGAGTACCAATCCCGCCGGGCAATGTGACCACGGCTGTCCGTTCTGATGGGGTGTTCCTCACTACCGCGTCGACCAATCCATGCTTCCTTGCGGAGAAGAACCTGCAGCATTTCTAGCAGTGAAGGAGATTTCATTGGTGGATGTATGTGGTGTACTTGGGTTTTCAGTTTGTACAAGTGGGGCCCATGGTTCGTGATCTGGATTGTTGGTGTGGTGGGAACATGGTTCAAAGCATTGGTTTTGGTCGGAACTTGGATGAGTCATGAGACCAAAACAAAGATTGACAGGACCAGAATAAGAGTCGGTTTCTCTAACTTGGGGGAAAACAACTTAATGGGCATAAAATCCACCCCATCCATCAGGTGAGCATTAGTACCAAAAATCAAGCTGATTCAACACTCAGGTGGGCCAACCCATAGAATTTGACCTAAAAGCCTCTAAATTCACATGGTATGGCCCACTTGAGTTTTTGAATATGGTGATTTTTGGGTAGTTCTTTCACCCCAGTGAGGAACATCACACCAATGGAATGGATGCATATAAACACAACTGGGGGCCCCACACAAACGCTATGTTGGGCGGCCCATCCCAAGTTTTTCCTAGGGTGTGGCCTACCTGACATCTGGATGGTCATGATTCCTGGGTTCCAAGGTGAAAATGAGGCAGTGTAACTGATAGACGGGGTGGATCTCATGAAACTTCACCCACAAGGCTCTTGGCGCCCAAAGGCGCCTAGCGTGGCTCATTTCAAACCATGAATGGGACCCGGTGTGGATGCATGGTGCCCCAAATTCTACCAGATCGGATCCTTGGGAAGAGCCTACTAATCCTATTTTCGGCCTTTCCTTTGGTTGAATGTGGAATGTTTCTGTCTTTCCTTCCTTAACTGCCTGTTTTCCAGTGTCATGAATCCATGGGTGAGAATTGTCCCGTCAAGGACTTTTTTTTTGCGGTGTGTCCATCCATTGTGGGGTCCATCAGATTAACAGCCTGGATCACCAAATCATGGACCAGCTTGTACAAACTTATCTTCTCGGTATAGTTCTTTGCAAACCATCAAACTAGGTTGTTGCTAAATTCTTACCTGCAAGTAAGATAGGTTTCAGAAGGGAGGTAGGGATGGAATTTTGATGATGTCCATTGGCCCGCTTCTTTGGCTATCTTGAATCCACCCACTGGTTTTTGTGCTTCGAGAGCACCTTTAGTAGCGGCGTCCATCAGACCTGGGCCCACTCCTGTCCATGAGGTGCAGTCCAAAAGGCTTGCAATCTGTAGGAAGAGGATGATAGATGGATCAAATAGTTGATTGGGCTTATTTTGTGTAAATGATATTGACGATCCATATTAAAGGCCATTGATCAAATGGTCAGTATTGGTCAAACCATGTGATGTTTGCATACTAGCCCATAAAAAGTGTGTTGGACCTAATGAATGGTCTGGATTGATATATCACACTGTGTAAGTGTCCTGATGCAACCATGAGAATTATAACTTATGGTGCTCTGAGAGCATTGGAGTATCTCTCATACATGACTAAATCGACATTGTAAACCTCTTCGAGGTTCATCATGCTTAGCCCATCAATGGAGCACATGTCACTGTGCAGTCAGATGAAAATCACGCTGATTGGACAACATCAGCGACCTATTGTCACTGTTGAACATGGAGGGTTATCATTCATGTTTTTAAATGTCCATTCGAAGTCCAAAAATCAGCTGGATAGAAATGTCCAAGGGTCATGATCGAGTGGAAAGGTTTTCACTATAATTATAGGGCAGTCCAGTTGTGTGCACTCCACCATGATGTGTTCATGACATCCATCGTGCAAGCCATCCCTTGTTTGGCCATGGGCCAAAAAGATCAGGTGAATTCACGACTCTGGTGGGCTGCACGAGCAAGAATAGCTAGGAGGGGGAGGACATGCCATCTCAAGTGTTCACTATGGTGTAGCCCATCCGAGTCATGGATCGGCATGATTTTTTGGCCCATCACCAAACACGGGAGGGTGGGCATGATGGTCAGAGTGGATGTCATGACCAAATCACAGAAGGGCGCCTATCACAAAAAATGGGGGTGGTGCATGATGGTCTGAGTGGATGTCATGAAGGCCCATACAACTCGTTTGTACCACAAATGTGGTGAAAATGTTTGCATTTGATCATTTGACACTGTCCAATCAATGATATTTGATGGATGGTCCGCCTTATACATCCACACACCAAATTGACCCAATCATGGATGGGCCAAGCAATGAACCCTAAGCATGACAAACTCTTTAAAAAATGATAAGGAGAAAGAAATTACTTGCCTCTCTCCCCAACTCTAATGTTTGCAAGTAAAGTGGATGGTCAGTCTTCACTCTCGAAGAACCCAGGTAGATGACTCCTCTTCCAAGTCTATGTATGAGTTCATAGCACCCCTGTATCTCTTTTTTCACCTTCAAGCAATACAATGGCATTGACTAATCAGCCATTTGAATGCATCTCAATTTTCAAAATGAGGCCTTGCTTGAAAATCCTCACAAATTGTAGCCTTCGAGGATTGGAACTCTACAAGTTGTTAGGACTATCGATACTTTTCCCTATCCACATAAGCTATCGAAATGGTAAATCCATCTTCTGTCAATACAAAGCATCCATGCTCACAAAGATTACAAACAAAAGAAGCAAAAAGAGTTTGAGATTTTTGTTGATTTGAAAGCCTTTCAGTTCGAAAAAGTATAATAAATGAAAGGAAAACGGAACAACAATGATCTTGGTACCAAGACAATGATCTCTATCTGAAATGGACTAAATGCAAGAAAGCCATCCATGTGAGAGGTTTGCTCAAAATGGTGTTTAGGTGTCAAACGGCCCTTTTGAGGGTGTGTCCACACAGTCCCTAAAGTTAGCTCAGGAAAAAGAGCAGGTGGGATTAGATTACAGATGACAACCTGAATTTAAATTCCAAGAGTTGCATGAGCAAGCATGCTATACAGAGAAAATCTTACACAAATCTATCCCTGAAAGAGCATATTGTTATTTGTGCAACAAACAGATGAATGATATCCTTGAAAATGTGCAAGAGAACAGCCTATCTGGTCTTGACTACAGCTGGTGGAAACCATAGTTATGGGAAGCTCTTTTTCCCCTTGCAAACACCAATATTTCTACCTTCTCGTTTCCTGCATTTGTTTCACATGTCTAGCTAAATACTATTGCAGTTGTGGTAAAATGAGATGCTTTACGCACCCATCTCTTGCATCATCTCCTGCATCCATTTCTCTGTCTAGTAACTAAAGTGAAAATGATGAACTGCCAATAAAGTTCAGCAATAACACATTCATTGAACTAGACTTGCTAGAAGAGATTTACATGGAGTTATCTCCTACCCTCTTCAAGCAAGCTACCGAAGGTGCCATGGACAATGTACAGTAATGCAGTCATATATTGAAGAAAGCTTGAAGCTGGCATTGAATAGGGAAGTACGGAAAGCGAAGAATAAAAATTTGGTTTTAAAGCTCTCCTTTTCTAAAACAGGTATTGATAAGAGCTATTCAATGGAAAGGAAATAAGCTCAAACATGTGCAGAGAGCAGCAATCAGATCAAATAATGAAAACAATCCATTCAGCTGCCCGTTTCTATACTTACAAGGCATTGGTAGTGATGCTTCCACCAGAAGGGGAACAAAGATTCGACCCCAAAGTTTTAAACTCAAAAACTTGACCTGACTCAAAAGTCCAAGTCAAGTAACTCAAGCGATTTTCTTCGAGTCTTGAACACCAAGACCCGCAAATATTTTAAATTTACTGGTATTGTAGAGTTTTGAAAAGTTGTGTTGAATTCATGAAGTTTTTCAAAGTTTTGTTGAGTCAAGTCAAATAGAGTCCTGGTCAAGTCCTGACCAAGTTGTGACCCAATTGAGCTTTTTTCAATCCCAGGAACACCCCCCCACCCCCCGGAGTTTTCAAATAAAGGCCAATTCAGGTGCTCAACCAAGGCTCAGTGACGCAGGACAACCCTAATTATGATGCATGCTTATGAACATAATTAAACAGCGGAAATAAAAGGAATAAATAATCTAAAATTCTAGCAGTAATCATCATAACTGAGAAAATCATAAAGGAAACATGCAATGGAGCAGACCATCATCACAACCATGGAGTATGGCATTCAATTATTACTTAGGTTAGATCCCACGAGGATGAGACCTCCGATCTTGCGTGGTCACACCTAATCGATCAATGAAGATCACTAGTCCCAAGAACCAAGAAGTTTCTCGGATTAGGGATTTAAGAATTTGGGGTTTAGGGTTTAGATCGGTTCTCAAGATTTTGATCGAAGAAGGATTAGCCAAAACTGGAAAATAGAAATAAGAACATAATTACCTTGAAGAAGTTGGAGGGGCACAAGAAGAAATTAGAAGAAGAAGATCAAGGGAAGAGAAGAAGCACCATTAGAGAGAAGAGAGGAAGGAGGCAACCAAAAGGTTTGCTTTTCATTAATCAATAGTTAAAAATTCGAGCTTAGGGCTTTAGCCCACTTAAATAAGAAATAAAGACATCAAATTACTAAAATATTCCTAGAATAAGTAAATAAAGACATAAAATTACTAAAAAACCCCTAACTAAGCAAAAACGCGCAAATAACACAAGTACGGAAAAGTTTGGGCGCTCGGTCTTCTTTCTCCAATCATCCTTCACATGTGTCTTCCCTACGTGGGGTCTTCTATAGGTCCAATCACATGTGAAAGGTCTTCAGCTCCTCAATAGTCGCCTATCCACAAGGACGACACTTGTGGTCGGCGCTTTCTTCATTGGTACACCTTGAATGCGCTTGTGTCCGCATCGATTTCCCTCGGGTGAGAAAAACTCGACTCCAACGAGTTGAAACTTTTGTAGCGCTTTAGTAGATCTGGATCAATACCCTGCAATGCGTCGCCTGACAGCCACGTAGATTCAGACGATGGTTTGTTCTTCCATTTGACAAGATACCTTTGGAAACCTCCATCTCTCGTGGATACTATCTCGTCATCCAAGATTTCTTCAATTTCTTCTCTATAGGAAATGGGTGGAGGAGGGGGTGGAAGGGGTTGGGTAGCAAGCTCAGAAAAAGGCCATGAAAGGGACGATGTATCAACAATGGGAGTATGTGCACGGACTAGATCTTCTACATTAAAAGTTGGATTAATGCTCATTTCAGGTGGAAGGTCAATCCGATACGCGTTGGACCCAACCTTTTGTAATATCTTGAATGGTCCAGCACTACGCGCTTGTAATTTTTTAGCAGATCCTTGAGAGAATCGCTTTGGCCTTATTCGCACCATTACATAGTCTCCCTCTTGAAATTCTTGCACTCTACGATGAGAATCGGCTGAAACTTTATAATCACCATTGCTCTTATCTAACCTCTGTCTAATATGTGTATGCAAATCATGAATATGACGTGCAAATGCATCGGCTAACTCAAAAGACCTTTAGGTAACAGACATAGATAAGACATCTATGTGCATTCTAGGTTTATAACCACTTACAATTTCAAAAGGACTCAACCCTGTAGATCTATTAACTGACTCATTATAAGCAAGTTCAGTAGTTTGTAAAATTAGGTCCCAAGTCTTAACATGTTCACCCACTAGACAACGTAGAAGATTTCCAAGGCCTGCGGTTTACCACTTCAGTTTGACCATCTGTTTATGAGTGGTAAGCAGTAGAAAATTGCAAACGAGTTTCCATAATGTACCACAATGTCTTCCAAAAATAGCTAGTAAATCGAACATCACGATCAGACACTATGGTTTTAGATAACCCATGAAGACGCACCACACCATCAAAAAATAAACGAGCAACATGAGACGAATCTGACGTCTTCGAACATGGGAGGAAATGCGTCATTTTAGAAAAACGGTCCACAACGACAAAAACGGAATCGTGCTTTTTTATAGTCTTGGGAAGCCCAAGCACGAAGTCCATACTAATGTCCTGTCACGAAGCATGTGGCACTGACAATGGCGTGTACAGCCCGGTATTTTGCTTTCTATGCTTTGTCAGCTGACATATTCGACATTGCCCTAAAACTTTGGCTACGTCTAGCTTGAGACTTGGCCAATAGAAACGATCTTCCACGAGGGCAATGGTCTTATCACGACCAAAATGGCCAGCTATCCCTCCTGAATGAAGCTCCCAGATGAGGAATTCATGAAGGGACATACGGGGAATACAAAGTCTGTCTCCCTTGAAAAGGAAGTCATTTTTAAGAACATATTCACCCATAATATGCTGGTCACTAGTGAGCGACACGTAAGTACCCCCAAAATCAGGACATATGGGGTATTCATCTTTCAGTTGCTCAAATCCGACTACCTCTACACTCAAGGAGTTGAGCAACGCCACTCTCCTACTAAGGGCATCCGCTGGTTTGTTTTCAACCTCGGCCTTGTGTTTCAAAACAAACGAATATTACTGAAGAAATGCTACCCACTTGGCATGCCTTGGGTTGAGTTTCTCCTGAGAATGCAAATATCTCAAAGCCTCATGGTCAGAAAACAAAACGAATTCTTGCGGTAGGAGATAGTGTCGCCAATGTCTCAGGGATTGCACTACCGCATAAAATTCTTTATCGTAAGTGGAGTATTTTTGTTTTGCCTCATTCAATTTCTCACTGAAATAGGTCACTGGGAGTTCTTCTTGACTCAACACTCCACCTATATTGACACCAGACGCATCACACGCTACTTCAAAGACTTTAGAAAAGTCAGGTAGATGCATGACAAGAGCTTCCACCATCTTGCCCTTAATTTTTTTAAAAGCCTTGACTGCGGCTTTAGACCACACGAACTCTCCCTTTTTCATACACTCGGTAATGGGAGCCATGATCGTGCTAAAACCCTTAATGAACCATAAAAAGTTGCTAGGTCGTGAAAGCTTCGCACCTCATGAATGTTCCTTGATTCTGGCCACTCAACTATGGCCCCGACTTTTTCGAGGTCCGCTACATCCATTCAGATGACACTATAAATCCTAAGAACACAACTTTGCTAGACATGAATGCACATTTCTTAAGATTAGCGTACAACTTTTTCTTCCTAAGGACACTACAAACCTTCTTTAAATGTTCAAGGTGTGATTCCTTAGTGGTACTATAAATAAGAATATCGTCAAAGTACACCACTAGGAATTTTTCCATGAACGGCCTCAAAGCTTATGTCATCACCCGCATGAAAGTACTGGGTGTGTTAGTCAAGCCAAAGGGCATGACCAACCACTCATACAACCCATCTTTCGTCTTAAACGCCGTCTTCCACTCCTCTCCTGGGCGTATACGGATTTGGTGATATCCACTCTTGAGGTTTATCTTAGAGAATATAGTGGACTTGTCCATCATGTCAAGCATATCATCAAGTCTAGGTATAGGGAACCAATACTTGACAGTAATTTTGTTTATGGCACGACTATCCACACCATGCGCCACGTGCCGTCTTTCTTTGGCGTCAACAATGCAGGCACGGCACACGGGCTCATACTCTCTTAGATGAAACCCTTTTGCAGAAGCTCATCAACTTGCTTCTTTAACTCTGCATGCTCTGCAGGGTTCATCCTGTAGTGAGGAAGGTTCGGTAGAATAGACCCCGTGACAAGATCAATGACATGTTGTATGTCCATCATATGTGACAACTCATTCGGTAAGTCTTCAGGAAATACATCACTGTATTCCTTCAGGACCGAGGTCACCTCACGGGACAACTCTGATGGAACCTCAGGTGTAATCTCTCTAGCCACAAAGGCATACACCATAGAATCCTCCTTAGCCTCTTTTTCAAACTCTCTTGTGCTGATTATATGTAGAGACTTAGGTTTGGATTTCCCCATTCCTCTAGGCTCACTTGCCTTCTCATCCTTATTCTTCCCTAGTGTATTCTCAGGTGGCATGGGATTTAGTTTGATCTTTCTACCGTTATACATAAAAGTACACGCATTCGAACGGCCAAAGATCGTGACATCATTATCGAATAGCCACGGTCTACCTAGAATAACATGTCCTACATCCATAGGTAAAACATCACACCACAGGGACTCTTTGTATGACCCAAACTCGATGGGGACTAAACATTGTTGGGTGACAAGTAGGGATGTCTTGTCAACCCAAGAAACTTTATACGGGTCTGGATGAGGTGTGGATTTCAGTTTTAAGCGATCTAAGGTGCTAGTAAAAATCACATTCTGACAACTTCCACTGTCCACTATCACCTTACAATTCTTTTCACCACACTTGGTAATAGTGTAAAAGATAGTGCTTCGACAGCCAAAGACTACTAAACCGAGCTAGCACACGCCGACTACTGCAGCGTTGCTTCTCCATCCACTTCTTCTTCATCAAAAGTCCTCCTTCAGGTGATACTCTTAAACTTCATAATCACCCCGTCATCTCCACCCTCGTGGGACTCGCCATAACTAAGGCTCTCCCATGCAGCTATTCGTAGGACACCGATTAGACATGTGGCCAAGATTGCCACACTCATAAGCACCTCACTTGGCTCATGTTACTAGGCCAGCACCAAGAACACCTTTGCCCTTGTCCTCCCTAGGCTTTAAGGCGGAATAGTTGCACAGTGCTCTGGTTGACTACCAATATTAGGTCTAGTTCCTTGGGAACTAGATCTGCTGCAGATTCTCGGGACTCAAAACGACGAACAACAGGAGCCTTCAGATATTGCTCTAACTCCTGCACGACTTGATATGCTCCATCCAAGTCTGTTAAGGGCCGAGTCATAACTTTGCACTGAAGATCCGCACGAAGGCCCGTCTTGAAACGCGAGAGCGTTACTAGAGAGTCTTCTCGGATATTACATCGCATCACATATTCTTCAAATTTAGCGATGTAGTCAGCGGCAGACATTGACCCTTGGCGTAAGGATTGCCATTGGTCAAGGAGCTTTTGACGGTATGAGAGAGGAAGGTACTTCTCCTTCAACTTCTCTTTCATCTCATACCAATGTGTGATAGGGGCTCTACCAACTCTCTCTATCCTATGCTCGGTGTTGGTCCAAAAGAGCTTGGCTTGACCCACAAGCTTCATCTTAGCAAACCGCATTTGACGATTTTCCGACATGTCATACCACTCAAAGTAGTGGTCCATGTCAGCAACCCATTCAAGGAATGCCTTAGGATCCAAGCGCACATCAAAACTCGGGGCCTCAACTCTCACACTCTTCATCACACGCTCATCTGGATTATAGCGGTCTTGATGATCACATGTGGCTCGTGCCTCTCATACCACACCACGACCGTTACCACGATCCTTATCCTCACTACCACCATGTGTGGCAGCGCGTTCTTCAATGATTCCTCCCACTTGGGAGTGCGCATCACCCCCTACAGCGGGGTTTTCCTTTTGGGACGCTTTTAGTTGCTCGACCTTAGTCATGGTAGTGGTAATTTGGTTCTCAAGGCGGGCAAACTCACGCCTTTGACCCGCTTCTAAGGCGGTTTATCTTTTGTATCAATTGAGTAAGTTGCTCAGATAACTGCTCGTTATTCATGGTAGATTGAAGTCCGAAACCTCTACCTCTTCTCGTGGGCATACAATGAAGACTTAAACCAAACTCTACTTAACTAGACTACTAGGTGTTATGACTTTTAAGATGAATGCGATGAATGCAAAACTACTATGAACTGACACAATTAAGTTGAAACAGGAAACAACTCAAATTTAGAAATTTTCCAGATTAGGAACTTTCTAAAATTGGAAAGTTTCTAAAATTGAAAACTTTCTAAATCTGAAACTTTCCTAAATTAAACCTAAAAATCAAAACCCTAATTATAACTCGATCTAGACAAAAACCATGCAAGCCTATTCTTTGATACCATTGCCGCAGGACAGCCCTAATTATGATGCATGCTCATGAACATAATTAAATAGCGGAAATAAAAGGAATAAATAATCTAAAATTTTAGCAGTAATCATCATAACTGAGAAAATCATAAAGGAAACATGCAATGGAGCGGACCATCATCACAACCATGGAGTATGGCATTCAATTATTACTTAGGTTGGATCCGGCGAGGGATGAGACCTCCCGATCTTGCATGGTCACATCCAATCGATCAATGAAGATCACTAGTCCAAAGAACCAAGAAGTTTCTCGGATTAGGGATTTGAGAATTTGGGGGTTTAGGGTTTAGATCGGTTCTCAAGATTTTGATCGAAGAAGGATTAGCCAAAAGCTCGGAAAATGAAAGAAGAAAATAATTACCTTGAAGAAGTTAGAGGGGCACAAGAAGAAATTAGAAGAGGAAGATCAAAGGAAGAGAAGAAGCACCATTAGAGAGAAGAGAGGAAGGAGGCAACTAAAGGGTTTGCTTTTCATTAATCAATAGTTAAAAATTCAAGTTTAGGGCTTTAGCCCACTTAAATAAGCAAATAAAGACATAAAATTATTAAAATACCCCTAGAATAAGCAAATAAAGACATAAAATTACTAAAAGACCCCTAACTAAGCAAAAACGCGCAAATAACATAAGTACGGAAAAGTTCGGGCGCTCGGTCTTCTTTCTCCAATCATCCTTCACATGTGTCTTCCCTGAGTGGGGTCTTCTATATGTCCAATCACATGTGAAAGGTCTTCAGCTCCTCAATAGTCGCCTATCCACAAGGACGACACTTGTGGTTGGCGCTTTCTTCATTGGTACACCTTGAATGTGCTTGTGTCCGCATCACTCAGGTTGACTAAAGCCATATCGAGTTTCATTAGCAACTAGTGGCAGTGCTTTACGACTATATAACACGGGCAGCCATTTACTAAAACAGTTGTGTCCCAAACCCATGCCAGGGCACACATCAACGTACTAGGAAACTTAATAGTCCTTGAGGCATGAGGTAATTGGGCCCAGGGACTAAGAGCTAGTGGCGTTACAAAATCTACATTGATATCCTAAATGGCACCATGGTTTTAGACATTGGTTTCCAAGTGTAATTAACCCGGGGACCAGAATCGATACAATTCATTCCGATGAGCCAGAATCAGTCCATCCATTTCATTCTCAATTCTCAGATGTCAGCGGATACTAGGTACTTCACTTTAGGACCTTCCCATGCTTATCCCTTGTGATTTCAGGTCGAATAGAAGTCCATTTAATGCAGTTACCATATTCCATGCTACCCCAAACACCAAGTTTGCCTCATTGGCTAGGAATTCGCATTAACCACGAGTTAGTAGTACATTCAAACAATAACCGCGATCCAAATACCCAAGCTAGGTTTGCAATGCTTGACACAAGGACCTAGTATTTAAGCATACAAACAACTCATCTACACTAAGCATATAATCAGCTCAGCTACACAACAAATGTAAGTTGGTTGGGCAACAACAAGAACATCTCAAGTGCTTAACCAACCTTTTCACAGCCTTGACATCGCCTAATTGCAGTAGAAGCAATCCAGCACAATAAGAGCAAAAACTGGCCTTCTGAAATACTCAAGAAAGACTAATGGTGCATTTGGTTGCACTTGCACCAAATATCAATGAAATTTCATGACTGATTAATCATGGAAAAAAAAAGGGAAACATACCGAGAGAGAGAGAGAGAGAGAGAGAGAGAGAGAGAGAGAGAGAGAGAGAAGAGAGAGAGAGAGTAGCCGAAGAAAAACAGAGAAAATATTAACATAATTCAAGAAACTAGCATTCAGAGAGGGAGCAAAAAATTCTAAAAATCGAGCAAAAATGGGGAATGTGTTTCTCTCAGCTACCCCTTCAATTAGCTACATAGTTTTCTACAACAAATTCAGCATGAAAGAATTTAAAAAACTAACCAAAAACACAAATTTCAAGGAACCCAATAAAAGCACAATCATGAAAATGTTTTCTACAAGAAACCCAAATGGGACTAACTACAAAACTAACAAAAATCACAAATTTCGCGGATATGTTTTCGCCAAGAAATCCAAACGGGACTTATACAACACTAAGGGCCTGTTTGGATGCCTGTAAGTTATTTTAAGTTGTAAGCGACTTACCTGTAAGTCACTTACAGGGAAGTGACTTCTCACCCCCATCCCCCTGCAGTTTTAAGTTGTAAGCGACTTACCTGTAAGTTACTTACGTGTGAATTTTCTCCCCCAAACACCACCTGTAAGCCACTTCCCACTTACCCAACTTACAAGCATCCAAACAGTTCCTAACAAAAATCACAATTTTAAAAGAATCCAGCAGAGAGAGAGAGAGAGAGAGAGAGAGAGAGAGAGAGAGAGAGAGAGAGAGAACCAAGAAAAAATGTCAAATGGGTTCTTCTCATCTCAACAACCTTCAATTCTTCAAACAGATTTTTTAAAAAAAATTGATATGTTTTCTACAAGAAATCCAAATCTCTAAAAATCATAATGTCAGATAATCTAATATAGAAACAGCTTAAAATCAAAGGGGAAAAAAAAGAGAGAAGCAAATTAGTCCTTTTTTTTTTTTTCTTTTTTTTTTTTTAAATTTATAAATTTTACCTCATCTGGGCTTGTTCTTTCTGAAAATTCAATAGACTCATTCCTGCACATGAGAATTCTTCCAGAGAGAATCTTAGATTTAAGCTTAAAACATGAAGCTTGATTCTTCACATGAAGCTTCATCATTCTCTGATGAGTAGTATTTCTGTACAGAAACTGAGAATCCAGAGAAAAAGTCATGGAAAATCCCATTTTCAGAAATGTAGCAGAGATTTTCTTCTTCTACTTCTTTGAAATGGTGGATGGATTTTTGTAGAGGGGATTTAGGAATTAGATTCGCTTACAAGCACTTTTATTGCAGACGATCTGATTCTTCCAAGTTGCCCGTTGAATAGAGAAATTTTGTACTCTGGCGGAGTATGACGGATGATACACAGGCACAGAGAGAGGGACAGGAATTGCCTCGGAAACTTGGTGGGGCCCACCATGAAGTTTTTGAGAAATCCACCCGCGCATCTATTTTTCCAGCTCATGTTTGGAGATGAGCCTAAAATTGAGGCAGATCAAAGACTCAAGTGGGCCACTCCAAAGGAAAAAAGTAAGGATGGAAATGCCCACCGTTGAAACCTTCTCAGGTCCACTGTGATATTTTAATACCATCCAAACCGTTGATAAGGTCATGTCCCAGTGGGATGAACTGAAAACACGAAAATATTATACTGAACCAGAACCTTTTTGTGGCCTATAATGGTCATTATATCCCCAATATTTCCTATGGTGTGGCCCACTTAAGCTTGGGCCCAACCCAATTTCCATCCTGAATTGCTATAACTAGATCCTATCTTAGCCCAATGAAAAAGTGCCAGTTTTCTAAGCCAGAGGTGTCCTTTCATAAGAAGGACATGAACATTATTTTACTTGAAAATGATTCACAGGTAAATGATTGTATAAGTTTTTCAATTGTGGCCCTAATAAATAATTGTCAGTGTTTAGTTAAGCTTCTAAAGAATTTGGATAATCTGGTTACTGTAATCTGATTGGGCCACATTATCACACACTGCGTTTAATGCAGCAGTACAAAGGAAAACATGAATTTTCTGTTTGTTACAGGCAGAAATGATCCTCTAAATTATTTAAGTCTTGTTAATGAAGAGCCAATCTTTTCATTTATAGTTTAATAGAGCATGCAAATGAAATCACATCTTTTTTACTTGTAAATGATTTACAACAAACATTTTTTAACATTCAAATATGGATTGTAAATCATTTACCATTAGCGCCATTTATAGGCATCCAAACAATCCCTTTAAAGAAATCTTTATCCTTTCCTAGTGGGATCCATCTTGGACACACACATCCGCACCTGGCGTTTTCAAGATTTTAGGGTATTCCTATAACAAGTTATGGGCAATTGTCACCCACTTGAAAAGTACTTAGAAATTGCATACGTGGAATATAAGTAATCTAACCTAACCCACTTAAAATTTATCAAGCCCAAGCTTGTCATGACCTCACCTATTTAGTTGTAATTGGGTTTTAAAAAATGGAACATAGGACTAAAGGCACACAAGATCAACCTGATTAGTGGATACAAACATTTTACTTCAGGTCATTTAGCCCAACTCATTGATAAGCTATATGGGTGGGTTGGGTTGGATAGGGTTCAACTCGAACCCGACTGCTGATTTAAACGGATTGCATTTTACACGCAAGTCAGCTCACTACCCATTTAGCTTGGCCTAAACCCACCTCAGAAGCCAGTCGGGCTAGTTAACCCACAGGCTGACCTGACCCCTACTTTTGAAGCCCGAAAAATACCATATGTACTGAGCTAAATCTTAAGATTGGACACAGTGTCTAAGGTCCCAAATATGAGACTAGGAGCATACCTGGATTGGCAATCTAAGATACACCTTGTTTGTATCGATAACTTCATTTCCAATGCATCCTCTTCAAGTTTGCTAAGTCCACATGCATGCAAGGCATCATCCATCCAAACACAAGCATGTGTGTGAGATTTGAGCTTCCATCAGGTGGGCCACATTAATTAGATCTTCTCACTGAAATATAGAAAGTTGAAAAGAATCTCATGTCCATAAGGCAACAATTCTATGATAAGCAGCATTCACTGGAACCGAAAGGTTAAGCTAGAGTGCACAAAACAAACAGGTGAAAGGTTAAGCCAGACTGCACAAAACAAACAGGCAAGTTGAAAAGTTTTCCCCTACATGACTGTGTTTCCGTAAATATAAATAGGGTGGCAATGGGGCCAAATGGCCCGACCTACTTCTGAGGTGGGTTTGGGCCAAGCTAAATGGGTAGTGGGTCGGGCTTGGGTTAGAAATGTGGCTTGTTTAAGTAAATGGGTAGGGCTAAGGTTGAACCCTACCCAACTGACTGGCATAGATGGCTGATCAATGGATTGGGTCCAATAACCCAACCCAAAAGAAATAAATTAGTAGAAAATAAACACGAATACATCCTCATGATGTATGTGTGTTTGCATGTATGCACTAATTGGGATGTGCTGGGCAGACATCTAGCCCATATTCCATTCTTTTTTGCAAAAGATTCAGACAGTGCAAAAGATTCGGCCCACTGTCCGATAAGAATTTTGCTTCAAGGGTGTGTGGGGGCTTTCATTAACGACACGGGCTCATGGGGGACTTGTGGCTCCTACCGTGGGTTAGCAAACGGGCAGCAGGTGCTGCATGTTTAGTTCGGATTTTGACTTAGAGGTGTTTAGTCATAATCCAACACAGTAGCTTCGCACCGACTTTTCAACCAAGTGCTATGACTAATTGTGTAAATCAAAGATTCCTCTTGTACTAGGTTAAATTATGATAAAACTAACCTATCTCATGACGGTCTAAACCCAACTCACGTTCCCTATTTGTGGGTGAACAATTCAACACTTGGTGAATTCTACTTCACAATTATAGGAAAAGCCGACATCGAAGAATAAAAAAGCAACGTCGTTGTCCAACCTTATTAATTTGATTTCTAATTAAGGTCAATTCAATATTCGGGTGCGCTACACCATATGAAATAGTTGAGATGAGAAGTCCCACCATTAAAATTGTCCAAATTGTGAGTGAGGTCCACCATGATGTGTTTTTGCCATCAAATCCACTCCACACCACATGAGGTGGATGGATGGATTCTCCAAAAATCAGGCATTACAAGGCACTAATGCAGCCAGGCCACATGAATTTTGAGGTTTTAGGCATGGTTTTACATACTTCTTTACAGTGTAGCCCACCAAGAAGGGAGAGAGATCAGGAGAGTAGTGGCTAGAAATGCTCGTTAGAGAGGATTTCTTGGGAAAAGAAAGGAAAAAGTATTACTGATTTTTGCTGCCAAAGAAAATTAGTTGATACTAACACCGCTTAAACATCACCCTATCACCCTGTATCTTATGCCAGAAAGAATACAGTAAATACAAAGATGGCTAATAATGAATTTGTTGAATTCATTTTCTTTACAAATTAAATAGCAGAAAAATGTCAAATCAGGAGAGACTATTTTCTTTTTCCGTGGAATCCTCAATCAAAGAGACCAAATCAGGAGAGACTATTTTCTTTTTCCGTGGAATCCTCAATCAAAGAGGCCCATAGGGCCCGTTCAGACGCACTTACTTAAAAGGGAGTTTCCAGAAAGGGGGTTTCAACCTGCTTTCCAGTCGACCACACGTTTCAGTGCCCATTTTGTCGAGCAGGGTTTGCAAAGTGCATCCAAACGCACAACATAAAACAACAGTTTAGATCAGAATGGCATTTAAGGCCTCAAACACCCCTTCAAAGGGTGCGTCCAAGCGAACCCTTAGCATGCTCTACCAATGCTGTTCAAGTAACTACACTAACAAAATTCCTGAATCACCCTCAAAATCATCATATTACAAAACATACTATCAATTACCAAAATGATTCCCACCTTTCAAGGTCTCCTGTAGGGGTCAAGTACACCTCATATACATATATAACCTCAATAGTTGTTGAGCTTTCCAACTAAAAAATGGGCATTAGAATAAGTGGCTGGGGCAGCAGCCAGTTCGCTTTCGTATCTTGATGTGTATAGCTAAGTGCCATATAAATGGTTAAAAAAATACTAATAAATGAAGGCCTCCAGTCTCGGGACTGGCAGCTCTACTCGGCTTCCTTCAGTGCATTGACAAGGAGGTCCTTGAGATGAGCATTCGTCGCCGCCACTCTCCTCGACATGATGTCAAAATCTCCACCCAATCTGATGCAAACCACAAGAAAAAATAAAATAAAATAATACCAGACATTAACAAAGCAGGCCACTGGCTTGAAAATGGCTGCTTATTCATGTTTGTAACACATAGAGGTCATTTGGATGCTTGTGAAAATTTTAGCTGCAAACACTCTAAACCCGTAAAGAGTTTCATTAGTAAGTTCTCTATATTCTTCTATCATGTTTGGCTTTAAGTGGAAAAGTTCTTGTAGGTAAATGGTTTTCTGCATTTGGCTAACTTGTCAAGTGCTTATCATGTAGAAAGTAAGGCATTCACCCCACAGCTCTTCTAAAAAATTGGAAATGTTGTGTGAATCAATCCCTTAAGCTTCGACACAACACACAGCTTGGAGTGATAAATCCCAGGAATGTCTTCAAATAACATAAGGGCTTGAATTTTTTTTTAGGACCCTAAGAGAGGGTCAATGGATGCACATGATAGGCAGATTGGATGTCCTGCACCTATTATATAGCCTGCCCCACACAAGCAGGAAAGTTTTTAATGGTCGACATCCCATCCCACTGTTCCTGTCATGTGACCCACCTGATGAATGACCAAACCATCTAAGTCTACCTTACTCCTAAATTCCCTCAATTGCATTTATTTATAATTCTATCCTTGTCTTGCCACTCATATATCTCAACATCCTCATTTCAGCTACACTTAGCCAATGGGCATGTTGTTCCTTAACTGCCCAACATTTAGTCCCATAAAGCATGACTGGTCTTATTTATAGCCATCCTATACAATTAAATGATTTTACAGACAGGGTTTCTCTGTAAGATGGGACTTACGGATCAAACACTAGACCGCCTGCTTCTTGAACAATCACAGCACCACCAGCAACGTCCCTGAATATCCCCAAACAGCCCAGCAAACATCAAGAAACAAGGTTAAAGAAGATTCTTGTGCTCAAATGAATTGAAGGGGAGTGTTATTTCCACCTTTACAGAAGTAATTTGGTCATCTGAAGAGCTTCAAACGGTCTCTGCAATGACCAAGCTACCCTTACTGGGGGTGTAAGTGAGCATTTAAAAGGGTGGGGATATATCAACTCCTGAATTTAAACCAATTTTCACAAGCATACCAAGGGCCGCCGAATCCAAACTCGTAGCAGAGATCAAGCCTCCCGCACGCGATGCCGCAGAGGTTCAAAGCACATGAGCCGCTCATCCTAAGGGACCTCACCTGATGAACCACAGGACCCAACTCTATGATTAAGAAGCACTCGAGTCCGAAATGGAGATTAAACGACCAATTGTAGCTTTACCTTGAAAATCAAGCTGTTAATTCTATTTGTGGTGGTATCCACTGTTGATTTATCACGCGTTGTTCCGACCTGATCAAGTCATTGGCAGAAAACAAATATTAGTATGTTTCTATGAACAAACCTCTTTCATACACTTGTGCAGGTGCCTTATATGGATAACAAGGTGTTCGGCAAGGTGATCTGCATAAGCATGGATAGAACGGCGGCAGTGTTAAAAATGTCATTTCCCCATCTAGGAACATCAAAGAAAAAACAAACATTTAGACATACATCTTTGAGAAATGCTCCAATGCTCTTGGAGCTCTATGACTTATAGTACCCCTAGCTGTATTGGGTAACTTGGACAGTCTAATGGATTGATCTAAACTGTCTAGTAAGTCTAGAACACATTTTAAGGGCTATTAAAAAAAAAATAAAAAAAAAAAAAAAAAAATAAAGAAAAAAAGAAGACCAGTCAGGTGATTAAATCCATCCTTAGATTTGGCCTTACCTTATGTTGCCATCCTTTTAACAAGCCATGGATGGGATGGTTAGGATTGCGTAACAGAAATGATTCTTGAGAATCATAAGCAATCCATGATGGGAACTATCACGTAGATGGATTGAATTATTGGTTAGACCTATTTTTTGCACAAATGATCTTAACCATCCACATTACAGGCCATTGATCAGATGGTTAAGACCATCAGATTGGTGTCATATTTGCACAGTAAACCATTAAATGTATTCTGGATCAATCAATTGGACTGTTTAAGTGCCCCAATGCAGATAGGAGCACTGTCTTGGGCATCTAAGCTTAGCATGAAAGAAGAGGAAAACATCCCTAAACCTCTCAGAGCACTATAAGTTAACAGTGCTCTGCATCAGTTCACTTGGGCAGTCCAATCAATTGATCTTAACTATCCATTAAGTCGAACACACATTCATGGCCTACCATGCGAAAAAGCATTGATTGGATGATCCAATCCATCCTTGCTTTGGCCTTCCTATAGACATCCGTCTTGCAAGCAATGGATGGGATGGTTATGATCACCTAACAAAAGCAACTCTAACAAACTGCTATCAGCCAAGGAAACGAGCAGCAAATGCAGCACTCAATGCTGCATTCTGATAAGTACAAGTGAAGATATTGTCATGAGAAAATATGATCCTTCATTGGCAACAACTTTCCTAAACCCAGAAAAAAAAAAAAAGAAAAAAAAAAAAAGTTTCTGTTTGAAGCCTCTCTGGCCTCACCGAGTTGTCATGACCTTTAGTGAAATGACCAAAGTGAAAAGTGAAGGAGTGCACATTGAAGTTTGAACCATTTCAGAGACCCACAGGAAAAGAAAATGCTCCTGACACAAACTGCATTGAAATAATTCTGTAGAAAAAGCTTAAAACCATTGAAAAATCCTTCGTGATTTCCAATGTAGACAAGTTCACAACACCATGGTGTAGATATGCAGACTTAATGACCAATGGTTTCATCACAGCCAAATTTCAAATTCTACATAATCACTGAAGTAGGACCCGTAAGCTATAGTTGCACAAGGCAGCAGATTAAGGTGCTGGCGGGGGGAAGCATCTGTTTCAGAATGTAAACAAGAATGAATAGGTAGGAAAGCAGGAGCAGCAGCATGAGTCCAAAGCGGAATTAGAAGCCAGAACAACACCTGGTTAGAAGGATCCTGCAACTAACCCATAAGCAGATGGAGTTCTGCTTAGCAAGGGAGGTTGAATTCAAGTGCACACTGCATGTGGGTGGACAACCAACATGCAAACAGTCAATGTCACCACAAATGTAGCATTCTATGTTCTGGTCATGGAGACTCGATTCAAGCAGAATTACTTGCAATCGAAGTCAGTGAAAGAATATTTTGGATCGCTTTGTTGGGCCTTGTTCAAGAAGACTCCTCACAATGTAATTGCCTAGGCTCCAGGGTCTTTCTTGGAAACTATCTCCCTCTCAACAATGAGCTTAGGTTAACCTCATCACTCTCGTAGATTGCCTTCGACCTCATCACTAGGGAAGCAAACACAATTGCCAATTTGTTAGCTGAGGGGTCTCTAGAACCTCTCTTTGTATCAATGATTCCTAGCCAATGTATTGATGGGTTTTTGTGCTTCTTTCCCATTTAACAATATCTCATTGTTATAGATAACAAAAAATAAAATCTGATATCCTTTGATTAGCTTGCCAGTTGGTTACAGCATGGACAAATCGTGACCATCACCTCTAAAGGCGCTGAATCACCTGGTAGAGATTGTGGCAGTTGGTCCCAAGCCCAGGTAGAGGAGGTTTGATGACAGGTGGAAAGCCAAACATCGAACTTTCACCAAGCAATTATAAGAGTTGGTTTTTTTTTTTTTTTTTGAAAGGTAAAGAATTGTATTAAAAACGCCTGGGGGAAAAAAGAATACAAAGCAAAAGGAAACAACAAAAGACCAAGGAAAACAGAGAGCAAGACCAAACTCTAATCAGGGTCCCATTTCCTGATGGTTAAGAAAACTTTGGAGATAGTCACCGAGAGGGACCCACTCATTTCCTAAAGCAGTGATCATTCCTCTCCCTCCAAAGAGTCCACAAACCAGCCAGTAAGGCTAGTCTCCAATTAGCTATATCGCTGGCTATTGGCATGGTGTCATGCCAAGAGGCAAACAATCCCTCTATAGATCCTGACAAGTACAAGAGTTGTTGTTTCAACTTCTGGTGAAACAATACTTTTAAAGCCAATTCCGAATAACTGGGACAGGACTATGATGATGATCGTCATCATTTTCTTTGAATGGTAAAGCTGAAATTTGCTTAGACCGAACAAAAGAAGAATACAAGCAAAGGGACATGGCAGTGAGGAGGATTTTGCGGAGTCACCCAACAACACCCCCTTTACCCCTGAAAATATAAAAAACCCAATCACCCATGACATCTTCCCTTCTAAAATCCATTAAAAAAAGATTGAGCTCCATTGCGCAAGAAATGACTCTTCCATTAGCCCTAAGGAACACAGCCTCTTTGGTGGCAGACCTATTATTGAAAGTACAATTATTGTCCTCCTTCCGCAACAATCACACCTCAATGCCATCATCCAGTATCATAAACACCGAAAGGGAAGCACAATTTTGCACGACAATGATGAAGCAGGCTACAAGACGAATACACCCTAAGAGCTTTAGGAACCAAAGCTATGTAACTGCATCGAAAAATAAAAGAAGCTGATTTCTCGCAGTTATTGCTAGAACCCATGTATTATGTCGGCACTTCACAATAGAATCATGTGAAAGGTTTGCATACCTCTGTTGCAAGGAGAGACTTAACCAACTCGGTTTGCGAAGATGCTGTATCATTCAAGATTTTGGCATATTAGGGTTTAAAAATGACAGATTAAGGAACTTAAGGACACTGTTTAAGAAATAGAAACATTCAAGATACATAAGAATTTATGAAGGGGTTAAATTTAGTGTCCACTAGGGTAGGGGATCCTGCATAATCGAGATTAAAATCTAATCCAGATTATAGCAGGCCCAATGCCCTCTATGTACGATTTGCCTCGTTAGAGTGGTGCTTTTATCCCCACAAAAACAATTAATGAAGTTTTAAATTAAAAAATTAAAAAATTTAAAAAAAAAAAAAAAAAAACCAAAGACACTGCTAATGGAGTTTATGTGGAGGAAAGCACCAGTTTTGTGCAGAAAAATCCTACATGGAAGGCATGGGGCCCGCCAAAATTGGGATTAGACTAAATCCTGATTATGTGGGATCCCCTACCTAAACAGACGGACCCTTAGGAAGAAGTGTTCTCACCTTTTATGCATTTTCCATTTAGGAAAGCACCCCGTCCACGAATGCCAGTGAAGAGCTAAAACTCACAAACAGCACAAATTAGAATGGAGCTATACAAATTCACTCAGAATCATAATGAAACACAAATCTAAACTTCGAAGATGATCAAACCAAAAACAACATATAAATCAAATACTACCTGTCCTCTCAAAAAGCTTAGGAGGACAAACATGAACATCAAAAAGCAATATGTCCGGCCTGATAATTCCATGTGGTATTCCAGAGACACTTGTATAAATTCGACCAATGCCACAACTTCAGAACAAAATGACTGATTCACTAACATGTGTGGTTTCAGTTTAAGCAACAAAAGAAGTTCCAAAAAGGGCACTGTTAAGAGAAGTTGGGAGATCCTCTTAAGAAAGCAACTAGGTTTCTGAGAGCATTGATATCCCTTTGGAGAAGGTGGTGGAGATTAACAAATGCCAACAAATGCCAAATTAAAATTGGGCACTCTTAAAGATGGATTTGCCAGGGCATCAGTATTGGATTTGATGAAGAATTATAGGGGTACAGTGGATGGTGGTAGCCCAAAAATTAAGAAGGAAAGATGGAGGAACCCACCATTTGGCCAGTAGAAATTGAACATAGATAATGTTTTGACTGACAATCTAGGCCCATCTAGTGTACAAATTTTCAAGACTAGAATATGGGATAAAAATAATGACTTTCTCTGGGCCAGCAGGTTCACCCAATTCAAGGCAGAAGCTAAAGCATCTAGAGAAGAATCAACAACGTACATCAATTTACAAGTGGTTTCAAGGAATGTAATGGTGTGGGCATACATTCAAGTACTTAGAGCCTTAGAGGTTGTCATTCATCTTCAACGAATACATGACTTGGTTTGTAACGACCTGAAAATTTCCGTACATTGGGTCGAGTACCACCTCGACCAGAAAACCCGTAGGATTAAATCCCTTAGAAATTTAACAAAGTTAACTAAGTACTAAACTCCATTAGCTATGAAATCCGTTAGGATCGCTTTAAATACGATCTGCAAGACCCAAAAGTTGCAGAATCATTGACGCTAGGTTACCCTAAAGTTTAGAACCAAACTCATTTCCCGTCTGCTCTCGGGAATGAAACGAAACTTCGTATTAGGTCTGGATCGCACATCGGGATTCCGATTAACCCGAAGTTAAGGAACTAGGACCGCCCCACTGGGCTTAACAATCATCTCAAAAATCAGCCTTATCCGATATTCCACGGCCATTCGTTTCGAATCGGAGCGAGGTAGTGTGAAAAACACTATTCACAAGCCAAAATAAATATCTGGAATAGTGATCGGCATCGTTCGTTGACGCGTCAGATTAAGCAACGACCGTCAGAATCAGACAAAATTACACCTCGGATTAAGAAAAATTTCAGAACATTTACATGTACTTGGAATTTCCTCGATCGTGTTAACCGACCGTCGAACAAAGTGGTCCGCCACGTGCGATCTGCGTATCCGAATGAGTCAAAATGTAATCCCACGTAGATCCATTGGTGGTGAGCTTAAGTCGACGTTTGGTTCAAAGAGGGCTACGAACTTCCTTTTGAGCCGGGAAAGCGTCGAAAATCCTATATAAGCGGTACCCCATGAACCCGAGTCTATTTTAAGTAATGTTTGAGGCTATAAAAGGGGCTTAGAACACCCCTCTCACAGCCATACGAATTTTGGAAGAAACCCTAGAAGAAGAGAGAGAAAAGAGAGAGAAGAACTTGGAGATCGTTGCCGATCTTCCTCCACCTGCATTGGCTCACTACACGGCCTTCACCGCTCCGTTCTAAGTGCTTTCCCGGTGTTTTCCGCCTCCTTTGAAGGTAAGAAAACCTAACCCTAGGTCTGATTTGAGGTGGAATCGAGGTAGGATGTATGCCGACTAACCGATTCCGCTCTTTAGGCTAGAAATCGCCCGTAGACGGAAGATCCATCACCCTTGCTGATTCGTTCCGTTTCCAAAGGCAAAGGTGAGGACTTTAAGTGCATAAGTTACGGTTTTCAACGCTTTCAATGTCAGATAATGGTAGATTCATGATCTGCTTGCAATTGCACATGTACAAAGTGCTTTCCGTTTCCTGTTTCGATTAACGTTGTAGAAATTGGAATTTCACATATTCTAGGTATACGTAGAAATGCCGTATACGTATTTTTTTTGGATAAATGTTTGACATGTTTATTTAATGTATGATTATATACTATATGAATAAAATACTAGTTTGGCGAAAGGAATCGCCAAAATACATGTTCACTTGTAAATGCGACGTATGTTGAAATTGTGTATGTTAGAAATACCGTATCATTATTTCTTTTGGAATAATGTTTGACATACTTATTTAATATATGATTATACAATATATGAATAAAATACTAGCTTGGCGAAAGGATTAACTAAATACATGTTTGCTAACAAACACTATGTATGTAGAAATACGGTATTGTTATGCAGTACCGTATACATGTATATTTTAGCGATGTGTTTGTCATGATTAATTGTCGTATAAATATATTATGTGCGTATAAAATATTTACTTGGCGAAGGAATCGCCGTAATACATGTTTGCTTGTATACACTATGTATGTTGAAAATGTGTATTCTAGAAAATCGTATACGTATAAATTTTTGGAGATGCATTTATCATGATTATTTGTTGTAGTAATATATTATACACGAGTAAAATACTCACTTGGCTAAAGGATAGCCCTAATATATGTTTTTGCAACATACACCATGTATGTTGTAATAGTGTATTCTAAGTGTTTGTGAAAATACCAATGAGTATAAATTCTCATTCGTGCCGCACATGACTAATTGTCATGGATTCATGATTGTTGTATTAGCGATACCCTTTTGACGAAAAAGGATTTTCCTAAATCACGCATATGACGGCCAATATACACCATATATGCTAAAATGTGTGGCCCAAGTGTTTGTGGGAATGATGAATGAATATGGAACTTGGATTCACGCTTGCCATGACTATCCGTCGTGGGTGTACGCGTGTTATGATTGGGGCAACTCCCTGCAGTGAAAGGATTTGGCCTAATGCATGTGATCGACATCGTCATGTATGTCGATGTATGTTTGTTTAAGTGTTTCTTGAAATGTCTGAATGAGTAGTAGTCGAAAAAGTGTAATGTATAAGGGTGTTGAGATATGATTCTCAACCTCTTTTAATTATGTGTATGATCTCCTCGGATTGTTGTGTAATTAGGAATTGAACATGTATAAACTCATGCTTGCATTGTGATTCATAACATGCTCAACTGCTTTATGATTTTAACTATGTAATGCATATGCTTAAATTTATATTTACGTTGTATGATCCGTCATGGTGATGGGGAGCGGAGCAACAGTGCGTGCTGTTGACCACAGCGACCTAAACGGAAAATACCATACCTTGATTGTATGAGTGGAAATCGTGATTCACTATTGCTTTATCTATCTGCACTTGATTGTGTTTGGGGCTATGATTATAGTCCAGACAATCGGTACTGAATGAATTCGTGGTTGCGATTCATTTGCCACGTGAGATGTGTCCGACGAACAGAGTCGTGCTTCGGTTGGCGATAGTGGTCGGCCACGCGAAGTGCTTATGCACTTCATGTCGTTCAACTTGTTGTGCGCTCGAGCTAGCCGAGCTCGTCAAGTAACCCGATTTGTCTAATGTATGTTCACCATGTTTGGTCGCCTCTGCCTTGAACACAGGTACAAACTTACCAGGTGAAATCCCTTTTAACCATGGTACCTCGATCCGCTAAGACGCATGAGCGGGCATGGTGGTATGGGACACCGCGTGTCGAGTGTCGAAATGCTCGGCCCAGGGTCATGTGCCTCCCGTAGTGACCATTGCGCAACCAACCTCGTGAGCCGATTATGGTGGTATGGGACACTATATTCGAGGCCGTCGATACTTACGGCGAGCCGAGTACGGTGAGACCATGTGCTCGTCTTGACGACGGCCAGGCGACGAGTCCTCCGTGGTATCTTCGAGTATACTCCAAGTGTCTACGTGATTGGCGACGAGTCTTTCACAAAGCAACTGAAGTATGAGTTGAGCCGAGTACGGTGAGACACATGTACTCGAGTGACGGCTAGTGATTGGGCCAAGTACGGTGAGACCCGTACTTGAGCCGACGGCCAGAATTGAGCCGCATACGGTGAGATCTCAGATCCGCGCCGACGGGTGACGAGCCCTTTGCGATGCCTTCACTACGCTTCTCAAACCATAACATCGTATGAGATTAACTAGGATTGGCGACCCCTAGAATGGATCATGTTTGGGAATGATACAGGAGGTACCTTAGTTTCCCAATCTTCTGTTTGAAATGGACTAATAAAACTTGGTAATCATGAGCATCATCGCACCGCATGTGCTTTGTAGATGTGGCGCACCGAGGGAGTAAGCATTCGCGAACGTAAGATGATGTCGCTTGAGGGTGGTTTGGCAAGGGCATCTGACATCATGTCATATCATTTTGCATTTAACAAGAGTAGTTAGAAATGTTTGAATTGTCTTGCTTTATCATTACTTGCTTGATTGATTTGATAACATGTTAACCTATGCTTTATTGTTCCACCGAGTTATTAGCTACTCACTCCCACGTTACGGGACGGTGTTTTGAACACCCACCGGACTCTGTCGCAGTGTAGATGGCGCTCCACTCGGGAGCCGAGCCCGATTACGAGGAGGATCGGGAGGAGTTCTCCTTTATGCAGTACTCTGACGGCTATGCCTAGGCCGACTGCATCGCGGGATTTTCATGGCCTCTCTTGAGGATTGTATTTTGATTTTTGACTTAGAAACAATACTTGTATATTGTTACTCAGTTAGTACTCATACTCTGGAGTTCACAAATTTTGTTACCTTACATACTTTGAATATATAAAAATTTTAGTCTTCCGCTTGCCTTTATACAATTGAACTGGAGTATGATTTACTATTTTGGTATAATCTCATTCATGTTTATTGCGCTAACTCAGACAACATTTAACCATCATTGTGTATGTTGCATAAGTGATGCGTTGGAACTCGGGAGTTGAGTTCATACTCGACCCCCGAATTTCAGGGCGTTACATGGTTATAGTCAAAAGTTTGCTAGCATAGGGAAACAAATCACCAACACTTGTGGGAAAGCGGGCCAGTTGACCTTCTTTAATGTGGGGTGATTTTCTACTACTTTCATTTTATTTTTTATTTTTGAATAAATTGTTTCCATTATCCAAAACGAAAAAAAAGTTTAAGCTCCAATGACAAACTCCAGAACTTGATTTTTGGTCCTAGCTGTGAGCTATGCAAAAAGACGCAGCCGGAGTTCTCTCATGCGTTACGAGAGATGATAATGCATTACGAGAGATGATAGAGTTCATGCATTGGTGCAAACCAGAAGAAGAAGAAGAAGAATAGATAAAAGAATATGGCATGTGCAAGAAGAAGAAAGAAAGAATAGATAAAAGAATATGGCATGTGCCCCACCTCATTGATTATAGGGTTGTAAACGACACCAACGGTAGGAACCTTCCCAATTGTAAGACCAATTGACACACACACAAAAGGATACCTACACATAGCCAGTCACAATTACCACACTGCTTATAATAAATGCAGAAACTTAGGATACTTGACAAAAGGAAATGCCCTTTGTCTGTTTGGCCAGCAACTGTACAGGCAAGTTCAGCTTTCCGTCGTACAGACATTTAGTTTGGCAAGCCCCATTATAAAAGGGTCATTCCCCAAAAATCTCTTCATTATGATAGGTGGGCTATATCCTGTCACATTAGCTAAACCATCCATTTGCAAGCTAACTGCCAGATGGATGAGAATTTTGTGGTATGAGCATCCATAATCCTTAACAAGAACAGCCTGGATAGTGAAAGGTAGGGGTCATGTACACTTTCTGGGCCACACAGAAAAGCCATTTGGTTAGGCAGATCACCAGTATGTCCCTTAATCATTTAAGGACTCATGATTATAGACGAGGAAACTAGGATGCTTGACAAAATTAGATCTCCTTGTCTGCTTGGCAGCCAAGTCCGCCTTTCTGTGATCCAGCAATTCATTTTGGTGAGCCCCATCATGAATGGGGGCCATGCCCACCAAAAATCTCCTCACTATGATAGGTGGATTCTTGCTGAATTTGAACCATTGGCTAAACCATCCATTTGCAGGCTACCAATCAGAAAGTTAAGATTTTATTTCATTATTATTGTTTTTTAAATGAATAAAATCAGATAGTTAAGAACATTTGGAGGATGAGAATTTTGAGGGAACCACCATCGTAGACTCGTAATACATAACATGAACAGTTTGGGTCACTGAAAGGTGGGGCCAATGTACACTTTCTCAACATCATCATCTAAAAGCCTTATCCCAATTAATTGGGGTTGGCTACATGAATCCTGTTCTACAGTTCCAGTCTATCAAGGCTATACCTTCATTTAGATCATAGGTCATCAAGTCTTTTCTTACTCCATTCACATCCATTTGGGCCTTCCCCTTGCCCTTTTAGAACCTTCAACTTGTACTGAATCACTCTTAATCAGCGCGGTTCTTGGTCTCCATTGCATATGACTAAACCAACCGAGTCTACTTTCCCTCATCTTATTACCTATTAGTGCTACCCCTAAGTTCCCTCGAATGCATTCAATTCTGATTCTATGCTTCATTGTCTTGCCAGTCATCCATCTCAACATCTTCATTTCAGCTACACTCATCCTATTTACATGTTGTTTGTTAACTGCCCAAAATTCTGTTCTATAAAGCATGGCTAATCTTATAGTTATCCTATAAAATTACCCTTTTCAGTTTGAGTGGTGCACAACGATCATATAGAAGTCCGGACACACATCTCCATTTCCAGCTAGCTTGAAATCTATGGGTAACATCCTTCCCAATATCTCCACTCTCATGAATTATTGCCCCAAGGCAACAAAAGTGGTCATTCTGGGAAACTTCTTGGCCAATGTACACTTTCTAGGCCAAACAATTGGTTAGGCAGCACCAATACAAGTTTCTTAATTATAGAAAGACCCACTACAAAAGAGAAGAAATTTGCACTAACCCGTGAACAAAATTAGTTGTTCCGTCGAGAGGGTCGACAATCCATGTAGGCTGGTCAGTCAGCTCTGCAGTACCAAAGGCAGCTGAAGTTTCCTCACCTATGAACTAAGAGAGCCAAATGAAATTAAGACAATACCAATAGTGCAGATACAAATCTAAAAACTTGAAATTGCATCAATACCACTGCTAGATTAATATATTGGGAAAAAAAAAAATCAGTAGAAGAAATCACCTTGTGTTCGGGATAATGCTGCTTAAGATGATTAAATATGAGATCTTCACAGGCTTTATCAGTTTCTGTGACCAAATCCACCTTCAATCCAAGAACAAAAATCCATTATTACAGAAAGGAGGAAAAAAAAAAATAAAGAAATAAAGAAAAAAGAAGGATTAAAATATGGAAGAGGGAATGATACTCCAAGACTATTTTCACCAAGTGAAATGAAATTAGTAGTAGTTTGCATGTATCAAAAAACTGGCCTATGATCACGACCATCCATCCAGTTGGCACCATTGCAGATCAATGCATCATCCTTTAGCACAAAATGCATTCCGTTTGGATGACCATAACCATCTGATTAGGGCTGTCAATGGCCTAGGCCAGGCTGGGTCTTTACAAGCCCAACTTGCAAAGTGAAACCTAGATTTGAGCCCAGTCCAAGCCCACGACAGAAAAAAAAAAAGGCCCAACTTGCATGTGAGATGGTTATGTCTGGGAAGAGCACAAGCCAAGCTCAGCTAGGAAAGTATTAACACACACCCACTTTGGTGCAAGATCCAGGCTGCTCATCAGGTGTGCATGTCCTAGGGACGAAAAACCACACCAATCCAATCATCCATTGCAATACCCATCAAGGAGGAACAAACTATCATAGAAGAATTGATATGTTATGGAAAAATACATGATAGACATATTGAGATGATGCCCTTAAAAAATCATAAACGGGTTTTACCGAGTTGGGCTTGGGCCAGGCTCATGGGCTTTTAGACATAGCATGAAGATCAATTGATAAAGAAGGTTGAATTTTAGGCCTATGCCCTGCCCACTGGCTTAATATGCCAGCCCAAGTGACCAAAGCAGGCCAGCTTGAAAGCTCAATGGGACCAGCCCATCACAGCCCTATGTCTAATCAGAGTATGGCACATTTGTTTTTTCTTTTCTTTTTCTTTTTCTTTCAGCCATCCAATAGCCAACAGATCCGATGGTTGGAATCATCCAGTTGGCACAATTATCAACAGCAAGGTGCACCCAATGAACTGTCCAGAACAGCAACACGCACCCAATGAATGGTCCGGATAATGGGATGGCCAATTGAAGCATACCAACTGACTATCAATCTCATTTTGTTTCAGTGAGATTGAATCCTACACTATCACCCCCTCATGAATTCAACTTTATTCAAATTCCCATATTTGGAAGGAAGCATACTACAGTGCATCCCAACATATTGCTATCTTTTACGACGATTGCAGGCTCATAGCTGTTCGATCTGTGTTCATGTTGCAATGATCCAAATAATTTATATGATGGGCTCACTGTTGATGGTTACACCCACAAAAGAATCTTTAATAAAATTGGAAGATCCTAGCAATGGACCACAAAACAACGGTAAACAGAGATTCCAATATGAGAGTTTTCTACAGTATTCCCTATTCTTGATGAGGCCCATCATATAAACGATTTGGATCATTCAAAAAAGACCCCAGATCCAAAGGCTAAAGTCCCAAGTAAAAATAGTAATTAGCAATCTCTTTAGGAAGCAGCATTCTGTTAATCCCACGTGCGTGTACAACCCTGCCAACCTACACGCCAGTACACGTGCTAATGTGGTACGCATGCAATATCCTAGCAATCCATTCAGGTGGCCCACACTAATCAGAAACCTGGCGGGTTTACTCATCAGGTGGGCCACAGTCAATGAAACAAATGAGCTGCTAGAGAAAAAGATAAACAAGTCGCTTTATTTATCCTTGTTTCCTACAACGCAGCCCACCTGACAAATGGACCAGCCCCATTTCTGTACCAGACTACCTAAACAGTGGGGCCCACCTAATGGACGGCTCGGATCTTGCACATATTTGCCACATTGGCATGTGCAGCTGCGATAGACAGATGGTCAAGATCATACGCGCGCGTGCGTGCAACAAACGACCTTTTATAGCATATCCGCAAAAGGAACGCAGCTAAAATACGCAAATTGCGTATTCACATCACACAACCAAAATGAAAAAAAAAAAAAAAAAAAAACCCCACTAAAAATCCAAAAACCGAAATCCGAAAATAAATAAATAAAGAAAATAAAATAAAAATTACCTGGCCTTTGTGCTCAATCAGCTTCTTCTCGTGAAATCCTTTCCGAATTATCTGAAAGAAAAAAAAAATTAAAAACAAGAAAGAAAATTCGAAAAATTAGGGTTAGGGTTTTTCTTCTCTACCTCTCCGGCTCTTTTTGCAGCTTCAACGGCAACGGCGAGGAATTCGTCAAGCGAATCTAATTTCATTACATTACAAGAAAAAAAAAATTTAGTTTTTCACAAATAACAATTTCTTTAGAAAAATGAATTGAGAAAAAGAAAAATGGGAGCATTTGGAGAAACGATTGAGTCCGTACAGTTTTCCGCCATTAAAGTGAGATTTTTCTTATTTTTTCTTCTTTTTCTGTTCTTCTCCACTCTTCCTGAGGAGCGTATTGTCCATATATATAGAGAGAGAGGAGTTCGTCTTCGTCCGCCGCGACTGAGGCTCCGCCCACCTACCAGGACCCACATTCTGAAATCTTCTGATGATTTCAACTGTCCAAGTTTTCGTTACAATTATACATAAGCTATTCTCATATTATCTCTCTTCATCGATGATTTAAGACCTTTGATTTTTATAGTTTAATGACAACCATTGAATCGTTTCTTTTCATTTTTCTGAGTTCATCTGTAGCGATTATTCTTTTTTGAAAATTATTGAATACATTACACAGTATGTACGGTTATGATTATCGGATCAATCAGAATGTTGGCCCCAGTATGCTGCGACACACAATAGATCCTAAATCGCGTTAGAGGAAAATCGAAATCTTCACGGACAGGGGCAGGACGGGGAGAAATAATGTCCCTGGCTTTGGACGGAACTACAAAACTACCATTGGAAAAATGGAGAGGGGGATCGGTGTTGTAGGGAGGACCGGAACGTGGTAGAGCCATCTGTCAACGGCACATCAGAAAGGGTTGATGTATCGATCACGACCTTCCATATGGTGGGGCTCACTATGGATGGATATTAAATGAAGATATATAGAGATTCGATGATTATATCCATCTGAAAAATAGCATTCAAAGCAACGGATAGAAACAAAAAATGGCTAGGAGTCGACATTCAGTGCTTGGAAGTGAAGAAACATGAAGGACTGGGATTGTGTGATGGGTGTGATTTTCGAAAGATAGCCATCCATGATTAGGCCACTGGATAGATGGATGAGATTGATATATCTGCCACGTTTACCATGGGGGCACGTGACATAAATGGGTGATAGAAGCAGTTTGGCTGGTGCACCTCACACCAGCTATATAGCTGCTGTCAGCAAGTTCTGTAGGTCTGATCGTGCAGTATGCTTTATGTCCAAACCGTCCATCTATTTGGTGAGCTCGTCTTAAGGTTTGAGACTAAAAATAAGACAAATATAATTATCAAGTGGACCACACTTTAAAAAGCAGTGGAGTATTGAATGTCTACCATTGAAACCCTTTTAATGGTCACATAAGTTTTGGATCAATACGAAATTTGTGTTTCCTCTTCATTCAAGTCATGTGACCTTATGAACAGATTAAATGGAAAATAAACATTATGGTGGGTGGAAAATAAACATTATGGTGGGCCTTGTAAATCGTTCAACGGTGAAAATCATTATCTCCGCTGCTATTTATGGTGTGGTCTATATGATCTTTGGATATGAATCACTTTTTGGATAATACTTTAAAATTATCTCTTACAATAGATGAACGGTATAGATATAATAAATACATCACTTTGAGGCCCATGTAACTTTGATCTCCTTTGAACCGTTCGGACAACTCGGATCTCGACGAGCGTCAGCGCTCGTCTTAGCACGACGGGTACCTACAGCAGCTATATAGCAGGTGTGTGGTACACTAGCCAATCCGCTTCCGAATCAATTGCAGTGTCAACCGTAGATCTCTGATAAGTGAGCCACCTACACCATGAACGGTTAAGAGAACGGTGCTCTGTGGGCCCAACACATACATGTTGGCATGAGCCCGAGAAGGAGGGAGATCCAAATCTCAGGTAGACTACACTCCAAGAAAATATTGGTGACCAAACGCCGGCCGTTAAAATTTTCCTGGGGCCCACTGTAAATAACGTTTATTTTCCATCCAACATATTGATAACGTAACGATGAAGGGAAAACACAGATATCAACTTGATCCAAATCTTTTGTGGTCTATCTCAACCGTCTAATAAATCGTCCTTCGCTCACTTAATGAGAAGCGTTGCTGATCTTTGTATTTTGAGATTCATCTGCTAGCCAATGGCTAGGACCGTCCAAACATTCTGATTTTTGGGCCATCGCCCATTTACGATTGGAAGGTTGCAGTCTCATCCATGTTGTCACGTGTTCAAAAGCACAAGAGTCAAGGAATCTGCTCCCAAAAAAGAAATAAATAAATAAACCCTCCAAATCATATTAAATGTATAATGCCACAATGCTAACTAAATCCAGACCAATAATCAATCTTTCATCTCAGCCATCCATTTTATTTCCACGAATCAGCCGTTTAAGCCATCGACTTGTGGGATAATTTTTTTAGTAATCCATCTAAAGTGGGGCCCACTGAGAGGACTGTTCCATTTGAATTCCGTTATGCCACGTGTACGATTACTGATGCCTGCGTATGAATCAACAGGAGCTGCCAGAGCGTCAAGGTTCAATAATTGCATGGCACTTTCGCAATGGGAATTTCTTGGGAAAAGGAAGAATATTCTAATATGCTGGTTCGTTGTTCGTTTCCTGACAACTAAAACGTGCTACTTGCTCCATTCGCTCATTCCTTCGGACGTGGATTCCACACTTACACGGACGGTGCTCCGTGGGCCCCACCATGATGTATGTGTTTTATCCACACCGTCCATCCATTTTGGATCATTAATTTAGGGCACGAGACTTAAAAATAAGGCAGATCCAAACCGAAGGTAGACCACACCACACAAAAATAGTGGTGATCGAACCCACCATTGAAAACTTCCTGGGGTCGATCTGCCTCGTTTTGGGGATCATACCCTAAAATGGATGTACGGCGTGGATAAAATGAATACATCATGGTGGGGCCCACAGAGCACCGTTCGATGCACGCGATGCAGACATATATGCCTAGCTCGTTGATTTCACGCAGAGACCAAGATGCTTCCACGTCTCGCTATACTGTTAAGAACAAGTACGGCGGCAGTGAAGAACGAAGGCCGCATATACTTGGTGACTCTGATCTTCTAATCTAGCCGGAGTTATGGCCAACACCCACTCCGGCACATCATTTTGACGGTTCAGATCACACAATCAGTGGACTCATTTGGACAGCACACGTTGTCTTGCATCAGGGCCCAATAATTGAATATGCCGCATTGATTATTTTTATTTATTTATTCCTCTTCTTTAACCGTCCGTTAGATGTACGCCGATCAGCTAAAGAACCAGTGTATTTTTTGAACAATGACCGGTTAGAGGAAGAGGATAAGCCGTCCATCCGTTTCACTGGCTCATTTTAGCACATGAGCCCAAAAATGAAGCAGATCAAAATCTAAAGTGGACCACACCAGTTGAATTGGGGCCACCAAAGTTTTGGATCAAACTAATATTTGTATTTTCCCTTCATCTAGGTCAGCGTGGGTGTCAACGTCCCCACTCTCCTGTGACGTGGTCCACGATCTGCTTCATTTTTTAGGTCATGTATCAAAATGAGGTAGAAAAAGGGATGGAGTGGATATAAAACACATATCATGGTGGGCCCCATAGCACCTACCACCAGATTAGGGAATCGGATTCCGCCGGTAAGAGTGGAGGGCATGTGTAGTTTCATATGCATATATACCATGACACCGCCAGACTACAGTCAGATCTGGGCCGATCATGAGGCAGACCCCAACCATGAAGGTGCCTTTCCAGATATTCCAACCGTCCAAATCAGCTTTTCGCCTCTAAATCCACATCGCTTATCATTCAAGGTGCACTTCTGGTGCCCATTTATTACTAAGATAATCCGGTCGGTGATTTCTAGAGCCACTGGACATCCATCCATGATGGGACCACAAGGCCCCCATAGTATCGTTACACTGCCAGATTATCGTCTTTTCTCTCTATAAGATCTGCACCGTTCATTAGGCGGACTCAACATGAAGGTGCATAAATCAGAGGATCCAACCATCAGACCAGCTTTTGCCCTTGAATCTGAACCATCCCTTTTTATTTTTCAGGCACTTTTGTATCCATTATCTGGTCAGCCATCTGAGGAGCCAGCAGACATCCCAGCAGCCTTCATTGCACTCAGTGGCATAACAGCCTGCTCTGCAATGATACTGTGATCTATATGAAAAACCATAATCTACCTGGAATTTATCTACCATACAAATAAAGTAATGAGACAGACCCACTCTGTCGCGCCATTTCATCTGTGTTGATCGTCAGATCATCACCACAGATCTTTGGAATGGCTGATGGTTCAGAAATAACTCATGAAAATTTACAAATAAACATAGAAGAAACCACATATCGGCATAGCCCCACTCATGGATTGTCCCTGGGTTCCATGGCTGAAATTTGACCAACAACAAAAGCTTTATCTGCCTCAAACTGCTCGTCCTCTGAAACAACCATGGTGCCAAAACCAAATTGTCAGCCCGATTGTAGAGAATTGTATGAGAAATGACGTGCGGTACCATTAGAACGCTGTGCCCATGGTTCAGTGATCCAATTCCAGACCATTGATCTGGTGGGGCTCCCATAGCAGATGGGACTCATGGATTGGAAAACACTAACAGCGATGATATGGTGCGAAGTCTCGCTGAAGGCTCATTTGGATACAACTCCCAAAAGGGGTTTCGGGAAGGAGGCATAACTTTGGTATGGACAAAATTAGTCGATTGATCAACTTGTTTTTGGCGAGTGGGCTTTTTACTGCCTATTTCAACAAGTGGGCAATCAAACGGGTTAGCAGAAGTGCACCCAAATGCACAACACGAACTGGGGTTTGGCTCAAAATGGTATTTAAGCACCAAATGCTCCTTTTGAGGGTGTATCCAAACAGTCATGCAGTTGAATGCAGGACCTCTGCTGCATCAGAGCAATGGACTAGAATTTGGATCAACAAACCATGGGGCCCCGCTTGTATAAACTAAGGGCCCTAGGATGGTATCGACACATCTCGGGAAAGATTACCTGTCTAAGAAAAAAAAGAGGTTTTGAGATATAGCACCCTCCCTTTTGGACCAAAGACAAATAACACCCTCCTTCATGTGCTTTTCAAAATTAACATTTTCTAATTTTCAAATACGGTAAAAAACCAACCATTGTTAGGTGGGCAACATATTTTTTTAAAATGTCAATACTACCCCTTCCCAATTCCCAAAATCCTGACCCTTAACCCTAACCTCGCCTCTCCACACCCTACTATGCCTAACCCTACCCCCTCCCAACTTAAAGGGTAAAAAGGTCTTTTGTAGTCAACAGTCAACTATAACGTTTAAAACATGGTTCCGTTATGTTTCTGCTGATGGATGTTAACCACAGGGCGGTTTTCAAAGGGGGTTATTTGGAAAAACAATGTAGGGTATTATTTCTCTTTGGAACAAAAGGGAGGGTGCTATTTCAGAACCCAAAAAAAGAAGAAAAGAATGGCTTTTATCTACTACCTTTATCGAGCTTGAAGTCGCTGAGGAAACGAAGAAGCTTGCTCCTGTTTGCAACGAGTATGCTGACAATCTCAGGCTGGTTGTTCTCGTTACCTGCAAATAGCCCCTGATGAAGATGAAAGCAAGAACACTATCAGAAACCTCAAAACTCAACATTGTAACTTGATTAGGAGCCAACGGAAAATTTCAACTCGAGCACGGCGGACTGGAATTGGCACCTTGAACAAATAAAATGCATCGATTTGGATGTTCTTGCTTGATTCCTGCAAATGACAGCCAAAAGGCCCATTCAGAATACCGTGTAATGTTGTCAAATAGGCATCGCACAAAAGCTGCTTCTTGTCAAAATAGGACAAGTGCATTTGGATTCTCAGTTGAACTACATAGAAATCTGTTCAATTCATTATCGAAAGAGAATCTTGTGATGCTCTGGCAGAGTGTAATGGATGATGCACAGATTGACAGAAGTAATTCGAATTAAACTGGTCCCAATTATGGGACCCAGTTTAGACATATCAAGAAACAAAAAGTATGCATATTTCAACAAACAAAGTGTCCACAAAGAGGAGGTTAGGATTGTTCAACGAATGTGATTTTGAGAATGATATATTGCAACAGTGAATTCCACAATTTAGTCAGCTCAGTTTGAATTAATGCATTCCCCATGTACAAATGTACAATTTATTAGTGGCTGCATATCATCAAATAACTCCCCTTGTAGAAATTGCCAGAATGGGAGGGGAACCATTTTCATTCACGAGGATAACTAAACCCCCTAATGTCAATTCTTGGTGTTTTGTGTTGGAATTGAAACAAAAACCATTAAAGTTTGGGGACAGTCCCTCACTTATTTGGCGAGGCCGGACTCACATCATTGTACTCCATCTAATTGAATATATAGTTCTTTTTTTCTTTTTTTTTGGAGGATAAAAAAAAAATTTGAATTGAATTGTTATATATTCAATTCGATTGAATACATGAAAGCCACCATGAGGACCTGTTTGGACAAGCTCTCAATCAAAGAAAATCAGATAGCCCCATAAAAATCATTTCAGAAAGGAGAGAAAATTAAAATGAAATGGATTAAAAACCCCACCTTTTCAACACCACATTTAACTAGCGGACCTGACAATTGGATAAAACAGATGCAAATTTTCAACATTTACATCCAAGTGGATAACATATGCAGAAAATTCTAGATTTGTCGTAATGCAGGGGCATTTCACACCGGGCTCGAGTGAGGTAGCCCGTGGGATGCGGGGACACACTCAGGGTGGGCGGCCCATGTGATTTGGGGCCCACGAGTGGGGTTCGGCCGAGGTCCTAACCCATGAGATGTTGAGCCTGGGCGATGAGATAAAGAGATTAATTTGTCATACTTTAACAGTTCGAGCTTTTAGAGCAAGTGGTTAATTGTCCTGCATCAAATTGGTATCAAAGCGGGAGGTCCCGTGTTCAAGACTCCTCACCGGAGGTGATTAATGCAGGGGCATTTCACACCGAGCTTGAGTGGGGTAGCCCATGGGATGCGGGGACACACTGATTTGGGGCCCACGGGGGAGGTCTCATGTTCAGACTCCTCACCAGGGGTGATTAATACAAGGGCATTTCACACCGGGCTCGACTGGGGTAGCCCGTGGAATTCGGGGACACACTCGGGATGGGCAGCCTATGTTATTTGTGGCCCACGAGCCCATGAGATGTGGGGCCTGGGCTATGAGATGAAGGGATTAATTCGCCATACTCTAACAATTCGAGCTTTTAGAGCAAGTGGTTAATTGTCCTTCATCATACCGTCTTCAAACAGGCCCTTGATAAGTGGATATGGGTGTAGTGCCTCACATGGAGATGAGATGGAATCCGACACGACATAAGCTTCAGTTTAGAAAATGTCTTCAGAACTACTGAGGCCAGGCTTGGGTCATGAAATTTAAGGGCAGCCAGTCAGGCCTATGCCTATTTTCAGGCCCAACAAATAAATGGGCCAGTGGCTTAGGCTAATCAATACCCAGCCCAAACCAGACCATTGACACAACATTACATGTGCACCTTCTAGTAATCAGCCCCAACCTATGCACACAGACTTACTTTTGTTCATCCCGAGTCCATAAATCTATTTAGAAAGACTTCCAACATAGATATGGCAAGAAGTTCAAGGTTGTACAAAGTGCATAAAAATGCTGATGTGCTATATTTCCATTAAAAGCAATAGGCACACACACACACACACACACACACACTGGTGAATTTCTTAATTATGTTAGTCTTGGAAAGTTGGCAGCTAATATTATTTAAATAAATAAATTTAAAAATTTTTTAAAAAAAAAAAAAAGAAAAAAAAAAAAGGAAAGATAGAGAAGCGTGACATGACAACAGACAATGAAAGAGAATTTCATACCCGCAGAAGATTCATTAGGATCCTCAAGTTATCTTTTGAGCTCGCATACCGCGCCATGACATCAGAATTGGAACGATCCAGTAGCATGTCACGCAAAAGCTGAAACAAAAGTATTGCAAGCTGTAACATGTGCATTTTAGTCGTGGACACAAACACAAGATGTCAAACCAAATAACCCCAAAAGAACTGATGAAGGGGAAATCTAATTAGAACGCAGCACAATGTTTTCACTGTCAGTTCCATACACTTAAATTGCACACAGACGAGGGTTCATGATCTGGAGCATTCACTGAATCGCTTCCACCATGGATGAACCACTATATGGAAATCACATGGAGGAATGTCCTGCCTGTCCAATTGGTGGGTCATTTTTTCCATTCAATGCTCCAACAGATTGCAGAATTCTTTTCCAACATCCATCTTTAGATTATTTTGCACATGTAACACTGTCTGATCTGTGAGATTTTGCTACCATAGTTGATCCCCCCACGGGTATATAGATGATATTTGGATCATGGACTGTGGTGCTACATGACAAAGTTCAGTGACGTGTGGATAACAAGGTTAGAGAGGCGCTGCAATCAGTAGGTTTCCACAACATTGAAAAAAATGATATAAACATTAGTTTATGATCAGTGAGATTTTTCTATAGTTGATCTCGAAGGGAACATAGACATTGAATGGATCATGGACTGTTGTACCACATGTCGAACTTGAGTGCAGCACGTTGGATGAGGAAATTTGGGGGGCTGTACTTGGTAGAATTCCCAATATTGAATGAAATATTTTACAGAAATTACTTCATGCAACTAAAAAACATGAACTATATAAAAGAAGATATCCAGTATAATACCAATACAACAGATCCATATAATCACAATCAATGATACAAACAAAAGTTTTTTTTTTTTTTTTTTTTTTGAATTAGATTTTTCATAGTGGACATTTCCACAAGCACATGACATGCATCAATAAATATGGCCAGAGGGAGGATCATATATTTATTTCAACCAAAGGACATCAAAGTTATGACTAACCTTGACAGCTTGACGTCTGGTGATGTAGTTGTTAGACTCTAGCAGCCTCGAGTTAAATTCTGTAAAAAACTGGAACCACGAGAAATGTTTGGAGAAGCAAGACAAAATAGTAGTGATTAGCCAATCTTTTTTTGCTTTTTTACTTTTTGAACATTGATAATTTTATTGAGCTTAGCCAATCTAAAATATTAATAATGCAAGAGTTAAAACTTGAAGAGTATGCTGCAAAGTTCTGATACACCCTGGTTTTTATACAAATGGCACCTCTGTCATCCATGAAATTTTGTTCACCCTTTTTGTAAGCTAAGACCGGATGAAAATATGTGCATCATATTATCCCAACTTGAAAGCTTTTTATGACCAGTGGCCTGAAAAGGTCTCGTACCATTTAAATTATTGGAGCCGCTATTTACACCCAACCTCAATATTACATCGACACCTTTGCCTCTAGATTCTACTTTTGGCATACAACATTCAACTATGGTATGTCCAGAAATAGAAAGAAATGGGTACCAGTGTCAGTCAGGGTGAGAGTAAATATTTTCTCCCATAAATTAAATTGAGATTACTTTTAAGTTCAAGTTTGTTTACATGACATGAGATAATATTGCCTGATTCCAGCCATTTGATTCAAGACAAAGTTTAAGGCAATTAGTAGTTTACTTCTCAAACATAAAAAATAAAAATAAAGGCTATTGCTCATTGAACCAAATTACTGGATATCATCCCAAGTATGAATCTATATATGCAAAATGAAATAGATCTCTTACCCAGTCATAATTGTTTGTAAGAAATTCAGCAACCGTTGATTTATGCCTTGTCAAAAGCTCCTTCAATAAAATGAAATAGCAGTATCAGTATCCATGCTGATACGATTCCTAAATATGAGAGGACAGGAAGGTAACAATGGCAGCGAGTTTACCACTCAATAAAAAAGCTTAGCATTTAAAAAGATGCAAGGTCAGATGTACTTTTTTAAAAATCAAGACGCAGGGTAGCTTGTATGTTCAATTAATGGAAATTTATAAGTGTATGCATTAAAAGGCCTTGTGTTTTGTACTACAAAATGATTCAACGAATTGGTTTTAGGCAAAAGGAGCCATGAGCAGAAATCTAACATTAGAGCTTCTAGCGTTGAATGCTATCAGGCAAAATATAACTAGAATGCTATGCATAGATGGGAGATAACCAATGTCAGCACATGAGAGAGCAATGTCATATGAATATGTTGTGTTGAAAGGTTGACAATTGAATGAGGCCCATTGGGCCCAAGTCAGTGAAAGAAGACCCATAGTCCTCATTCATGTTTTTATTATTATAAATAAGGTCTCAATAGACCCTAACCATCTCTCTGTCTCTTCTTCTCCCTTCCTTTTTTTCCTTATTCTTAAATTCTTTGAAGATTTTTTCAAAGGAATTGTTGGTTTTTGTGTTACCTTGATTAGGGTTTGCTGAATTTTTCCTGTTGAAACAGATTTTTGTGTTGCCATGGCTAAGGTTGTTGGATTTTTTCTGTTGAAGCAGATTTTTGTATTGCTTAGCTAGGGTTTGCTAGCTTTTTCTTATTAAAGCAGATTTTTATGTTTCCTTTTCTAGGGTTTGCTATAATTTTTCTATTGAAGAGGATCTGTGTGTTGTCTTAGCTACGGTTTGCTAATTTTTCCTCATAGAGCAGATTTTTTGGTATTTTTTGTGTTTTCCTTTGTAATCCTCAATGGTTCCCCTCTTTCCTTCCTTTTTCTTTTTCTTTTTCTTCTTATTTCTTTCCTTCTTTTTCCTCTTCTTCTTCTTCCTGTTAACTCTATGAGTTTTATTCTTCTAATATTTCTCAACTAGTGGTGTTTACCTTCCTTCCCCTTTCCTAATCTTCCTTTCTTTCTTCTCTTTTCCTCTTTCATACCCTACACAACTTCTTATTAACCCTTCTTTCCTTCACCCTTCATTCTACTTCATTCTACTTTGTCATTCTTTTCTCTCTCTCTCTCTCTCTCTCTCTCTCTCTCTCTCTCTCTTCTCTCTCTTCTTCTCTATTTTGAGAGTTGCGGGGCTTTCACTGACTTGTGGTGATTCATGAAAGGGGTTGGCTTATGGTTGGAATTTTTAGGGTTTTAAATTATTTGTTGTTGGATTTGAAGCCCCCTCTGTTGATCGATTGAAGTTTTTGGTGATCCATTTCATGTGTTACTAGATTTGAAGCCTCTTTGATTTGTGGTTGAAGTAAGGTGTCTCAAATCGGTTACGTAACGGTAATAGTCATAACCGTTACACGTTATGAAGTCGAAACAGCCATAACGGACCTATAACAAATATATATATATATATATATATATATATATATATATATATATATATAAAGGACCGTAACAACCGATACAAGGGCTACAATAGCCGTAACGACCCGTATCATAATGGTAACAATGGTGGCCGTTACGGCCACCGTTACCGTTATGGGACACCTTGGGTTGAAGCCATTACTGATTTTTTTGTAGTCTAGTTAGAGAGGTATTTGACTAGATTGTCTCTAACTGTATGATGTGTGCTCGCCTCTTCTCCACCTCCTCCTTCAACAACTTAGTAGCTTCTTCATTTCAAGCTTTCCTTACCAAGATGTGTGATGTGACTAGTATTAATTTAAGGCAGTTGGCCCAACTCATTTATGTACCAAATAATTGGCCCAGGCCCGTTTATGCATTGGACAGTTGGTTCGGACCTTGTTGGACTGGGTGATTGTTCCAGCCTTGGCTCAAACTTATGAGCAATTGGCTCAGACTCGTTTTTTATATTGAACAGTTGGTCCATTCTTATTTGTTCCAAATAGTTGACTGAATATATGATTGTGTTGGCCAATTGACCCATACTTGGTTAAGCTGGATAGTTGATCTAGACTTGTTGTTTATATTGGACATTTGGTCCATTCTTATCTGTTCTAGATAGTTGTTCAGATTTATGATTATGTTTGGCAGTTGGCCCAGCCTTGGTTGAGCTAGATAGTTTATCCACAATCATTTGTTCTTGGATGGTTGTTCCATCGCTGAAGTTGTAAAAGTGCATGTTCATCTGAAGGTATTGGTGGTCTCATCTCCTCCACTTCTTATCCGCTCATTCGCCTCTCGGCATGGTCAACACTACCCATTTCCATAGCCATGCTATTTTTTATTTTCTACTTTTACGAAATCTTTTATGTGCCTCTCCAAACTCAAGTTTGAGGGGGAGTGTTGAAAGGTTGATAATTGAACAAGGCCCACTGGGCCAAATTCCATGTAATAAAGCCCATGGGCCCCATTCGCGTTCTTACTATTATAAATAAGAGTAGAGGGTTGGGGTTTCAATAGACCTTATGCATCTCACGTTCTTGCTCTCTCTCTCTCTCTCTCTCTCTCTCTCTCTCTCTCTCTCTCTCTTCCATCATTCTTTTCTTTCTTTCTTCTTCTTCTCATCATAGCTTCTCATAGGCCCTCAAGATTAGCACAACGTAGCCGTTTAACACGTTGATACATGACCACATGAGTTGAGAGAGGAAATTCTTTGTTACGGTTGAGAATGTTACAAAATCTCTAGAGAGAGAATCGAATGTAAAGACATTACTACTAGAGCACATATCAGCCACCACCGAAACCGGCATGCTATGACTAGGAAGACAGAGTGAATTTTTTGGTGAACTGAGATCTTGATAAAAGAAAATAAAGGCGGTATAGACACCCCACCTGATAAAGGAAGTTGGATCACTTAATTAGTCACATTAATTATATATATGTGTGTGTGTGTGTGTGAGTATTTTAAATAGCTATGCTACGTAGTGTAGCTTTGCCTTAATAGAATGTAACTCATGAAAATAGCTTAAGTCACGTGTAGCCTACACAACATAACAAGCTACGTAGTTCACATAACAAACATTTTTCTATTTTCAATAAATATATATAGTTAGTCTTTCCAATGTTATTAGTAAAATAATATAAGTAACCATATTAAATCAATTTTGTTGCTCTTTCTTTACCTTTATATTTATACTTAATCACGCGCTTTCCTATTACTTTAGGCTGCATTTGGTCGCACCAAATATCATGAAATTATGTTGAATTTCATTACTACTCAATTTAAAACACTTACACACCAGGGGTGGGGAGAGAGAGAGAGAGAGAGAGAGAGAGAGAGAGAGAGAGAGAGAGAGAGAGAGATTTTCTTTTAGGAACCAGCTCTCATGAGAACCCTTCTCACGTAATGTGTGCACAAAATCCAAACCATCCATTAGATAAGTCACCTCATGGAACCCCTAGGGCCCAAAGGTCAGCCTAATTCAAAAATCAACGTGAGTTTTTGCCCAACCCTTCATCCAAGCTGGATGAAGGGCCTGTATGGCCTAGATTGCATACACACATGACATGAGTTCTCAAGAGAACCGAGAAAAATCTCTCTCTCTCTCTCTCTCTCTCTCTCTCTCTCTCTCTCTCTCTCTCTCTCTCTCCCCACACACACACACACAGAGGATACAGGCGGTATAGGAAATACAAATAAATAATTTGTGGCATAACACAACATAATATAGACACCCCACCCGATACAGCAAGTCAGACCACTTAATTGGGTCACATTAATCAAGAGAGAGTTCATGTTAATAGCATAAAATGACACACTATAGACACCGCACCTGATACAGTAAGTCAGATCACTTAATTGGGTCACATTAATAGAGAGAGAGAGAGAGAGAGAGAGAGAGAGAGCAAAGACTGAGGGGAAAGCTGGGTTTGAAGAACTTGGAATCTCATAAGAGTCCAAGCAAGAAAGACATTACTACATGGCAAGCATGTCCAAAGGAGTTTTTGGGCATCAATACGCTACACTTAATTCTCTTATCCATTTTTTCTTTCTCATTTAGTTCATTCTGAATTGTCATTTGTAGGCCAAATTTCCATTCTACGAATCTCAATTCCCCCAAAGTGTAGAGACCATGAATTGACATCACAGGGAAGGTTGCCTAACGCCTTCCTTCCCCATCACCAAGGCCCTTTGCCTGGAATTCTTCACGATGGAGGACCGTATTGATTGGAGTCATTTTTGAAATCAAACTCATAATTAATAGTTGAGTGTTACCATTAAAAAAATCTAATAGTTAATTTCATGGTCTTCTAGCTTCCCAGGGAATCTGACAAATTCAGCCAGTGGCGGCTCCAAAATTTTCTAGTCCTAAATATTTTCCAGCAAGTTTCCCCGTCTGTTTCTTCACACACCTATGCGTACAAGCATGAAGAAATGCACAGGTATGACTTTCATACTGACCTACCAAAACACAATACATATCGGTATCAAACAATACTCCATATTCTAAAACTAAACATGTTGAAATAAATGCCAGGTAGGGAGAAAACTCAGACATCCAAGTGCATGTTCAGATGGATCAAGATTCAAAAGAGAGACTTTGTCATAATCATAGAAGACACTCAAAAACATACCGATGGGCATGTAGTTGCAATTTACTGTAAGCATACATGATCATTCTAATGTAAGATATGATGTCATTTGCATACAACCCATAGGGTCCTTTTGACGAGCGTAATAGGACTGCATGGATTGCATTGACTGAGTAAGCTCATTTTATGATGATTATAGTTGTGATGACAATGGATGCACCTCATTTGGCAATAACATAACCTATCCATATAAACATATTCGATAATAAAGATTGCCTAATGCTAGATGCTTCACACTACCAAGTATGTGAGAGGTGAGTATAATTTTTCAGTTATACTCCATCTATAGTTGATTCCACAATTTAGTCAGTATAGATTTATCTTACAATCAATCATCAGTTCATCACACATGTAAAGTATTCTAGTGCATGTGTATCAACCATTGTACTAGTCCAACCTACACTGGTCTCTTTTCCTTCTCAATTCAGAAACAGGGACTTCTTCAAAATGACTTGTGCAGAAGCGTGGGATTGTGCCTACTGTCGATGTGAGAGTAACAACTTACGGGTATATGATCCACACCTGATCATTCTAAATGTAAGATATGATGTCATTTGCATATAACCATAGGGTCCTTTTGACGAGCGTAATAGGACTGCATGGATTGTATTGTGTGGGTAAGCTTATTTTATGATGATTATAGTTGTGATGACAATGGATGCACCTCATTTGGCAATAACACAACCTATCCATATAAACATATTTGATAATAAATATTGCCTAATGCTAGATGCTTCACACTACCGAGTATGTGAGAGGTGAGTATAATTTTTCAGTTATACTCCATCTATAGTTGATTCCACAATTTAGTCGGTTTAGATTTATCTTACAATCAATTATCACACATGTAAAGTATTCTAGTGCATGTGTATCAACCATTGTACTAGTCCAACCTACAGTGGTCTCTTTTCCTTTTCAATTCAGAAACAGGGACTTCTTCAAAATGACTTGTGCAGAAGCATGGGATTGTGCCTATTGTCAATGTGAGAGAAACAACTTACGGGTATACGATCCACACCATCCATCAAATGCACCACTCCATGTTTGGCCAAGATCCCAAAAATCATACCATCTAAAACTCAAATGGGCCAAACCATAGGAAAAAGTGTAAAATCCTGATTAAAACCTCTAAATTCTTGTGAGGGTGCCCACCTTAGTTTTTGAATAGCCTGAGTTTTGGGGCATCCCATCATGCTAGTAGGGTGCATCAAATGAATTGATTGGATGGCATATAAACACCACAGCGGTCCATAGCACAACTAAAGGTAGGCATCCAAGTTATTATGGTGTGGCCCACTTACACCCTGATCCATCGCTCAAGTGGTAGACTGAGTGAAAGATACCTCGTTTCAATACTGAGGTCTGGGTATCGATTCCCTAGTGGGGGTGGCTAACAGTGAAGTGTGAACTGACAGTGGGTGTACTAACAAGCTAACAAAAAAAAAAATGGTGTGGCCCACTTGAGTTTTGGATGAGCCTGATTTTTGGGATCTAATGTGAATATGAGGTGTTGCACCTGATGGATGGTGTGGATTTCATGCACTGATCCTCCCTCCACGTGGCTACACCAAGAACAAAAGAAGGTTCCTCTTATCAGCTGGATTCCGCCCTTTTATTGGAATCCAGCTGCATAGTGCAGCAATTAACACAGAGATGAGGCGTGAAATAGCACTGTTTTGATAACTCTGGTACAAGCATGGCACATTAATGCACCAAACACAGACTTATCTATCCAAATAGAGTTATTTTTATGCTAACAACACTATGACATGCACCAAACTGGCCCATATATAATTTTTAACGGGCAAAAGAGCTTTTCAAAACTGAATGAAAATATCAAGTTAATTTCATCATATTATCATGCTGGTCTAATACTAGTGGAAACGAGTTAAGAGGAGTCTGATACGCATAATCTAATAAAAATTAGTGGCATAATGTCCAGTATTCACTACCTTAAAAGTTGCAGAGGCATCTGATGCAATGTCAAAGTTTGGCAGCTGTATATAATCGAAAAACTTCTTCATGTGCTCAGACTCCAAGACATACCTGTGAAATGAACACAAATTCTAATGGATTTCTATGCAATCTGAACACTTTGATATATATATATATATATATATATATATATATATATATATATATATATATATATATATATATATATATATATATATATATATATATATATATATATATATATATATATATATATATATATATCAGCTCTGTGAAAACTGAAGTCCTCACACTACCATCAGCAGACATGGCCCCTACCAAAAAGTGACAGGGCTGACCATATTGTGTGTTTGTGTGTAGCCTCTTACTTCAGCAGCCAAGGGGGTACATAGTCTGGCGAGCTATAATTCTCCAAGACTATCATAGTGATGAAGAGTGGGGCAGTGTTATTAAGTAGGCAGTTGGTTGTGAACTTATGCCAAGCAATCATGAGAAAGTCGATCCCAAATAGTTGGGTCTTGGGAAAAAGCTATGATGATGGTGTAAGAGAAATATATTCTCATGCAACCAGAATTAATAGATGTCAAAGATGAACTTGACTGAAACAATTGTCCATTTTCAAACATGATACGAACAACCTATGCATACATGCAAAACTGGAAATACAGAATTATGGACCAAGGTGAGTGACATATCCATTCTAAGGATTGCTCTATATTGGTTCATTTCACACAATAACAGGAGGAAACAAAATGATTTAATCCAAACAGACACCAAGCATTAGATAGAAGGCAAATCAAGGAAATAAATTATTGACCTCTAACATAGATAAAGAAATATTCCCAACCAATTTAGAGCTCAAAATAAAAAACTTCTTGCAAATATTCTTCAATTATTCTGAAATTTTGAAGTCATGCGATAACAACCAATCAACAATCGGCGTTGTTTATATTACAGATACCTGGCTATGCTCTGATGGCGGATGCATTCCCTCAACATTGAACCATAATGTAACGCCATGTCCATATTTTCATACCTACAAAAAAAAAAAAAAAGAAGTCATGCCATGTTGGAACAATGAGCTCAACATGTGAAAAAGTAAAAAAATAGAACTCTATTTCCTGGCATTTCTTTGTACATGGGATAAGATTTCAACCAATGAAAAAGAGTCTCCAGTCTTTTAAATCATCACTACCTCATCTAGTTTCCATTTCTTCATGGATTGGAAAAGTGAAGCATGCATGCAGAAAAGATGAGCAAACAACAAAAGCTGAAATGTATCTTAGAGTATTCAATCCATCACAATCAACTAAAAAGCCAACTCACCAACTCATTTACACAAATAGCAACAAGGAAAGCAGACTCGTTCCGAAATAATAAGCCCCATATTATATCCATGGCTCTATGAAAAATAGCTCACCCGGATACCAAATGATCCATAAGATCTTTGTTTGCTTCCAGGTAATCAGAAGCAATCAATCGGGAATGAACCTGTTGCCTTTGCAAATTGGCAACAACTTGAGTTGCATCTTTGCGGGCCTACAAAAGATGATCCCTGTCATGAAAAACATCATCGAGCAGAGCAAGCAAACTTCATAGTCCCTTGTCAGATAAAATTCAAATAATTGCCTTCTTGCTGAATATAGATACAGATATTAAAAAGGCTGAAGTTGGAGGCTAAAAAATTTAAAACTGAAAAATGAAAACTTGAACAAATATGCCACATTGAAGCACAAAATTGATTCTCATATTATCTTAACAAAAAAAATGTAATTCATGCTTACCTCCAAGTTCAATTTCGGGAGACAAATTATTAGAAGACGTAGTGTGTCCTCTCTGAAGAACTCCTGAGCCAACTGAGCACAAGCTTCAGTGACTGGCTCTGATTCGCTATTGCCATATAGAATAGCCTTTAACTCCCGGATGAGTTTACATAATTCTGCCATCTGCACAAGAGTGCAAGTGTCAGCAGGAAACAATAGAAAAGTGGAATTTCAGTAAAAATTAGCTTGGTAAAAATAAGTTTATACATTCTGGTCTGCATGAAGGCTTTTATCATGAAGTGTTGTACAATGATCCAGCCAAGAAGAAGTTCAGTTTTCTCACGAATTCAGTTTGTATATAAGTGGGCCCATGGAGTCATCCAAGACACTGGCATGATAGGCCTATCATTGATGCCCAATGCACTAAAAATGTCAAAGACTGGATGATTATATAACTACCCATTCTAATATTTGAATCGGTTCAGTTTGAATGCATTCATTTGCCTTATTCATTCTCAACTATCTATTTGCAGGCAGCAAACTAAGGACCTGTTCAGGATCATTGAAATGAAAATGTGAATTTGATAAATCCATGAGCTTGTCAAATTCATAGATTTGCACTAGATTTGGATTTGGCAAATTTTCAAGTCCATCCTCTGGGGATCAAGCTATAAATCCATGGATTTGGGGAGCATTTATGCAATGACAAAGCATTTATTGTAAGGGAATAACTTCTGTTGCTTTTGGTAGTCTCTCTCATTCTGTGGGTTTGCTAAGTCTTTAGCTTTTTGGGGATTTGGACTTGCCGCAAATCCATGGATTTATGGGGGTGTGGATTTGGGAAATTAAAGGATTTGGCAAATCCTTGATGAAAAACAAACAAGGGAGATTTGAAATCCATGGATTTTCACAAATCTTGCCCCAAATCCCTCACCCCAAATAGCCCTTAACTGAATACCACTTAACCCAATGCAAGAAATTTGGGTCAATATGGTAACCAAGGAAGAATTATAATTCCCCCTTTCGATATTGAAACCAACAGAGTTTGATTTGGGAAGATTTTCGGTGTAAGAGCAATAATAACAATATTGAAATGAATCTCCATTAGCATGTGGGCAAGTTTTTTTTTCCCAATTAGGGAGATTATAGGAGCATGACCCACACGTTATGGGTCCCACTAGATGAATTGCCTGGATCCAGAAGGTGGGACCCAAATGTACAGTTGCTGGCTGAACAAAAAATAAAAATAAAAATAATAGAACTGCCATTTTGTTCCTTGAGCTAAAAAAATTAAAGCTGCTCATGCCTTCCCTTGACCAAGACCATTCAGCTTGCCGAAATTGTGATGAATGTATCATGCCCCAAAAGATCTCCCGCCTCAGGAGGATCATATCAAACAATCGACAGATTCCTCTCTCATCAAAGGAAGACTGTTGGCTAAAACATCCATGTGCAGACCACCAATCAGGCAGTAAAGATCATTCAATGATTGAGATTTTCTTAACAGAACCCATAGAAACGGATCCCACCAAATGCACATTCTAATTCACGATCTTTAATCATCCAGCGAACCCAAACCAATTGAATCCCATTTTCCCCAATGCGAGAAAAAGAACAACAAAGGAAGAAGAACGAAATGGAACTCGAACAACCAAGAAATCTAAATTTGCAATCGTTAATCACCTGGTGAAACCCAAACCAATCAAATCCCCATTTCCCCAAATAAGGAAAAAAGAACAACAAGAAATGCGAATCAAAATTTTCAAGAAAAATGAGAAAAAACAAACAGGACGATCAAAATGGAATGAGAACAAAAGAGAGATTTAAATTCACTATCTTTAATCTTCCAACAAAACCCAAACAGACTGATTTCCCATTTCCTTAAACCAATGAATTTAAAACAACAAAAATGAAGATCAAAATGGAACGCAAACAACCAAGAAGTCTAAACCCACACTCTTTAACAATCCGACAAAACCCAAACCGATTGAAATTTGAAATTTCTTAAATTTTCAAGAAAAATGAAAAACAACAAAAAGGATAATCGAAACAGAACACGAACCACCAAGAAATCTATATTCACAATATTTAATCATCTGAGGAAACCCAACAATTTGAATTCCCATTTTCTCGAATCAATAAATAATGACTAGAGATATGAACTCACAATTTGAAGAAATGAAAGACAAAAAAAAATAAAAATGAAAACAGAACCCGATCAACCCAGAACTCTAAATTTAAAATCCAAGCCGCTATCGAATTCCCATTTCTCCAAAGCAAGCAAAGAAAAAAAAAAAACTAAGGGATCGTTTGGATGCCGGTAAATGGTTTAAGTTGTTCTGTTTGGCTTTCAGCTGTAAATGATTGTTTCATAGCCTGTAAATTGTTTAAGTCCTGTAAATGGAGAGCAAATCTTTCCATTTATAGCTGTTAGGCTGTAAATGGAGAGCCTATAAATGCAATCCGAACTTTTTGCCTGTAATTGAGATGGGTCATTTACCAGGCTGTAAATGATTTACAGGCAAAAAAGCCCATCCAAACGACCCCTAAATTCAATCATTATTCATATAATGAAATGCAGACCCATTGAATTCCTTTTTTTTATTTTAAATGCCAATGTAACAGAAAAGAAGACCGAAATGGGACGAATTCACATTGCGATCGGATCCCAAACTCTCACCTTCTCCTCCCGTTTCGACGCGGAAAGCTCACGTGAATTGGAGCCGAGGTTGAAGTAGACAAGGAGGTCACGGGTCTGGCGGACGATCTCGGTTGGCGTCCTCGGCTTGGGTTTGAACAAGCCCTTCATCTTACGTGCCTCGAAAATCTCTGAAGAATCTGAAGGAGAAGGTGAGAAAGAGGAACTACCACACCAGAGCTAGGGTTAGGCTCGCTCTCTCTCTTAGGGTTAGGGTTTGAGGCGTAGAGAGAAGGGACTGCGAGATCGATGAGGATGCACGAAAAGCCATGCAACGAAAGTTCTCGTGTGTTTCTTTCTTGAGAGAGGAAGAGAATATAAAGGGGTTGTTATAAGTGGATGCGGATTGCGTCCTACCCCCGCCCGGACAGTAATCCGTCCGGGCAGGGCTCTGTGGGGCCCATCATGATGTAATTGTTTTATCCACACCATTCATTGATTTTATCATATTATTTTAAGGTAAGTTCATAAAAATTAGATAATTCCACCGATCCAATGGACCACACAAAAGGAATCTTCATTAATAATGACACCCACCGTTGAAACCTTTCTAAGGGCCACTGTGATGTTTTTTTACCATCCAAACTATTCATAAGGTCATGTAGACGTGGATGAAATGAAAAAACAAATATCATCTTGATCCGAAACTTCTCCAGCTCCCAAGAAGTTTTTAATGGTATAAGTTCAATACCTACTTTGTGGTCCAATTAAGAAATTTATGTGCCTCATTTTTTTAAACATACTTTAAAACTATCTTATAAAAACTATTAACGGAGTGGATAAAACAATTACATTACATTGGGCCCCACATATACCTGCCCGGACGGATTGTGGTCCGGGCGAGGTAGGACGCAATCCGCTTCCGTTATAAGTGGAGTACGCTGATTGGTGCTACCCCGCATGTACCGACCACGGAATAGGCTGGGACTTTGAGGGTCTCACCGTGATGTATGTATTATCCACACCATCCATACATTTTTTCATATCATTTTAGTATGTAATTATAAAATTGAGATATATATAAATATTAAGTGGACCACAGATTAGGGATTAAATTATAACCATTAAAAACGTCTTGGGAGCTGTTGAAGTTTTGGATAAGCTGATATTTGCGTTTTGCCTTCATCCTGGTCTATGTGACATTATGAATTAAAAATAAACATCATGGTGGGCGCTAGGAATATTTCAAAGTGTGGACGTCATTGTTACCTCTGCCTCCTATGGTGTGGTCCACTTGAACGTTGGATCTACCTCAGTTTTGGGATTATATCTTAAAATGACATGAAAAAATGGATGGACGGTGTGGATAAATCCATACATCATGGTGGGACCCTCAGAGCCCCAGAATGTTCCAAGGTCGGGACTGTCCGGGTTAGTTCCCAATCTGCGTCCATAGATGGACGGGAGACAATACGGTTGAGAGGGGAGATTCGGATCATGGTATAGCCATCTGGGACACGTGGCTGGGTAAAATGTCAATCAAGACCGTCCATGCAGTTTTTCATGCTGTTGATTGGATATGGATCAAACCATAGATCTTTTGGATTAAATTGTGAGCTTGATCGTTGGTATTCAGAGAGACGGTGGCAGATAAATAAATAAATAAATAAGCCTAACCTTGATCATGACTTCAGTGAGCATTTTTGGACCAGCAGGGAAGGTTTAATAAGCACTTTTAGAACATGAATTTTTATCTATCTAAAGCTATTGATGTGATAGCAAACGAAAGTATGATAAAGCTATTAGGAGTGAATTACTTGCAGCATAACAGCCATAAGCTCTGATGGGTCCACTATAATATGTGTTATATCTATTACATTTATTGAATTAATTCATTTCATCCTGTCATTTTAGGGTATAGGTCCAAATATAAGCTGATTTAAAAATCAAGTGAACCACACTATGAAAATAGTGGAAGATTGAGTGCACATTATTAAAATCTTTTTAAGGGTGAAGACGTTTCAAATAAAGTTATATTTTTATTTTTTTTGTTCATTTGTGTTAAAGTCAAGATGGCAAATACACACGACCGTTTGACATTGAGAATGTTTCAACATGGGTGTCATTATTTCATTTTTTATGGTGTGATCTCCTTGAGCTTTGGATCTACCTCGTATTTGGGCTTCTACCCTAAAATTAGTAGGAGCTATTCTTTAGAATTTGGCCAAGCTAACTCGGAAATCGTTAAACAACCGTATGAGTCAAGCATAAAACATTTTTGATATTGTTGATTGATGTCTTAAATTTGTAAATTAACAGGTCTATCGATAACAGCTTGATGCCTTCGACCAGGCTTCGATGCCACCGAAGGCTGCTCGATGTCATCGGAAAAATTTAGAAAAATTATCTTTTATCACGGGAATGTTTTGTATTTAGTTCGATAACATTGAAGATGTTCAATGCCATTGAAGGTTGTTCGATGCCATTGAAGTGACATCAAAGGTGCTGTGAAACGATCACAAAGAGTTACACAGAGTCGTGTAAGTGTGAAATTTGGTTGTTATTTCAATTGTGATTCTCATAGTGTGTGTGTGTGTGTGTGTGTGTGTGTGTGTGTGTGTGATGTGTGTGTATGGGTGTAATCGGGATTTAGGAAGTATCATAGGTATCTCCGGGCTTTTTAATTCATTCTAAAGGGTTTTAAGGGCTTCTAAGGAAGATTCGAGGCTTGTTTGAATCGAGTAATTTCCATCTCTTGTAATTTATACTTTCATAGTGCGTTACCGTCGTCTCATGCTGTGGTTTTTTCCTGAAAGAGTTTTTTCACGTTAAGTTCGGATTGTGTTGTGCTTGAACTTGATGTGCAGTTGGAGTACTTCACTTGATTCATCTATTTGTTCTTATGCGGTCCCCCAACAAGTGGTATCAGAGATTAACATTGGGGTACAAATTGAATCTGAATGCATAATATCAATCCTAAGTTCGATGTTGATAAATATTTTTTAAAAAAAATAATTTTGAACTATGAAAGGTCATGATGACCGGTCTCCTAGTTTAACAAGGATTGGATGATGCACTCCATGAAAAGTGCCCAGAATTTATAATAGATGGTGAATGGAACAAGATGGATAAGAAAGCGAGAACCTCTATCTAATTGTGCCTAATAAATGAGGCCTTCTACAATGTCATGAGAGAGAAAATTGCAGCAAGTACATGAGTGAAATTAGAGGACATCTAAGCAAAGAAATCTATTGAAAATCGCTTATAATTGAAGCTTCAATTGTTCAATTTAAAGATGGCAGAGGGGGCTAATACTGAGGCTCACATTATTAACTTTAACAGGTTAATTTGCAAATTACTGGATGTGGATGAAACGATGAAAGATGAGCATCAAGCATGTATCCCGTTGAACTCTCTCCTAGTTTCATACGAGATGTTTAAGAACTCGTTGTGCACTAGTAGATCGACCATTGGTGTTGATACCGTTATCTCAGCCCTTCGAGGAAAAGCGATGAGAAAGAAAATGGGTGACGTGGGCACCGCTACTGATGCATTAGTTACGAGTTGACGGATTTCTGAGCGAGACAATGGATCTTCTCAATCGAGGTTCAAATCGAAGGGCAACGGCAAAGGGAAGTTGAAGTAATGGAATTGTGGGATGTTCGGGCACATGAAGAAGGATTACACAAATCATAAGGCAATAAAATAAAACTTAGGGGCTTCTTCTAAGGAGGCCAACATTGTCGAGTCTGGTGTAAGAACAAGTGGAAGTGATGTGTTGTTTGTGTCCATGGTCGGACACTTATACGATGAATGTAATGACGAGTTGTAACGGCCAACCCCAACAGTATAATATTGTCCGCTTTGCTCGAGGGCTCATGGCTTTGTTCTTGGGGTTGCCCCCAAAACGCGTTATTCCAATTAAGGTCCAATATTGTCCACTTTGGGTCCACTGGTAGCTCGCCCAAACCTAGTGCTCCCGTGGTTCCGCCCACATCAGTCAAAAACCCTCACGGATTTATTCCTGCTCAGCGCAAGCTCAGGGCCAATCACCCACAGGATGCGTTGTTCCAATTAAGGAAGAATATTGTCCACTTTGGGTCCCGATCAACTGGTAGCTTGCCCAGACCCAGTGCTCCCGTGGTCCCGCCCACATCAGCCCAGCCAACCCTCACAGATTTGTTCCTGTTCAGTGGAAGCACAAGGCCATTCACCCACAGGACGCGTTGTATCTTTAAGGTGTGAACCCCACATATAACCACCATAACTTCTTACGACTCTTTCGATACACAGTAGCCTGCAAACCATTGGTAGCTCGCCCAGGCCCTTTAAGCCCCCTCCCATATCAGCATCCGCCCCACGTGTGCCCTCCCACATGTGTAATAGTGACGAGGTGTCACAATATCCCCCATTGAAGGCAGAGTGGTCCTCGGTTTTGATACCATTTGTAACGGCCAACCCTAACAGTATAATATTGTCCGCTTTGCCCGAGGGCTCACGGCTTTATTTTCGAGGTTGCCCCCAAAACACGTTATACTATTGAAGGCTAGATCCCACATATAACCATCATTACTTCAGACAGCGCTTCTGATGTAGGATAAAGTTCTGTCTCTCACTGGGTACATAGTAGCATGCCAGCCACTGGTAGCTCGCCCAGGCACCAGGCCCCGTCCACATGTGACCGCAGTGACGAGGCGTCACATGAGTGAATTTTAAATATTGGGTCATCATATCATATGACTCCTCATTGGAGTTGGCTCACCAGTTACAGAGAGTACGATGGTAGCCATTATTTATGGGCAATAACAATGCTTGTAATGTAGTTGGTTTGGATTGGTGTGCATCAAGATGTTTAACGACATGAAGCATACCTTAACCGAGGTGAGACACATTCCTGATATGAGGAATAGCTCCATATCTCTTAGAGAACTCAAGACACTTTGGTGCAAATTCATCGGTTTTGATCATGTCCTTGAAATTTCAAAGGGGCACTCGTAGTCATGAAAGCATAATGGAACATAAATCTTTACAGGTTGATCGGGAGCACATCATCGGGTGGAGCTATAAAGTTTGTAGCAGATTCCATGCCTGCATGTATGTGGCATGCACGCTTGGGCCACATGAGCTAGCGGAGCATGAAAGTACTTTCTGACCGTTGTTTAATTGTAGCTTTTAAATATTTTTATTTAAACATACGAGCATTATATATATATATATATATATATATATTATATATATATAGTAAACATTCAACTTTATCTTTCAAATATGAAAAATATGTATGTAAGAGTGTTCTTGATTATGTGCATTTTGATATATGGGGTCGTCGCCCATGGTTTATGGTGGAGGGTCGTCATGGTTCCTCATGTTCATTGACGACTATTCCAATAAGGTATGAGTTTATTTTATAACGAATAAATTTAATGTTTTTACCATCTTTAAGCAGTGGAAGACGATAGTGGAAAAATAAACACGGTGAAAAGTGAAGGTACTAATGACAGATAACGGTGGAAAATCCACTTATGGAGAATTCAATCAGTATTAAAATGATAAAGGAATCATGAGGCACAACACAGTGCACCACACACCAGAGCATAATGGTGTGGTTGGGCGGATGAATCGAACTCTCTTGGAGAGGGCCCAATGCATGATTAGTAATGCTGGGTTAGGTAATGACCTTTGAACTAAGGCCGTTAACACGACTTGTTACTTGGTGAATAGGTCACCTTTTACAGTCATTGATTGCAAGATTTCAGATTAAGTGTAGAGTGGTTAGCATGTAGACTACTTAGGATTACGTATATTTAGTTGTGATGCTTACTCTGATATACCATTAGTTGAGAGAAATAAGCTACACCAAAGAGCCAAGAAATACATCTCTATCAGTTATGGTGGTGATGTGAATTGGTAAAGCTGTATGACCGAATCACATGGAAAATCATCCTTACTTGTGACGTCAAATTCGATGAAAGATCTTTGTCTCGTAAGGATGAGCACGAGGAACCAGAAAAGTTAGTGGTGGACATTCAGTTAAACAAAGATGAGACACATGCTAGGACAAAGACGCAGATAGAGGTACATGAATAGTGGAGCAGCCACGTATGAGAATAAATCCGACGCGGGATTGTAGGTTATCGACAAGGTACAAGGATGACTCTAGTGTCGCATATGCTCTCATTACATATGAGGATGTAACGTCCCGTCCAACCAGCACAGTATCCTGGGGTGTCCACGTCAGATTTGCCGCAGGACCAACCGTTTAAACTGCTCAGGGTGAGGTACCACCAGTAAATTAACCTAGGATTAGCCCATTAGAATAGACCATGCTGGTCATGATGGGACCTGGCGTGGCCCGCCTAGCCTGATGACCGTTTGCACTTGACAACAGCCCGTGTGGGCCACCCAGTGACCGAGGATAGTCAGAAAAATTTAAAACTTCAGGAAATCATAGATCTCACTGGGCTCGTGGTCCATCGCGGACAGCGGACCCAGTGGACACCCAAAACTGGGATCTGGTACTAGCCGAATGCACCCCGCCAATGCCAAAATTGGAATCTGGCACCTACAAATGAAATCAGGATACCAGGCGTTCCCGCCGTCAGATTCCTTCCAAATTTGTAATGACGGTTTAATATATTTTTCTACACCCGTCCACCAAATCTGGGACCTAATCGTGGAACGGTGACCGTTGATCGCAAATCGGACCCGTATGACCAAATCCCGCATCCGTTCGTTCCCAAATTTTGTATGGCCCTTCATCGGGCCATGGAGCACCTACCCTACAAGTTTCATGGCCAGAGGGCCGCCAGAACTGCCCCAATCACCAGATCGGCCCCCACGGGGCCATTTATGGGACGGAAATGCTTTCTCAGATCATATATCCGTTCATCTGTTCGTCCTCAAATTTTGCATGGACTCTAGTCGGGCTATAAGGCAACTACACACCGAATTTGGTGGCTAGAGGGGTGCTAGGGCCAATAGGAGTCCCATAGGTCTATTTTGGGAATTTTGGAAGCTTGGGGCCAAGTCTAGAGAATGAAGCCCTAAGGCCCTCTTTCTCATAACCCTTTTCCATTTTCCAACAAGCTCTCTCTCCATCATCACTTCCTCTAACCTCCAACAACCAATCTCCCTTCCTCATAACTCCACCATTTTCTAACAACCAAGCTCTTCCTCAAATCTCTTATAATCTCCAACAACCCATCTCTCTCCCTCGTAACTCCCACCATCTCCAACGACCAAGGAGAGTAAAGAGAGGGTGAAGGTAAGTTGGTGGACCCTAAATCAAGGTGGGGCCCGAGGAAATCAATCCCACAACCTCTTACATCTTCTCCAAGAAGGATCCCTCATCCACGGCCACTCCTTCGTCCCGTTGAGCATCTAGGTAAGATCCATCACCGAGTTTCCTTGAAACCCTTGTGATGAAGGGGGATTTGCATAGGAATCTAACATGTGATGTTGTTCCTAAGATTCCGACCGTTCTTCACCAAGACCCACATCTCCTAGGTCATTCCCGAGTCTTCAACAAATGCGAAGGTGCAGACTATTGTTCTTAAGTGGCTTAGCACCAATTATAATACTAGCTTAATAATTTTGGATGCTTGATTGGTACATTTGAAAGCCTAGAGAATCCTAGGAATTATAGGTTCTTGAAATTGTATGGATGCACATGATGTTCTTCATAATGTTATTTGTTGTTCACATGATTTTCGTGAATGGATGATAATATGCTTATACCGTGTCATTCTTTCATATGTTATTAATCCATGTTGTGTATGCTTTCATTACCCTTATGCATATGATGGCTTGAGATGGAGGAAGTGCGTAACTTCCTCACACACACCCACACACCTCACATGCACTATATTGCTTGATTGCTTGCTAGGAACATCTAATTCGTATGACTGAGATGCATGGAGCATGATGATGACATGCTAGTGACAGTCTGTATAGTCGGCTTGTTAAGGATGACCCTCATTACATTGGGTTAGTCAGGAAACATGAGGAGAACGAAGGCAGCTCCAAGGGTAGGACCGCCTCGAGGCTAAACCCGTGAGTTTGGGCGGGTGTGTTCGGGTGGCTGTAGTTCGACTACATGGGTTTCTCGTGCCCGAGGTCGCTCGTCTCACTCTCGCCTGGCTCGTGCGGTCTAGCCTACAATCTGATCAACCCTGTTTGTTAGCCTTGTGTGCCCACATATGAATGAAATCTGAACCACCCTACAACCATTGTAACCCATTGATAATCCACTTGAAACTGGTCCACAGCCTCGTGAGCCGGGCATGGTGGAATGGGACACTGTGTCCAAGCTGTCGGCCTACGCTGGGGTACCGCCCCTCCCCGTAGTGACCGCGAGCGATCCATTCCTTCGGCACTCCTCATGTTCTTAGAGTCAGGGATGAGGAACCTGACGGGATCACGGACTGCGAGGTCTCGACCTCACACGTTGGGGGGTCTTGACCACGCAAATCAGCTTAGGGCATTGATACGTAGGGTGAATCAGAATTCCCAACCTGCTGGATGAATGAACTTAACTAATAACTCGACTAACACGATCGCATTGCATCGCATTAGTTAGGGTGATGACTCGGAAGTCGAGGTCGCACTGAGGGAGTGTTGACATACGTGATCGTAGATGTAGTCGCTTGAGGGAGCGTTGTGGCGAGGGCATGCATCATATCATTCCGCATGTATGCATTTTAAATAAGAGCTATTAGGTGTTGATGATTGCGTGTTTTTCATTAAGTTATGCTAAAATTGATGCCTGTTATAACTTGAGATTAATAGTTCACACTGAGTTGATCACTCACTCCCACTCTGGGACGGTGTTTTAAAACACCAACCAAACGCTTCCATAGATGCAGGTGACGATGATCAGGAGGAGCCTGACAGCGTGAGTCTGGATAAGGAGGAGGAGTGCTCCTATTTTCAGTTGATGGGCAGAGCTGCATCGGATCCGTAGACGAGTCGAGGGGTCGCTGAGCTGAGAGCTCAGCCCTATTCTTTTGGACTTGATATTATTTTTGTGATTTTGTTGGGTGACGCATGTGCGATCCCTTATTCTTGGACATGTATATATACATATTTTGGATCTCTTCATTTCAGTGGACTTGTATGATTATGCTTCATGTTCTAGGAAGTTCCAGACTGTGCAAACAGACCAGATTAAATGCATATTGACGAAAATGGTGATAAGTGACACTCGGGAACTCGGGAGTTTGAGCGTATGCGCGACCCCCGAATTCCAGGGCGTTACAAGTTGGTATCAGAGCTATAGTTTGAAATCTCTTGGGCCATGGGTCATGAACCCACTAGCGCATCTACTGACTTGAGAATGGACGTAACTAGTTCAACAGAGACTTAGGAATTTAGAACCCTCCCAGAACCCCGAACCGACGACCCTAGATGAAAGGCAGGCCTTCCAACGAGCGAGGATTGGGAAGCGAGTGCGAGTAGCGACGCTAAGAGTCGAGTCCGGGAGCCATATGGTGTCTGACGCGTCGACGGAAGCGAGTTAGAAACCTAAGAATTTGACGGCCAGGGGCCGAATCCAAGTCTGAGTGAGCTAGTTTCTCAACAAACTTCATTATTTCGACCCAATCAGGGATGAGAACTTAAGGACGGACAAAACTCCATCGAAATAAAGGAACGATAGAAAAATGGAGGATTTGGGCCCCTAACCAGGAGGAATCTCATGAAGCCACTATGCTCATTGCGTAGATCAGCTTCTCCTACCCCAAATTCATATATGGAACTTTCCGGGGGGCCTTACGGGCGCCCGAAAAAGTTGAAAGGCGACAGACCCCACATAGGGCACCGGCGTGGCCACGCCCGACCGGCGTGCCCACGCCCAAGGGTCCAGTATGCTGGCGTGCCCACGCCCAGATCGAAAATCTGAAAACTCCCCCATTTGCAATGCATACGTGTGGGGCCCACCTCTCTTACTATTTAGGGAAGCTTAGGGTTCATTAGCCTCATTCCCACTCCTCCCTATCCCTTCTAAACCCTCTCCAAGTAAAACAATTACCCATTTCCCTCCCTCTCACTCTCTCACCCTAAATCTCTCTAACCCTTCTTCTTCTTCTTTTTCTTCTTCTTCACATTCTCTTATTTCCCTACTTCATTCTTTCCTTGCCTCTCCTTCCACTACTCTCTATTCTCCCAACCCATCTCCAAACTCCATTTCCAAGATCCACCAAGCCTAACCCATACTCATTTCAAAAAATAAAAATAAAACCCAATCCTCCAAATCATTTTTTTCTTCTCTTTTCAAAACTCATTTCTTTTGTTTATTCCCACCTATTCACTCTCAACTCATTTCCTAAATCCCTCTCATCACCCATATTTCCTTCTAGACCCATTCACCAAAACCCCACTCCTTCCACTCTCTCCTTCCCCATTTCCAAATCTCACTTCCCACAATCCATCTCAAAACCCTTCTTACCCACTTTTTCAAACACTCCTTCACAAATCTCACTCCCAACCCCCATTCCAATCTGTCTTTCCAAACCCATTTCATCTTCAATTCCCAAAACCCCTTCAACAAACCCATTTTAAACCCATTTTTTCTACTTACTCCTTTCTCAACTACCATCCATCTCCTTGCCAAAGACATGGCGTTCCTAGCTACTGTCGCCGCCCTTTTCTCCATCCCGGTAATTCTTTTACTTATGGGGAAGAAAAGACCTGCAGCCACCGAGTCGGTGCCGAGCCGAGAGAGGCGAAGCAAGCAAAGAGCCGGGCCAAAAGGAAAGGAAATCGCGGAGGTTCGGTCTAAGCGCAAAAACAACTCTCAACGGGCGTCCCAACCACCCGTTGAAGATGTGGGAAATTTTCGAGTGCGTAGTGTCGCCTTCGAAGCTTCCGTGGAGGAACACCTGTTCGATAGGTACGCCCTACTCAGTCGTCTTAGGAAGAAGGACTGGGGTCCGATTTTCTACGGAATTACCAGGCGAATGTAGGTCAAGTTTGGGCCTTCTATGTACGGATCAGGAACCCGCAACTCAAGCCTTTGGGCTTTGACATAGTAATGGGTAGCGAGAGGACCTCATTTGGGGTGGCAGACATCGCCGACGTACTTGGTGTGCCATGTGGTGAGGTGCAGATCGACGAGGGGAACTTGGATTCAAGTCGAGCCCGCGATGAACGAACCCGCTTTTTGTGTGGGCGAGTTGCTCAATGGAAGGGGCACGATTTGAGCTCGACCAACCTTATCCCCGAATATCGGGTACTTCACCGTATTTGTACCCAAAATGTATACCCTAGGCTACTGAACCGCTCTGAGTGTTCCCGCTACATGATAGAGTTTCTATATCAGGTGGGGCAGGGAGCAGATGTGTGCCTTCCCAGTGTAGTACTTTACCAGATTGTACGAGCCGCAAGAGCAACGAGAAAAAATGCATGCCTTCCGTTTGGTCGTCTGGTCTGTCAGTTGGCCCAACAATACGGAGTGGGGGTGGTCAGATGGTAATCCCGTACAGACTCAGCTGTTGGGCGATGATGTCACGCCCCGAACTCGGAAACCGGGCTCACAAAATTTTCGATCGCCGAATCCGGCGCCGACAGCCTCCGTAGTACCCCATTCTCGGCTCCCGGCACCCATATACCAGGTTCCGATCCTGGGATGCTACAAGGAGGATTTCTAATATCAATTTGATTCGTAATGAGCATAACCAAGCATAACTCACGAATAATAACCACAAGAACACCATCACAAAATCCATTATGATCAAAAACTTTGAGTACAGTGTGTATAAAGGGAAATACAAGATAGTGGTAATATCAAAACTCTAAAAGCTCGGCGGCACGTTCCAACTGTGGCGAGACTACAGCTGCGTCCTGGCATCACCTGCATGCATCAATCGTGCATAAGCTTATAAAAAGCTTAGAGGGTGGTGTAAGTGTGTGCGAACGTACTCAGAATGCAATGCCAGAGTAATGCGGAATCATGCTGATGAGTACGTAAATACAACCAGCCGTACCAAGGCTATGCAGTTCAAGATGTGAATGCTATCGGCCATACCAAGGCCATGCGATACAATATGTAAGTCAAGCATACTAATCCTCATACCAATGCAACTCCTCACTAGAGCATCAAATCAGTACGGTTCTCAGTCTAGATAATCACCGGGGTTCAGTACACTCCAAATGGCAGTCTCTCTCCAAGCAGCACAGTCCAAGTGAGCGTAAGAAACCTCACTATCCGCCTGGCCAATAGTCAGCCACTACCTATCCGGCACGTCGATAGCGAACCCATTTTCGAGTTGGTCAAACTCAGCCTAGTAATGCCCCCTGATCTCGGGCGAGTAAGGCCACCACTCTTTTCCAACCGACCATGACACAGTGGGAGACGCGGCCTTCTGGTATTCGGCCCTCGTGCGCTCGTATATCCACTCGGTCTCGACGTTGGAGTCATCCTCTAGTACCATCGGGTTCAGGGACTCTCACCCAGGGACATCTATGGCGCCCCAATTGCTTAGAACAAGATTTTTCTGGTATCTAACCAGCCACCCACAATATATCTGTGGAGGCTATGGCCCTGATGTCGCTAGGGCATATCACAATCATAGATATGCAAATGCATGAACTACACTACTAATCATGCAACCATCCTGCTTGAAGCACGCGCTCATGTAGGGCAACTCCGCTTATCAGGGAGCCCGTAAACAGTCTGCCCGAAGGCATATGCTATGATCAGACACTCCTCATCTCAAGGATACATATGATGCGTATGATCATGAATCATGAGGGCTGTGCTAAACATGTTATAAAGCAATAAATTATCCTCTCAATGAAGATGGGCCTAGATGGCCTACATGAAACAGATACAGGCCTATCAGTGGCCTTAAGGAGAGTTATAATGTGGACATCTAACCAACATTACTCGTACAATGTGAACGTCAAACTAACATTGTCCCCAAGGCTCGGCTCGCCTCAAATACCTTAAATAAATCCTAGTGGAATCACACATTGCAATGTGCCTTAGGTACATCCCACTGGGCCTTAAATGCATCAAATGGGCCGTATCTCATGGGCGTTATATTCATCAAGTGGGCCACCTCAATGAGCCTCACCAATGGGCCTTAGGTACATTGCAATGGGCCATCACCCATGGGCCATAGAATGCATTAAAATGAGCCCAATCACATAAGCTTTATGTGTATCAAATGGGCCTAATCACATAGGCCTTATACATATATCAAAGTGGGCCTCAACAATGGGCCTATATACATGCCAAGATGGGCCTAAATACATGAGCCCATATGCATCCAAGTGGGCCTTAATAATGGGCCTAAAAATACATCAAGATGGGCCTAAGTACATGAGCCCATATGCATCCAAGTGGGCCTCATGTGAAGCCCACCATAATGTTTATTTTACTATCCAATCTGTTGATAAGGCCACATGAATAGGGGGCCCACCAAAAATGTTTATTTGGCACCAACCTGTTTATGAGATCAAGTGGGCCAGGGGCCCACTTTTATTTGACATCCAATCTGTCCAGGGGCCCACGGTCAGGGGAGGGGACCCACAGTAATGTTTATTTTCCACGCAACCTGTTTATAAGGTCATGTGAGCCAGGGCCCACGTGATGTATATTTGTCATGCAACCTGTTTATAAGGTCACACATGACCAGGGGGCCCACTGTGATATGGTTCACAGATCCAGTCCACCCATTAGGTGTGTCCCACTTGGCTGAGGGTTCAGACCAAATTTCAGCCATGTCCAAATCTCAGGTAGGCCCCACCAAGTGGTTTTATATGTTTAGGCATGTCTTCACATGACTTTAGATGGTATGGCCCACCTGAGTTCCGTATACGGCTGATTTTTGGGATACCCCACAATTAAAGGGGGAACCATCAAATGCACGGTGCAGATGGTCGAAACGCACCATGGTGGGGCCCACGACCCAGCTCGTCCGTCCTCCAGCGGCCAACAAGCAGCGCCGCTACACTCGTGCTGTCGAGGCAAAGAAAGAAGCCTGCTTTGTTTCCCCCTTTTTTTTTTTTGGGGCCCACCGAGATGTGATTCACAATCCAGCCCACCCATTATGTGTGTCCCACTTTTCTGGCCGTCCAGACCGAGTTTCAGCTGCATCCAAACTTCAGATGGGTCCCACCGAGTCTTTTATATGTTCTAGCATGTCTTTACATGGTTTTAGAGGGTATGGCCCACCCGGTGATCAGATCACCTTACGATTTTGGCTCAACGCCTAAAATGATCTGAAGAACAGAATGGACGGTGTGGATCAGTCTCATACATCAAGATGGGGCCTATATGAGTGGACACCCCAAAAGCACTACTTATTATTATTATTATTATTAGCTTGTTAGTACACCACCATGTCAGTACACGCACTCCATATTAACCCAACCCGTCCAGCAGACGTTGGACGGCATGGATAGATACTCCAGGGTGGTGGGTCCCACATACACGTGGTCCACTCATCAAGGTGGGTTCCACATGAACGTGGCCCACCGTAATATTTATGTTTTCCTTCCATCTGAGTCCGCTAATGGGCTGGATAGCATAGATCCAACCCATTCGTCCGATGAGTCCCACATTAAAAAAATATATGTGATTCATAGTGGGCCACACTCATCCATTCATCACCATCACCGTTCAAAGAAAGAGAGAAAGAGAGAGAGAGAGAGAGAGAAACGGTGATCATAGAGGGACCCCGCCACTATGGGCCCCTCATGAACATATTACATACATCAAAATGGGTCCCACCAATAAGTGGGCCTTTAAATCATGCAATCAACGGTAAAAATCAAAGTTCACCCACCTTGTTGGCCTTTTCCTTGCTCCTTAAGCCTTCTTAGCTCCTTTGCTTGGGTTTTAACGGTGGTAGATGATGGATCAACGGTTGAGATGAGGGATAAGAGTGTAGGGGAAAGTGGGCCACACTTGTTGTTGTGGAAGGAAGCTTGGACGTATGGAACTTGTTGCTTGGGAGAGTGTTTGAGAAAATGAAAGAAAAAGAATAATAAGAGGGATGGTTGGAGTGGTGGGTGTAAGGAAAAGGGATAGGGAAGGTATGGTTGTGTTTGAAAATTGTAAAAAGGAGAAATGGTGAGGGGAAGGAGAGGTTTGACTTGTGGGAAAAGGGAGAGGCCACTTGTACTTGTTGTTGGGTAAGGTGGCATGGAGGTAAGGTAGTGTACTTAACTTGATTGATGGGATATCTCGTAGAGATTCCCTCGAGATTCGCAACGTGCGGCTTTTCTTCAAACCGAAAGCTGACCCGTATCTCCTAAACTGAGTATCGGTTCGGTGCGCGAGTCGCGGCGTTGGAACCGCGGCGATGACGCGATCACTAGGATACAAGTTTCGGTTCGAGCCGACTTTGGTATGAAGGACTCGGCTTAGGATCGCGCGCAACGATGGAAATGAGTCAAGGATTGCCGGAATTCAACCGGTAGGATCGCGGAAGCCTACGAAACGGTACGGACTAGGGTATAGGTCTTACAGATGATATGTTGAACAAGATGAAGATAGGCCTCAAGCATAAACAGGCTCGCATCGACCAATATGGGGATGTTGGAGAAGAAGAAGAGGAAAGTGATGGGAATGACGAGAGCGAGGACGAAGATGAAAGTGAGATGAAGCTGAAGAAGCCGAAGGAGTTGGCGGTGGATCCCTTGCCGCTCCAGAAGTAATAGAGCGCTTGGAGGCACTCGACACTAGGATGGCTAGAATCGAGGAGAACCAAGCAAGGATTGAGGCGAACCAGGCGAAGTAGGAGAAGTGGAACAAGAATATGTATCGGGCCATAAAGGCCCTGATCTGCTGCAGCAAGGGGGAAGAAGCGCCTCCACTTTCGCCTAACTCAGACGAGTAGCAATACCACCAGATTGATGTTTAGTAGTTTGCTTTAGGTTGTTTGGGTCTAATACCATGTATGGATGGATGCTTGGGACCTTGCTTCATTAGCTTGTATTTCCCTTTTTTGTCTAACGTGTTTACTGGTGTTTGTAATCCATGCTGTAACATGTAACTGGCCATGTCAATGGCATTTTGGAATCAATGTGAATGTGTGAATTGCCTCGGAAGAATTCTTGTTGTCCTGAAAATGCTTGTATGTATGTTGTCTGTGTTCACGAATGGATTATATGGACCTCGCCCATGTACGCATAACCTGGGTGTGAGAAACGTTCTAGTACCTAACCCATTCAAGGACATTTTTTTTTTCAGAAAATGCCTCCGCAACAGGAAGATCGATTTGTCCGCCTTCCTCATGGTGGCTTGGTCGATCGGGACTAGGTTCTTAACGAACAACAGGGCCCCCAAGGGGCGAACGGTTCTCAAAATACGGTAGCACCACCCAAGAGGTGGCCCCAAATGCTCCACTGCCACAAGCCGCGGCACTTGTACCCCCTCCGCCACCGGCCCTAGACTAGATGGGCCAAATGTTGCTTCTCATGCAACAACAATAACAGATGATGGCCGCAAGTATGCAACAGCAACAACAGATGATGGCCACAAATATGCAACGACAATAACACATGTTGGCCACTGTGATGGGGGCCTTGGCCCAGAATTTGGGCATACCACAACCGAAACTACCCACTATGGCCACGCCCGCGACTAACGTAAACAACTTATTTCAGCAATTCTAAAGGCATAGGCCGCCTACCTTTGCCAGCACCCACCGCCCAGAGGAAGCAGAGTACTGGCTCAATCGAGTCACCAAGCTGCTACGACCTCTCCACTATTTTGAAGCGGAGAATGTGGAGCTCGCCTCTTACCTCTTTGAGAAAGAGACGGACTTATGGTGGGAGAACGTCCTTCGATCCCTTCCCGAGGGCCACGTATAGACGTGGGAAGCATTCGAAACCCGTTTCAACAGGAAGTATATTCCCCAATCCTACCAGCATGAGAGGGAGAATGAATTCCTCCGCCTCCAACAGGGGGAATGAGCGTGGCACAATATGAGAACCGGTTCACCGAACTATCTCGCTCCGCTTCCGAAATGATCGCCAACGAGGTGATCAAGATGAGGCGATTCACGACAGGGCTGAGGAGTGGCATTCGCTCCAAACTGTGTTGTATAAACATCGAGACTTATGCGGAGCTTGTCGAGATGTCTACTCGGGCTAAACAGGATGAGGAGCGTGTCTCACGGGCCCGTTCACAGCTGGGGCCCCGAAACAGGATAGAAGGACCGTCCTCTTCTTTTATGGGAAAAAGGCCGCTCCTAAATTCTCCACCACGACTAGCTGCTGCACCGGCACCTCCTACACGACCTACCCAGATGTGCAGCTATTGTAGGAGGCCGGATCACTTCGAGCCATACTGTTTCATGAGGATGAGGGACCTCGGATACACGCCGCCTCAACCCAATATTAGGCCCCCACAGTAAGCATTGCAGATTCCGCCCCTACGAGCAGTGGGGCCTAGTCAGCAGTTCCGCCGACCACCGCTACCTCAGGTCAGGCCGCCACAACGGCCGAACTTTTCACAACAGGCACGAGTCCATGCATTGGCGGCCGAATGCCAAGATGCTGTCATCCCCACTCCGATGGCCTTCGAGGTGACGGCACACACCGAAGGTACCCCCATCTTTTTGTTGGTAGACACGGGGTCCACTACTTATCTCATAACACATGCTACTGTCAAGCGTCTAGGGTTGCGCGCTACCCCCTTTGATGGGGTGAGGATCATTGCTGCCGCCAGTACTGTCTCAGAAGCGACGAAGATATGCCGTGATTGCCCCATCGATTTGGGATGCAAGGTGGCTTTTGTGGACTTGATAGTGATCAAGATCTTCCACTATGATGTCATCCTGGGCATGGATTGGTTGACCATGATGAAAGCCGAGATTGACTGTGAGACCCTGACGGTGAAAATATTCGAAGACGACGACACTTCTCTCACGTTTTCAGTCCAGGTTAGCCACGATCGTAGGATTTTATGTTATGCTTCCTTGGAGGACGAGTATGATGGGTCCTCACATACATACACTCCTGTAGTCCAAGACTTCGATGATGTGTTTAAAGCCATACCTGAACTTCCTCCTCGACGTGAAATATACTTCACTATCGATCTGACTCCGGGTGCTAAGCCCATTTCCTTGCCTACTTACCGCATGCCCCCATGTGAGATGGAAGAGCTACGGTCTCAGATTGACAACTTGCTAGTGAAGGGCTTCATCCGACCCAGCGTCTCACCTTGGGGAGCCCCAGTCCTATTTGTGAGGAAGAAGGACGGCTCATTATGTTTGTGTGTAGATTACAGAAGATTGAACCAGGTGACGGTTCGGAACAAGTACCCATTGCCCAGAATTGATGATTTGTTCGACCAGCTGAGAGGTGTCAAATACTTCTCAAAGATCGATCTACAATCGGGGTACCATCAACTGCGAGTCAGGGACGAGGACATACAGAAAACGGCCTTCAGACCCTGCTTTGGCCATTATGAGTTCCTAGTTATGTCGTTTGGGCTCACCAATGCCCCAACGGTATTCATGGATCTCATGAACAGAATCTTCAGGCCGTTCATATACAGATTCGTCGTGGTGTTCATCGACGACATATTAATTTACTCAAAGAGCCGCGAGGAGCATGAAGAGCATCTAAGGGCGGTTCTTGGAACTCTTGAGAAAAATCGGTTATTTGTGCAATTTAGGAAGTGCGACTTCTGGAAGGAGGAGGTCAAATTTCTGGGTCATGTAGTGTCCAAGGAGGGCATATCTGTAGATCTCGCCAAGGTTACGGCCGTGCAAGATTGGAAGCAAACGAAGTCAGTCACGGAAGTGAGGAGTTTCCTCGGTCTCGCCGGCTATTATCGAAGGTTCATTAAGGACTTTTCAAAAATAGCTCGGTCGCTATCCCAGCTGACTCGGAAGGACCTCAAGTTTGCCTGGAATGAGAAGGCGGAGGCGGCCTTCCAAGAGCTGAAAGATAAATTGACTTCGGCACATGTGCTTGTGCTTCCTGAGCAAGGGGTCAAGTACACTGTCCATACAGATGCCTCTCATGTGGGCTTGGGTTGTGTGCTTATGCAAAAGGACAGGGCAATTGCTTATGCATCTCGGCAATTAAGGAAACATGAGGAGAATTATCCTACCCATGACCTCGAGCTTGCGGCGGTAGTTTTCACATTGAAGATATGGTGATACTATCTTTATGGTGATGAATTTGAGCTCTTTTCTGATCACAAGAGCCTCAAATACATCTTCACCCAGAAGGACCTGAACATGAGGCAACGTCGTTGGATGGAGACGTTGAAGGACTTCAAGTTCGATGTCTCGTATCACCCTAGCAAGGCCAATCTGGTGGCGGACGCATTAAGTCTCAAGAAGACAATTGAATTTACGGCCCCGCTGATGGTGAGAGAGTGGGACATGGTAGAATTTATATGGGACTTCGACATGAAGCTAACCGTGGAAGAGCCGTATGAAGTAGTAGCCCACCTTCAGGCTCAGCCAATGATTGATAGCAAAATCATTAAAGCCCAAGAGGGCGATGAGCTATTGCAGAAGATGAGGGAAAGAGCGAGGAATGATGTGAAGTCCGAATGGAGAGTTGAGAAGGATGGGGGATTGCGGTACCGAGGCCGCCTTTGTGTTCCTAACCTTCTGGGACTGCGAGAGGAAGTCTTAAATGCCGCTCACAACTCTAAGTTGGCGATGTACCCTGGTAGTACGAAGATGTACCGAGATTTGAAGCGGAACTATTGGTGGGGCAACATGAAGAAGGAAATAGCGGAGTATGTGTCCCGATGCCTCACATGTCAACAAGTCAAGGCTGAACACCGCCGGCCACTGGGCCTTTTGCAACCCATGCCCATAGCGGAATGGAAATGGGACTTCATATCAATGGATTTTATTTCCGGTTTGCCCAAGACTAGGAAGGGGCATGACTCGATATGGGTGATTGTGGATAGGCTAACCAAATCAGCCCATTTCCTACCAATCAAGACTTCAAGCTCCGCCGATGATTTGGCTAAGTTGTATATCAAGGAAATAGTGCGGCTTCATAGCGTCCCATTGGAGATTGTGTCGGACCAGGATACTCGCTTTACGTCAATTTTCTGGACCCACATTCAAGAAACTATGGGAGTGAAACTGAAGTTTAGCACCGTCTTCCACCCGCAGACAAATGGGCAAACCGAGCGGGTGAACCAGATTTTGGAAGACATGTTGCGGGCTTGCGTTCTAGACTTTTAGGAGAGCTGGGACGATTGTCTCCCGTATGCCGAGTTCGCCTACAACAATAGCTTCCAGGCTAGCATTGGCATGACGCCTTATGAGGCTTTGTATGGGCGTCTGTGCCGAGCCCCGCATTGTTGGAAAGAAATTGGCGAGAAGAGCTTGCTAGGACTGAATTTGGTACGAGTTACGATGAGAAGATTGGAATGATCCGGCGCCGCCTCTTGACGACCCAAAGCAGGCAGAAAAGCTATGTCGACACTAGGCGAAGGGACTTGAAATTTGAAGCCGGGGATCATGTATTTCTCAAAATCTCTCCAATGAAGGGTGTTTTGCGCTTCGGCAAGAAGGGAAAGCTCACACCCCGATTCATCGGGCCTTTCCAAATTCTGCACCGTGTCGGTACAGTTGCCTATCGCTTGGCCTTACCCACGCCTCTCGCCAGAGTGTATAACGTCTTCCATGTATCCATGTTGAAGAAGTACGTCCCCGATCCATCACACATCATCAAGTGGGAGCATGTGGAACTCAAGGAAGATGCCACATACATTCTCCGACCCACTCGAATATTGGATAAGAAGGAACAGGTCCTACGCAACAAGGTCATCCCATTAGTCAAGGTCCTATGGACCCATCATGATGAAGAAGAAGCCACTTGGGAGACAGAAGCAGAAGTCCGCAAGCATTACCCAAGCCTGCTTCAGCAATACGAACAAGTACAAATTTCGAGAACAAAATTTATTTATAAGGGGGGTAAATTGTAATGTCCCGTCAACCAGCACAGTATCCTGGGGCGTCCACGTCGGATTTGCCGTAGGACCAACCGTTTAAACTGCTCAGGGTGAGGTACCACCATTAAATTAACCTAGGATTAGCCCATTAGAATAGACCATGCGGGTCATGATGGGACCTGGCGTGGCCCGCCCAGCCTGATGGCCGTTTGTACTTGATAACAGCTTGTGTGGGCCACCTAGTGACCGAGGATGGTCAGAAAAATCTAAAACTTCAGGAAATCATAGATCTCACTGGGCTCGTGGTCCATCGCGGACAGCGGACCCAATGGACACCCAGAACTGGGATCTGGCACTAGCCGAATGCACCCCGCCAATGCCAAAATTGGAATCTGGTACCTACAAATGAAATCGGGATACCAGGTGTTCCAGCTGTCGGATTCCTTCCAAATTTGAGGTGACGGTTTAATATATTTTTCTACACCCGTCCACCAAATCTGGGACCTGATCGTGGAACGGTGACAGTTGATCGCAAATCGGACCCGTATAACCAAACCCCGCATCCGATCGTTCTTAAATTTGCATGGCCCTTCATCGGGCCATGGAGCACCTACCTTACAAGTTTCATGGCCAAAGGGCCACCAGAACTGCCCCAATCACTAGATCGGCCCCCACGGGGCCATTTATGGGACGGAAATGCTTTCTCAGATCATATATCCGTTCATCCGTTCGTCCTCAATTTTTGCATGAACCCTAGTCGGGCCATAAGGCAACTACACGCAGAATTTGGTGGCCAAAGGGGTGTTAGGGACACCCCAACACCAATAGGAGTCCCATAGGTCTATTTTGGGAATTTTGGAAGCTTGGGGCCAAAGGGGCCAAGTCTAGATAATGAAGCCTTAAGGCCCTCTTTCTCATAACCCTTCTCCATTTTCTAATAAGCTCTCTCTCCCTCATCACTTCCTCCAACCTCCAACAACCAATCTCCCTTCCTCATAACTCCACCATTTTCCAACAACCAAGCTCTTCCTCAAATCTCTTACAATCTCCAACAACCCATCTCTCTCCCTCGTAACTCCCACCATATCCAACGACCAAGGAGAGTAAAGAGAGGGTGAAGGTAAGTTGGTGGACCCTAAATCAAGGTGGGGCCTGAGGAAATCAATCCCACAACCTCTTACATCTTCTCCAAGAAGGATCCCTCATCCACGGCCACTCCTTCGTCCCGTTGAGCATCTAGGTAAGATCCATTACCGAGTTTCCTTGAAACCCTTGTGATGAAGGGGGATTTGCATAGGAATCTAACATGTGATGTTGCTCCTAAGATTCCGACTGTTCTTCACCAAGACCCACATCTCCTAGGTCATTCCTGAGTCTTCAACAAATTTGAAGGTGCGGACTATTGTTCTTAGGTGGCCTAACACCAATTATAATACTAGCTTAATAATTTTGGATACTTGATTGGTATATTTGAAAGCCTAGAGAATCCTAAGAATTGTAGGTTCTTGAAATTGTATGGATGCATATGATGTTCTTCATAATGTTATTTGTTGTTCACATGATTTTCGTGAATGGATGATAATATGCTTATGCCGTGTCATTCTTTCATATGTTATTGATCCATGTTGTGTATGCTTCCATTACCGTTATGCATATGATGGCTTGAGATGGAGGAAGTGCGTAACTTCCTCACACACACCCACACACCTCACATGCACTATATTGCTTGATTGTTTGCTAGGAACATCTAATTCGTATGACTGAGATGCATGGAGTATGATGATGACATGCTAGTGACAGTCTGTATAGTCGGCTTGTTAAGGATGACCCTCATTATATTGGGTTGGTCAGGAAACATGAGGAGAGCGAAGGCGGCTCCAAGGGTAGGACCGCCTCGAGGCTAAACCCGTGAGTTTGGGGGGGTGTGCTCGGGTGGCTGTAGTTCGACTACATGGGTTTCTCGTGCCCGAGGTCGCTTGTCTCACACTCGCCTGGCTTGTGCGGTCTAGCCTACAATCTGATCAACCCTGTTTGTTAACCCTGTGTGCCCACATATGAATGGAATCTGAACCACCTTACAACCATTGTAGCCCATTGATAATCCACTTGAAACTGGTCCATAGCCTCGTGAGCCGGGCACGGTGGAATGGGACACTATGTCCGAGCTGTCGGCCTACGCTGGGGTACCGTGTCTCCCCGTAGTGACCGCGAGCGATCCCTTCTTTCGGCACTCCTCATGTGCTTGGAGTCGGGGATGAGGAACCTGACGGGATCACGGACTGCGAGGTCTCGACCTCACGCGTTGGGGGGTCTTGACCTCACAAATCAGCTTAGGGCATTGATACGTAGGGTGAATCAGAATCCCCAACTTGCTGGATGAATGAACTTAACTAATAACTCGGCTAATACGATCGCATTGCATCGCATTAGTTAGGGTGGTGACTCGGAAGTCGAGGTCGCACTGAAGGAGTGTTGACATACGCGATCGTAGATGTAGTCGCTTGAGGGAGCGTTGTGGCGAGGGCATGTATCATATCATTCCGCATACATGCATTTTAAATAAGAGCTATTAGGTGTTGATGATTGCGTGTTTTTCATTAAGTTATGTTAAAATTGATGCCTGTTATAACTCGAGACTAATAGTTCACACTGAGTTGATCACTCACTCCCACTCTGGGACGATGTTTTAAAGCACCAACCAGACGCTTCCATAGATGCAGGTGACGATGATCAGGAGGAGCCTGACAGCGTGAGTCTGGATGAGGAGGAGGAGTGCTCCTGTTTTCAGTTGATGGGCGGAGCTGCATTGGATCCGTAGACGAGTCGAGGGGTCGCTGAGCTGAGACCTCAGCCCTATTCTTTTGGACTTGATATTATTTTTGTGATTTTATTGGGTGACGCATGTGCGATCCTTTATTCTTGGACATGTATATATACATATTTTGGATCTCTTCATTTCAGTGGACTTGTATGATTATGCTTCATGTTTTAGGAAGTTCCAGACTGCGCAAACAGACCAGATTAATTGCATATTGATGAAAATGGTGATAAGTGACACTCGGGAACTTGGGACTTTGAGCATATGCGCGACCCCCGAATTCCAGGGCGTTACAGAGGAGGACCGTCTACTCTTTAGGAGGCTCTTGATGAGTCAGCTGCCGAAAAGTGGAAAGCAATGATGGATTATGAAATAAACTCCATATAAAAAATGAGACATGGGAGCTAGTGGAGCTTCCTGTTGGGCGAAAGTGATCGGGTGCAAGTATATGTTTAATAAGAAACATGATAGGTACAATGCAAGGTTGGTAACGAAGGGATATGCTCAGAGGGGAATGTGTTGACTTCATTGAGATATTCGAGCTGGTTGTGAAGCAAGTATATATCAATTTCGTGCTGGTATTGGTTACTTAATACGATATCAAAATAGAGTATATGGATATGAAGATTTCCTTCCTGTATGAGGAATTAGAAGAGCAGGTCTACAGAAGCAATCAGAATGTTTCGAAATAAAAGGGGTAGAAAACAAGGTTTGCAGGCTAAAGATGCTGTTGTAGGACCTGAAACAGTCACCTAGGCAGCGGTATAAAATTTTTTGATTCTTTCATGGTAAATCAGAGGTTTACCAGAAGTGAATATGATCATTGTGTTTATTACAAGACACTGAGTGATGGGAAGTTCATTATTTTGGTATTATACATCGATGACATGCTTAGCACCAATCACAACATGTCTGAGATCGACTTACTAAATACTCAGTTATCAGGGACAATCGAGATGAAAGATATAAGGGCTGCAAAGAGGGTTATCGGCATTGATATACACAGACACAGGAAAAGATGCAGGCTTTTGTTATCTTAAAAAGAATATCTTGAGAAAGTGTTGATGAAGTATTGGATGTACAAGCAAAGTCGGTTAGCGTTCTTCACGCGGCTCATTTTAAGTTGTCCTCTAAACAATATCCTAAAACCAATGAAGAAAAGCGTGATATGTCTCATGTGCCTTATTTGAGTGCAACTGGCAGTTTGATGTATGCCATAGTCAGTATTAGACCGAACACATGTGGTGGGTATTGTTAGTAGATACATGTCTAACCTTAAAAAGTAACATTGGGAAGCAGTGAAATGGCTACTTTGATACATTCGAGGTACACAGGTTTACTATCATCATTTGAGAAATTATGACCCAAATTAGTGGGTTATATGGATTCTGATTATGCAGGCAACGTAGATGTAAGAAGGTCGAATTTCGGTTGCTCGTTTGTGCTAGTGGTTGGAACGATCAGTTGGATGTCAAAGCTTCAATTTGTGGTAGTTTTTTCTACGACCTAAGCTACGTATATGACAATGACAGGCATTCAAGGAAGGTTTTTGGTTGAGGGGGATGATAAATTAGTTGAGGCTTCAGTAAGAGGCTGTGCCGATTAATTATGACAACAAAACTGCGATCAATTTGGCTAAAATTTTATTTATTACTTATATACTAAATACATTGATGTTCATAACCATTTTATCTGACAAGTGCATGAGGAATGAGGTATGACTATGGAGAAGATTCACTCGAGCGTGAATCTAGCAGACATGCTCACTAAGGTGGTTCCCGCAGAGAAGTTCGAGTTTTGTACAACTAATCTTGACTTAGCAGACAGTGTGCACGAGTAGGGCTAAAAGTCGGGCGGGTTGGGTTGGGTTGGGTTGGGTCGGTCTGGTGCTCGACTATAGCCCAACCCAAGGTTCCTATACCTCAATGTTAACCCAACCCAACCACGGGTTGGGAATTCTCAACCTAATCCCAACCCAAGTGGGCTTGGTAGGGTTGGTCGGGTTGGTCGGGTGAATACATGATAATATTTTCATTACATATTAGTCTATTATATTTTCAATATACGTCTTATTATTTTTATTTTTTTACAATTTTATTAATTATATATGTAGTTATTTATTGTAAAGAACTTTATTTTTTTCTAAACGAACAAGTTAAAATATAGGACAACTACTGCTTTAAAAGACATGTTGTGTAACACGCAATATAATTGCGAGAGAGAAATCCTATCTTATTAGCTTGAGTCATAAAAAACGATGTAGACTAATGAAACCTGACAACACTGGAATTTTCTGTACCTTCAACACAGACGATCCGCACTCAATTATAATTTATAAGTTACTTATATATTGATCGGGTTTTGCGTTGGGTTTGACAACCCAAGACCTCAACCCAAGCCCGACCCAAATTTTATCAAGTTGGTGTTTATATAGCCCAAGCTGAGACTAAACCCGATGCATTATGCCCGAGCCCAACCCAATGTCGGGTCAGTCACGGGTCGGTCGGGTTAAACCCGCTCGACTTTCAGCCCTATGTATGAGAAGCAATTGTGGAGTTATGATGCAAAGCGGAATTAGAGATGAAGAAAATGAGTTACGAAGAATGACGACTGAAGACAGGGTGGAGATTGTTTATTGATGTCTTAAATCTGTAAATTAACAGTTCTGTCAAGAATAATTCGATACCTAACCTAATGTTTATATGTCATCCAACCTCTTCATAAGGCCACACAAACTTGAATTGGGAGAAAATAATAACTGCCTATGGGGAAAATAAGAAAATAAGGTTGATCCAAAACTTTTCTAATGGTGGGTATTCAATCATCACTGCTTATTGTGGTGTGGTCCACTTGTGTTTTGGGTCAGCTCTTTTTAGATTTTGACTTAAAATGAGTTGGAAAAACAGATGGATGATATGGATACGTAATACAGCTCGTGAGATTAGGATCAGCTTTAATTTCATGCACATTTTGTTAAAATGAGCTGAAAGAACGTATGTACGGCGTGTATATACAATACACACATCAAGGTGGGGCTGTGTAGGGCCCACAGATACGTCTCGACAAATTCACTCGGTCAATCTGTTTTGAACGACCAAAATAAGACAAGATTCTAAAATTCAGGCAGATCCGAAACTGATGTGGGCCACACTTATGAAACAGTGGTAACAAAAACGTCCACTGTTGAAATATTTCTGAAGCTGACCATGATGTTTAGATGCCATCCAAACCGTTCATAGCGTTATTACCACTCAGATAAACTATAGGAAGAAATAACATCCTGATACAAAACTTACGTCACCCTTGGTAGTTCAATCCCCACTGTTTCGTGAGGTATGGCCCACATGAGTTTTGGATCTTTTTAATTTTTAGAATACTATTCAATCGTGGTATTACCAAACAGATGAACGGAGTGGATTTATCACGTACATCTCTATGGCCCTACACAGCCTCTGTCACAGGAATATCTCTGTGCCAGGGTCACATGCAATCCGCTTCCACCGAATCCGGGTTCGGATGGGATTATATCCTACTCCACTCCCTTCAAAATGGACGTGGATAACGTACTGCCTGTGGGAGGACGGACTCGACCCTAGCAGTGGCTTTTTGGGCCCACCTTGATGTATGTATTTTATCCACGCCGTCCATCCATTTTACCAGATCTGGTTAGATCATGAGCCTGGAAATGAGGTAAATCCAAATCTTAAATGGACCACACCAAAGTAAGCAATGGTGATAAAATCCAACATGGGCCCACCGCTATGTTTATTAGCAATCCAACCTGTTCATAAGGTTAAATACACTTGGATGAATTGATAAAATAAATATCAGCTTGATCAAAACGATCTGTGGCTCCTAATTAATGGTAAGCGTTTAATTCTTATTTTGTGGTCCATTTAAGCCTTTAATTTTCCTCATATTGGGCATCTTATTGTAAATTGATATGGAAAAATTGAAGGACGGTGTGGATAAGATACATATATCATGGTGGGCCCAATCTACTTCCGTTCAAAATGCAGCATGAAGGGCGGCGTGTGGTTGCATGGTTAACACAGAGTCTGGCTTCTGTAGAGACCTCTCCAGCACCCAGCTCGGTGCCAGTCGGTGCTTGAAAAAGTATGCGGGCCCATCATGATACACGTGTCTTATCTCCACCGTCTATTCATTTTTCATTATTTCAGGGCATGGTCCAAAAATGAGATAGATCCAAATCTCAAGTGGACCCCACCTGGACGAAGGAAAATACAAATATCATTTTGATTCAAAACTTTTGTAGCCCCTCAGGAAGTTTTTAACGGTGGATGTTCATTCACAGCTGATTCGTATGGTGTGGTCCAGTTGAGATTTGACTCCGGTATCCAACTCCAGGTGGACTCGGTCGAGTATCATCAGACTCGTCCGAGTATTAAAACCGTGATTACGTCGGGTGCGGATTGGATACTGACCAGGTCAGTAGCCAAATCGATACTGAAGTGACGTCACCAAGCTATGTGGACCCCACCATGATGCGTGTGTTGTATCCATACCGTCCAACCATTTTTAGAGATCTTTTTATGGCATTACAAAGAGAATGAGATAGATGTAAATTTCAAGTGGACCCACCCATCACATCCACCGTTGAAACATTTATAGAGCCCACAGTGATGTATTTTTGAGATCCATCCTATTCATAAGTTAACATAGAGATAGATTGAAGTGAAAAAAAAAAATATCAGCTTCATCGGAAACTACTGTGGCCCCTAAGAAGCTTTGAACGATGGATGTCACTGTCCCCACTATTTTCCATGGTGGGGTCCACTTAAAATTTACATCTATCTCATTCTCTTTGTAATGCCATAAAAAGATCTTTAAAAATGGTTGGACGGTATGGATACAACACACGCATCATGGTGGGGTCCACAGAGCTGGGTGACGTCACTTCAGTAGCGATTTGGCTACTGAACTTGTCAGTATCCAATCCGCGCCCGATTACGTCTACTTGGGACGCGGATTCCCTGGGAAAGCCTTTGGCAGGAAGTTCCTGTCCTGGGATGCTAGGTGGGGTTCACTGTGATGTTTTTGACAAATCCACCCCGTTCATTCGTTTTGAGAACTCATTTTAGGATGTATCACAACAAATGAGGCAGATCCAAAGCTAAAGTACGCCACACAAGAGGGAAAATTGGGGAAAGAAATTCTTACCGTTGAAACCTTCCACCTCGACGTTTATATGCCATTCAAACTGTTTATAAAGTCATACCCACTGGCATGAAGTGAAAGCACCCCAAAAAATTAGCCTGATACTAAAACTTTTGTGGCTATACAAATTTTCAACGGTGATAACTGAATTTCAACTGTTTCCTCTTGTGTGGCCCATTTAAGTTTTGTATCTGCCTCATTTTTTCATGAACATCCTAAAATGATCTAAAAAAACAGATGGACGAATTTGATTTCTCACAAACATCAGAGTAGGCCCCAACTATCATCCCAGCGCAGGAACTTCCCCCTCCATCTACTTGCACCAGTCCAAACATCATAAATGCATGCGGGTGCATGCACATGCATTCATACGTACCATTTTTTTTTACAACCTGTCCACCTCCTATAAGCCATGCATGACGGTCCACGAGATATCAGCTTTACAATAAAAACGGTCACACATATTCCTATGTTCCTTTTTATCACATTCATCTCACCATGCCTTATCATACCATCCTAAGAACCATGTGGGCCCACTTGTACATGGAATCTGCCCGGCTAAGGTCCCTTGCGTGTCCATACTCACATGTCTCGCACCATAATCATGTGGGCCCACCTACCTTTTTATCTGCCCTTTTTCTTTTCAGAAGCACACCCTCATCAGTCGGGTTGGATCAAGAGATCGGACCTTCGTTGTTCAATACTTGACACGTGGCATGTAAAGAGTGAATCAGAACCGTTTACGTAGTGGGTGTGGTCGTTAGATGAACCCAATTATGTTCAATGGATGTTTTCAACCGTCAGTTTCTCTCGTTGAATGCTTTTCCATCTCGACCGTTTATTTGAAGGACGCCATCTACATGGATAGGATCGTTCGTTTGGTCTGGTTTTCAACTTTAGAGATTTTTATAGCAAGGACCCGATAAATGGACGGTATTCATCACTGCATGACCTACCATACGTGGCTTGTTTGGCAACATACAACCCTTCTTTGTCCACCGCGACGGAGGCAAGAGCTTCATCTCCTTTCTATCTTTCGTCCCCAGTCATGTAATCACGTTCAACGGCACGTGAATGCAAAGAGACATTGTGCAATATTGGACATAAATAACATATGGTTCGCATGGAATTATATTAAAATGGGGCCTACTTTTAAGTGATCTAAACCGTTGATATGATGAATCTGCATGTGAATAATTAGTACATGGAATATTGAAGCCATTGAATATTTGACCCACTTTATATGAACATTAACTCTTTTCATGTTTTCTTTCCTAGCTTGGTCGATCAAGTAAAATATATATATTACTAGCCACCAATTTAAGTGGTCGAGGTGTTCCTATCTAGGAGTATTATGTTAATTGCTATGGGGCCCATCATATCAACGTTTTGGATTGTTGAATTAATGTGTAAAAATGAAAGCTTGAGCAAACAACATTGTCCATGCCCAGCGTTTCATAGCTAGGGCTGTCAATGGGCCGGGTTGGGGACGGGCCGAGCACAGTCTAATCTCGGTTTGCAATTTAGAACATAAGCCCAAATGTAGCCCGTGCCCAGGACAGGCTGAAATAGCCTAGCCCGAGTTCGGCCGGGGACATTTACACAAAGCCTGACCCGACTTCACCCGAGCCCGCCCTAAATATCACCATGGATAAATGATATTTTAGTGTGCCTCTCATGTGAAAGAGAGGGAGAGAATGAAAGAAAATGAGAAAATTAAGTTTAGAAAAGATTTACTGGACTAGGCTAGGTTTATGGGCTTTGGGCTGTTAAGCCTAAGTCCAGCCCGATTTGCAATCAAGCTCCTGCGGTTTGATACAGCACCCCAAACCTGACCCAATAAAGGCCAAGCCCAAAGGCCAGTCAAGGTTACCTGGCCCATTGATAACACTACTCATAACGCATTAGCTAAATGATCTAAGTGATATTGGGAATTGTTATGGAAAAAATAGATCGTCCAATAAAATAAGGCCAGGTCTGAACATCATATATTTTTCCAAGTCGGTCAAGCAACCGATACAACTAAGAGCTCAACTTCTGGCTTTCGAACGAGCAGAAATGAGATCGGTCTCAACCTTTCATCAGTCCTCGACAACAGGTTGGATAAGTACCAATTGATCTACTCGATGTCAAAAGGAACTTGGCTACTACTCGCCGAGGGAGTCAGATCGGCATAACCCTAAGTCGCATGACCTCGAGTCAGCATAACTCCCAGCTAGCTTTGACCTGGTCTCGATAATATCTACTTGAGACTCCAATTGAGAATTTAGAAAGACGGTCACAAATTTGCTCGAGATTTTAGTCAAAGATTTTGAAATATCCTCTCAATACGCTCGGGATCTGATTACAATACGCACCTACCAAACAAGGAGATCGACTCCTACTCCAGTGCCTTCTCCCACTTATAAACAGGAGCATCACTAATAAAAAAAGATATGCATAATCTAAGGCCTAAAACCCTATTCACGACCGGAGGGTCCCCTGCTACAACCATAGTTTCCTTTGTCCGTTCTTTATGCAGGCACTCGAAGGTCCAAATAGGGCCACTCATATTTCTGCATCAACAAGAACTATAAGCATAGTGCAACAATATAGAGGATCGATCCAAGCCATCGGTTCAACAATTTCAAGCATCCGATTGATGGCCCACGGAATGGATAGCCTGTTGGAACAAAATTATCACCCGTGGAATACAAGAAAGTCAAATCACACCGTCCATATTCTGGATCCAGTTTAGATGTATCATCCACCAAAATAACACTTATTTGACAATCTGACCCTTGGGTTGGCGGACAGCTATTGGACGGTTAGAAATGTAAAATATCCAATGGTCCAATTTCGACAAACACGTGTTACATATCAGGCTTGTTCAACAAAAGTATTTTTGGGATGTTGACTGGGCGAAAATGAACATCACCCACTTGTAAAACTTCTATCCGTCTGCAGGCATGCCTACGTATCAAGTGTTAACATCACGAGTATCAAATAACTCCTGGAACTTAGATTCTGTGGTGGATTCAAAACCACGTAATAAGATAGCAGGTGCGTGGATTCAAAACCACGTAATAAGATAGCAGGTGCGTGGATTGCCTGTGCCCCCCGTTGTTGGAAATGTGTGGGGCCCACATAGACGCCAGTGACAAATCCACTCCGTACATCTGTTTTGAAAGGCCACAATAGGGAAAGAATCTAAAAATTAGGCAGATCAAAAATCATGTGGGCCATACCACATTGAAAAATGGGGATTGAACGCCTGTGATGATAGAAGTTTTGTATATGGATGATATTTGTGCGTACAGTTTATCCAAGTGGTAATAACGCTATGAACGGTTTGGATGGCATATAAACATCATGGAAGGTTTCAACGGTGGGCATTTCTGTTCCCACTTTTTCATTGGTGTGGCCCACCTGATTTTTGGATCTGCCTATATTTTTAGTTTGCTGTTCTACCGTGGTATTTAAAAACAGACGGACGGAGTGGATTTTTCACGGAAATTTCTGTAGGACACACACAACCCCGGCACAGGTATATCTCAGGCAACCCGCTTTCTCAGTCAATGGCGGCTACGACAAAGACCCACTAATAAAAGCCAGGCCCCACTACTTGAATGGGCCGATTAGGTACACTTGTGGGTCACGAGCATTGCTTATGCTTGCACGAGTATGAAGTACCACACTCAGCGGTGTACATCGAGTCGAACCGAGTCGAGTTGGCCTCCGCTTGACTCGGCTTGGCCAGTGGCTGACCTTAGCCTCAACTCGGCTCAGCTCGGTCCTCGAGCCTGATTGGCAAGCTCAATTCGGTTCGGTCAGCAGCCCAGGCCGAGTTCGAACTAAGATCAAGCTGAGTTCACCATTGAGGCATTTTCATAAACATCTAAACTGCACCTTCAAAATCTCTTTGTATGTGAAATAGAAGCAATGGTTTTAATGGTATTTTATCAAACACCTTCTAAGCAATATAAAAATCAAGAAAAAAAAAGGTATTTGTTTCATGTACGTACCTCCTTGCCACCAACTACGCTTCGTTTGAGTCATTTTACCAAACACATGGTGAGCAACATCAATGGCAAAGTAACTGAGTCACCGAACTAATTTGATCCGAGTTCGATTCGAGCTGAATTCAATCCGAGTCAATTCAAGCTGAAGCTTGCTCGAACTCGGCTCAATCTCATTTTCAAGCTAAAAAAATCAGCTCAACTCAACTTCAAACCGAGCCGAATCCAAATCCAACCTTTTCAAGTCGAGCCTAGCAAGCTAACCGAGCTAGCTCCGTTTGCGTACACCCCCAACCACACTCCACCAGAGTAGAGCCGGCTATTCGGGTCGAAGCACGTGGTCGGCGGTGAGTAGCACGTGAGAGGACTAAGTCGTGGAAGAGTCAACACACTTGAAAGATGAAACCTAAAACATAATGCACAGTAAACTGTAGACGTGACTGAAATTTACCAATCTAAACCGTTCAAATAGTGGTCCATACTAAATATACCTTATAAATGAAGTGTATTGTCCATAATTTCCAACTGGTGGCGATCAAATGGACGGCTGAAATTGGAAATATTTAATGGACCATATTCAACAAAAGGTGGCTTTAATCAGAAGCTATGATAATGCAACCAGTCTTATCTGCAGGCTGTGAGTCCCATATAGATGGATCCCGCGACTGGATAAGATTTTAACTGAGGGAATTTTACGTACGTGTGCAGTATCGGATGCACGTGTATGGATGGTCATAATCTGCCAGCGTATCGGTTAACCCGTCAAGCGGGTTTGTGTTCAGTGGACGCGGATTGGCTGGTGTACCACACGTGTATGTACGTGTCGTGCGAAGACGAGCACAGACGCTCCTCGAGCTCCGAGTTGTACGAACGGTTCAAAGGAGATCAAAGTTGTATGGGTTCCGAAATGATGTACTTATTATATCCACACCGTTCATCCAGTTTTCAAGATCATTTTAGTGAATGAGAGAAAAAATGAATAATATCCAAAGGTCAAATGGACCACACAACAAATAGCAGCGGGGATGATGATTTTCACCGTTTAAACATTCGAAGGGCCCACCATAACTTTTATTTTTTATCCAATCTGTTCATAAGGTCAGAAAGACCTGGATGAAGTAAAAAAAACAAATATCATGTTGATCCAAAACTTCTGTGACCCCCAAAAGGGTTTCAATGGTAAAAGTTTAATAACCAACTTCCTTTTGCATTGTGGTCCACATGATATTTAGATCTGTCTTATGTTTCGTATAAAGACTTAAGACGAGCTCTACAAATGGATGGACCGTTTGGATATAACACATACCTCATGATGGGACCCACATAACTTGCTGACGTCAATACATCAGCTATATCGCTGGTGTGTGCTACACCAGCTAATCCGCTTCCGTATTCAGTACACCCCCTCGACGATTGTCATCCATACGTCAGTGCTACGTCGGTGCTGGAAAAGTTCTGTGGGCCCACCATGATGTATGTGAGCTATCCACGCCGTCCATCCATTTTGCCAGGTCTTTTTAGGTCATGAGCCCAAAAAGGAGGCAGATCCAAATCTCAGGTGGACCATACCACAGGAAACAGTGGTGATTGAACGGCCACTATTAAAAACTTCTGCTGTAGGATGTCGGTACAATAAGGGCACTGTGGGGTCATCCACACCGTGTAATGTTAGCACACGTGTAAAAAAAAAAACACGCTGATCCAAAGTCAAGATGGCATCAATGGTAAGGCCTCTGTCTCTCCTTTTCCAACTTGAGTTTTGGATCGGCCCTTTATCTAACGTATCTGAAGACTGAAACGATGGAGATGTGACACACACGTCAATGTGGGCCCCATAGCTTTTTGGCAGAGCTCCTTACTTTGAAAATTCGTGCCATTAAACGACGTTTGATAACTCCGCACGTGTGGAACACCAGCCCATCCACACGCGGTCACACATGCAAATATACTGAAGATTTGTGAAAAATCTGGGCTTCCCATCCTATTAGAATAATGCATAGATGTTTCACTTCAGGTGGGCCATAACATTAAAAAAAATAATGTTTTCCATCCGTCCGTTTGTTTCGGTATGCTATGATTTACTGGTAAATGCAGTTTTCAATTCAATTAAATTCGACCACTCATGGGAACGATGGTCTAGATTAAGTTTTCATATGTGGTTAAAATGCCTAGGTGTGCTAGAGTCTACTTAATTTATAGTTTGATTGAGTTGATGGTATTCTTGTGTGTTAATTTAATTGAACAAATTGAATAGGGAGATCAAAGATCTAAGGTCCGTTCTGTTGGGATGCCTTGCACAAACCTTAGGATTTAGCCTCCCGAAACAAACCAGAATTATGAATAATAAAGCAATGAAATAAATCAAAGCATTAATCACACACCACATAAGAGATTTTTACGTGGAAAACCCTCAAAGAAGTAAAAACCACCGGACCTCGTCCAGATCAACAATCCACTATGAAGTAGAACGTTACAAACTTCTTCACTCACGCAGGAGTGGATAAATAATGAGAAAAACAAAGAAAATGGAGAGATCTAACCGATTACGAGGACATAGAAACACTGAGATATAGATTGCACAGTAGATAACCTTCACGAGCATAATCTCCCTTCTATAAGCTTCCTCTCTCTTTTCTCTCTCACTCATCTTTGATAGCCCTAAAACCCTTTAACAAATCTCTTGTAAAGCTTTAGGAAACCCTTTTATCATCTCTAAAAAGCCCTAGGTTCTCCTATTTAAAGTTTTATGAAACTCCTTTCCGCATCCTAGTTGCGAAATTACTTGCGACACGAAAACTGCGCAAAATCGCGAAACGAATCTGCGTAACCTCGACTGGTTGAACCGAGTCCACGGCCGGTCGAGAGCCACCTATGACCGGTCGAGCACCTCCTTCGACTGGTCGAGCACCCCGGAGAAAAACAGTTCACAGTCGCTGGACTTTGAGTCATGCCATGACTTGACTCCTTCGACTGGTCGACCACCAGCCTTCGACCGGTCGAGCAGGGCTCACGACTGGTCGACGACGGGTCAAAAAAAAAACCCATCACTTTCGACTATCAGTATTCGTGCCTATGTGCTTTGTGAAAAGATCGAGGTCTACCCTTTCAAATAAGTGTTTTTTTTTTTTTAAAATCTTCTGACAATTTACGCGAGTCTACGAATTTAAAAACTTGTTCTTTAATACTTGTTCCTTCAGCAACACTTTAAGTTGAAAACACTTTCAATATATTAAAGAATGTGAATTATTGACTATTTTATTAATATTAGACAATGATGCTTATTACAATTAACAAAATACGAGAGAACCGAATGAATAAACAAAAGAAAATTGATATACCTAATGTGCTTATCCGAACAAACAATCAAGGTGGGTGTAATTAGTTAAATCAAAACTTAAATGATCACTATCCTACAACTTAAAATTGTAAAAAAGATTACTTGTATTTTTAAGATGTTGTAGCAGGAGTTGTTAAGTAGATCGTTCATACTCACGTTGTTGTTTTGAATATGAGAATTCTTTCTCTAAAAGTAGTGATTTAGATTGGGAAAAATGACTCTAATTGGACATGGACTCTTGGTTTCTCAAATCTTCCTCTCGTACTTAATCCATTGTGTGTTTGTGCTCCATTAAAGATCATGCCTAAATATGTCATGATTCCTCTGATCAAGATGGTTAGGTCAAGGACTAGATCCTGATTCATCCCGGTCACTCAACGTCTCTGGCGATGGTCCGACTTTGTCCACCTAGAAATGTCGAATAGCTAGTTTAGATTAGGCCTCCTCTAACATTTTCACCATTCATCACGGGATGGTTTAGGATGGTGGAAAAGATAAATGGAAAGGATCCATCACATCCTAACCTCACAGACTCTTGATCCCAATCAAAGTTTGACTTTGAGGGTGCCTGAGTGGTTGTTCTATCTCTTCTTATCTCTGCATTGTTGGGTGGACTAGATCTGTCTAATATGTTATTAAAAGATATACTCATCTTCTCATTGAGCTCTTACATTCATTTTGTTCCAATCAATGGAATGGTTTGTGATTAACTTACCAACTTAGGTTCGGACCCATTGGCTTGGACATAGGTTCGATCTTTTAATGTTCGAAGTCTTCTTAATTGTTGTTACCTCTTCGAACGTCTTTAAAAAGATTTTCCATTCTAGCTAAAAGAATTGTAAGATACAATTTCGCTGAGAATTTCAACGCCAATTTCGCTGAAACACGTGTGACACTGCTATGGAACACGTACGAGACATTGGAACTTTCCATATAGTTTGCTACGATTTTAGGGATGTGGATATATTGCCTGGAGACCCGGTCACCACCCAACTCCGTGGGGCCAGATGATATATGTGTTCAATTTACAAGGCCCATCTATTTTTGCAGATCATTTTAGTGCATGGACCAAAAAATTGAGGTAGATTGAAAGCTCAAGTATACCACACTACAGGATACAACGGAAATAATAATAGCCACCGTTGAAATCATCCTAAGGCCCACCGTTGAAAACACAAATATCACCTTGATCAAAATTTATGGAACCTCATAAGTTTTTAACGGTAAGCCATTAATCCTTGTTGTTTCTTATGGTGTGGTCCACTTAAGCTTTTTTTAGTCGTGGCCTGAAAATGATCTGGCTTTTTTATTTTTATTTTTATTTTTTATTTTTTTATTTTTTATTTTTTAAATTTAATATTAGTGGGATTTCACCACCTATCGATGCTCGAACCGTTAACCGGGTGTTGAAACTCTTAGGGCCTGTTTGTTTTTGCGGGTAAGGTGAAATCACCGCGAAATGGGTTTTTATGACCATTTCGCATGTTTGATTGATAAAGGGGCGATGTGCAGATAGCAGGGGCGATTTCACGTTTCTAAGATGAGGGATTCACTGGGAAATCTCTGCGATTTGGGCGAGATTTGTTTCAAGACTGCAAGATTGGACGGAAGGGAGGGTGGTCCGCGAGAGCACGTAACACCTCGGGCTCATCTCCATCTATATATCAGTGTCCCCGCCCAAACCGCATATCCATCTCTCGCAACGCTCCCTCACAGGTACGTCTTCCTGCAAACCTCATCTCGCATGTACTCCCGCTCCGCTCCAGCTTCGCATTTGCAATCTTGCTTGACCTATCGTCTTCCTCTATACAGGTTGCCGTGCTTGGGCAGGAACAAGGCCGGTCGCAACACTGTGTGCTTAGGATGGAATGAGAGAGAATGTGATAGCAGAATCCCGCAGAGCAGAGGTGAGGAGAAAATCTCTTGAAGATTCCTTTTCTCATTGGGAAATCAAAGCTTCTAAAACAGCAGGTTGGTTTTTGAAGCTTCGTTTTTTTTTTTTTCTAATTCTATTTTTTTTATTTGTATTCTCCTCTATGGTGGGTGGGAGAGTATGGAAATTATGCTCGTTTTTAGCTACTGTCTCTCTCTCTCTCTCTCTCCATTTTTATTCATTTTGGTTTTGTTGTTGTGAATTTTGAATTGAGATTCTAGATGGTTTTTTTTTTTTTTCTAAACCTCTTTTTGTTTTGTTTTGTTTTGAAGAGAAGGATTGCATGGAAATTGTGGTTTTATAGATGTCGGTTTTCTGTTTTATTTTCTTATCTGAGATGGGCTGTGTTATGGAAAATGGTGTGTTGGTCTGGTTGTTTTGTTTTTCAGATTCCGTTACTCTTATTTATTTATTTAATTTATTTTCTGCATTCTGGAATTTTTTGGGGTATTTGGAGCATTTCTGATTTGGGGTTTTCTTTTTATACTCATTGCTTTTCCAGGTGCTTATTGTTAATAAAATCTGATCTGTGGGTTAGGAAAATCTTATCTGTGGTTTAGTTATTAAATATCTGTGGTTTAGTAAAATTGAGTCTTTGAGTTCACCCAACCTAACTGGATATCAAGTCCAGTTTTTAACAATCAGTTGTGTTGTCCCTACCTAAACATCACATTCAAAAGGGTAGAAGATGCCATATATGGCATCATCATTATCCATGGAGAAGTGGGCAGAGTTCAGTAATGGAGTAGATCATCAGTTAATGGAAAGGTCAGTTGCCAATTTGTTCTAGCCTATTCTACAAAATCCATGCATTGTTTCAGGTTCCTATCTTGACCCAGTTATTTGCTAATTTAGTGGATGGTTGGCAACTACAAAATCCATGCATTGTATCAAGTTCCTATTTTTTGTTATTTTTTTATTTGAGTAATTTCGGTTCTTGTATTGGTGGATTACTACAACTTTTTGCTTCTGATTGCTGTTGGGTTTTGTCGTGCTATTCAGGTTTTCCTTTTTCTATTTCAGGTGGGTGTAATGAAAATTTGGGACAACCACAACTTTTGGCTTCTGATTGCCTTTTCTTTTTCTTTTTCTTTGCATGCTCTATCTTCAAATTATTATTAGTATTATTTTTTTTTTTTTTGTTGTTTTAAGGATGAAGACATTTGATTAAGATTAGATTCTCAAAACAATGCTTGAACAGGCATTCTCAGAAGAAGAAAATACTAAATACCTTACGATTGCTTGATGTATAGATAGGCATCAGATGAAAATAAATAACCCTGCCATCGTGCTAAATGATGCTCCATAGTATGGAAAAATTGTCGTTATAAACCTCTCATATTCATTGTGTCTGAAAGGTCGGACAGGAATCTGCATATTATCACAAAATGTTAAGCCATAGGTTCGGAATCTGAGTAGAGCTTCACCTTGGGAAAAATAAATAAATGATTTTGTGTCTCAGGTGACATCTTCAAAACCAAAGATCTCATTTCATTACATACATAACCCAATCAATCAAAGCAGGTATGAGTAGAATAGGAGTTCAACACAAAGCTGGGAAATGAGATTGTTATGTCTCTGAAAAATGTAATTCCTTGTTGCATTTGTAATTGAATTGTTGTTGACCATTAAATGCAAAGAGGGGCTAAAGTAAGTGCTACACTCATCACAAATTCGCAAAATGGTTAAGATTAATGGCATACACATATGACAATCCAAACCACCAAACCTATTGTGGATGAACTTAGCCCAAAAAACATACTGAATGGGCAATCTTAACCATCTGATTTCCCATTACTCTTGCACTGGTGAATAATTTATTGAGCAGTCCCCACCAATTGGACAGTCAGGAAGATTTAACCACAGTGCAATTTTCAGCTCACCGCTAGGAGCTGATCCAATATCTTGTTAAAGTCTAGCAAGATCTTGTATGGGGCACCATTACGGGTGGCATGATCAAGTATCGTCTCTTATTTTCATTTATTACAATTGATAGAACATTGAAAATGTCAAAAATTAGGATTGTTAGGTAAATCCAGTAACTTCTCTTCTGAATTACCAATAGACGAATTCTGTTATGGCTGCTTGCAAGAGACATTACTGTATATTTTTAAATCTTTTTTCTGGTTGAATCAGAGACATGACATTACTGTATATTTTTTTCTTAACCATTATTTTTTTTCTAAACCACAACTCTTCTTCTCCATTAATCTGTTTCGGTTTTCATGACTTTTCCATTAAAACCCATCAATGTAATTTTTCTGTCCCAAAATACATATTGTCATGTCCTCGTCCTAATCAAAGTCACATGCATCCTATATAGAGAGGGGTGAATCAATATGGCTGGGAACGGATGATCGAACGAAGAGTTAGAATTCTTCTTTGTTATATTAGCTGCGGGATCTGCTGCAATCGCTGCTGGGGAGTATTGTCGCACGTACCTCTTTCGAAACCCTCCCAAGTCTGCTGATTATGACCGTGCCCGTATTATCAATGGGATTATTAGGGCAAGGGAGACTGATTGTGTTTCGCAACTACGGATGAAAAAGATCACGTTCTTCAGTCTTTGCTCAATCTTGCGAGATAAGGGACTGTTGGCGGATGCGAAGCACGTAAGTATGGAAGAACAACTTATCATGTTTCTTCATACATTAAGCCACAATATCCGGAACCGAGTAATTGGACATCATTTTATGAGGTCAGGTGAAACCGTAAGTCGATATTTTAATCGAGTCTTGGATGTAGTCGTTTCTTTGTATGCAAACTCTGTTATACTACCTACACTTGATACCGCATCTGAGATTTCATCCAACCCACATTGGGCGGAATATTTTCAGGTATGATAATACATATACTCATCATAATTGATAACGATCTGTCGGGATTGAATTACATATGCCAATATCACATAATGATTGATAAGTTTAACTTAGGATTGTATCGAAGCAATTGATGGGACACACATCCCAGCTTTCGTAGCATCCGTGGATAGTGCTTTCTATGGAAATAGGAAAGGATATATATCACAAAATGTCCTGGCTGCTTGCAAGTTCGACATGAAGTTCGTGTACGTGTTAGCGGGATGGGAAGGTTCCGCATCAGATGCACGCGTTTTGCAAAGTGCTTTGACTCACTCAAGCGATCCTTTCGTAATACCCGGTGGTAAAACCCATGGACATCAAGTAC